>JAIFGZ020000478.1:2400000-4800000 GCA_019925245.2 Oryza australiensis
TCCCAAGCTTACCGATCGACTCCCAAGCGCGAGGATGGCCAAATCAGTAGCTCTCTCCGCTTTGTAGAAAAGAACCGAAATCTTCTATTCACTTGTTGGAGGTGGCGACGGTTGTCACAGTGAAACTGGCAAGCGGTGGCTCAGTAGACGCGAATAGACCTGCAAATATGATACGCTGGATAGACTGCAGTGCGAGAATGGTGGCGGATGCCATCTCAACACCAGAGGTGCCAAAGAAACCCCAGAAAATGATTTCTTATTTTAGTTGCATGGGAGCTATGGAATGAGCGGCAATAATCATGTGGAATATAGCAGGTTGGCAAATTTTGTTATAGTACATATTGATTTCGTGGTTTTAGTTGTAGAACACAACATTAAGTGACTTTTGGATCTTAAAAAGTAAAAATTTGTTACAGGACATCGCACCCACTAGAATATAATTTATGATTTAATATGAGAGAGAAACCACGAGAAAGTTCTAAAATACCTTAGAACCGTGTCTCTTCATCTCTAAGACATCAAGATAGAAAGAGATGAAGATCTAACATATGAGTCTAGAGGTATTTTAAAACTTTCACGTGGTTTCTCTTTCCTATTGAACCAGAAATAAATAGTCTAAGGATGTGATATCCAGCAGCAAATTTTCATATTTTGAGAGTGTCTTTCCCAAAAAATAACTTCGTGCGGTGTCATACAGCTAAAAACCGTAAAGTCAGAATGTCCTGTTAATGTAAAATAAAAAAGGCACAAGCATAAAAGATGATGAGAGTGGTGTCCCCTAGTTGATCGTACTTCCCTAATGCTTTGTTCAATTAATCTCATGCAAAAGAATTGAGAGGGATTAATTTCACAGCTATCCAGGCCCGTTCCTAAACACATGTGAGCTATGCGACCGCACATGATCCTTAAAAATTAGGGGCCCTAAAACCTATATGTTTCAGTTTAAATTAATATGTTCCGACATATTAAGGATCTCTATAAAAATTTTTTTTATAGTTTACTCTTTTTTCTCTACTAAATCGGCTGGAACAAGTTGTTTTCCTCTCAACTTCGACAAGTGTTTGATAGTAATCATAACTACATAAAAAACTTTAGTTTGTGACGATGATATGAACGTGTATTTTAGGTAATAATGATTCCATTTAACAAGAAAAGATTAAATTGTTGCAACGATTCTTCTTCTATTTAGCCAGAACGCCACTATATATGTAGGTAGGTGAGCTTCTTTGATATAGCATAGTTGTGTTGACGTGAATTCGTCGTTCACACGAAGACCTGGCAGTTTTGCTTTTCTCCTATGCAGGTCCTATTAAATCGGATTTAGGGGTGCCAGCTAGTTTGATCATGTAACTAACAAGATGGAAGCCAATCATCAACTTAGAAAGCCGATCATCAACTTAGGAAGCCGATGTCAATAGAGTTCTGATCAATCGGACATATGTTCTATGTAGATTCAAATAGTCAGATAAACAATAAATTATCATCGGCTAGGACCAAAATATGTATAATTATCGACAAACCGTTCTTTATTAAAAATAATTTTGATAGATTAGACCAAACCAAAACAATATAAGATTAAAGTTGATAAAGAGAGGTTTAACTAATGAATATACAAATCTGAATATGAGTCGATACAACACTTAGAAATCGTATCAATATAACTCATCAGCTAGCATTCCGATAAAACATTGCATAAAAATATATTGGCTTAGTAGAAATAAACTTATTAACAACGATCTAATAGATCGGATCTAACCGAGATAGTATAAGATTGAAGATAATAAGAAAAAACTATTTAGCCGATAGATCTACATAAACATGATGGATATATCGATCAATCCAAAACAACAATACGATTAGAGAAACATCAACTTAGTCAGAATATCGAACTGAACCAAGAAAATCCTAGCTAAGTCGATACAACTCTAAACAACGATAGAATTAAAGATAGAATTAATATATCAGATAGGCAATGCTTGTGTCAACCAAGATAGAATATCAAACTCAATCGAGAAAGTTATAGCCACGTTGATACAAGCAAAGTTGATGGAATTCACTTCCTTGCCGAAGATCAAAACGATGCAGCTCCGCTCGAAATTAAGAACTCGTGAAAATAAAAGGTGGTGATGCGCCGAATGTAATTGTATTGATCTGTGGATATGTCTTATACAGACCTCGGGTGTACATATTTATACCCTCGGGTCGATACAAGTCTTGATCGGATACGAGATAAAACTTTCCTAATAAGAAAAGAAAAATAACTAATCCTGCCTATTTAAGAGATATACTAAAAGTATGAAACTACTTGTCGTGATATTCACAATTCATTTTTGAATTCAGCTTGATTTGGATAAACTTCCATCTATCAATCAATTTTTTCTTGACTGAATCCACTAAAGAACAGTATCAAATCTTGATGTTAACAAATTATATTTTTTTACTTAAAAGTATTTTTGACTTTAAAATATATATTCTTTTTATTTAAGCTATAGTTGTCATTGGTTACAAACAATTCTTATTTGTTTGATAGTAAGGCATAGCTTAAAAAAGAAGTATTAGATTGATGCTAGTTAAAATCAGTGGTAATAGAAACCTGTCCTAATATATTATAATCAATGTGTAGCCTTGATCTTTTTTGCAATTAGTATTTGTTAAATGCAAGGCCTCATTTTATATTTCACACAAGGCCTCAAATTATTAAGGACAACCCTGCACCTATCGTACCCTCCAATACACCAAATTACATTTTCTCGACAGTTTGGAACTGTTGGAGATCATAGCTGACCTGTCGGTTAATATGGTTGCCAACAGCTGCTTGTCGGAAATCCCCTATTGGAAATTCTTTGTGAAAGTGCATCTAGCCCTCTAAGTGGATTTTGGTGATTAATAACAAAATAGTTAAGGGACTAATGCATTTTAATTGAGATAAGTGCAGGTGATTAGTCCCAAAGTGCTTAGTTGTGCAAATTGTGCGCAAAGGAAACCCTCAACAACAATTGCAAAGCGGTGAGAAGATTCGATGTCTTATTTAAATTTTTATTTTCATTTAATATTGAGTTTTAGGAAAACCATACTATCAAGAGGGGTTTCAAGTTATAGCCTGAGAAGATCTAAGTGCTTAAAGTCGAAATCTTGATGAACGAGATTTTTTCTAGCATTTTTTAGAAAATTGCCATTTTTAGGACAAAGAGACCTGACCGGAAGTTCCGGCGTTCTTGACAGGAACTTTTGGGCGTCTTCGCCAGCACTATTCCTAAGTGTTGACTGGAAGTTTCGAGGGTCCTAGACCGAAACTTCCAAACATCTCTACAGTTCAAATGTGAGTAACGGCTAGGTGATGACATCACTAACCTATAAATATCCCATACCCTCTCCAGCTCACTTTTGGCAATCTAACTTTCGTTTTTTGTCCCCTAGCCTCTCCCATGTTATTCTAGACCACTCCACCTTGATTCTTGAGCCTAGGAAGCAAATTTGTGAGAGAATTGAGGGTTTTGAGAGGTTTTGTAAGAGTGAGAGAGCTAGGATGACTTGAGAATTTGGTGATTCTTGTAGGGCTGTGTTTGATGCTTATTACTCTTGGAGAGTGATCTCTTAGACGGTTAGGTGTCTCCCACGAGTATCCGTTGATTTGTGGATTGACCCGGGAAGGTTTGTGAAGGTTTTCCTCACCTCTACAAGGAAACGAGGTATGATTAGTGAAAATCCGAGATGAGCCTTCAGAGATGGTCTTGGTAGAGCAATCCTCGTTTGTGGTGCTTGCTAGAGAGTCAAGTTGTGGATCTTTGTGGTCACTTGATCTCTAGCAAAGAACCTAGAACGTTTGATTGAAAACCGGAGACCACTTCCTAGGGTTTTGCTTGGTGAGGCAAGGGGTTAATCGAGACCCAGCTCTTCGGAGTTCCTCAACAGAGAATAGGATTCTTTAAATCCGAACTTCGGAAAAAAAATCCTTGTCTCAATTGTGCATGCTCTTTACTTTCTGCTGAGCTTCTTTGTATCCAGGTTATTTCATCTTGTCACCTGCACATAGGCTAGTCTTGAAAGTCACTTAGACTCGAGATTAGAATCTCGGTGGCGTAACACCGGAAGTTACGGATCAAAACACCGAAGTTCGCCAGCTGAGCGATCGGAAGTTCGCCGGCTGAGCTGATCGGAAGTTCCGGAGTTCCTGCTCGGAAGTTCTGATGCTTGTTCTTTTTAACCGTTGCGATTTTTGAGTGATTTTTAGGAACACATATTCATCCCTCCTTTAGGCAACATTTACGGGCTTTCATTTTGTCGATAATGAAGGAAAGAATCCGACAACCATGTTGTTATTGTTGTCTTCACCAACAGTGAGCTGCTGTCGATGTTCAGAATTGTCAGAAGACAGTAGATTAGGGTCGACACCAGTAAAACTCTGACAAGATAGTTGGTTATGATGTTTGAGTATAGCGACAACATTGTCACAAGTTTGAAATCTAAAACTCCAACGGTCATTGAATGTCGATAGCACTGTTACTAATTTGTGAAATGTTTCTGATGGATCTTGTTGGTGTTTAAGTTTAGTGTTTGTGACAATGCTCATGTAAATTCTAGAGCAATGCAGGCATGCATGCCCCCACAAC
Source organism: Oryza australiensis (assembly GCA_019925245.2). Taxonomy (NCBI): domain Eukaryota; kingdom Viridiplantae; phylum Streptophyta; class Magnoliopsida; order Poales; family Poaceae; genus Oryza; species Oryza australiensis. The sequence continues at coordinate 2,404,611 of JAIFGZ020000478.1, forward strand.
AATGATTCCATTTATTATTTTCCAAATTTCCTTGCATTTAATATATAAATATTAAGTCAACCCAAGACAAATTAATGTATAAGAGGAGTCATTCATTAATATGTGAACAGAGATCCAATACATAGTATTTCGAATTCACACAATTAAATAAAAGTTGCCGTCTGTAGGACAAAGAAAATGGTGCAAACACACCATTTATTAAAGTTCAATGTTCCAAAATGTCCAAGCATGAACCTTGGACTATTATTTCATAATGCTGGTAATATCTTCAAACATTGGGCCCAAACCACGAGTGAATATAATTATTATAAGTGTCCTCAACACTTTCGTCCTCCACTGGAGTGGTTTGGTGAGGTTGGTATGCTTGTTCAGAGTTATGTTCGTCCTCTGGAGAGGTTTGGTGATGTTGGTTTGCTTGTTGAAAGTTATCTTTGAGCTGTGAGGGCATTCCTCCATTTCTAAAATTTCATTTTCTAAAATTTATAGTGAAAAATGGAATAAAAGCTTCATAAGAATAAGTATGGTCCATATAGTAATGCTAAGAATTAAATACAAAGTTCTAAATGAGATTATTACCGAGTGAAAACCTGGAGATGGAGCAGTAGGAAGAAATGCAGAAAAGTTGAGTTGTGGTGGAGGAGCACCATATTGTGGCTAACTATAGTACTGTTGATAATTGCATCCAAATTAATATGTTAATGCTAAAATATTGACATGATAGAAATGCAAGTAATTTTCTCATATATTATGATGAGAAAGAAAATAACCTAAGACATTTGTATGTTAAACTGAAGTAATGCATTTATCTTTCCTTGATCCTCTAGTCATTGTCTTTTCAACTCTTGAACTTTTAAAGCTAGTTCTGAATAAGTATTGTTGGAGGTTTGGGCCTCAGATGATGAGCTTTGAGGCTGAGATGAGACAACATGAGTTGACATCTGCAAAGGCAAATTTTCCATATGCTCTTCGCTCTGTGCTTTCATACAGAACTTGTGCATCGATAGGTCGTTCAACCCGTTCAACATCAGGGTCATGAGCCTCAATCATACCATCACGATAATTGTCCTAAAATAGTGCTCACTTTAGTACCGATATAACTTAACATGTAATGCAATAGTTGGTACAAATATTGATGAGAATTGTACCAAATTCTCCTGGGCACGCTCATTGGGAATTGGGGGTAGCTCATTTCCCTCACACTCAGCCACTGCGTCTTTGGATGCCCCCATATGCTCGGCAAATGATTGTATTAGGCTGAAATTTCTTCCATATGATGACTCCTGTGAACAAATAGGAGTATAAATTATTGAAGTCTATGTATATGAAAACAAAAATGTAGTGCAGTTCAATGATTTTTATACCATGCATTGTTGGGTGCGTGCAATTGAAGATGAACCACCATGATTCCCTGGACCAGCCATACTAAGTCGTGCTTTCCTTTTCAGCAAGCTAGTATTTTTGAATTCTCTTGAACCTACCAGTCACTTAATTTGAACCAAGGCTCAGTGTTCATCCATTGAAATGGTACCTGACGGTACTCATTAGAATCCAGATGGATCACTATGGCATCACCAAATTTTATTTTTTTCATGTAAAACCTCTCCATGGTACGTCACAACATATATCTGTAGGATCGAATACCCAATGAAAAGCCAACCAGAGGGGGGTAAATGGTTGGTGCACCCAAAAAACAAAGTTTTAGCAGTAATAAAACTTTACCTCTGTTCTGGATCTGGTCTGACCGAGGTTGAATCGCCGGTTTGACCGCGCTGTTCGGCCGGTCTGACGGCCAAGTAAGCTCCGGTCTGACCGCCCTAGCCGATTGCTTGATGTAGCCGATGCCGATGAAGCCGACGTCGTCTGGTCTAACCGCAGGTGTGATTGCGGTCTGACCAGGTAGAAGCCGCGGTCTAACCGTAGTAGAACTTGTGGTCTGACCGGCGTGTAGATCCGGTTTAACCGACAATTATGCCGCCGTACCGAGAAAGAAGAAGACACAAAGAATTATCGAAGATTGATCTTTAGTAAAACTCTCTATGTTTACAAAGTGCAAACAAAACACTCCTCTCAAAATCTCAAGCTAAACTTGAAACCCTAACTCGCAAAACTCTAAAACTTGAACTCAAAGTGATAAAAAGAGGCCAAGCCTCCCCTCACTTTTTATACCCAAGATCCGCAGCCAAGAGCCACGAATCCTACTCATATAAGAAGTCCTAATCCACTAGGAAACCTTCCCGTACAAGAAACGAACTATACATAAAACAACCGTAACAAACTCGGTCTTTTCAAAACCGAAATTCCGCTTTCCATACGCACACAATATCTCCATCGTATGCCATGTGAAAACTTCACCAATCATATGCATTAATCTCTACCCTTCAGCATCCCGCATGATCCCAATCTTGGACGTCACATTATCTCCAAGTTGACTCCAACTCGATTACCGGCAACACTTTCCGAGGCATAAAGAGTACCTGCACACAATTAAACAAAGAATACCATATCCGAGCACAAGCTATCCAAACTTGACTCAATATTAGCATAAACAACCAGACACGTGCATAGAAACACGAAACTCCCATGTATATGCAAGGAAACAAACCGAAACCGAAACCGAATCAAAATCGGCAACCAGTCGGACGCTCGGCCGGCTCGACCGCAGTAACCGCCCTGTCTGACGCTCAAACACCTCCGGTCGACCGGCGTACAAGCTGTCGGCGCAGGTAGCCGATCGAACACCGTTCATTATCCGAAAATTCAACTATCTCCAAAACCAAATTGTCAATAATCTCCAAAGATCAAAACACACAAACCAATAACCACAGCGACCAATTGTTCATCATCAAATGAAGAATCAAACACACTTTAATTTTATAATCTCCCCTTGATGAACACATTGGCAAACAAAAAAAAAAGTGTTGTTCGGTGTTTGGAAATTAAAAACAAAAATGGTAAAAAGCATTTGAGTGCTCAAAAAAATCAAAGAAAATTTCTCCCTCTTTTTAAAAGAAAGAAAATCCCTTGACCCAAAAAACTTGCACTTTTGTTCTCCCATGCAAATGTTCTCCCAAACAATATTATTTTCTCCCCCTTTTGATAATGAATTCATCAAGCATAGGAATTATGGTTATGAATGTCTAAGAGCTTAGCACCATACATAAAGCAAGTCATGTCATGTGTTGCAATAATACAAAGATAAACTTATCAATTATATAGCAAATATGCACTAGAGTATAATCATGAATCAAATATTTTATAATTAAGAGCAATAACACAATAAAAATTCATGGATTTCAATGATTTATAATGCATCATTTTTACAAGCACATAGGTTAAAAATAAACCCCAAATATATATACCTATTGCAATATTTATTCTTTCTCAAATTTACCTTTTTGCACATATAATTCAAGAGAAAGGTTTTTATATTGATTTGAGCCATATTTGTTGCTCATATTTTTCTCTCAATTATTCCGAGTACGTCCTTGTTGTCAAGACTGTTTCTAAGGATTCGGTACTTATTATTTTTTCTCACATCGAATATGTCCTTGTCGTCAAGACTGTTTCCAAGGATTCGGTATTCATTTTTTTCTCTCATAGATAACATTTTATTCTCTTTTCACAATGAGCAATTTTAAAGTAATTTGAGGAATAATAATTTAACATAATATATATAAGCATTTATAATCCAACACAAGCACTAGTATCAATATTGTGTATTTCTTTAATTCAAGTATGATTAAAGTGTCATGCATTATTTCACTTAAATATAAAATCTAGATCACATAAAAATATTAGAATACATACAAGCTATGCTAGTGACAAATAAACCTTCATAATATTGCTAGCATGCACATGAACAATAAAATGTATGGATAAAGCTCTCTTTTTTAATTTATTTTAATCATGTAGCTTGATAAAACAAAGAGCACAAAAACTCCCCCTCAAAACATGCCAAAAGGATGAATGATTCCCAATTCCCCTCGAAGAAAAGCAAAGCGAGAAGAATCCAATGATTTTGTAAAAATATTAGCAAGTTGCAATTTTGTGTCCAAATATTTCAATTCAACATCTTTCTTCTCAACTTGGTCTCGCAAGAAATAAAAGCGAATATCAATGTGTTTGGTGCGTGAGTGTTGAACAGGATTCTTAGCAATATTAATGGCACTTGTATTATTACAATAAAAAGGCACATTTTCAAAAACAAGTCCATAATCTTTCAAAGTAGAAATCAGCCAAAGAATCTGTGAACAACAACTTACATCAGCAACATATTCAGATTCAACAGTGGATTAAGCTACACTAGACTGTTTCCTAGAAGACCATGTAATCAAAGAAGTTCCAAGAAAATGGCATGTCCCACTAGTACTTTTTCTATCAATTCTACAACCCGCAAAATCAGCATCTGAATAACCACTTAAGCAAATAGAAGATGAAGTAGAATACCAAATGCCAAACTCAAGTGTATGACTCAAATACCTCATGATGCACTTGAGCGCTTGACGATGTGAAGCATGAGGAGAAGTTTGAAAGCATGCACACAAACACACAGCAAACTGTATGTCTGGTCTTGAAGCAGTTAGATACAACGAAGATCCAATCATGCTTCTATACTCCTTTTGATTCATAGCTTCACTATCTTCATCGGGATCAAGAACAGCAGTAGATTCAATGGGTGTAGAGATTGGCTTGCAGTTCTCCATCTTGAACCTGCGCAAAAGATCTTTGGTGTACTTTGTTTGATGGACAAACATACCTTGAGGTGTTTGCTTAATTTGCAATCCCGAAAAGTATGACAGTTCACCCATCATGCTTATCTGAAATTCCCTGCGCATAGTCTCGGCAAATTCTACAACCAAAGAGTGAGTTGAACAACCAAAGATAATATCATCAACATAAATCTGAACGAAAAGTTGATTTTCACCATGCTTAAGAACAAAAAGCGTTTTATCAATTTTTCCCATTTGAAAACCTTTTTCAAGCAAAAAGTTCTTAAGTCTATCATACCATACTCTAGGTGCTTGTTTCAAACCATATAAAACTTTTGACAATTTAAAAATATGGTTGGGAAAATCAGGATTTTCAAAACCCGGTGGTTGTTTAACATAAACTTCTTCCTGTATAAAACCATTAAGAAAAGCACTTTTAACATCCATTTGAAACAATTTAAAACCTTTGGAAGCAGCAAAAGCCTAATTGTCTCAATCCTAGCAACAGGAGCAAAAATTTCATCAAAATCCAAACCCTCCACCTGAGTAAAACCCTGAGAAACAAGCCTAGCCTTATTTTGATCAATCAAACCATCCTCATTTTGTTTATTTTTGAAAACCCACTTGGTTCCAATAATATTATGTCCAGAAGGAGGTTCAACTAAAGACCAAACTTTGTTTCTTTCAAAATTTTCAAGTTCTTCATGCATGACGTTAATCCATGATTCGTCAGTTAATGCATGAGTAACATATTTGGGTTCAAAAGAAGCAACAAAAGCAGAATTCGCAAAATAATGCGCAGTTACCTTAGATCTCGTTGTCCGCTCATGTAAGTTACCTATTATTTGTACCGGTGGATGTCGTCGTTGAATGTGCAAAGGTGCAGTGATCTCAGAAGTTGATTCACGTTCTGGTTCAGCACTGGTTGTGGTCCTTGATGAATCCTCGTGATTGGAATCGACGGAGTCACAGAGCGGTCGGCCCCTGCGGTCCAGGCCGGGTCTCGGCCGGTCGGCCGGACAGGCTCGCCCGATCCGATCGACGACACTGGTCGGTCCGACCGAGCAGTCGACCTCGTCGTCGTCGTCGTCGCTTTCGTCTTCAAAGATTCGACCATACTTCCCTTGAGCCTGTGGTAATGTACTTGAAAGATCTGGTCTAGTACCAGAACTAGCCTCATCAAAAGTGACTTCGCAAGTCTCGATAATTTTCTTAGTCTCTAAAAAAAGTACACGATAGCCACGAGTGTGTGCGAGGTAACCAAGAAATAAACCATCAGTTGAACGTGATTCAAACTTGTCCAAATTTCCAGATTTTAACACAAAGCACTTGCAACCAAAAACACGCAAATGTGAAACTTTGGGCTGACGACCAAAACAAAGCTCATAAGGAGTTTTGCCAAATTTAGAACGCAAGAAAATGCGATTAGAAACATAGCAAGCAGTGTTAATAGCTTCGGCCCAAAATTTTTTAGGTGTGTGATATTCATCTAGCATTGTCCTAGCCATTTCAACCAAAGAACAATTTTGTCTTTCGACAACACCATTTTGTTGAGAAACACGAGGAGAAAAAAATTGATGTTCAATTCCTTTTTCAACACAAAACTGTTCAAAAGAAGCATTTTTAAATTCACCACCATTATCACTTCTAATTGTTTTCAAAGAACTGGGAATTTCACAATTTAAGCAAAGAAAAAGACTTCGAAAGTGGCCAAAGGCCTCGTCCTTAGTTACCATGAAGAAAACCCAAAAGTATCGAGAAAAGTCGTCAACAATAACTAACACATACCATTTTCCTCCAACAGATTACACTCTAGCTGGACCAACAGTGTCCATGTGTAAAAGCTGTCCCGGTGCATCCGTTATCACAGAAAGAATTGGTGTGTGTGAAGAAGCAACCATTTTACCATGACGACATGGTGCACAAACCAAATCAAAATCCTTTTTGAGTTTTGGCAAACCACGAACAAGATCCAAACCACTTAATCGAGTCAAATGATCAAATCCAACATGACCAAGTCTACGATACCAAAACATCAAATTTTTGTTGAATTTTGCAACTAAACATGAAACAACAAGAGAAATAGGGTTTTCAAAATCAGCTTTAAAAACTCTCCCATAGCGAGAAATGTTCAAAACAGAATCCCCACAAGAATCAAATATTTTACTTCCAGTTTTTTAAATGAACTTCAAAGTTTTCATCAACAATTTATGAAACGAAAGTAAATTGTACTTTAAATCCTCTACCCAAAGCTACCTCTTCCAATTCGAACTTGTCACTTACCTTGACGGATCCGGTAGCGAGAACGACACTTGTTGAAGTATCCCCAAAGATTATCAATTCCGTCTTGGATGCCATCTTGAGGGAGGAGAACCAATTTTTATCCCCGATCATGTGCCGCGAACAACCGGAGTCCATGATTCACACGTTCTCCTTCCTCGCCACGAAAGCCTACACAATAAAAGATGTCGAAGCCTCAGTACTGGGGTTAGTTAAAAGAAACTTAGAAATCCAGTACTGAGACACACGACCAGTAGATCCAATAGGCACAAAACCACGAGAGAAAACAGTTTTAGAATTTTGAAAAATTTCTTCGGGCCGGTTTGACCGCTGCGGTCTTGTCGGTCGGCCGGGCGCCATCGCCGGTCCAATCGAGGCAGTGCCGTCGGTTTGACCGTATGCCAGGGCCGGTCTGACCGGTGGACCAACTGCGGTCTGACTGGCCTTCCCGAGGGAAAACCATATTTTTGCCAATTTGATTTTGCAAAATTATTCTCTCTTTCCTTTTTCTGTTTTCGTGCTAATCTGAAAAAAAAACCAACAAAATGACCATCTTTACCACAAAAAGAGCAAGAGAACTTCTCTTTAGTAGGAGATGGTTTTGAAAAATTAGGTTTAGTTTCTTTTAGATAAACAGAAAAAGATGGCAAATTTCCAGCAGACTTAAAAACTGTTTTCATGGTATTAGGTTTTGTCAAGATTTTACCGTTTTCAAGATTTCACCGTTTTCAGTCATTCCTAAAACATTTGGAGGATTTTTGGTGAAATAGTTATGAGCATCAAAACGTATTCCTTTATTGTCGCTACACATTTTATATTTGTCCAAAATCATGTTAAGTTGTTTCTTACCATCAGAAAATTTTTGCAAAAAACTTTTCAAGTAAGAAACTTCTTTTTCAAGATTAACATAATTTTCACAATCTATCATGACATTATTACCTTTGTGACATCTAGAGCAAGAAGCTACCTCATCTTGTTTAACTAGTTCTTTCATATGCTTAACACGAGCTAAAGCATCTTTTAATTTCAATTCATTAGCATCACAAGGTAAACAAGCTTTAGCAGCCAAAACTTGAGAGTTGTTGACATCTCTAATCTTTGAAATTTCTAGCATTAAAACCTCACAATTTTTGCAATTATCATCATTGGGAATAAGAGATTTCAATCTAGCAATTTCAGCATTTAAAGATCCAATCACAAATTCTTGTTTTTTAAATATTTTCTCTCATTTTTTATTCTTAGCACTTAAAACAAGAATTGCCTTCTCAAGCGAGCTTACCTCATTTTCTTCTTCTGAAGAATCTTCATCTCCACGCGTCATGAGACAAACATCGGAGATGTTCTTGCCCTTCTCCTCCTCACTGTCAGAATCTATGTCGCTGAGTGGCTCAAAAGCGGCATAGACTTGACTCAGCACTTTCTTGATCATCTCCTTGAAGCGTCTACCCTTGGGCTTGTCATCTTTTATCTTTTTGGCGCTCTTGTCATCCTTCTTGCTCCTCCCGAGCTTGGGGCAGTTAGAGCGGATGTGATCCAAGGCGCCACACTCAAAGCAACGCGTTGGTCCTCCTTTCTTCCTAAATCTAACTCTGTTCATAGCTCTGAAAAGTTTGTTAGTAGCAAGAGCCAAATCCTCCTCCTCGAATTGCTCGAGTTGTTCATCGGACATGGCGTTAATTAAAGCAAGAGCATTTGGAGATGATAAGAAACAAGATCTGAAGAAGTCGAAGGAGAAATCAAAGCATTTGACTTAGAATCCGTTTTTCGAGAAAGAATATTCATCTCATGAGTTTTGAGTTTTGTATAAAGTGAATCCAAAGTCAAATTTGCGATGTTAACAGATTCTTGAATAAAAGTTACTTTCATCTCCTAAACAGACATGTCAAGACCATTTAAAAAGTGGCGAGAAATCTCAGACTGTGGATAATTAGTGTCATAAGAAGCATCAACAGATCTAAGATTGCTCAATATTTTATTAAACCTACCAAGATAGTCATCCAAAGCTTCGACGGTTTCATCTCAAATTTTATATATTCCTTTTTAAAAAGATCTTGACGAAGTTCTTTTATGTTTGTAGTTCCTTGATGAATGTTTTTCAAAGCGTTCCAAATTTCATTAGCGGTTTGAAGATGAGAAACACGGTCACAATCAGAACGCGAAATTCCATTCAACAAAATATTTCGAGCTTTGCAATTATTATTAAACTCAATTTTCAAAGCATCAGAATTGATCGCTTCAGGTATGGTGTAGGGAAGAGCAACTTTTTGCCACACATCATAGTCTTGAGCCATGATGTAAGATTGCATCTTGCTACACCAATACGCGAAATCGGTGCCATCAAAAACATGCGGTTTTGTAGAAAATTTATCCGACATGATGAGAAAACTTTAGATTGAAGAAAATCAAAAGCAGAAAAACGTGGCTCTGATACCACTTGTAGGATCAAATACCCAATGAAAAACCAACCAGAGGGGGGTGAATGGTTGGTGCACCCCAAAAATAAAGTTTTAGCGGAAATAAAACTTTACCTCTATTCTGGATCCGGTCTGACCACGCTGTTCGGCCGGTCTGACGGCCAAGTAAGCTCCGGTCTGACCGCCCTAGCCGATCGCCTGAGCCGATTGCTTGATGTAGCCGATGTCGATGAAACCGACGTCGTCCGGTCTAACCGCAGGTGTGATTGCGGTCTGACCAGGTAGAAGCCGCGGTCTAACCGCAATAGAACTTGTGGTCTGACCGGCGTGTAGATCCGGTTTAACCGACAATTATGCCGTCGTACCGAGAAAGAAGAAGACACAAAGAATTATCAAGAAGATTGATCTTTATTGAAACTATCTGTGTTTACAAAGTGCAAACAAAGCACTCCTCTCAAAATCTCAAGCTAAACTTGAAACCCTAACTCGCAAAACTCTAAAACTTGAACTCAAAGCGATACAGAGAGGCCACGCCTCCCCTCACTATTTATACCCAAGATCCGCAGCCAAGAGCCACGAATCCTACTCATACAAGAAGTCCTAATCCACTAGGAAACCTTCCCGTACAAGAAACAAACTATACATAAAACAACCGTAACAAACTCGGTCTTTCCAAAACCGAAATTCCGCTTTCCATACGCACACAATATCTCCATCGTATGCCATATGAAAACTTCACCAATCATGTGCATTAATCTCTACCCTTCAGCATCCCGCATGATCACAATCTTGGACGTCACCTTATCTCTAAGTTGACTCCAACTCGATCACCGGCAACACTTTCCCGAGGCGTAAAGAGTACCTGCACACAATTAAACAAAGAATACCATATCCGAGCACAAGCTATCCAAACTTGACTCAATGTTAACATAAATAACCAGACACATGCATAGGAACATGAAACTCCCATGTATATGCAAGGAAACAATCCGAAACCGAAACCGAATCAAAATCGGCAACCAGTCGGACTGGCTCGGCCGGTCTAACCGCAGGCAACTGCTCAGTCTGACCGTCCAAACACCTCCGGTCAAACCGGCTGTGGCAGCCGACTGAACACTGTTCATTATCCGAAAATTCAACTATCTCCAAAATCAAATTGTCAATAATCTCCAAAGATCAAAACACACAAACCAATAACCACAGCGACCAATTGTTCATCATTAAATAAAGAATCAAACATATTTTGATTTTACAATATCCTCACTTGATATATTTGTTGCCTAGCTAGCTTTTCACAACACTTTTCTAGTGTTCTCATCCATTGATCTTTCATATGTGGTTGATCATCAGGCCATTTGTACCTTACCTAACACCAAACATATATGTCATCCAACTATTTCATAGCTAGTAAATATATTTAAGTTGTTTATGGGTAGTACTGTCCAAAAGAAAAGAAAACATACCATGAATTCATTCTTGACCTTGTTAGCACACAATTTTGTAGTAGTACCAGCATCTGGTGCCCTCATGTACTAGTGACGCCACTTGCTTGCAGCAACATTGCATGGTGGCCTTTTTGTAGTATCACGCACAACCTGAGGATAATAATGCCTAATCAAGGCACCCAATATAGTGTTCGCTACATGATCTTTCTTCCTGAATGGAACTTCCTTCCAGTTGCTACAAAACATGGCAAAGATAATAAGTGTCAAAATTTGTTCATTATAATAGCTATATCTAGTTAACTTGCAGTCATATATGTACGTGCTTATCTCCAACTGGTTCAAGAACAGTTTTGGCTGCATGGTTTATTGGAGCTGGTGGAATACTGTTAGGCCCACGTGGTGTCCATAGCCTACCCCTAGCAGTTTGGACATGAGAGCCAGGTTGTGTAAAATCTAGTCCATCATGCTCTTCTCCATTATCAAATTTCTTTTTGGTAGGCTCATCTACAACACCACGAGCTCTTGCGAGAAACGCGTAGTGCCACCATGAGAATAGTTTGATGGAACCTGTGTAAATAATTCGCATTAGAAAGAAATGTAAATGTACTTACCATGATAAGAGTATTATAATATTGTTAATATATAACCTAGCTCATTATCCCTATACAAAAGCATAAAGATATCAGTAAATATTCGAACAAATTGGGGTTTGCAAAATAAATAACTCATATCTAACTCATAGCTATATGCTTGTTTCTAAAGCAGTAAAGAATTCAAAAATCATCTAGGTCGTCAAAGAACTCTTCTTCATCACAATCATCTGTTGCCCAATATACTTTAGGAATAGTCATTCGGTGGATGATTAGTTTGCTGCTCTATATTACTGATAGTTGACTGCTTGTTAATAAGCTCAACATCTGCGGTGTCTTCTATTAAATCAGTCTCCTGTACCCCAATATTATTATCTAACCCATTTCCCTCTTCAACTACAAAATTCCCTGTGGCAAACATCATCTTGGTAAAATGTAGAGCTTGCAGATTCCTCAACATCACCATCAACTGGTACTTGCAGGTCACCACGCTTTGGAACATGGTGAACCACCCACCAATTTTGCAAACCAGCAGATTGGCATGGATATGGAGTGTACTATACTTGTTTGCATTGGTGAGGAAGAACAAATGGCTCATAACCAGGGAGCTTTGTGTTTGGATTGATCTCAACTAATCCAATATTTGGAGATTTCCGAATTCCAGTGCGAGGATGAAACCAGCGGCACTGGAATAAAACTAAATTAAGTTGCTGCGAACCATCAAAGGTTAGCTCAATAATATTTTTAATCACACCATAGTACTCAGTAGTTATATCTCCATCTGTGGTAGAGAGAAATACACTGGTGTTTGTAGTGGTCAAATTTGGCCTAGATGCTTCATATTTCTCATAGCGAAACCAAAATTAGTTCACATCATAACCAGTTAAGCATACCACTCGAGTTCGATAGCCATGAGATATTAGACCCAAATCCTTGTTAATTCCTCCTTGATTTATACACTACAAAATTGACATTATATGGTTTCAATTAATAGGAAAAGTGACTATGGATTTTTTCCCTTTGGTAAAAGATACTCACCAATGATCGAAACCATTCGAATAAGTTAGGTCGCCCTCTTACAGCACCACTCTTTCTAGTTTTATCAATTTGTTGCTGGGTTGGACAATGAGTACTCTTGCACTCTGCTTCATCGAATTTCCTACATCGAGAGAATAATTAGTTGTAAAAATTAAAGCAAATTCATACTCATATATACCATATTATTTACTTACTTTACATAATCATCCATTTCTTCAATGTTTGTGTATATATATATAGCATGATAGCATCAAATTTTGCTCGTGTAATGATTTTTGTCCCTCTCTTCCCATGAGCATGGCCTGGAACTTGGAATGTGCTAAGACTGGAATTGTGGTTATGGCTCTCATATCGATCATCATACCTAGGCCTCTTATTACGAGTAGATGGTGTGTCACTTGCAAAGTACAAGGTGACAAAATTAGATATTTCTTCAGCTATATAAGCTTCTGTTATGCAGCCCTCAACACATGCTTTGTTCTTAACCTTTTTTTAAGATCTTTCATTAATCTGACACGAAAAATTGATTAGTCAGATCAATTACACAAATATGTACATGACAGTGATGTACAAAAAGGATTAAGGGTTTTACCTTTCAAATACATACATCCATCTGTACTGCACAGGTCCTTCCACTCTTGCCTCATATGGCAGGTGGATAATCAGATGTTGCATTACATTAAAAAAATTAGGGGGTAAGATCTCTAACTTACACAGTAACACAGAAACATTTTGTTCTAACTCTTTCATTTTTCTATGTCTATCTCTGTAGAGCACAACTGTCTAAAAAAGAAGCTGAGCGCTGCTAGTGCAAGCCATATGTCATTTGCAATGAAACCACGAAATGCAACAGGCATTAGACGTTCCATGAAAATGTGGTAGCTGTGGCTTTTCATTCTGGTAACCTAAAGATCGGATAAATTCACACCCCTCCTTATATTTGCAGCATACATATCAGGAAACTTTAAGTCCTTCAACCACTTCAACACTACTACTTTCTGTTCTCGACTGAGACAAAAAAAGAGCTCTTGGTTTTTCCCAACTTCCATTTGGCTTTTCACGCAAGTGATAACTCGGCCTATCACAAATCATGGCAAGATCCAACCTTGCCTTCACATTATCTTTTGTTTTGTCATGTATATCTAGAATTGTGGAAAACAGAGCTTCTGCAACATTCGTCTCAGTATGCATTACATCAATATTATGGCGAATCAAAAGCTTTTCAAAATATGGTAAATCCCATAGACCTGAAACATGTGTCCAATTGTGAGTTTCCCCAAAATGTTCAAACTTGGTTGGTCCAGTACCTTTGTTTGGAACCAAAGCCTTCAATTCTGTATGGATTTGCTCCCCAGTCAGACGAACAGGTGGGGGGTTACAAACCTGTGTTTTCTTTCGAAAATCTTCCATGCTTTTTCTGAAAGAGTGATCCATAGGCAGAAATTGCCTATGACAATCAAACCGGCCGTACTTCCATCCATTTACTAGCCAAAAGGCAGTAACAGTACACAACCAAACTGGACATGCAAATTTTCCATGTGGACTATGCCCAGAAACCATTCCTACTGCAGGCAAATCATGTATAGAATAGAAAAAAAATTGCTCTAAGGCTGAAAGTGCTTCGGACTGATCTATCATAAACTAGAACTCCTTCATTCCAAAGTTTCTTTAAATCATCATATAATGGTTCTATGTACACATCTAGATTCTTACCAGGATGTTGTGGTCTAGGTATGACTAGAGATAAAAATATATTTTCCTTTTTCATACACATGGAAGGAGGAAGGTTGTAAGGCACAAGAAATATAGGCCAACCGAGTAAGATGCAACACCAATGCTAAATAGAGTAAAGACATCTTTGCATAGACCCAAACGGATTTTGGGGTTCCTTAGCAAAAGCAGGAAATTCTCGATCAAATGATTTCCAAGCCTCCCCATCAGATGGATGCACCATAACCAGGTTTCCCAAAATTTCTTCCCTTGTGTGAGCCCATGTGTTTCGCAATCTCTTCGGACATGAATAATCTTTTAAGCCTAGGAATGATGGGCAAGTACCCTAGTACTTTCCGTGCAATTGGTTTGAGATGTTTGACTAGCTCACTCAAATTTCTTTCATGATAACGTTGTTCCCCACAAATGTCACAGCTAGTTTTATTTATGTGCTCTTTACGAAATATCATGCATCCATTGTTGCAGACATCAATATTTTCATACGGCATTCCTAAGCTACCCATCAATTTTTTGATTCATTAAAATTCTTTGGTATATTTGAATCTTTTGGAAGGAGATCACATATCAACCTAAGGAAATTGTCATAACCAACTACTGAAATGTTAAATTGGGCCTTGAAAGACATTAAACGTGTCACAACAGAGAGGATACTTTCTTGTGTATCCTTATGCACTGGTTGTTCAGAGGCTTCTAACAACTTGAAAAATTCTTCTGCTTCATTTGTAAGTTCATCTTGTTGGTTAGCATCAGCTATATCATGTAGCATTTCTGATAGATAGTTTGTATCATTATGTTCTTCATTTTGGGATGTAGGGGTTTCCCCATGATATGTCCATATGTAATAATTTGGCACAAAACCATACTTCACTAGATGGTGAGACAAGTTATAGTCACTTTGCTTCTTAAACTTATTACATTTGCTACATGGGCATTGCACGCCTTCAGTATTAGCATTTGGACGTGAAAAGGCATGGGTTAAATATTCTTGCGTTCTTTTGCACCAATTTGTATTAGGTCCAGTGCTGCTCCATTCATCATACATCCACCTATGATCCTTGGCCATTGTTCTTAACTATATATGTGTTTTTATCGACACAAGAAAATTAAATTTGTACATCAGACACACTTTTATGGGTAACATAGAAAATTTTAGATTCATGTATGTAAAGAGAACAAGGAAAGTAAATCATGAATTAACTTACATGTTGATCCCTGATGTGTTTTGCAGGCAACTTGTAAGCCAGTAATAGCAAAGGTAACTTCACACGCTCCCTGCAAAGTTACAAAGTATGAAAATATAGAGATTATTTAGATGTAAGAATGGGATATCCATCTCAACATCCAAGAATAACATGACAAATATGTTCATAACTAAGGCATATTTCAGTGGAGCAGGATATTAAAATTTTCCCCATGGCATGATATTTTGGGACACTAATTAGATTCAACAAGTCAACATTAAACAGGGAAACAACTAGGAGTACATTTCATTTGAAAAAAATGCATAAAAAATTGTAATCATTGGAAGATACTTCGACAAAATAGACACAAGCATTGAATCTTTATAAAAATCCTCAAATGAGAGAGCACCACCAACTGCTGCACGCTTGCCTCCAACACTCAGTTTTGCAGCCGCCTCCACGCCTCGTCGGTCATCGGCCTTGGCTGCCCGGAGACCAAGCCTCCCGGGGGGCAGACTTTTGTTGGGATGGCCGAAAGAGCGGCCAACCAATTTCATTAAGGATCGAGAAAAAAAAACAAATAAAATTTTTTATTACAATAGCATTATGATGCCGACCTTAGCACGCAAACACGCGAAAGCCAAGGGATCAGAAAAGTGTATGACCAGAAAAAATGGGGGAGGCAGAAACGAGCCCATCTCACCCCGCCTCCGACTTTAATCTGAGCAATCTGGGAAAATTCCCGCCGATTTCCAGAGCTCTACTTTCTCCTTTACATCTTCCACTACCGCCCACGACGTTTTGCTCAACCTTTCAAACACTCTTGCGTTTCTTTCCTTCCATATTATCCAGCAGACAAGGAAGAACATTTTGTCGAACGAAGCACTGTAGCATGTCCGAAAAAACGTTCTGGTCTGTGACCAGCACTCCTCATTTGAGTGAAGAAAGTGGATTCGTAAACTACATTTATGGTGTTTGCAACGCGAGAAACGGCTATGAAAGCGCCATAGTTCTTCAGGGAATACAGATAGATTTAGCGATAAACGGCTTCTGGAGATATTCATTTTCCTGAAGAGGCGGATAAGATATTAGGTGGCACTTTGATACCACTAGAAAGACGCCAGCGGTATCCCCTGCTTGCAAGGGATTGGAAAGTGAACACTAATCCATTGTCTCATCATTTCCCACACTGCCGATGTGAAAGAACAAAGAATGAACAGATGTCTACCATCCTCTGGATCACAACGACAGAGCGAGCAGTGGTCTTCATGTGGCCAATTACTCTTCACCATATTGTCGGCAATTAAACATCAGTCCTTGAATACTAGCCACATGAAAAATTTAACCTGTGAAGGGGCCCTTGAATTCCAGAGAAGCTCGCCGTGACCACAGTCCTCCCTGGGCTGAAAAAAAGAGCATATATTGCCGCCACCGAGTACTGTCCGTCCGCCACGATTTTCCATCTGGTTTTGTCATGACAGTCATCGAGATTTATTTGTTGGACAACATCCCACAGATGGAAGAACTGCCCCATCGCTTCGTTGGACAAAGATCCTTGGATATCCCTCACCCATCAATGATTTAACAGAGCCTGCACTATTGTTATCTTGGAACGGTGGACATAAGAACTCAGGCACGATCATCTCCACTCGATGCTTCCCTTGCCCGACCAGTCTGCCGTCCAAAACGGCATGTGCAATCCATTTCCCACCACAAACTACGCGAAGGCGGAAAAATTTTGAACAGTGTCTTCATCAAATCAGAATCCCTCCTTTGTCCAAGGTCTATCAAGATGCTTCAGACTGTATGCCGGCCACTTTAGACGCAGTGCCTGGCCAAAGAGGTCTAAGTCTTTGATTCCTAGGCCTCCCTTCTCCACTGGCGCACAAACATTTTTCCAGGCTATGAGGCAGTGCCCACCATTAATTTGTTCTTGTCCCTTCCACAGAAACCCTCAGCATTGCGATTGATCTCTTTAATTGCCCACTTGGGAAGTTCCAGTACCGAAATGTAGTGAACCATCAAAGCCGTGAGGACAGATTTCACAAGGCATAGACGACCATCAATAGAAAGAAGTTTGGGCTTCCAGCCAGCCATCTTTTTTGAGAGCTTGTCTAAGAGTTGTTGCAGTTCAGCCTTCGTTGGCTTCCTCATGGATAGCGGCAGTCCCAAATATACAATAGGAAAAGGCTGAATTCTGCAGCTCAGTATCCCTTGAACCAGCACTAAATTTTCATTATGACATTGGATCAATGTGATCGAACTCTTGAGGTTATTTGTCCTCAAGCCTGTTGCCTCTCCGAAGAGATCCAGATGCCCTTTATGGTGTTGGTTTCATGTGCATTTGGTTTGAAGAAGAGCACTGCATCGTCGGTGTAGATGGAGATGTTTGGCAGCGAAGTTGCTCTGTTTAGCGGTGTTAACAGCCCCCAAACCCCTGCCTGGCGCACCATGGCCTGAAGCGTATCCATGACCATGACAAACAATAGAGGAGATAAAGGATCGCCCTGACGCAATCCCCTAGCTGGCTTGAAGGGGTCTAAGATGCTCCCATTTAGTAAAATGCTTGTGTGCGCTGTGAGGAGCAGGGCCGACAACATTCTTTGGCAGCGAGCTCCAAAGCCCCTATGTCTTAGCATATTCAACAAAAATGACCATGAAACCGTATCAAAAGCTTTGGATATGTCTAGTTTAAGTAGAATGGTGTCTTTCTTTTGCCTGTGAAGAAGCTGAAAACATGCCCTTAACTAAAATGAAGTTCTCATGTATAGTTCGTCCTTTAATGAAAGCAGTTTGTGCACAGGAGACAAGCTCAGGCATTTTTGAGGCTAGCCTCTGCGCCAACATTTAGCAAAGCTATGGGTTAGGCTAATCGGCCTAAAATCCTTTAGCAAAGTTGCATCTTCCTTCTTTGGAATGAGGGTGATGACCGCCAAATTTAGGAGCTCCAAATTCTATGAATTACCAGAGCAGAACTTTAGTAATGCCGCCATGAGCTCGGGTTTGATTATTCCCCAACGAGTTGATAGAAGAGGCCTGTGTAGCCGTCAGGACCTGGTGATTTCTCCTTTAGCATCTCCTTGATTGCAGACCACACCTCATCTTCAGAGAAACATTCTTCAAGGGAGCTTAAATCAGACTTGGCCAGCTGAATGTGATCCATGTTTATCTGCATTGAGCTAATGTGGTCTCCACTCAGCACTGATTGAAAGTATTCACATGCAATTTTCTGCATATCTGGCTGTGTTGCTGCTATGACCCCGTTATGCTCACGTCTGGGAATAAGCAATTTCCTTCTCCTTGCCAAGAGCTTCAAATGGAAGAAAGTGGAACTAGCCTCTTCTTCTCTTACATATCTAACCTTGGCTCTTTGCCGCAGCCTAATCCTCTCCAGCGAGGCTAAAGCCAGAACCCTCCCTTTTAGCAAAGCCCTCAGACTTCTCTCGGCTGAAGAAAGCAATCTCCTCTCTTGTGCCACATCTAGCCGTAGTATAATCTCATTTGCTATCTGAAAGTGTAATCTATATTTGTTGATTTTCCTTTGTCCCCATTTGGACAAGCATCTAGACAATCTAGCCATCTTGATATACAGGACTGCATAGGGATCTTCATATCGTACCTCTTTCTCCCAACATTCCTTCACCACCTCCAAGAAACCTTCCAGTTTTGTCCAAAAGGTTTCAAATTTGAACTTCCTATATGTGTTGCATCCATTCCCAAAGGTGAGGAGTAGTGGGCAATGGTCAGAGGCTGAAGTGAACAATGCTTGCAGGTGTGATTCAGGAAAGGTTTCCTCCCACTGGGTTGAAACTAGCATTCTATCTAATTTAACAAGTGTTGGTTGTTGTTGTTCATTACTCCAGATGTAACGTCTCCCAAAAAGGTATACATCTCTGAGTTCAAGCTCATTCAATTTGTTTCTAAAAGCATTCATCAGCCTTCTGTTCAGCCTAGTGTTGTTCTTATCAGAGGCAAACACAATTAAGTTGAAGTCCCCAATCACCATTCAGTTTTCCCCGCATTTGGCATGCACCTCTGTCAGTTCATCCAGAAAAAGAAGTTTCTCCTCATCTAATTGAGGTCCGTAGACTGATGTCAGATACCATGATTTGCCTCCCACAACCCACTCGAGCTGCACTGTGAGAGACCATCACCCCGAGTGCACTAAACTCCCCCTAAACCTGTTATCTTTCCAGGCGATGATGATCCCCCCTCTCGTCTGTTGGGCAGGCAACACCGCAAATCCACCAAATGCCGCCCCACAGGTGCTGACAACAAGATCAATGCTAACAATGTCCAATTTTGATTCTTGCAAGCAGACAATTGAAGCCCCTGAGGAAGTCACCAATTCCTTCACCACCGACCACTTATCCACATTATTCAAACCCCTTACATTCCACCCCAGGAGGGCAAAAGAGCATACAGAGGAAGACGTGGGAGAACTCAGAAAACACACGCAGGCACGCCCACACACCCACACAGAGAGCCCGTGATAGATCAGGCCAGAACCAACTCCCCGAGCGCCGCTGGGGCGTGCTCTGATTCTTGGAGCGGCGACGATTCATCCTCGATGAGAAACTCCAGGAGTTCTGCTAGCGCCCCAATATGTTACAAAGACAACGGACTTTCGAAGAGACCAGTGTACCTCTATATCGCCGTTGATTTTGCGTCGTCATCACCCAGGGGGCAGACTCCTGGGTGCGACTCGCTGGCTCACCGCCTCAGCCAGCTCCCAGCGGGCACCGCCGAAGAAGCCCCCACCTATCGGCATACCACATTCGCACGCCTCACGAACCTACGCCACCGCCTATCTAGCTTCCTTCGCCCACCGGCCACAGCACGCCTCGTAGCGCTCTCGTCGCCACCATCTCTCCGACCTTGAATCCCACTAACGACAGTTGTGCGCTAGGTTTCTACCCAAGAAAGAGACCTAGTCACCAGTCTAGAAAAGGCCCATGGATCATGGGCCACTCCCTCATGGGTCACAACCCAGGAATACAATAAGCCATCGCGTGTTCACACCTACGCTCGTGTCCATGGCGACATTGGTGACCGAGAATTCACATGAGGCGGTACACTCCACGTAGCTTAAGAAAAATGGAACCCGAGAATATAGATGCGCACACCTCGACCCTCATGTATGTTATTGATGGAACAAATATGATTACCTCTGCCTTGTGGTTGTATCATTGCTGGGAAAGTACACTATAGTCTCAGTTTGTAACCCTTTTTAATGCGGGTTGCAAACCGAGACAACAAAAAACAGTACAAAAATATCTATTTGTAGTCTCAGTTGAAATAATCGGGACAAAAATGCATATCTTTAGTCCCGGTTAGTAACACAAACCGGGACTAACGATGGAAGCGCCACGTGTCTGCCATCTTTTTTTCTTTTTTCCATTGTTTTTCCTGCTTGCATATTGTTTTTTTTCAACAATGCAACAACAAAATCATCCACAAATTCAAAAAAAAACATCTAAAAAATCTATAACAAATTTATTCATAAACTCATTCACAAATCATTCACAAATTTATACACATTCATTCACAAAAATCTGCTGCGATTGCCGCCGCCGCGTCGTAGCCCACCCGCGACATCCGCAGCCCGCCCGCGCCGCCCGCTCCTCATGCACCACCATCTCACCACCGGCTCACACACCACCGGCTCCACCCACCATCGGATCCACCCGTCGCTCCTGCTCCTCTCTTTCCACCGGCTCCCGCTCGCCACCGCCGGTGAGTCCCCCTGTTGTCGCCTGAGGAGAGAGGGAGAGAGGGTGAGGGAGAGGGAGATATGAGGAGAGGGAGAGAGGGGAGAGGGAGATCTGATAGCTAGAGCTGAGTGCATGTGCAGAGAGATATTTTTTGGGAGAGAGATATAGTCGCGCGCGTGACGAGGGGATAAGGCCGAGTGTTTTTAGTCCCGATTGATATTAAAAAATCAAGATAAATATTGATCTTTAGTTTCGATTGGTAACACCAACCGGAACTAAAAATAATAGGTGCCACGGGCTGCGGATTTTTTACCCGGACTAAAAATGAACTTTTGTCCCGATTGATAACACCAATCGAAATTAAAGATTTAATCGGAACTAAAAATATTTTTTACTTACGGTTATTATTAGAACCAAGACTATTATAAATTTTAACAGATAGATCAAACACCATTTTATATCAATTGTGAGAGGCAAAGACGAAGACAGCATCAGCAGCACGGACTAATCTGCAGATTGATCAAGAGGAGCAAAGGAGGTCACCGACAATAATATGGAACTATTTCCTGCATAATAGTAACAAGTAATCAGCGTCGTATTGGTTGTGTATATGAATCACAAATTTATGATTTTGGATGGAAATGAATCTCATTTTGATCGTGCGGCACTGCAAGAGGGAAAGAAAATATTTAGCGATGACTGCGCCAAATCCTTGGAAACATGCCGAACTGGGAAATTTGGAGTGGACCTTATGTAGTTGAGACAGATAAAACAATTTAATCCTCCATTAGAGCATTAAATCTTTGTAGTGCAGTTGGTTGCTGCTTCTTCTACCTCTGTCCAGTAGGATTTAGGTTCAATTCCCATTGATCTTTATTTTTTCCTGATTGACGAAATATTTTCACGCTCAGTGCTCAACAGATACCCCGAAATTATAGCTTTTGAAAAGAAAAATTTTAATTGTGCTCCAAAAGCTTAGGAAAAAATATTTGTTTTAGTTACATGTCTGGCATGCATGCACACCTATAGCATTAATTCAAGGTTCACTGGTTCTATAGTTGTATTATAACTGTTTGGTATTTTAGTCATGGGACTAATAATTAGTTTCTGGACTAAAAATTTTAGTCCCATCCTGTTTGGTTGCAGAGACAAAAAAAGGATTAAAACTCATTAATTGCATTGTACAAAGATCATATTACCCCTATTCATTCGTACCTTATTCGCGCTGTGGGAGAGAGAAATACATCCACTGAAAAATAAAGTTTTAGTCAGGACTAATAGACTAATAGTATTTTAGTTACTTTTAGTCCCTCCTGTTTGGAATTTTAGAGACTAACAGAGACTAAAATGGAGGGACTAAAACCAGGTTTTAGTCTCTGAACCAAACAACACCTATAATTATAATAAATAATAATCAAGCAAAGTTTCCAATAGAAACAGCTTCATATTGACTAGTAGCAAACTTTATTTCTTCATAATACAATTGAAGAAATATAACTTGGTAGTACAAGGAAAATACATTGGAGTAAGAAAGATAAATAAGACTTTAATACCTATCTTGAAAATTTCTAATAGAACTTTGGAAGCATGATTCTCAACATATCTAAAATCACTTTATTTGCGTCTGGATGAAGTTCTCCTTCCACAACATAGAACTTGTTCAAATCAAAATCATGAACAGCTTTCTTCTTCACTTCTCCTTTCTCGATGTAAGGCTTCATATCAATCTCTACCTTGGCGACAACTTGACATTTTTTTTGAAACGAAATGCACAAGATAGCGCATGTTCCATTAATATAGCAGGAAAAAATACAAGACTACGGTCATGGGAGGCCATAGACAGAAAAAAGAAAAGAAGATGAAAGGAATAAACTCACCTGGTTGGATTGGGACATCAATGCAGGCAAACGCTCAAAAGCGAGCCTCCACAAACAGCCCTAACAAAACCAAACTCGCCCCACACGGCCAACAAAAAGAAGCCTGTATGGCGGCATTCACCAAACCTACACCCAACCAAAATATCGAAACCTTACAACAGAGCTCAAAGTCAACCAGGCAATAGGGAAAGACAGACTGCACTGCATCGAAAGGGTCCCCGCCATGCAGTACCCGTCGTCGTTGTGTCGCTACAATGCTAAACCCCACCCGATGGGGTGAAAACCACCAGATACAGATCTCTCATAGGACTCAACGCGGGGGACCTCGCCACATCCGCCATTGGACACCATCTTGCCGCTCGCGGGGGCCACGCCACGCCCGCTGTTGCATTCCTCTTCACAGGGGTCACGCCACGCCTGCTACTGCACTCCGTCATAATGAATCTGTTTCTTTTGCCGCCATCATAGTGAGAGAGAAGTTGATCTGCTCCCTCCGATCTCCATCGAACATCTGAGCCGCTGCAGGGTCTCTCCGTGCCACCTTGCGCCGCACCACGAGTCTACCGCGTCTCGCTGCATCATGTCGGCCTTCGCACAGACCGCACCTCGCCGGCCACCTCCTTCGCCAGCCACGTCTCCGCACCGCGTGACCTCTCGCATCGTCATCGTGTTGCCGCATCCCAGATCCTTTTTTCCCCTCTTTTTTCCTTTTTCCTTTTTCCTTTTTTTCCTTTTTCTAATTTCCTCTTTTCCCCTCTCTCTTCCCTTTTTTTTCTTTTTTTCTTTCTTCTCTCTTTTTTTCTCTCTCTTTTTTCCCCAAAACCGAAAAGCCTAAGATCTCTCCTCTCGACGCCCGTAGCCCGCTAGATCTGGAACCGCCCATCAACCATGCCCACACGCGTCGGGAACTGCATGAGGTAGAGGCCGTCGCACCCTGCAAGTGCCTCAGTGACAGGGGTAGGTCCCCGGGGGAAGAAGGGAATGCCAAGGATGACAACGGTGTGCACCATGTCCGGCCGAAACAGGCAGAGGTGCCACGCCACCTGCCCTCCCCAGTTGTGCGCCACCACAATCACCTTGGGGAGGCTGAGGTGGTTGAGGAGGGCGACGAGGTCTCCGATGATGGTGTATACAACTTGACCTTGAAGTACCCCATGAATCTCAACCTCTTCCTTCACCTCACTGTTACCTTGATCCATGGTGTATGCTATAGGGTAGTACTTCCTAGCAGTGCATTCTCTCCTTTATATATGAGCACTGACTGAAAAAATTGGAGGGAAAACTTCACGCTTGATTGAACATGCACAGAAGTGAGAGGGAAAAAATGGCCGTAGTTCTTGCATGCAAATTCCCGTTATGGATAGTCACTGAGAGGACCGTCATTTTTCTAGTATCAAACTCCGACAGTACTCACCATAATGGATCATTTCGTCACTTTGAGAAAATGTAGCAAGTTAGGATGGCATCCCATTAGGAGTCCTGACATGGCTGTTGGATTTGGATACACAATCAATGACAGTCCTGTTGATATAATCAACTATGGGAGGGCTGTTATATATCTACATTTCTTTTGCCATGAGCATTGTTGCAAACCATTTTAGCTGTTGGACAAAACTGCAGCTGATGTAGTGCTCCAACGAGAATAACCGAACAATATCTAAGAGGATGATTAGCCCTACTAAGGGGAGGGAGATTCCTTTTCCTCCTCCCAGCCCATCATATAAGTTCTATAGTGTTTGCGGGATACGTAAAGCTATCAAGAGGTATAGCAAACATGGGCTGTTGATCAAGAGAGGGGAAGATGCGAAAATAAAATTATCATAAACAATGGTAATGAAGTATTTAACTAGTAAAATATAATCATTTTCTCTTAGATAAATAAGTGATTTAATTGATACCTTGCATCTAATCAGTACATGATCTGGTTATTGGCATAGAAAAAAAAAACAATGTCGATTCGTTGCGCCTGCACCGGGTGAGCACGAGCTTCACAAGAAGCAACGCCGCGTCCGTGCACACCTTGTCAGATTTTTGCCTTGTCGACTCCTTTCATCACCGCGATGTCGTCGCCGCCGCCGCCGGCGGGCGACGGTGTGCCGTTGCTCTAGAAGAACGCTCTGTTCTTGCTGGATTGTTCGTAATAGCTTGTGTTCAATCTGTTCTTGCGTGCATGCATTGGTCCAGCCTGATCGCCATGTCGCCCTCCATCTCGCACCGGCAGCCGCTCATAGAGGTTGAGGACGGTGCCAGCGGGAGCACGTTGGCAGCATCGACGGGAGCCAAGGTCACCGGCGGCAGGAGCAGCTCACTTTAGAATGCACCGTTTAGAATGCAGAACGAGATTGTCAGATTGGAATTAGGAAACTACAATTATTCCTATTTCTACCTCCTAACAAAATTATCATTTTATTCTTCCTATCTAAATACCTACATCAATACTTAAACATTTTTTATGTGGTACCTATTATTATGGAACTTTAGATTTTTATCTTTTTGAAATACAAACACAATACAACTTCTCGTAAATAATATGTTCCGAGACTATGCTCTATCAATACAAATGGCAAAATTATTACCTCTTTTTCAGGAAAAAAAACAGTGAAAGTACCATCCAATTTGTCACAATATTAACGGGACGATGATGTTTTTCAATTTGTGCCTCTTGGATGGTACTAAACTAGCTAACTCAAATCTGCAATTTAACCAACATTGTGACAGACTATACGTGATATTTTCCTCTCCTATGAAATTCCTTAAAAGTCCGAATTATATCGAACAGTCAATGTGGAGATGGGATGTACTGTTTGGAAATTATGAACACTGTACCTACCAGCTTGCACATGCGTCACTTAAAGAGCAACTATTATGGTACGATTCATGCCCATCCCAATCCACATCTTAACACCATTATTTCCCACCTTTGCAAGAAAATACCCATTACAACCATAACACATGAAAGAACTAAAACTCATCATGTTAAAGTATAGTTTTTAAAAGGGAAGAAATTTTTTGGGCATACGAAAATTCAGAAAGATAATAATTACTCCAGTGCAATAACCTGCACATACTGCCAATTCGATCACCACATGGCATGCAAAATTAAGTGTAACTGAAGAGATCATACAGATTAACTGAATTATGCATACTTTCTAAGTTTCTATTTCCACCATTACGTTGAACCTGTCTGCACACCACACAAGAGTGTATTCACAAGAGAAAAAGGCAAAGTAGTATATATGTATTTCGATTTAGGTGAAGTATATATATACTAACTTTGATATCATTTCATCCTGACTAGGAAAATGCTCAGCTCCGGCGCGCTGCCGTCGCCGGCGCTGTCGCCGCCGACGCCGCCCTCGCTGGGGTTGATCATGTAGAACGCCTCGGAGTCCTTGGACCCGACGACGCGCTCGACGCGGGCGCGCACGTAGGTGAGCTCCCCGTCGGGCCCCGCGGGGACGCCGCCCTCCTTCTCGGGCGCGGCCGGCAGCACGCCGGCTCCCATGGAGACGCCGCGCAGGAGGCGCAGCACGTGGCGCTCGTCGTCCGAGGCCTCCTTCCGGCGGATGGAGTAGCCGGCCTTGCGGCCGTTGCAGTAGACGGCCCAGACGTACTCCTCCACGAGCCGGCGGCGCGCGCTGCGGGTGTCGCTCTCCAGCGCCAGCTTCACCACCCCGGAGGAGATCTCCTTGTGCAGCGCGCTGGTCAGCATGGGGAGCTCGATGAGGAACACCGGCGGCGCGCGCGTGTCCTCGTGGATGGCCAGGCTCACGCGGCCTCGCCGGTGCCCGAACAGCGTCACCGTCGTCGCGTGGTCGGCCAGGAGCGCCCTGTTGTGCCGGCCGAGCAGCGCCACCATCTTGCACCCGGACGTCAGCATGGGCATGAGCTTGAACATCTTAAAGATCCCTCCACCACCACCTCCTCCGCCGCCGGCGCCGCCGTCCGAGGCCTTCGTCCGGCGGCCATTGGTGGACGGCCGGAGCAGCGACCGGAGAGTGGGGCCGTCGACGAAGGACGGCATCGGAAAGCGCTCGTTAGCTCGGTGCTCGGCGAGTAGGTGCAGCTAGCTAGCTAGTGATTCTTTTCTCCTACGCAAAGCGGGGTTGCTTCTCCTGTCATCGTGTGGATATATAGTCAGCCATCCATTCACGACGAGAGCTAGCGATCGAGCTGGAAAATGAGAAGTTAATTGGGTGGCCGTTGTTGTGGTGGTGTTTGTGCGTTATGTTTAGCTTCATCGTCGTAACTCGTACGTACGTGCCCATCGTTTGCCTGTTTGGGTCGATTTCGATCGTCACTTGGATTGTCTGAGTCTGAGTGTGACCTGATCGAGGAGCATCGACTCTGACATAGTACGGGATCCGTGGGTTTGCTCGTACAACTGTCTGAGTGGCATACTTTATACGTTTTAAAATATAAGCATTTGTTCCATTCAAAAAAATATAAGCATTTGTAAATTGTTTAGTAAATAGTAAGTTTATAGGAAAAGATTCTCTTTGAGTCATCTCAGTGATCAAATTTTTAAGTTTTAAACTGTTTAGATTCTCCTTCCAATCATCTGATTGGCTAAAAATGCATGGATTCCGTGCATTGAAATCAATGTCCCATAAATACTTAATTATGGTATAATTTTGAGTTGTAGAATGCTTAAATTTAATGAGAGTAGAGAATCAGTTTGATGAATCTGAGTAGATTGAATAGTACAAAAGTATAACAATTATGTGGATGGAATTATGTAGATTGAGTGGGACTTTATTTCTATCGAAGAAAAAAATTGTTGACATATTCAACATGCATGGTATGAACTTGAATTTCCTTTGTGAAATGAGCTTGTATTGGAAATTCATACCATAAATATGTAGCAGAACTGATCAAGTAGCTAAGTTAATTGGTGATGACTGACGACTGACGAGGCTAAATGGAGTACGTACCATTGAGAACCATAAGGGGCCCGCACAAGGCCACAATCATGTGAACTCCACATGTGAACTGTTAGGTTAGTCCAATATTAAAGGATTTTTAAAAGAACTTTAGGAGGGTGCAAAAAAAGGAATAGGTGACAATATTGAGGACATAAAAGCATTTTGCGCTCCATCGTATACCTATATAAGAATATAGTTAGCTAGCTTGCTTGCATATTTGTACTTTCCGGGATAGTATTGTGTTGTTAAGGGAAAGTGTACCTATACTAGATTAGTAGTCCATTTCTGAGGTTTGTAATCTTCCGCTAAAAAAAGGGATCAGTTTGTGATCATCAAGCGCATCTTTTGGACGATGGACGCTCGATGGGAACGATAGAGATATGATCTTCGATCGATGTAAGAAGGACCACTTGGGGCGGTGCAGGATGGGAGCAGGGCTGCTTTTCTCGTTCGGCATGTGTCTCTCCATCACTTCATCTGTTACCCTGAAGGTTCCTGTCAATATCATAGTGTCATGGGCTCTGTCACTACTGGAGAAACCACAATTGTCCCGGTTCGTAACCCTCAGTAGTCCCGGTTGTCAAACCGGGACTACGAATCCGGGACTAGAGATGGGCGATCTCTAGTCCCGATTAAATAATCGGGACTAGAAATACATCTTTAGTCCCAGTTGAAGCCACCAACCAGGACTAAAGATGGTGGAACCACGTGGCCGGCGTCATCTTTAGTCGGTTGGTGGCTTCAACTGGGACTAAAGATTTTTTAAAATTTTTTTAATTTGCCCTTTCTCCACCTTGCCCTCATATTCTTTTGTTTTTTTCTTGTCAAAATCCTAAAATCATCACAAATACCGAAATCAAATATCACAGATTCACAAATAGCAATGAACAATACATATCCCAAATATTTTTTTATTTTTTCTCCACATATCAAATACATCTTCAAAATCAAAAAAAATCACAGATCAAATACTATCACAAATTTGTTCACACATATATACAACAAAATCCACTATATACAATAAAATACAACAACATCATTTTTTCGCTCGGCTCGGCTGCTCCCGCTTGCCGCTTGCCGACTCCCGCTCGCCGGCTCCCGCTCCCGCTCGCCTGGTGAGAAGATGACGTCCGCTGCCGCCACCTCCTCCCCGCTGCCGCCATTTCCTCCCCTCCCCTTGCTTGCCGAGGGGAGAGGGAGAGAGAGAGGAGAGGAGAGGGAGAGGAGAGGGAGAGGAAGAGAGCTAGAGAGAGGGAAAGAGATCGAAAATGTGCTAAGTGTTGGATCGTGGAGAAGACGATGCAAGCCGGGGATATATATAGCCAATTCATCTTTAGTCCCGGTTGATGGCACCAACCAGGACTAAAGATAATTTCCCGCTATTTCCAATTCATCTTTAGTCCCTGTTGGTGGTATCAACCGGGACTAAAGATAATTCCCCGCTATTTTTAATTCATCTTTAGTCCGGTTGGTGTCACCAACCGGGACTAAAGATAATTTTCCGTTTTTCTAATTCACCTTTAGTCCCGGTTAGTGCCACCAACCGAACAAAAGATAATTTTTCACTATTTTTATAATTTATTTGGTCCGGATAGGGTTAACAATTAAATAATTCATTAAATAGGGTCAAATTAAATTTATTAAATATAGGTTTAAAACAATAATATTAAAATTTAATCAAACATAGATAATCCTAGATATTAATGTGCTTCTTTAGATATTGTTTCTCTTTTGCCCCTCGCTTTTCTTCATTTTCATCTGCTGTTGAGCAAGAGAGAAAAAATTTGACTTTTTGTTTTATTTTTTTATATTTTTTATGGACTTAGGAGCACATGAGAGGTAACCACATAAAATTTGAGCGTAAACAAGCAAAAGACGTGCCCTGTGGAAAATTCGGAAGACACACTCAAAATCGGAAAAAAGCTTCCGGGCTTGAAAAGGCAATCTTCTGAGGCTTTTTTTGGGGAAAATAAAATCGCCGAACGCGGCAATGCCGCGAACGAACGCATCCGAAATTTTTTCCTGATCGATTTTCATATATGGAACGTCTCGATCGAAGTCCGTATGCGAAAGTTATGGCCGTTTTAAAAACCGACTCCGAGTTAGAGGACGAAACGGGAACAATGCGCGTAAAACTTGTTAAACGCGCATAAACTAGACGTGACGACCAGGGTTTAAATGTCTTTATCAATATTGTACATCCCTCCGATTCGTATATTATCACCAAAATTATTAGTTAATAACAATATAATGATATTTTTATTAGGTTCAGTTAAAAAATAAGCACATTCACTTTTGTTATCAACCGGGAGAAAAAATTGCATCTCGGACTAAAGATGGTGTCAGAGGCTGTCAGAACCTGTCAGAGTGCCAGACATCTTTAGTCCCGGTTTGTAGCACCAACCGAGACTAAAGATAGCATCTCTAGTCCCGGTTGGTGTTACCAACCAGGACTAAAGGTGTCCGGCGCTCTGACAGGCTCTGACAACATTTGAACCGGGACTAGAGGTGATCTTTAGTCCCGGTTCATGACACGAACCGGGACTAATGTTCTTAGAAATTCGTAGACTTTTTAAACCGGGACTAGAGATCATCTCTAGTCCCGCTGCAACTCAAACCGGACTACTGTGATTTTTGCCACTTCAACCAATGATGGTTTCTCCGGTAGTGGTAGCTCTCTCTTTGTTGATCCCCATATCAAACAGCACTTAGCTTGCCTATCACGAGCTACCTTCCATTAATTCTTCCGACATTTCTTATTTGCAATAGAGATTATTTTGTTTCAAAATTTTTGCATTGATCCTTGATAGAGATTTGTTTGTTTCATGTTTACTGCATTGATCCTTAATTGAAACTAGGAAGCTAGCCCACACATTCACACGAGCATGTATCATAGCCTATGTTTAAGACAAGCGAAATATTAACCAGAGAACATCCGCCACATACAATTTCTTCATAAATTGTTTTCATCATCATTGCTTTTATAATTATCTAACCAATTAGTTAGCTTTATAACATATCATATTAAATTAATCCTTACAAGCAATTATTTATAATCTTCTTCATCATCTAAAACAAGATAGACTTATTTTGTGTTAGAAAACATGTATACCAAATTAAGTGTAAAGTCAAAAGTAAAGTGTGTTTTTTAATTGGATATAGGTTGTGTCAACAAGGTGCTAAGCAGTCTTTCAAGGGGGTGCCCGAGGAGATGAGAGAGTGGTCGGGACGTCTACCAAGGGGTTTGATGGTCGACTCAGAAAGAAGATGAGCCAAGGTTTTTTAGACAGGTTTGGCCCTCCCATAGGATAACAAGTCTACTCATGTGTCTGTATTAGGATGATGGAAGATTAGGGTTTCAGTACAGGTGTGGAACAGTGTCCTTGGATCCTCCCTCTGTGCGCCACGCCATCTGTCCTCCCTTTTATAATCTAAGAGGAGTAGTTACAGGGGGCATAGGACGCAAGAAAGCTAGTCGTAAAGCAAAAAGCAAATACAGACTAAAGTTGAAAAGCAAAAAGGATCAGCTCGGAATCCGCTCGCCGTAGGCATCTTATGCGCAGTCTTGCCGATAACATCATCCTTTGCCGGCTTGTCTCCCTTTGTCTTATCTGCAAGCCTTGCCAAGAAAGCCTCCTTTTCTAAGGGGAAAGCCTGCCCTTTTTGGGTCGGAGTGGTGCGTAGAGGTCGGGCTAAGGGTCAGAGGTCGGGCTGGCCGTCCTCGCTCGAGGTCTGGCTTCCGACCACAGCCCAAGGACTCCTGGTCCCATCTATCCGACCCCCTTTTTCTTAGTGTGGGTTACCCCGGGGGGCATCCCCCACAGGTTGTCATTGTTTATTGGCATATGAATTAGGTAGGACACAAAGTTCTACTAAATGCATGGTTTATATAGCCTAATATGATTGTGTAGTTTGAGAGACAATCCATATATGAACGTTTCATGTAGAGTGGGTGGGAGGTGAGGCTCAGGAAACCTAGCGTGAATACTATTGGACAACAAAATATAATTGCACATTATACTTTTGAAATGTGATGTATCATGAATACACGCTTTGTTTTTAAGATAAGATAGACGTAATGGTTAGAAATAATGAGTCCATCGGTTAAAAGGCCTAGGAATGTTTGTGGGGTAATAGGTGGCAGGTTTATATTTAAAAAGCAACCATCATCTAAAGTCGATTAGATAGTACATAGAATAGAGTTTAAAGCACTTAGACGGAAGATCATTTGACTTGTTTGGATTATCTGAGCATATTAATTGCAAAAATCATGAAGTAATCGGACTATTTCTCTAACTAAAGGCACCATATTTTTTTATAAAATCAGATTTGAGATAATTCTTTTTTTATATATAGTGTATATCTAATTTAGCTATGCTCTTTTTGCACAACAATGTATATACAACTTGTGTTTGTTGTTTTTTTTGGCAATTTGGATGATTGTCCCTATGAATTGTTTTCTATGTAGTTGCTTGGACTATGCTCATTTGAGCTATTTTTTATGTACTGAATGTCTAATTTAGTTAGCATGGTTGTAAAATAATATATGATGCTGCAACTTATGTCGTTGAATTATTTCATGGTTTTTAATTGCAGTTGTATGACACGTAAAATGGTAGGGTGTTGTGCATCGCTAAAAACATTGTAGACCATTCTGATTTTACGCTTTACCATTATTTTTTAAAAAAAATTATGATGTTTTGATAAAAGCAAATAGTATAGTTATATTTATCATGCAAGTACTTTAATAATATGGTATCTTAAATATTTATAAAACTTTTGTAAAAAAATGAGAGATAAGTTTATATATGAATAGTATTTGGTGTCAAATAAAAAGGAACGGATGAGTACTTCCTTAATTTGTCAAAACGTAGCTAATAATAAAACAATAATGAAGTACCCGTCTGCACGTGAGGGTCACAAAAAAAATCTTAAAATCTTCAGTAAAATTTATCAGGACTGACGGTGCATTCACCATTTGTTGAGCTCCTCTTTTTATCGGTGATGATGGTGAATTATGAATCAAGGTGAGTTGGGGTTGGGGGTTTGAGAAGGGAGAATATGTTTCCTCTAGCGTAGAGAAGTATGACTGTAGAAACATGAAAAAAGGAAATGATGTGGAGTTGATCTGCCCCGTTTGCACGACAGAAGCGTAATAGGTAACACATGTGTTTAGGGTTAAGGACGAAAAATATGCCTTAGAGGTCATGGCAGTATAGCCAAAATCAGAAGAAGTTGAGTATAAAGGGGACTGAGGGGCACTAAGGCCATTCACAGTACGATGAGATGGCGTTTGGCCTCATCTCGCCAGCTCGGAGATTTCGAGCCACATCGGCGTGGGTCGAGTCCTAGCCAAGAACGCGAAGCTTCACTTGGCCACGTGAACCTCGTCAGAGTTGTCAGAACGAAGCCTGTGACGAGCAAGAAGACGGGCGAAACTGCACTGGAGAGGCCGTCGCCACCACGGCCTTCATCGAGCCAGCATCGTTGTTTTCGAGGCCAAATCCGTCAAGCCTCAGGCCAGATCTGGCGAGGATGGGGCATGGCGAGGATGGGGCATGGAGTGGCCATCGGTGGTGGCTCGGTCGAGCTGTTGCCGCCACCGCCCTGACAAGGAAAGAGGGAGAGGGAGCAGCTCCAATGAGGAGGAAGAGTGGCATCGTCGGTGAGGGGAGGGGAGCGGCACCGACGGTGGGGGAAGGAGCGTGGCTAGCGTTGGGGTGGGAGGGCTGCGTAGCGGTGGGGGAAAGTGAGCAAGGCTAGCGGTGGGGTGGAGGACTGAGAGCGGCGAAGATTAGAGGGGAAGGGGAGGAAGTGACCGAAGTGAGGAGTTAGGGTTGGATTTATATTTTTTTTCTGATTTTCAGGGTGCTTGTGGTAAAATATTGGGTATCCCTATAAATTATAAAATATGAGGACTGGAATAAAAAATGGAATAAAAAATGATAGAGGCTGAAATGCAAAATCGAAACACCCCTAGAGCCTCTCTGCATTGTGGGAGAAACTGATTTGAGCCTGACGTCTTCATTCTACGTGGCAGTTTATGGCTACTTATAATAGTGAGCCAATGGCCTAACAAGATAGCACACCGGTGGCATGTGGATGATGTCCACAGAGCTTATGTATTCAAAAGCCACAGCTGTAGGGGTCTAGGGGATGTGAGAGGTGGGGGGTGGGGTGGGGGGGAGGACAAGACAAAGTGTTTTGAGCCAGCACCGGCGGTGTCAAAATTTTCTCAAGAGCAGGACTGGAACTAGTACTATAATCCATGCCTTTTATGTTCTGTTTTTTAAAATTTTAAAGTATAATTTCAGTGGTTATCTGGCCTAGTAGTAGGGCTATAGCCCTAGCGGCTCTACTCCTAGCCAGGCACCTACAAACGGTTGATTATTCTATTTAGTTTTTCACATTTTTTTTACTTTTTTTTAGTTTTTCAGGTGCTTCAGCAGTGTAATCCCTATTTATATCCTTGGTGTCTATCCTGAAAGCAGAATATTTTCTCTTGTTTCTTTGTTCCCGAGGCACTTCATTGCGTGGTGGTTTATCAGATGAGGATGCATCCCTTTCCCTATCCAAGCCGTGGGATCAGTCTTGTGATATTGTCCATGCAATGAAGCAAGCGAATTATTGGGAGTCCATATGCATGCATGCTGTGGATTCCATGCACATGGTGTGTTTTGATGAATTATATCGATACTGATGCATGCATAGGCACGTTGTTTCCGGCTGTTATTAGTTAGTTAAGGTAGGTTCTAATTCATATTGATGAGCCTCACTAATACGTAAACATGAAACCGGTTGGAAAATCCTCATGAGTACTCCAACTAGTATCCCACAGACACATTTTGAAAAGAATTCAAATATATCGGTTTAGCAGTCAGCACCTTTAAAATTACAGAAATAAAAAAAGTCGAGCACCTCCCCATCCTACATCCATATATCACCGTCCATTCACCGTACAAATAACACAACACCACAAATCAAAGAAATTGAATCATAGAAATTCAATCACATATCACACATCCATCCGCCGCACAAATCACACAACAACACAAATCCACAAATCAAGAAATTGAATCACAAATCACACATTCAACGTGCCGTGCTGGCAAGAGGATGAGATGGTTGCCGTCGCACCGTGCTGAGGAAGATCCATGCCTCCTCCCGCTCCCCCTCCCTCTCCTCTCCGGTGAGGTGAGGGAGTGGCTAGGGCTGGAGCTAGAGAGGGAAGGGCGCCAGAGATGAGTGGAGGTCGAAGAGGAGGCGTCAAATCCAGCCACCCCCAAGCAGCTGGTGGGGAGAGGCGAGGAGGAGAGGAGGTGCGGTGGGAGGGGAGAGGAAGGAGGAGAAGAGGCACAATGGGAGAAGAGAGGAGGGAAGCGGAAAGGAGGATGTGTGGGTGAGAGAGGATAAGGCTGGATGTGGACTGGTGGAGGGGTTAAAAGGATGGGTTTGATTCGATCGGCTCAGTTTTTTTATAGGTGCTATTTTTAAGAAACCGATACATATAAATATAATATATATAAGTGTATAAGTATAAGCGTCAATTTTTTAAAAAACTAGCATATCATTTTAATTTTGAATCGTATCTATGCTTTTTTGAAGGTGTCTTTTTTTATCCTAGGAAGATGAGAGACGATTAATAGGTGTCCATTTTAAATGATCGATATTAGTGAATGTGGTAGAGTGTAACAGGGATCATGAGCAGTATCTAGTTCAAGATCAATAAGCCGATCGATCAGCACCTTATAAAAAGCACAGTCTTTCTCTTCATTTGACAGATCTCGACCAATCATGTTTTAGGCTGTTAGGCAGGAATCAATAATTCAGCTTATTAAGCAGCTTTTGACCACGTGGCAGTGTACAGTGGCACGTGCCCTTCAATGCATCAGTTTTGCTAATACTCCTCCGACAAAAAAATGTTAGGCATATTTCTATTTTTTTTAAAGATGGTTATATTTATAGTTTTCACATGCTAAATTAATTGTTGATCAAAACTAGAAAAGTCATATTAATACTCATTGGTTGTTGTTATATGAAAGATGAATTAATTTTTATGGTATTGGTGAAAAAATATGTTTTACATTTTTTTGATGGATGGTGTATTTATTAGTCGCCTGAATTTGTTTGAAAAATCATTGTTTAACTTGCTTCATTTGGTACGGTTTTGTTGTTCAAAGCGGTTGGCTGGCTTGCTTCTTCTCCGGTGGCATACATCTTAATTAACAGTAGCACAGCCAAAAATATTCAAAGCTCGGGAAAATATAACTACATTGAGTTTTTGTAACGAAAACTTTATTCAATTTCTACAGCTGGAGAAACCATCATTGGTTGAACTGGCAAA
Organism: Oryza australiensis; assembly: GCA_019925245.2. Lineage (NCBI taxonomy): Eukaryota > Viridiplantae > Streptophyta > Magnoliopsida > Poales > Poaceae > Oryza > Oryza australiensis. The sequence goes on from JAIFGZ020000478.1 coordinate 2,440,859, forward strand.
AACCACAATAGTCCCGGTTTGAGTTGCACCCGGAGAACTTTAGTCCCGGTTCGTGTCACGAACTGGGACTAAAGATCACCTCTAGTCCCGGTTCAAATGTTATCAGAGCGTGTCAGAGCATCATGCACCTTTAGTCCCGGTTGATAACACCAACCGAGACTAGAGATTCTACCTCTAGTCCCGGTTAGTGTTACCAACCGGGACTAAAGGTGCCCGACGCTCGACACGCTCGATAACGTTTGAACCGTCACCTCTAGTTTCGGTTCTTGACACGAACCGGACTAAAGGTCTTAGAGAGCCATTGAATTTTTAAATCGTTGCCTCGGGACTAGAGATACCATCTCTAGTCCCGGTTGAAGCCACCAACCTAGGGACTAGAGATTTTGCCTATTCTAAACACTAAACCCTAAACCCTCGTGCGGCCTACGTGATTGGCATGTAGAACTACTGCGACACGAGTGGAACGTCAATGCCACGAGGGTTTAGGGTTTAGGGTTTAGTGTTTAAAATAGGGTTTAGGGTTTAGGTTTTGGGTTAATGGTAAAGGGTTTAGGTTTAGGGTTTAGTGTTCGGGGTCTATGGTTTAAAATAGTTTTAAATACGACAAATGTTAATATGTTATTATTTCAATTTAAAATATTTTTCAAATAGGTCATATGTCAATTATATATTATTATTTAAATTTTAAATAGTTTGAAATATGACAAATGTTAATTATATGTTATTATTTTAATTTATAATATTTTTATTAATTATATGAACATATGTTAATTATATATATGAACAAATGTTAATTATAATTATATATGAATATAACACAATATAATAGGGCACTGTAATAATTAGTCCCAGTTTTTAAAACCAACCGGGACTAGAGGTGAATTTCAGTGGGCGAAAAAACATCTCTAGTCCCGGTTGGTGGCTTCAACCGGGACTAGAGATGGCCACCCACCTAGGCCACGTGGCTGCCCCGCCATATCTAGTACCGGTTGGTGGCTTCAAGCGGGACTAAAGATCATATCTTTTGTCCCGGTTGAAGCCACTAACCGACTATAGTATCTCTAGTCCCGGTTGATGGCTTCAATCGGGACAAGAGATGTTGTACCTATATATAGCAAGGGCCTCACTGGGATCCAAACACTTAGCCGTTTTTGCACAACTTCGCACAACCGCATCGTCTTCTTCGTCGTCGCCGTCGCCGAGAACCGGGACGCCGCCGCAGCACGCTGTCTCCGCTGTCTTCGTCGCTGTCGTCGTCGCCGGAGGACCGCTGCGCCGCCGTCTTCGTCACCGTCGCCGCCACTGCCCCCTTTTTTCTCCGTGATGCGTGCTAGCGTTTAGGCCGCCGTCGATGCCATCGCCATCGCTGCCATTGTCGTGGCCCCTCCCCACGCCGCCCGCTCCCCTTGCCGCCCATCCCTGATCCCCACGACGGCCGGCCACCCCCTAAACCCTTAAACCTTGCCTCCCCCTCCATGCCGCCGACGCCACCGTGGCCGCCGCTGTCGCTATCACGCTATGTTTAAATTTACAAATTATGTGAATGTGAATGAATGAGGAGGATTCGAATATGATTTCAATGTGTATGTGTAAATTTGTGAATATGATTTCGATGTGTATGTGTAAATTTGTATGGACTTTATATGTAAATGGACTGTTTATTTAAATTTTAATGCATGAATATTGTGAATTGTGAATTTTGAATGTGTATTTAAATTTAAATGCATGAATAGATTTAAATTTGAATGTGTATATGACTTGTGAAGTTTGTATTTTTGAACGAACGAGAACGATAAAATCAACAAACGGATGTGAACGAACGGACGGACGTTCGTTTGTTCGTTCGTTCGTGGACGAACGGAAGGACGCACGGACGGACGGACGTGGACGAACGGACGGACGGACGAATGAACACTCGTTCGTTCGTTCGTTCGTTCGTTCGTTCGGTCGTTCGTTCGTTCGTTCGGTCGGTCGTTCGTTCGGTCGTTACAACGTACACAGGCATGCAACGTCCTCTCTCTCTCCTCTCCTCTCCACTTCCTCTCCTCTCCACCTTATCTCCCTCACATCATTCTCCTCTCTTTATCTCCTCTCCTCCAGATGATCGTACTCATGGACGTCAACGAACGTTAGAACGAACGGACGATAGTTTAGGATTTGGGTTTGGGTTAGGGTTAAGGGTCCGAACGAACGGACGTGAACGAATGATAGTTTAGGGTTAGGGTTGGGGTTAAGGATCCGAACGAACGGAGACGTGAATGATAGATTGAACGAATGGTCGGTCGGACGGTCATTCGTTCGGTCGTTCGTTCGTTCGGTCGTTCGGTGTGGATGTAATCCAGGAAGTGACTTCTGAAAAATATCACCATTGTGGATGTGCACAATTGGATCTAGTGTCTGTCGGATTTCATCTATTTTTTCCATCTTCTTCTTTTTTGTCTATGTTTTTTTACATACATGATATTCCTGAATAATTGATACATGTATTGACCGAATAAATTTTTTTTAGAATTCTTTGATTAAGTCCTTAACCCACAACAATCAAATGGCGGATCGTGACGAGCAGTTTCTCCTTGATGAGATCCCACGAGGAACGAGTTTTACAACGAGGAGGGACACGAATATCCGAACGGTACCTCAACGAGGAGGGGAACGAGGGGGAGACGAGCGAGAGGAATGAGGAGGGGAGTGAGGGCTCCACCTCCGCTGATCAGAAGAGGCCACGTGGCCTTAGCAAGAAAATAGAGGGTCGACATGTCATAACGGAGGTGGCACCTGACGGTCGACCAATTGCCCCAGAGGACGCCGCAAGAAAGTTTGTGGCGCACAACGGATGGGTGATGAGGGATCACGTGCCCGTAAGCGTTGCCAACTGGAGACGGTCAACCAAAGGAGGAGAGGAGCAGAGCTATCTCCCAGACTCAGAGAAAGAGATGTTGTGGACGACAATGCTGCGGACGTTCACCATCTCGGACTCGTCATCGGCAAGGGTCAAGGAATGGACGTTGAAGAAAATGGCGAGCTCTTCGGGAACTACAAGAAAGATTACACAAGAAATATATCTGAAGGGCTAGACACCGAGACTTTGACAAGTTTCCAAAGCTCGGAGATCATTGGGATACTTTTGTTGAGCACAAAACCGGTGAAAACGCAAGCTATCATAGAAAAGAACAAGGCCAACGCAGCAAAAAGAAATACCATCACGGGCTTGGGTCGGCGGCTATAAAAAGCAATGAAGAAATATGAAAAAATGGAAGCCGACCTAGAAGCACGGGATATCGTTCCAGGCACAGCAAACTGGCCGGAACGATCAAAGAACAAGTTCTATGCTCACGGCGGCTCACTTAATCCCGTCGATGGCATAGTGATCTTTGGTGATAAAATGCAAGAAGCCGGACGGAGGTTAGAGGAGGCGGTGCGGGGCGGTTCCTTGGGCGTGTTCGGGCCCGATAGAGAAGGACGAGCTAACGCTCGTCCTCCAAAACCCGAGCACCCGAGGTGTACGCGAGGAAAAGGCGTCGTCCCCGGAAATACGGGTTCCAAGGCGCGTCGACACATACGGGAGCCAAATGAGGTCAAAGCGAGAGAATGATGCTAGATTCGCGAGATGGAAATGAAGCTCCGCGGATCGATCGATTGTCGACGAAAGGGTGGCCCTAAGGTTGGGGAGGAGCGGAGCCAATGGGTTAGCCAACAGCCGGATCCAGCAACAACCGCACAACTCCAACAGCAGCGCAGCAGCTGCGCGTCTACTGTAAATGAAGGCGAGCTGGCCCCACAAGCTCAGCGGTGCCATGCCCCGTGGATGACATCACACGGCGGACCCGTGTGAGTGCACATCCCACGAAAAACATAACAATAAAGATATGTTCATACTTTTATGTTGTACGTATATTTTCTTGAATAACTTGTCAATCAATGTTCATTACTAACTAATAAGCAATCTTCTCGAACAGGTCGCGTCGGGCATGGCTATTCCAGTAGCCCGAGACGACACCTACCACTCCCGACCCGTTCCACCTTCGTACTCGAAGGTTGAAATTGAACAGGTGGAACGCGGCTATGAAGATCTGGAGCTGGATATCCCCGGAGGAGACGGGGAGACGACACTAGGAGAAATGGCTCATGGAATATTTCTCTGGAGGAAGATCTTCATAAAATTCCCCGGACGAACAACGTCTCCTATCGTTCCACCGCCCTCGCCTCCGCGTGGGTCGTCTCCTCCGTCTCCTTCGCCGCCTCCGCCTCCTCCGCCTCCTGCGTCGCCTCCACGAGCACCGACTCCTAAACGGCCGTCTCCAACTCCACCGCCTTCCAACCCTCCTCCGTCGCCACAACGACCACCGACTCCTAAACGATCATCATCAAAGAGCGCGCCGTCAATATCAAGCGGTCGTCCAAGAAAACTCAGAGAATTGAGAAGACGCCGCCACCTGCACCAAATATTCAACGATCCAGCAAGGGTGAAGACATGATAACATGCAAATATTCAATTGACTACTTCTTCGATGGAGATGACTACCTCTATCTCCGATTCAAAGATATATTCGACCTGTACCAACTTGATGCCCTCGACGTCTCACTTCTAACCTGGCGGGTTCTGTAAGTATCGCCCTGTTATTTCGTTTCATACCTCCTTGAATTTAGCTGACTACAATTCTTTTTAACCATTGTAGAATGGCGATCCAAAACTGCAACAAGCACGAATGCACCAAGCATGGATTCATGGATCCACACAAAATCAACGGCCCATTGGTTGATCAGTTTCCTAATGACACCGTGGACAACATATGCAACGCGATTGTGAAGCAACACTTCCGGTCCTTTATCCTTCTGCCCTACAATACTACGTAAGTTTTTTCTTTCTTTCCAAACTAATTTCAATCCCGTGCATACATAAAGTTTCATATGTGTCATCTAAACCAATTTGCAGATTCCACTGGATTTTGTTAGTACTTGACATGGGTCAGTCGAAGATCCATGTCTTTGACTCAATGGATAAACCAGAGTCCACGTACTCCAAGATATTTGAACTGTTTAACAGGTAATGCCATCTTACTTTCTATTGCATATATGCGGTTTTTGGATAATTACGTGCTAACTTTCAATTGCACGTAGGGCATGGGAACGACTTCGAGTCGTTGTTCGTGGAAATTGGAAAGATAAGCTCTCTGTGCGGATAAAGTTTTTAGTGAGTAACATGCCTGCTCCTAATTTGAATTGAATCATTATTATGTTCTAAAATATAAAATGCATATTAAATCTGTCGTCGTTTCTCTTTTAGTGTGCAAAACAGTCGCAGGGCACCAACCTATGTGGATATTACGTCTGCGACCACATTCACAACTTTGTGATCGAAGTCAAAACTGTCGATGATCTAGATGTACGTATAACAACAATTCATACATTATGTCTCGATTTCTTATTCACTTCATATATTTATTTCTCGTTTATTCTAATTAATGACAACTTATGCGAGTAAGAGACGACCTTCCCCACGAGACTTTCATACAAGCCGCTCGGGAAGAATTGATGGGATTTATTAACGAGCAGGTCGTTGATCCCGCAAGGGAGTTCTTCATTAGTTTTAGTAGCCAAACCACTCCACCACAGCAAAGTAGATTAGAGACAATTTTTTATAAGCTAGCTAGAAAACATGTATGAATATTGTACATATTTTGGTAATATATGTATATTTCCTTTCTTAAGTTCATTTAAATGTGTGTAAATTATATATTTATAAATATATATGCATGTTGCATATATATGTATATGTGTAATATAATATATGTGTGTAATATATAAATATATATGTAGCAGTACTGCTGGAGAAAGGGCAAATTAAAAAAAAATAAAAAAAATCTTTAGTCCCGGTTGGTGGCTTTAACCGGGACTAAAGATGCATCTCTAGTCCCGGTTATTTAACCGGGACTAGAGGTTGCCCATCTCTAGTCCCGGATTCGTAGTCCCGGTTTGACAACCGGGACTACTGAGGGTTATCAACCGGGACTAGTGTGGCTTTCTCCAGTAGTGAACATTAAAAGTCTACAACATGTGTTGCCACCGTTGTCTGGGGTCTCAAAAATCAACAATGTGATTGTTTGTCACTGCGTCTTAAAAGCACAAGTAGTGATAGGCAGCAGCGATAATGGTGCGAACAGGGCAATGATTTTGATATATACATCGGCATGTATGTGAAGTAGGGCTATCAACGAGCTGAGCTCGAGACGAGCATTGCAACCTTTGAGCTTCCAAAAAGGCCTGACAATAGTTAAAAAATCGGACCGGTAGGTTCGGCGGTTCAACCAGAAAAAACCAGAACAAGGGCATGTCACGGTTCGGTCTATAGAGAAGACCAGAAAAAACCATTGAGTTGGCTAGTTTTATGTGGAACCATCTTAAAACCAGAGTGGTTAGACCGTGAACCGTGCTATCTGTATGGAAAAAAATAAATGTTAAGTTGAGCAAATGGGAGTCAAACCCTAGACCTCATACTTATGGCGCTACTTTCCCACCTAACCAACTAGGTTCGGCGGTTCAACCAGAAAAAACCAGAACAAGGGCATGTCACGGTTCGGTCTATAGAAAACACCAGAAAAAACCATTGAATTGGCTAGTTTTATGTGGAACCATCTTAAAACCGGAGTGGTTAGACCGTGAACCGTGCTATCTGTATGGAAAAAATTAAATGTTAAGTTGAGCAAATGGGAGTCAAACCCTAGACCTCATACTTATGGCGCTACTTTCCCACCTAACCAACTGTGCAACAGAATTTTGTTGGAAAAGACTGAATAACTAGTATATTTAGCAGTTTTAGAGTTAATTATGACTTAAAAATAATTAACCATGAACTGGCGGCCCAATCGATGAATCGGCGGTCCAATCGACGAACCGATGAGCTCATCAGCTCAGTCCGGTTTTTTTCACTATGGGCCTAACTCGCTTGGTTCATGAGCAATATAACATGTATCTTAAAGATAATATGTTAATGTAAATAAAAGAGATGTTACATCACGGGATTTCTCCTATGAGGGATGATACTAAGCGGGTATCAGATTCAGAAATATGATACCGGCTTAGTATCTTATTTCTAATAATACCTATGTATCATATGGGCATCGTCCGATACCCATCAGGTACCAACCGATTCCTAGTCGATGTCAGTTGATATCTCTTCGTACCAGGCCGATACCCATCGCACTACGGGAGAAATGATCTTTGATCCATCTCTCAAAATCCACAATAGTCCCAGTTCAAATAGAAACCGAGACTAACAAATATTTTTAGTCTCGGTTCAAAAATTTTTGTAGCCCGTGTCAAATCCCTATTATTTTTAGACCAACCGAGACTAAAAGATCAACATTTATCCTGGTTTTTTATCAACCGGGACAAAAAACGCTCGGCCTTACCTCCTCGTCAAACCCGACGCTCTCCCTCTCCCCTCACCTCTCCCTCGGATATCTCCCTCTCCCCTTAGCTCTCTCTCCCATATCTCCTCGGATCTTCCCTCTCCCTCGGATCTCTTCCTCTCCATCAATTCCACGGGTGGGCGGCGCGGTGGTGGCGGCGCGCCGCGGGCGAGTGGCAACGGACGGCGGCGGGTTGGTGTGGTCGGGAGCGGTCGGCGGGTTCTCTTGATTTTTTTATGTATTTGATGTATTTTTTGTTGTATTTGATGATCTGCTATATGTGATGTTGTATTGATGATCTGTGATCTATCATTCGATTTGTGAATTTGTGATTTTGATTTGTGAATTTGTGGTTTCGATTTGTGGTATTTGGGGATGGTAACTGGGAGCGTTAATGAAAAAACAATGAAAAAATTAAAAAAACAAAAACGATGTTTTGTTGGCGTCTATAACTTTAGTCCGGTTGGTAACACCAACCAGGACTAAAGATTTATTTTGTAGTCATGGTTATTTCACCAGAACCAAAAAAATATATCTTTAGTCTCGTTTTCGTTGTTCCACTTTGTAACTCGAGACTAAGAATCATACATGCATATAGATGATGTGATTTTATCCTCATGATTTGTATACCGGAAATAACGTGAATTTTGATTTCTAGCCTCCACGATTTGTTGGCCGAAAATAAAGTTAATTTTTTATATGACCTTTCTATGTAAGGTTATATATAAAAAGTTTACATGCAAAAATGTATACATAGAAAGTTTGCATGCATTAAGTTTCTGTATTGAAAGTTTGTATATAGGAAGTTTATATGTGAACTTTTAAAAAAAATGAGAGGATTTTCATCAATAATAGAAAATTTTATAATTATATAAAAAAATCACTAGTACGAGAACACATCATAGGTGTCGGTTGGAAAACCCCCTTAGGTGTTGGTTTTCCCAACCGACACCTATTAAAAAAATAAATATGAGCTCCACCTTTAAGATTCGAAAAATAAAAAAAATCAGGTTCATCCGAACTCCACCACATCCATACACACCACCACATCCATACATAGAATCGATCCAATCCACAACAACACAAATCCACATATCCATCCATAACAACATCCACACAGATCAATCACAAAAAAATAACTACAGATAAATTTAATCCTCCACAAATCAATCATCACAGATCCACGTATAAATCCACATCAAGTATTCACCCACAGATAAATCATCTACAGCTCCACAAATCACAAAAAAATAAGATCACAAAAAAAACCTCGAGCTCGCCGGATCTCGCGGAGGGAAGGGCCCCTCCCGCTGGCGTCGCCTCCCTTCCCGCCGGATCTGGTGGAGGGGAGGGCTAGCCGACGCCGCGCCGCCTCAAGCATCCGCGGCCCGGCGCCGCCGCGCCTCCGCGGCCGCGCCTTGCCTCCCGCGGCCGCGCCACGCCTCCCGCCGCCGCCATAGTGAGCTGTTGTGGAGAGGATAAGGAGAGAGGAGAGTGAGAGAGTGAGCCTGAGAAGATAAGGATGGAGAAAAAAGATTAGGAGAGAGGAGAGATGAACCCCGGCCGTGGCTTAAAAATCGGCTCGCTTGTATAGGTGCCGGTTTTTTTAAAAAACCGGTACCTATAATATATTAATAGGTGTCGATTTTTTATTAACCGACACCTATACTATATTATAAGTGTCGGTCTTTTTAAAAAAACCACCACCTATACTATAGGTATCGATTTTTCTTTAGAACTGACACTTATAATCGTTTAAAGGTGTCAGTTTTTAAATTTTTAGCCTGTGAAGGTGAAAAAACACTATAGATACCGGTTTTAAATGTTTCGGCACCTATAGTGCCGATCTCTATGTGCATTTTTGTAGTAGTGAATTCAAATTTGTTATAAAATATTTGCCATCTTTAGGATGGATCTATCTAATATAATTTATAGTAACAAACTTTTCAATGGATAGAGTTGAAATAATAATGATTGGAACAAATATGCATAAAATGGAAACTTGGAACAGCTTACACGGTTACACCTGAGTTGAAGCGATTTTCGGCCTGCGGGTACGCACGCATGGCGGCATACTGGCGTGGGCCTATGCGACCACACGCCGTGTGGCGTCGTGACCACCCGCCAACTATACTCGCCCGGCAACATGCGGACGGGGAGATCACACTTGTGTTTCTTTTTTTTAACGCAATCATGACGTCCCTACGGCATCCCATTCTGTAGATTTTTTTAAAAAATAATTAGTTAATTACATTAATAAAGATGAGAAAATTGACTAAGATAAATGTGTGATGACAACCCAATGCGAATTTATCACGTGGATAAATACTAATGTATATATTTGATCTACTAATTTATCAAATACACAATAAAATATATATCGTTGGGTTTGTTGGGTTTGTTTGCTTGAGCTCGGCTCAACCAAACTAAAGACTTTTGGTTAGGCTTCATTTCAACTCATTTGGAGATCGAGCCAAGATCAAAATGTTTTTGAGCCTCAAGCTATATTCACATCTCTATTTATCAGGAAAGGTCTGGGTGATGGATATAACAGCATAAGTCGCCATAGAATCTAGTGTCGTCTCGGATTAAACATCGAATATTTATGATAAGAGAGTATATCGCATTATAGATGTGCCATTTCGGACCCAGTTATAGAACGATGCATCCAGATCTCTTGGTCTGGAAATCAGGAAGCAGTGAAAACGAATGGTCTAGTTAGCATGTTTAGTGAAGAGAAAAGCTAGTAGCTAGGAAACTACACCAAGCATATGGTCGATCTAATAATGCACAAAAACAGGATCGAACTAACCAGCATTTAGGAGACGCTGGTCCGACGCCAGAGCACGCATGTGACGCTGTACCAAGCTTGCCCCTTCGTCGAAGGACGGCCCTGTGCTGCATATGCCTGGCTCGCCCTCGCCGTGCAGTGCGGCCACTGCCTGCCTCGCTGGCTCGCTCCTAGCACGCTGCCCCACGCATGCTTTCCGGTCTCGTTTCTCCTAACGCTCCAAGCCGGAGACATGCCCGGCCGGCGAGACGCGCTTGCCGTCGCGGCACGCCTGTGATTTCGTTGGGCGACCGGACAATTAGCCGAGCGATCTTGTCTCCGGGACCATTTCGATTTCTTGCATGACAATCGACTAGTACATCAATGAAATAGTAGCATGCGTTATTGCTCATAAATTTCTCCCGTAAAAATCATGTACTTCAGTTCGGTACCGATGATACCTGTGCCCCTCTGTTTTTACATATATACATAGAGCTAGACAGAGGCGGATTTGACGATGGGACAAAGCCTCTTACCTCCGTCGAAGCAGTTTCTCCATTAATTTTTAGTTAAAAATAAAATATAATAACTTCAGTTTATCCTACAAAATATTTCTAAATTCGTCACTGCAGTTAGATAGAGACATCTGTCAATTAAAATGATGATTCACGCTTGATCCGGGATTCAGAAAGAAAGCAGCGATCCAAGAAATGGTTAGCTTATTTCGGACGATCGTATTTGGGAGCTATCTGCAAAAATGTGTCGGGAAATGAGATGGTGATGTACGCTGTTTCACTCCGTTGGTGTCAACTCCTTTCAGTTGTTGCTCGATGGTACATGTCGTGGCGCTCCACAATGGAAAGATCAGGTTGCTCGACATAGCATGCAGGAGGTAGCATGACAGCAGAGTTGACCCCCAGGGTTACCCCTGCGGAAACGAAGAGATGTTTGGGACGTCCGGCCGTGAAAGCTAGTGTTACTCGGGACACCGACGTGGCGATCGATGTCGCACCATCGGCCGAACCAGAGATGGAGGTGGAGATGCATAGGCCGAATATCTTTTGGTCTGGCCCATATAAAAGGATGAAACTGGAGGGAAAACGTTCACTTTTGGTCCCTCAACTTAAGGTTGAGTTTTATTCATGTCCCTTAAAAAACCATATATATATACACCCTTAATTTTTAAAACCAGTGTAAATCAAGTCCCTTAACATTTTGGAAGGTGTTTTTATTCTATGTGACATCCACATGACGCGTTAACTTGGTATCTGTCCCATATGACGTCTACATGACACTGAAAGAAAAATTAAACAATAAAAAACTTAGCAGGCCCCACATGTCAATCAAAAAATGTTGGGCCCACATGTCAGTCAGCCCCCCTCTTCCTCTTTACTCTTTTACTCTCTACCCCTCTCCCTCCATATTCTCCATTTCTGCTTCCATGGGGGACAGAGCCCGGCGAGGCGGCGAGGGAGTGCATGCCAACGACTAGCGGTGGACGATGGCGGCAGCAGAATGGAGCTTGTTTGAAGGGTCTAAAGCGGGAGCCTTTGCGGCCATGGAGGTGGCGCTCGAGCAAGAGCCTATCCCGTCCGCGGGAAGGTGGCGACACGATGGGTGCTGACGGGGAGAGGCCATGGCAAAGGAGGGGACGACGGATGTGAGGGATGTAGATTATATGATCTACTAACATCAGTGCTTAGCTTAAACATTGTCACCTTAATATGGAATAATTAGGGTAACTGATCGTTATTTTAAGCCATCGATGTTGTTGCGTTCCTTTGATGCCGATGGCCAAAGTGGATGTAGAGGTTGCAGTCCCTCAAACCGTTCCGGTGATTGTCAGCGTATGAGTAGTAGTCGAAGTAGTGGTGCATACAATGTGGTGGCGTCTCTCAGGCCTCGACATGCATTGTTCTGGAACAACACTATGTTTCCCCTCCAGCACAACTGAGAATCATGATTTAGGGTTTTGGGATGTCGAGGAGATTGAAACCATGAGAGAGATCATCACCTTTCTCACGGGTCAGCTTCCCCTTTTATCTTGCGTTGACGGAATAGGGGCTGCTCCAAAAGAAACGTGTGTAGCTAGTGCTACTAATTATTTGCATGTGTGTTTAAGGAAATAAAACACGAATTAATCGCATTGATTGCGCATCAACCAATGAAAAACATGTGTGTGATGCCCTCCTGATTTTTATGCCAAGAGGTCAAAATTTTCCCAATAAGGGAGAGGGACGAGGAAGAAGGAGGCCAGGGAGCGGGCAAGCTCAAGCTCATCATTCCGTCCATGGTAAGACAGAAGTGGCTCGCCCACGGCCATCGTCATCGTCGGTTAGCCCACGCCCATGTGGCCCGATCTGGCCACAACCCATTGTGCCCAAAACCAGTGTTATGCTCGGGTGGCTTCTTCCTCCATTAACGGCCATGAGGTCGGTGGCCATGGCATGCTTGGCATCGAGGATGGGCTCACGGGCTTGGGCACCGTCCAGGACCGCCAACTTCCCCTTCACCTTGTCGCCTTCTCATTCTCCACGGTAGCGATAGCGTCCAAGACCTTTGTCTTTCCCTCCGTGGTGTGCTAGGGCTCCTCTTTGACTGGCGAAGCGACGGGCTCAACGGGTGGTGGCGGTGGGCTCTACGAGGGGTGGCAGGCTCCCTCATTGACACGTCCACCGGCGGCGGATAGAGATGAGAGAGAGGAAAAAGAGTAGAGTTGTAGAGGAAGAAGAAGGGATTTTCACTAACATGTGGATTTCACTAGTTTTTTTTCCCTAATTTTTGTCATGTGTAAAAGCCATGTAGGATGATGACGAGGTCAACCCGCCATGTGGGCTTTATGTCAGTCAAAATCGTTATCCAAACTGTTGAGGGATTTGATTTGTACTGGTTTTAAAAATTGAGGATGCTATATGTATGATTTTGCAGTTAAGGGATGTAAATGAAACTCGAGCTATAATTTAGGGAGTTATAGTGAACTTTTTTCCTAACTGGAGTAATTGGGGCGTAACCGCGTAAGACGCAAGCTTTGGGCCGAACCGAGCACGGTGAGCAGGCCACCCCGGCGCTATCATGCCACGCGTGGCCCCATGAGTGAGCCTGCTTGCTTGCACCAGGCTCAACCCAACACACAAATGGCAAGTGTAGGACTATTGCTACCTAGGCCTGTACAACCCGTGCGAGTGCATGATAGCATGAGTGCCCAGCCCACCCTATGTTACCTCTATTTTTTTGCCTCTCCATATAAACCTGTCCTAACGTGGATAGCGTAGTGCTACAACTAAGACTATCTTCAATAATAATACCCAAAATATAAGATTTATTTTATATTTAAATAGTGCTATAGGTAAAGGATACAATATTTATTTGTTATCTTCTCCAACAACAAAACCCAAAAAATAACCTTTTTGCAAATTAGTCTTCAGGAGAGAGGATACTCGTATTTGGGTTGTGTCTTTTCTGATACTCAAAATGAGTCTCCTATATAGATACTCTGTTGGAGGCTGATATAATACTGTCGAAGACCTATTTTGGGTTTGGGTACCCATATAGATCTCCTGTTGGAGACAACCTAACTAGTAGTAGATCGTACTGTACTTTTTTAAACCAGGACTTTATTTCAAACTAGTAATATGGGTGTCACAATATTTGCTTAGTAAACTATTAAAACTTTATTTCATATAATTAGAAATAAATTTTGTGAAATCTGTTCATTTTGAGTTTTAATTCAATCCAGCGTGGGCCCACCTAACCAACGCTAATTTTAAGCGACGTGGGGTGGAGAGGTTGCAAATTGCTAATTGCAGAATGGTGTGATGGAACTGGTATATTTTATATTAGTATAGATTAGAAACATAGAACATGTTCGATCCGATTTTAAAGTGATTTTTCAGAGAGCTTGCAAAGCATTCTCGGTTGGGACAAGCAAGATCGTCTTGCACTGTTTGTTTGACTTTCGGGTAGCTCTTTAGCTTACGTTTCCGGGCTTTCCGACTACGCTTTTGGAAATTTGGAAAGCTTAAATAAATAGTCGACTTTCGAGTGGCTTTCGGAAAAACTGGAAAGCTAGTATACGAGAAAATAAATGGAAATTTGGAAAGTGAAAAAGTTTGAAATGAATTTTTGCTGGCTTTTGGTGTGCTGAAAGATAAAAATTTGCTACAAAAGATAATAGTAAAAAATCATCAGCCAGTAAACTAGCTTTTCAGAAAAAGATGAAAAGATGAAAAGCAGAAACTCAAACAAACAACTAAATAAGGCTCTAACCTAAGAAATTGTTGATTTGCGGTTATAACTAGATGAAAAAAAAGTTAAGAATCACGAAAACATCGGTGGTGTGACGATAATATCGTGTGATCGTGGACTAACAACTTCATTCACCAAGATTAAAATATACTCATGAATGCTCTTTCAGTAAAATTTTAGTGAGTTCAACGAATTACCACTTATCTACGTCTCTTTAGAGTGTCTTACAGGATACATCTAAGGGCTTGTTCGTCATTTTAGTGAGTTCAACGAATTACCACTTGTCTTCGTCTCTTTAGAGTGTCTTACAGGATACATCTAAGGGCTCGTTCCTTTCAGCGTAGAGGCGCCTCTATAATAGAGGCACGTGTTCGTCTTTCACATGAAAAAATAACGAGAAAAAGTAGTATAAGTATAGCCATGCACATTACTTTTATCTGATTTTATAATTTTTAACATTTTAGATAAAATTAAGATTAAACTTTTATAACTTTAACTATTAATAATTTTAACAATATTTAGTTTTAATAAGACATTAGAACAATATAGTATAAATTTATATTATAAAGTACTATAATAAAAATAATAATGTATTTATTTATTATAAATGTTATAATGAAAAAATATAGTTAAAATATAATAATCTCTTCATCAAGGAGTAATTAGTCATTCATCACGTGACATGAACGATGATTTTTTTGGTTCTGATTAACAATTTAATTTAGCACATAGTAACTATATATATGTGTTGAGGAAAAATTTTTCTCACGCGCTAGCCTGGGAGATCTGCTTAGCTCCAGTTCAGGTCTTTCTCGACTGTCTGTGAAATACAGGGCGTGCCAGTTGGTTTGATCTGTTAACCAACAAGAAAAATAAAGATGTATATGTTAAGGGTTAAGTTAGATCCTACTGGATCGGCTGAGGGAATCAATTTACATATATATGTTATCCCAAAGTGTATTTAAACTAAGTGACTAGGATAGATCGGCTACGCCGAGACAGTATTAACCACTTAATCCAAATATACAAAGGGATAATAAATATATACATTAACAGCCTAGCCGATATTGTAAGACTAACTATGAATCGGCTAGTACTCCGATACATCTTATGAAAAGATATTGATCTAAACTAAATGCGCTAAACCTAGATCAATCGACTGTCGGGTGTGGCTGACAGGCTGATTCTGGCTTAGGGCATTTAACTAGAGCAAGATCTTAATATAAGAGGCGGTTTTAATAAATCTAATAGTAAACATACCAAAAGAATATTAAAACTGATAAGGCCGGCTGAAACCCTAGCGCTGTCTCTAAGCATATACATATAGCCGAACAGATCATAAGAGCTCTAAAAATGATTTAATAGGTCAATTTGATGCAGCATTAAGTATAAAAAGAACAATCAGATCTATTATGGCTGATGTAAACCCCTCGAGACGGTGGATACCACACACAACCTAGGCCAACCTCTAGATCTAGCTCTATCGGCTGTTGGTTCTTGACAGAAACAAACCGATGTCGAGATAGATCTAGGCATTGTTCTAGATTATATGCGATATATGATAACTAGCGCGGCATAAAACATTGAATCTAGAGTATCATAGCGATGGAAGCACTAAATTCGACGAGATACACCACTAACGACAAATATTTACCTTAACCGGGGATCGAAACGATGCAGCCCGAAGCCGGATCAAGTGTTCGTCTGAAGAAAATAGGAGGCGATGCGCCGAGAGTTGTATTGATTGTGTATGTTGTTTTTTACAGGGGTCTTGGGTCCTATTTATACCCAAGAACAAAACTACCCGTACAAGACATGGTTTCTATCTAATCTACTATACATGGTACGACAATGTCCCAGGACATAGTCCCATGCCGCATTACAATAGAAAATCTAAACAAATTCCTAATTTACAGATACAATCGCCATTACAGGACTCTATCCATAGATGACAATATCTTTTAACGCGTAATTTAGGAACCGAATCTTCTATTTATCTTTAAGCACCTTTATCGGAAACAGCTCCATCTTCTTCTCTGACTTAGCATCGGCTATCGGTTGTACTTGTCCGACTCAACCTCAGCCAATTGGCCTTGTAGCCGATTGTATCGCAGCCGATGCAACCTCTGCTTTCTCCGTAAATCATTTTCCAATCCGATACCGCTATAACCTCGGCTCGGACTTAGGGATTTAGTTACCAAATTTGGTCGTTAACACATGCCCCCCAAGTCCGTGATAAGATAATATCGCGGATTTGCCAATTTTTCAAATTTCCGCGCACTTCTCGCCCAACTCTGTCTCAAAGAAATCCCTTTAAATAGCACCTTCCTTGCGCCGAAACAAGCCACGCTGTTACTTTCATCTTTCAAGCCCTAGCCAAAAAAAACTCTTCGTCTCCTCAGCGACTTCGTCGGACCCGAAGCTCGACATTACCAACAATCCTTTCTGCGGCGCCAATCCTGCCCATCAATGGCGTCCTCAAGCACTCACTCCGAAGCGACCCAAACGGAATACCCAGAGGTAAGTCTCATCAGCTGTCGCCCTTTACTTCTTGCAATCTGGTTTTCATCTTTTGTAATCTTGTTTTTTAATCCTTTACATCACAACATCTCGTCCACCAAATTGCTATTCCAGACCTCACTAGTCCCAATCAGTTCTTATTAGGGCTGATTGGCAACGTAGACCTTAGCGAGCTCATTAACACCGAAACGAACCGAGTCCCCTTCATATTTTCCACTCCCGACCTAGCCCACTGGTCCAGTGTCTTCAAGTCTTGGCCCTCAAAGGACAAAACTTGGCCAATTTGGTATTCACAGATGTCAGCTAGGCAACAAACCCACTGGACTGAGATAGGAATAAGTCAATGCCTAGCCCTGACCATAGCTGATATCTCAAAGGACGAACCCCTCCTATCGGCTGCCACCTACTTCTGGTCGGACACGCTAAATGCGTTCCTTTTCAGGCAAGGGCCGATGACACCAACCCTTATGGATATAGTAATGATCACAAGGTTGGATATAACCTCCACAGTTGACCCAATCGGCCTCAACATCAAGTGTTCTCACAACTTCAAGACCAAAAGCATAGGGGGTTGGAGCGGATTCATATCCATGAACATGAAAGACGACCCAATTTCTGAGAGAGAACATACTGCTTTCCTGCTAATGTGGCTAGAGAAATATGTCTTCTGCGGGTCGAGCTGTGGGCCGACTAGCAACTGGCAGCACGTAGCCGAGGCCTTAGTGAGCAAAAAACAAGTTCCTTTGGAGAAATACTTGCTCGGCTACTTATACTAGACGGTAAGTAATGCATCGGCTCGGCTAGCTTCTCAACAAGCTATCAACACAGGAGGGCCCTGGTGGCTGCTGCAGCTGTGGCTAAAACTTCACCTCCACCGGTTGCAGAAAGGCCATCCCCATTAGAGGCCGATCGAGCCAAGATTTGAAGATAATGAAGAAGTAACCACCCGCCGATGCCTGTCATATGGGGAAGCAGCAGCAACCTATCCTGGATCCAAGCTAACAACCGAACACTTCAAAAATTGGTTTGGCAACCTATATAGTGGCTTCCCAAGCAGCTCAAGTATATGGTTCGCTTATACGGATTTTGAAAGATTCGAACTCCCAGATGATTTTCGGCTGGATGAGCTCAACTCTGAGAGCTATGACAAACCAAGGGAAATCTATACATCGGCTATCACACCTTGCATCCTACCTGTCGGCATTCACCAAGGGCGCAATATTCAAAAATCTTATGAATTCTATCATCCGATGGTAGCCGCAAGACAACTTGGCATGGGTCAGCTGCCGATCGGCCTCTACTACGCAGACAAGATCCAATCCAGAGGCAAGATTGAGGGAGATATCATGATGAATCGGCTGCTCAATATCCCTGGCCCCCTCTAGGCAACATCGACAATATCGATCTGGCGGTAAGAAGGACAACAATCTTCAGCCAATGGTGGAACGAATGGAAACGACACTTGTTCCATCAGTCGGCCTCAATGTATCTGACCATCATTGACCCGAAGATGACTTCATCGGTAAGTATCTTTCCCTGTCTTAGCCCTTTTTTCCTTTTTTCGGCCACTCCCTATATTATTGACCGATCACGCTTCATTTATTTGCAGACGACTGACTCCTCACCTCCGCACACAAGCAACACAGGAATGGCCATCCACTATGCCCCTGTCGTGCTATCCGGCGGCTGCGGACTGGCCTCGTCTATCATCGGCTGCCATGCGCCGAAGGTGGGAACTTTGCTCCATGGCCATACCTGTGCGCCGCTGCATCGGCTGAAAAGAGCGGCACCGTTGGCTGCTGCTACTCTGGCTGCAGAAAAAAGAAAACGAGCGTCAAAGAAGACGAGGACAACCCCAGTCGATCCGGACGTGGACGCAGCCCTTGAAGAAGAAGTTAGAGACGAGGAAATGGAGGAATCCGTCAATGCCGCCGCAGCTGAAACAAGCTCTTCAGACAAGTATGCTCAAACTCCATCGGCTGAGTAGACCACCGAGCGAACTCCAAGCCCTCCGAAACGCGTTCCTCGTCCTCAACCGGTAAGCATTGCTTAACCCTGCCATCTTTCTCCTCCTTTTTTCTCTTTTTTCATTACAACTTATCGGCTTTCTGTGTCCATAGGCAAAGAAATTAGGCACCAAGAAGAAAACAGCTCCCCCTCCTTCGGTAAACTCTATTTTCATTTCCTTCTTACTAGCACAGTCGAATTTCTAACTTGCATCTTTTCCAGCCTCCCCGTGCTCCAACACCTACCCCCCGCGTATCAAGGGAGCCGACGTCGATGGACGAGCGTGTTAGTGATATGCCCTAGAGGCAACATGGAGATCTATCGGCCCTTACTTGCAAGTGTTCCTGGTTTGCACGGAGATTGATCTCGGCGACTTCTGTTGCGGCTTCGGTTCAATGCGATGCTGCAACTCTCCACCCCTCGCCCCTTTATATAGAGTTGGCCGACTGGGACTAGTGGCCGATCAGGACTCTATTTTAAATCGGATCCTATCCGAATCTCACAGAGTTGGCCGCCCATACGTCGTAAGCCAATAGAACTCTATCCGATCAGATCCCTATCCGATCGAGCCGTATTCGAGTCCAACTCGAATGCCTGTTCTTATCCCCTTAAGCGTGCGACCCTATAGGTTCAGGTATACTCGGTTTTGGCTATAGTCTAACTTAGCCGATCGTCGGCTCGAGTCCAACTTCGCCACTGTCAACAGCGGCGCCTAGCAGCACATATTGACACCATAGTATACAAGAATATAATATCGGCTCGAACCCGTAATGTGTACACAAATCCCTTTGCCTCACGATACCAATTAAGCTATAGGCAAGATGTGTGCCATCCCTTCAATAGCTTAACCATTCAGCGCGTGATGGTGACGCTGAGGACGTGGCTACCTCTGTTCTAGCTATCCGAGTAAGTCCTGTTTAGCCTCACAAATTGGCTTACTAGTTTCGTCAGCTCTCTTAACCAACTTCTAACTTGCAGTCTGTAGCCGATCTCTTGGATTTTGATCTATCGGAATTCCTTGAACCCGACGAGGGCGCTGATAAAGCCATGGTGGTATCAGACGATGAGCTACAAGCAACTTTGTCAGATATAGCCAAACGGCTGGAGTGCTCTCTCGATTTCTTGGTCACAGACTGTGGTTCCATCTGTAGTCGGTTTGAACACATTCAAGATCAGCTGCTGGACCAGCTGGCTGAGACCATCACACCGGCTACTTTTCTGGAGATGCATCGACACAAGCTTGAACGAGCTAAACAGAGGATAGCCGATCGCCGTGAAAACCAGGCATTGGAGGCCACCATCAAGGCTAGCCAGCAAGAGATCACTACCGAGAAGGCCAAGTTCGACGCTTTGAAGACCGAGCCGATTGTCGAACTTGATCGGCTTCGCAAGCATCAGGAAGAGCTGATAGCCGAACTCACCAACATCGACGCTGACATCGTGGCCAAGGAACAATGCGTGGTCGGCCTGCCGAAGGAGATCGAGGACCAGCAAGCAAAGATCAAGGTGGCCGTGTCAAACCTGTCGGATATGGCCAAGGCGATGAAGCCGATCCCGGGGAACGACGCAGCCGATGCAAAGGCCATCGAAGAAATAGACAGGATCCACTGTGAGGACAATATCGGCTATTAAGGACTTTCTTTCACGTTGAACTCGCTTGTAATTGCCGGCTAGGTACTCTTGTACTCAACTTTTGCACGTTTTGTGATTAGCTAAGACATCTTCTGTAATTGACTAAGACATCTTCTGTAATCGGCTAACCGCAACTCATTCCCTGTTTAATGTATGCTTGCCGATTATTTCAAACTCACTTGATCGTCGATTATTTCAAAAAAATGTTTGAAAATCGTGAAATTTTTTTTGCCCTGCCTGCTTGACATCTCTGCTTAACATCACGTTGTTGTCGTATATGCCCCATAATTTTGTTGATGGTGTTCCCAGCGTTAACAAAATTATCAAATCAAATACCTTGTTGTTGTCGGCTAGGCCAAGCCGATGCATGAAAATTAGGGAAAAACTTGGCGTTAAAATGTCCTAGAGGCGATGCCTGTGCGACACAAACATTGGCTGGCACGAATAGACGAAAATGCAGCCGAATCATGAATTGATCCAAACACTTGGGAAGTATTTTTTTCAAATATTTTTCGTTTAGAGCCCTTTCAAATACTTCTCCATCCAACCCTGCTAACATGTAGGCGCCTTTAGAGACGCATTTGTGGATCTTGAAAGACCCTTTCCAATTAGGTGACCACTTGTCGAATTTATTATCTCTTGATCCAATCGGCAATATCAATTTCCAAACGAATTCGCCCTCTTCGAAAGACTTAGGCACAACTTTCTTGTTATAATGACGGGCTACTCGCTCCTTATCCCTTGTTACTTTTTCCAAAGCCCTCATCCATGATAAAACGAGGTCTTCTGACTCATCCACCATCAGGTGATAATAATCATCGACCGTGAGTTGATCTTGCAGCTGAATCCATCTTGAGCCGATGATATTTTCCCATGGCAGTACTGCTTCGTATCCATAGACCAATTTGTATGGAGGAACTTGGATAGATCCGTGGCATGCCATTCGATATGCCCAAAGTAACTCAGCTAATCGGCTGTGCCATTGCTTTGGGTACTCAGAAATCTTCCTCTTGATTAGCTTGATCAGACTTTTGTTTGAAGCCTCTGCTTGCCCATTGGCCTGTGCATAATACGACGAAGAATTAAGTAATTTGATCCCCATGCCGTCGGCAAACTGAACAAACTCATCTGATATGAAGATAGATCCCTGGTCTGTCGTAATTGTTTGTGGGATGCCAAATCGGTAGATGATATGCTCTTTAACAAACTCGATTGCTTCCTTGAAATCAACTTTCTTCAAAGGAATTGCCTCCACCCATTTTGTAAAATAATCTGCTGCTACGAGAATGAATTTATGTCCTTTGCTTGAGGGTGGATTAATCTGGCCGATCATGTCGATGCCCCATCCTCTAAACGGCCAAGGCTTTATGATCGGGTTCATAGACCGATGCTGGTGCTCTTTGTATGGCACCGAATTTCTGACAATCCTGGCAACCTTTATAATATCTGAAACAGTCCTCCAGCATTGTCGGCCAGAAATACCCTGCTCTCTGAAGTACCCACTTCATCTTGTGAGCCGATTGATGCGTGCCATAAATCCCTTCATGAACTTCTCCGATAGCCACTTTGGCTTAATCGGCTCCAAGGCATTTTAGCAGCACTCCATCAATCGTCCGATAAAAAAGATCTTCGTCGAGCAAAACATATCTCAACGCCTTGTATCGAAATTTCCTTGAGGCCGATTGAGAAGGATTATGTAGATAGTTGTAGACTTCAAACCTCCAATCATCGGCTGTGATGGCAGCGACTTCCACTTTAATGTCTCTTATCATCGGCCTGTAGCCCGATGCCCCTTGAGCTAAATCATTGGCTTCGGTATTCTGCTCACTGGGGATATGTTTTAGAGTAACTAGCCGAAAACCATCGATCAATTCTCGACATTGTCGATAGTAGACCATTAGCGCATCGTTTTTGCATTCATATTCTCCTAACAACTGGCTGATGACCAACAGTGAATCTCCCATTATTTCGATGCGTTGGCTTCAACTTCTTTGAGCAGATGTAACCCTTTGAGCACGGCCTCGTACTCGGCTTGGTTATTTGTAGCATGGGGGCTTAGAAAAGGCAAATTCAAAGCTTGCCCACCCTAGGCGAAATAATGACCAATCTGATACTGCAGTCGTTGGTGCACACCGAACCATCAAATATCAATGTCAAAGGCATAATTTCAACTGAGCTGATTTAGTCGTCTCTGTGTTCCACGATAAAATCGGCTATAGCTTATCCTTTAACTACCCTGGGTGCCTGATACCTCAGATCAAACTCTGTCAAGACAAAAATTCATTTTCCAATTCGCCCTTTTAACACTGGAGCAGATAGCATGTATTTGACTACATCGGCTTTACATATTATTGTGCACTCATTAGATAGCAGATAATGCCTCAACTTCGTACATGAAAAATATAGGCACCGACATAGCTTCTCCACTGGTAAATATCTTGTTTTTGCGTCCAACAGCCGTTGGCTGATATAGAAAATAGCTTTTTCCTTGCCCTCAATCTCTTGGATTAGGACTGAGCCGATTGACTTGTCGTCGGCTGACAGGTACAGCTTAAACGGTATCCCTTTTGTGGAGACATTAAAACTGGAGCTTAAGTAATTCTTGATGTTGTCCAAGGCCTTCTGCTGCTCCGCCCCCAATGTGAACGCTTGATCAGCTTTCAGCCGAAGCAGTGGTGTGAACGGCTCCATCTTCTATGAAAGATTGGCTATAAATCGCCTTATGAAGTTGATCTTGCCGATCAATGATTGAAGTTGCTTCTTGTCCTTCGAAGGCTGTATCGTCTTGATAGCGTTGATGCTCCTTGGTGTAACCTCAATTCTTCTTTCATGAACAAGAAACCCTAGAAACTGCCCGGCCGACACGCCAAACGTGCACTTCAACGGATTCATCTTCAGGCCATTTTTTCTTGTCCGCTCCAAAACCTGCCTCAGATCGGCTATGTGGTTCTCTATCTCCCTGGATTTGACGACAACATTGTCAATGTAGATCTCCACCAGAGAGCCGATCATGTCGTGGAAGATATAATTCATGGCTCGTTGATATGTTGCCCCCGCATTCTTCAGCCCAAATGTCACAACAACCCAATCATATAAGCCGATTGTTCCAGGACATCGAAAAGCAGTTTTGGGAATATCTTCTTCGGCCATGAAGATTTGATTGTAACCTGCATTGCCATCCATGAAACTGATGATCTTGTGGCCTGAAGCAGCATCTACGAGCAAATCGGCTATAGGAATCGGGTATTAATCTTTGGGGGTAGCCTTATTTAGGTCTCTAAAATTGATGCACACCCTAAGCTTACCATTCTTTTTCAATACTGGGACAATGTTTGAGACCCACTCGGCGTATCAGCAAGGCCGAATGGATCCAGCATCATATAGCCGAGTTATTTCGGCTTTGATCGCATCATACGTATCAGCTTTGAACCCCTGGGAGGCTGTTTGAACGGTCGATAGCCTGCCTTGATTGATAGTTGATGAACAACTATAGATTGGCTAAGACCAGACATCTCGAAGTACTCCCAAGAAAAACAACCTTTATATTCCTTTAACAAAGCAATGAGCTGGGATCTACAATCAGAAGGTAAATTTTTGCTAATATACGTCAGCCTAGGCCTGTCTCCAGAGCCTATGTCTATTTCCTCTAATTCGTCGGCCGACGTAAAACCTTGCCCAAGCTTGCCATCGTCTTCGTCCGTGGTGTCCATGCCGTATACGCTTGAGCCCTCCACGACGTCTTGCTCAAAGCAGTAGCTGCGGCTTGTCGTCTCCAATCGGCTGTATGACAGAATCGGACACTTTTAGAAAATCGGCTTGCCAGATTTTCCCGGATAAATAATCAATGCCATCGATTTCCCAGAGTGGTAAATCGGCATTGGCGACACTTACTGACCTGTCAGCTGGTACAATCTCTATCTTGTCACCGTCCCATTGAAGCAGACACTGGTGCATGGTGGAAGGGACACAACAGTTGGCATGTATCCAGTCCCTCCCGAGCAGCAGGCTGTAAGACCCCTTCCCGTCGATGACAAAAAAGGTTGTGGACACGGTCTTGTTGCTGACGGTCAGCTCGACATTTAACATGCCCTTGGTCTCTGATGGGTTGCCGCCGAAGTCCTTGAGTACTATGTTAGTCCTGATCAGGTCTTCGGCTCCCTTACCCAATTTTCTGAATGTTGCATAGGGCATCAGATTCACTGCAGCTCCCCCATCTACTAGTATCTTTGACATCGGCTTGCCGTTGATGAAGCCTTTTACGTACAGTGGCTTGAGATGTCGATTTTTGGTCCCCTCTGGCTTGTCAAAAATTGCTTGATCCGGGGACAGTGCTAGTTTGGCCAAGGCGTCTTCGATGTTGTCTGCATTGGCCTAAGGGGCGCCGAATTTGGCTGGCAATATGAATACCATATTTACCGATGCAGAAACTTTTTCTTTCCCCTTGGCTGCCCTCCTGGCTTGATCAGCTTCTTCTTCGTCGTAGTAGTCATTGTTTTCGTCCTCTTCGTCGAAGAAGTCTTGATGGATCGGCCCTAGCCGATCGTGAACGGACTGTCGGCGCCGGTTGAGCTGTATGGCCCTCGGGACGAACTGAGTTGGGCTGGTGATTGACAGGCTCCTGTGATCGTCCTCGGGGTAATCACTGCAGGTCAGGCAATTGTCTAGCGTCGACAGCCTCATCCCGGTTTCCCAGCAGTGCCTGAAAAATTCACAATGCCAATGAGGATCGGCGTCGCTATGATCCCCGTCGTACCGGCAGCCTCGCGTCTCTGGCTCTTGCCGACAAAATCTTTCAAACCAAGCCCCTTCTTCCCGCCAAGATTGCTGTCGGAAGCGGCGTCAGCTGTCCGTGTTGATCGGCCGTCGATCGGCCGATCAGGCAACGGGGCATACCATGTTGATTGCCGTGGCTTGATCTTCAGTCGGCTTGTTCTCCGCCTTGACTCCTTTTAATGTCTCGGCTAAGCCGTGCGTCATTCTGCGCTGCAAATCAGCTCGCCTGGGGCCGGCTTCAACCATGTTGACCGGGAAGGGGTTGCCATCTACTTTCATCGGCCGAGTGGATTTGGCAAACTTGAGCTTCCCGGCCTCTATTGCCGACTGGATCTGCTGCCTGAAGACTTTACAATCATTAGTGGCATGGGATGTAGAGTTGTGCCACTTGCAGTACTTTTTCTTCTTCAATTCATCAGTCGATGGGATCACATGGTTTTTGGGAAGCTGGATCTGCTTCTCCTTGAGTAATAAATCGAAGATCCTATCGGCCTTGGTGATGTCGAAATCGTATTTCTCCTCCTTAGCCGTCTTCAGCAGCCATTGACAGATGATGGCCTTTTTATTCTTGGCCCATTCGGCTGCCGCCACCTTTGCGTCATCGTCGCTGGAATCGGAGGCTGATTCGACGATGACTTGAGTTACGCTCTTGACGGCCTTCCTGGTGTCTTGAAATCTCTGCTCGTGGGCCGTCACCTTCTGCGCAAGATGCGCCAAGCTGTCGAAGTCTTGAGCGGAGAAGCGCTCGCGGATCGGCGCGATCAGGCCGTGGAAGGCCAAATCGGCTAGCTCGACGTCCGACAGCACCAGGCTGTAGCATCGGTTCCTCATTTCTCTGAAGCGTTGAATGTAGTCCTGAATCGATTCGTTGTGCTTCTGCCTGATGCCGGTGAGGTCCAACAACTTCATTTCATGGTTGCCCGTGTATAAGTAGCTATGGAATTGCTTTTCGAGATCGGCCCAACTCTGAATCGAGTTGTAGGGCAATGAAGAGAACCAGGTGAAGACCGATCCCGAAATAGACAAGGGGAACAATCGAACCCTCAAGGCATCCGTAGCCGATGCTTCGCCACACCGCGCCAAGAATCGGCTGACATGCTCGTAGATTGACACGTTGTCCTGCCCTGAGAATTTCGAAAAGTCTGGGACTTTGTATCGGTTGGGCAGTGGAACCCGCTCGAAGTGCTCCGGATAGGGGTACTAATACATGTTTTCCGAGTCTTTTGGCTTGAGGCCGAATTGATCGCGCATAACGTCCGCAATCAAATCGGCCCATGTCCGGTTGTCCTGCTGTATCGGCTCATATTGATCATATGGCGCAGGTGCTTGCCGATACAGCGGTGGCGGCATCTGGTGCCTGTAGTGCCGATCTTGATGGCCTCCCTGGTACTGGTACTGGTGTGGATGGCCAGCGGGAGGCGGCCGATTCGCCGGCGTTGGCGTCGATAGATCCGGGAACAGCTATCGGCCACCGGCGTTGTACTGTCCTCCCAGGCCGATCTGGGCAATCGGCTCTAATTGTCGATTGTTGTTGAACATGTTGGCGATCTGATCCTATGAAAGTGGTTGTTGTCGGTTCAGCATGGTGATCACCGGTCTCGAAGCCGATCTAGACGGATTCGACTGGTTGAGGATCCCTCCTGGCGGCCCTGGCTGTGCTGGTGGTGGGATCAACCGATCTTGGGTGGCAAATGTCCTGTAGCCAGGAAACTGGCCGTCCGTGAAGTAAGTCGGCCCCCGCTGCAGTTGGTCGGCTATCTTGGTGTCGACCACAATGGCAATCATATTGTTGAAGGTGTTGACAAGAATGCCACTTTGGTTAACCAGCGCATGGTGCACGGCCGAATCAATTCGGTCTTGCAGAGTATGCAAACCCGAATCATCTTGCTCTTGAGTCGGCTCCTCCGCCTTCTGTTTGTCCTTTGATCCGCTGGAGGAGGGCACCTTGAATTCGTCCATGCTGAATTTATACTTCTGCTGCACAGCCCCAGACCTTGTCTGGGTGAATGACTGTAGGTAGTTGGCTTGGAGCTCTTCTACCATCCTTTTGTAGTCGGCTTGTTGTTCAGCCGACAGTCATTCCATCTTCACAGGCACAATGTTTTCCTGAGAAACGTTGGGGCTCTTGATGTCGACCATATTGTCAGCTGCGTCGATGCGTCCTAGCCAAGTTGACAGAGATAGTCCCACTGGGCGTGCCAACAAGCGTGTTGATGAGAAATTTCTCTCACGCGCTGGCCTGGGAGATCTGCTTAGCTGCACTGCATGTCTTTCTCGTAGTGCCGGCCAAACGGGCGGCCCGGCACGGGCACGGCCGAGGCATGGCCCGTCACGGCACGGCCCGTTAGGCACGGCCACTGTGACGGGCCGTGCCGTGCCGGCCCGCGTGCCCCGCCCCCGGCCCAAGCACGACCCACGGGAGGCCGGGCCGTGGCCGAGCCAACGGGCCCACAAGGCACGGCCAAAATAAAAAAATAGAAAAAAATATGAAAAAATAGAAAAAAATAAACAACCCTATTATTTTTATAGATAAAAATTATAATTGTAAATATAGGATAAAAATAAAATAATGATATATTTGTCACGTTGAAAATATAAAAAATAATCTATTCGTCATTTATTCTTCATATTGAAACATACTATATGTTAAAAATAGTAGTGACATTTATTGATGTTTATATTATTATATGATACAATGATACATGTTGTCTCGTTAAAAACTTTGTTATGTAAAAACTCATAGGGAAAACTGAGAAAACCATGACAAAGAAAAAAGTACAGCTCAAAGATCACAACTACTTCTAACAAAGTTTTATTGGGGTTGGTCTGGATCTAAGTAGAGGTTCTCGAACTGGGCAGCCAATTCTTGGTTCTCAGCAGTGTATTGGCCATGTTATCTAGCTAGCTCCCAGTCTTTAATGCTTAGTAGCATTTCGACGTGGTCGCTGCTCAAAGTTGTCCTCCTTTCTTCGACGATTCGACCGCAAAGGCTGAAGGCCGATTCGGAGGACACTGTTGACACGGGCACCGTCAACACATCCCGTGCAAGTTTTGAAAGCACGGGATATGCCATCTTGTGGTCATTCCACCATCCGAGGACGTTGAAATCTTGTGCTTCATGCCTGATGGCGTCGCTGTCTGTAACATCCTGGCCCAGGGCTTAATAGGATTAATAGAATACTCATACTAACAAGTTGCAACTTCTTTTCCGGAAGCCCATCTCCAAAGAACTCTGAGGTTAAGCGTGCTTGGCCTGGGGTAATTTGGGGATGGGTGACCGACCGGGAAGTTCTTCCCGGGTGCACATGAGTGAGGACAAAGTGCGCGAAAAGACGGTGTTGGTCGTGAGGCGTCTAAGATCCTAAAGAGCTTCGGATGTAGGCGGGCCCACCGGGAAGGGTGGGACGTTACAAGTGGTATCGAGCCGACCCTCACGGTTTCATGGGGCTCGTGGCGGGAAGGGTGGGGCGTTACAAGTGGTATCGAGCCGACCCTCACGGTTTCATGGGGCTCGTGGCGGGTCAGTTGCGCGGGCATGGTGCGCATGACGCGTGGGCCCGAGAGGACACGGCATGGTACATGCGCCGCCTGGACGCACGGACATGGCCAAGAGGAGGTTCTGGCTCGGGTTGACCGACGAGGACGTCGGGTCTTCTAAGGGGGTGTGGATGTAACATCCTGGCCCAGGGCTTAATAGGATTAATAGAATACTCATACTAACAAGTTGCAACTTTTTTTCCGGAAGCCCATCTCCAAAGAACTCTGAGGTTAAGCGTGCTTGGCCTGGGGTAATTTGGGGATGGGTGACCGACCGGGAAGTTCTTCCCGGGTGCGCATGAGTGAGGACAAAGTGCGCAGAAAAGACGGTCCGGATGTAGGCGGGCCCAGCCCGGGAAGGGTGGGACGTTACACTGTCCACATAAGTTGACAACTCTTCGGCAACACCATCCACCCCAAATTCTACCCCACTGTATCTTCTTCTTACCTGTAGTGGGGATAGGAGGGGGTCTCTGCTGGCGAACTCCCTGAAACTTTAGTTCATATTTTCCAAAAACTTTATATAGTTTACTCCTAACCTCAGTATAAAAAGAACTATAATCTACACCTACAGTATCTCTAATAAGTGATAAAATTATGGAGAATCCCCTTAATTTACCCCTAGGATCTAATATGAAAGTAAAAGCATACAACATAGGTATATTTTTCTAATATTTTAAATATTTTTGTTTCATGTGAAAGACAAGTTGAGCTAGAATTTCATCACTTTCATATTCTTTTAACAACGTGGCAATTTCGAGAATATTGCGCAAAATTAAATTGGCAGTTGGATAGTAAACTTGGGACAGAGTAAGAGTAGACTCATAAAAAGTCTACTCTTCCATGCATCAATCCGCGGGTTAGAAGCAGTTAACCACGTGATTGATTGACGAACAGCGTCGATGTGAACACTTACTCTCTTCATCCCAGTCTTAACAATCAAATTAATTATATGACAAGCACAACGCTGTTGAAGTAGAAAAGACTGCGCATAAACACAAAATAAAGGTTGCAATATTTTCATTGCCTTAGAATTAGCAGATGCATTATCTAGTGTGATAGCAAATATTTTATCTGCAAGATTATATTCATTAATTACCTCCCTAATTCTTTCAGCTATGTTTTCGAAGAGAATTACGTACTCTTCGAAAGCAGGAGACTCCCCAATGTTCAAGGGTAAATCTTGTCTGGCGATTAACCGGACAAGATTTTCCCAAGCTACCATGGGATCGTACTCCCAGCTACGTACCGTACCGTCCGGGTTTAGCATCAGTTGTTGCTGCCGCAATTGTATTCCTTGGTTCCTTGCACACGCCTCCGCATGACGCTTTAGGTGTCCTGTACCACCAGAAGATCGTGCAGATAAAGTATTCCTACAAATTCTACATCTAGCTTGTGTTACCTTCCTCCCGTCGGGGCCGGTGACTTTCACCTCGTCGAAGTGCTGCCACACACCGGAGGATCTCAATCTTTTCGAGCCGGTGTGTGTCGAAACACTTCCGCTCGCGGATCCGAAATATCCTTCCAAGCCGCCGCCGCGCTTCGCACCGGTTCCTCCTCCACGCTGGTGGAGTTGGAGCCGATCCGGAGGCATCATCAAACCCCGACATGTAATTGGGGTCGAAATCACCCAAAGTGAATGACGGCGACTGATATGGATAGTTCGGATCCATTCTGCAATTTTAATCAGAAATAAACACATTTTAGATATTTATTAAATACACAAACAAAATACAAATAATACATACATATGAATATCACTTACATCTTTCCAACCGTAAGTGCTACACACCTCTGCGATCAAACTAATTAACTACGAAACTAATTTTGATTTTTGAAAAAATTTGAGCAAATTTTATCAAAACCAAAAATTAGAGCACAAGAGAGCACTTGAGACTTGAGATCACAAAATGAGATGTTTGGGGTGAGGAGAAATGGCTGGGGTGGATGCCCTATTTATAGGACGAAATTTCATATTTTTAGAATTTTTTCGGATTTTTCGAATTTTTGCCCTCCAACGGCTAGTTTTAAATTCTAGCCGTTGGGACACGTGGCACACTCTTATTCGCCGGTTCAAACCATCCCCGACCCGCCGACGCGCCGCCGCCCCGCCCGCCACGCGTCGCCCCGCCGTTGGCCGTCCGCCGCCGCCGTGCCGTGCCGCCGTGGGCCGTGCCATGCCGGCCGCACGGCGATCCGTGCGCCGTGCCGTGCCTGCGCCATGGCGCGCCGCCGGCACTGGCACGGTCCGTCTTGCCATGCGAGCACAGCCCATCTCGAGCCGGCCGTGCGCGTGCGGCCGTGCACGTGTCGTCGTGCCGGCCGCACGCCTCGCCCACCCACTTGGCCACCACTACCTTCTCGGTTGTCCGTGAAATACGTGGCGTGCCGTTGGTTTGATCCGTTAACCAACAAGAAAAACAAATATATATGCGTTAAGGGTTAAGTTAGATCCTACTAGATTGGCTGAGGGAATCAATTTACATATATATGCTATCCCAAAGTGCATTTAAACTAAGTGACTAGGATAGATCGGCTACGCCGAAACAGTATTAACCACTTAATCCAAATATACAAAGGGATAATAAATATATGCATTAATACCTAGCCGATATCGTAAGACTAGCGTGAATCGGCTAGTACTCCGATACATCTTATGAAAAGATATTGATCTAAACTAAATGCGCTAAACCTAGATCAATCGACTGTCGGTTGTAGCTGACAGGCTGATTCTGGCTTAGGGCATTTAACTAGAGCAAGATCTTAATATAAGAGGCGGTTTTAATAAATCGAATAGTAAACATACCAAAAGAATATTAAAACTGATAAGGCCGGCTGAAACCCTGGCGCTGTCTCTAAGCATATACATCTAGCCAAATAGATCATAAGAGCTCTAAAAATGACTTAATAGGTCAATTTGATGCAGCATTAAGTATAAAAGAACAATCAGATCTATTATGGCTGATGTAAACCCCTCGAGATGGTGGATACCACATACAACCTAGGCCAACCTCTAGATCTAGCTCTATTGACTGTTGGTTCTTGACAGAAACAAACCGATGTCGAGATAGATCTAGGCATTGTTCTAGATTATATGCGATATATGATAACTAGCGCGGCATAAAACATTAGATCTAGAGTATCATAGCGATGGAAGCACTAAATTCGACGAGATACACCACTAACGACAAACATTTACCTTATTCGGGGATCGAAACGATGCAGCCCGAAGCCGGATGAGGTGTTCGTCCGAAGAAAATAGGAGGCGATGCGCCGAGAGTTGTATTGATTGTGTGTGTTGTTTTTTACAGGGGTCTTGGGTCCTATTTATACCCAAGAACAAAACTACCCGTGCAAGACACAGTTTCTATGTAATCTACTATACATGGTACGATAATATCCTGGAACATAGTCCCATGCCGCATTACAATAGAAAATCTAAACAAATTTCTAATTTACAGATACAATCGTCGTTACAGGACTCTATCCATAGATGGCAATATCTTGTAACGCGTAATTTGGAAACCAAATCTTCTATTTATCTTTAAGCACCTTTATCGGAAACAGCTCCATCTTCTTCTCTCACTCAGCATCGGCTATCGACTGTCCTTGTCCGACTCAACCTCAGCCGATTGGCCTTGTAGCCGATTGTATCGCAGCCGATGCAACCGCTGCTTTCTCCGCAGATCGTTTTCCAATCCGATTCCGCTATAACCTCGGCTCGGACTTAGGGATTTAGTTACCAAATTTGGTCGTTAACAATGTGTTAGATTTTTGAAAAAAATAAAAAATAAAATAGATCTTAGATTTTTTGCATGGGGGATTATTCAAACGATAAGAATTATGTGCAGAACCGGAGGAAGTAAAGTTTTCAGGATCCTATCTGGCTATCTCTCATCTCTTTTTTTCCCCTTTGATTGAGGTAAGCTAGCATTTACCCTCTACAAAAAGCCACGCAATCTCATCTGATTGCATTGCTCCCTCCGCTTTCCGAAGAAGATCCCATCCGTCCTTCCATGATTCAATCACTACAGGATTCACACGATTCCATAAGGCCATAACCCGCCCCCTTTAATTTCCCTCTTCCTAAGAGAAAAGAGCGGTGCTGCATGCCGGTGATCAGTCAGTCCAGCCCCGCGCTCGGGACTACTGATATGACAGTGGCGGAACAGCAGATGCACCGTCGATGCACACGACGAGATCGAGCAGCCCAATCATGGCAAAATCCCCGTCCCCCGCCGCGCCGCGGAGGCGCGCACGTACATCTCTACACTGGACGATCGAGAGTACGAGACACCGAGCCGAGGCTGCTCCGACGCGACGCGACACTCGCACTGCACGTACCGGTGTTTGTCCCGTGCCGTGCAGTGGATTCAACGACCGGGGGGATCGTTTGGGAGGCCAGCAGATGCAGCTTCTTCTCCGGCCGGTAGCTGAATATAATGCAGCGTTGATGCTGGCGGGGTATGACACACCCTGCCTGTCCTTCAAGGACGCCAGCCACCCTGTCCGTTTTTAGGAGTCTACACCTACGGCACAGGTCGTACTACTAACTCCTACTACACGAGGCTGTTTAGGGTCCCCAGGATCTTACCTGAGTGTACTCCTACGCTAGCTTCCCTCCCTGTCGTTTAATCGCGGTGAAACCGTGTGATTATCCCGTCGGTGGAGATAAGCTAGTGACACGTACTGTAGATAGCACTGTATTTTCGACGACCACGGTCATCCTGTAGCTTGTCTCGGTCGTACTGTAGACTCTACCATTGGTCCCAATCATCAGGGCTGAAGCACCAAGCAGGGAAAAGCTGCAGGGTCAGGTTAATCACTGTGACTGCTGACAGGACAGCATGCCATGGCGCCTTTCGCTTTTTTAGCAACAAGTCTGATAGGGCCTGTGTACAGAAACTGAGTAGTACTGGAGTACCATCCCTTCCAAGCACAAAGGGAAAGAAGCAGCAGCGACCGGTACTCGATCTCAACTGGAGTAGTAGAAACACCTTTTATACTTCCTTTCATCCATTCACATCACCGAAGAACAATCTCACAATTATTGGAAGCCTGTGTACAAGGTGTAGTAAAACACCTCGAATTTACTCGCTGATTGCTACTCACTGGTCTCTGCTTCATGAGGCCAGCAGGTACCTGAATCTGAACTCATACGGCAGGACCTGCACGCGGCGCGACTCGGCGGCGACACCCCTGCCGTCCTCGACGATCCTCATCGCCTTCTGCCGCAGCTCGCTCGGCAGCTGAAGGCACACCCAGTCCATGAGGGAGTCCACGTCCTTGGCGAAGTCGAGGAGGTACCAGTGCAGCAGCTTCGGGATCGCCACCTTCGCCGGCGCCGACACCCCCACGGCCGCCTGCAGGTAGTCCCTCTTCGCCGCCTCCAGCTCCTCCTCCACTCCCCCCGCCGTGTACACCCTCACCTGAACATGACCAAGAACAAGATACAAACATCACCACCACCTCTACATCACAAAACCGAATTTTTACATGTTATTTTGCTGGAGATCTTACAGCAGGGGAGGACCAGCTGCCGCAGGAGAGCGCGAAGGTGACCAGGGGCTCAGGCCACTCCAGCCCGAACACGCCTCGCGTCGTCATGTCGTCCGCGGCGCCCTTGCTCACTCCACCAGGATTCACCTGTTCATTCACGAGCCATAGGTTGTTAGTTTTAGCGTGTGGTGCGTGCAATCGAAACACCACTCTACCCGGATCACTACTACGATGGCCGTATCGATCGTGACAAAACTACTGTAACGCCTTACATGCTTCACGCTGTAGGGCAGCCGCAGGATGAAATGCTCGATCGACATGGCGCTGTGCGTGCGCCCACCCACATTTATTGTGGCCTGAAACAGAGAGCGAAACACGGAGATCGTCTCTCGTCAGAGACTTGATTACTTCGTTAATCACCGGCGCATCATGATTTGTGTTGCTTGCAAGAAGTTACTTCAGTGTTACCTTCGGCATCATTGCCACGAGCATATGAGGGGTGGTAGGTATCCCTTGCTCGAGAAACGCCTGCAGTACGACAAGGAAGACAAGTATTAGGGACAAGTGTGAGGCACTAGACATGACACTACACTACTACATCTACCTACCTTAACCACCTCCTAGGCCGTATCGCAATATGAGGTAGCTAAGTCTAAGGATAATAGTGCCAAAGCGATGATGATGGTGATCAGTGTTAGTTAAAGCCTTTTGTTTATGGTCATGGGGACAGGAAGCATTTCTTTAAGCAAAACTAAATGACTGGAGAGAACAGTACACAGACATGTCAGCAATATGTTCAGAGTTCAGGGGTTAAAGAATGTACTCGTCAGAACCACGCCCATGCTGTAATGTTGTACTGGCTGTACTATATAGTAGTACTAGAGTAATAAGTAATGAGGTAAGCAATTAACCTCCCGAAATATTCCAGCATACAGTAAAGTTCTGTCATTCTATCGGAGGCAAAACATTGATAACGAAAGAGATAACTATCACCGAAATGGAAATTTTCCTCTAACGAGAAAAAAGATCAAAGATAGAACTGATCGACATGATGAAATTCAGGAGGGGTGGCCTCAGTTATGAGTGACAGGCTGACAGCTTACATTCATCATGCACGAATTGTAGATGTTGATCCAGAATGCCAGCTTCTGCTGATGGGAGAGCCCCGTCAGGTCAACCGATGAAAGCCTCCGGATCAAAGCCCTGCAGATTTTGCCAGGTAGACATGAACCACCTCTATCAGCGATGCTAATTATGTCAGGCGACCACCTACTCGACAGACAACCAAACCGAGCTTGCAATAACTGAACAGAAAATTGTAGCAAGAACGCACTTGAGTTTCCGGGCAAGCATGGTGTCGTTCTCCATCGCTGTCTGATCGAACGAAGTGGCGTCGATTACATGGAATCGCTTGTATGGCCCAACGTCCCTTGTGCCGAATTCCAGTATGCCATAAGGATCTTGAGGGTAGGCGTCCTCTGAGCTCTCGCAAGAACCTGAAACCGAAGGAGACAATGCCGCCCGCTCCTCGTCCAGGCCGCTGGCTGATGAACCGCCCATCTGCGAGAAGATGGCGAGCAGGCATCTCAACAGTTCCTCCGACAATCTGTTCAGCACGCTCGAGTCATCCTGGGAAGCTTTTTCTGAATTATTGCTGACAGTGTCTGCGAGCCTTTTACGGTCAGGCACTGTGCTAATCGTCTGTGTGACAAAAAAAAATGCAGCAGCAGTACGGTTCAGAAGAAGTTAGTTCATGGTAGAAAAATGTGTAAATATTCAGCAACAAGGATCTTACTACTGTTTTTACCTGAGCAGTAGCCCTGCGTTTCTCAGGCGCTGTCACCGGCAACCTGGATTTAGATGCCTTCTGCAGCAGCGGCGAATGGCGACAATTTCTAGCCGGCGTGTTACTGCACGACTGGTTCTCTTTCCCTGCGCCGGAGCGGTCGTCTTGCGCCACCGTCGCCGAAGGAGAAGGCTTTCTCGGCGTTTGCTTTGCACCGGCGACCCCGTTCATTGACGGTCGAGTAGGAGGAGAATGACAATTTGCCGGAGAGACCTCTGAGTTCGGCACTGGGCTCGACGGCATGAGCTGCGCCGGCACGCATCCCTCGCCGCCGGGGAGGCTCGTGTTCTTGGCGGAGGAGAAGATTATGGCCTCCTGGTAGAGTCCTTGCCGGAAATTGACCACCTGCTCCTCGAGCCGGACGACCTCTTCTTCCAGCACCGCCACCTCCGCGAGAAGCGACAGCGTCTTCGCACATCGCACAATTCAGAGCAAGAACCGGTTCAGAATTCAGAGCTGAATTGTCCCAAACAGAGCAAGAACAATGCATTGCGTCTGATGCGAATGCGAATGCAAATGTGGCACTGACTTGAGATGGCAGATACGGCGGCAGGCGAGGTAGAGCGCCGAGCGGCCTCGTGAACGCCCTCTCCAAAGCTCGGTGGACGTTCTCCTCGTGCCTCAGCTTCTTCTTCAGCTTGTCCACCTGTAAAATCCAGGCAGCGAATTGCGTCACAAAACACAACTCGGACGAACCTATATGCTTCTCAAATTTCGAGAAATCGGGACAGAATTCAGGTAGTACGTCTTGCTGCAGAGCGAGCTTCCGCTCTCTCCTCGCTTGGATTCTGTTCGTGATGCCTTTGGTGACCGCGTTGGCCAACGATCCCTTCTTCACCGGCATGGCGCCCTTCCTCTGATCCTTCTCCATCATCTGAACACGTATAATAACAGTATCATCATCAAAAGAGGAAAATAAGGCGTTGTTTAGCTGTGAAAGAAGCTAACCGAAGCAAAGCAAAGCAACAGATTCCTCTGCTCCGAAAGATAAAGAGATAAAGCGGCTGATTAAATGGAGGAGAAGAAATGCGGGCTCAGGAGCAATCAAGAGATACCCTATCGGAGTAGCTCTCGAAAGCTAACTGACGCCGCGAGTCAGTGGCGAGATCTTCTCACGCTACACCACCAACCAAAACGTAGCTCGCAAGAACATCAAAACAGCACTGTTCGTCCTTGTATTCTTCCCAACAACATTTAATAATCCGTCGTACTACAGGAAACACATCGACGGTGCAACAAATTACTAACAACCACATTACGCCACCAATGCAAAACAACAAAATAGGCGCACAGAATTTCACATCTTGGGAACCAAAAACGAGAGTAAAAAAATAAATAAATCGAGCACCGAGTTCGAACAGCTGGTCTCAAGTAGCCGGCAAAGGCGCCGCCTTTCCGATCCCGCGAGCGCCGGCGACCGAGGACGCAATAACCGCACATTTGCCATAAAAAAAAGGGAGAACAGAGCACACGGAGAAATGAGAGAGGTTGCCAGATTGAGAAGCATACTCTGTCGCTCTTCGGGGTGGCCGCCTTGGCGCCGTGCGCCGCCGCCGCGGGCCTCCGAGCCCGGCCATTCATCCCAGGCGCCGTATGCATATCAATCAGCAAGCGAGGAGACAGAGACAGGCTACTTAAAACGCTCGGTGGCGGCGGGCGGCGGGCCTACGCACCGCGGGGAGACACCGGCGCCATTAAGGTCTCGCCGCGAGCTCCGCCCGTGGGGGCGTCCTTGGACGGCAGGGAAGCGCGAGGCGTGGGGGTCCAGCCACCGCCGCAGCTAACACGAGCAGCAACAGCAAGTGAATTCGGCTGGGGATGGCGCTTCTGATTGGGGTCGGGTGGGAAGCGTGCGGCGGTGCGGGGGAATCGGGATTTCGGCGGTGGCGTCGGTGATGGCGATGCGTGGGCGGTCGAGTCGTGGCTCCCCTCGCCGGTGGGAAACTGGCAATCCACGCCCGGCTCGCTCTTGTACTGGTTGCTGTGCCGTGTTATATACGAGACGGGAACTCATCGACTCAACCGGATTTAACTTTTGTTACGCACCGTGTGTCACGGTGAATCCGTTCGAGTTAGTTAAGTTCCATCACTTTTGCATGTAACCCCTTAATTGTTCGGTGATTACATGAGCATTTCACCTTCCTTTCTTGTTGTGCAGCGGTGCAGCGAGTTTAAGATCGTTAATTACTGCTTTTCTTTGGAGATTTACCGCCTCCGGTGCGGCCTTGCGGGCGGAGCGTCGCGACGCGACGGAAGCATACGCTAACCGCAACTGACATGTGGACCGACCGTGCGATGGGTCCCACGCGGGCAGAGACCCAACGTTCGAGAAGCTGCTCGCCGTACGACTCGCGGACGGGCCAAGGATACTCCTTTTCTTCCGCCTGGGCCCAGGCGCCCAGGTGGGCCAGACGCAGCGGTCGATGACGCGGCCGTGGGGCCCACGAAGCAACCAATGATGCCGCGGGCGTGGCGCTCGCCCGGCCCGCGGGGTGGCTTTCGCTTTCCAGCTTCGTCGCCGTATCGATAACACACATGCACGTCTCTGATCCACTTCCCGTGTCGCTCGTTTCACTCGTATAGTCGTGTTCGATCGACTCGACTGTTACCACGTAGTAGTAGTACGAAACATCGAGCAGCCATCGTTGCTCCCAAAATACACGCGAGTGGCGCCAACGGTTGTGACTGTTCATTGGACAAGGAAGCGAGTAGACTAACAGTGTCACCTGTTCGGTTGCTTGTCTGCATATTTACAGTTTCCCCCGGACAATTGGGACGCTTTCTTCATCTCGGAATTGCTACACACGTACTCGTACATCTTTCGTCTCAGAAAGAGCTGCGAGAAGCGAAGAAAAAAAATGTGAAACGGGGAGGAAATATACTGGCACGCACGGGCACGTACGCACATAATTGGTACGGCCGCGGCAAAGGAAGGAGCGAGCTAGGTCAGGAATAGGATTAGGAGGTGGTGATGAGAGGAGGAGACGGCATGCACGCAGGCACATGGCGATCGCGGAGACCGCAAGCAATCCGTCGTCCGATCCGGCCGCCTCTGTCGCCCTCTCCCCTTTCCCAGGGCCAGCTTGGCTCGACAGCATGGAGATGGAGATGAACCCTTTTGTTCACGTGACCTGCAACACTGAGCCCAGCTGGAATCGATCGGTACGTGCATGCAGCCGGCGATGGTGGCGATACTGACACCGGCCGCAGGACGATGCCCGCCGGCGACGCGCGCGCCGACAATGGCGAGGACGAGTTAACCGGAGGAGCAATGCATGGCGCCGATGAGGCGATGACTTTGAGAGAGGGGTCAGACGTAAGATCGAAGCTGTTGTGAATTGATCCATATCTAGACATCTAGTTAACGAAATTAGAGCCGAATTTACGTTTGTTGAAGTACTCAAGAACTTAATTACAGTGTGGTAGTTAATGATGAACCGTCTTCTACGATACTGGCAGTAGTAGATGCACTGCAGTTAACTTCGTGGTTACGGCGCCAACGACTGGGTCTCGTATGGTTCCAGAAATGGGTGCAGGTAAAATTATGGATGTGTTCGTACCTAAGTACAATTACTAGCCACTACTACTGCAGATGAATGTAGACACAGCGGCACTTTCTGGGACATTTGTTTGACTATGAAAATGCCTAGGTACGTACTGCACTAGTACGGAGTACACTAGTAGCCTACTACTCTGTGTACTGTGTGTATCTGTATCCATCGTCAGGAGCTAGCATCACCTATCAAGCGTCAATCTCAAATGCTGGATTGGTTGGATGTTGGAACAGAGCAGACGAAGCAGCAGCAGCAGCCTGCATTTTATCTAATCTCTGCTCATAATCTCCTCTTAATGACATTCATACGACGAATTACGAATTGCAAATCGCATCTCCTCGATTTGTTCCTACTCCAGAGTAAGATCCCCACGTGATGGCATTAACCTATTGATACGCTTGTGTTTTTGTCCTTTCCGAATCTTGGCCGCAGAGAAGAGCCAAATATTAGCTAGCACGCAACCCGCCGTATCGTGCCACACTTTCTTTAATCTAACCCAAACCGTTCTCAAATCTGTAATTTGTACCAAGCTGTCAGTAAACAGGTGACAAATTGCTGTACCCTATGTGTATTAGTAG
Organism: Oryza australiensis; assembly: GCA_019925245.2. Taxonomy (NCBI): domain Eukaryota; kingdom Viridiplantae; phylum Streptophyta; class Magnoliopsida; order Poales; family Poaceae; genus Oryza; species Oryza australiensis. The sequence continues at coordinate 2,481,229 of JAIFGZ020000478.1, forward strand.
TTCGGAGACACCGAGCTTTACACAGAAGCTGCGAAAACCTGCATAATTACGCCCCAATCGAGTGCTCCACTCTGGCTAAATGATGGCGTCCCTTTTTTTTGGCAGAAAAAGCTTGTGACCTTTTTTTCTTCCTGCAGGCCAGGTAGCACGATCAGTGTAAGCACTAAGCAAGGCCCCACCGTTGCAGCTCTCTGATCGACTAATCTGGTGACACCTGGCCCCGTCGACCGTTCCATTGTGTTGATGGTGTTTCACCTCGATCGAACAAGTCGACGGAATTAGGAGAGGTCTATAGTTCCCTTTCGTTTCTTATGTACGAATGCACATTGAATATCACTGTGGATGAGGCCGGCGTCGAAGCTGTCCATGAAAGGGAGGCGACAACGGTGCAAGTACGTGAGCCAGTATCAACGGCACACAAAAGTCGCGCATGCTTTCTTCTCGACGTTGATGGCACAGAGTACTACGAACTCTGTTCTACGATATATATACAAATATTAAAAAGTAGATAAAATAATTTAAAAAATATTATGATTGGTTGAGAAAAAAAAAAAAAATAAATTAAATGAAGAATAATTGTGATTGGTTAAAAGGAGATAGGTGAAAAAATAACTTTATTTTAAAACAAGGTAAATATCTATATTTTAAAACAAAGATAAAGTATAATATACGATGAGTCTAAACATAACGGTAAATTTTGTATGGTAGCAGTGTCATCAACATGTCTAGCAACAGGGGTGAAGCTACAGTATAAGAGGGGAGGGATACTTAGGAACCCAGTCAAGAAAATTTTTTAGCTATAGTTCATTTATTTTCACCAATGTGCATCTCCTTCAATGCAAAATTAGCCACCCCTATCAGTTTAAACTTGGTCCAAAACAGAGTTGTCATACCTCATCTGGCACCACCTTAGAGACAATGTCAAATAGGGCATGCCGCCGAGGATAGCGAACCATCCCCTACGGAACCAAGCTTGCCGGTACCTGTCCTAGGACTCTAAGCTGGTACCCACAATAACAAATAAGGATCATTACAATAATTAACTAAACACGTAACATAAATTATACATTATTTCAACATCGTGTAGACCCAAAGAAACAACCTTCAATCAGAGACAACAACAGTGAAACTTAGCGTGGCTAGCACACCAATCCACAGTGGCTTAGGTCTAGAGACAAAACCGAAATCTTCAACAACTTCAACCTAAACTTGAGGGAGGAGAAAAACAACAACAAAAGAAGGGTGAGTACTTCATACTCATAAAACACAGGAATGTGGTTATGCAGGCTTCAAAGAAAGGTTGGTTTATTTCACACAACTTTGTTTTTAAAATATTTTCAAAACTTCTAAGTGTCGTCTCGACTCGTCTGTGAGCTGCTTTGCAACAACGCAAACAGAAAAGGAGCAAAATTTTAGTTTCTTATTAGTTTCTTTTCACTTTCCAACTCTACATAACATCATCTCCTTATTATTTCATATCATGCATGTCATCTCGTTTCCCTTTCGGGAAACCTAACACTTCCCACAACACTCAACCTTCGACATTCTCGCCATCCATAGCCCTACAACATCTCGCTTCCACTCGAGAAGCCTACTCTATGATGTCGTCTCGACATCCTAGGTCACACAGGCCCGTTTCAGACCACCCAGGTCATCCATCAGTCACCAAGACTGACTTTGGCAATCGTTCCCATACCATAAACATTTTGTACAAAAGCACAGACAAACAAATCTACGCAACGAGAATCACCTTACATTTGCCCTTGACCATGGGCACGACTGTTCGAACAATTCAGTTGAACTCTGGATAGGTTGTACGCTTTACCCACATGACACGAAGTTGACATCGTTCACCCATTGGCAATGGAAGTTCGTGACTAGGTGTTAACGTCAAAATTTGGTAATTGCCGTTAGTTAAGACCAAGTCAAAGGAGGGGTTTGATGTCGTGATTTTAGTTGCCTTGGTTAGAGATTGTATTGGACAAGTAGGTCGGTTTTAGAATTGTTTTTGTATCAACTTCTGTATCAAGGAAGGTTTGTTTACTTTCCTCTTCTATAAACAGAGTCTTGAGTCGATCCGGTTATGTTTGAATCAGACTCATTTAGTTTCCTTTTTTGTACTATAGCCAACCATTCGTGTCTGAGTCAGACTCCTTTTAGCTCGAGGGTATAAATATGTCTACCTAGGGTCTTTGTAATCATCAACAGATCAATACACAAGTTTTGGTGCATCAACACCATAGTTTTACTTTCGAAAAGTTCTTAGTTTTGAAGTTTGACTGCATCGGTTTTGATCTCTGGCGAGAAAGTAAGTTTCATCAACTTTGCTTGTATCGACCAAGTTAGAACTTTCTCGGTTAAGTCCGATGTACTAGTTAAGTCGTTGCTCACATTGTCTATCCGATATATCAGTTCTTGCTTAGATTGCTTCGCTTTCTTTGCTTGATCTGTTATATCAATCATCTTTTTCAAGATCTATCAACTTATCAAACCCATCAAGCTTTTTATTGATCTCGCACTATCTCAGTTAAGTTTGATCTGCCAGGTTTTATCTTGTTTGTTAGATTTACCTAAGATTAATAGGTTTTGTATAGGGCTTCATTGGAGTTTTATTTAGGGGTGTAAGTGGGTAAGCCGCGAACCCACTTTTAGATAAAAATAAGCGGGTTTGCGGTTTATTTTGGCCTATAAGTAGGTTTCGTGGGTTAACCACTCACACCCTTAGTTTTAATCGATGAGTTATCTTTTGTTAATTGCCTAAGTTGCTATATCGACTAACATCTAGATCCATATAATTATTTATCTAGCTCATTCTTATTATCTTTAATCTTATGTTGTCTCGGTTAGGTCCAACCTATCAAGATTGTTCTTAATAAGGAAAACTAGTAGATAACTACATGTCATTTATTCATAGTCGATATCAGTTTAATTCTGGCTTTATTGCATGCATTTATTACCATTGTGCTGCATCAGCTAATATTCAAGATCGTATAATAACTTGATGTCTATATTTATTATCTTCAATCTTATACTGTCTTGGTTTGATCCGATCTATGAAGATTGTTTTTAATAACGGAAGATTGTTAGTAATTATATCCAATCTAGTTTCAGTCAATGTATGCTTACCTTATATTCAAACTCCATCGATTATAGCCGTTGACCTAAAAATCCATCGGTATCAGCTGGGCACACGATTTTCTATCGCCTCGTTGGCCAATCGGCCACTCTGATATAATCTTTTCATTGTCTATCTTGTTAGTTGCAGGATCAAACTAACTATCATGCCTTCCTGATTTGATAGGACCTACACTAGAGATAAGCAGAACTCCCAGTCCTTCGTGTGTTACGACGCATTTCACGTCAACACAAGACCTTTCCAAAGTTAACCCATGGAAATTGAATGCCACCTAATTGGGCCAATTCACTCAACCAAGTATCAGCAAGATCAGCCTTCGTCCACTCAGGAATACCAAGGATGTCTCTTACTCCTACTGATACCATGTGCCACAATAGAGGCAATAAATGTTGTCAAAAAAAATCCTAAACTTCGTCTCCTCATCCCTGGCACTCCACAACCATTGGCACAACCACCTTCATGTGATAACTAATTGCTTAGCCAAGGGCATCCCATAAACACTCATGGGGTCGCACTATGGTATGTTCAAATGTAATTCCCTAAGGAATCGGTCCTTATATGGGAATACGAAACCAAGCCACAGAGGCAAGACCTGCATTGCGATCTTTCACAAACCAAATTTTCTCATTTCAAACCCACCGACTCCATGAGCCGGGTTTTCCAAAGGTTTTCCAACCTAAGGTTCCCATCAACAAACAACAATGTATGTGGGGCAATAATATTCCCGCTCAAGGAGCGGGGTCTTAAGGAACCACTATGGTGGAATTAAAATGATAGAGTTTAACAATAACCTATGAAAATTAATGCAACTAGGAGGAAGGTCTATCGATTTCACACAAACCGAAACCGATTAAAAATAAATGTGTAACTAGGCATGCATGTTTGCAATAAATCACCTTTTATAAATTAGGAGAAATTTGTTCAAAGGGTGACTTGCCTTGATGATGGCCTTCAAATCTTCGAGATCTTCACGTTCGACGACTTCTGAAACAATGCGTATGCTATCAACAAAACAATCCTAACAAGAATCCTACAAATAAACAATATTTATTATAAACTATTAGTACCATTGGATATATCTTAATTTTAGAAAAAAAATTATAAAGTGTAACAGGGTCAATCGGAGTTACGGTTAAAGAAATATGAATTTTGGAAGATTAAATGGATTTTCTCAAGATTTTAGAAAATGATTGAAACTAAAAAGAAAGAGAATATTCTCTAGGAATATTCCCTCTTTCTCCTCTCTTTTCAGTGAGAGATGTTAGAAGAGAGAGATTTTTTGGTGTGGGGCCCACATGTCATTGACTCAAGTATAAACTGGATTGAGACTAAATAAAATAAATGGCCTTGGGCCCACATGTCAGTGAGAGGTGAGAGGGATCAGAGAAGTGCTCACTATTAAGAGGGGATTAGTAGGAGATGGGACCGAGGAGGGCCCGCATGGTTGTCCCTCTTCTTATTCTCCTCTTTTTTCCTTCGTCCTTCTGTTGCTTGCGCTAGGTAGCACAACCGACACGGTTCGGGCGCTGGCAGCGGACGAGGGGCAGGACTCGATGAATTGGCTCTGGCGAGCCTACTTGTTATGTGGCGAAGGATGGCACCGTCGGGAGAGGCAAGGCGACGGCCCGAAGTGGGCACAGATAGGATAAAGAGGGAAACAAGAGGGAGCGAGGAGGTGAGAGAGAATGTGTGGTGAAAAGAGGCGAGCTCGAGGCCCTTTTATAGGCGGCGTGGGTTTGGCAGAACGCGACGATGAGTTGGCATTTTGGCGTCGGGAGCCTGAGGCGAGGCCAAGCTTGCGAGGGGACGACAAGATGATGGAGATGCGACGCGAGGTGACACAGAGAGCAGGAAGGTCGAGAAGACGACTGAAAGTGCATCTAGCTCCCTAAGTGAGTTTTGGTGATTGATGACAAAATGGTGAAGGAGCTAGTATGTTTATTGAGATAAGTGTCGATAATTAGTCCCAGGGTGTTTAGGTGTGCTTGGAGAACCCCTAACAACAAATGCAAAGCAGTGAGCGGACTCGAAGATTTATTTAAAATTTCCTTTTCTATTTTGCTCTTGAGTCTAGTAAAGCCATACTATGAAGAGGGGTATCAAATGGTTGCCTGAAGTAATACAAGTGCTTAAAGTCAATTTACTTTGAAGAGAGACACGTTTGCATAATACTTATACTGGGTCAGGTTCAAACAACAAGTGTGTGTCGGAAGTTCCTAGCACCCTGGTCCAGAACCTCCTGGCACCATGTGTTAGCCAAATTTTCTAGGTGTTGACCGAAAATTCCTAGTACCCTGTCCCAGAACCTCCTAGCACCTTTCCAGTTCAAAATGTGAGTAACGGCTACATGACGTCATTGCAAGCCTATATAGTCCCCACACCCCCCACAGCTCACTTTTGGCAATTTCATTTTTGTTTTTGTCTTCTAGCTTCTCCCATGGTGTTCTTGGTCTCTTCACCTTATTCTTGAGCTTCCCAAGAGAGATTGAGTGAGAATTGAGTGTGGTGGTGAGGATTGGTGGTGTGGAGAGGGCTAGGATGACTTGAGCACTTGGGGATCTTTGTGGGCTGTTGTTTGGTGCTTGTTACTCTTGGAGAAAAACGTCCTAGACGGATAGGTGTTGCCCGCAAGCATCCCAGAGATTGTGAATTATACGGGAAAGTTTGTAAAGATTGTCCTCACCTCCGCGAGGAAACGAGGTAAGCTGAGTGAAAAATTGAGCTAAGCCTTCGGAGGTTGTTATGGTAGAGCTATCCTCATTCATGGTGTTCCTTAGGGGTTCAAGTTAGGGATATTTGTGGTCACATAAATCCTAGTGAAGGACATATGCATGTTGGATTGAAAATCGAAGACTTTTTTCTAGGGTTTTGCTTGGGAAGGCAAGGGTTAATCGAAACCCAGCTCTTCGGAGTTCCTTAACGGAGAGTAGGATTCTTGTAATCCAAACTTCAGAAAAAATCTCTTATCCCACTTGTGTATGTTTTGAGCCTTCTCTGGTGTTTCTCTGTTTCTTGTTGATTTACTTCTGAAGGCCTGTAGATGTCGCCTAGAGGGAGGGTGAATAGACGATCCTAAAATTTTCTTGGAAATGCGGCGGTTAAAACACACGAGCACCGGAACTTCGATACTTGAACCTCGAAACTTCCGGTCGGCACAAGCTGTCCGGAATTTTCGATGTTACAATCTGGAACTTCCGGTGTTCTGTGACTTAAAAGGATCTGAACTCAAATTTAAATACTTTCTACATAGGTTTATTGCTAACAACAGGAAGATACATACAACAATATAGACAAATACTAGGAGGTAAAGGGATAACACACGAGACACAAGAATTTTTACTCGAAGTTCGGATTCAAAGAATCCTACTCTCCGTTGAGGAACTCCATAGAGTTGGGTCTTAATTAACCCCTTGCCTCACCAAGCAAATCCCTGGGAAGAAGTCTACGGCATTCAATTCTAATGTTTCTAGGTTCTTACCTAGAGATCAAATTGACCACAAAGATCCAAATTCGATCCTCTAGCGTGAACCACAAACGTGAATTGCTCTACCTAGACAACCTCCTAAAGATCAGCTTGGTTTTTCACTATCCATACCTTGTTTTCCTTGCAAAGGAGAGATGATCCTTCACAAACTTTCCCGGGCCAATCCACAATTCTCCGGAAGCTCGCGGGAGACACCTAACCGTCTAGGAGATTGCTCTCCAAGAGTAATAGGCACCACTCCAAAGCCCTGCAAGAATCGCCAAGTGCTCAAGCCACCTAGCTCTCTCACTCTCACAATCACTCCAATCACTCAATCTTCTCACAAATTTGGTTATGTGGCTCAAAAATTGAGTTGAAATAAGCTAGAACACCATGGGAGAGGCTAGGGGACTAAAAACGAAAGTTGGATGGCCAAAAGTGAGCTGGGGACAAGGTGTGATATATATAGGTACACTCTTGCGTTACCTAGCCGTTACTCACAAACTCAGCTGGAATACTGTCCGGAAGTTCCGGTCTTGGACTACCGGAAGTTTCGGTCAACACTTAGTTCTCAAGATTTGGCTGCGAGGTGAAGGTGTCCGGAAGTTCCAGCTTGGAACCCCGGAACTTCCGATCGGCTTTCGCTGCCGTGGGAAAGGGTAATTTCCAAAAACAACTCCAAAAATTCTCACTCAAGAATATTCTGACTAAGAGCACTTAGATCATCTCATGGCATGAGTTTCACCCCTCTTAATAGTATGATTTTTCCTAAAACTCAAGATTCAAGAAAAATACTACTATAAACCATCGTCGAATTTTTTTCTCCTTTTTGCAATTGATGTTTGAGGGTTCTCCTTTCTCAAAACCTGCATAACTAAGTATCTAGGGACTAATTCTCCTGCACACATCTCAATTGAACGTATTAGTCCTTTAACCAAATTGTTATTAACCACCAAAACCCACTTAGGGGGCTAGATGCACTTTCAACTTCATCTCCCACACTTTGGCGAGCCTTAGGGTTCCCTGAGGCTTGAGGCTTTAGCCTCAAAGTGCTAGAACCCTAAAAGTTTCTAAATAGAACGCCGAAAGTTTTGGACATCATTGGCTGCCAGGATGTTTCGAGGTTCTTGCTAGGAATTTCCAGTCCCTGTTGAATCTAACCGCTGCGTTTGAAGAAATTTCATAAACGTCTATTCACTCCCCCTCTAGACGACATCTACGGGCTTTCAACAGCGCCGACGACACAGTGACAAGATCACGGTGCTGGCAGAGAGGAGACATGTGAGGGAGTAATGACGGCGACGCAACGCGGTGATGGGACAAGGTTGCAGCAATGGGATGGGTGGCGATGGGACGATGAGGCGATAGGACCAAGTCGCGGCGATACGACACGTGAGAGAGAGGAGCAAGTAGCCTGGAAACAGAGCCGCATGGCGGTGAGTTGGCAGCTAGGGCCGGGAAACGGGGCCGAGCGGCTAGCTGCTATGCCGGGATTCTGTTGGAGTGATGACGATGCAAAGGCAAAGTGATGAGAGAGAGATAGAGATAGAGAGAGAAAGAGAGAGTAGATGCCAGGTGACGAGGTCACGGCACCGACTTTTTTGTGATGCAGCGGATGGATGGGGTGAGCGACAACGAGAAATCGAGATAGGACAACGGCGCAGTGTGATGGGACAACACGACACCATGTCTCTCGGAGAGCAAGCAAGAGAGGAAGGAGGGGAATTTCTGGCGGGATCCGCAGCGGGGAGATGGCTTGGCGCGTCGCGGGCCTTGGTGCGGTACTCGGAGGGACGAATGTGGTGCAGTGTGACATGGGCACGATGTAGAAGCCGAGCACAATAGAAAGGCTGCACCGGGTCGGCATTGTGTCGAACGGGTGGCGTGTGTGCGCGGCCAGCTCACGGATGGAGATGACACCGATGGCTGGGCTAGGTCGCTGGCGAGGGCGAGATGGGCCAGAGGCCAGGGAAGCGGACTGGGCCGGCCTGTGAGGGTCGCGGGAGGTAGATAGAGGGAGACATGCGGGTCAAGCTGGTGCTAGAGAAGGCCAAAGGAGGGAGAGAGGGGGCATGGGCCGACACGGGAAAGGAGAGAAGGAGGCCGGGCCGGGGAAAGAGAAACGGTGGTCGGCCTGCTTTGGGGTGAAGGAAAAAGAGAGTTGGGCCGAGGGTGGGAATAGGAAAGAGGGTGGAAAAGTGACCACTAACATTTTGAAATTTCTTGAGATCTTCATTGTTGGATTTTGGAAGGATTTGTGAGGGAAAAGAATTTGGAATTCAGTTCAAATTTAACATTTGAACTTAAGAAAAATACAGGAAATCCAAGGAATTGTTACAAAGTGGGAATTTGAATTCAACTTGATTTTTGGGAGGATTTTGTGAGGAGGGGAAAGATGGAGATTTGAATGTTTTTCTTTGGATTTTGGTACGATAATTATGTTTGAGTGACAAATGCCAACAGGGATACAAGGGAGGATATGTTGTGGGTTTGATGGATTTTTTTTTGAATTTGAAGTTCACGAAGGATTTTTGGAATAACTTTTGGAGAGAATTTCAATGGAAGGTTGGATTCAAATTTGAACCTTGACATTTTCAGAAGGATTTAAATATGGAATATTTGGCTTGAGTTTTTGTATGGGTTTTGGATCTTGAATTTGAATAACTCAAAATATAGAGGAAAAAGGACAGACATCTCAAAGGGATGAATAATTTTATTTTCTAAAATTACCCAATGCTTTTGGGAATTCAAAGAAAAGGCTTTTGATTGAAGTTGAGAGAAGGATTGGATTTGGAGAATTTTTTGGGGAGACGAAATAGATAAATATCGAATCATTTATTGAAAGTGTTTTGGGACGTATTTCAAATCTCGAAATTTGAATACAGGGATTATTAGTTGGGAAGAAATTTTTGGAGCAAAATTTTAGATAACAAGGATTGATTTATTTAAGATCTTGACGGTAGATCCTAGATACACACAAAGAATCAAACTTTAGAACATATGTTTTTATTAAATTAATTTTGAACGGCTAAAAGAAAAACAGAACGTTACAAGAGTAAAGTAAGTGAGTGGCATTCTTCCTTTCATTTCGTTTTAGCTTCACCCCACCCTTGTCTAGCAGCAGCATCAGCCTATCATGAACGGCAGCGTTTTTTTTTCTGCAAAGGCAGCTGATGTTGTTGTCTTCGAGTATATACTGCTAGTCTTCTACTGTACTCACTACACTGCACATTGTTTACCTTTGGTTCCAACGGAAATGTATACTTTCGGCCTCTCGCCGCCCCATCATTCGACGTGTAATACGCGGAGCTGGCTAGAATTATTGAGATGGTGTGAGCTAGCTAGCTAGTACTCGCGAGAAACCAATTCGACCGAGATTGCTCCCTCGCCGTGGTCCATGGTCCATGGCTCCGCTCGGTGCCGCTGCCTGCGAAGCCGATCGATCGAGCGAGCACGCACAACCCGGGGCCCATCCTACCGATTCCGGTCGCTTTTGCCCCGCCTGTATCGCTGCATATGGCCTGACATTTCGCGGTGCGTGCCCTGCCCTTCATAAACCTGCGCGGAAAAAGGCCTCGCCTTGTCGTGAACCGTGGTGTCGTCTCCCTGCACCGCGCGCTCCCCCCGCGGCCGTAGGCGCGGTTGGCAATCACGTTGGAATCCAAGGACGGCTCGCTGGCTAAGCCGCCGGTTGCCGGATCGCGCCGGCGTGGCTCGCACAAACCTTCACCTCTGGACCAGAAGCGTCACGCGTGCGTACCTGCGTAGAGTACGTGGGGGGATCGGGACTAATCACAGGGCAAAGCTAACCACACCTTAAACGCTTTGAGAGAGATTTGTGTTTTTGTCGCGGCAAATTATTTGCGTGGGCCTGGTGCGAGTACGTACGGCGGGGGTCTCGGATTAGTCCCTCTCCAAATTCGTTGGGCTGCTTGTTTTTTCTCTGCGCGAAAAGGGCGAAAAACAGAGAAAAGTTGTGTGAATCCACTGTGTCCGCGGCGACGTGCAAGGACAGAGGCCACTGTGTTGTGTGCTCTGGTCTGCGTCTCCCCAAAGCTAAACTAGCTCTACGCGAGGCCGTGTTCTACGCGAGGGCGTGTTGTGCTATGTGCATCTCTTTTCACATGGCGAAAGTGGAAGGGGGAGAACAAAGCGGCATTCCCTTCAGATTAATCACCACGAAAGCTCTTTGGCAAAGTGATCGATCAACGAACCATGGCAGAGACGATCAGATTTCCAACATGCATGCGAGGCTGCCTTAACTTTGTGTCGATAGAAGTTTCTCTTGATCAGCTTTTGCTTTGCGAGACAAGTGTTTTTATGCTTTTGCATGCCACAATGATGATGCTGTGATTATGTCACTCACTCTGTCAGCGAGTGAACCGCACTTGTACTTCCACTCGAAACTACTGGCGTGCAGTGCACTATGCATTGCCGCCTCAATTTATTTGCAACTTCCAAGTTCGACCATCATTTCTCTGTGCTATGTACAGTATGATCACGTGTCGTAAGATTAAATGTGCATGTACTGTCGAAACAACGCAAAGAAAAACCTGCTTATTAACTGCTGTTTAATCGAGACAACAAAGGCATAAATAGTGGTACTCTGTTATGAGAAGTGCAACGCGACAAGTGGTGCATTTGTTGTACACCCGGGCTATTCACCCATGTGACCAGGCTCACCTTTTCAATTCATACGAACCTCTTCTACAATTCTCATGCCAATAATGCAAGGTTAAGGTAGGGCCACGTACGGACAACAAACATGACATGTCGACGAAATAGTATTGTGCTTACACTAATACACTTTATAATTTTCGCGCATAGTATCTTATAGAGTGAGATTTATTGAAAAAGAATCACCTAGATGTGTAGCCATTGGATCTCAGATCAAATAATCTCCATGATCCACCAAATGCATGTATAACCTTCCGTTTCAAAACCCTAGCCCTTCTGGCTTCCTCCACTTCCTACCTATACGGCTATACCGTACACCTGGCTAGCTAGTTGTTGCTCCGCTGGTGTCGCGCGTACTTGGTGGTTGATAAGTGGTGAAGAGCCCCTCTCCTCTTCCACATTGCTTCCTCTATGGATTGGAAAGTACTATAATATTTTGATGTACTGTCTCACATGCTACCTTTAAACATAATATAAAAACAAATGATAAGGTGAAGGAGACAAGATTAGATGATGAGTGAAGGAAATAAGTGAGAAAAGAAAAAATGAGTCACCCCTCATATAAGGGACAATCTTCACACAAACTTTAAGAAAAAAATAGTGAATTGAAGAAACAAATAAAATAAAATCATTAGAGTAAGTATGATAGGCGGAAAAATATCTTTCCCTCCATCTATCCTAAAGATGAAGTGAGCAAGTATTATCTCTTAGTCACTCTAATGATAGTATATTAGAAAAAAAAATCTCTCCATGCAATAGGGTTAAGACGCTTATGTAGTCTTGAAAGGTATACACGAAATTACAACCGTATATCCTTCGGATGCACGAAAGTTAAAATACCCTTACAAAAACGGGTTTTCTACAAGTTTTCTAAGGATATATTTGTATATTTGAGTGGTCTTCTAAGAAGACTAGCGCAGAAGTGGTTATAGTGATCCCCTGACAACTTCCTTGAAAAATATCCCGCATTTTCCTTGTCTGGCATTTTCCTCTTGTAGGGTGCTCAAATAGTACTTTTCTGCAGGACCAGCATCGCGTTGAACTACTTGGGCATCTTCTATTAGCCTGTCACTTGGACATCTTCTATTTACCTGTCATACAAGACTGGAAAGGCATTTACCCCGGGCCGAAATGATCTAGCCAGGTTTTGGTCGAATACGGGGAGATGGAGGTGGCATTTGCCACCTTGCTACAACACCATCTCTTAACTTATATACATAAAATTAGAGGTGGCAACTACCTCTACTATAAAACTTGCTCTTACACCTTCATCCATGAATTTTTATTGTTCTAAACCTTTTTAGTTTTTAATTTTAGAAACAAACCCTTTCCAAACTTATTTTTAGATTTTAGTCACTTCATCCTCTTAATGTAGCAAAACAATATTATCACGCTACCAACAATAAGATATTATCACGTCACCAACAGTAAACGTGATAATTTTATGTGCTACATACCAATTAGGATGATGTGATAAAATAGCGTAGTCACACCAGCCAAACCGACATACAGTATTTGTTTCACCGTACTAGTTTAGCTGACGTGGCCAATTTGAAAATAAGTTTTGAAAAAAGTTTAATTTTCAATTAAAAAATTTAAAAGATTTAAAAATAAAAAATCTCCATCCACCTACATCCATTGACTTGTCATTCTTCGTCAATTCCGTTGGCATATTCGCTGAGGTATCGCTCTTCCTTCATGTTCCTAGCTGCTGCTCCTATCGGATCTATCGTGCCCTCGTCTAACTCAACTTCGCTCCCTCTCGTGTTGACACGATTCATTATTGGCCTACCAAACTCGTTATTACTCTGATAGTGGCATCACCATTATCTATCGACAGTAAACTGAACAGAGGAGAAAATAGCCCAGCATGACAATAATATAGTAATAGCCGAAGTTAGCATAACGCTCTAGCTGATGTCAGGTTGAAAATTTGGATGATATTTAGGTTATTCTTGTACAGGAGATATCTATCAGCTCCTCTAATTTAACTACATGCATTGTTAATTAAGGGGTCTTTTGGGTGACATTCCCACTTTGCGACCAAAGTTTTGGCTAAGGTGTGACAAGCCACACATTGTGTGGCAAGTTCTAAAAATAAAATGAGTGAGTGGGTTTAATTTCCTAAAAAGTTTAGTACATCAAAACTGATTGAATTTTTTATGACAGTGTTATAGAACAAAATTAAATTGTAATGTCAATTTATAAAATTTTCGACCAAATTTAGATATTATTACAATTTTTGTAGTTCATCTCTAAAGGTTTATAGATTATCGCATGCGGACGGCTTAAGAACCCGTACCGAGAGATAGTTTTTTTGTGCGGGCCGCTGAAGCCGCCCACACGGAAAGGTAGTTTTTCCATACGGGCCGTTTAAGCCGTCCGCACGAAATGATAATCTTTCCGTGAGGGTCATTAAGCCGCCCGCACGGAAAGATAATCTTTCCATGCGAGCACTTAAGCCGCCTGCACGCGATGATCATCACCATCTATATAGGTGCGCGCGGGCTCATAAATTTTCTAGCTCTCGACGAAATTTTCTAGCGCTGCGGCTTCCTCACTGACCCGCTGCCTCCACCTCCGTCGCCTCCTCCTCCGCCGGCCTCCTCCACCGCCGCCTCTCCTCCTCCAGCCTCCTCCAACGCTTCCTCCTCCTCCGTCCTCCACCGACCACGGCCACCTCCTCCACCGACCGCGGCCGCCTCCTCACCGCCGCCTCACCGACAGTGGCCGGCTCATCCACCGCCGGCCTCCACCGCCGCCTCCTCCCACCACGGCCGCCTCATCCACCGCGGCTGCCTTCTCCACCGTCGGCCTCCACTGTCGCCTCCTCCGATTACGGCCTTCTCATCCACCATGTCCGCCTCCTCCACTGCGCACCACCGCTGGCAACACCAACCGCCACCTCTACCGCCGTCGCCGTCACATCGTCGTCGCCTCCATGCATTGTAAAATTTGTTGTAAATGTTGTAAAATTATACATGTAAAATTTTGGTAAAATTATGATAATATGAAATTATTTTTGTGCAATTTGTGATGTGATATTAATTGTTGATTTAATTCAGTAATTCAATAATTCAATATGTAATATAGAACGGATGTATCTTCTCGCGGGTCACTTAATTCGTCCACACGGAAAAATCTATTATCCTGTGCGGACGGCTTAAGTGGCCCGCACGGGATAATAGATCTTTTCGTGTGGGCCTCTTAAGCTACCCGCACGAGATAATAGATTTTTCCGTGCGGTTAGGCCACCGGCACATGAAAATTTGACTTTCGCAGACCATTTCGTACGTGCGGGCATGCCTTTCGTACGGAAAGATGCCTTTTGACCCACGCAAAAATCGATTCTCCACCTGATGATAGTCATAGCACAAAGCAAACGCTAGGCTATATTGGTCAAAGATGGATGCCACAAATATGATAAAATATGACACTCGGCCATACAGTCGAGGGATGTAACATGGAACTGCAGTATAATACTTCTACCAGCAGTCTGCATATTGGTTTTTTAAGGAAAGCACGCATATTGTTAATTGTTTTCTTGTTAATTAACTGGATCATGATCTTAGGATCATACATCGCATCAAAATTTGTGATATAAAGGTTGATTATACGTTGAACAGTAATCTCTGACATAATTTTATTTTATTTGATTTAAGATCAAGATCCGAATGATGCCCCAGGTCACAATATCTTGCAATATGGATCGAGAATTAATGTAGCTAGCAATCTTGCTGCCACCAGCTACCTAATTAAATGAAACTAGTATAATCGTCCAGGCATTATTATCTCCATAATCAATACTAGATTAAGGCATTATTATGCACGTTTTATATCCAAATCGTCTGTAATACTAAAGCAGATCTTGCAAACCAATTAGCCGGCCCATATGTAAGGAAGCAAAGATAATTGATCTACCAGCAGACATATTAAAGTGGCCTTCAAATCAGAGGAAAGCAGCAGCTTCCTATATGTATCCTCTTTTACTCCTACTTCTGATGTGTTGTTCTTGCTGTTAGAATCTGCACCGGAAAGGTGGTGGTAGGTTTCTCGGGTATCACCCAGAAAGGATGGCCCAATTGTCCTTCTGCCCCCTTTAATTGTGGCTGATTGATAGCGCCCTTGGCGCTCTACCGTTCATGAAATAAATCCTTTGCTTTTGAGGAGACGAGGTGAGAGAGCATATCTGCATATGCTTCTTGAATTATTGCTGGGCATATGCTCTGTGATCTGTAATTGTTCAGCTGAGGCAGTCAAGCAGAGCTGAAGAAGAATGTGGTTAATGCTGATCATCTTGGCAGACAGGCTTGGCATAGGATAAGATTTAGCTCTAGATTCCCTTTTATTCACAGATCATGTAGTGACCAGCAACTGGAACCCATGACATGACAATAAGATTACAACACGTTAGTGGTGGTCGATCAAGTTTTGCATGGTTGCATGAGCATTACAGTGTCACAGTGTATCATGTGTCACAGTGTGAGCCACTACTGTGCATCAAGTTTTGCATGGTTGCATGAGCATTACTGAAGGGGGTTGATCTCAAACAGTCATTATCAGGCTAGCACTGTAGAAATTATCACCAAAGCAATCAGCTTATTAATTTTTTTCTGCGGATTTTATGTCATGGGCTTAATTAGGTTTCTTATTGCAAACTTGTAGTAGCAGTGTTCTTCCTTAAATTCGAGAATACTGTGGGGGAAGCTCAAGTTGCACTGGTTGGGAGAATGTGTTGTTCTTGTCATGTTGTTCTTCATGAGTTTTACTCTCGTAGTCTCCTGACCAGTGATCAGAAGATGGCAGGGATCACGGTTCTTGCCAAAAACAAAAGTTGGTGGTTGTGCTTTTATACGCAGCTTCCAAATATGTAGAACAATCATCAGCCGATCCAAGCAGGAGACGACAAATTGAGAATACAGCCCAGATCGTTAAATTGGAGGTGTCTCAGAAGCAACAAGAGTGTTGGAAGTTATTTCAGACAGAAAAATTAGTTGATATGACAGATTTATTTTTTTGAATGGAAGATGTGACAGATTTAATGAAATGAGTATTGCATGGAACCACATTCTATGGACTCCATGACAGACTTTTCTATCATTTCACCATGCTAAAAAAGAGTATCAAACAGTATAATCTCCTGAAACCCTATTCCCCCTCTAGCAGCCAACTCGGCCCTCAAGTTCTTTTTTCCAAAGGCTCACTTTAGTCACTGTTTATTGTTCAATTATTTTTAAGTAAAGCTGTTTATTGTTCAAAACTAATTGCCAAAGACATCTGGTTGTGTTCTTTAGTGTTAGTTTCCAACTCATCTTCATCGTTTTTCGCACGCATATTTCCCAAACTACTAAATAATATGATTTTCGCAAAAAATGTCTACTCTCTTCGTTTTTATAATTCTTAACATTTTAGATAATGACACGGTCTTCAAAATATATCTTTAACTATGATTTCCTATTGATATGTATATATACAATAAATAAATATATTTGTATTTTTATTATAGTATTTTGTAAAACAAATTTACATTTTTAGTGCCTTTAAACTAAATATTTTTAAAGTTATTGATATTCAAAATTATAAAAAATTGATCAACAACTATAGAACCGGAAGGACCGAAAGGAGTATAAAAAAGTTGCTTTAAAAATCATATTAATTTATTTTTAAAAATAATTAATATTTAATTAATTATGTATTAATGAGACATTTTGTTTTACGTGCACGAGCCCAAAACACAGCCTTAGTACACTAAAGTACACAAAATGAAACACCAAGCTAATGGTAACATTTGGGTCAATGATTATTTACAACTCAGCCAATCTCTGACGTTTTCTTCCGCTTTGGTTTGACATCTGTTCACCGGTAGTGACAGGAGCGAAATTCGATCGCAAAGGATCGACTGCTGTTTCGGAGATTTTGCTTTTTAAGTTTGAGGAAGATAAGAATTACACATACCTTTGTAAACTGTTGGTAGAAATAACGTCTATGCATACTCTGACCAACCATACCAACCATAGATGATATCTGTTTTTAGGATGGTATTTAAGTAGTTTTTTTGTTTTTAATCAAGCTGTAATTTGTAATTCACACTTATTCATCATGCAAACTCTATAATAATTGGATGTAGGATTTCTAAAGTAAAGATCAGAATAAAATTTCATTATTTCATAAAAATGGAACACCAAGAAAGAAAATGACCCTGGGGTAAAACTTGAGGGACCAAATGGACAGTTTAACTTTTCTTTTCATTAGTTAGTCCCTGTTTGGAACAAATGAGTATTATGAAACTAAAAAAAACATGAGTTCCATATATTTTGCATAGGACTTTTTTTTAACATTCTACTTTTGCAGGAATCCAAAGAAATTCAGTGCTCCAAACAGAGCATATGGTGCTCAAAATTACCATCTATAGTACTTGATGCCATTGAGTTTGTGCGGCCAAACAGATTTTTTATTTTTAATTTCATTTATTAAAATATTTAAAAAATATTTTTCTTTTGAAAATTTTATAAAACTAGTCGCTCAACATCCTTGGGAGGGTGTCTTTTAAAAAATATGCTCCCAAAGAGCGATTTTTCTTACGTGGCGTATAACCGTTGGCCCTCGCCTAGCAAGGGACTCGCCTAACAAGGGAGAGTTTTTTTTCAGGTGACCCCCTTTCATCCTCTCAAAGAGGATTTTTTTACGGGCAAGAGGCTACCTTCAAAAGGGCGACGAGGACAGGCTGACATTTTTTTAGGCGGCCCTCTTGCCATCCTCCCAGAAGGCTTTTTTTTCTGTAGGGGGTCGCCTCTGAAAGGATGACGAGGGGGTGTCATTTTGCAGGCGACCCCCTTGCTGTCCTTAGGGAAGCCCTTTTTTTGCTATTGTTATGTATGAAGTACAATCAATAAAAATAAAAAGGAATAAGGAACTATTCGACTTTTCGCTCAAAAACAAAGTTAAATCATCATATTGAAAAACACAAAAATAAAAATAACTTTTTCAAATTCAATGATTTATTTTTCACTCAAGTTAGAGCCCAAGGAGTGCGTTTTTAACTCTAAAATTTAAGTTAGGAAGCAGCGTACAATTCCGCGTAGGTTGAATCATGTACACATTTGAAGATAGAATTTACAAAAATATAAACATGCACTTAATTTATAAGGAAGACAACGTAGCGGGACGACAAAGGGACTTTATAAATCGAAATGATACAATGCCATTATTTTTTAATTCGTGACGCATACACCAGCACACGAGTAGAATTTGCATTATTATGATAAGACAGTTAAGAAGTCTCATGGATACCTGATACGAATTTGTCCATCCCCACAAATCGAGCCTAAGCTTATCTACCGGCCCCTTCTATATCGTTCAACGTGTATTGCATTTTTGTCCTCGTCAATCGCTGGTACTCTACTTGTATTTCAGACTCATTTATTTTTTTGCCATGATATGTTGGATTGACATTATCAATCCACAAAGTGAATCCATACCTCCTTGGATTGGCCTGACCTGAGAAATAAATGCATTTAGTTAGTTAGGGTAGTAATATTATGCAAATGTTACCGAAATTATAAAAATGAAAGGCTTCGACGTACAACGAAGTTGTTATCTATGTTAGGGCAGACAAAATATCTCCTTCCAAATGTTTCTTCTACAAAGGAGGTAACCACCTGGCAGCAATCTCTACAACCACACTTTGAGCGCTTTGACTATTTAGGTAAACCTAATGGATTATTTCTCTAGTCTAAGCTAGCAAATTATACCTGACATTCGTACTCCATCCATGCCTGAATAAATTGTATGGTCATCTCAGGTTGTGTTATCCTTTGACCTATGGAAGTAACTCTCACTGTGTTGATCTACTTTACGAATTAACATTTTATTACGTCCTATTTGTACAATTTTATTAGGAGAGATAGCATAGGTAATTTCATGAAAGTAGTAATCGGTGATAGTGAAAAAGAATGATATTTATGATGAAATTGTCGTCGACAATGTTAGGACATACGAAGCATCTTTGTCCTAGAGTTTGTTGACTTACAAACCTTATCACCTAACAACAATCATCACAACGACACTATGGAGTTCCCGCCATGTGGAGAGTCCCAAGGGATTTACCCGTCATTCTAAGGCTTTTGCAGCAATTCGTTACTTCGTACACATAATTGGTTGACCTGACCATCCAAAACTCTCGATGCAATAACCGCCCAATACTTCACTGCCTCCTTTAGATCCTCCTTATGAGCATACCTAGCACCCTGAATTACCTCATTCTCCTTATATTCTGAGGGTATATGATGCCCCTCAGAGATAACAAGCCCCGAGAAGTCCTCGTTTGTCCAATCAGTGGTACATCATCTTCCTCGTTTGTCTCCAGGCGACACTGCTATTCATCGGCATTGGTTCCCAAAAATAACCTTCCGTTGTACGACTCACTACGACAAATATGAATATTGTGTTGATTTCTGGGTCAACTCTAAATCCTCGCAGCAACCAACTATAAATTGACTAAAAGATTCTCACAGCATGCCTATCGATGCCCTTCGATTTTATGCTAAAATCCAACAGATCAACATCATCTGAACCAAATCTTAGATTGCCTTCACCGTGAACTAACTGAAATATGACTTTACTTGACATTTTGTCTGATGAAAAAAGATAGGTTAACTAAGTTCATATCATACTAACCAGATCTAATGTCGCATTCATCAATATGTACTATGTCCTAAGTCTTAAATTCTAGAAATATGTTGTATGTCCTAGGTATCAAACTCTATAAATAGGGTGTGTGTTTCAGATCTATCATCTAACTAAAATATATGGTACAATTTGTATTATGCTCTAAGTCTCAATTTCAAATTATGCCCGGAGTCAGCAAACCAGCAGGGCTTCTTCACTTTCCTTCTGCTCCTCCTTACCCCTCCCTCCTTTTTTTTGGCTTTTGAGTGAATATAATGAAAATCCAGAGAAAGGAAGGGGTCTTATACTCCAGGGGCAAAAAATCGCCCTCATAGAGGAAGGTAAGAGAGGCCTCCTGCAAAAATGTCACCTATCGCCGTCCTTTCACAGGTGACCTCTCGGCCACAATAAAATGCCATATGGGAGGGAGGCAAGGGTGTCGCCTACAAAAATGCCAAGCCGTCCTTCCAGCCAATTTGCAGGCGGCCCTAGTGCCAAAAAATGTTCTCTGAGAGAGCGGTAAAGAGGCTACGTGCAAAATTTCCATCCCTCGACAGTCGTCCGTTAGGAGAGATCTAACGAACCGTCCGCCACACAGAAAAATGCTCTTTAAAAACGCTTTTAAAACATGCCCTTCCAAAAGGCTTTGAACGACTAGTTTTGTAAAATTTTCAAATAAAAATTATTTTTAAATATTTTAATAAAATTAAAAATAAAAAATCCTGTCAAACTTATCTCGTATCTTACATCTTCGCCTTTCTTAGTATGCTGTCTATGTCCATTAAATTTGTTGGACTGACTGATCTGGGATACACGAATACCACATCTTTTTCTTCCTTTTGGTCAAGCCCAGCCAATTCAAGCTGAACTTTACGTCTCATCATACATAGCGAATCATCAATAATTTTTTAAATTATATGGCAGACATACATGCTGACACACATATACACCATTAGACTCACGTTATTACCATATAGTAATATAATTCATCACTTTTTTTTTAAAATCCAATTATACATACAAGCTAGAAAAAATGAACGAATATCAGATAACCTGCATGCATCTAAGTCAGAAAAAAGAGTAAATCTTGGATAATCTTTTAATAAAAAAATATTAGATCTGTATCGTTGCTAAGATGTATTATAAGTTATGAAGAAAAAATTCATATGAGTACAGTATAAAAGACGAAAAATCAGCAGCGCATCTTTAATATCAAACTGATTTAATATCAAACTGATATAATATTCGTTGACATCAGAATTTAAACACCGATAGATAAAATCATGCATCCCTAATTCCACCGTCCCATCAGTGCTTTCTCACAAATTGTCAATATAATCACATCCGCACGGGTAGATGATTGGAGGATGTTACACCATGTGTCGGCGCCATCTAGTGGATTGTAGCCGAGAGATGTTTACCTCGGTGTGGGCACCATCTAGTGGATCTGTGGATGGTACGCATTCATCGACGGCAAAGAAAGTTGATGTTGTCCGGTGTACAGAAGGACAACGAAGGTATGCGGAGGAAGCAACGATAATGTTACCACACACGTGAACCTGCAAGCAAAACCAAGATCAGTTAAATTTCAAACTTCTTAATTACCTTAATTAGTTGAGCGATGCTTCGATATTTTTTTACTATAGTATTGTACTAGTATAATTGAGTAAATCAGTAATTTGTTAATATAGTTATTAAAGACAACCTTGTTATTTATATATTTTTTCTAGATTGATACTTGGTTATTCATTGTGTTGACATCGTTTATATTTCAGAAAAAATTTAGCCACTGCTAAATAATGATTATATTTCTTCACACCTATATTTTTTAATAATATCTCTTCACGTTTGTATTGTTATAATATAAATAAATCTAAACCTTTTGATTGAGATTGTTCAGATTGTTTTTTAATAACAGTAGAGAAAACCTAGCGAGGCTCTAGTTGGTTTCGCTTCTTTCACCTTTATTTAGAATTCACACTTAAGCGTGTTTTTAGTTTAGCATGCTTTTTAACGTCATACTGTATGCTATTTTTTAAATATTAACCTGTAAAATTTTTATGTGTTCCCAAAAACAACATATGCTTATATTAAAAACATATGAAACACAGAAAAGCCAATTGCTTATAGAACTTATTTCAAGAACTCTTAGTGGTGGACCGGTGGTGATGCAAACTAGGAAACTCCTTTGGAGAATTCGTGTTGAATGCCCCGATTCCTTGTTCTTCTCCCCCTCTAATGTCACCTATATACACATACATATGAACTGTTAAATCTTCAGAGGACCTCCCAAAATTTCCTCACCATCCAACCAAGATGAGACACCAAATCACATTCTCCCTCCTAATCCTCCTCCTCCTAGCACTAGGCGCATCAGTCACAGATGCGTCGTCCCATTCACAGGAGGATCAGCTCGTCAAGTTCATGGAGTCCAGGGCCTTAAAGAGGCTCAGAAACAGGCCCAGCAAAAACAGACCTGAAGAAGACGACCCATGGGCCGACCCCGGCAGATTCAGCCACCTGGCGACGCGCAGCGTCAGCCCACCGGAGAACACCAAGGAGGACGAGAATTTTTAGCATTTTTAATTTTATTTTTTTAAAGATTTATAAAAATAATTTTTGGTTTGAAAATATTGTAAAACTAGTCGTCTCTCGCTCTCTGGGAGGGCGAGATTAAAAATCGCCCTCCCGGAGGGCGTTTTTCTCGACGTAGTGGACACGTAGTTGCCGCCGTTCACGCGCGCGTGTAATTTTACATTTTGCCCCGATAACATTATAGTGAACAGTGAAAAAACACTCTTGTAAGGCGCGTGAAGGGGATAAAATACAAAATTATACGCGCGGCAGTTGCTGCCAACGGCCGTCGTCACGTCGAAAAACGCTTCCGGGAGGGCGTTAAATCTCGCCCTCCTGCAGGACGAGACGACTAGTTTTGCAATATTTTCAAACCAAAAATTATTTTTGCAAATTTTTAAAGAAGTAAAATTAAAAATGATAAAAATTCGGAGGACGACAGATCGCCGCGCGCGCCAGCCAGGCCGCGGCGTCAATCTCGCCTGGCTCGCCGGCTACGTGACGGTGGACCGTAAGCACGGCCGCAAGCTCAGTGGAGGCCAAATGGGCCGCCCGACGGCCCAAGACGGCACGACCGCGGCACGACCGTCACGGCATGGCCTGGGGCACGCCGCCACCGTGACGGCCGTGCCGTGCCGCCCGCGTGCTCCGCCCGCCCAAGCACGCCACGGGAGGCCGGGCCGTGCCGTGCGCACGACACGATTGGCCCGTGGGCCGTGGCCGAGCCCACGGGCCCATAAGGCACCAATTTAAAAATAGAGAAAAATATGAAAAAATAGAAAAAAATATACAACCCTATTATTTCTATATATAAAAATTAAAAATATAAGTAAAGGATAAAAAATAAAATAATGATGTATTTGTCACGTTAAAAATATGAAAAAAATATATTCGTCATCTATTTTTCATATTGAAATTATTAAAATAAATATTGATGCCATTGAACCCCGCAGCTCGTGCCGTGCCGCCCGTGGCCGCTGCGTGCCCGGCCAAGACGGACAAGCCTCGTGCGTGCGGCGCGCTGGCCCGACGGCCGGCGGCCGCACAGGTCCGGCACGGCCCATCACGAGCCGGGCCGGGCCGTGCCGGGCCGGTGCACAAGCCGCCGTGCCCGGCCGGCACGCCTCGGCCCGGCCTGTTTGGCCAGCAGCAAGCTGTTCTACTACTTCGTCGAGTCCCCCTATGACGCGTCCACCAAACCTCTCATCCTCTGGCGCAACGGATGTATATATAAACACACGCCAGATAATGACGAAATGCGCAGGCTATTAGCCTAGTTAGTGAGTACTTATATGATACTAATAATCTTTATTAGTAGTATTTGACGAAATGCGTGGACTGTTTAAATGGTTTCAATCGTTGATTTATGGGTTTATAGGGCCTGGTTGCTCATCATTGGGGTTCGGCGCCATGAAGGAGCTCGGCCCATTCCGGGTTAACCCCGACGGCAAGACGCTGAGCAGGAACAAGCACGCATGGAACAACTGTAAGCAAAAGCCAAAAGCATAGAGTATTTTTATGATGGTCTCTACTACCAGTAGAAGTAGTATTATTATTATTTTGGACTATCACTGTGTGAGGTGGCGTGCGAAATCATGGTAGTAGTAGTATTTTGGACTGTCACTGAGTGAGGTGGCGTGCGAAATCATGTAGTGGCTAACGTGATCTTCCTTGAGTCGCCGGCGGGGTCGGGTTCTCCTATTCGATGAACTCCTCCGACTACAGCGACGTCGGCGACCAGAGGACGGCCGAGGACACGTACGTCTTCCTGGTCAACTGGTTCAATCGGTTCCCGGAGTACAAGGGCCGGGACTTCTACATCGCCGGCGAGAGCTACGGCGGCCACTACGTCCCGCCGACCGCCACCATCGTCACGTTCGTCAACCATCTCTTCGACGGCGATACCCCCTTCAACCTCCGCGGCATCTTCATGAGTTATTCCTCACTTCATGCAGGCAATCGATTGATCTCGTGCAGAAGCGACTTATTAGCCATGTGGATCTTCTTTCTTCTAGGTTGGCAATCCGCTGCTTGATTACTACAAGAACGAGGAGGGGAACCTGGAGTTCCTGTGGAGCCACGGCGTGATCTCCGACGAGGCCTGGGCCAAGATCCTCGCCAACTGCACCTTCACCCCGTCCGACGACTGGGCGTGCTTCGTGGCGGCGCACTCGTTCCAGAGAGGGAATATCGATCAGTACAACATCTACGCTCCGGTCTGCCTCCACAAAGATGGAACCTTACAATCCAGCAGCTATGTAAGATCCTAAGTTCATAACCTGTTTTTTTTACGGGGTCAGCTTTCCACATCAAGGACGGAGGCAGGGGTATGTCGGGTGGGCCTGTATACCCTGCTTCACATGTAAGAGTATATCTATAATCTATAATCTATATCTATAATCTATATCTATAACTATCTATAAAGCAAGTAGTGTTTCCACCCAAATTTTGTTCTGCCTGGCTATTTTGTAGAAAACCCCTTGAGTTTTTTCGAAATTAACCTGCAGTTCGCCTGGCTATTTAAAAAAAGTTAAAGAAAAAAGATGTTATTTTGCAGAAAACCCCTTGGATGTTTATAAAATTAACCCACAGTCCCAATGCTGAAAAGAAAGGGAGAGCTTGGATGAAAAAAGACCTCATGCGTCCCTCTATTCCGTCCCCATCCGCGCCGCGCCCCTCCCCGCGCTTCCGCCCCTCCCTCCCGTCGCCGCCGGAGCTCCGCGCCGCTGCTCGGACCTTCGCCTCCGCCTCGCTTCCCCCCTCAGTATCGTCGTCCCGTTGCAACGCACGGGCATCTTGCTAGTATATATATATATATATCTTAACTATCTATAAAAATAGTGTTTTCATCTAAAATTTTCGTCCGTCCGATTATTTTGCAGAAAATCCTTTTAAATGTTTATGAAATTAACCCGTAGTTCGCCCGGCTATTTTGCGAGAAAACCCCTTTGGGTGTTTATAAAATTAACCCGTAGTCCTAATGCTGAAAAGAAAGAGAAGACTTCGATGGAAAAAAAGACCTCATGTGCCCCTCCCTCCCTGCGTCCCTCCCTCCCGTCCCCATCCGCACCGCGCCGCGCCCGCGCCCCTCCCTCCCGCCCCCATCCGCACCGCGCCGTGCCTCGCGCCCCTTCCTCCCGTCCCCATCCGCACCGCGCCGTGCTCGCGCCTTCCTTCCTCTCGCTGCCGCCGGAGCTCCGCCACGCGCTCGCGCCCCTTCCTCTCGCTCCCATCCGCGCCGCGCCCTCCTCCCGTCGCCCCTGAGCTCCGCACCGCCACTCGGACCTTAGCCCTCCGCCTCGCTTTCCTCCCCTCGCGCCGTCCCCCTCGCCGCTCGCCGCTCTGGCCAACCTGCAGGCGAACGTCCGGCCAAAGTGAAGGCATAAAGAAAAAAATATAAATTAAAATTATATGAGATTTCAACTTTAGAATAATTATGATAAGATAAAGTGACACCGTTGCAACATACGTGCATATTTACTAGTATATATATAGGATGAGCTACCGTCATGATCATGATCGACGGAGTTGATAAATTAAAAGTTAAAATGAGCGATCCAAACCGTCCATCTCCATGTTTATATTAAAACAAGGTTAGAAATCAAATTTTATATTTTTTTAAATTTTTTACTATTTTTAAGAGTGGTATGAAATCAGTTCATCTAAATGTTTCAGAACCATCCAAAACCTACAATTTCATACACCTCTTAAAAATAGTAAAATAATTAAAAAATATAAAATTTGGTTTCCAACCTTGTTTCAATATAAACAGTTTGGATCGCTCATTTTAACTTTTAATTTATCAAAACGATCGTGACTGACAGGAGTCATGACTGACAGTAGCCCATCCATATATATATATATATAATTTAAAATTACGACAACATTTTGGTCTCCAGCATGAATCTCGTCCTGTCCGTCGCGTCACATGAAGACTTGGGACTCCAACCGTAAGTCCGCAATTGCTATTGCCTACGGCAGTACGACTCGTCACCTAAAACTCGAAAGTCGAAACTCGGAAAGAGTGGAAGACGAAAACCGCCACCGAACGCTCGAACCAGTGCTGCCAAACCCGTCAGCCGGCCACCGTCCTCGCGCCACCCATGCACCGGCCATGGTCGCTTGTGTGCCAGGATGCCGAATAAATTAAGACATTCATGTCTCTTTGAAAGTGTCAAATAAATTAGTCAGAAAAATAACATTGTAAGTATCTGATACTCTTTTATTCATATATTTTCATTATCAGTATGATGTTTAAACTATTTACATTGTATTTAGAAGATCGTTTATATTTAACCTAAGAATTAAAGTTTTATCATGTTACTTAGTACATATATACCTAATCAAATTGTTAATTTTATAATTATTTAAAATTTTGTGTTGAATTTTTTTCAGCATAAGTTAAAATCTTAGATTCGCTACTATTCCACATGATAATTGATTAAAAAGTTGTATTTTGATTCGTCAGTTATCTGGTTATGATCCATGCATCGACTACTACATCCCGCGTTACCTCAACAATCCCAATGTGGAAAAAGCATTGCACGCACGGGCTGACAAGATCTGGTCAGGTTGCAAGTAAGTATCCCTGCTTAATATTCAGATACTTTGATAGTGAGACAGAGAGGTGCTTCTATGCTCTCTCACAACGATTTTGCACAAATTTTTTAGCATGATTAAATGGTGGATGACCTATATTTACCCCCTTCAAATGCTCTGAGATCTATATAGTCCTCTCTTACGTTCCATCCTCCCTGATTTTTTTAAATAAAGTTTAGAATTGCACTCGAACTGGAAGGATTCCCCGGATTCCGTGGTGCGAACCGTCAAAAGGCTGGTGGAAGATGGGTTAAGAGTATGGATTTACAGGTATGAAATGCCATTACAAGCACTATGAGAATTTGGCTTAACGGTTGCTGTAAGCAAAGTACTATCTCTGTTTTTTTTTCAGTGGTGATATGGATTCGATGTGTCCACTTACCGCGACAAGGCACTCCGTCAAGGATCTTAACCTGACTGTCATGCATAAGTGGCGTCCTTGGTACACACCTGACCGTGAGGTAATGGATATGCAGAAGCAGAGCTAATACACCGGTTAGTTTAAATTGATACATGATTCACGCTTGCAGGTTGGAGGCTATGTCCAGCAATACGAAGGAGGATTCACGCTGGCATCAGTGAGGGGAGCTGGACATTTTGTTCCATCTTTCCAGCCTAGGAGATCACTGGTTCTTCTCTACTCTTTCTTGAAGGGCATGCTCCCACCTGCTGATATCCCGAAGTAAATTGGGTATTCACATTTTCAGAGTGTTTTCAGAATTCTGATCGAATGATCAGTCATCTTACTACTTCCATTTGGTGAATTTGGTTGCCTACACAAAAAAGTTGAAGTCTTGACAGCACTCAGATTAAGGTCTTATGCTTGCACATACGTGCCAAAAAAAATGTAATGGGGGTGTTTACATCACAGTTTGAGACAGAATAAATAAAGTCGCACATTCTGGCTTGTCCAGGAGGAGCATCTTTGAATTGAATTGGTGCACATTTACTTTGCCTTGGATTTATTTAAGTTCTAAAGGCAGTCCTTTCATAATTAAACTACATGCAAGATAAAAATGCTAAATCTTTTTTTTTGAAAAGATGGCAATTTTTTTGCCAGGACGGCTCAAGAGGCCGACCAAAACTTAAGATTAAACGGAGAAGAGTTGTATAATCAATGACACAAAAATGTCGCACCGGCCAAGCTTAGTTTAGGTCCGGAAGATCAAAACCAAAAGAAACAAAGAACTGAAAAAACAACAAAACACGAGCCTGAACTCCTGCTCGCCATTAAGCACCAAGAACAGGACTACTCGCTATCTTTGGGAAAAATCCTAGCTTCCATCCACACTGCGATCTCCTCATTGATGTCCTCCAATAACTGCATAACCATTTTCGCTTTTTGCTAGAAGATCCGGTGATTTCGTTCCTTCCAAATAGACCAACAAATGAGCATAAACAGAATGTCGAAGCGCGCACTATAGCTCATTCGAAACGGCAGCGCACAGTTAACCACTATTCTACTAATTCTCTATCTTCGTCCGTAGGAATTGGGAAACTCAACCCACACCAACCCCGAATCTTGCGCCACACTGCAGCTGTGTAAAACGCAATCGACGAACAGGTGACGACAACTCTCTGTTTCGGTTCGACACAGCGAGCAGAGTTCATTGCGCGGCCAGTTCCTTTTCGCCAGATTCTTCACCGTCAAACAACTTCCTTTAAGCATGATCCACATGAAAAAACGAACACGCGACGGCGCCCTAGCACCCCACAACAGATTCCCGTAGGGGCAATCCTCCATTGCCATGAAAAATAGAGCATAAGCCGAAGACACCGAAAACTTACCACTTGTCGCTGCCTTCCATTTAATGGTATCCGTCGTTGGCTGCAAGGACACATTTTGAATTTTGTCCCAAAGTTGGAAGAACTCTACCAGAGCTGCATTTGACAAAGTTCCTTGCAAAATGTTTCCATTGAGACCGGCGGCGACTGTCAGCCCCGAACGGCGCACATGCGAGTGAAGCAGAGGCCACCGCCGACAAAGCTGCCTTTTCCAGTCCAGCTTGTCGGTCCAGAACTGCGTATTTGAGCCATTGCCAATCACAACCTTATCACTGATATGAACATCGGCCTCAAATCTTCCCCTGGCTGAAACCCCACCTTGGTCAAAGGTCTATCCTTTTGCTCGAGCTCTTGCGCTAACCACTGCAGCCTCAATGCGTTACCAAAGAAACTTAAGTCCTTCAGTCCCAAACCCTGTTTTTGTATTGGTGAGCAAATCTTTTGCCAAGAGACTAGGTAGTGACCCCCATTAACCTCTTTCTGCCCTTTCCAACGGAAGCTCACGACACTTGCGTTCAATCTGCCATGTAGTTGACCGGTAACGGCGTTAGGACAGATTTGATGAGACATAAGTGACCATCCACCTAGAGCAACCTGGGCTTCCAACCAGCTACTTTCTTGGACATCATGGCAAGCATTGGTTGCAATTCAGCTTTAGTCGTTTTCTTTGTGGAGAGTGGAAGACCGAGGTAGGTTATTGGGAAGAATTCCATCCTGCAAATTGCCTCGCATATATTGATAGAGTAGAAAAAATGCTAAATCTTGAAATTGCTATTAAATTCATGAGAAGACAACCAAGCAAAAGATGTCAAGCGTGCTGTCTACAAAGGAGAGAGGATCATAGGAATGTCTCCAGCGTATGCTTGGATAATATGACAAAGGAAAAATACAAGATGGGCAAGTTGTTGGAAATTTGACATTTATTCTTCTGATATTATAAAACGAAAAACGAGATTTGGATAATATAACAAAGGAAAAATATAAGATGGGCAAGTTGTTGGGAATTTGATATTTATTCTTCTGATATTATAAAAGAAAAAACGAGATTTGAAGGAAGAGAGAATTCCCCAAACAATTTTATAGAATGGAGGAATCGAACCTAGGGTGGTTAGCGCAACCTGAAGCTGGTTATATAGCTAGTTAGTTTACAAATGGGTAAGTTGCAGCTCTTCTGGGAACGAGCGAGAAAAAAAAAAGGAGAGAATGTTGAAATATGTTTACACATAAAATGAGAAAATACAATTATCTGTATGCTTAAAAAGGAGTTCCCTTCTTTTCAAACTTCTAATGTATTTTTATAGTACACAGTGGTAGTATTTTGGGGGGAAAAATTGCGTAAGCAAGTATATATTTTTTATAATTTTCTAAAGAGTATAGAGTAAAATCTTGAGTGGGTGTAGCTGTGCCAGAGCATAGCAGATCTTAATTTGTTTATGTTGTTTCCCCGGGTATTTGTTTATGGTTATCAGATGATTTCTTGTGTACTGAAAATTATGACTAATCCTAATTAAGCATGCTACACTATACGCCAATTGGAACCTTTCTAGGTAACTGTTTTGGCAAACAAAAGGACAAGGCAAGAATATGAAATTGTGAGGTAAGTCGAGCTTGTGTACAAAAAGGAACTGGACAACATACTGCCGGCGACATCACTATTGAAATGAGCACTAAACTGAAGAATTATTCAATGTTCCAATACTAATAATTTCAGCATATTATCCTTCCACCAACTATGAGGTCCTGACCAATATAAGCAATCGAGCACCACTCTAATCTCCCTCACATTGGCAGCAAACCAGCAGCTAACCATTTCATCGCAAAAGATGAGCAACACATTATCCTTTTGCTTCTTTCTCATCATTTGTGTGGCAGCATTGCACGCAAATGCATCGCCAGAAGATGCTAGATTCAGAGAGTTCGTGCGATCCAGAAGGAGCAGCACTGTTACTGTCAGTAGCAGCAATGGCTACAGTGTACATGAGCCAGGAGCAAGAGTTAGTAGCAGACTCCAGGAAGAGTACTCTGTCTCGGACCAGAGCAATCTGAAGGCCGCCGATAAGATCAGGGCGCTGCCTGGCCAGCCGGAGGGCGTCGGCTTCGACCAGTACGGCGGGTACATGACCGTTGACGAGAAGAACGGCCGTGCGCTCTTCTACTACTTCGTGGAGGCGACGACTAACGCCGCGGCAAAGCCGCTCTTACTGTGGCTCAATGGAGGTTAGTCTACTGCCTTGCTACTGGGACATTCTCATGCACTGTCTGAAACTGTACTAATTGATGTTCAGGTCCGGGGTGCTCGTCAGTTGGCTATGGAGCAATGATAGAGTTGGGCCCATTCAGGATAAACGGCGACAACAAAACTCTCAGCAGAAATGAGTACGCCTGGAACAATGGTTAGACACGGCAATAGCAGTAACAGTTTTTACGATGGTCTATATTGATGGTAGAATCAATCTAGATCTTTTTTTATCCTCTAGACCATGTCTATTTTAATACCGCCTCAACTACTACTAATAGAATAATTTTCTATTGATAGTAGAACTCATAAATCAACAACTTAAATTATTTTGACTGATGTAGTATTGGTAGTCGATATTAGAGACCCTGAAAAAATTGTTCTCAAAAGAATCCATGTATGTAGAAAGTGACAATGACACCGTTATGATTTGTGCACCCACAAAAAGTTTGCAAATAAATTTTTTTGGAATGTGGTTATGACTAATTGCAGTTTGTACGAGGTAAGTTTCAAATTGGTTTTCATTTTGCCGAAAATTTTTCAGTGGCTAATGTGCTTTTCCTGGAATCACCCGCTGGTGTGGGATTTTCTTACTCCAACACATCTTCCGACTACGACAAGAGCGGCGACCAAAGGACAGCCGATGACTCGTACATCTTCCTGGTCAATTGGCTTGAAAGATTTCCTGAGTACAAAGGCCGTTCCTTCTACATCTCCGGGGAGAGCTATGCTGGACACTATGCTCCACAGCTTGCAGCAACCATCCTGCATCACAACATAGAGAGCAAGAGAATGATCCTAAACGTGCAGGGCATACTGGTGCGTGAAATTAAGAGACTGAAACCTTTTGCATTGTCAAAACTGAAAAAAAAAATCTACAATGTTGTCTTGGTTAGCACTTAGCATGTCTCTACTTATTTAGGTTGGCAACCCTTGCCTTGACGAGTTCAAGAACTTGAAGGGGCAAATTGACTACTTATGGAGCCATGGGGTGATATCAGATGAGGTGCTGGCCAACATCACCAAGAACTGCAGGTTCAGTCCGTCAGACGGCAAAGCATGCTCTGATGCTTTGGACGCATTTGATTCTGGTAACACCGACCCCTACGACATATACGGACCGGTTTGCATCAACACACCCGATGGAAAATTCTTCCCCAGCCGCATTGTAAGAGATACAGATCTTGACTGCTCTTTGGAGTACGGTTTGCTTGATATTTTTTTTTGTGTTCTCAAAATTGTTTCTGTTTCTAAATTGTGTAGGTGCCAGGATATGATCCATGCAGCAACTACTACATCCACGCTTACCTTAACAATCCTATGGTACAGAAGGCTCTCCATGCTAGAGTGACAACGTGGTTAGGCTGCAAGTAAGATCTCTGAACCTTGAGCAGAGTACTGATGAGCTAACAGTATGCATTCACTTTAACAATTTCTTCTTGAACTGAGGTTAGAAACTTGCACTGGAAAGATGCACCGGTGTCCATGGTGCCAACGCTCAGATGGTTAATGGAGCACGGATTGCCAGTGTGGCTGTATAGGTAAGACTGCTTCATATCCCAGATCAAACTGCAACTACTATATATCTGCCAAAATGCAAGCTTGTGACAAATATTCAAATCAAACTGTAACTAGTAATACATATATCCCAAAATGCAAGCTTGTGATAAATAGTCAAATCAAACTGTAACTAGTACAGTAATACATATCTGCCAAAATTCAAGCTTGTGACAAATATTCAAATCAAACTGTAACTAGTACTACTATGTATCTGCCAAAATGCAAGCTTGTGACAAGTACTCAAAATTTTCCAGCGGTGACCTCGACTCCGTGTGCCCGCTCACCGCTACGAGGTACTCTATCGGCGACCTCAGCCTCGCCGTCACCGAACCATGGCGCCCATGGACAGCAAATAGAGAGGTAATACGAACATGAGCACAAATTCAGAAATTATAATCTCTCCTATTCTGTTCTGACTGAGAAAAAAAACTGTCCTTTTTTGCGGCAGGTTGGAGGGTATGTTCAGCAATACACGGGTGGCCTAGTGTTCATCTCCGTGAGGGGAGCTGGTCATCAGGTCCCTTACTTCCAGCCTGAGAAAGCACTCATCATTGTCAGCTCCTTCCTGAGGGGAGCACTCCCGCCGTATGTCAAACAGCAGTGAATTTGTCGTGTGATGTATGCAGCATCCTGTACGAAATACGTGAATGCAAATGTTGATTCTTCTTGCCAGAACTATTGAATCATGATGAAAATTGGAAAATCCCAGGACTTCTCCAGTGTTCCGGGCTTCCTGCGATTCACGGGATTTATCGAATCCGCGCCCTGCTCCATGCACGGGCACGCCGGCGAGTGGTTGTTTGAGAGGGGAGAAAAAGAAAAACTAAGAAGATACACAAAATGAGATGAGTCATTAGTGTATAATTAATTAAAGGGTGTTTGGGACTGCTTCGCTCCATGTTTTTTTATAGCTCCGCTCCATATTTTTTTTAGCCAAACGAGTTCAGCTCCACGTATGCATCTCTAGAAAAAAAGGTGGAGTTGTGAGAGCACCTAAAGAGGTACTTCACAAACTCCAGTTTTTTGTGGAGCTGCTTCACGATGGAGTTTGTAGAGTCCCAAACAGCCCTAAGTATTAACTATTTTAAATTTAAAAAATAGATTAATATGATTTTAAAGCAACTTTTCTATTTTTTTAAAAAACATATCATTTAGCCCTGTTTAGAAAGCGTGTGCGTAGAGAATTAGAGAAATCTTCTCTCGATCAGCAGCCGCTGAACATAGCCTTAACCTTTGTTGTTGCTAATGGGTCGGGGTGGAGATCAGGAGATGCTACGGGGCGTTGCTATGGCGAATATCCTCTAGGACTGGCCTGGTGTAGTGGTTACCATTTAGCCTCGAGGGGATTTGAGCCTTGGGTGACTGGGTCCATGCTCGACTAAATTCATCTATGATAAAATCTTCAAATAAAGAGAAATACCGTGGCTTCTATCTGTCTTTTTTTAAGACTGATCATCAGCAACAAAATGCCCACCTAAATTGAAGGGTTACACAGAGGTTACGATAGCATAAAACAAAATTTTCTATCGCGCAATACATGAAAGCTTGCAAGTAAGGGTCTATAGATTGTTACCAATTGACGCGCAGTGCAGCGGAAAACTACATTGGAGTAGCCAATCCAACGTACGCACGTCGGGAAGTTGTGCCGACCTTGCTGACCCCGACGCCAACCTCGGTCCGATCACCTGACCTCTTTGCCGACCACCTTGCCGACCACTTCGCCCGACCGCCCGACCTCACGAACAAGAGGGTTGAGAGATTTGCTGAAGAAGAAGCCAGTTCGACGTCGTTTCAATCCGCCCAGTCTCGCCGACTTACACCACAACATAGCGATGTCTCTACCGGTATCCACACATCCAGGGAGAGAACGCCAAACACCCGTGTGCTAGCACGCGATGCAAGGCTAGGGTTTGTCTCGGAAGTCGGCAACTAGGGTTTCGTGGAAGATCTCGACTCGGCGACTTGAAGTCACGCGCGTGTTCTATTGTCTATTGCACACGCTGATCTCCACCCCACGCGTCTCTTTATATGGAGTTGGTCAACTGGGCCTAAAGGCCCATCAGGACTCCATGTCCGATTGGATCCATATCCGATTGAGTCGTCTCCGAGTCAAACTTGAATGCATGTTCTATCCTGTAAAATGTGCGACCCTGTAGGCTCAGGTATACCTGGTTCCGACCCGAGAACACTTCTCGGCCGACCCGTCAACAGTGGCCCCTAGCAGAACGTATTGACACCATAGTATAGGAGAAGATCATATTGGCTGAACTTGTAATGTGTGCACAAATCCCTTTGCTTCACGATACCAATAAAGCTATAGTCAAGATACGTGTCATCCTATCAATAGCTTAATCATTTACTCGATCACGTATTGGATTATCTATCTGTTGATTGACTCCTCAATCAACTCGGCATAGCCATACACTTCCATAATCCATTACATCGAGGGGCCCAGAGATATCTCTCCTATAGGTGGGGCAAATTTCATCTTGATCATTCACATTCCACTACATGTCATAGCAAACCCGAAGACTACTTTTATAATTACCCAGTTATGGTATAGCGTTTGGTAGTCCCTAAGTAAGCCATTACATATGTTGAAATCCATGATGATATCAGGTCTAAGGACTTTGCACCAACACTACTTGAGACCAACTAATGGCACATTAATTTCCTGTAGTGTCTCAAGGCGGGTCTATCCAACAATGTGTTCTCTAACACATATTCACGTTTATTGATTTGGTATCTTCATACCATGATCCATGAGACATGATCATCAATCAATACACATGCTGATCTTAGAATCATATCCGTCTCATAGATATGATATATGATCAGACATCATTTAGAAATAGATTCATACGTAAAGAGTCTCATGAATAAGTCAAATACTTATTGATCAACATAAGTTATCTATTTCATGGTACGAAATAACACTTTATTCATTGATTCATAAACATTGACCATGATATGCAGCATCTTCATGTTGTGTCTCGGGCCGTCCATATGATGCATCGACTGTGGATATTTCATATCTTTTTTATATAGTAATTTTTAGTATACCGGTTGACACTATATTATACACTGGGCAGTATTTGACTGTACAAGCATAGAGCCTTGGAGAAAATAAAGTGAAGGACTTGTTGATGAGAAATTTTCCCATACACTGGCCTGAAAGATTTGCTTAGCTCTAGTGCAGGTCCAAATTGGATTGCCTTCGGCATTTAGGGCATGCCAGTTGGTTTGATCCTGTAACCAACAAAAAATAAAGAATAGGCAATTAAGTTATGATTAGATCCTACTCGATCGGCTATAGATGTTCATAATACATAATTATTATTCCAAAGCATATTTAGACTAAGTGATTGGGATAGATCGGTAGTATACCGAGACAGTATAAATCACTTATATCCTAGCCGATGTCATAGATCTAATGTGAATCGGCTAGTACCCGATACAATTTTATACCAAGATATTATTCCGGGCTAAATACGCTAAACAAAGATCAATCGACTGTTAATACTGTTTAATAGATTGATGCCAGGCTTAGCGCATTTAACTAGAGTAAGATCTTGATATAAAAGGCGGCTTTAACACACCTAACAGTAATGAGATGGCTAAAACAGGTAAGATCGGCTGAAACTCCGATACTATCTCTAATAGCAGTCATTAAATCAAAGAAATCTATATGATTCTAAGAGCGAGTTAATAGATCAAACTGATGCATCATTAAGTACAAAAAGAAGCATGAGATCTATATAAGCTAATGAAAACCTTTCAAGATGGTGGATATGCCATATAACCCAAATCAACCTCAAGATCTAACCCTGTCGGCTGTTACCTCCGAGCATTGATCTAGATTATATGATGTATATGATAAATTAAGCAGATTGCAATAACGGAATTAGAGTATTATGACGATGGAAGAACTAACCCCGATAGCACAAACCGCTTGTAACAAGGAATTACCTTGCTTGGAGATCGGAACCCGATGCAGCCCAACATGAGGCAAGAACTTGTCGAGATTGCAAGTAAAAGTAAAGGGTGGTGATGCACTGAGATTGTATTGGTTGATTTGATTCATTTATTACAAACCTTCGGCCCGTATTTATACCCAATTACAACAAAATCCTTATAGGACACGACTTCTATCTTATCTACTATTTAAAATATGACAATATCCTGGGACAGGGCCCCTTGTCGTGATACACAAGGAAACTATACAAAATATCCTAAATTAAAGATACAATTGTCGTTGTAGGACATTATTCATAGATGGCAATATCTTCAAAGCACTTGGAAACCGAATCCAATGATTATCTTCATGCTTTCCTTCCGGGATTGGTCTCATCTGCTTTCCCAATCGGAATCGGCTATCGGCTACCCTGTTCGACTCAGACTCAGCCGACTGGCCCCTTAGCTGATTCGGACTCAGCCGACGCGGCCTTTGTCTCTGAGAATCGCATGCTCCCTTGATTCCACTTCAATTCTTGCTTGAAAATTAGGGATTTGCTTACCAAATTTGGTCGTTAACGCTTGCCCTCCAAGTCCGCGATATTGATAATGTTGCGGATTTTGTGCAATCCTATCCATGGAGAAAACCTAGGACGAATCTATTTTGGTCGTTATAAACAACTCCTTAAATAACGCCTCGTATGCACCGAAACAACTCACGCCGTCACTTTCTTTCACCGCTTTTAACCCAACAACCCCTAAAAGCTCCGGCGATTCCTTCGGCGCTCCCAACGAGTCCACGGCAACCCTCGATCCTGGCCTCGATCCTCCTCTTCTCCTGCTGATGCTCCAACAACCGACTATGTCGAGGTATGTTTCTATCGGCTAAATCTCTTTTCTTCCCTTCTCACAACCGTGGACTTGCGTTCTTTGCCCTGAATTGTGTTTCTATTCCCATTTTATTGTAGCATCTTGCTCATCAAATCATTGTGCCAAACCCGCTCAACTCGACGAGATACTTCCTAGGGCCCATCGGCAACACAGATCCCACGGATATTATTAATGCCGAAACAAACAGAATACGTTATAGGATTCAAAACCCTAGTTTGGCGCCTTGGAACGAAACCTTTAAGTCCTGGCATTCCACCGATAAATCCCGACCGACTTGGTACAAGAGAATAGAAGCCCAAACATAGTCACGGGAAGAAGTAGGAATAGCCCAATGCCTAGCACTCTAAATAGCTGACCAGCCCAAAGATGAACCACTCATATCGGCTGCATGCTACTTCTGGAATAACATATTCAACGCTTTTCTCTTTCAGCAAGGACCTATGACCCCCACGTTAGCCGATGTCTTCATGATAACTGGTTTGGACATCCTGTCATTGGCTGACCCAAATCGGCTAGACAACAAAGGCCAGTACTCCTTCAAGATTAAGTCCATTGGGGGCTAGAACGGTTATATTAACATGAACATGGGCACCAGATCCGTCAGCCCTAGGGAGCATGCCGCCTTCCTAATAATGTGGTTAGAGAAGTTTGTCTTCTGCAGCTCTAGCTGTGGCCCTACAGCCAACTGGCAAGTGATAGCCGAAGCTTTGGTATCAAAGACCCAAATCTCCTTGGGTAAATTCTTACTGGGCTATCTCTATCAAATTCTCAACCAAGCATCGGCCAATATAGCATCCGATTCGGCTATAGGCACTGGAGGCCCTTGGTGGTTTTTGCAACTCTGGCTAGTGCTCCTTACGTAGAAAATTTCCAGACGACCCAATCTGGCCGTTGCTGAATTCCCATTAGTAGAGCCGATTGAGGATGATGACAGAGAGGAAGTGACTACACGCAGGTGTATGTCTTATGGAGAAGCTGCTGTCGTTCACCCCGGGTCTAAGTTATCAAGTGAACTCTTAGCCGATTAGTTCACACTTTTCTATGATGGATTTGCCGAGAACAATCTGACATGGTTTTTCTACGGAAACTGCCCAGAGTTTGAGCTCCCCATTGAATTAAATTTTGATGATATCAACTCAGAAGAATATTCAAAACCAAGGGAAATCTTCATTGCAGCCATCAGCCCTTGTATCCTCCCAATCGGCATCCCCAGGGCCAAAATATCGTCAAGTCTTATATGAGTTTTACTACCTGGTATCGGCCGTCAGACAACTCGGACTCAGACAATTGCCGATTGGACTCTATTATGCTGACAAGATCCAAACGAGAGGGGAAATAACTTCAAGGATAATGATGAATCGACTGATGAACATTGAGGGCCCCCCTCTTTGCAGTATATGCACTCTGGAATTAGCCTTGAAGAGGAGCTCAGCCTTTGACAGATGGTGAGTCGAATTGAAAAAGCACATGTTCCATCAACCATCCTCCATGTAGCTAACTACACTCCTTCCAGAGTCAATCCTTGATGTGAGTACTTCTCCTCTTTGTCAAGTTTTTAAAGCTATCGGCTATTATCTGCTTAAATCTAACCAATGCATTCTTTCTTTGCAGACAACCGACTCTTCTCCCCCCATGAG
Source organism: Oryza australiensis (assembly GCA_019925245.2). Classification (NCBI taxonomy): domain Eukaryota; kingdom Viridiplantae; phylum Streptophyta; class Magnoliopsida; order Poales; family Poaceae; genus Oryza; species Oryza australiensis. The sequence goes on from JAIFGZ020000478.1 coordinate 2,520,408, forward strand.
AGTAACTCAGGGGTTAAGATCCAATATGCCACAGGGCAGATCCCAAATGGAGGCCTTGCTCCATCTATCATCAGCTTTAACGCGCCGAAAGTAACAACACTTCTGCACGGCCAAACCCACGAGGCGCTGTCCAGGAAAAGGGCCAAACCGTCGGCTGCTGGTCCACCGGCTACACAGAAAAAAAAACCAAAGAAACAAAAAACAACCCCAACAGACAGTTTGCCATCTTTGGATCCGAGCGTGGAAGAGGCCCTTAATCAAGAAATCATGGAAGAAGAAATTGATCAAGCCATTGAGGAGGCTGCAGCTGGATCCAACCACTTGAGCAAGTATGCACGAACACCATCGGCTCATGATCAAACTCAGCAAACACCATCTCCTCTCCAGCGTCCTGCTTGCTCTCAACCAGTATGCATCTTTTCTTTCTTGAAGTTTTAGCAATTTAAATTTTATTGAAGTCCCTTTGTTCTTAACAAAAACCCTCTGATTGTAGAGCAAAAGACTAGCTCATCGGCAACCACGCCCTGCTTCACCAGTAAGCTCGAAACTCTTTCTTTCCTCTTTATGTTGATTGGCTGATTTCAACTAACACTTGTCTATGTAGCCCCCTCGTTCTCCATCGGTTGCCCCCCATGCATCAAGCGAGCACACTCCATCGGCTAGGGGTAGCCATCACATCGAAGAAGAAGAACCAGCACCAGCTCCCACAGCTAAGGTAAAAATAATCCCTTTAAGAACAAACCAGCTATTTAATCCCCTTGATACTTAAACAATCATGAATGAGGTCTTGCAAGCTTTAGCCGATATGTTCTCCTTCAACATCAGAGAGTTCGTCGGTGAAGAAGAAGGGATTAACGGTCAGGCCCAAGCTCCTATAGCCGACGAATTAAAAGAGCGACTCTTGGATATCGCTCGTCGGCTGGATAGCTCACTGGATTACGTGGTTACCAACTGCGGACCAATAAAAGCTAGGTTTGAAGGGATCGAAAGCCAACTCCCAGACAACATTGCCGATGCAATCTCTCAAGCTGCCCACATTGATCAGTATCGGCACAAGCTGAAAAGGGCGATGCAACGAATGTCGACAGGAAGGCCAGAGCCGATCTCAAAACGATGATCGAGAACACCGTCGGGGTGTCATTGCTGAAAAGGCCAAGCTAGATGAGCTAACTGCTGGGCCATCAGCTACTCAATCCAATATTGAACGGTTGAAGAAAAAGAAAGCTGAACTTATGGCCGAATTGGATCAGTGCAGAGCTGAACTGGCTTCCGAAGAGAAGAAACTAGCCGATCTCCCAAAGGCCACCGAGGAGCAACGAAATAAACTAAAATCTTCCATTTAGTACTTGGGAGATTTGAGAAAATCTCTGAAGTCGATTCCAGGAACCGACACGACTGACGCCAAGACGATCGCCCAGGTTTAGAACATCAAGCAAAAGGCGATATCGACCATCAATGACTTTATTGACAATTGAATCAACTCTTGTAATAGGGCTGGTTTTAGCAACTTTGAACACTCTTTGTAACATATAATTTTTTGTAATTGGCGAGCTACTGTGCTTTAAATTTTCTTGAAGCCCCTTTGTTCTTAACCAAAACCCTCTGATTGTAGCACAAAAGACTAGCTCATCGGCAACCACGCCCTGCTTCACCAACTATTATGTGTCGACTAGGCTTAGTCGATTTGAAAAATCAAAGGGGAGAAAAACTTGTGATCGAATTTTCCTAAAGACGATGTGTGTATTCTCAAAACACATCGGCTAACATGCATCGGCAAGGATTTATCCGAATCATGAGTTGATCCAAACACTGGGATAATATTTCTTCAGATATTTGCCGTTAAGAGTCCTTCTAAATACTTCTTCATCCAGTCCTTCTAGCATGTAGGCCCCCTTAGAGACACACTTGTGGATCTTGAACGGCCCTTAACAGTTAGGTGACCACTTACCGAATTTATTATTCCTCGTACCAATCGGCAGTATTAACTTCCAGACTAACTCGCCTTCTTCAAAAGATTTAGGAACAACCTTCTTATTATAATGACGAGCCACTCTTTCTTTGTCCCTAGTCACCTTTTCCAAAGCATGCATCCTCGATAAGACCAAGTCCTCTGATTTGTCTACCATCAGATTGTGATAATCATCGACTGTTAACTCATCTTGCAGTTGAATCTTTCGTGAGCCGATGACACTCTCCCATGGCTAAACGGCTTCGTGTCCATAGACTAACTTGTAAGGAGGCACTTAGATTGATCCATGACAGGCCATCCGATAAGCCCACAATGATTCGGCCAATCGGCTATGCCATTGTTTTGGATACTCAGAGATCTTTCTCTTTATCAACTTGATCAAACTCTTGTTAGAGGCTTCTGTCTGTCCATTAGCCTGAGCATAATATGGTGAAGAATTTAATAAATTGATTTCTATGCTGTCGACAAACTGAACAAACTCGTCTGAGACAAAGATAGACCCCTAATCGATTGTGATGGTTTGAGGGACGTCGAACCTGTAAATGATAATGCTCTTTGACAAACTTGATTGCATCCCCAGAATCAACCTTCTTCAAAGAAATTGCTTCCATCCACTTGGTAAAATAATTGGTTGCCACCAATATAAACTTGTGTCCTTTGCTTGAGGGTAAATTAATCTGGCTGATCATGTCAATTTCCCATCCTTTGAACGGCCAAGGCTTGATAATTGGATTCATAGTCGATGCTGGTGTCCTCTGGATAGCCCCAAACTTTTGACAGTCTTGACAACCCTTGTAATATTTAAAGCAATCCTCCAGCATAGTCAGCCAAAAATACCCAGTTCTCCGAAGTAACCACTTTATTTTATGAGCTGATTGATGAGTGCCGCACATACATTCATGTACTTCTCCCATGACTATCTTGGCTTGATCAGCACTTAGACATTTGAGTAGCACACCATCAATCGTCTGATAATATAAGTCATCATCGAGCAAGACATATCTTAAAGCCTTATAGTGCAATTTTCTTGAAGCCGACTAGAAAGGATTTTGTAAATAACTCGTGAATCCCGTATCTCCGGTCGTCGCCGCGATCGTTGCGGTTTCCACTTTGATATCTTTTGTCATCGGCTTGTAGCCCGATGCCCCTTGAGCCAAATCATTCGCCTCCGATTCGCTCTCTAGGGATATGTTTTAATGTAACTAGCCGAAAACTATCCATCAACTCTCAGTATTTTTGAATCATCAGCGTGTTATTTTTGCACTCATACTCTCTTGATAACTAGCTGATGACAAACAGTGAATCGCCCATAATTTCCACGACATCGGCTTCAACCTCTTTCAACAATTGTAAGCCCTTGAGGACAGCCTCATATTCGGCTTGATTATTTGTAGCATAAGACGCAATCGTGAAAGGAAATTCAAAACTTGCCCCCTTAGGTGAGATGATTAACAAGCCGATGCCGCATCCTTGTGTGCAAACTGATCCATCAAAAGTTAGTGTCCAGGGCATGATGTCGACTTGAAGGGTTACGCGGAAGCTACGCTAGCCGAAAACAAAATTTTCTACCGCGCAAACCAGGAACACTTGCAAGTAAGGGCCGATAGATCGTTACCGATTGGAGTGTGCAAGGCGAAATGTACCAATCGTGGCTATCCGATCCGGAACAGTGTAGCCGATTCTCGCAAGCCGATGCCCGATACCCGGGGACAGCCGATTCGCCAATCAACCGATTCACGATGCCGTAGCCGATCCGGAAGCCAATCAACAGCGCGCAACGTAGCGCGCTCTACCGGTATCCACACGTCCGGGGACAAAACGCCGTACACCCGTGTGCTAGCACGCGATGCAAGGCTAGGGTTTGGCTCGAAAGTGGGGAGGGTTTCCGTGGAGATTGATCTCGGCGACTTCTGTTGCACGCGATGCAATTGACATACCGCAACTCTCCACCCTCCCTCCTTTATATAGAGTTGGCCGGCGGGACTAGTGGCCGATTAGGACTCTATTTTGAATCGGATCTCATCCGTATCTCATAGAGTTGGCCGCCCACACGTCGTAAGCCCATAGGACTCTATCCGATCGGATCCCTATCCGATCGAGCCGTATCCGAGTCCAACTCGAATGCTGTTCTTATCCCCTTAAGCGTGCGACCAGTAGGTTCAGGTATACTCGGTTTCGGCTATAGTCTAACTTAGCCGATCGTCGGCTCGAGTCTAACTCGCCGACTGTCCACTGACGGCGCCTAGCAGCACATATTGACACCATAGTATACAAGAATAATATCGGCTCGAACCTGTAATGTGTACACAAATCCCTTTGCCTCACGATACCGTTAAGCTATAGGCAAGATGTGTGCCATCCCTTCAATAGCTTAACCATTCACTCGAATCGTATTGGATTATCCGTACGTTGATTGACTCCTCAATCAACTTAGCATGGCCATGCATTTCCATAATCCATTACCTCGAGGGGCCCAGAGATATCTCTCCAAAGGAGGGGCAAATTCCATCTTGATCACTCACATCCCACTCCATGTTTCATAGCAAACCCGAAAACTACCTTTATAACTACCCGATTACGGAATAGCGTTTGGTAGTCCCAAAGTAGGCTACTACACATGTTGGAATCCATGGTGATTTCAGGTCTAAGGACTTTGTACCAACACTACCCGAGACCAACTAATGGCACATTAATTCTGTAGTGTCTCATGGTGGGTCTATCCAACAATGTGTTCTTCAACACATATGTCCATGTTTATTGATTTGGTATCTCCATACCCATGATCTATGAGACATGATCATCAATCAATAAACATGCCGATCTTAGAATCATATTTGTTCCAACAATATGACATATGATCGAGGATCGTTTAGAAATAGATTCATACATATAGAGTCTCATAAATAAGTCACGTACTTATTGATCAATACAAGATGTCTATTTCATGGAACCGAATAACACTTTATTCATTTATACATAAACATTGACGTGATATCCAACATCTCCATGTTGCCTCTAGGGCATATCACTAACACGACCGAGCCGATTGAGTCGTCTCTGTGCTCTACAAAGAAATCGGCTATAGCCTACCCCTTGACCACTTTAGGTGCTTGATACCTCAAGTCAAACTCCGTCAAGGCAAAGATCCACTTCCCAACTCGTCCCTTTAGAACTGGAGCCGATAGCATATACTTAACTACGTCGGCTTTACAAACTATGGTGCACTCGTTGGATAATAAATAATGTCTCAGCTTCGTACAGAAAAAATATAGACACAAGCACAACTTTTTCACAGGAGAGTACCTTGTTTCCGCATCCAAAAGCCTTCACGAGATAAAATATTGCTTTCTCCTTTCCTTCAAACTCCTGGATCAAAAGCGAGCCGATAGACTTCTCGTCGGCCGATAAATATAACTTTAAAGGAACTCCCTTTTATGGAGGGATCTATACTGGAGGGGAGCTTAGATAATCCTTGATGTTGTCCAAAACCTTTTACTGCTCTGCCCCCCAAGTAAACGCTTGATCGGCTTTCAACCTTAACAAAGGTGTAAATGACTCCATCTTCTCCGATAGATTGGCTATGAAACGTCTGATGAAATTAACCTTGCCGATCAAAGACTGCAACTGCTTCTAGTCCCGCGGAGGCTGAATACTCTTGATAGCGTTGATGCTCCTTTGTGTTACCTCAATCCCCCTCTCGTGAACAAGAAAACCCAAGAATTGACCAGCCGATACGCCAAAAGCACACTTCGTGGGGTTCATTTTTAGGCCATATTTTCTGGTTCTCTCCAAGACTTTTCTCAAATCGGCCTCAAATCGGCTATGTGATCTTCGACCTTCTTGGACTTGACAACAATGTCATCAATGTAGATTTCAACCAAGAAGCTGATTAAGTCATGAAAAATATAATTCATGGCCCTCTGATAGGTAGCTCCAGTATTCTTCAAATCAAAAGTCATGACAACCCACTCATATAAGCCGATTGCACCTGGACACCTAAAGGCCGTCTTATGAATGTCTTCCTCGACTACAAAGATTTGATTATATCCAGCATTATCATCCATAAAACTTATGATTTTGTGTCCAGAGGCTGTATCAACGAGCAAATCGGCTATTGGCATGGGGTACTCGTCCTTAGGGATAGCCTTATTTAAGTCTCTGAAGTCGATGCACACCCTAAGTTTGTCATTTTTCTTGATTACTGGGACTATGTTCGAAACCCACTCGGCGTATCGGCATGGTTGAATAAAATCGGCATCATATAGCCGAGTAATTTTAGCCTTGATTGCGTCGTACATATCGGCCTTAAACCTCCTAGGAGGGTGTTTGTATTGCCGATACCCTGGCTTAATAGGGAGCCGATGTTCAACAATCGATCGGCCAAGACCAGGCATCTCAAAATACTCCCAAGCAAAATAATCTTTATATTACTTTAATAGATCAATAAGCTTGGTCTAAAACGAGACATATTTTTACTAATATATGTCGGCCTAGGCCTATCTCCTGGACCTATATCAACCTCTTCAAGCTCGTCAGCCAACATAAACCTTGCCCGAGTTTGCCATCCAGATCATCCATGGTGTCCTTGGTGTAGATGCTCGAGCCCTCCATGACACCCTCAAAGTAATAATTGAGGCTCTTCGTCTTCGGTTGGCTGTCGGCTGGCACGATTTCGATCTTGTCACCTTGCCCCTGGATTAAACTTTGATGCATTGTTGAAGGGATGCAACAGTTGGTGTGAATCCAGTCCCTTCCTAGCAGCAAGCTGTACGATCCCTTTCCATCAATGATAAAGAATATAGTGGGCACGGTTTTACTGCCGACGGTTAGCTCGACGTTGAGGACCACTTTGGCTTCTGATGGGTTTCCGTCAAAATCCTTAAGCACCATGTTCGTCTTTATTAGATCGTTGGCTCCTTTGCCTAGCTTCCTGAAGGTAGCATAGGGCATTAAGTTGACGGCGGCTCCCCCCATCGACTAGCATTTTAGACATCGGCTTTCCATTGATGAATCCTTTAATGTATAGTGGCTTAAGGTGCCGATGCTCAGTTCCCTTGGGTTTTTCAAATATCGTTTGCTCCGGGGACAGCATAAGTGTAGCCGATGACTCTTCTACGACGCCTATGTCGGCTTGGGCCGCTTCAAATTTGGCTAGTAGCACAAAAACCATATTAACCGACGCTGTGGGCCATGGCCTTTCCTTTGGCCTTTCTTTTCACTTGGTCGGTTTGGTCCTCATCGGCTGCAACAATGTTGTCCTTTACCCGACATTGCCTCCTTGGGTGGTTTTGTTCCTTTTTCTTTCTTAGCCGATAGTCGATTTCAGCCTGGACCTCTTCCAGCCGACCCTCGCTCCTTAGCCGTAGTACCTTCCGCTTTTGGATTTTCGTAAAAATGTCGAAAGGACACCATTGAGGGTTGGCAGCTTGTTCTTCGTCATCCTGAAAGTCCTCCTGAAAGAAATCTTCATGGATGGGCCCAGCCATTGATGAACAGGTAGTTTTCTCTGATTGAGCCGAACCACCCTGGGTATAAATCGGCTGGAGCTCTCAGCTGGTTCATCCTCGTATCCACTGCATGCCGGGCAGTCTTGAAGTGATGGCAGCTTCATCCGCTGATCCTAGCAAAACCTGAAGAAATCGCAGCTCCAATGGGGATCGAAGCCGTCACGCTGCCGATGATGAACCCCTTCCTGCCGATTGTATCTTCTTGGATGTACTTTGTAAGCGCTGCCTGTCTCCCTTTCTTCGTGTTTCTTCATGAATTTGACTAGGATATCCATTTTTTGGGAACGATGGTCAGCCGACCAGCGACTAGCACAAACCATGTTAATTGGAAAAGGATTCCCATCAACCTTCATCGGCTTCTTAGGATCTTCGAATTTGATCTTCTCGGCCTCTATAGCCGATTGTATCTGCTGGCGAAACACTTTGCAATCGTTAGTGCTATGGGAGCCGATGTTGTGCCATTTGCAGTATTTCTTCTTCTTCAACTCTTCGGCCGATGGGATGACATGATTGGCCGAAAGTTGGATGTGCTTCTCCCGAAGTAGCAGGTCAAAGATTTTGTCGGCTTTTGTAATGTCAAAGCCGTATTTCTCCTCTTTAGCCAAATTTTTGACCCATTGACAAGTGATGATCTTTTTGCCTTTGGCCTACTCGGCTACTGCCACTTCGGCGTCGCTGTCGCTTGAATCAGACTCTGAGGCGTAGGCGACGTGGATGATTTTCTTGAAAGCCTTCTTGGCCTCCTGGAATTGTTGTTCGTGCGCCGTAATCTTTTGAGCCAAGTGGGCTAAGCTCTCAAAATTCTGGGCCGAAAACCTCTCCTTGATGGGCGCCAGAAGACCTTGGAAGACCAAATCGGCCAATTGTGAATCGGACAGCACCAGGATGTACCATCGGTTCCTCATATCTCTATATCTTTGGATGTAGTCTTGAACCGATTCATCGTGTTTCTACCTAATGCATGTGAGATCCGATAGCTTCATCTCATGGGTGCTGGAGTAGAAGTAGCGGTGAAATTGCTTCTCAAGATTGGCCCAACTTTGTACTGAGTTGTAAGGAAAGAGAAGAGAACCAAGTGAAAGCCGATCCTGATAGCGAGAGTGGAAATAACCTCACTCTGAGCGCGTCCGTAGCCGTACCTCTCCACATTGGGCCAAAAATCGGTTGACGTGTTCATATGTTGAAACGTTGTCTTGCCTAGAGAATTTTGAAAAATCTGGTACCTTGTACCGGTTCGGCAGAGGAACCCTCTCGAAGTACTTCGGATAGGGGTACCGGTACATGTTGCCAGAGTTCTTTGGCTTGAGGCCGAACTGATCTCGCATTATGTCGGCTATCAGATTGGCCCAAGACTTGTTTTGCTGCTATGCCTCTTGAGCTTGTTGGTGCTGTATCGACTCGTATTGATCATACTGAAATGAAGCTTGTCGATACTGCATCTGTGGTGAATGAGGCTGATAATATTGGCCGAAGTTGCCCCCTGGATATTGGTGTGGGAACTGAGACATGGCAGGAGGCTGCTGAGGCATCACTGGAGGTTATTGTTCAGGGGGAAGCTGCGCACCAACCGTGTTTTGAGGGGAACCTGGTGTATGGTTGCCAATCGACGCTTTGTTGGTGAGGGGTTGCCGATTGGCGTTGAACATGGCCTCCACTTGCTCCTGGGACACCGTCGGGACTTCGTGGCCTGAATACTGAGGTTGCTGCCTGATCAAAACCTTGGGTGGAGGCCTTGTAGCCGATGATTGGACATTCGGCTGGATGGGGACAGATCCTGGGGCAATCGGCTATCCTGGAGGAGTAATTGGCAGTCCTTGTGTTGACAGGGTCCTGTAGCCAGGGAATCGGTCATCAGGGAGGAAAACTGGGCCCCTTGGTAGCTGCTCGACTATTCTAGAGTCCACCACTGTGCTGATCATGTTATTCAAAGTGTTGACCAGTATCCCAGACTAGTTGATAAGAGAATGGTGGACGGCCGAGTCGATTCTGTCCTGCAGTGTGTGGAGCTTTGAGCCTTCCTCTTCCTGTTTGATCTCTTCCATCTTTTGTTTCCCTTTGTCCTTGCTGGGGCTCGGCTCGGGCTCGTTTTCTCCTGAAACTTTATCTTGTATCTTTGGACGACAGTACCCGACCGAGTCTGGACAAAGAAGTGCAGATATTGATTATGCAACTTATTCATCATCTCCTCAATTTTGGCCTTCTGTTCCGGAGTCAGCTTATCCAGCGTGACCGGGATAATGTTATCCTCATCAATATCCAAAGTTTTGATGTCGACCATTGTCCCTGATCCGAGTGCTGCAAGGGACCCACTGGGCGTGCCAAAAGCGTGTTGATAAGAAATTTTCTCACGCACTGGCCTGAGAGATTTGCTTAGCTCTAGTGTAGGTCCAAATTGGATTGCCTTCAGCGTTTAGGACATGCCAGTTGGTTTGATCATGTAACCAACAAGAAAACAAAAGAATAGATAATTAAGTTATTATTAGATCCTACTTGATCGGCTATAGATGTCCATAATACTTAATTACTATTCCAACGCATATTTAGACTAAGTGATTGGGATAGATCGGCAGTATACCGAGACAGTATAAATCACTTATATCTAAAAACACATTAGAATAATAATTATACATATTTATATCCTAGCCGATGTCGTAGATCTAACGTGAATCGGCTAGTACTCTGATACAATTTTATACCAAGATATTATTCTGGGCTAAATACACTAAACAAAGACCAATCGGCTGTTAATACGGTTTAACAGATTGATGCCAGGCTTAGAGCATTTAACTAGAGTAAGATCTTGATATAAAAGGCGGCTTTAACACACCTAACAGTAATGAGATGGCTAAAACAGGTAAGATCGGCTGAAACTCCAATACTATCTCTAATAGCACTCATTAAATCAAATATATCTATATGATTCTAAGAACGACTTAATAGATCAAACTGATAAAGCATTAAGTATAAAAATAAGCATGAGATCTATATAAGCTAATGAAAACCTTTCAAGATGGTGGATATGCCATATAATCCAAATCAACCCCAAGATCTAACCCTGCCGGCTGTTACCTCCGAGAAGACGTTAGCCGATCGTGGGTAAGATCTAAGCATTGATCTAGATTATATGACATATATGATAAATTAAGCAGATTGCATTAACGGAATTAGAGTATCATGACGATGAAAACACTAACCCCGATAGCACAAACCGCTTGTAACAAGGAATTACCTTGCTTGGATATCAGAACCCGATGCAGCCCAACACAAGGCAAAAACTTGTCGAGATTGCAAGTAAAAGTAAAGGGTGACGATGCGCCGAGATTGTATTGGTTGATTCGATTCATTAATTACAAACCTTCGAGGTGTATTTATATCCGGTTACAACAAAGTCCTTATAGGACATGACTTCTATCTTATTTACTATTTAGAATACGACAATATCCTGGGATAGGGCCCCCTATCGTGATACACAAGGAAACTATACAAAATATCCTAAATTAAAGATACAATTGCCGTTGTAGGACGTTATCCATAGATGATAATATCTTCGAAGCACTTGGAAACCGAATCCAATGATTATCTTCACGCTTTCCTTCCGGGATTGGTATCATCTGCTTTTCCCAATCGGAATTGGCTATCGGCTACCCTGTCCGACTCGGACTCAGCCGACTGGCCCCTTAGCCGATTCAGACTCAGCTGACGCGGTCTCTGTCTCTCAGAATCGCACGCTCCCTCGATTTTGCTTCAATCCTTGCTTCAAACTCGAGGATTTACTTACCAAATTTGGTTGTTAACAGGAATACACGAGAGATTACAAAGAAGAACAGAAACAATGGTCAGCATAACCTCCCTAAAGGGCAAATGGAAACATACTAAAAGGACTAAAAGATAGAAGAGGCGCTTGATGTTTTCTACTTGCAAGACCAGTAGACCACACAACCAAACGTCATATCATAACTCAAGCTAGCTCCCCAGCTTGACGACATCCACTTCACATGTAGCCACAAATCACTAAGAATCGAATATTGTCGAAGGACCTTTTGCCAAGCACAAGCAGGCCCACCCGCATCAAGCCATCAAGAGTTCAACTTTGTTATGTTGCTGCCTAGATCAATGCTCATCGACGCCCTGTGGGGGAAGGGAGCTCCAGAGTAGAAAGGGCCATTGAAGGTTGTGGCCTTAGGCCACCCGCATCAAGGCGTCTTCACTCAAGCTTTATCAAATTGTTAGCTAGCTCAATGCCCTTGGAAGGAAGTCAAAAAGAAGGGAGGCCCACTGAATGTTGCAGCCAGAGACACCCAAGCGATGAGGATGTAGATGAACAAGGAGCTAGACAAAAGTGAAATGGCAAGAGGCAGCAATCGCACTGGTAGAGGAAACATCAATAACAACGGTAACAAGGAAGCGTAACCATACTAAGAAGAGCACAGATCGTTAGTCACCACAACCACAAGAAGAGCCCAAACTTCAACCAACGTGGAGAACCAAGCTATTGAACAAGAAGCATGCCAAATTGAGTGGATCCAAAGGAGGAACAAGGCTGCGCAAACTAGGCATACTAATAGACAACGGGACGGGGCCAAGGTGGTTGAAGAAAGGCTAAGACCGATGGAGAGATGCTGGCATTGGCACAATATCAACATAAAATGGTTGAAAGGAAGATTGAAACGAGATGTCTTGCTGGGGGGGTCGAGGGGCGACAAAGTGCATCGAGCATGGTTCTGAAACTATAAGAGAAAAACGAAGATGAAATGAGTAGAGGCAGAGAAAGAGGGTACATGGAGATGTAGCCTCGAGCGAGCTTGCCTGTCTGGGATTGAGCTGGACACAAGCTCAAGCTGGGCTACTTCCTTTGAGCTTTTAAGCAGGCTCGGCTCGAGCTCGGTTAGGCTCACGAGCTTGACCCAATATATAATAATGTATATCTTGTTCATAATATTTTATTAAAAACAATAATTTTAAGTTAATAATATTAAAGAAAAAGGTTAGGACAACACAATATTATTATATGAGACTAAAACATACTAATTTTTCACATGAATGTATATAATTTATCATTTACCTACTAACTTGTTAGAAAAATATAAAAATTAAACATACATCTAGGCTCGTGAGAAGCTCAAGCTCGGCTCGACAAAGCTCAGGAGCTTGGGGCTGGGCTCGGGCTCGAGTCGTTAAGAGCTCGAGCCGAGCTCGAATTGGGTCCGAGACGATTCGAGCTTGAGCAGCTCATGAGCCTCAAGCTTTTTTGACAACCCTACCATGGGAGACAAACAAATTTGGGAGCTAAAAGTGGATAGGAGAAGAGACACATGGGGGAGGCATCCACTGGCGATGGTGGCGGTGGGGAGGATGGTTTTGGTGGGGGTGGAAAACATCCTATAGGTGGAGAAGAAGCCCCACCCGTCGTCCTTTCACGTGGGGGAGCCAAATCATCCGGAATGGGCACTGTGCCAACCATATACGCCACATAGTTGTGTGGCCGCTGTTGATCACCAAGCTCTCATACACACCACCGCCACCGTCCGTTGCACCCTTGAGCTACAGTCGACACAATTCGACGCAGATCTAGCCCCAAAACCATCGATCTCATCGGCAACAGCCGCAGCTGCATGCGGCTGTTTCTAGGCTGCCGGTGATGACTGTCATCGCCTCAGACATCGCCTTCGTTGCCACAACCTGGTCATGCCCATCTCATGTGCTATCCCCAAGCCTCCATATTTGACAACAGAGAGGGGGCCTATGGTAAGTGAAGAAGAGGGAGGAAGTGGCTGAGGGAGGTGGGGGAGGAGCATAGAGGGAGGTGGTGGTGGAGGGGAGCGTCGTCGCTGATAACAAAGTGCTTGGCAGGAGGAGGCTCAAGGGTATCACCTCTCAGGTCACCCGTGGAGAGCGATATGGTTCACCTATCTACATATGGCTTCCCTCAAGCCTTACAATTTCGAGTCCCATTTAGACGTTGGTTTTTCATTCATATTGAACGAATTTTGATTGACATTTAATATTTTTTTAATAAAAATCGCTCAAGATGCACATTTCAAGTTGGCTCGAGATGCTCAAAATTTGTAAAATCTATCGATATTGAACCGTTCCAGCTTATTGCAGATTGACACGCTTTTTTGGTAATCGAAACCATATTAGGGTTCCAAAAACCGGTGTAACTGATTAGCACTGTGGATCATGCACTGGTTGGGCAGCTTGTTCCTTAAGAAATATGAATTTAAATAAAAATTCAAATTTAGAGTTAACTTTGGCTAGTAAGATTCGATTACTAATAAAAAATTTAAATTTTGGATTTGATTTTTTATCTGGTAATTTTTAACGAACTTTTATAAAAAAAATTGAACGAACTATCCGGTAATTTAGTCAAACCGGCATTCTAAACCCTGACCAAACACTACACCGGTTGATAGTCGCGGCAAAGCCAACCCAATGTAAAAAAAGGGAAGAAAAAAAATGATCAGATAGCGCACAGGAGGTATTTGAATAGCTTATTGTGCTACTTCAATAAGGTGCAGCTCCAGATCAAAACTTCTTTTCTGGAAGAAGAGTTCAGCAGACCATGGCCAGTCAATAGGGCGGCTTGCTTAGTGGTGCTAGCTAGTTCGTGTAGTAATGTACTTTACATAACCAGTGACTGCATCTAGCTGACGTAGGAAACCGTCGTCTACCTTGTTCTTTTTTTCTTCTAGCAAGAGCTACTGCTAATGCTTGCGTGCCTAAGCTCCAGTTCGAGGTGAAGCACAAGTGACCTCTTAGCTCACTTGTTGTTGGTTTCCGTAGAAAGGGTAGGCGCCATAAGCAGCAGCGTACATGCCCGGATCAGCAGGGAACGGTGTAGGGTAGCCGTATCCACTGTAAAACGGCGAGGCTGCGTAGTATATCCCGTTGTTCCACTGACTGCCATTGTCACTCCTCAGCTGAACATTGTCAAGAAATGCAGTCTCAGGTTCTTGCCTATGTTTACTGCAGAATTTTTACAGTTTCTGTGGTGGAAATGTAGCAAGGGGGAAGACAGTATACCTGCTTGTTTGCTGGATTGCGTCCCCACGAAAGGCGCACGGTCTGTTTCCCGATGATGCTTCCATTCAGTCCTTGCAATGCATCTTCTGCATTCTTTCTGCCAAATTGAAAACATTCGTGACACTACTGGATATTGTCACTGGAAAAAGAACAGAGGAAATTTACCCTGATGAAACATATATGGGCTGAAAATATACCTTTGAACAAACTGCACAAAGCCGCACTGCTTCCCAACTGGGATCTTTACCGATGAAATTTCACCGTATTGTGAGAATGTTTGCCTGAGATCATCTTCACTAACATTAGGATCAAGCCCACCGACAAATACCTACAGAAGTTACTAGAATGTTAGCAAAGGGAAAATTCGTAGACACAAGAGTTCATGGGTAAGTAACATCTGTACTCACAGTTGTGTTTGTCAAATCTCCATCTGATCGAGCAGATGAACCAGTAGGTCCAGAAGTACCTACACCAAGAAACATAATTAGAAAATAGGAATGAAGTATCACCATAATCGGAACACCTGTATAAGATTGTCAAAGCAAGTTTTATCCCATCCAGTGTTATTAAATATGGATAAGGCAATAATCAACTACCATTCTCAGTTTTGGTATATTAAATTCTCAGATTTTCAAGCAATCCATGTATTCTAAAAAGAATAATATATAAATCAAGCACGAGGTTAAATCTGAAAATATATGCGACAATTAACAGATATCAAGCATGTCTGATGTTCATCCAAAATTACAATTAGGTAAAATAATATAAAAATATTTCCAAGATGTGAAAATACTATAATAGTGTTGTTCACAGTTCTTCTGAAGGGAAAATGCAGGGAAAGTAGGATTTTTGTTCGAAAGGCATTGTAGGACCTTATAGATGAAAACGGAAGATTGCAAATAAGATATACACAATAATGACATCAAACACCAAAGTGCATCAATTACTAATCAAACGATGTACTCAGAAGCATGGAGAAGGATACTATATTCCTAAAAAAATAAATTAGGGAGATATGTTGAGCAAAAATAAAATATGTGATGTTGAAAGATTGATCAAGAATTCAAGATACAACTAAATACTGAATGAAAATAATTAAATAAGTATACTTTGTCTTTTTAAAAAAATAGTACAAGAGGAAGGGCAAAATGCTAACAAAATTATGAGTGAACACTGACAGAAAACCATAGTACATGACAGCAAATTTATAGAGTCCATACTAACTTCTGGTATACTACATTAATAGACAGAAAGATACGTAAATTTAGGGGTTCTAGTATTGAAATCAAGGATCTATTGAACAAATAATGCTTGGTACAAATGTACTAGTGTTGACAAAAAAACTGAATTAAATACTTATGATTTTGACCTGAGGTTTTTCTGGGAGTTGCAGGGCCAATTCTCATTGGCCTGGTAGAGCAATACACACCATTCATCTCAGTCATGGCATGTGTCTTCTCGTTATCATCTCCAAATCTCACAAAACCATAGCCCTTTGATCTACCAGTATTAGCATCAATAACAACTTTCGCACCTTTGACAGAGGAGTACCTTTTGGAGAAAGTCTCTAGTAATGTGGTATCATTGACATCAGAAGCAAGATCGCCTACAAATATGGAATGATCTGAAGCGATATCTGAACGTCTGTCCCCCATGCTAAATGATGCCCAGTTTATCCTAAAAGGTTGGTCAGTGTTTGGCATTATATGACCAGCAAAACCCTCAAGTACTTTCTCAGCAGCAGCGTGGCTGTAGAACTCTACAAATCCATATCCCTCCGATTGTCCAGTTTGCTTATTACGAATAACCTTTATGGCTACAACCTGAAACATATTCAAACCTATGAGCTTGAACTTGCAATGTCAAAATAAGAACAGACGACGTAGAATTGCATCGGATGACACATTCCGGTTAATTAGGCACGCAAACTTATATACTCATCCAACTTATTGAACTGCTAAAAAATGTTATAAAAGCAGAAGACTTTTAATTTCTTCAATATAGTAAGAGGAGGATGAATACAATATACTAACAGGAGCATGAATACAATAACCTTATGAATGAACATTTAATTTCTCCATATTGTCATTGATCAATACAATAAAGATATGTTTGGCAAATCTTCAACTCCAGCTCTACCTCTGAAGCTGGAGTCCAACCAAATGAAGCTCCACCCAAAAAGAAAGTGGAGCAGGCTAAAATGCTATCACAAAATAAACTACAGAAATGGAGCGGGATTCGAGCTTCTCCGTAACTTTACTGCACACTCAATTTATAAAGTTAAAATTAAAGCTAGAGCTATGTCAAACAAACATAAAAATATAGCAACTTATGAAACCTTATGAACAAACTTTTTATATGTTCAGCTTCCTAAAATATAGCATAGAAGGGAACAGGAAAGTTAGTGCTCCCGTTACTAACAGTAATTCCATCAAAAATAAGGAGAGGTCCCATCTACAGTACAAACTGTAAAGTCCTAATTAGTGTCAATGTGATGTTTGGAAATATCATTTGTCACCATTATTTTCTTGTTCTGTTTTTGTCTACCAACCTTTTTTTAGATAATGAAAAAGTGTATTACACCTTCCTTATATAAGCACCGGTTCACCAAAAGTTGTGGAACTATTTATGTGGCCATCAGCTCTTAGTATCCACGTACGTAAAGAAAACATTCCCTCATTATATAAAAAACAAGTTCCAATCACTGAAAGGTCCAAACCACCCAACGAGAAACCCTCAGACCATCCATCTCCTAAACACAGCACACGCCTAAAATTAGTCGACCAATGAGAGATGCAACAGATGGACGGCAATGGTACACCAAGGATGCTGCTGGTCGTTACGTGGTAGGCTAATAAGACGCTACCCACCAACCTGGCACATCAGGCCGAACGAACAAACGAACATTTCCCATCGCCAGTACAGGAAGGACGGCACATCGGCTCAGCCAATCTGATGAAACGAGGCCGGCCACTGCAAGTCCCAGTTCCAGCTCGCAGATCCATGCCTTCCGTTTGCCCAGCGGTTGCGAACTGCTAAGCCATTTCCCTTTTCAGCACTGTGACCCAATCATTTGTACCCATCTCTGCTGCTCTCACTGCCCTGCACCTACCTTGTTTTAAGATCCCCCTCTCTCATCTCTCTCCTACCTCAGCTCGCGCAACCCAAGAAATGGATCACATTTTGGAAACTTACCAGCACATCAAAATGACATTTTTTTAGTTAATGCAGGCATGGATAAGCACGTACACATTCGTTCCACTGGCTTGTCACATCAAGACGACGAAAAGATGACTCATGGGCACAGGTGAAGAAAAGAAACGATTTTTTTCGTAGGTTTGGCTCGGGGACCGCAAGGCCGCGGCCAAGATCTGGACTTTGGTAAGGCGCGGGAGTGCTCTCACCTCGCCGGTGTAGCCGAAGCAGCTGTGGAGGTAGTTCTCGTCCATCCAGTAGTGGAGGTCGCCGACCCAGATGGTCTTGTTCTCCTCCTGCCCGCCGCCGCCCTGCGCGTGCGGCGCCGGGGAGCCCATCGCCACGGCCACGGGCTGCGCTGCCCGCGGCGGGGGTGGCGGCGGGCCAACCGCGTGGAACGGCACGAAGTGCGGCGCGAACTGGGGCGGCGCCGGCGCCATCTGGTGCTGCATCACCATGGCCGCCGCCCCGGGGGGCGCGAACGGCATGGCCACCCAATGAGGTGGCGGCGGCGCAGCCGCCACTGCCGCAACCGGCGCCTGGGGCGGCGGCGCCACCACCTGCTGCGGCTTCTGCACTACGTCGCCGCCGCCGTTCGCCACCACCGCCTGCATGGTCACTCGCTCACCTCGGCCTCGCGCTCGCGCTCGCTCGCTCGCTCGCTGCAGGGCTGTCTCTGCGCCAACGCCTCTGTGAAGAGGAAGAAAGGATTTGGAGGCGAGAGGAGGGAAGAGGAGGAGAGGAGCTCGCGGGAGGTGGGGGGAGAGGAGGCTAAATAAAGCAGGCGGCGGCGGAGGATATGGGCGCGAGAGAGCCGTCCGATGGTGCCGCGTGGATGGCTTAGCGACCGTCGCTTTGGGATTTTGACCGGATCCACGTCGATGTCGGCCTGACCAGGCCTTGCCCCTGCGGGTTACACGTACAGCCGTTTCTGACTTTCGATTAGGGTGAGCGGGTGTGGAGTTGATGCAGCGCCACAGCTGATAATGATAAAATACTGCTCATATTAGTTAATAAGAATGCTCCCTCTATTTTATAATAATTGACACTAGCAACTATTTAATTTTAAACATTAATTGCCTGTCTTTTTTTAATATTTACAAACACTAAAAAGTAACGTCATTATTGAAGTGTGTTATGCCCTAAATATTTTTGGCTTTTGTCGAACAATTTAAGACAACTAATGGTCAAAGCTTAAATAAGAAAGTCAAAATTGTCTGTTATTAAAAAGGGGAAGGAGTAGCATGAATAATATGTAAAAACTCAAATGAGAGCTCTTTGGAAATATAAACGATGGTAAAAAAATTCTAAGGAATATGTATAAGCTAATAAAGACATTTTGTTAGTAAATTAGGTTTTGTTTGGCAAAGTGTTCAATGTATTACCTCAAGTAAGTATGAGGTGGGCAATCAAATGCTTAAACTCAAAAACCTAGTTTTAGAGGAGAAGTTGGCTGTACAGTAGGGGGGGTTTAAACTTTCAATATAGATAAAGCTTGATTCTAATGGTCGCGTTGGAGGACGAAGTTTGAGGTGGGGTGAAAGTGCTATATTTAGTAGGAGAGTCTAAAGCACCACATTTGTTGGGCCTAATGCAGCTTATCTAGAAATCAATAAACTGGTCAAATGGGAGCTTAGCTCAGCAAAACGAGACATATATAGTTAACCAAATATAATATCATAAGCTTTGACATCTCAACATGCATCCTAAAATATTATTACAAGGCTTATCCTTCTTCAAGCCATGTAGTCTTGCCATGACTTATTTCTTGAGACGAACTAATTATAGGTTATATCACTAGTACAGAAAGGCTAATAGACGTCGGTTTGAAACCCTAATAGGTGTTGGTTTTAAACCCGACACATATTAGTCGACAACAATGAACAAAGTCATTGGTACCGGTTCTTTAACCGGCACCTATTCGTCCTAATAGGTACCGCTTTTGAATTGAGAATTGGTACCTATTTGATCTAATAGGTGTCGGCCAATATTAAAAACTGACAAAGGTGTCGGCACCTATTAAGACAAATAGGTACTGGTTCTCAATTCAAAACCGGTATCTATTAGGACAAACAGGAAAAATTGGCATCTATTAGGATAAATAGGTGCCGACACCTATATTACGAATCTTACAGTGGAAGGAACAATATAGGTATCAAGTGAATAGTAAAACCAGCATCTATACTATAGGTATCGATTTTTTCTGTTGAGCCGACACCTATTGGGAAAGAATAGGTGTCGGTTTGTAATAAAAACCGACACCTATAATATAGGTGTCGGTTTGTACATACACCCGATACCTATTTGTGGCAATAGGTGTCAGTTCGTGTTACGAACCGGAACCTATTTGTTAGGCGCCACCTATAGATATAATATGTGTTAGATATATTTGAACCGACTTTTTTTGGGCGATACCCATGTTTTTTTTAGTAATGTATCTAGCAAAAACGAGACGAGTCTCTCCTCAAATGTGGGCAATTTAAGTGGGTTCACTTCCTATTTTAAGTCGATCATAAAAAACTTTATGTAAAACCAAATATAATATATGTTACACCAACCACAAAACTAGGACAAATTCACTTCATGTACGTACTCCGTATTCCCTCAATAAATATTTGATGCTTAGACAAGATTTGATCACAATTTTAAAATTCTGACCATTGATTTTATACCAGAATTAATTTAATTATAAAATCTAATAAGTTTATGGTATTATGGTAGTATTTTCTAGGCAAATTTATCTGTACCAAACTTTTAGCTAAACAATTAAGGAATTGTTGGTGGTTGATTCTTTAAAAGTTTGATCAAATCTTGTCACAAAGCATATCAAATATTTATGACCAGATGTAGAGATGAAAACGTTTGGAAAACAGCTTTCATCATTTCTGTAACCATATTTTTCTCCAAAACAGAATTAGAACGGTAAAGCCGAGAACAAATATGGTACTGAGAATATTGGGAAGTCAGAAATGAAATTACATTGATGAAAACATGTCAGTATCGATCGAAAACCGCTAATATATGTCAAAAACATTGTACTGTAAAATCACATATAACCAAATAAATTCAATTTAAAACTATGTAAACTACAATTGTCTCTTCTTTAGCCATGTATTTAAATTAGAGATTTTGTTGAAGAGTTGACAGGCCTGTATATTATGGTCAAATAGAGACATGAATCATCCATATTTGGGTATTTCGAAATATGGTGTTACCGTATTATAAAGATGGTAATTTTCACATAAATACGATAAAATAAGGAATCAATTGGTAGAACAGCAAAACCGCCGTTTCCGTCCACCATTGTTCTTGCCATTTTCATCATTTACCATTTTCCATATGGTTCGGTAGAAACTGAAAATGAGCATCGATCGGTTGAAAATTTCTGCGACCGTTTTCAATTCTAATAGGAGAGAGTATGTATCAGGTTTGCTGCCCAGGCCATTCTACTGTATCCTCGGTAATTTAGTTCAGTTATATGTTAAACCTGAATTTTTGTGAGGTCATGTGGTTTTCACTAGACCGTAGAATTCTTAACCCCCAACAGTAAACGCACCCCTTGCCGGATGGATAATATACGCATCGGCGGCACGGCCTTTCTCAGACGCAGAAACCATAGAAAACAACCGGCAAAGTGCAAGTTGCACCCACAGATTCAGACTCTAGCACTTGTCCACTCTCCCCCACCCTATCGCCACAGACAAAACACCATCACTCGCATAAAGAAAAGGAAAATGGCACCGCAGGCAGGCAGGCTGTGCAAAGATAATAACACAATGCCAGGGCATTCCACGATCCCCTGCAACCTGGGTACATCGGTGAACCCAGCACATACGGCTGGCTGGCTGGGCTCTCATCATCTAGCTCTAGCTGCGTGTGTGTGTGTGTGTTTACATGCAGACTCTCATGCTATCATGCAGATGCAGCCCCGGTAGCTTGAGCTGGCCATGCGCCCATGCCGATGGTCTGGGCCCTGCATCGCCATGTAGAATCTGGCAAAGAAAAGTTTGTGTGTGTGTGTGTGTGGATGATTCATTTGCTGCCCTACAAACAAACAAACAAGGAGGGCGCCATGTGGTGGCAAGCAGGCATTGCTGCAAGTTGGGGGTGTGGTCTGTCACCTCACTTTCAGCTCCAAATGATTTAAGAGTGTGTGTCTGCATTGGGCAGTGACAAGGGTGGGAGACGGTGAATCTCAGAAAGTTGAGCTAAGCCTGAGTTTTGGTGAAAGATGGGAGGGTAAAATGGAAGTGAAGGTAGATAGGATGTGGGGACTACTACTGTCTACTGTTGTTTGTTAGCTGCCATGCTATGATGTTGTCTGATGTTTTCCATCAATCAGATAAAAAAGGACAAAACAGTGCACGGGTAGTTTTTTTTTTCTTTCCTTCTTTTGGAGGTGGGGCCTGAGTGTCTTCCCGTTTTCCCTTCATCCACAGAATCAACAGGTGACCACCACAGATCAGGAATGGCCTATGGCGTTGCATCATCAGTTCAGTTCAGCGAACTGTTGGCATGTCGCAGAACTCAGCCTGACAGCGGAATGCTTCAATCCAGCGATTCTAGCAACGATGACCTCAATCCGCTATGCTAATCCGGTGGTGTATATGTGCCATGACGAACTCAGCACAGCAATTACATCGATCCTGCAATGACATTTTTCTTGACAGGATTTTAAAGAGATTAAAAGAGAGCGTTAAACCTTATGGGTCAATTTCATGGAATCAAGAATTCTACTCACAGATTATGGGCCAAAATAAAAGCCCAAGAAATTTCTTTGCCCTGTTTATGGCTTCCGTTCTTTTTCTTGTCAAAATCAGCGGCTCCAAACAGAATATCTGTCAGGTCAAATCGCGCCTTCTGAAATCCACACGAGAAAAATACCTGCAGGCTTCTCTGCGCCACCGCTTTTCCGACGCCAAGATCGGCAGGATCTCTTGCTGTGCATCGCATGTTAGAATTAGGCTGTACCACACGATGGCTGCCTCTGACCAAACCTGCCTAGCTAGTAGCTAGCTTTGTCTCTTCGTTTTACACACCAAGTTGCGCCATGACGTCGACAGGTTCCGGCTTCAGAGAGTGAGGAGAAAGGATAGCAAGAAACCAGCTCTTTCTTTTCGTACGGATCCAGCGTGCACGATGAGTTCAGGCCGAACTGATCGATCTCATGCATGGCTGCCTAGTGCGACGGCAGGTCAGAGGGGAATATACTCACACGATGGCTGAGACCAGTGTCGATCCAGTCAAATGTGGTTCAGAATCTTGGCATATCATATTAACCTGGGCAAAAAAGGAGTGCTTCCTAGATCTCTAGTTGGGAGAGAATCTCATGCATGCATGTTGTGTCCTTTTCAATCGATCTGATTTTCCTACTAATAACTAGAGAAGCTGTCATGATATTCCTTAAGTAAATAGGGGGTGATAATTAGCTTGAGTGATCAAGAAGATTATCGTAATTAATTGGATGCACGTACTGTGAAGGAATAATAACCAGGATTCGTTTGGTTGTCAGCCATGCATGAGCAATATACTACTAAAGCCATGCATTAATTAGGTTTGATCATTATCTAAAAGTATTTAATAGCCTTGATGAATGCTTCTCTAGCTTGCTCAGTCCTACTAATTGCGAGTTTTTTAAAGTAAAATTTAAGCCGAGTGCTGGGAAAAGACTATATAGCTTGATACTGTTATAATCTGTCAGTTCAGCGTTGGACTGGTTAATGGGTTCAGAAATCTGAAGTAAAAGGTCAGAACCAAGTTGAACACATTCAAGGCCCATAATCCGTGCAGAATCTAGAATTTAGAACTGAGAAGAATTGCAACTTGCAATGAAGTGCCCGTACTACTTCATCATCAGTTCATATAATACGAAAAGAACAAAAAAAAAGGGTTTCCTTTGTTAGATTTGCTATCAAGAAATTAAGATTCTGCTGCTCTGCTTGCTTGGTTCCTAGGGTGGAGGAACTTTCTCAAGTCGATGGCTCTCCTCCTTTCGGTTCACTTTCTTTCCCTTTTCCCTGCAGGGCAACAGTTTCAAAATAGGCCTCCTCGTTGGAGTTTGGACTACACCAATAGGAGGAATTGGAAACCCAACTGTCCAAACATCACCGTAACAATTGAAAAATATGATTAAAATTTCACTGCTTCTGTAGCGCATGTCAATCAATAGTAGTAGTAGTACAGAACTTCCTTTTTTCGAAACAACAGCTTAGGAGGTTGGCGTTCTATTATTTTAGGAGTAAATACAGTAGCCAAGTGACGATATGAAAATGTAAATAAGATTTACACCCATGGCAGCAAACATACTTGTCGCCATGCTCATGATTTCCTCAAGGCGATATTCTCGCTAAATCCTTGGCACCTCCCATGCTCTCGTCCAAAATACAGTAGCATGTTGTTTGGACAATTTGTCGACTTGAAAGATTCTCTGGTTTTTTCTTCCAAATTTCTCGTGACACACAAGCTCCCCGCGCCATCGCTCACGCGTGGGCGATACGGGGAGAAACCCTAGCCGGCCGCCCCTCTCCCCCCTTCCTTTGTCGCGCCGCCGCCGGAAAGCCGGGCGGCATGCTAGGAAGGCAGCGGTAGGGCCGTATCCCAGTGATGCTTGGTCTCCAGTGCGAGGGAGAAGGAGCGAAGCCGAGGCAACGGTACGGCGTGCCCCGGTGACGGAGGCCACGGATCTGGCGCTAACACTACCGAATCAAACACCCCACCCCGGGGGCGAAGGGATCTAGCCGCCCTAGGCTGGATCTGACTGAGGTTGCACTCGGGGTGGTAGGATGAAGGGCCGCATGGCTACCAGCAGTGGGAGCCGATGCTATGTGGAGGTTGCGGCCGGAGCAAGCCACGCACGAGTCACCACCGGTGGGAGGCCGGCATGGCGCGGAGACATAGCCGGCGACAAGGTGTTAACGACCAAATTTGGTAACCAAATCCATGAGTTTGAAGCATAGATTGAGGCGAAATCGGAGGAAATGTGTGATCTGCGGGAAACAGAGACTGCATCGGCTGAGTCCGAATCGACTACGAAGTCAGTCGGCTGAGTCCGAGTCGGACCAGGATAGCCGATTGCCGGTTCCGATTGAAGAAAGAGGTGGAACCAATCCCAAAAAGGAAAGGTTAAAGATAAATTATTGGATTCGGTTTCTAAAGTGCATTAAAGATGTCGCCATCTACGGATAAGGTCCTATAACAGCAATTGTAACTTCAAGATAGAATATTTTGTATAGTTTCCTTTATAGATAATGTCGGTTTGTTTAGAGATTCAATCTGTAATAAGAATCGTGTCCGTTACGGACTCATTATATATTCGGGTATAAATATGACCTGAGACCTTGTAAAAAATATCAACACATATCAATACAACTTCGACGCCTCACCAACCTTTTTGTTTTATATTTTCTCGACGAGTTCTTGCTTCGCTCTCGGGCTGCATCGATTTCGATCTCCAGGGAAGGTATTTTTTTGTTACAAGTGGCTTGTATCGTAGGGGTTAGTGCTTCCATCATCATGATACTCTAATTCTGATGTTATAAACTACTTAATTTATCATATACGGTATATAATCTAGATCAATGTCTAGATCTATCTCGCGATCGACTAGTATCTCTTTGAAGATAGCAGCCAAATAGATCTGCGTAGCTCTAAGAGCGACTTGATAGATCAACTTGATGCAACATTAAGTACAAAATGAGGTACGAGATCTATTTAGGTTAATGAGAACTCCTCGAGATGGTAGATACGCCATATAACCTAAATTAACCTCTTGATCTAGCTCTGTCGGCTCCTATCTTCAAAGAGATACTAGCTGATCGCGAGATAGATCTAGACATTGATCTAGATTATATGTCGCATATGATAGATTAAGTAGTTTATAACATCAGAATTAGAGTATCATGACGATGGAAGCACTAACCTCGACGATATAAGTCACTTGTAACAAGAAATTACCTTCCCTGGAGATCGAAATCGATGCAGCCCGAGAGCAAAGCAAGAACTCGTGAGAAAATATAAAACAAAAAGGTTGGTGAGGCGCCGAAGTTGTGTTGATATTTTTTTACAAGGTCTCAGGTCATATTTCAAGTACTTGCCCTTAAAGAGCCCTTCCAAACACCTCTCTATCTAATCCTTCTAGCATGTAGGCTCCTTTAGAGACGTATTTGTGGATCTTGAAAGGCCCTTCCTAATTAGGTGACCACTTGCCGAATTTGCTATCTCTTGAGCCGATAGGCAATATCAATTTTCAAACAAGCTCGCCTTCTTCAAAAGACTTAGGCGCGACCTTCTTGTTGTAGTGACGAGCCACTCGTTCTTTATCTCTGGTTACCTTTTCCAAAGCGCGCATCCTTGACAACACTAAATCCTCAGACTCATCCACCATCAGATTATAATAATCATCGGCTATCAAGTCGTCCTGTAATTGAATTCTTCTTGAGCCGATGATGTTTTCCCATGGTAAGACTGCTTCATCTCTGTAACCAATTTATATGGAGACACCTGGATTGCTCCATGGCAAGCCATCCGATAATCTCATAATGATTCAGCCAATCAGCTATGCCATTGCTTTGGGTACTCAACGATCTTTCTCTTTATCAACTTGATCAAACTCTTATTTGAAGCTTCAGCCTGTCCGTTAGCCTGAGCATAATATGGTGAAGAATTCAACAACTTGATCCTCATGCTGTCGGTAAATTGGACAAACTCGTCGAAGACAAAGATAGATCCATGATTTGTAGTGATAGTCTGAGGGACGCCGAACCTGTATATAATATGTTCCTTAACAAATTCGATCGCATCCCTAGAGTTAACCTTTTTCAAGGGAATTGCTTTCACCCACTTGGTAAAATAATCGGTTGCCACCAATATAAACTTGTATCCTTTGCTCGAGGGTGGATTTATCTGGCTGATCATATCGATTCCCCAACCTCTGAATGGCCAAGGCTTGATGATGGGGTTCATAGTCGATGTTGGTGCTCTTTGGATGGCTCCAAATTTCTGGCAATCTTGACAACCCTTGTAATACTTGAAGCAATTTTCCAGCATAGTCAGCCAAAAGTATCATGCTCTCCGAAGTAACCACTTCATCTTATGAGCCGATTGATGAGTGCCATAGATCCCCTCGTGCACCTCTCCTATGGTAACCTTTGCTTGATCGGCACTCAGGCACTTAAGTAGCACGCCATCAATCGTCTGATAATATAAATCTTCATTGAGCAAAACATATCGTAAAACCTTGTACCGTAATTTTCTTGAGGCCGTTTGAGAAGGGTTTTGTAGATAATTATAAAGATCAAACCTCCAGTCGTCAGCTGAGATGGTTGCAATCTCCACTTCGACATCTTTTGTCATCGGCTTGTAGCCCGATGCCCCCTGAGCCAATGTTTACACCCAAAATTGACACCTAGGAATCAAAATAGCAAAGATTGCCAATATTTAGAAATTTGCTGGTTTCTTCGGAGAGGCTGGTTTGACCGCCGTGTATAGGCCGGTCAGACCGGGCAATGGGACCGGTCAGACCGAAGGCATATGGTCGGTCTGACCGGCAGAGTCCGAAACTTAGACGACTTCGTCGGTACTCGGGTTTCCTTTCCCCATACGGTGTATCTCGGGTTTCCAAACATGTTTATCCCGAATTAGACGTGGAGATGGGCCTGTGGAGGGCAAGACCAACTCATATATAAGGGCCAAGGCCAGTTCAATTGTAATATCGAAACACACAACATATAATCAATCTATTTGAATCATTTTCTTTATTTTCAAACGTATAATCAATCTATTTGAATCATTTTCTTTATTTTCAGCCATATTTTTCTACTTTGCCCTAGTTTAGTCCATCTTTGTCTGTTTGCGCTGTAAACCGTCTGCCGCCGCTGCGAGAGTGCGACACTTCTTTGTAAGTTTGTCTTGAAAACTTTCCGTTTACTCACGAGACGAGTAGTTATCAATCTATCCATCTAAATCGGTTCCGCTAGCCGATTTGATCTACAAAACCCACTTTGTTCTAGTTCTTGCTAGATTGAAGTGGTTGGCGACTCTGTACCAAGAACCACCGTAAGGCTTTAGGTGATTCGATCATGTTCGTGCCTTTTGCCAAAAAAAGGTGCCAACACGATTTTTGGCGAGTCTGCTGGGGAAGACACGACGCCAAATCGGATTCGACACCGCCATGTCCAAGCAAGCGGCGCAAGACGTGGAGCCATCCAACGTTGTCCACATCTCGTTGGACGACTTGGATGGGGAGGCTCGCCAAATAATGGAGGAGCGCATTCGAGCAATCACTCAGGAGGTGCTAGATCAATCTTGCACCAAAACGCGACAAGGCGTCATCATCAAGCCTGGGAGCCTGCTCAAGGTAACTCGCGGCGAGGTAAGCGCTGATCACATCTCTATGCCTATTCAAAAACTTGTTGCTAGTACGGTGGATGAGTTCGTTACCACCGCCGTGAACAATAAGATTGAATCCGCTATGGAGGCTTATTTTAATAGGTTGTTTAAAGCGCACATGAGCAGTAAATCCGGTCTGCCCACGACTGATTCGTGCGCCTACCTCGATTGCAGGGGGAGGCCAGCCCCCTGTGAACCACATATTCGTAAGACCGACGGGGCAATTGCCCAAGGCCCCGGCGAAAGTAGTTTCGCGCTCGCCGGTCCGGACCGGCCCTACGGCCGGGCTCCGATCGGCCTCACTACGTTGGTCCGACGGGCCGACGGCCGGCGCGACGGCACGGCTCGACCGGCCTATGGCGGTTCGACGGGCCGCTTTACGTCGGTCTCGACCGGCTCGCCATACATCGGTCGTGCCGACCGCCGCCGGCCCGCACTCATACTACACCGGTGGGCCGGCGGCTATATGGCTGGTCGACCGCGCCTTACTTATCCGGTCAGACCGAGCCCATGGCTGGTCAGACCGGCGCTCTAGTGCCAGTACAGGAGGTAGATCCCATCACGGGCAACTCGGTTCTATACCACGTTCCCGCACACGACTCCCCTGTGGCTACTGTTCATGCACCGATTCCCCCGCATGTCCCCAACCAATACAATGATCCTAATAGGGGATATCCGCGCGACACGAGAGATGGCCAATATGACAATATTGCGCCGCAACAGCCACCCTTTAGGCCATCAGTCGTGCCCGACCCGCCTAGGCATGAAAATATGGAGGAACAAATCAGGAATATCATTGGAGAGTCGTTTGGAATTGAGCCCAGGAATCGTGCTAAGGTTTACCAAAAGCCGTATCCTGACTACTTCGATAATATCCCATATCCTCGTGGTTATAGAGTCCCTGAATTCACCAAATTCAGTGGAGATGATAATAGGACCACATGGGAGCATATCGGCCAATTTTTAGCGCAATGTGGGGAGGCTAGCACTTCGGATGCTTTTAAATTGCGTTTATTCTCTTTGTCTTTATCCGGTACTGCTTTTACTTGGTTTACATCTTTACCGGCTAACTCTATTCATACTTGGGCTCAGTTAGAACAGAAATTTCATTATTATTTTTACACTGGTGAGACTGAGCTTAGACTTTGTGACTTGACATCGATTAGGCAAAAATATAATGAATCTTTTGCAGATTACATTAAGAGGTTTAGAGATGCTAGAAACCGATGTTTTAGCTTGAATATAACCGAGAGAGATTTGGCCGAACTCGCTTTCAATGGGTTGCTTGCTCCCATTAAAGAAAGGTTAGATGGCCAACAATTTTTTGATGTTAGTCAAGTAATGCAGAAGGCTCTGGCTCAGGAAAGCCGAGTCAGAGATGCTAAAAAGTTTGTTAGGCCCAGTGATAAGAAACCTCATGTTAGCATGATCGACTGTCCTACTAGTGATTCTGAGTCTGATGAGGGCGATCATGACATGTATGTCGCTGAGTGGTCTTGGACAAACAAGAACAAACCCTTCGTTTATTCTAGCTTGACGCCGACTCCTCGCAAGGATCGGCAGAGCGAGATTAAGTATAGTTTCAATGTGGCCAAGTGTGATAGGATTTTTGACTATCTCTTGCAAGAAAAACAGATCAAATTACCTAAAGGCCACATCATACCCTCGTTAGAAGAATTGAAGCGCCTTTCTTACTATAAATGGCATGATTCTTATTCGCATTCTACTAATGAGTGTAATGTTTTTCGTCGACAGGTTCAATCGGCCATAGAGGAAGGACGATTGAAACTCGCCGAGGGCCCGAAGATGAAACTTGACAGCGATCCTTTTCCCGGTGAATACCATTGACCTTTGTGGAGATTGTGGCAATCGGGTATCTACACGGCAAGCTTATCCGACTGGAGGTAGGGATAGACTGCGCATGCTATATCTGTAAGCCGAACTTGACTTGGGTGTTACGGTTGCCGATAGAGATAAGGCAATCGGCCCATAGTCACGGTTTGGTAAGATTGAGGAAACCGACTTAGAGTAAGATAGGGTTTCCGACTTGTAAACCCTTCCTCCCAAGACTATATAAGGGGGGTAAGGGGCGTCCTTTGAGGAATAATTCCAATAGGATATCCAACACTAGATCTGAGATACGACTTCATAAGCAAGAGCTTTAGATCACGAGATCAATAAAGACACTCGGCGGATCGAATCCACCGAAACAGGAGTAGGGTATTACCTCACGAGAGGGCCTGAACCTGTCTAAATCTTCTTCTTCTTCTAACCCATCGTGCTTGGCGATCTTGATTGTGACCCCATAAAATATATTGCCGAAACCAAGTTTCGACAGTTGGCGCGCCAGGTAGGGGACGCGCGCCGAGACTTCCTCAACAATCTCGCCGACAAGCGTGATGGGATCTCCCTCAAGACTCGGCGGCTTCGCCGCCAACTTCGCCGACGACTCCTCCTTCGACTCGGATTCGAACCAGTCGGAGGGAAAGACTTACTCGGCGCCATTTGGGCTCCCCAATAGCGCCGAGATCTACAACAACGTCTTGAAGGCCAAGATACAATCCACCTTCTCCGACGACGGACTTCGCTCGGCACCATTCGGATTACCGAATACTGCCGAAATCTGCGCCAATCTTCTCGCCTCCCCGACGGAAGCAATCTACTCAGATGAAGACCTCTCGGTGCCGTTTGGGTTACCAAACGCCGCCAAGATCTACAAATCAACTTCTCTCCCCGAGTTGACGGCAATCCACTCGGAGGAGCCTAATCCCCAAGCTCCGACTCGGACTGGAACGATCCAGATCCAGGTTTCCCAGGATCAAGGGAGGTCGCTGTCATCCTCCCATCATTCGGCTCCTGCTCATCTTCAGAGCTCAATGGATACCTCAGCTCCGCCGGCTTCGACAATCTCTACGGCATCCCTTCCGACGAAGCCGACAACTCCGACTGCCACATGGACTGCGAGCCGAAGTGCTTTGACGTCCTCATGGCCGAGCCGATGAGTCCGACTCATCCATGGCCGGAAGGCTCGCCGAAGAGGAGCGAGCGAATGGAGCTTGAGCGCAAGACGCCGAGGAGGAGAAACAACGCAAGGACGAAGGCGACAAAAGGAAGCGGATCTACGTGCGGCGGACGGTCCGCCGAGGAGGCCATCCTCCAAACACGGGTTCGCAACATCAACATCTTCCGACGCCACGGCGAACGCTGCCGCCGCACTCACGCTCTTGGACACCGTCATGGAGACGGCTCCGGCCAACGTGACTCCTATACTGGATAAGATCAAGACCATCGTCGCTGCCACGGCTAACGGCCATCCCACCACCTCGGCTCGAAGGCTGACTGAATCCGTGGCCGAAACGCCTGATAAAAGCCGGCTTCCGCCTCTAAAGTCAGGAGACTACGGAGGCCCGAGCGGCTCGGCCGCCAACCAAGCCGAGAGGCCCACCTCGCGAGTCCACACCTAGGTACCAAGAACACGACCGACTCCCGCGACAAACGAAACGGACGTCCACCCGTCCACCACCGAGTCCGCCGCAAAGACTCGCCTACCCAACCAGCCCAGGAAGACCCCGCCGAGTGATCTCGGGAAGTCCTCGATCGCCGCTACCAGGAGCGCGACCGACGCACTCGGGAAGATCGGAGGGGATCACCCGATAGCGGCGACGACGGAGTACCAGCCTTCACTCGGGAACTCCGCCGAGTGCACTGGCCGAGTGGCTTTAAGCCCACAGGGATTGAAAGGTACGATGGCAAGACCGACCCTGAATCTTGGTTAACTGTATATACCCTTGCCATCCGAGCTGCAGGAGGCGACAACAAAGCCATGGCCAATTACCTGCCCGTGGCCCTCGCAAACTCGGCCAGAAATTGGCTCACGAGCCTCCCAAGAGGCTCAATCGGCTCGTGGAGCGAGCTGAGGGACCACTTCATCGCCAACTTCCAAGGCACCTTCGAGAGGCCCGGCACACACTTCGACCTCTACAACGTCATCCAGAAGCCGGACGAGCCCCTGAAGGATTATATTCGGCGTTTCTCCGAGAAGCGCAACAAGATCCCGAACATCACCGATGACATCATCATCGCCGCCTTCGGGAAGGGAGTCCGTGATGAGCCGCTTATCGGCAAGTTCGGGCGCAAACCACCGAAGACGGTGAAACAAATGTTCGAGACGGCGAACTCATACGCCAAATCCAACGACGCCATTAAGGCCGCCCGTCAAGACCGGCCCGACGAAGGGAGGACAAGCAAGCAGAGGAAGCCAAAATCCTAAGAAGAATGGCGGCAACAACGGCAACCAAGGCCGAAAGATCGCAAGCGCCGATCGAAGACCTAGTGGCCGCAACCTCCAATACTCAACGCCGTCCCCGAGTCGCGCCTACGACACCATTATGAACGCCCAGTGCACCCATCATCCGAATCATAAGCACGCGGCGAAGGATCTTTATCTACAAACAGTTCATAACAATGACGTGGCGCGGCTCAACAAGAGGCCGATCGACGAGGCTGGCCCGTCCGGCGCCAAGAAGAACAACGCGGCGAAAATGCCGAACCTTTTCAAGACCCAGTGGGGAACTCAACCACATCTTCGGGGTCCGCTAGCCTATGAGTCCAAGAGGAAGCAAAGCTAACCGACCGGGAGGTCAATGCGGCTCAACCCGAAGTCCCACATTCTGCGATGGTCGGAAGTGGCCATCACCTTTGACCGCTCGGATCATCCCGACCGAGTGGTTCATCCAGGCGCTATCCACTCGTCCCGACCCGGTGGTCCGCAATATCGAGGCTCAAGCGCGTCCTCATCGATGGGGCGGCGCCCTCAACATCCCGTTCGCCAAGACCATGGACGAAATGCAGATCCCGAGGGCCGAACCGAAAGCAAGCTCAGCCCCCTTTCACGGAGTTATCCTGTGGCTGTCTTCAACACCACTCGGGCACATCTCCCCCCAGTCACCTTCGGAGCCCGAGAGAACTTCCGAACGGAGAACGTCACCTTCGAGGTGGCCGACTTCAAAACAGCATATCATGCCATCATCGGAAGGCTCGCGCTTGCCAAGTTCATGGTGATCCCCCACTACACTTACCTCTCGCATGAAGATGCCGGGTCCGAACGGTGTCATCACTCTTCGCAGCAACGTGAAGCAAGCCTTCACTGCGACAAGGAGAGCTGCGACATGGCCCAATCTCGCGAGAGATTACGTGGCCAACAAGAAGTCCGATTGGCTGCATCAACCGGCAGAGGGCGAAGTCCCCGCGAAGAAGATAGCCAAATCGGGATCCGGCGATGCCAAGACCAAGAAGATCTCCCTTGATTCGCCCGATCCCTCCAAAGCCGTAATGTCGGCGCCGACCTAGATCCCAAATAGGAAAGCGCGCTCGTCACCTTCCTCCAAAATAATAAAGATGTTTTTGCTTGGAAACCATCGATATGCCAGGATTCCTAGGGAGGTGATCGAGCACTCTTTGAACGTCAAAGATGACGCCAAGCCGATAAAGCAACGATTACGCAGATTCGCACAGGATCAAAAAGACGCGATCAAAGAAGAACTTGCAAAGCTCTTGGCTGCCGGTTTCATTAAAGAAGTCCTTCATCCCGACTGGTTAGCCAACCCAGTCCTGGTCCGCAAGAAAACGGGCAATGGCGCATGTGCGTTGACTACACCGACCTCAACAAAGCCCGCCCCAAAGATCCATTCGGGCTGCCTCGCATTGACCAAGTCGTCGACTCAACAGCCGACTGCGAACTCCTGAGTTTCTTGGACTGTTACTCGGGCTATCACCAGATCAGCTTGAAAGAATCCGACGCTTGAAGACATCGTTCATCACGCCGTTCGGGGCCTCGCTATATCACCATGCCTTTCGGCTGAAGAACGCCGGAGCCACATACCAACGCATGATCCAAAGATGCTTCCAGACGCAGATCGGCAAAAACGTTGAAGCTTATGTCGACGATGTTGTCATCAAGACCAAGCGAAGAAGACCTGATCGCCGACTTAGAGGAAACCTTCGCAAACATCCGGGCCTTCGAATGAAGTTAAACCGGAGAAGTGCACCTTCGGCGTCCCATCGGAAAGCTACTCGGCTTTATGGTGTCACATCGCGGCATTGAAGCAAATCCGAGAGAAGATCAACGCTATTTTAAACATGAAGCCCCGAGTAACCGAAAGACGTCCGAAGCTCACTGGCGCATGGCGGCACTAAGCCGTTTCATATCCCGACTCGGCGAACGAGGCATGCCCTTCTTGAGCGCTAAAGAGGACAGACGACTTCCGGTGGACCACGAAGCCAACAAGGCCTTTGAAGATTTCAAAGAATTTCTTACCACGCCACCCGCCCCGGCTTCGCCTCGGCCCAGGAACCCCGTTGCGTACGTCTCAGCCACTCACCAAGTGGTTAGCACATGTCCTTGTGGTTGAACGCGAAGAAGAAGGACGGGCCCGGAAGATTCAAAGGCCAATTTACTTTGTTAGCGAAGTATTGGCGGAGCCAAAATCCGCTACCCTCGGTACAAAAATTGCTTTATGGTGTTCTAATAACCGCGAGGAAATTGGCACACTACTTTCGTGGTCACTCGGTCACCGTCGTCACCTCTCTCCCACTCGGTGACGTCATCCACAACCGCGAGGCAACGGGCGTATCGCCAAGTGGGCCCTAGAACCGATGCCGTGGACTTAATTTTTAAGCCCGGGACGTCCATTAAGTCACAAGCCTTAGCGGACTTCTGGCCGAGTGGATGAAGCAAGAACACGTGCCTCGAGAAGATCTCCAACACTGGACCATGCACTTCGACGGATCCAAGAGGATCACCGGCTTGGGAGCGGAGTCGTGCTGATCTCCCCGACCGGGGAAAGGCTAAGATATGCCCTCCACCTCCACTTCTCCGCCTCACACAACGTCGCCGAGTACGAAGCTCTTCTACATGGATTGCGTCTCGCAGTCTCACTCGGAATTCGTCGGCTTATTGTGAAAGGCGACTCCCAGCGGTCGTCAACCAAGTGATGAAGGACTGGTTCGCTTAAATGACACTATGGAGGCCTACCGACAAGAGGTCCGCAAGCTTGAGGACAAGTTTGATGGGCTAGAACTCTCACATGTCTGAGACATAACAACGAAGCCGCTGATGAGCTAGCACGGTTCGGATCTAAGCGCGAAGCTGCCCCAACGGACGTCTTTGTCGAACATCTCTACGAACCAACCGTCACGGCAAAGACGGCTCCGACGAACAAACCGCCAACGAAGTCGCCATGACCGACACCGACTGGAGGACGCCGCTCGTCAAATTCTTAACTCGCAGAAGAGCCGCTGGATGACCAGGGATGAAGCGAACGCGTCCGGCGTCGTTGCCAAGCATACGTCATGGTCGACTCCGACCTATACAAGAGAAGCCCCTCGGAATTCTAATGAGGTGCATCACACCCGAAGAAGGGAAACAATTACTCCAAGATATCCACTCGGGCATATGCGGAAGCCACGCGGCGACGCACTCGGTCGGAAAAGCTTACGAGGCAAGGATTCTTTCGGCTTTGTCTCCGACGCGGATAAAGTCGTAAGAACCTGCGAAGGCTGCCAGTTTTTTGCCCGACAGAGCCATGTCCCGGCCTAGGAGCTTCAAACAATCCCACTTTCTTGGCCGTTCACAGTATGGGGGCTGGACATGGTTGGCCCTTTCAAGAAAGCTCCAGGAGGTTTCACACACCTCTTCGTCGCAATCGACAAGTTCTCCAAGTGGATTGAAGCCAAGCCGGTCGCCACAATCACCGCCGACAAAGCACGAGACTTTTTCCTCAACATCGTGCACCGCTTCGGCGTCCCAAACAGAATCATAACCGATAATGGAACTCAATTCACGGGAGGCATCTTCAAGGAATTCTGCGAAGACTTCGGAATCAAGATCGCTATGCATCGGTAGCTCACCCTAAAAGCAACGGGCAAGTCGAGCGAGCCAACGGCATGGTCCTTCAAGGCATCAAGGCTCGCGTTTTCGACCGACTAAGCCCTTACGCCGGCAAATGGGTTCAAGAACT
Organism: Oryza australiensis; assembly: GCA_019925245.2. Lineage (NCBI taxonomy): Eukaryota > Viridiplantae > Streptophyta > Magnoliopsida > Poales > Poaceae > Oryza > Oryza australiensis. The sequence goes on from JAIFGZ020000478.1 coordinate 2,556,506, forward strand.
CCCCTCGGTCCTATGGTCGCTGCGAACCACACCCAGTCGGGCCACCGGCCAAACTCCTTTCTTTTTGGTCTATGGCGCGAAGCCATGTTGCCAAACGAGATGAAGTATGAATCCCTCCGGTCCGCAGCTTCAACGATGAACGCTACGACCCCGGCCGAGTGGATGACCTCACCCGATTGGAAGAGGCCCGTGAGCGGCTCTCATCCAGTCGGCCAAATACCTTCAAGGGCTCGAAGATACCACGGTCGCAACGTGCGAGCACGAGCTTTCATTGTTGGCGACTGGTCCTACGCAAGATCCGGACCACCAAAGACCGACACAAGTTATCTCCCTTATGGGAAGGACCGTATATAATCGCCGAAGTGACTCGGCCCGGTGCTTACCGACTAAAGCGCGAAGACGGGTCCATGGTGGAGAACTCCTGGAACATCGAACATCTTCGACGATTTTATGCCTAATTTGGCTAAGGCCTCTTGTTTTTCTTGACGCCAACCTCAAGCAAGATGACTTCTTGAGCTAGCGATCGGGGTGATACACATGTCAAGTAAAGCTCAAGTTTTCCTCATCAACTTTTGTGCATAATTTGGTTTATCATTGTTTAATGTCCTTTGACTCGAGCTCGGTGTCTAAGGACCGAGAGTTTTCCGATGACCTAATCAAGCCTAGGCTTGATGATAGCCAGACGAAAACTACTTAAGAAATTTCACGCAAAAGCTCGAATCAAGGCATTGACATAAATAAACCAAAAATAGTCACAAAGTTCCACGTCAAAATGTTACAATTACATGACATTTACAAAGCAAAGTCAGAATACAGATCAGAGCTTGAAGTTGTTTACTACATCCAGAGATATCTTCTTCGCCGCCTCCTGCGCCTCACTTAGCATGTCCAAGGCTCGCTCGTCCGTTGTTCCGTCGGAAGCCTTCCCGACCGAGTGGATATCCACTCGGGGGTAGAGGACTTGGTTCGTGCAAGAGCGAGACCAGCCCCCATGTTGGCCGCCGGTGATGTTGGCTGCATCGGTCGGGAGCGGCCCGAAGCTTGTCGAAGATCTCGATCGGCTCCAGCGAGCTGGCCCCAACTCCTTGATCGAACAAGGACAGCAAGATCGGCGTGGCGGCATTGGCGACCTCTTCACGTATCTCGTCGCTGGATTTGATCCGCCCAAGCAAGACGTCGTATTGGGCTCGGGTCTTCATCTTATAAGCTGCAAAAAGTCCCGAGATCATTCAAAGCACTCGGAAATAAAGCAAGACACGAATTTCGACTTCAAAGAAGGTTACCTTCAAATTCGGCCTCCATCTCGGCCTTATCAAGGGCTGACCGCTCATGGACTTGAAGCGAGTGGACCTCAGAAGAATTTTCTACAACGAAAGAAGATTATCAATAGCCAAAATCAACATAAGAATCATGATGAAGCTGGGAGGCGGGCTTACTCCCAATTGATCCGCGGAGGTCGAGGTTGGCTTCCGAAGCTCCGCAATCTCCTCCTTAAAGCGCCTCTCTTGATGCGGCCTCCTCCCGAATGGCCTTCACTGTGCCGAACGTCCTCCAAGGAGTTTAAGTGGGGGACCAGCTTCTCCAACACTTCAGATTTTGCCATTGAGCGGCAATACTCTTTCTGCGCACGAAAGCAGTGGAGTGATCGACTGAAAGATAACGATGATATAACCAAAGAGAAAGACAAAGGCTTATGTTGAGCGGTCGGGTCGCCTCATTCAGGCTCTTGACAAGGGCATCCCTTTCATCTTTTTCGGCTTGCCGGTCTAGGATGATGCCTGTCTCTCGCCTTCCGAATCCCGCCACTCGATTCGATCGGGGGAACCCAGTCTCGGAAGACTGCAACCTGGGGATCTCTTCTACCGTGGCTGGCAAGCAAGAAAGACAAATGAAGACATGAAAGATTCAAAATTAAAAGAACGAAGGAATGCTTCGAAACAAGTCTTACTAGGTTTCGGTGGGGCTGCCTAGGTGGAGCGGAGTGGGCTTTTCTTCTTCTTCGGGCTCGCGCCGAGTGACCCCGATCGGGGATGCTTGAGCCGCGGCCTCGGGCTTCCGGCGATGGCGCTTTCCAACCGGGATATCCCGCGGTCGGGGGCTCCTCCCTAGGGCGTCCTCCTTCGGAGGCGAAGGTTGTTTCTCGGAACGCTCGCACTCGGTTGCGGGCTCAGGGTTTTAGCTCTCACGGCCTTGGCACTTGGGAGAGCGGCCGGATTCGGCCCTTCACCCCCTCCAGCGGGATCTATGTCCGGGGCCTCTGCGAAAGTGAATACACCGAAGATAAAGAAAAGTTTTACGCGAAAGAGTTTAGGACTTCGGTTTCAGAGCATACCTGGATGATCTACGGATCTTCGGTGCCGTTTGCGGCGATCGCCTTAGAGGCGGGGTCTCGACTGGAGGAGCCGGGACGTCGTCATCCGAATCCTCGATGATCAACCTCCTTTTGCTCGCGCGCTTGTTCGAGTCCTCACTCGGCGCTGCCCGCTTCCGACCGGATCGCTTGGATTTTGATCCCGCCAGTCGGCTTCTTCGCGGGGCGACGCGGCGCGTCGTCGTGAGCCACCTTGTATGGCATGGAGGTGATAGAGGCGTTTTCCTGCAGAAGAAAGAAAGTGCAACATTAAGGGACAAGATGTCAAGAATGAAGGATACTATGAAGTAACTAGTCGGCTTACCGGAGGAGGAGGTCGATGAATGCTGAAGGGAAGGACTGGCAGTACGAGGGCCCGTTCAACTGCAATCCCGGATGAGAAGAGTTTGTACATCCGAATCTTCGGGATCTCGTATGTGAGTGGATGCAGGTCTTCCCGATTGGGTCCGTCCCGCCTTCATACTCGAAGGCCGGCTTTGACCGCTCCTTGATCGGGCGCCGTCGGCACGATGAAGTGCCGAGTGATTTGTTCCCCGCGAAGATTCCTCTGCTTCATCGCCAAGATCTTTGCGAGCAGATCGTTGGCCTCATCCCAATCTTGGGCTACCGGCACGGTGCTCGAAGACGGCTTGGGGACAGGAGGAAGACCGACGAAGGAAGGCAGGCTGGGTTCGAGATTGTTGATGTAGAACCAGCCCGCGTGCCAGCCCTTGTTGGAAGACTTCAAAGGGAGAGAAAAGTAGTCTTTGCGGAGAGATCCGCGAAGCTGGAAGCCTGCCCCGCCAACGACGCAAGGTTGATCTTTGTTCGGATGGGGTTTCAGATAGAACATACGACGGAAGAGATTGAAGTGAGGAAGAATGCCAAGGAAGGTCTCACACATGAATGAAGAGTGCTATGTGAAGCATTGAGTTGGGGTTCGGATGATAGAGATGAAGTCCATAATAGTCAAGAAGCCCCCGGAAGAACTCGGAGGTGGGAAGGCCGAACCCGCAGTAGAAAAAGGAAGTGAAGACAACGAGCTCACCGGTGTTTGGGGTCGGGAAGTCCCCCGCCGCCGGCGCCATCCCACGAGTTCCTTTGGCGGAAGCACGCCGTGCTTCACCATCTCCTTGAGGGTAGATTCCCTCACATCCGAGGCGGCCCATTGGTCGAACGGAATCCTTCTTTCGTCCGCCATGAGAGTGGGTCGATGGGAAGTGGATCTGGCTAGAAAAAGTTGGATCTTTGGCAATGGAACGTGGGAGATTTGGCTGTGGAGGCTGGTTGTTGCAGATAGCGAGCTCTTAGATGGATGGATTTGGGAGCGCGTGAGTCTAGGGTTCTCCACGGTGAACTGTTGAGCAGTGCCGCGAAAAGGGGAATCGTTTGGAAGACGAAGAGGCGGGGACGACCTCGCATCTTTATAGAAAGATTTGAGGGTTGCGCTAGGTTTTCTGGTGAGTGGGCCGAGCCCATAAGAAAATCTACGGCCCAGCTAAGGTGTGGTTGAAGGGTTACGCGGAAGCTACGCTAGCCGAAAACAAAAATTTCTACCGCGCAAACCAGGAACACTTGCAAGTAAGGGCCGATAGATCGTTACCGATTGGAGTAGAGTGCAGCGGAATAGCCAATCGGGGCAATCCGATCTCGGAACGGTGTAGCCGATTCCGGAGACGACGATTCGCCAATCAGCCGATTCGAGTCGTCCGCCGCGTTCTCACGCTTCGCTCCGATGCGCCCGACCGCGCCGATCAAGAGCACGCAACGTAGCGAGCGCCTCTACCGATATCCACACGTCGGGGATAGAACGCCGTACACCCGTGTGCTAGCACGCGATGCAAGGCTAGGGTTTGGCTCGAAAGTGGGGAGGGTTTCCGTGGAGATTGATCTCGGCGACTTCGTTGCACGCGATGCAATTGACGTGTCACGACTCTCCACTCCTCCCTCCTTTATATAGTGTTGGCCGGCGGGACTAGTGGCCGATTAGGACTCTATTTTGAATCGGATCTCATCCGTATCTCATAGAGTTGGCCGCCCCACACGTCGTAAGCCCATAGGACTCTATCCGATCGGATCCCTATCCGATCGAGCCGTATCCGAGTCCAACTCGAATATCTATTCTATCCCCTTAAGCGTGCGACCCCGTAGGTTCAGGTATACTCGGTTTCGGCTATAGTCTAACTTAGCCGATCGTCGGCTCGAGTCTAACTCAGCCGACTGTCAATAGCGGCGCCGGCGGCACATATTGACACCATAGTATACAAGAATAATATCGGCTCGAACCTGTAATGTGTACACAAATCCCTTTGCCTCACGATACCAGTTAAGCTATAGGCAAGATGTGTGCCATCCCTTCAATAGCTTAACCATTCACTCGAACCGTATTGGATTATCATGCGTCCGTTGATTGACTCCTCAATCAACTTAGCATGGCCATGCATTTCCATAATCCATTACCTCGAGGGGCCCAGAGATATCTCTCCAAAGGAGGGGCAAATTCCATCTTGATCACTCACATCCCACTCCATGTTTCATAGCAAACCCGAAAACTAGCTTTATAACTACCTAGTTACGGAATAGCGTTGCTTAGTCCCAAAGTAGGCTATTACACATGTTGGAATCCATGGTGATCTCAGTCTAAGGACTTTGTACCAACACTACCCGAGACCAACTAATGGCACATTAATTCCCGTAGTGTCTCATGGTGGGTCTATCCAACAATGTGTTCTCCAACACATATGTCCATGTTTATTGATTTGGTATCTCCATACCCATGATCTATGAGACATGATCATCAATCAATAAACATGCCGATCTTAGAATCATATTTGTTCCAACAATATGACATATGATCGGGATCGTTTAGAAATAGATTCATACGTAAAGAGTCTCATAAATAAGTCACGTACTTATTGATCAATACAAGATGTCTATTTCATGGAACCGAATAACACTTTATTCATTTATACATAAACATTGACGTGATATCCAACATCTCCATGTTGCCTCTAGGGCATATCACTAACAATCTCCCACTTGCACTAGAGTCAATCATGTAAGTATCTAATACCCATTGCTCTTGTGTGCGCCTCATGCTTGGTGAGGGAGAGGTTTTGTCGGCGGATCGGCTATGTTGAGATCCGTGTGCACTTTGCATATCTTGACATCACCTCTGTCCACTATCTCGCGGATGAGATGATATCGCCGAAGTATGTGTTTGGACTTTCGATGTGACCTCGGCTCCTTGGCTTGCGCAATGGCTCCACTATTATCACAATAGAGAGACATTGGACCAGTCGTACTAGTCATCACACCAAGCTCGAAACGAATTTCTTGATCCAAACAGCCTCCTTGCAGCTTCCGAAGCAGCAATGTACTCGGCCTCCGTTGTAGAATCAGCAACGTATCCCGCTTGGAACCCTTCCAGTGATGCGCCTCCGTTCGGGCGAACACGAACCCGATTGCGATCTATAATCATCCTTGTCCGTTTGGAAGCTAGCATCGGTGTAACCACTTACAACGAGCTCTTCTTCACCTCCATAGACTAGGAACATATCCTTAGTTCTTCTCAAGTACTTAAGGATATTCTTTCTGACATCCAGTGACCTTCACTGGATCGGCGAGTATCTGCTCGTAGCACTCAAAGCGTACGAGACATCCGGGCGTGTACAAAGCATGGCATACATGATGGATCCAATTGCCGAAGCATATGAAACCATACCCATCTTATTCCGCTCATCATGTGTCCGAGGGCACCGATTCTTGCTAAGATTAATGCCATGTGACATGGGCAAGAAACCTTTCTTGGAATCATGCATGTTGAACCTTTTCAACACCTTGTCAATGTATGTACTTTGGCTTAATCCAATTAGCCTCTTGGATCTATCTCTATAGATCCGAATGCTAATATGTATCTGCCTCCCTAAGTCTTTCATGGAAAAACTATTTTTCAATGAAGACTTGACGATTCTAGCATAGGGATATCATTTCCAATCGTAATATGTCATCCACATATAAGATTAGAAATACAATTGCGCTCCCACCGACCTTTTGTAAACACAGGCCTCTTCTTCATTTTTGATGAAACCAAACCCTTTGATTACTTCATCAAAACGAATATTCCAACTCCGAGATGCTTGCTTCAATCCATAAATGGATTTCGTAGCTTGCATATCTTTCCAGCGATTCGGATCGACAAAACCCCGAGGTTGTATCATGTATACATCCTCGCTTAGGTTTCCATTTAGGAAAGCCGTTTTGACATCCATCCGCCATATCTCATAATCGAAATATGCAGCAATCGCTAGGATAATCCGAATAGATTTAAGCATTGCGACGGGCGAGAAGGTTTCATCATAATCAACTCCTTGAATCTGTTTAAAACCTTTCGCCACCATCGCGCCTTATAGATGTGAACATTTCCATCCATATCGGCCTTTTCTTAAAAACCCATTTACACTCAATGGTTTTGACACCATCAGTGGATCAACCAAGTTCCAAACTTGATTGTCGTACATGGATTCTATTTCGGATTTCATGGCTCCAAGCCACTTGTTGGAATCGGGTCCCACCATCGCTTCCTCATAGGTCTTAGGTTCATCGTTGTCCAACAACAATATATCACATTGTTCCGCACGTGTACTGTCAGTGCACGACGTGATCTTTCGGATCTCCGTGGGTGGTGTATCTACAAGCGGTGGTGCAACACTTTGCACCTCTGTTGTGGTTCGTGGTTTGAAACATTTTTCGGTGTTTCTTGAACTTCTTCAAGATGCACCCTGCTCCCACTAACCCCTCTTGAAAGAAACTCTTTCTCCAAGAAGACACCGTGTCGGGCGACAAACACTTTGCCTTGTTCCCGATTATAAAAGTAATATCCCTTAGTTTCCTTAGGATATCCCACAAAGAAGCACTTGTCGGATTTGGGTGTGAGCTTGTCGATCGTAAACGTTTTACATAAGCTTCGCATCCCCAAATTTTGAGAAAAGACAAACTAGGGGTTGCCCTGTCCATATCTCATATGGTGTCTTTTCAACCGACTTAGATGGAACTCTATTTAGTGTGAGCGCATTTGTTTCAAGAGCATATCCCCGAAGGATAACGGAAGATCACTTTGGCTCATCATCGACCGCACCATGTCCAACAAGGTGCGATTTCTCCGTTCGGACACTCCGTTCCATTGCGGAGTTCCTGGCGGAGTCAAGCGTGGAACAATTCCACAATCTTTCGAGATGATTACCAAACTCTTGGCTCAAGTATTCCCTCCACGATCCGATCGTAGAAACTTGATTGTTTTCCCTAAATGATTCGTACTTCATTCGGAATTCTTTGAACTTTTCAAAGGATTCGGACTTATGCCTCATTAAGTAGATATAACCATATCTACTAAAGTCATCGGTAAAGGTAATGAAGTATTGATAACCACCTCGGCCGTTGAGCTCATTGGTCCACATACATCAGTATGTACGAGTGCCAATAAGTCACTTGCTCTCTCACTATGACCCGTGAAAGGTGCCTTTGTCATCTTACCAAGTAAACAAGACTCACATGTCTCAAATGATTCAAAATCAAAAGAGTGAAGCAATCCATCCTTATGGAGCTTCTCCATGCGTTTCTTATTTATATGGCCTAAGCGACAATGCCGGATAAACGTGGGGTTTATATCATTAGAGAGTTGCCTTTACGTATTAATGTTATAGATGGGAGACGCTTCAAGATTCAAAACGTATAATCCATTCACCAATGGAGCATGAAAATAGAACATATCTCTAAGATATATTGAACAACCATTGTCCATTGATCTAAAATCATATCCTTCCGCTTGCAAACATGAAGCGGAAATGACGTTTTGACATAGTGTTGGAACACAATAACAATTATTTAATTCCAAAACTAATCCCGAAGGTAGATGAAGTGGTCTCGTGCCGACAAGAATCGTAGCAACGCTTGCTCCATTGCCGACGCGCAGTTCACCTCGCCCCTTCTCAATCCTCTACTTCTTCTCATTGCCCGCAACGATTTGCAAATATGAGCTACCGATCCGGTATCAAATACCCAAGAGTCGTAGGTGAAGTAGCGAGATTAATGTCTATAACATTAATACGAAGCGAAGTCGTACTTTGCTTCTTCTTGAGATCCTCCATGTACTTCTTGCGTTCCTTTTCCAGTGGCTCTGTCTCCTTGCAGTAGAAGCAAACGGCATCGATGCCGCCGACCCCTTCTTGCCCTTCTTTGCATTGGAGGCACTCGCGATCTCATCGGGAGTTAACTTCCTCTTGGTGCAAAGTTTCTTGACGGTGGTTTGCGCTTTGCCTTCGCATCATCATCACATGATGACGCTTTTTCTGGATACTCTCCTCACTGTCTTTAGCATCCCATGCAATTCAGCCAAGGTTCTATCCATATTGTTCATGTGATAGTTTAATATGAATGGCTCGAAGCTCGGAGGGAGCGACGGAGAATCACATCGTAGCCAACTCTTGGCTTAGGGAAAACCTAGTTTTTCCAGACTCTCGATATAGCCAATCATCTTTATCACATGCGGATCGACGGGATTCCCTCAACAAGCTCGCACGCAAACAAGGACTTTGAGGTGTTGAACCTCTCGGCCCGAGCTTGGTTCTCAAACATGCCACGCAGTCCCCGAATAATAGTGTGAGCATCGCTGCTCTCATATTGCTTCAAGCTCGGGGACATTGTAGCAAGCATGAGACAGCTTATATCTAGGGCATCATTAGTGTGCTTCTCATAAGCCCTCCGTGCGTTGCAAAGTGGCATTATTTGGCAAATCCTCGGGATAGGGTACTTCAAGAACGTACTCCTTACGCTCTTGCTTGAGAACAATTCTCAAGTTGCGATACCAATCCATAAAGTTTGTTCCATTTAATTTTTCCTTTTCGAGAATGGATCGCAAATTAAAGGTACTGGGTGTAGTATTAGCCGCCATTTATTCTACAAATGAAAAATAAAGTTTAGCACAATGTTTATGTTATGTCTTTTGTTAAACAATTTAACATAAGACTCCCATTACGTATTTTCCACCTTCCCTCTAGGTTACGTATTGGGTCAAGATCCACATGTTAGTTAATTTTCTAGTGAGCTTTGGCATCACCGCTAGAAAATTAGTAACATCGGTAAGCAACTCCTTGCTAATCACATCTCTATGTGACTCTTGTTGTTGGTGTGGCATCTCCATGCCCCGGCCCCAACCTATGCCCCAAGGCCCAAAACTGTTTTGATAGCCTTGTTAAGTAAACCAAATGCTCGCTTGTATATGTCCGACATATACCCCCTCGTGTTATGATAGAGAATGGCACTCTGCTTTGGCGACCCACCATTGACGAGCATAACGGTGACGGGTGCAACATTTGGAAAGGCATCATTACTACTTAACTTTGTGAGGGATGCTATCCTATCAAACAAACATATCACATATATGAAAGCGGTAGAATAGCATGAAATAGTATGGCCCCCTTCACATGGTGATCTCCATCTCCATGCCGGTGTACAGGATCTCCATCTTCATCACCGTTCTTTCGAGTGCCGAATGCTTGATTCCTTCAAACTAAGCTACTACTATAGAAGCTCTAATTGAAGATTACATCGACTCGCAGTCGTGAAAGAATATTACAAGCATTGCACGTATGAAAGAATATTACAGGATTGCACATATGAAAGAATATTACATGCATCACATGCATCTCATACATACAATAGGGCCATACCATCTCAAAGCATTCTCTGCAAAAACAAGTTAGGCGTAGAAACGTTTTCTACTTATCGCAGAGATATGGCACCGAGACGACCTATAAGGGGGTACGCACACAGCGGTCCCGATAGATCCAATCTATGAATTCGCTTACGGAAACCATGTCGGCAAAATCATATTATGCCGTCCCGATACACTATCAAGGGAGATGGTTTGCATAGGCGCGAGGCAGCTAACAAGATCGGACTACGAGATAGCTTCGGCATAATCACATTATACCGTTCCGATACACTATCAAGGAACGCTATCTCGAACCCAACTCAAACCGAGTTATATGGAAATTGCTTCGACGTAATCACATTACGCCGTTCCGATACACTATCAAGGAACGCAATTACCATTAACTCTCCTCAACGATCCCGTAAAACCGATTGATCTAATCAACCCGTGTGCAAAACTTGTTCCAGATCCAATCTAAAACCCGAACTAAGCAAGATTAGCTCGATACCACGAAGGGTTACGCGGAAGCTACGCTAGCCGAAAACAAAAATTTCTACCGCGCAAACCAGAACACTTGCAAGTAAGGGCCGATAGATCGTTACCGATTGGAGTAGAGTGCGCGGAATAGCCAATCGGGCAATCCGATCTGGAAGCAGTGTAGCCGATTCCGGAGAGCCGATTCGCCAATCAGCCCGATTCGAGTCGTCCGCCGCGTTCTCACGCTTCGCTCCGATGCGCCCGACCGCAGCCGATCAAGAGCGCGCAACGTAGCAGCGCCTCTACCGGTATCCACACGTCGGGGACGAACGCCGTACACCCGTGTGCTAGCACGCGATGCAAGGCTAGGGTTTGGCTCGAAAGTGGGGAGGGTTTCCGTGGAGATTGATCTCGGCGACTTCGTTGCACGCGATGCAATTGACGTGTCACGCTCTCCACTCCTCCCTCCTTTATATAGAGTTGGCCGACGGGACTAGTGGCCGATTAGGACTCTATTTTGAATCGGATCTCATCCGTATCTCATAGAGTTGGCCGCCCCACACGTCGTAAGCCCATAGGACTCTATCCGATCGGATCCCTATCCGATCGAGCCGTATCCGAGTCCAACTCGAATATCTATTCTATCCCCTTAAGCGTGCGACCCCGTAGGTTCAGGTATACTCGGTTTCGGCTATAGTCTAACTTAGCCGATCGTCGGCTCGAGTCTAACTCACCGAGTCATCAGCGGCGCCTAGCAGCACATATTGACACCATAGTATACAAGAATAATATCGGCTCGAACCTGTAATGTGTACACAAATCCCTTTGCCTCACGATACCGTTAAGCTATAGGCAAGATGTGTGCCATCCCTTCAATAGCTTAACCATTCACTCGAACCGTATTGGATTATCCGTCCGTTGATTGACTCCTCAATCAACTTAGCATGGCCATGCATTTCCATAATCCATTACCTCGAGGGGCCCAGAGATATCTCTCCAAAGGAGGGGCAAATTCCATCTTGATCACTCACATCCCACTCCATGTTTCATAGCAAACCCGAAAACTAGCTTTATAACTACCTAGTTACGGAATAGCGTTTGCTAGTCCCAAAGTAGGCTATTACACATGTTGGAATCCATGGTGATCTCGGTCTAAGGACTTTGTACCAACACTACCCGAGACCAACTAATGGCACATTAATTCTGTAGTGTCTCATGGTGGGTCTATCCAACAATGTGTTCTCCAACACATATGTCCATGTTTATTGATTTGGTATCTCCATACCCATGATCTATGAGACATGATCATCAATCAATAAACATGCCGATCTTAGAATCATATTTGTTCCAACAATATGACATATGATCGGGATCGTTTAGAAATAGATTCATACGTAAAGAGTCTCATAAATAAGTCACGTACTTATTGATCAATACAAGATGTCTATTTCATGGAACCGAATAACACTTTATTCATTTATACATAAACATTGACGTGATATCCAACATCTCCATGTTGCCTCTAGGGCATATCACTAACAATGGTCCGATACGTGTCCTTAGGGACTTAAGCGGATGAGCTTAAGCAGATTTGCCTTGGCAATATGCGCGTGTCCGAGTGCCCTATACCTTTAAAGATCCTTCCATACCGCGGTTTGCGACTTCATGAGAAGCGGCACGATGCAATTTGGAAGGTGACCAACAATGAGTTTTTATTGCCTTGGTGAACAAGGGCGTTTGGTTTTTTGGCATTCGGTTGGGTAATCTTACCAATCTGTTTGTTTTCCACCTTGGTGAAGATCTTTATAAGATTGAGACCAGTATTATGGCAAAAGCTATTTAATAACTTGGTCATATTTTTCATATGAATGAAAGAACTTGTTTTCCCATGAGGGATGAATGAAATATTTATTCCGGGATTACTCGGACAAATCCACTCGGATGAGCAAGATCTTACCGAGTGCTTTTTACCCATGAGGGTTGATTGAATTACTTGTTCTGAGATGACTCGGACAAATCCACTTGGATAAGTGTGAACTTGCCGGGTAATGAGATTTCTATGATTGCTTCAGTATGAGCTAGGCATCTATATGAGGATAATTTTTTAATAGTTCTTGACTATATGCTTAGTCTATTTTTGACTAACCACATAGTCGGGGCTACACCTAATTAGGTGCATCGGGAGATGCACCTAGATATTTATTTTTGAGAACTTTTGAGATATTTTTCAGCCCTTCGCAGTCTTTGGAGCCACTCGGGAAGATTCGGCAGAGATGATGGAATCACTCGGCGCCAAAAGCACTCGGTCAAAAGAGATTTTTTGGTTAAGTGCTGCTTTGGTCGAAGCTGAGTTGTCTCGTCGACGAAAAGGACTCGGGGCTCTTGTGGAGATTGTGGCAATCGGGTATCTACACGGCAAGCTTATCCGATTGGAGGTAGGGATAGATCGCGCATGCTATATCGTAAGCCGAACTTGATTTGGGTGTTACGGTTGCCGATAGAGATAAGGCAATCGGCCCATAGTCACGGTTTGGTAAGATTGAGGAAACCGACTTAGAGTAAGATAGGGTTTCCGACTTGTAAACCCTTCCTCCCAAGACTATATAAGGGGGGTAAGGGGCGTCCTTTGAGGAATAATTCCAATAGGATATCCAACACTAGATCTGAGATACGACTTCATAAGCAAGAGCTTTAGATCATGAGATCAATAAAGACACTCGGCGGATCGAATCCACCGAAACAGGAGTAGGGTATTACCTCACGAGAGGGCCTGAACCTGTCTAAATCTTCTTCTTCTTCTAACCCATCGTGCTTGGCGATCTCGACTGCGACCCCATAAAATATATTGCCGAAACCAAGTTTCGACAACCTTGATGGCAAGAAGGTGTTGATTCAGCCGGAGCAAGCCAAATCAGCTAAGGTAAAGGAATTTGTCATTGGAGAGCCTAGGCCCAAGATGCTTGTGCCAAAGAGCCCAGAGGTTGGGACATGGAAGGAGAATAAGGCCAAGGCATCCACATCGAAGAAGCCCTCAAAGCCCAAGGTAACCTTTGACATGCTCCTTGACAAGTACAAGAAGAAGAGTGCCGAGAAGGAGCGTGCCAAAGGAAAGAGACCAAGATCGCCCCCTAAGGAGCGATTTGGTCCTTCGTCAAAGGTTTTGGAGCCGACGTTTCCCCATTGCCCTCAAGTCATGCCATGGGGACCATGCCCGATGCCGCCTCTAGGTTGTCCGTTCCCTTACTTTATGCCTTGGGGGGCACCCCCACCTATGTACAACATGCCTCCAATGCAGGATCACCGAGGATGGAGAGGGGAGAGGAGATCGTCGTGAGGGCAGGCGTCTACTTCTAGTGGAAGCCGGTTCCCCACAAAGGACCGGTGTGATGGCGAGAAAAGGGCATACAAGCGTGCCAAGCCTGAGGAGAGGGCTTCGGAGGCGATCACTATCAAGATAGGATCGTATGATGTGCCAGTACCATCTGGCAAGGAAGCTAAGTTGATATTCGGCCCCGAACCTAAGCCGCGAAGGATGCCGCGCAGAGAACACCGAGGCCGGACACACGGCGGTCGACCGCAGGCTCGAGCCGGTCCGACCGAGCCTTCGGCTGGTCTAACCGCAGTTAGTAGCGGTCGACCGCGTCGTCGGCGGTCGACCGCGGTGCCGTGGCGGCCGACCGCGCCGTCTCGCCGGCCTCGATACTTGTTCGCCCGACAGGTGCAGTCGCCGATCGACCAAAGATACAACACCGGTCGATTGACCACTAGGGCCGGTCGACCGACGTTCGGTAAGAAGGGTACTAGGGTAATTCCCTCTTCGGGTAAAGGCAACGGAGACATTATTTGCCTCGTGGAACGAGCCGAATCCTAGGTGGATGCCGAGGATTTGACGGCTACTCGAAGAGGAGGTTGCAGCGTCTTCGTGCTTCTGAGTTGAAGGAAAAGGAAGCCAAAGAGAGGAGAGACAGGGAGTTTGATGAGTTGCGACCACCGCCTGTGAAGGAGTGGAAGCGTAAGTCATCAAGCGCCGAGAAGCCGTTCAAAAGGATGAACAACCGGCTCTGGAGGCATCGTCCGGCGAGAACATGGATATCAACATGGTTTGCATGTTGCCCATGGAGTTTTGCGCCATGGATGAGGCTGAGGTTGCTCAAATGTCACTTGGTCCAAAGGATGCGGTCTTCGAGAAGCCCGACGAGTCCAACCGTCACATGAAGCCTCTCTATTTGAAGGGCCACATTGATGGGAAGCCGGTCTCGAGGATGCTAGTGGATGGAGGCGTGTCGGTGAACCTGATGCTTTACTCCCTCTTCAAGAAGTTGGGTCACGAAGAGGCGAAGCTGAAGAAGACCAACATGCTTCTCAATGGCTTCAACGGCGAGTCAACGGACGCGAAGGGGATCTTGTCCGTGGAGCTTACGGTGGGGAACAAGACGTTGCCTACCGCCTTCTTAATCGTCGACGTACAAGGTAACTATAGTGTCATCTTGGGGCGATGTTGGATTCATGCCAACTGCTGCGTCCCATCTACTTTACATCAGTGCCTAGTACAATGGGATGGCGATGAGGTTGAGATAGTTCAGGCGGATACATCGGCTGAGGTTGCCATGGCCGATGTTTCTATGGGATGGAAACATGGAGATATGCAGTGCTTATCAGGGCTAGATCTTTCTAGTTTTGATTTTATTAGTGTTTCCAAAGAAGGCTTTGTACCCATTTCTGTAAAGCCGACTAGTTTAGCACGGCTGGGTGACATTACTTTATATGATGAATAAAGCAGCCAACTTGGAATGGTTACAAAAAAGAGTTCAGGAATATCGGTCAACAAACAACGATATTGGAGAGACTATAGAAAATTTTGACGAGGTAGAGAAGCTCGGTCAAGGGTTCACATCAGTCGACCCATTAGAAGAAGTAGAAATAGGAGATGGGAGCGTACCAAGATCGACCTTCATAAATAAAAACATGAGAGCTGATCATAGAGCTAAGATGATCGAGCTGCTTAGAGAATATAGTGATTGCTTTGCATGGAAATACCATGAAATGCCTGGACTTAGCCGTGATCTTGTTGAGCATCGGCTTCTGATAAAGTCAGGGTTTAGGCCTGATAAACAACCTCCTCGTCGGTTTAACCCACTTATATATGATCGTGTCAATGAAGAGATAGACCGATTGTTGAAAGCGGGGTTTATTAGGCCATGCCGGTATGCAGAATGGGTGTCTAACATAGTACCAGTAGAAAAGAAGGGAAGTGGCAAGATTAGAGTGTGCATAGATTTTAGAGACTTAAATAAAGCCACTCCTAAAGATGAGTATCCTATGCCTATAGCCGACATGCTAATAAATGATGCCTCAGGTCATAGAGTTTAGCTTTTTAGATGGCAATGCCGGCTACAACCAAATCTTCATGGTAGAGGAGGATATGTATAAGACAACCTTTAGATGTCCAGGATTTGTCGGGCTGTTTGAGTGGGTAGTTATGACATTCGGGTTAAAGAATGCTGGCGCAACATATCAAAGGGCGATGAACCTAATTTTACATGATTTGTTAGGTTTTATCCTAGAAATCTACATTGATGATATTGTAGTCAAATCGGATGATATGGATGGACATATGTCCGATTTGAGGTTAGCTTTTGAGAGGATGCGTCGGTATGGTTTGAAGATGAACCCACTCAAATGTGCCTTCGGTGTGTCGGCGGGAAAATTCTTAGGATTCATGGTGCATGAGAGAGGGATTGAGATCGATCCTAAGGAGGTTGAGAAGATTCAAGACTTCAAAGCATCGGCATGCAAGAGAGAAGTTCAGAGGTTGTTAGGTAAAGTAAACTATTTGAGAAGATTTATATCTAACCTAGCAGGTAAAATCGATGCTTTTGTGCCTATTCTACGCTTGGAAGAAAGAAGCCGATTTTACTTGGGGGGCAGCACAGCAGGAGGCGTTTGAAGGTTTGGAAAAATATTTATCTACTCCGCCCGTGGTGCGAGCTCCTAAAGCCGGAATTCTGTTTGTTTGTATATTCTTCTTGAAGACAAAGTTATTGGAGCCGTTTTGACACAAGAGGAAGATGGCAAGGAGTACATAATTACCTATTTAAGTCGTCGTCTTCTAGATGCCGAAACGAGGTATGTATTTGTAGAAAGGCTTTGTCTTTGCTTATACTATGCTTGTACCAAGTTACGTCATTACTTGTTATCTAGTACATGCATAGTTGCTTGTCAGACCGATGTTATTAAGCACATGTTGCAAAGGCCAATTCTGAGTGGTAGAATTGGCAAATGGGCATATACATTAATTGAATATGATTTGGCCTATGAATCATTGAAACCTATGAAGGGCCAAATTGTAGCGGACTTTATAGTAGATCATCATATAGACCTTGATTGTGGAGATGAAGTCCGTTTAGTTAGCGTTACACCTTGGAAAGTTTATTTTGATGGCTCTTCGTGTAAGGAGGGTCAAGGCATAGGTGTAGTTTTAGTTTCGCCCAATGGTCAATGCTTTGAAGCATCGGTTCATTTAGAATATTATTGTACAAATAATCAAGCCGAATACAATGCTTTGTTATTTGGTTTACAAGTAATGGAGATCGTTGGAGCTACACACATAGAAGCGTTTGGTGATTCGGAATTGGTGGTGCAACAAGTTGCCGGGATCTACAAGTGCTTCGACGTATCATTGAACAGGTATTTAGATCAATGCCTAGATATTATTGCCAGTTTCGATGAATTTACTAGTAAGCATATTGCTAGGAATGAAAATTCTAGGGCAAATGACTTAGCTCAACAAGCATCTGGTTATAACATCAAAAGAGGTTTATTTTTCATATTAGATCAACCGGTGCTTGATTATAATTTTTTGGGCGAAATTGGCAAAGAGGCACACCGTAGGCGGTCTGACCGGCGCACTGTCGCCGGTCTGACCGTGGATGGCATCCGGTCTGACCGGCGTTTTGTGGCCGGTCTGACCGCGAGTGGTTGCCGGTCTGACCGGCTTTGCTTGGCCGGTCAGACCGACTTCACAAAAGATGCTGGGGGCATAATCTTCTCAAAACAGAGGCCGAATTAAGTGGAGATTCGGACATGTGTGCCCTGGAAATAGCAAATGATTGGCGGGTTCCTTTGATTAGCTATTTGAAAGATCCTAGTCTTAGGGTTGATCGGAAAATTTGGCGGCAAGCATATAAATATACTTTGCTTGATGAAAAGTTATATCGTCGAAATATAGATGGTGTACTATTAAAATGTTTAGATACCGATCAATCTAAGGTTGCTATGGGTGAAGTTCACGAGGGAATTTGTGGGACTCATCAATCGGCCCGTAAGATGAACTGGCTGCTCAGAAGAGCGGGGTTCTATTGGCCGAGGATGATTGATGATTGCTTCAGGTACTATAAGGGATGTGAAGCTTGTCAACGGTTCGGCAATGTTCAATTGGCACTGGCTTCAGTGTTGAATCCTATGATTAAACCATGGCCGTTCTGGGGGTGGGCTTTAGATTTTATTGGTCAGATTTATCCTCTGTCTTCAAAGGGGCATCGGTTTGTGCTAGTTGCGACGGATTACTTCACTAAGTGGGCCGAAGCCATGCCGCTCAGGAATATGACGCATAAGGAGGTAATTGATTTTATTCTGAAGCACATTATCCATAGATTCAGCATTCCTCAAACATTAACTACAGATCAAGGAGCTTCTTTTATGTCTAAAGAAGTGAAGAATATGGCCGAATCTTATGGAATTAAGCTGTTGAGTTCGTCTCCTTACTACGCTCAGGCTAATGGACAAGCCGAGTCTAATAATAAGACATTGTTGAAACTAATCAAGAAGAAGGTCGAGGAACATCCGAGAAGGTGGCATGAGGTGCTTTCTGAAGCTTTATGGGCACACAGGATATCCAAGCATGGTGCCACCAAGGTGACCCCTTTTGAGCTTGTTTATGGACAAGAAGTTGTTTTACCGGTTGAGGTAAATCTTGGCTCTCTTCAATATATAAAGCAAGACGATTTGTCAGCTGAAGACTATAGGTTTTTGATGGGTGATAACCTTGATGAAGTGGTCGACAAACATTTGAAGGCTTTGGAAGAAATAGAGAAAGAAAAGAAGAGAGTGGCTAAAGCATACAACAAAAGGGTGAAGGCAAAGACGTTCCAAGTAGGAGATCTAGTATGGAAGACTATCTTGCCTTTAGGTTCCCGATCTAAAGAATTCGGTAAGTGGTCACCAAGTTGGGAAGGACCTTATCGGATATACAGAATCGTTCGGGGCAATGCGTATTTCTTGGAGATGCTTCAAGGAGAACGGTTTCAGCAGGCTATTAACGGTAAATATCTGAAGAAATACTTCCTGAGTATTTGGCAAGATGCTTAGGGGGTTTTGTGGCCGGTAATTAGGTTATCATCCCAAGTTAAAACATGTCTTATGCTTTTAGATTACCAATGTTCATCATAAAAGGCAGGGGGCATGTGTTTACACCTAAAATTGGCACCTAGGAATCAAAATAGTAAAGATTGCCAATATTTGGAAATTTGTCAGTTTCTTCGGAGAGGCCGGTATGACCGCCGTGTATAGGCCGGTCAGACCGGGCAGTGGGGCCGGTCAGACCGAAGGCATATGGCTGGTCTGACCGGCAGAGTCCGAAACCTAGACGACTTCGTCGGTACTCGGGTTTCCTTTCTCCATACGGTGTCTCGGGTTTCCAAACATGTTTATCCCGAATTATACGTGGAGATGGGCCTGTGGAGGGCAAGACCAACCCCTATATAAGGGCCAAGACCAGTTCAATTGTAATATCGAAACACACAACATACAATCAATCTATTTGAATCGTTTTCTTTATTTTCAGCCATATTTTTCTACTTTGCCCTAGTTTAGTCCATCTTTGTCAGTTTGCGCTATAAACCGTCCGCCGCCGCTGCGAGAGTGCGACTTCTTTGTAAGTTTGTCTTGAAAACTTTCCGTTTACTCACGAGACGAGTAGTTATCAATCTATCCATCTAAATCGGTTCCGCTAGCCGATTTGATCTACAAAACCCACTTTGTTCTAGTTCTTGCTAGATTGAAGTGGTTGGTGACTCTGTACCAAGAAACACCGCAAGGCTTTAGGTGATTCGATCGTGTTCGTGCCTTTTGCCAAAAAAAGGTGCCAACAGCCAAATCATTTGCTTCTAAATTCTGCTCTCTGGGGATATGCTTTAAGGTTACTAGCCGAAAGCTGTCAATCAAATCTCGGCATTTTTGATAGTAGGTCATCAGCGCATTATTTTTGCACTCATATTCTCCTGATAACTGGCTGATGACCAACAATGAATCGCCCATTATCTCGATGGCGTTGGCTTCAACCTCCTTGAGCAATTGTAAACCTTTGAGAACTGCTTCATATTCGGCTTGATTGTTTGTTGCATGAGGTGTAATGGAAAAAGGAAACTCGAAGCTTGCCCCCCTGGGAGAGATTATCACTAAGCCGATACCGCATCCGTTTGTGCAAACGAAGCCATCAAAAGTCAGAGTTCAAGGCATGATGTCCACTGAGCCAATTGAATCATCTCTGTGTTCTACTATAAAATCGTCTATGGCTTGTCCTTTCACTACCTTGGGTGCTTGATACCTCAAATCAAACTCCGTCAAAGCAAATATCCATTTCCCAATTCGCCCTTTCAGAACTGGAACCGATAGCATATATTTTACTACATCGGCTTTGCATACTATGGTGCACTCATTGGATAACAAATAATGCCTTAACTTCGTGTATGAAAACTATAGGCACAAACATAATTTCTCCACGGGAGAATACCTTGTCTCTGCATCCAGCAGCCTTCGGCTAAGATAGAAAATTGCCTTCTCGTCGGCTGATAGGTATAGCTTAAACGACACCCTCTTTTGTGAAGAAATCAATACTGGAGGGGAGCTCAGGTAATTCTTAATGCTGTCCAAAGCCTTCTGTTGCTCAGCCCCCCAAGTGAATGCTTGATCGGCTTTCAGCCGAAGCAGAGGTGTGAACGGCTCCATCTTCTTTGACAAATTGGCTACAAAGCGCCTGATGAAGTTGATTTTGTCAATCAAAGACTGCAATTCCTTCTTGTCCTTTGGAGGTTGAATAGTCTTAATCGCATCTATGCTTCTCTGGGTGACCTCGATTCCCCTCTCATGAACAAGAAATCCCAAAAACTGGCTAGTCGATATGCCAAACGCGCATTTCGTAGGGTTCATCTTTAGGCCATATTTCCTTGTCCTCTCCAAAACTTTCCTTAAATCGACTATGTGGTCTTCCACTTTCTTGGATTTGACGATGACATCGTCGATGTAGATCTCCACTAGGAAGCCGATCAAGTCGTGGACAATGTAATTCATGGCCCTCTGATATGTAGCTCTAGTGTTCTTCAGGCCAAAAGCCATGACGACCCACTCATATAAGCCGATTGCTCTTGGGCACTTGAAAGCTGTCTTGTGAATGTCCTCCTCAGCCATGAAGATCTGGTTATAACTAGCGTTGCCATCCATAAAACTTATGATTTTGGTGCCAGAGGCGGCATCTACCAGCAAATCGGCTATGGGCATAGGGTACTCATATTTAGGGGTGGCCTTGTTTAAATCTCTGAAGTCGATGCATACCCTAAGTTTGCCGTTTTTCTTCATTACTGGCACTATGTTTGAAAATTGACAGGGCCGAATAAAACCAGTATCATATAGCCGAGTGATTTCGGCTTTAATCGCATCATACATATCAGCTTTAAACCTCCTGGGAGGCTGTTTGTACTGCCGATATCCAGGCTTAATGGGGAGCCGATGTTCAACAATGGATCAACTAAGACCAGGCATCTCAAAATACTCCCAAGCAAAGCAATCTTTCTATTCCTTCAATAATCAATGAGCTTGGTCCTAAAATGAGAAGAAAATTTTTTGCTAATGTATGTCGGCCTAGGCCTATCTCCTGGACCTATATCTACTTCTTCCAGATCATCGGCCGACATAAAACCTTGCACCAGTTTGCCGTCGATGTCGTCCACGGTGTCCTTGTTGTAGACGTTCGAGTCCTCCACGACGCCCTCAAAGTAATAATTGAGGCTCTTCGTCTCCAATTGGCTGCATGTCAGAATCGGACATCTTTAGAAAATCGGCCTGCCAAACTTTGCCAGACAGGCAATCAATGTCGTTGACTTCCCATGTTAAGTCGATGTTAGCGACATTGACTGACCTGTCGGCTGGCACGATTTCTATCTTGTCGCCTTGCCATTGGATTATGCTTTGATGCATTGTGGAAGAGATGTAGCAGTTGGCGTGGATCCAATCCCTTCCGAGCAGTAGGCTGTACAACCCCTTCCCATCGATGACGAAAAACGTTGTGGGCATGGTTTTTCTACCGATGGTCAGCTCGACATTCAACACTCCCTTGGCCTCCGATAGGTTGCCGCCGAAGTCCTTGAGCACCATATTGGTCTTGATCAAGTCATCGGCTCCCTTGCCTAGCTTCCTAAAGGTTGCGTAAGGCATGAGGTTGACGGCAGCTCCTCCATCGACTAGCATTTTTGACATCGGCTTTCCGTTGACGAATCCTTTGACGTACAAAGGCTTCAAGTGCCGATTCTCCACCCCCTCAGGTTTTTCAACGATGGCCTGCTCTGGGGATAGCACTAGCCTGGCCAAGGTTTCTTCAACAGCGTCTGCATTGGCCTCGACAGCTTCAAATTTGGCTGGCAATATGAAAACCATATTGACCGATGCGGAGGCTACTCCTTTTCCTTTTGCAGCCCTCCTGGCCTTATTGGGAGGGCTCTCATCGGCTGGGGCTGCCTGTTTCTTGACACACCACTGTTTCCTACCCTGCCGATGTTGTTGATGCTGAATCATGTGTTGGACTTCGTCCTCCTGGCTTTCGCTTTTTAGCCTCTGAATTCTCCTTTTCTGCGTTTTAGTGAACAGGTCTGAAGGGCACCATTGGGGGTTGGCCGATTGTTCTTTTTCAGCCTCCTCTTCGTCGTCCTCTTCGTCCTCTTCTTGGAAGAAGTCCTGATGGATTGGGTCGAGCTGATCATGGACGGAAAGCTTTCGCTGGTTGAGTTGAACGGCTCGGGGGACAAATCGACTAGAGCTTTGCATTGGTGGGTCCCTGTATTCGTCCTCCCTGTACTCGCTGCAAGCCGGGCAGTTTTCGAGAGTGGGCAACCTCATCCCTTGCTCCCAGCAGAACTTGAAGAACTCGTAGCGCCAATGTGGATCATAGCCGTCGTGGCGGCGAAAGTATGCTACACCCAGCCGATCGGGTGTCCTTTGGTATGGTTTGCCGCTCCGAGCTTCTTCTTCTTCGTGAATTCTCCGCTGAAATTTGTTGATGAGAAATTCGATTCCCACACACAGGCCTGAGAGGTTTGCTTTTCTCTAGTGTAGGTCCAAGATGGTCTCCTTTGGTGAATTTAGGGCGTGCCAGTTGGTTTGATCCTGTAACGAACAAGAAAACATAGAATAGGCATTAAGTTAATATTAGATCCTACTGGATCGGCTGAAGACATCAATAAACATATAATTGCTACCCCAAAGCACATTTATACTAAGTGATTGGGATAGATCGGTAGTATGCCGAGACAGTATAAATCACTTAGGCTAAAGGCACATTAGGATAATAATTATCTGTATTGATAACCTAGCCAATGCTGCAGGTCTAATGTGAATCGGCTAATACTCCGATATATTTTATAAAAATATATTAATCTAACCTAAATGCACTAAACCTAGATCAATCGGCTGTCAATGTAACTAGACAGATTGATACCGGCTTAGGACATTTAAATAGATTGAGATCTTAATATAAAAGGTGGCTTTATTATATCTAATAGCAATTAATACTAGAAGATAACTAAAACAGGTAAGATCGGCTGAAACCCTGGCACTGTCTGTAATGATAAACATTAAACCGAACAGATCTTTATAGTTCTAAAAGCGACTTAACAGGTCGATCAGATGCAACATTAAGTACAAAAGAAATACTAGATCTGTCTAAGCTAATGAGAACCCCTTGAGATGGTAGACACGACATATAATCTAATTCAACCTTTGGATCTAACTCAATTGGCTGCTGTCTTCAGAGAAAAATCAGCCGATTGCAAGATAGATCTAAACATTGCTCTAGATTATATGCCACATATGACAGATTAAGCAGTTTATAACATCGAAACTAGAGTATCATGATGATGGAAGCACTAACCCCGACGATACAAACCGCTTGTAACAAGGAATTACCTTGTTCGGAGATCGAAGCAATTGTGGACCCCTATTTTTGGAACGGGAATCATTCGTGTTCATAGTACCATTTTTCTGGATCGAGTAGTTTGGTACCCACGAATACAATACTGAATTATCAGGTGCAAAGTACACGAATAGTCTTACACAAAAGATTTTACAATATTAGGCCCGAAGGCATTATTCAATACATGCAGGACCTACTGGTCCGGATACAACCAAAAGCAGAAATTAGATAAGATAGCAGACGGAAGGCAGCGGCATGTCGATTGCCACAGGCAACGACCGGGGACTAAGGCCTAGTAGACGCCTTTTCCTTCTTCGCCCACCTGGTAGTAAGCATAGGGGTCCTCCAGTTCTTTGTTTCCACCATCTGAAGGTTTGTCCGGTTGTTCGATTGGATTCTTTACCCTTTCTTCCGTACTATACTTATCCCTTGATCGGGGTCTTGGTGTGCTTGTCCCATGTGCCGTTCCTTAGTCCATGTCCTTGTTCCATGAAACCTTAGCGGGGGTCAAGTGTTTCCTTCCATCCTAATGGCGGGTTTGGTGTTACCGCTCTCTGTGGGCTTGACAGTATACTTGCGGGAGTCATCAGGGCTTGCGACGGAATGTACCGACGTTGCTCTGGACACGGACCCAGAACTTGCAGTAGTTGCTGTTGAAAGTGTCGTTGCATTTGTTGCATCATCATGATCATTAACTGTCTAGTTAGCCACTACCTGGGCTAAGGCGAGTTTATAGGAAAAGGAGGTGGAATTTCCATAGGGTCGCTCTGGGTTGATCCATGAGACTGCTGGGATCTTGATTTACTGTCCTTGGTTCTTCCCATCTATTGTCAGAGAGAAAGAGATTAGAAAGAAAGGTTAAGCTCTGGGTGGAACTTTATTCTGTGTACTCTCATTGTTTTAGCGGGTTAGACAAACAATCTCCCAAGCTCCAACATGGTCATAGTCCGACATCTATTTTTGAAGATAGCTTAGGGTTAGAGAAAGGTAGTGGTGAAATCAAATGTTTGTAGAGAAACAGGGGTCAAGATTGTATGGGAAAAACATATTTGTTTTTTTGTGTGAAAATAATCTGTATTTTTAAAATAACCATATGTAGGGATATTTCCCTTTAACCAGCTATAAAGGGGTGGGGCGCCAGTTGGTCTTATCCTATAGTCGCACTGCTCTGATACCAGCTCTGTGGACCCCTGTTTTTGGAACGAAACTCATTCGTGTTCATAGTACCATTTTCCTAGATCGAGTAGTTTGGTACCCACGAATACAATACTGAATTATCAGGTGCAAAGTGCACGAATAGTCTTACACCAAAGATTTTACAATATTAGGCCCGAAGGCATTATTCAATACATGCAGGACCTACTGGTCCGGATACAACCAAAAGCAGAAATTAGATAAGATAGCAGACGAAAGGCAGCGGCATGTCGATTGCCACAGGCAACGACCGGGGACTAAGACCTAGTAGACGCCTTTTCCTTCTTCGCCCACCTGGCAGTAAGCATAGGGGTCCTCCAGTTCTTCGTTTCCACCATCTGAAGGTTTGTGCGTATAGCAAGGGTGAGTACCCAACGTACTCAGCAAACCAACACTGAATGATGCACATGATAGGGTCATTCAAAGAATGGCTATGGTTTATTTGCGCAAAGCCAATTTTTGTAGATCATTTCACAGACCTACATCTAGCCAGGTCAAGTTTTAGGTCCATAGTATATTAAGTCGGCGACGGTTCTGTCCACCATCCATTGTGATCCCAAGGATAGCTTCCCGCCTCCGATTCGTCATGGTTTTCTGGGGATGTCTTCCCCTTCTCTCAGATAGAGAAGTTGGTTTCCCAGTACATAAATCATTATGCATTCCCTCCCATCATTTTAAAATTTATGAGTCTAGCCACAAGAGAAACTTGTCACGCCGCTCATTATCCGCGAGCACGGCTATTCGAATAGATTGATTTACTCACACTACAGTGGATGTACACTTTATCCGTACTCTGCAACGGCTCATTGAATGAGCTTTCATCCCTTCATATGGGATGGTCATGGCAAAACCTTTCGATAACCTCACTTTGGTAGTACCCGCTCCATGAACTTAAGCCCTCATGTACTCTAGCCGTATACTATTCCTAGCAGTGAGAGGAGTTCTGGCGTTTCCGGGGTAAGAGAAAGACTTGCTCCATATTTGGTATGCCAACCTTCATCTTCATTTCTTCATGTCTCCATTTCTTCATGTTGATCGTATGCCAGATCTCTGCCCAGGTACCAACCAGTGGTACACCCCCACCGGAAGGCCCTTAAATTTCGTCTAGGCACCTACCAGTGGTGAGCCCCCACCAGTAGGCCTTTACCTCAACGCCAACACCTGAACCACTATGCAGGGATACTGCCTCCGCTCGGCTATTTACTCCGCTAGGTCTATACCCATTCGAGAAGTACTGTTGTACTGGTTCGCTCTAAGTCATAAATCTCATGGCTTGGTCCTTAATTGACCAGGGACGGTACTAGCCTTTGCCGGAATCCACCCAAATCCATCCATCCGCCCCAGTCTAAAAACATTGGTTTTGTATTTTCATTTTTCCATCAAAACTATTTTCATCATGTTCAAGGCAATGTGGCTCTCATGTCTCCACATGCCGTATCTCCAACTACCTTCCCTAAGGTAGTTGCCCAAGCATATAGCTCTTTGTAAAAGTATGAGTATGCAAGATTCTAGTATAAGCATGGCTAAGCATTTTACCGAAGATATCCTCCGGTTATATCACATCGAGGGTTACAAGGATTATATTTTAAAGGTAAGCAATATATAGGCAGGGTATATCAAGCTTAGGTATTTTGTGTATAGCATGCATGTTTGAAGTTTAAATAAACATCATTTCGCAAAATAGGATCAATATGTTCAAAGGGGAGTGTTGACTTGCCTTGCTCGCACACTTGTTGTCTTCCGCGTAGTCGATGCCGGTTTCCTCCGATGCTAATCATACGTGTGAAAAGGAAGGATTGAATTCGTTTAGAATTCAATAAAATCCAATAGAAGCCCAATAAATTGCAAAAGCAGCTCCTAAGACGAATCTACAGTGTTAAACAAATTTAGGTTCGAGCTACGCAAGAATCTAAGTTAAGTCGAGCGAGTTACGTTATTGTGAAGTTCTCATGTTTTACTGTTTTTAAGTAATCATATGGTGGCATTATTTCAAGTTAATATATTTTAATTTTGAGAAATATAACGGTTGGTGACTCAAAATATAATAATAAGAAGGAAATGGTTAACTTCTAATTTTTATCCAAATTTTATTGGGCCGATAAGCTCTAGGGTTAAAAATAACTGAATCCGAAAATAACTAACCCTAAAGCTCGACACCGAACTAAGTAATTTAGATTTTAATTTCAGAAAATTCATATGATGAAATTAGTGTTTAATAACAATTTTAAGTGACAATTATATTCCTAATATTTGGAACTTACTTTAGATTTTGTGGAAGCCTATGATATATTTAATGTTAAATAACAAGTCACGATTATAGCTATGTTAAATAATATAGGTAAATTTTTCTAGCAATTTATAGTTTAGATAAAAATTGTATTTAGGCCATAAATTAATCTCATAATTATCTCCTAAATAGTTATTTTAGAAAACAAATTTTATTACCCCACTTTTATCCTAAATAATCCCTTTTTATATTTATATATTTTTTTATTTCCTATTTTATTTTTTTCCTTTTTCTTTTCTTTCCTCCACCTTACGTCGGCCTAAAAAAAATGAAAAGGCGAAAAGAAGGGGTGAAGGCGGGGTCGAACCCAGGACATCAAGCTCTCAGTTAACTCCCTTAACCACTGCGCCGATCTGCTGTTCCCACCTTCCTTCTCTTTTGTTTCATTTTATTCCTGCTCCCTTCCTTCCTACTGTTCTTCTTCCTTCCTCCTCTCTGCTCCAGCGCCGGCGATGGCGCGCACGGCGAAGGTGGCCAAAACTCGGGAACCTAACTAGATCTACCCCATCTAGGAATCACTAGCACTCCGTTTTGGGGCTTGGCCAGGCCGGGGAGGTATCGGGATGAGCCGGCGGCGACGGCTGACTGTGGCGGCGGCGGAGCTCGATGCCGGCATGCTCTGGCCATGTTTTGTCCAGAACCAGTGGCTTGCGAGCATCTATAGGCTGAGGGGGTACTGCCTATGGGGTTAGCTGGGCTGGGAAGGGAGCAGGGGGAGCTGGCGACGGCGGCCTGCTTGCGGCGACGATGGCGCTCGTCGCCGGCACGTTTCGGCCAAAGCCCAACCGAGTCAAGGGTCTAGAAAGCATCTAGGGACTAAGGGCAAGCTTCCTATGCGGCTGGTTTGCTTCGGGAGGGTCTGGATTAGCTCGGCACCGTGCGCGGCGGCGGCGACCGAACAGGGGGCTTGGCGCCGCTCGTCGCCGGCGAGTTCCAGCGGCGCATTGGCTCGGGAAACCTAGGGAAACGAATGCTAGGTCTTCATAGATGGTTATCGTACCTTCGATTGTAGAGGAAACGGATTGTAGACGTCGAATTTCAAATCCTTGCTCCGGGCGGCCAATTTAGGGTTCTTCCGACCGGCTTCAATCTTTTGCGAAATTCTTCGTGAACGGGCTACGGTAGCCAGGGATTTTTGGGGGGTTTTGGAGAGGGAAAGAGGCGATCAAGTTTGGTGTTTGGAGCTCAAGCTACCGAGGTCTATTTATATTGATTTCGCGATGAGACCACGGTGGCGGTGCGGGGCACGGCGCGGCACTGTCGGGTGCTTCATGGGCCCGGCGCGCGCATGGCCGACGCAAGGCGCGACAAGCTACAACATCGCTAGTGAGGCTGACGTCGAGGTCGCTAGAGCATGTGCGTACGACGAGGTATGGCGCGGTGGGGGTTCTTTGTACAGGCGCCGGTGTGGCTGACGCCGGCGGTTGACGCGCGGGTGCACGTGTGCGGGCGAGTGGCGGCATGGGCGCGGCGTGGCTGACGGCTGCGCGGCGCGGGCACAGTGTGGCCGACGCGACGGTGCGGTACGGCGTGGCATGGGCACGGTACGGTGGCGTGGGTGCGGCGCTGCGGCGCGACGCGCGCGCGCGGTGGCGGGGCGGTCGGGGCCCCAGGTACGGCGTCGAACGATTGGTGACCGATGAATAGTGCGATTTCTGATTTTCCCGATTTTCTTTTCCTTTTCCATTTTCTTTTTAAATTTTCATTTCTATTCCTTAATTTTCCCCTAATATGAAACATAATTTAGCCATTTTGTAAATTTAGTATAACTCCAAATTTTCAATCTTGTGCGCAACTTTATTATATATTATTATGTACATAGTCATATATATTCCTTGTATTTCCATTCTTCCTTTTATTCCATTTTCATATTGCATATTATATATATATATTCTATTTATTTCATTTTCTTCTCTTCCCAAAATACAATTTTTGATTCAAAATGAATTCTCATCAACTTCCTTATATATCTTTTTATAATTTTTATTTTCAAACCTTCATTCTTGGAATTTCCTTTCTTTTTGGGATTTTTAAACTACTTGGCTTTTCTCAATCTTTTAGATAAATTTCACCTTATTAATTTCACGCAACAAAGCTGGCAAATAAGAGGCAATAAACACAGCGAGATGCAAAAATACCAAAAGTTTTTGTAAGTTCCGACTTTTAACTCCTGATTTTGAATTCTTCAATTTTCAGGGTGTTACACCGATGCAGCCTGAGCAAGAGCAAGAACTTGTCGAAAGGAATAAAATAAAAGGGTGGCGATGTGCCGAAGTTGATTGATTTGTGTGTGTTGTTTTTAGAAAGAGCCCTCGGGTCTTATTTATACCCGGATACACCGACATCCGTGTAGGACACGGTTTCTACCTTATCTACCATTTACAGTACGACAATATCTCGGGACACGGTCCCATGCCGTGTTACAAAAAGAACATCTATACAACTTCCTAAATTACAGATACAATTTCTGTTACAGGACCTTATCCGTGGATGGAAATACCTTTAACGCACAATTTGGAGATCGAATCCAACACTTTATCTTCATGTTTTCCTTTCGGGACTGGCTCCACTTCTATCTCAACTCGGAATCGGCTATCGGCTATCCTGGTCCGATTTGGGTTTAGCCGACGTGCTCCGCAGCCGATTCGGACTCAGCCGACGTGGACTCTGTTTCTCCGCAGATCGCGCATCTCCTCCGATTCCGCTTCAATCTCTGCTTTAAATCCGGGGATTTGGTTACCAAATTTGGTCGTTAACACATGCCTTCCAAGTCCGCGATATGAAAATGTTGCGGATTTTGTGCAATCCGAATTCCAGGCGCAACCCTAGGTCGACTCTGTTTCGGCCGTTATGAGAACTCTTTAAATAACGCCTGTCGCCCGCTGAACAACTCACGCCGTCAACACAAGTCCACAACATCAAATGTCCTCAAGCTCTCCGCGACCTCTCCAGCTTCCCCAAGCTCACGGCGGCGATTTCTTCCTCCGGCGACCCCAGGCGTCCCAATGGCGACCTCCGTCGCTCCGTCGGCTTCGTCCCCCGCCGAGTTCCCCGAGGTATAACCTAATCGGCTAAAACCCTTCTTCTTGCTTGTTCCCCTTTGTAGATCTGAATTCTAGGGTTTACAATTCTGAAATTTGCATTTTTCTGATTGTAGCATCTTGCTCACCAAGTAGTAATCCTTAGCCTGCTGCAAAATGAGAGATACTTCCTAGGGCCAATCGGCAATAAGGACCCACTGAGTTTATAATAGCCGAAACCAAGAGGATGCCCTATAAGGAATCCAAACTTAGGTCATTGGGCAGGCACTTTCAAGTCGTGACCATCAATGGACAAGTCTTGGCCGGCATGGTATAAGAGGATGCAGCCGACCAAGCAAAGCCCTTCCAAATACTTCTCCGTCCAATCCTTCTAACATGTAGGCTCCCTTAGAGACGCATTTGTAGATCTTGAAAGGCCCTTCCCAGTTAGGTATCACTTGCTGAATTTGTTATCCCTTGATCCAATCGGCAATATTAATTTCCAAACGAGCTCGCCCTCTTCAAAAGACTTAGGCACAACTTTCTTGTTATAATGATGGGATACACGCTCCTTGTCTCTGGTCACTTTTTCCAAGGAGCATCCTTGATAGGACTAGGCCTTCTGATTCATCTACCATCAGATTATAATAATCCTCGGCTGTTAGCTGATCTTGTAGTTGAATTCGTCTTGAGCCGATAATATTTTCCCATGGCAGGACTTCTTCATGTCCGTAGACTAATTTATATGGAGGCACCTGAATTGATCCGTGGCAAGCCATCCGATAAGCCCACAGTGATTCGGCTAATCGGTTGTGCCATTGCTTCGGGTACTCAGCGATCTTTCTCTTTATCAGCTTGATCAAGCTTTTATTAGAAGCTTCTGCTTGCCCGTTGGCCTAAGCATAGTATGGCGAAGAATTTAACAACTTGATCCCCATGCCGTCGACAAACTGAATAAACTCGTCGGAGACAAAGATAGATCTCTGATCCATAGTTATAGTTTAAGGGACGCCGAATCTGTATATGATGTGTTCCTTAACAAACTCGATTGCGTCCCCAGAGTCAACCTTCTTTAAGGGAATTGCTTCCACCCACTTGGTAAAATAATTGGTTGCCACCAATATAAACTTATGTCCTTTGCTTGAGGGTGGATTGATCTGGCCATTTCATGTCGATTTCCCAACCTCTGAATGGCCAAGGCTTGATAATTGGGTTCATAGCCGATGCTGGCGCCCTTTGGATAGCTCCAAACTTTTGACAGTCTTGGCATCCCTTGTAATACTTGAAACAATCTTCCAGCATAGTCGGCCAAAAGTACCCTGCTCTCTGAAGTAGCCACTTCATCTTGTGAGCCGATGCATGTGTGCCACAAATCCCTTCATGCACTTCCCCAATAGCAACCTTGGCTTGATCGGCACTAAGACATTTGTGTAGCACACCATCGATCGTCCGATCGTACAATTCTTCATCAAGCAAAACATATCTCAAAGCCTTGTAGCACAATTTCCTTAAAGCCGACTGGGATGGATTTTGCAGATAGTTGTAAACTTCATATCTCTAGTCGTCGGCTGACGTATTTGCAATTTCTATTTTGACTTCTCTCGTCATCGGCTTATAGCCTGATGCCCCCTGAGCTAGATCATTGGCTTCTGCGTTTTGCTCCCTGGGGATATGCTTTAGGGTTACTAGCCGAAAGTTGTCCATCAATTCTCGGCACTTGTGATAGTAGACCATCAGCGTGATGTTTGGTCTATTTTTGACTAAACATATAGTCGGGGGCTACATCTAATTAGGTACATCAAGAGATGAGCCTAGATATTTCTTTTTGAGAATTTTTCAGATATTTTCCAGCCCTTCACAGTCATTGGAGCCACTCGGGAGATTCAGGCAGAGATGATGGAATCACTCGGCGCTAAGAGCACTCGGCCAAAGATGTTTTTGGCTGTGTACTATCTTGGTTTGAAGCTGAGTTGTCTCGTAGACTGAAAAGGACTCGGGGGCTACTGTGGAGATTATGGCAATCGGGTATCTACATGGCAAGTTTATCCGACTAGAAATAGGGATAGATTGTACCTGCCATATCTGTAAACCAAATATGACTTGGGTGTTACGTTGCCGATTGAAATAAGGCAACGGCCCATAGTCACGGTTTGGTAAGATTGAGGAAACCGACTTAGAGTAAGATAGGGTTTTCGATTTGTAAGCCCGCCTCCCAAGACTATATAAGGGGGTAAAGGGCGTCCCTTGAGGGATATCAGATTTCATAAGCAAGAGCTTTAGACATCAGAAGTTAGATCAGCTTTTAGCTTTCAGCCTTAGATCGCGAGATCAATAAAAACACTCGGTGTCGAAACTTGGTTTCGGCAATAGAAAATTGGGGGTGCAGTCAAGATCGCCAAGCTCGATGGGTTAGATGGAAAACAAGGTTTAGACAGGTTTAGGCCCTCTCGTGAGGTAATACCCTACTCCTGTTTCGGTGGATTCGATCCGCCGAGTGTCTTTATTGATCTCGTGATCTCGTGTATCTAAAGCTGAAAGCTGATCTAACTTCTCATAAAGCATATGATCTAAAGCCGATATCCCTCAAGGGACGCCCCTTACCCCCCTTATATAGTCTTGGGAGGTGGGCTTACAAATCGAAAACCTTATCTTACTCTAAGTCGATTTCCTCAATCTTACCAAACCGTGACATCCGAGTTAACTTGTCCGAGTCATCTCGAGACAAATAATTTAGTCAACCCTCATGGGTAAACAAACTTTTCAGTCATCTGAAAAATACGACCAAAATATTAAATAGCTCCTGCCATAATATTGGTCTTAATCTAAAAAAGATCTTCACCAAGGTGGAAAAAATAGCATTGATATAATCATTTAATCAAATGCTTTAAAACCAAATAGTTCCTGTCATCAGGACAGCCATGAAAAGCTTAACTATTTGTCACCTTTCAAATTGCATCATGCCAACTTCTCATGAAGTTATGCAAACCACGGTATGAAAGGATTTTAAAGGTATTGGGCTATGTGACACGTGCATATTGCCAGGGCAAATCTGCTTAAGTCCATCCACTTAAGTCCCTAAGGACACATGTCAAGCCACACCTTAGCTGGGCCGCAAGTCTCTCATGGGCTCGGCCCAATCACGAGACGACTTAGCAAAAACCCTCAAGTCTTTTTATGAAGCCTCGAGGTCATCCCCGCCACTTCGTCTTCCCCAAAAATTTCCTCTTTCGCGTCACTGTTCACAAGCTCTCCACGGAGAACCCTAAACTTGCGCACGCGCAAATCCATCCATCTAGAAACTCTTGTTCCATCACAAGCCGTCTTCCGCATCCAGCCTCCAAGATTCCCTTGTCGTCCGAGGTTCGGTCGGGAGTAAGTTTAATCATCTTGGTCTCTTTATGCCTCCGATGTGAACTTGTAGGTATCTAGCTTATTTATGTTAATGCCTTGACCCGAGTCTTCATAGAAAATTTCTTAAGTAATTTTCGTCCGACATCACCAAGCCTAAGCTTGATTAGGTCATCAAAAATTCTCGGTCCTTATCTATTAAACTCAAATCAAGAAACATTAAACAATGATAAACCAAATATAAACAAGTTGTCGAAGAAAACCATGCTTTATTGACACGTATGCAGCCCCACTGTCAACTCGAGAAGCCATCTTGCTTGAGATTGGCAATCAAGAATAACATGAAACTTACGGCAATTTAAGCATAGTATCGTCGAAGATGTTCAATATTCCAGGAGTTCTTCACCATAGATCCATCTTCGCGCTTTAGTTGAAATGCTCTTGGCCGAGTCACCTCGGCGATTATGTATGGTCCTTCCCATAGTGGAGATAATTTGTGATGGTCCTTGATGGTCTGGATCTTGCGTAGAACCGAATCATCGACAATGAAAGCTCGCGCCCGAACATTGCGACTATGGTATCTTCTAAGTCCTTGAAGATATCTTGCCGACTGGATCAAGGAAGATTTTCTTCGTTTTGGCATCGCCTTGTCCCGACTTGGCTGTCCTCTTTGTAGAAATTTCACCCTCTTCAGAAGTTGATGTAGCCAGTCGGATTTCTTCCTGGCCACGTGATCTCTCACAAGATTAGGCCATATCGCAGCTTTCTTTGTCGCAGGTGAAGGCTTGTTTGACGTCGCTGCGCAGGGCGATGACGCCGTTAGGGCCAGGCGTCTTCATGCAAAGGTAAGTGTAGTGTGGTATCGCCATGAATTTGGCGAGTGCAGGCCTTCCGATGATCGCGTGGTAGGCCGTCTTTGAAGTCGACCACCCCGAAGGTGGTATTCTCCGTTCGAAAATTCTCGCGAACTCCGGAGGTGACTGGAAAGGCGATGTGCCCGAGTGGTGTGGGCGACAGCCCCGGGATCACTCCGTGGAAGGGGGCTGAGCTTGCCTTCAACTCAGTTCTCAGGATTTGTATCTCATCCAGGGTCTTGACGAACAGGAGATTGAGGACGCTGCCCCCATCGAAGAGGACGCGCTTCAGCTTGATGTTCTGAACCACCAGGTCAAGTACCAAGGGATCGCCTAGGTGAACCACTCGGTCGGGATGATCCGAGTGATTAAACGTGATGGCCACCTCCGACCATCGTAGATGTTGTGGGACTTCGGGTTGTGCTGCGTTGACCTCGCGGTCCATCAGCTTTTGCTCCCTCTTGGACTCATAAGCCTGCGGCCCCCGAAGATGTGATTCAGCTCGCCCACGTGGTCTTGAAAAAGCTCCGAATTTCCAGTCGGGTTGTTCTTCTTGGTTCCCGATGGACCGGTTTCATTAGTCGGCTTCTTGTTTAACCGTGCCACATATTGCTTTGAGAATTGCTTGTAGATGATGCGTGCACTGAGCGTTCACGATCGTTCATGATCGCGTCGTAAGCCGCCACTCAGCGATGGTGTTGAGAATCGGACGTTGTGGCAACCAGGTCTTCGTGCCGGCTCTTGCGATCTTTCTGGGCCCGATTGCTGCTGCCGTTATCCTTCCTCGGATGTCGGCTTCCTTCCGAGTGCTTGTCATCCCTTTTGTCAGGCTGGTCTTGGCGTGCCGCTTGATTGCATCGTTGGACTTGGCGTAGGAGTTCGCCGTCTCGAACATTTGTTTCACCGTCTTCAATGGCTTGCGCCCAAACTTTCCAATTAACAGCTCATCACGGACTCCCTTCTGGAAGGCGGCGATGATGATGTCGTCGGTGATGTTGGGGATCTTGTTGTGCTTTTCGGAGAAGCGCCGGATGTAATCCTTCAGAGGCTCGTCCGGCTTCTGGATGACGTTGTATAAGTCGAAGTGGGTGCCGGGCCTCTCGAAGGTGCCCTGAAAGTTGGCGATGAAGTGGTCCCTCAGCTCACTCCACGAGCCGATTGAGCCTCTTGGCAGGCTCGTGAGCCAATTCCTGGCTGAGTTGGCGAGGGCCACGGGCAGGTAATTGGCCATAGCCTTGTTGTCGCCGCCTGCTGCGCGGATGGCGAGAGTGTACACGGTAAGCCACGACTCGGGATCGGTCTTGCCGTCATGCTTCTCTATTCCGGTTGGTTTGAATCCATTCGGCCAGTGCACTCGGCGAAGCTCTCGAGTGAAAGCTGGCACTCCATCGTCGTTGCTGTCGGGTGATCCCCTCCGATCTTCCCGAGTGCGTTGATCTCGCTCTTGGTAGCGGCGATCGAGATTTCCCGCGAGATCACTCGGCGGGGTCCTCGGAAGGCTGCTTGTAGGCCTGGGCTGTTGTTGCGGCGAGCGCAGTGGTGGACGGGTGGACGTCCATGTCGTTTGCCGCGGGAGTCAGCCGTTTGCTCCTGGAACTTCTGCGTGGACTCGTGGCGTGGGCCTCTTGGCCTAGTCGTGGACCGGTCTGGCTCGGGCCTCTTCTAGTCTCCTGACCTTAGAGGCGAGAGTCGGCTTTTGTCGGTCGTTTCAGCTACGGACTCAGTCGGCCTTCGTGCCGAGGTGGTGGGATGGCCGTTAGCTGTGGCTGCGACGATGGTCTTGATTTTGTCAAGTATTGAAGTCACGTCGGCGGGTGCCGTCTCCATGACGGTGTCCAAGAGTGTGAGTGCGGCAACAACGTTCTGCTGTGGCGTCTGGAAGATGTTGGCGTTGCGGACCCGTGTTTGAAGGATGGCCTCCTGAGCGGATCGTCCGGCTGCGCGTAGATCTTGCTTTCTCTTGTCAGCCTCTTCCCTGCGTTTCTTCTCCTCTTCAGCCAGCTTGCGCTCCTACTCGATCTTGGCTCGCTCTTCCTCTGCAAGCCTGCGGGCCATGGCTGAGTCGGACTCGGCCATCTCAGCCATGAGGACATCGAAGCACTTCGGCTCGTAGTCCTTGTTGTAGTCGGAGTCGTCGGCTTCGTCCGAGGGGATGCCGTAGAGGTCGTCAAAGCCGGCGGAGCTGAGATACTCTTTGAGCTCCGAAGATGAGCATGAGCCGAAAGGCTGGAGGATGACGGCGACCTCCCTTGATCCTGGGTAGCTCGGATCTGGATCGTTCCAGTCCGAGTCAGAACTTGGGGACGCGGGCTCCTCCGAGTGGGTCGACCTCGACTCGGGGGAGAGGAGTTTGCCGTAGATCTCAGCGGCGTTTGGTAATCCAAACGGCGCCGAGAGGTCTTCTTCCGAGTAGATCGTCTCTGTTGGGGAGACGAGGAGATCGGTGCAGATTTTGGCGGCGTTCGGCAATCCGAACGGTGCCGAGTGAAGTCCTTCGTCAGAGAGGGTAGACTGCATCTTGGACTTGAAGATGTCGTCGTAGATCTCGGCGCTGTTCGAGAGCCCGAACGGCGCCGAGTGGGTCTCTCCTTCCGACTAGTCCAAATCCGAGTCGAAAAAGGAGAACTTGCCGAAGTCGTTGGCGGCGAAGTCGCCGAATCCTGAAGGAGATCCCATCACGCTTGTCGGCGAGATTGTCGAAGAAGTCTTGACGCGCGGCCCCCTACCTGGCGCGCCAACTGACGAAACTTGGTTTTGGCAATAGAAAATTGGGGGTGCAGTCAAGATCGCCAAGCTCGATGGGTTAGATGGAAAACAAGGTTTAGACAGGTTCAGGCCCTCTCGTGAGGTAATACCCTACTCCTGTTTCGGTGGATTCGATCCGCCGAGTGTCTTTATTGATCTCGTGATCTCGTGTATCTAAAGCTGAAAGCTGATCTAACTTCTCATGAAGCATATGATCTAAAGCCGATATCCCTCAAGGGACGCCCCTTACCCCCCTTATATAGTCTTGGGAGGTGGGCTTACAAATCGAAAACCCTATCTTACTCTAAGTCGGTTTCCTCAATCTTACCAAACCGTGACTATGAGCCGTTGCCTTATCTCAATCGGCAACGTAACACCCAAGTCATATTTGGTTTACAGATATAGCAGGCGCAATCTATCCCTACCTCCAGTCGGATAAACTTGCCATGTATATACCCGATTGCCATAATCTCCATACTCGGCGGATCGAATCCTCCGAAATAGGAGTAGGGTATTATCTCACGAGAGGGTCTGAACCTGTCTAAATCCCGTTCTCCAATCTAACCCATTGTGCTTGGCGATCTTGACTGCACCCACAAAATTCTATGGCCGAAACCAAGTTTCGACAGTTGGCGCGCCAGGTAGGGGATCCGCGCGTCAAGACTTCTTCGACAATCTCGCCGACAAGCGCGAGGGGATCTTCTTCAGGATTTGGCGACTTCGCCGCCGACAACTTCGGCAAGTTCTCCTCTTTCGACTCGGATTCGAACCAGTCGGAAAAAGAGACCCACTCGGCGCAGTTCGGCCTCCCGAATAGCACCAAGATCTTCGACGACATCTTGAAGTCCAAGATGCAATCCGCTCACTCCGACGAAGGAATTCACTCGGCACCGTTCGGACTACCGAACGCTGCCGGAATCTACACCGATGTCCTCGTCTCCCCAACAAAGACGGTCCTCTCGGAAGGAGACCTCTCGGCACCGTATGGATTACCAAACGCCGCTGAGATCTACGGCAAGCTCCTCTTCCCCGAGTCGAGGTCGACCCACTCGGAGGAGTCCGCGTCCTCAAGCTCTGACTCGGACTGGAACGATCCAGATCTGAGCTACCCAGGATCGAGGGAGGTCGCCGTCATCCTCCAGCCGTTCGGCTCATGCTCATCTTCGGAGCTCAACGAATATCTCAGCTCCGCCGGCTTTGACGACCTTTATGGCATCCCCTCGGACGAAGCCGATGACTCCGACTACAATAAGGACTACGAGCCGAAGTGCTTCGATGTCCTCATGGCTGAGGTGGCCGAGTCCGACTCAGCCATGGCCCGCAGGCTGGCAGAGGAAGAGCGAGCCAGGATCGAGCAAGAGCGCAAGCTGGCGGAAGAGAAGAAGAAACGCAAAGAAGAAGCCGACAAAAGAAAGCAAGATCTACGGGCAGCCGGACGGTCTGCTTAGGAGGCTATTCTTCAAACGCGGGTCCGCAACACCAATATCTTCACGATGCCACAGCAGAACACTGTTGCTGCCCTCACACTCTTGGACACCATCATCGAGACGGCACCCCCCGCGTGACCCCAGTACTAGACAAAATCAAGACCATTGTCGCAGCTACAGCCAACGGCCATCCCTCCACCTCGGCACGAAGGCCGACTGAGTCTGTGGCCGAAACACCCGACAAAAGCTGGCTCCCGCCACTAAGGTCAGGAGACTACAAGGGGCCCGAGCCAGACCGGTCGACGACTAGGCCAAGAGGCCCACGCCACGAGTCCGCGCAGAAGCATCAAGAGTAAACGGCCGACTCCCGCGACAAACGACATGGACGTCCAACCATCCACCACCGCGTTCGCCGCAACAACGGCTCCAGCTACCCAACCAGCCAACCGAGGACCCCGCCGAGTGATCTGCGGGAAGTCCTCGATCGTCGCTACCAGGAGCGAGACCAACGCACTCGGAAAGATCGGAGGGGATCACCCGATAGCAACGATGATGGAGTGCCAGCTTTCACTTGGGAGCTTCGCCGAGTGCACTGGCCGAATGGATTTAAGCCAACAGGAATAGAGAAGTATGTGGCCAGCAGGAAATCCGATTGGCTGCATCGACTTCGGCAGAGGGTGAAATCCCCTGGAAGAAGATCGCCAAATCAAGATCCGGCGACGCCAAGACTAAGAAGATCTCCCTCAATCCATCGGATCCCTCGAAAACCGCTGTAATCGGCGCTGAACTAGATCCCAAATAGGAAAACATGCTCGTCACCTTCCTTCAAAATAATAAAGATGTTTTTGCTTGGAAACCATATGATATGCCTGGAATTCCTAGGGAGGTGATCGAGCACTCTTTGCACGTCAAAGATGATGCCAAACCGATAAAACAACGATTACGCAGATTCGCACAGGATCGAAAAGATGCCATCAAGGAAGAGCTCACAAAGCTCTTGGCTGCCGGCTTTATCAAAGAAGTCCTACATCCCGACTGGTTAGCCAACCCAGTTCTGGTCCGCAAGAAGACGGGGCAATGGCGCATGTGCGTTGACTATACCGACCTCAACCAAGCCTGCCCCAAAGATCCATTCGGGCTGCCCCGCATCGACCAAGTCATAGTTTCAACAGCCGGCTGCCAACTCCTGAGCTTTTTGGATTGTTACTCGGGCTATCACCAGATCAGTTTGAAAGAATCCGACTGCCTGAAGACATCGTTTATCACGCCGTTTGGGGCCTACTGCTACATCACTATGCCTTTCGGCCTGAAGAACGTCGGCGCCACATACCAACGCATGATCCAGAGGTGCTTTCAGACGCAGATCGGCAAGAACGTGGAAGCTTATGTCGACGATGTCATCATCAAGACCAAGCAGAAAAAAGACCTGATCGCTGACTTAGAAGAAACCTTCGCAAACATCCGGGCCTTCAGAATGAAGTTGAACCCGAAGAAGTGCACTTTCGACGTCCCATCAGGCAAACTGCTCGGCTTCATGGTGTCACATTGCGGCATTGAAGCCAATCCAGAGAAGATCAATGCTATCTTGATCATGAAGCCCCCGAGTAACCAGAAGGATGTCCAGAAGCTCACTGGCTGCATGGCGGCGCTAAGCCATTTCATCTCTCGACTCGGCGAACGAGGCATGCCCTTCTTCAGATTGCTAAAGAAAACGGATGACTTCCAATGGACCACGGAAGCCCACAAGGCCTTTGAAGATTTTAAGGAATTCCTTACAACGCCGCCCGTCCTGGCCTCGCCTCAACCCCAGGAGCCCCTACTGCTGTACGTGTCAGCCACTCACCAAGTGGTTAGTACGGTTCTCGTGGTCGAGCGCGAAGAAGAAGGACGGGCCCAGAAGATTCAGAGGCCGATCTACTTTGTTAGCGAAGTATTGGCAGGAGCCAAAATTCGCTACCCTCAGGTACAAAAATTGCTTTATGGTGTCCTGATAACCGCGAGGAAATTGGCGCACTATTTTCAGGGTCACTCGGTCACCGTCGTCACCTCCTTTCCACTCGGCGACGTCATCCACAACCGGGAGGCAACTGGGCGCATTGCTAAGTGGGCTCTGGAGGTGATGTCACTAGACTTGACTTTTAAGGCGAGGACGTCCATAAAGTCACAAGCCCTGGCGGATTTCCTGGCCAAGTGGACTGAGCAATAGGAAAACGTATCGCGGGAAGACCTCCAACACTGGACCATGCACTTCGACGGATCCAAGAGTATCACCGGCTTGGGAGCAGGAGTTGTGTTGATCTCCCTGACTGGGGAAAGACTAAGATACGTCCTCCACCTCCACTTCTCCGCCTCACACAACGTCGCCAAGTACGAAGCCCTGCTACATGGACTGCAGCTCGCAATTTCACTCGGGATACGTCGGCTCATCGTGAAAGGGGACTCCCAGCTGGTCGTCAACCAAGTAATGAAGGATTGGTCCTGTCTAAACGACACCATGGAGGCCTACTGACAAGAAGTCCGCAAACTTGAAGACAAGTTTGACGGACTCAAACTATCACATGTCTTGAGACACAACAATGAAGCAGCTGACGAGTTGGCGCAGTTCGGGTCCAAGCGTGAAGCCGCCCCAACAGACGTTTTTGTTGAGCACCTCTATGAGCCAACCATCACGGCAAAGACAACTTTCAACAAACAAGCCGCAAGCGAAGTCGCCATGACTGACGCCGACTGGAGGACCCCTCTCATCAAATTTTTAACACAGCAAGAGCTGCCGAAAGACCGGGATGAGGCAGAACGTGTCCAACGTCGTTGCCAAGCTTATGTCATGGTTGACTCTGACTTATACAAGAGAAGCCCCTCCGGAATCCTAATGAAATACATCACACCCGAGGAAGGGAGACAGCTGCTCCAGGACATCCACTCGGGCATATGCAGAAGTCACGCAGCAGCACACACCTTGGTGGGCAAAGCCTACGACGGGGTTTTTCGCTTACCGCGGTCTCGACGCGGACAAAGTGGTACGAACTGTGAAGGCTGCCAATTTTCGCCCGACGAGCCATGTCCTAGCCCAGAGCTACAAACAATCCTACTATCACGGCCGTTTGCGGTATGGGGCTTAGACATGGTCGGCCCTTTCAAGAAGGCTCCAGGAGGATTTACACACTTATTCGTCGCAATCGACAAGTTCTCCAAGTGGATTGAAGCCAAGCTGGTTGCCATAATTACCGCTGACAAGGCACGGGATTTCTTCCTCAACATCGTGCACCGCTTCGGCGTCCCAAACAGGATCATAACCGACAATGAGACTCAATTCACGGGAGGCATCTTCAAGAAATTCTGCGAAGACTTTGGAATCAAGATCTGTTATGCGTCAGTGGCACATCCCAAAAGCAACGGACAAGTCGAGCGGGCCAACGGCATGGTCCTTCAAGGCATCAAAGCCCGCGTGTTCGATCGTCTAAGCCCTTACGCAGGCAAGTGGGTTCAAGAGCTTCCCTCGGTTCTATGGTCTCTGCGGACCACACCCAGTCGGGCTACCGGCCAAACTCCTTTCTTTCTGGTCTACGGCGCAGAAGCCATGTTGCCAAATGAGATGGAGTATGAATCCCTCCGAGTCCGCAGCTTCAACGATGAACGCTATGACCCCGACCGAGTGGACGACCTCACCCGACTGGAAGAGGCCCGAGAGGCAGCCCTCATCCAGTCAGCGAAATATCTTCAAGGGCTCAGACGATACCACAGTCGCAACGTTCGAGCACGAGCTTTTATCGTTGGCGACCTGGTTCTACGCAAGATTCAAACCACCAAGGACCGTCACAAGCTATCCCCCTTATGGGAAGGACCATACATAATCGCTGAGGTGACTCGGCCAGGTGCATATCGATTAAAGCGCGAAGACGGATCTATGGTGGAGAACTCTTGGAACATTGAGCATCTTCAACGATTTTATGCTTAAATTGACTAAAGTTTCATGTTTTTCTTGACTGCCAACCTCAAGCAAGATGACTTCTTGAGTCGCGATCGAGGGTATACATATGTCAATAAAGCACGTTTCCCTCATCAACTTTTGTGCATGATTTGGTTTATCATTGTTTAATGTTCCTCGATTCGAGTTCGGTGTTTAAGGACTCGAGAGTTTTCGATGGCCTAATCGAGCTTAGGCTCGATGACAGTCGGACGAAAATTACTTAAGAAATTTCACATAAAAACTCGGATCAGGGCATTGACATAAATAAACTGAATATTCACAAGTCTACATCAGAGCGTCATAGTCAGACAATATTTACAAGCACCCAATGTTCACAAGACAATGTTTATAAGGCAAGTCAAGGCCGAAATGATTAACTACATCGGCGGCCACCTTCTTGGCCGACTCCGTGCCTCGCTAATCAATTCAAGGGCTGCTCATCCAAAGTTCCCTCGGAGAAGCCCTCCCGATTGAATCTACATCCACCCAGGGTAGAGTGACTTCGTTTGTGCAAGGGCGAAGCCCGCTCCCATCACGGCCGCCTCCGAAATGTTGGCTAGATGCGGTCGGGGGCTCGTCTAAGCTTCTCGAAGACTTCAACGGGTCCAGTGAGCTGGTCCCGACTCCATTGTGGAATAATGACAGCGGGAGTGGTGTCGCCGCATTGGCAACATCTTCCCGGACCTCTCCGGCTCGTTTGACCCTCTCAAGAAGAATGTCGTATTGAGCTCGGGTCTTGACCATGTAAGCTGCCAAAAGAGCATGATCACGCAAAGTACTCAAGGACAACGCAGCACAAAGAATGTTGCTTCAAAGAAGCCTACCTTCGAACTC
Organism: Oryza australiensis; assembly: GCA_019925245.2. NCBI lineage: Eukaryota > Viridiplantae > Streptophyta > Magnoliopsida > Poales > Poaceae > Oryza > Oryza australiensis. The sequence continues at coordinate 2,599,957 of JAIFGZ020000478.1, forward strand.
GGCATCCAACTCGGTCTTGCGAGCGGCGCCTCACATTGGACTGGAGCGAGTGGACCTCAGACGAATTTTCAACAAACACGAAGGCTATTAGCGACCAAGATCAGCACAGAACCCATAAAGAAACTGGGAAGGTTAAGCTTACTCCTGACTGAACCCCGGAGGTCGAGGTTCTCCTCCCGGAGTTCAGCTATCTCCTTCCTCAGGGCCGCCTCCCTCGACGAGGCCTCCTCCCGAGTGGTCTTTAACTTCCGCTGGACGTCCTCCAGGGAGTTATGATGAGGGACCAACTTTTCCAGCGCCTCGGACTTGGCCATGGATCGACAATACTCCTTCTGCACGCAGGGTCCGAAGTTGACCGATTGGAAAGAAATGATGATACAACGACAGAGAAAAGATCAAGGCTTACCTTGAGTAGCCGAGTCGCCTCGTTCAGGCTGTTGACAAGGGCATCTCTTTCTTCGCTTTCCGCTTGCTTGTCTAGGATGATGCCCTGCCTTTGGCCCTCCGAGTCCCGCCACTCGATTCTAATCGGGGAAACCCAGGTTTCAGAAGACTGTAATCTGGGTATTTCCTCTACTGTGGCTGAAAGATTAGGAAGAACAGATGAAGACACGAAAGATTCGAACTGAAGATTAAAGACAAGATTGGAATTCAAGACTTACGAAGCCGGCGGCTGAACTCTTAGCTTGGAGCAGCCCAGGTGGTCTTCTCCTTACGGCTTTTCGCATGGTGGTCTTGATCGGGGCTCAGAGCTGCAGCACAGGGCTTCTCCGCGGCGGCGGTTTCCGGTCGGGACGTCTCGGCTGGCGGTCGGGGCTCCTTCCTTGGGACATCTTTCTTTGGAGGCGAAGGCTTTCTACCCGGAGCGCTCTCGCTCAGGAGAGGGCTCCGGGATCTTGGTTCCGCAGGCTTGGACGCCTCGGATGCGGCAACTGGGGTTGGCTCTTCGTTCCTCCCGGCAGGATCTATGTCCTGGGGCCTCCTGCCAAACCAACAACGCGATCAGCCGGAATAAAGACAAAGAAGTTTTCAACAATGAAGTTCAGGTTTCAATCACGGGACGTACCTAGACGACCGGCGGATCTTCGGTGCCGCCTTCGGCGACGGCCTTGGAGGGGGCGTCTCGACTGGAGGAGCCGGGACATCATCGTCCGAGTCGTCAATGACGAGCCTCCTTTTGCTCGCCCGTTTGTTAGTGTCCTCACTCGGGGCCACCCGCTTCCCGACTAGATCACTTTGGATTTTTACTCCGCCAGTCGGCTTCTTGCTAGGGCGAAGCGGCACGTCATCATGAGGGACCTTGTACGGTTTCGAAACAATGGAAGCATTTCCTGCAAGAGAAATTCCCACAATACTAAGAGGCATGACATCCAGATTGCAAGACAAGTACAAAGAGGTCAGTCGGCTTACCGGAGGAAGAGGCCGATAGAGACTGAAGGGAAGAACCGGCAGCACGAGGGCGCGCTCGACCGCGATTCTGTTGAGAAGATGTTTGTGGAGATTATGGCAATCGGGTATTGTAACACTGTAACATCCTGAAAATCGAAGGAATGGAATTCGGAACGTAAAAATCAGAACTCACAAAAACTTTTTAGGAACCATTGCTTCTTATCGTGTTTTTCGATCCGGATTGCCAGTACAACAAAATAAGATTTTTCTTCTAGAATTACTTTGAGGAAAATGGGACAAAACCCTAAGCTTTGAAATTACAACCGGTGAAAATGATTTCAAAATATAAATGTGTGTACCTTGAAAAGAGCACATACATATATATATAATTTGGTGAATTACAAAAAGGGATATATTTTGGTTTAAACCCTAATTGATAGGGGAAAGATAGTGAATAATTGGGATTTGATGATAAAAATATTTTTGAGAAAGGAAAAATGAAGATAGAAATTACCTCTAATCAAAACCCTATTTTCTTGAATTCAAAAGAAGAAACAAAATAAATATGAAAAATATATTTTGAAAAGTAGGGAGAAGTGGAAAATATAATTTTTGAGATTGTTCTGAGAATACCAAAATTTATTTGGGATTTTTAGGGAGAAAGGAAATGGAAATAGGGAATTAGGAAAATTAAATCAGAAAAATAGGAAAGGTTCACTGTTCATCGCGTCAGAAGGTGTTCGACCGGTCCTTCAACCACGTTCGCGCGCGCCACGCGCCGAGCGCCGTGTCGCGCCGTACCAGAACGCCCGCGCACGCGTGCTCTCGCTGATGACACCGTCCTGCGCGCACAGCCACCGCCGGTACAGTCGCGCCATCCCGCGGTCGCCAAAGTCGCCGCGCCATGCCGTCGCCATGCCGTCGCCGTACCCGCCCGCGTTAGCGTCGCGCCTGCACAGTCCGCGCGCACCGCCCTCGTCGCGCTCACCGTACGCACGCGCGTCGGCTGCTGTTGCCGCACGTCGCGCATGACCTCCCCGCGACCGCGCCATGCCGCTGACGCCGCGCCATTGCTGCCGTTGCATCGCCCTCCGTCGACCGCCTATAAGAGGCCACCCCGAGCCGAGCCCCCAACACCGAAAATCTTCGCCACAACTCCCTCGTGCTCTCTCCCGTTTTTCCCCAAAAGTTAGCCGTTGCATTGCTTGAATTTTGGGAAGAATCGGAGCTCGGCGGAAGAACCCTAACTCGGCCGCCGGGCAAAACTTCGAAATCCGTCACCCTCGGTCGATTTCTTCCCGAATTGAAGGTACCACCACTATCCCCGTGCTCTAAATATTATTTCCCTAAACTTCCCGAGCCAAATGACCGCGGAAATCGCCGGCGACGAGCCCCCTCGAATTCTCTGTCTCGGCCGCCGCCACCCCGCCCGTCGCCGCACGCTTCAGCGCCTCCCGGCCGAACCAACCCCCTCTCTAGCATCCCTAGGGCTCACCGATGCTCGTAGACCCCTTGCCTTGGCCGGGCATCGCCGGAGTTCGGCTAGCGACGAGCGCCACCGCCGCCGTCGCCGCCCTCTTCGCCGCTCCCGGTCCCGACCGAGTGGAGAAATGGGACCCCATGGTCCAAAGATGGCAAAAGCCCCTCCTTCCCGAGCTCCGGCCCTCCCTCACCGTCGGCGCCCTCTCCCTCACCGTCGGCCGCCGGGGTAGTAGAAGAGAGAGGGAAGGGAAGAAACGAGAGGGGAAAAAGAAAAAAAGAAAAGAAAAAAAAAAGAAAAGAAGGGAAAGAAAAATAGTAAAGGAATAGGGGTAAATGTATAAATTATTTTGGAAATATTTTAGGGTAAAATGAGGTTTCGAAATATTATTATTTAGGAATAAGTATAATATTCTTCCCCTTCTAAAAAAATGAAATACTTTGTGAAAATGATTTATAGATTAATTTTTCTTTTTATGAATTCAAATATGTCCAACCTTTAAATTGTTATCGAAGTTCACATGAAACTTTTTTTAAAAAATATTGGTTAAGCATGGATGATATTATCCTGTCGTTAGAATTCCAAAAACCCTAATAAATTTAATTGCAACATTAAAGATCAATTATTGGAAATATAAAATTAGAAACCTAATTATTCTAGAATATCTTCTAACTCAAGTGCAAAATACATATCAACCATAAGATGGTTCACTCGGTCTAACGAAATCATTTTTCGTTGATTCAACCTTTAAGATTTACGAAGTTTGAGGTTGTGTTTGGAAACCGCTTTCCGCGATCATTTTGGGATCTTTTCCTTTTCGTTGATGTTGTTGGATTCTAATTGGATTCAACCCTTCTTTTCGCACGTACGGATAGCATCCGAAGAGGTGAACACGACTACACGGAAGACCCCACTCAACCGGCGTGCGAGCAAGGCAAGTCTTCACATCCTTTGAACATATCGATCCCAATTGCGAAATGATGTTATTTTAAACTCTAAACATGCATGCTTTTGAGTTACCTATACTTGTCTTGCCATACCTTGTTATTGATTACCTTTAGAATTGCTCCTTGTAACTTGCGATGTGATACAAACAACCGAAGAATAACTTGGTGGCTTAGCCATGCTATACTTAGATTCATGCATACTCATGACTTTATGAAAAAGCTTTGTGCTTGGGCAACTACCTTAGGGAAGGTAGTTGAGATACGGCATGTGGAGACATGAGCGCCACATGGCCATGAGAATGATGAACTAAGTTTTGATGAAAATTGAAAATACTATACAAATGTTTTAGGCTGGGGGGCTGGATGATTTGGGTGGATTCCGGAAAAGGCAAGTGCCGACCACAGTCGATTAAGGACCGAGCCATGAGATAGCGGAAACGAGCCGGTACAACCGTACTTCTCGAATGGGTATATACCTAGGCGACTAGATAGCCGAGCGGAGGCGGTATCCTTGCATAGATGGTTCTTTATGATGTGGTTTATGTGATAAGAATGGGGCTGCGGCCTTTGTTGTGAATGGTGGAATTGAATCGATATTAATTAAACTTAAAGATTGAGAAGTTTTCTCTTACCCCGGGTGCGCCAGAACTCCTCTCACTTGCTAGAAAAGGACGGCTAGAGTGCATGAGGGCTTAAGTTCATGGAGCGGGTCGCCAAAGTGAGGTTATCGAAAGGCTTTGCCGTGACCGTCTCATGTGTTGAGGCGTAGGCTCATTCGTTGGGCTGTCGCGGAGTACGGGTAAAGTGTACATCCACTGCGGTGTGAATGAATCAATCTATTCGAATAGCCGTGCTCGCGGATATTGAGCATCGTGACAAGACTTTCGCTTGGCTAGACTTGAACTTAAAAATGCTGGGATGGGTTTGCATGATGATTTTATTCACTGGTGGATCAACTTCTCGAGATGCGAGAAGAGGTGGACTCCCAGAAAACCACGACGAATCGGAGGCGGGAAGCCATCCTTGGAATCACGATGGATGGTAGACGGAACCGTCGCCGGAATAATGAACTATGAAATTAAAACTTGATTTGGCTAGTCGATAGGCTTGTGAAAAGAATTGTGAAAACTGGCTTTACGCAAAAATAACCCTAGCCATGTTCTTTGAATACCCCTATCATATGCATCAATTCTGTGTTGGCTTGCTGAGTACGGTTGGTACTCACCCTTGCTATACGCACAAACCTCCAGCTGATGGAAATGAAGAGCCAGAAGACCCATACGCGTACTACCAGGAGGGCGAAGGAATTGATGGCGCATACTAGGCCTTAGCTCCGGTCGTTGCTGTGGCAATTGACAAGCCGCCTCTTTCCATTGCCTTATCTAAATTCTGTTTTATGTTGTATTCAGACCATAAGGTCCTGTGGGTTGAACATTGCCTTCGGGCCTATTAATGTAATAATGGTAATGTAAGACTATTCGTGCATGTGCACTTGATTATCCAGTACTGTATTCGTGGGTACCAACTACTCGATCTAGGGAAATGGTACTATGAACACGAAAGATTCCCGCCTCAAAAACGGGGGTCCACAGAGCTGGTATCAGAGCCATGCAACCGTAGGCTAAGACCAAATGGCGCCCTACCTAACCGGTTGGCTAAAGGGAAATATCCCTACAATAGGATCGTTTTAAACTATTATGTCCAAAAATGCAAATATACCTTTTCTACATCTCGTATTTCCTTTTTACCAAATGATTATGATAGCTCTCTCCCTCTAACCCTAAGTTGCCTACAAAAGCGAGATGTCAAACCACGACGGAACCCGGGAAGTCACTATCCCGCGAGACGAGGGGTTTGTGGTACAACTTCAGTCCCTACTATGGTGTTTGAGGTACCGGAACCACCCACCTATCACACCAAGAGGCATGGCTCGAAGCGTATCCAGCCGGGAGGCGGCCGTATCCATAGAAGCCCGCATGGGAAATGAAACATCCTTCGCTTCCACACTCGCTACCACCGGGACCTAGCGAAGCGGCTATTCAGGATGCGGCTCGCGAAGCCTTCCTTCGCCTTAATGCGATACATCGTGCCGAACTCACGGTGACGGAGTTCGTGCATCATCCTTATCGCGAAGAGGGCAACCCGATGCACCTTGTGGAGGCTACCCCTGCTGCTATAACCCGATGGTCACGCGTCTATCACGTTGGGCGGAGACGGCGGACGGCATTACGAGGAGGCCCTGCTCGAGATCAACGACCAGCGATCACGCCTCAATGATCGGTCACTGACCACCAAGGCTGTGGAGACCGATAAACATCTTCTGGACTCAGCTGCAGTCAATGGTGCCCAGTATGAGCAACTCTCGGACCGCTACATGGCCCGTGGGGAAGCTCTGGTAGAGCTGGAAGAGCAGCTCAGGAAGAGCAAGCAGCAAATCAACCAGCTGGAAGAGCAGCTGCGCACTCGTCCTGTCTACGCTGCAGGTACTTCCACCGAGCCTGTACCATCACCTCCTGCCCCTGTAACTGACCACTATTATCTTATGGCTCCAGTATGCTTGGATACTTTTCAAGCCATAATGGAGCAAGCTTTTATGTTGAGCACAGAGCCTGCACCGTACCTGGTAGACCCCACTGCTGCCACGTCCATGGGACCCACCTCGAGCTCCGTAGCAGTACCATCCGAGCCGGGATCGGGAGAGGAGAACCCCATCCGGATCCACACCGACACGGAGTCTGAGGCAGAGCCTATGGAGGTCAAATGGGAGTCTAGCGACACCGACCCAATGGAGGAGGAAGCTCCCACTCGTCGCCTGACTCACACTGGAGGCCCCCTCACCCGCCAGACCGCTCGCAAGAGTACGCGGCCACCGAGTCGGAAGATTCGGCGTGACTCCGAGGCCACCACCTCCGAGCCATGGGGACTCCGGTTTGCTTCAGCAGCGGATCACCCACTTCCGGCGCCTGGCTCTTGCGGATGGTTGGACGACTAGGCGGGAGGACCTTCCCAGCTCGGCAGCACGAACCACTCTCTATTTCCCCTTAATTGGTTGATGTAGTTGGACGATATAGTTGTTGTTGCTATCATGGCATGAAGGACTGTGTGTGTACAGTCCGTGTACCCCTCTTATGTAATATGATGAACGGCATCGCTTCGCGGTGTCTTAATTCGTAAGCTTATTATTATTTCACCCGCTGTTGATTGAAGATCATTTAAAAGAACTTGCAGAAAAATCCCCTAGGAACCATAACCTAAACTGGTCCGATCTCTTAATTTATCTATCTTCTTCGGATGGCACATCACCGCAGAGCCGCAGCAACCAACGAGAACCCGCCAGAACCCAACCCCTCCACCCTGGCGGAGGTTATGGCTTTGCAGACCCAGCTACTTCAAGCAATTGCTAATAACCAGGGAAATCGAGGAGGATCGAGTGCGGGAGAGTTCATGAGAGCTAAGCCACCCACCTTTTCCACGGCCGAAGAACCTATGGATGCTGAAGATTGGCTAAGAGTAATAGAGAAAAAGCTAACCCTCGTCAAAATCCGAGAAGCCGATAGAGTTGTCTTCGCTACTAACCACTGGAGGGCCCGCAAGTGACCGGTGGGACACCTACAAGGAAACGCGAGCTGAAGACGCCGGCGAACCAACATGGGAGGAATTCACGGCTGCGTTCCGTGAGAATTTCGTGCCAGCTGCAGTCATGAGGATGAAGAAAAATGAGTTCCGAGAGGCGCGTCAAGGGAACACCTCGTACAAGAATATCGAACAAGTTCACCCGGCTTGCCCGTTACGCCACCGTCACTGGCGGACGAAGAAGAGAAGATAGACAAGTTCATTGAGGGACTAAATGACGAACCGAGGGGACCAATGATCGGGCGGGATCACACCGGTTTCCAAAGCCTCATCAACAAGGTCGTCCGACTTGAGCATGACCAAAAGGTGGTAGACAATAACCGCAAGAGGAGGCTCGCTATGGCTCGCCCATTTCGGGGAATGCCGCAACGCCCCAAGGGAGCCACCCGTCGGATGGAAGCCAAACGTTCCGGCGACCGGACGTTCTCCCGCTTTCGACCATGTCAACAGGTCAGCTACACCTCAGCTTCGTACACCCACACCAACCCTAGCCGCTCGAGGAAGAAAGAATGTGAGCTGCTTCAATTGCGGAGAATTCGGGCACTACTCCAATAGCTGCCCAAAACCACGCAACGCCCGTGCGCACCGGCGCCAATGCAACGCCCGTCCGAGGAACCCCACTCTGCGGCGGGGACGAGGTCGTTCAGGACCCCGCTACCCAACGAGGCTGCCACCGGGTTCCGACGTGGCCGGTGAATCATGTGCGGGCGAAGAAGCTCGGGAGGACCAGAGCGTATTGATGGGTATGTTCTCTATCAACTCGCACCGGTTAAAGTTTTATTCGATTACGGAGCCTCACATTCATTCGTATCTTCCCGAGTAAGCAAACAACACCACCTACACCAAGTAGCACTTAGGAGACCTATGCTGGTACATTCACTGGGGAGACATAACCGTACCCCATGCTCGCATTAATGTGCCCATACGGATTAGAGACGTGGTGTTTCTCTCAAACCTTATGGTGCTATCACCCCAAACCATAGATGTCATACTCGGAATGGATTGGTTGACCAAAAATAATGGAATTATAGATCTGCAGTCGAAGGGAAGTCACGGTATCCACCCCATGGGGATCACCGATGAGCATAACTATGGATCAAAACCCAAAGCTATGTGAGCAAGCTGCGGGAGTGTTCACCATGCTACCTCTAGGCGGAATGCCGTAGTACAAGAATACCGGATGTGTTTCCGAGGAATTGCCGGAATGCCCCGGATCGCGACGTAGAGTTCATCATCGATCTAATGCCGGTACTGCCCCCATATCCAAGAGACCTTATCGAATGCCGGCCAACGAGTTAGAGGAACTCAAGAAGCAAATAAGAGAACTACAAGAGAAGGGATTTGTACGCCCCACTCTTCTCCTGGGGAGCCCCAGTACTCTTCGTCAAAAAGAAGGATGGGAGTATGAGAATGTGTGTGGACTACCGATCGCTGAATGAAGTAACTATCAAGAACAAGTACCCGCTACCTCGGATCGATGACCTATTCGATCAACTTAAGCGTGCGCAGTGTTCTCAAAGATTGATCTACGGTCGGGATATCATCGGTTGAAGATTAGAGCTGGAGATATTCCTAAAACAGCGTTCTCTACACGTTACGGCTTATACGAATTTATAGTAATGTCCTTTGGATTGACCAACGCCCCGGCATATTTTATGAATCTGATGAACAAGGTATTCATGGAGTACCTGGACAAATTCGTAGTGGTATTCATCGACGATATACTTATCTACTCCAAGAACGATGAGGAACACACGGAACATCTACGGCTAGTACTGGAAAAACTACGAGAGCACCAGCTGTATGCAAAATTTAGCAAATGCGAGTTCTGGCTCAAGGAAGTCGCTTTTCTTGGCCACGTGGTTTCAGCCGGAGGAGTAGCGGTAGACCCCGCCAAAGTCGAAGCTATCACGGAATGGAAGGCACCCAAGTCAGTGACGGAAGTTCGGAGTTTCTTGGGCTTGGCCGGTTATTATCGACGGTTTATCGAAGGATTTTCCACTGTCGCCCGACCTATGACTCAACTTTTGAAGAAGGAAAAGAAGTTTGAATGGAGCGAGAAGTGTCAAAAGGCCTTCGACCAACTAAAAGAAAAGTTAACCACTGCCCCAATCTTAACCTTACCTGACAACGGAAGGATTTCGTGATGTACTGTGATGCATCCCGGCAAGGATTAGGAGGAGTGTTAATGCAGGATGGGAAGGTCGTAGCGTATGCCTCACGACAGTTACGACCCCATGAGGAGAATTATCCCACACACGACCTAGAATTAGCCGCGGTCGTTCACGCCTTGAAGATCTGGAGACACTATCTCGATCGGGAACCACTATGATGTGTATACCGATCACAAGAGCTTGAAATATTTCTTTACTCGGCTGATCTCAACCTACGACGGAGGCGATGGTTGGAGTTGATCAAGGATTACGATCTAGGGATCCATTACCATCCGGCAAGGCAAATGTAGTGGCCGATGCGGCGAGCCACAAAGCTCAATGCAACCACATGGGATTGAAGGGTATGGCCAATGAGCTCCAAGAAGAAATGGCTCGACTTAATGCACCGATTCCTCACGGAGAAGTAAACTCACTGAAATCCAACCCCTTCCGAGGACTCAAATAGAAGAAGCCCAAAAAGGGAATGAGGAAACCCGGAAATCAAGGGACGCATGGCGCTGGACGCGCTAAGGAGTTTTCGGTAGACGACAAGGGAAATCTGTGGTACAAGAAAAGAATCGTGTACCGAACGAGGCGGTTTGAGAGGATTGATCTTAAAAGAAGCCCACGAGTCGGCATATTCGTTACATCCCGGAAGCACGAAAATGTACCAGGATTTGAAGGGAGAATACTGGTGGCCCAATATGAAGAGAGATGTAGCCGAATACGTAGTCGTGTGTGATGTGTGCCAAAGGGTGAAAGCCGAGCATCAACGACCAGCTGGCTTGCTGCAGCCACTCAAGATTCCCGAATGGAAATGGGACGAGATAGGCATGGATTTCATAGTAGGATTACCCAAAACTACGATCGGTTACGATTCCATTTGGGTAATAGTAGATCAGCTCACCAAGGCGCATTTATTCCCGTGAAAACTAACTACAACGGTGCCAAGCTAGCGGAACTATATATGAGTAGGATTGTATGTCTCCACGGTGTACCAAAGAGGATTATATCGGATCGTGGTACCCAATTCACATCTCATTTTTGGAGCAAAGTCCACGAGGCACTCGGAAGTCATCTCGCTTTCAGTACCGCTTATCACCCACAGACCGACGGGCAGACTGAAAGGACGAATCAAGTACTAGAGGATATCGAGAGCTCGTGCATTAGATTTCACCAAGGATTGGGAGAAATGTTTGCCGTACGCCGAGTTCTCCTACAACAATAGCTATCAAGCCAGTCCGAAGATGTCGCCAAACGAAGCTCTATTTGGTCGCCGATGTCGAACCCCATTGATGTGGTCGAAACCGGTGAACGAACCGTATTCGGGCGACATAATCAAGGAGGCGGAGGAAAAGGTTCGCCGATCCGGGACCGACTACAAGCTGCTCAATCACGACAAAAGAGCTACGCGGATACCCGACGAAGAGAATTGGAATTTAAAGAAGGTGACTACATGTATCTAAAGGTCTCACCACTACGGGAAACACAGAGATTCAAAGTCAAAGGGAAACTCGCACCACGATATGTGGGCCCATTCTTGATAAGCACTAGGAGGGGAGAAGTGGCTTACCAATTGGAAGCTGCCCGAGAATCTCTCCGATGTCCACCCAGTATTTCACGTATCGCAGTGAAGAAATGTTTGCGGGTACCGAAGAGCAAGCCCCTTTAGAAACCATCCATGTCCACAGTGATCTTACCTACCCGGAGCATCCAATCAAGATACTAGATGAGGCGAAAAGAAGACACGAACCAAGTCATGGCGCATGTACAAAGTACAATGGAGCAATCACACGAAGAAGAAGCTACGGGAGAGCGAAGAGTTTCGAGGACAGAATACCCACACCTATTCAGCAACGGTAAGAAATCTCGGGACGAGATTTATTGTTAGGGGGTAGGTTTGTAACATCCCGAAAATCGAAGGAATGGAATTCGGAACGTAAAAATCAGAACTCACAAAAACTTTTTAGGAACCATTGCTTCTTATTGTGTTTTTCGATCCGGATTGCCGATCAACAAAATAAGATTTTTCTTCTAGAATTACTTTGAGGAAAAATGGGACAAAACCCTAAGCTTTGAAATTACAACCGGTGAAAATGATTTCAAAATATAAATGTGTGTACCTTGAAAAGAGCACATACATATATATAATTTGGTGAATTACAAAAGGGATATATTTTGGTTTAAACCTAATTGATAGGGGAAAGATAGTGAATAATTGGGATTTGATGATAAAAATATTTTTGAGAAAGGAAAAATGAAGATAGAAATTACCTCTAATCAAAACCCTATTTTCTTGAATTCAAAAGAAGAAACAAAATAAATATGAAAAATATATTTTGAAAAGTAGGGAGAAGTGGAAAATATAATTTTTGAGATTGTTCGAGAATACCAAAATTTATTTGGGATTTTTAGGGAGAAAGGAAATGGAAATAGGGAATTAGGAAAATTAAATCAGAAAAATAGGAAAGGTTCACTTGTTCATCGCGTCGAAGGTGTTCGACCGGTCCTTCAACCACGTTCGCGCGCGCCACGCGCCGAGCGCCGTGCCGCGTCGTACAGAACGCCCGCGCACGCGTGCTCGCGATGACACCGTCCTGCGCGCACTGCCACCGCCGTACAGTCGCGCCATCCGCGGTCGCCAAAGTCGCCGCGCCATGCCGTCGCCATGCCGTCGCCGTACCCGCCGCGTTAGCATCGCGCGCACGATCCGCGCGCACCGCCCTCGCGCGCTCACCGTACGCACGCGCGTCGGCTGCGGTTGCCGCACGTCGCGCATGACCTCCCGCGACCGCGCCATGCCGCCGACGCCGCGCCATTGCTTGCCGTCGCATCGCCTCCGTCGACCGCCTATAAGAGGCCACCCCGAGCCGAGCCCCCAACACCGAAAATCTTCGCCACAACTCCCTCGTGCTCTCTCCCCGTTTTTCCCCAAAAGTTAGCCGTTGCATTGCTTGAATTTTGGGAAGAATCGGAGCTCGGCGGAAGAACCCTAACTCGGCCGCCGGGCAAAACTTCGAAATCCGTCACCCTCGGTCAATTTCTTCCCGAATTGAAGGTACCACCACTATCCCCGTGCTCTAAATATTATTTCCCTAAACTTCCCGAGCCAAATGGCCGCCGGAAATCGCCAACGACGAGCCCCTCGAATTCCCTGTCTCGGCCGCCGCCACCCGCCGTCGCCGGCACGCTTCAGCGCCTCCCGGCCGAACCAACCCCCTCTCTAGCATCCCTAGGGCTCACGATGCTCGTAGACCCCTTGCCTTGGCCGGGCATCGCCGGAGTTCGCGCCGACGAGCGCCACCGCCGCCGCCGCCCGAACCACCTCGCCGTCGCCGCCCTCTTCGCGCTCCCGGTCCCGACCGAGTGGAGAAATGGGACCCCATGGTCCAAAGATGGCGAAAAGCCCCTCCTTCCCGAGCTCCGGCCCTCCCTCACCGTCGGCGCCCTCTCCCTCACCGTCGGCCGGGGGTAGTAGAGCGAGAGAGGGAAGGGAAGAAACGAGGGGGAAAAAGAAAAAAAGAAAAGAAAAAAAAAAAAAAGAAGGAAAGAAAAATAGTAAAGGAATAGGGGTAAATGTATAAATTATTTTGGAAATATTTTAGGGTAAAATGAGGTTTTCGAAATATTATTATTTAGGAATAAGTATAATATTCTTCCCCTTCTAAAAAAATGAAATACTTTGTGAAAATGATTTATAGATTAATTTTTCTTTTTATGAATTCAAATATGTCCAACCTTTAAATTGTTATCAAAGTTCACATGAAACTTTTTTTTTAAAATATTGGTTAAGCATGGATGATATTATCCTGTCGTTAGAATTCCAAAAACCCTAATAAATGTAATTGCAACATTAAAGATCAATTATTGGAAATATAAAATTAGAAACCTAATTATTCTAGAATATCTTCTAACTCAAGTGCAAAATACATATCAACCATAAGATGGTTCACTCGGTCTAACTGAAATCATTTTTCGTTGATTCAACCTTTAAGATTTCCGAAGTTTGAGGTTGTGTTTGGAAACCGCTTTCCGCGATCATTTTGGGATCTTTTCCTTTTCGTTGATGTTGTTGGATTCTAATTGGATTCAACCCTTCTTTTCGCACGTACGGATAGCATCCGAAGAGGTGAACACCGACTACGCGGAAGACCCAACTCAACCAGCGTGCGAGCAAGGCAAGTCTTCACATCCTTTGAACATATCGATCCCAATTGCGAAATAATGTTATTTTAAACTCTAAACATGCATGCTTTACTGAGTTACCTATACTTGTGCTGCCATACCTTGTTATTGATTACCTTTAGAATTGCTCCTTGTAACTCGCGATGTGATACAAACAACCGAAGAATAACTTCGGTGGCCTTAGCCATGCTATACTTAGATTCATGCATACTCATGACTTTATGAAAAAGCTTTGTGCTTGGGCAACTACCTTAGGGAAGGTAGTTGAGATACGGCATGTGGAGACATGAGCGCCACATGGCCATGAGAATGATGAACTAAGTTTTGATGAAAATTGAAAATACTATACAAATGTTTTAGACGGGCGGTGGATGATTTGGGTGGATTCCGGAAAAGGCAAGTGCCGACCACAGTCGATTAAGGACCGAGCCATGAGATAGCGGGAAACGAGCCGGTACAACCGTACTTCTCAAATGGGTATAGACCTAGCGACTAGATAGCCGAGCGAGAAGGGTATCCTTGCATAGATGGTTCTTTATGATGTGGTTTATGTGATAAGAATGGGGCTGCGGCCTTTGTTGTGAATGGTGGAATTGAATCGATATTAATTAAACTTAAAGATTGAGAAGTTTTCTCTTACCCCGGGTGCGCCAGAACTCCTCTCACTGCTAGAAAAGGACGGCTAGAGTGCATGAGGGCTTAAGTTCATGGAGCGGGTACTGCCAAAGTGAGGTTATCGAAAGGCTTTGCCGTGACCGTCTCATGTGTTGAGGCGTAGGCTCATTTGTTGGGCTGTCGCGGAGTACGGGTAAAGTGTACATCCACTGCAGTGTGAATGAATCAATCTATTCGAATAGCCGTGCTCGCGGATATTGAGCATCGTGACAAGACTTTCGCTTGGCTAGACTTGAACTTTAAAATGCTGGGATGGGTTTGCATGATGATTTTATTCACTGGTGGATCAACTTCTCGAGATGCGAGAAGAGGTGGACTCCCCAGAAAACCACGACGAATCGGAGGCGGGAAGCCATCCTTGGAATCACGATGGATGGTAGACAGAACCGTCGCCGGAATAATGAACTATGAAATTAAAACTTGATTTGGCTAGTCGATAGGCTTGTGAAAAGAATTGTGGCGGCTTTACGCAAAAATAACCCTAGCCATGTTCTTTGAATACCCCTATCATATGCATCAATTCGTGTTGGCTTGCCGAGTACGGTTGGTACTCACCCTTGCTATACGCACAAACCTCCAGCTGATGGAAATGAAGAGCCAGAAGACCCATACGCGTACTACCAGGAGGGCGAAGGAATTGATGGCGCATACTAGACCTTAGCTCCGGTCGTTGCACTGTGGCAATTGACAAAGCCGCCTCTTTATTGCCTTATCTAAATTCTGTTTTTATGTTGTATTCAGACCATAAGGTCCGTGGGTTGAACATTGCCTTCGGGCCTATTAATGTAATAATGGTAATGTAAGACTATTCGTGCATGTGCACTTGATTATCGATCTTGTATTCGTGGGTACCAACTACTCGATCTAGGGAAATGGTACTATGAACACGAAAGATTCCCGCCTCAAAAACGGGGTCCACTGAGCTGGTATCAGAGCCATGCGACCGTAGGCTAAAACCAAATGGCGCCCTACCCTAACCGGTTGGCTAAAGGGAAATATCCCTACAATAGGATCGGTTTTAAACTATTATGTCCGAAAATGCAAATATACCTTTTCTACATCGTATTTCCTTTTACCAAATGATTATGATAGCTCTCTCCCTCTAACCCTAAGTTGCCTACAAAAGCGAGATGTCAAACCACGACGGAACACGGGAAGTCACTATCCCGCGAGACGAGGGGTTTGTGGTACAACTTCAGTCCCTACTATGGTGTTTGAGGTACCCGAACCACCCACCTATCACACCAAGAGGCATGGCTCGAAGCATATCCAGCTGGGAGGCGGCCGTATTCATAGAAGCCCGCATGGGAAATGAAACATCCTTCGCTTCCACACTCGCTACCACGGGACCTAGCGAAGCGGCTATTCGGGATGCGGCTCGCGAAGCCTTCCTTCGCCTTAATGCGATACATCGTGCCGAACTCACGGTGACGGAGTTCGTGCATCATCCTTATCACGAAGAGGGCAACCCGATGCACGCTGTGGAGGCTACCCCCTGCTGCTATAACCCGATGGTCACGCGTCTATCACGTTGGGTGGAGACGGCGAGGCGGCTGATTACGAGGAGGCCACGCTCGAGATCAACGACCAGCCAGTCACGCCTCAATGATCGGTCATGCAGCCACCAAAGGCGTGGAGACCAGATAAACATCTTCGCAGACTCGTGCGAGCCAATGGTGCCCGGTATGAGCAACTCTCGGACCGCTACATGGCCCGTGGGGAAGCTCGGTAGAGCTGGAAGAGCGGCTCGGGAAGAGCAAGCGGCAAATCAACCAGTTGGAAGAAGCATTGCGCACTCGTCCTGTCTACTGCTGCAGTACTTCCACCGAGCACTGTACCATCACCTCCGCCCCTGTGCGACCACTATTATCTTATGGCTCCAGTATGCTTGGATACTTTTCAAGCCATAATGGAGCAAGCTTTTATGTTGAGCACGAGCATGCGTGCACAGTAGACCCCACTTCTTGCCCACGTCCATGGGACCCACCTCGAGCTCAGTAGCGGTACCATCCGAGCCGGGATCGGGAGAGGAGAACCCCATCCGGATCCACACCGACACGGAGTCGAGGCGAGCCTATGGAGGTCAAATGGGAGTCTAGCGACACCGACCCAATGGAGGAGGAAGCTCCCACTCGTCGCGACTCACACCTGGAGGCCCCCTCACCCGCCGGCACCGCTCGCAAGAGTACGCGGCCACCGAGTCGGAAGATTCGGCGTGACTCGAGGCCACCACCTCCGAGCCATGGGGACTCCGGTTTGCTTCAGCACGGATCACCCACTTCCGGCGCCTGGCTCTTGCGGATGGTTGGACGACTAGGCGGGAGGACCTTCCCGGCTCGGCGGCACGAACCACTCTCTATTTCCCTTAATTGGTTGATGTAGTTGGACGATATAGTTGTTGTTGCTATCATGGCATGAAGGACTGTGTGTGTACGTCCGTGTACCCCTCTTATGTAATATGATGAACACAGGCATCGCTTCGCGGTGTCTTAATTCGTAAGCTTATTATTATTTCACCCCTTGTTGATTGAAGATCATTTAAAAGAACTTGCGAAAAATCCCCTAGGAACCATAACCTAAACTGGTCCGATCTCTTAATTTATCTATCTTCTTCGGATGGCACATCGCCTGAGCGCGGCAACCAACGAGAACCCGCGAACCCAACCCCTCCACCCTGGCGGAGGTTATGGCTTTGCGACCCGGCTACTTCAAGCAATTGCTAATAACCGGGAAATCGAGGAGGATCGAGTGCGGGAGAGTTCATGAGAGCTAAGCCACCCACCTTTTCCACGGCCGAAGAACCTATGGATGCGAAGATTGGCTAAGAGTAATAGAGAAAAAGCTAACCCTCGTCGAATCCGAGAAGGCGATAGAGTTGTCTTCGCTACTAACCGTGGAGGGCCCCGCAAGTGACGGTGGGACACCTACAAGGAAACGCGAGCTGAAGACGGGCGAACCAACATGGGAGGAATTCACGGCTGCGTTCGTGAGAATTTCGTGCCAGCTGCAGTCATGAGGATGAAGAAAACGAGTTCCGCGAGCTGCGTCAAGGGAACACCTCGTACAAGAATATCGAACAAGTTCACCCGGCTTGCCGTTACGCCACCGTGACGCGGACGAAGAAGAGAAGATAGACAAGTTCATTGAGGGACTAAATGATGAATTGAGAGGACCAATGATCGGGCGGGATCACACCGGTTTCCAAAGCCTCATCAACAAGGTCATCCGACTTGAGCATGACCAAAAGGTGGTAGACAATAACCGCAAGAGGAGGCTCGCTATGGCTCGCCCATTTCGGGAATGCCGCAACGCCCCAAGGGAGCCACCCCGTCGGATGGAAGCCAAACGTTCGGCGACCGGACGTTCTCCGCTTTCGACCATGTCAACAGTCGGCTACACCTCGCTTCGTACACCCACACCAACCCTAGCCGCTCGAGGAAGAAAGAATGTGAGTGCTTCAATTGCGGAGAATTCGGGCACTACTCCAATAGCTGCCCAAAACCACGCAACGCCCCGTGCGCACGGCGCCAATGCAACGCCCGTCCGAGGAACCCCACTCCCGCGGGACGAGGAGTGTCTCAGACCCCGCTACCCAACGAGGCGCCACCGGGTTCCGACGTGGCCGGGTGAATCATGTGCGGGTGAAGAAGCTCGGGAGGACCGGAGCGTATTGATGGGTATGTTCTCTATCAACTCGCACCGTTAAAGTTTTATTCGATTACGGAGCCTCACATTCATTCGTATCTTCCCGAGTAAGCAAACAACACCACCTACACCAAGTAGCACTTAGGAGACCTATCTTGGTACATTCACTGGGAGACATAACCGTACCCCATGCCTGCATTAATGTGCCCATACGGATTAGAGACGTGGTGTTTCTCTCAAACCTTATGGTGCTATCACCCCAAACCATAGATGTCATACTCGGAATGGATTGGTTGACCAAAAATAATGGAATTATAGACTGCAATCGAAGGGAAGTCACGTATCCACCCCATGGGGATCACCGATGAGCATAACTATGGATCAAAACCCAAAGCTATGTGAGCAAGCTGCGGGAGTGTTCACCATGCTACCTCTAGGCGGAATGCCGGTAGTACAAGAATACCCGGATGTGTTTCCCGAGGAATTGCCGGAATGCCCCCGGATCGCGACGTAGAGTTCATCATCGATCTAATGCCTGTACGCCCCCATATCCAAGAG
The DNA here is from genome assembly GCA_019925245.2 of Oryza australiensis. Taxonomy (NCBI): domain Eukaryota; kingdom Viridiplantae; phylum Streptophyta; class Magnoliopsida; order Poales; family Poaceae; genus Oryza; species Oryza australiensis. Next base: position 2,618,622 of record JAIFGZ020000478.1, read on the forward strand.
ACCTTATCGAATGCCGGCCAACGAGTTAGAGGAACTCAAGAAGCAAATAAGAGAACTACAAGAGAAGGGATTTGTACGCCCCGACTCTTCTCCCTGGGAGCCCCAGTATTCTTCGTCAAAAAGAAGGATGGGAGTATGAGAATGTGTGTGGACTACCGATCGCTGAATGAAGTAACTATCAAGAACAAGTACCCGCTACCTCGGATCGATGACCTATTCGATCAACTTAAGGGTGCGCAGGTGTTCTCAAAGATTGATCTACGGTCAGGATATCATCAGTTGAAGATTAGAGCTGGAGATATTCGTAAAACGGCGTTCTCTACACGTTACGGCTTATACAAATTTACAGTAATGTCCTTTGGATTGACCAACGCCCCGGCATATTTTATGAATCTGATGAACAAGGTATTCATGGAGTACCTGGACAAATTCGTAGTGGTATTCATCGACGATATACTTATCTACTCCAAGAACGATGAGGAACACACGGAACATCTACGGCTAGTCTTGGAAAAACTACGAGAGCACCAGTGTATGCAAAATTTAGCAAATGCGAGTTACGGCTCAAGGAAGTCGCTTTTCTTGGCCACGTGGTTTCAGCCGGAGGAGTAGCGGTAGACCCCGCCAAAGTCGAAGCTATCACGGAATGGAAGGCACCCAAGTCAGTGACGGAAGTTCGGAGTTTCTTGGGCTTGGCCGGTTATTATCGACGGTTTATCGAAGGATTTTCCACTGTCGCCCGACCTATGACTCAACTTTTGAAGAAGGAAAAGAAGTTTGAATGGAGCGAGAAGTGTCAAAAGGCCTTCGACCAACTAAAAGAAAAGTTAACCCGCCCCAATCTTAACCTTACCGACAACCGGAAGGATTTCGTGATATCTTGTGATGCATCCGGCAAGGATTAGGAGGAGTGTTAATGCGGGATGGGAAGGTCGTAGCGTATGCCTCACGACAGTTACGACCCCATGAGGAGAATTATCCCACACACGACCTAGAATTAGCCGCGGTCGTTCACGCCTTGAAGATCTGGAGACACTATCGATCGGGAACCACTTGTGATGTGTATACCGATCACAAGAGCTTGAAATATTTCTTTACTCGGCTGATCTCAACCTACGACGAGGCGATGGTTGGAGTTGATCAAGGATTACGATCTAGGGATCCATTACCATCCCGGCAAGGCAAATGTAGTGGCCGATGCGCTGAGCCGCAAAGCTCAATGCAACCACATGGGATTGAAGGGTATGGCCAATGAGCTCCAAGAAGAAATGGCTCGACTTAATGCACCCGATTCCTCACGGAGAAGTAAACTCACTGAAAATCCAACCCCTTCCGAGGACTCAAATAGAAGAAGCCCAAAAAGGGAATGAGGAAACCCGGAAATCAAGGGACGCATGGCCCGGACGCGCTAAGGAGTTTTCGGTAGACGACAAGGGAATCCTGTGGTACAAGAAAAGAATCTGCGTACTAACGAGGCGGTTTGAGAGGATTGATCTTAAAAGAAGCCCACGAGTCGGCATATTCGTTACATCCCGGAAGCACGAAAATGTACCAGGATTTGAAGGGAGAATACTGGTGGCCCAATATGAAGAGAGATGTAGCCGAATACGTAGCCGTGTGTGATGTGTGCCAAAGGGTGAAAGCCGAGCATCAACGACCGTGCTTGCTGCAGCCACTCAAGATTCCCGAATGGAAATGGGACGAGATAGGCATGGATTTCATAGTAGGATTACCCAAAACTACGACGGTTACGATTCCATTTGGGTAATAGTAGATCGGCTCACCAAGGCGCGATTTATTCCCGTGAAAACTAACTACAACAGTGCCAAGCTAGCGGAACTATATATGAGTAGGATTGTATGTCTCCACGGTGTACCAAAGAGGATTATATCGGATCGTGGTACCCAATTCACATCTCATTTTTGGAGCAAAGTCCACGAGGCACTCGGAAGTCATCTCGCTTTCGGCACCGCTTATCACCCACTGCACCGACGGGCGGGCGAAAGGACGAATCAAGTACTAGAGGATATGCTGAGAGCCTGTGCATTAGATTTCACCAAGGATTGGGAGAAATGTTTGCCGTACGCCGAGTTCTCCTACAACAATAGCTATCAAGCCAGTCTGAAGATGTCGCCAAACGAAGCTCTATTTGGTCGCCGATGTCGAACCCCATTGATGTGGTCGAAACCGGTGAACGAACCGTATTCGGGCCGACATAATCAAGGAGGCGGAGGAAAAGGTTCGCCGATCCGGGACCGACTACAAGCTGCTCAATCACGACAAAAGAGCTACGCGGATACCCGACGAAGAGAATTGGAATTTAAAGAAGGTGACTACATGTATCTAAAGGTCTCACCACTACGGGAACACAGAGATTCAAAGTCAAAGGGAAACTCGCACCACGATACGTGGGCCCATTCTTGATAAGCACTAGGAGGGGAGAAGTGGCTTACCAATTGGAACCGCCTGAGAATCTCTCCGATGTCCACCTAGTATTTCACGTATCGCAGCTGAAGAAATGTTTGCGGGTACCGAAGAGCAAGCCCCTTTAGAAACCATCCATGTCCACGGTGATCTTACCTACCGGAGGATCCAATCAAGATACTAGATGAGGCGTAAAAGAAGACACGAACCAAGTCATGGCGCATGTACAAAGTACAATGGAGCAATCACACGTAAGAAGAAGCTACTGGGAGAGCGAAGAGTTTCGAGGACAGAATACCCACACCTATTCAGCAACCGGTAAGAAATCTCGGGGACGAGATTTATTGTTAGGGGGGTAGGTTTGTAACATCCTGAAAATCGAAGGAATGGAATTCGGAACGTAAAAATCAGAACTCACAAAAACTTTTTAGGAACCATTGCTTCTTATCGTGTTTTTCGATCCGGATTGCCGATCACAAAATAAGATTTTTCTTCTAGAATTACTTTGAGGAAAAATGGGACAAAACCCTAAGCTTTGAAATTACAACCGGTGAAAATGATTTCAAAATATAAATGTGTGTACCTTGAAAAGAGCACATACATATATATAATTTGGTGAATTACAAAAAGGGATATATTTTGGTTTAAACCCTAATTGATAGGGGAAAGATAGTGAATAATTGGGATTTGATGATAAAAATATTTTTGAGAAAGGAAAAATGAAGATAGAAATTACCTCTAATCAAAACCCTATTTTCTTGAATTCAAAAGAAGAAACAAAATAAATATGAAAAATATATTTTGAAAAGTAGGGAGAAGTGGAAAATATAATTTTTGAGATTGTTCGAGAATACCAAAATTTATTTGGGATTTTTAGGGAGAAAGGAAATGGAAATAGGGAATTAGGAAAATTAAATCAGAAAAATAGGAAAGGTTCACTGTTCATCGCGTCGAAGGTGTTCGACCGGTCCTTCAACCACGTTCGCGCGCGCCACGCGCCGAGCGCCGTGCCGCGCCGTCAACGCCCGCGCACGCGTGCTCTCGCCGATGACACCGTCCTGCGCGCACAGCCACCGCCGGTACAGTCGCGCCATCCCGCGGTCGCCAAAGTCGCCACGCCATGCCGTCGCCATGCCGTCGCCGTACCCGCCCGCGTTAGCGCCGCGCTGACACGATCCGCGCGCACCGCCTCGCCGCGCTCACCGTACGCACGCGCGTCGGCTGCGGTTGCCGCACGTCGCGCATGACCTCCCCGCGACCACGCCATGCCGCGACGTCGCGCCATTGCGCCGTCGCATCGCCCTCCGTCGACCGCCTATAAGAGGCCACCCCGAGCTGAGCCCCCAACACCGAAAATCTTTGCCACAACTCCCTCGTGCTCTCTCCCCGTTTTTCCCCAAAAGTTAGCCGTTGCATTGCTTGAATTTTGGGAAGAATCGGAGCTCGGCCGGAAGAACCCTAACTCGGCCGCCCGGGCAAAACTTCGAAATCCGTCACCCTCGGTCGATTTCTTCCCGAATTGAAGGTACCACCACTATCCCCGTGCTCTAAATATTATTTCCCCTAAACTTCCCGAGCCAAATGGCCGCCGGAAATCGCCGGCGACGAGCCCCCCTCGAATTCCCCTGTCTCGGCCGCCGCCACCCCGCCGTCGCCAGCACGCTTCAGCGCCTCCCCGGCCGAACCAACCCCCTCTCTAGCATCCCTAGGGCTCACTGATGCTCGTAGACCCCTTGCCTTGGCCAGGGCATCGCCGGAGTTTGCTGCCGACGAGCGTCACCGCCGCCGCCGCCCGAACCACCTCGCCGTCGCCAGCCCTCTTCGCCGCTCCCCGGTCCCGACCGAGTGGAGAAATGGGACCCCCGTGGTCCAAAGATGGCGAAAAGCCCCTCCTTCCCCGAGCTCCGGCCCTCCCTCACCGTCGGCGCCCTCTCCCTCACCGTCGGCGCCGGGGTAGTAGAGCGAGAGGGAAGGGAAGAAACAGAGGGGAAAAAAAAAAAAAAAGAAAAGAAAAAAAGAAAAGAAGGGAAAGAAAAATAGTAAAGGAATAGGGGTAAATGTATAAATTATTTTGGAAATATTTTAGGGTAAAATGAGGTTTCTGAAATATTATTATTTAGGAATAAGTATAATATTCTTCCCCCTTCTAAAAAAATGAAATACTTTGTGAAAATGATTTATAGATTAATTTTTCTTTTTATGAATTCAAATATGTCCAACCTTTAAATTGTTATCAAAGTTCACATGAAACTTTTTTTTTAAAAATATTGGTTAAGCATGGATGATATTATCCTGTCGTTAGAATTCCAAAAACCCAAATAAATTTAATTGCAACATTAAAGATCAATTATTGGAAATATAAAATTAGAAACCTAATTATTCTAGAATATCTTCTAACTCAAGTGCAAAATACATATCAACCATAAGATGGTTCACTCGGTCTAACTGAAATCATTTTTCGTTGATTCAACCTTTAAGATTTCCGAAGTTTGAGGTTGTGTTTGGAAACCGCTTTCCGCGATCATTTTGGGATCTTTTCCTTTTCGTTGATGTTGTTGGATTCTAATTGGATTCAACCCTTCTTTTCGCACGTACGGATAGCGTCCGAAGAGGTGAACACTGACTACGCGGAAGACCCCACTCAACCAGCGTGCGAGCAAGGCAAGTCTTCACATCCTTTGAACATATCGATCCCAATTGCGAAATGATGTTATTTTAAACTCTAAACATGCATGCTTTACTGAGTTACCTATACTTGTGCTGCCATACCTTGTTATTGATTACCTTTAGAATTGCTCCTTGTAACTCGCGATGTGATACAAACAACCGAAGAATAACTTCGGTAAACTGCTTAGCCATGCTATACTTAGATTCATGCATACTCATGACTTTATGAAAAAGCTTTGTGCTTGGGCAACTACCTTAGGGAAGGTAGTTGAGATACGGCATGTGGAGACATGAGCGCCACATGGCCATGAGAATGATGAACTAAGTTTTGATGAAAATTGAAAATACTATACAAATGTTTTAGACTGGGGCGGCTGGATGATTTGGGTGGATTCCGGAAAAGGCAAGTGCCGACCCTGGTCAGTTAAGGACCGAGCCATGAGATAGCCGGGAAACGAGCCAGTACAACCGTACTTCTCGAATGGGTATATACCTAGCTGACTAGATAGCCGAGCGGAGGCAGTATCCTTGCATAGATGGTTCTTTATGATGTGGTTTATGTGATAAGAATGGGGCTGCGGCCTTTGTTGTGAATGGTGGAATTGAATCGATATTAATTAAACTTAAAGATTGAGAAGTTTTCTCTTACCCGGGTGCGCGAACTCCTCTCACCGCTAGAAAAGGACGGCTAGAGTGCATGAGGGCTTAAGTTCATGGAGCGGGTACGCCAAAGTGAGGTTATCGAAAGGCTTTGCCGTGACCGTCTCATGTGTTGAGGCGTAGGCTCATTCGTTGGGTGTCGCGAGTACGGGTAAAGTGTACATCCACCGCAAGTGTGAATGAATCAATCTATTCGAATAGCCATGCTCGCGGATATTGAGCATCGTGACAAGACTTTCGCTTGGCTAGACTTGAACTTTAAAATGCTGGGATGGGTTTGCATGATGATTTTATTCACTGGTGGATCAACTTCTCGAGATGCGAGAAGAGGTGGACTCCCCAGAAAACCACGACGAATCGGAGGCGGGAAGCCATCCTTGGAATCACGATGGATGGTAGACAGAACCGTCGCCGGAATAATGAACTATGAAATTAAAACTTGATTTGGCTAGTCGATAGGCTTGTGAAAAGAATTGTGAAAACTGGCTTTACGCAAAAATAACCCTAGCCATGTTCTTTGAATACCCCTATCATATGCATCAATTCTGTGTTGGCTTGCTGAGTACGGTTGGTACTCACCCTTGCTATACGCACAAACCTCCAGCTGATGGAAATGAAGAGCCAGAAGACCCATACGCGTACTACCAGGAGGGCGAAGGAATTGATGGCGCATACTAGGCCTTAGCTCCGGTCGTTGCCTGTGGCAATTGACAAGCCGCTGCCTCTTTCCGCTGCCTTATCTAAATTCTGTTTTTATGTTGTATTCAGACCATAAGGTCCTGTGGATTGAACATTGCCTTCGGGCCTATTAATGTAATAATGGTAATGTAAGACTATTCGTGCATGTGCACTTGATTATCCAGTACTGTATTCGTGGGTACCAACTACTCGATCCAGGGAAATGGTACTATGAACACGAAAGATTCCCGCCTCAATAACGGGGGTCCACAAACACCCTGAGGTGTTTTCCCCTTTTAAAAAAAATCCAAAAGAAAATCGTAAAAGAAAATCGTTGAAATTAACTAGAGAGAATTAATAATTTTAAAATCCAAATGATAAATGGAAATGGCATGGTAGGATTTTTCCTAAATTCTACATGTCAAAATACGCTAACAGGATTTTTAGTGGAATTTTCAGAGCACCAGGAATAATTTTTAACCAATTAAAATCAAAATTGGAATTAATAAATCCCGAGAAAATCAATTTCTCTCTCCTCCGTCCTTTCGCTCTTTTCCTGGCCCAGGCCGCCGGCCCGAGCCGACGACCCATCCCCTCCCGCGTACGCCTGCCCGATCGGCCCAGCCGACCGGCCGTCCCCACCCCCACCGACGCGTCCCTCCTCTCTCTCTCGGGCGGCTGAAGGCTACGGCTCGCCAAACCCTCGTGCCTGCAGTTAAGTCCAGATCGTCTCCCCTTCTTGCCGGGACATGGCGCAGTGGGGCCCACCTCGGCCCTGGTCCCCTACCTCCGCTGCCCGCCGCCATTGACGCCGCCGCCCCGCACGGATCTCGGCCGCCGTCCCTCCGTGTGCCCTAAAGGCACCGCCTTAACTTCCCCGTCTCTCTCGCCGCCTTCAATCGCCCCGGCCGCTACTCCCGCGCCCCCTTAATGGTCGGATTTAATCACCGGCCATTACTTCCCCCAAATCGCGCCGGCGAGGAATTGCGCCCTTATCCGGTCGCCGCCGACCTCCCCATCCCCTATTTAAGCACCCCCTCGCCCTCCCCGAGCTCCCAACACCTCCACTTAAGCCTCTCTCTCTCTCTCTCCGTCATTCCCGCGCCGTGCCCCCCTGTTTCGGACTTTGTCTCCGAGGTTCGGCCGTGTGTTCCCGCTGCTCCGAGACACTCCGAGGTCCGCCGACTCCTCCTCCTCGTCGCACGGTGCCCGCGCTACTCGGCCACCCCTTCCCGAGTGGTTTCGCCGCCTCCCTCACTGTCAGCGCCGTCGACCCCTTCGACTCCGGTCGCACCGCGGTGAGCACTCTTCCCTATTTCCCCTCTCAGCCGAGTGTGCGCCGCCGGCCCCGATTGCGCACGGCTCCGCCCACGCAAGAGCCGCGGTATTCCACCGCCCGCGCCGGCCCGAGTGGCGCGGTCGGTCTCCGGCCACCGTGCGCCATCGCCGGCTGATCGCGCGCCCGAACCCCTTCCCGACCGTCCGATCACGCCGCCGGAACCCCTTCCGCCGTCCGATTCGCTCGGCGATCGGGCCGCCTCGTCCCGCCGGCCCGCGTGGCACACCGTGTGGCCGCCGAGTCGGTGCCCCGTGTGCGCCACGTGGTGCGCCGCTCTCCCTCTCGGCCGTGGACTCGGTCCACCATGGACCGGTGCTCCGCGGCCGATGACGCCATCGCTGATGTCAGCCCTAGCGCCGACGCAATTCCGGGATTTATTGCGCAATAAATTATTAAGGATTTTCCTGTTTTAGTAAAAACACGTATAATCTTCTAAAAATCATATCGTTTCAACCCGACCTCCGTTTTAGCCCATTCAAATTTCATTAAATTTGTAAAAATGCCAAGAATCCATTAAAATGGTTTTGTTTCCTGTTTTAGTAGCTTTTTTGCCTGTTTTGTTAAAGTGCTTGTTTGCCGTGTAGATCTCGGTAGTCCCTCCGTCCCGGTTTACTTCGAAGTCGTCGCAGAAGTCCCCCAAACCGAAGAGCAAGGCAAGTCATGCTATATTATTGATCATATTGCTCCCATTTTGCTAAAACACCTGTTTTACTCTATGAAATTGCATGTATTTTATGTTGTCATTTCATGGGAAATAATACACCCTATGCTTAGTTTATGCCTTAGGTTTGACACCCCAAACCCTTTGATAAAACTTGGGAAAATAATGTGATTAGATTTTAGGACTAGGTTATGCTTAGCCTGGCTTAGTTTCACTAGCTCACTAAATGGGTCATTTTCTCACTTAATATATATCTCCCGGACTTATGTTCGGAGGATTAATTATTAAAGATTCAGGTGAACTGGACTAATAACTAAAATATGACAAATGGTGGCCTGTGGGCGCTATGGTTTTGGCTAGCGGCGCCCATAGCAATTAAGGACCGGTTCACGGGACCCCTCGGGAGAATGACCGTGCAAACCACAAGCCAAAATGGGTAAGGTAGGTCCCGTAGTGTAGCCTCTCCTAGCTAACGAACCCATCAGCAAGGGTGAGGGGGATGGAGTTTCGTCGGCCCCGTATAAGGGTTGCCGGCTGGGATTCACCGAGGCACTCGGGGCTGCCCACTCCCTGTGGTCCGGAGTGGGGGCGAAACCTTGGTGGGGTTCGCTTGGTTAGAAGGGGGTTATACGAAAGGTCCTATCACGGTTCCTTTTCGGGGTACCGCGGTGGTATTCCGACGCACGGGAAACCGTGTTGTGGGGCTGTGTCTTGTGGGTACAGTTGTACACCTCTGATCAGAGTAAATCTATTCGAATAGCCGTGCCCGCGGTGATGGGGCGATCGACCCAGCTCTCCGTGATTAGTCTCACACTTTTACACCCTAAGTTTTGGAACATGACTAGTATAGGTGGATGGTTTGGGCCTGCCACAACGTGGGGATAACGTTGGACGGTGTTGGAGTAAAAATGCTTTACTTACTCAATTTACTGTTGTTTTGGCTTTGTTCAAATTCGTATTGTTTGGAAAAACTCCTGCCGTTTGCGCAAAAGCAAACCTTAGCCAGACCTTTGTCTCCCCTGCATTCATTCTTCTCCTCTTCCGACGTGACTTGTTGAGTACGTGGAAGTACTCATCCTTGCTTCTTCACCAGAACCTGAGCCAGAGGTTGAAGACGAAGTTGAAGTGGAGTAGGCTTTGTCCTACACTCTGGAAAGCTGCCTGTGGAGTGGTCGAAGCCGCGTGGCCAGCGTCAAGCTTAGGCTTAGGCCCTTTTTCTTTTTCCGTTGCTCTTTTGTAATCTTTTTGTATTGTTTCTAAGACGTGGAACTGTAATATCAACAATTGTCGTATGTGTACCCGGCTGGTCCCGGGACAGGATTTTAATACACATATAGCTTTGAAATTCGGGTCTGAATTTCGGGCATGACAGTATCTACATGGCACGTTTATCCGACTCGAGGTAGGGATAGGTTGCGCCTGCCATATCTGTAAACCAAACATGACTTGGGTATTACATCGCCGATAGAGAGAAGGCAACGGCCCATAGTCACGGTTTGGTAAGATTGAGGAAACCGACTTAGCGTAAGATAGGGTTTTCGATCTGTAAACCCACCTCCCAAGACTATATAAGGGGGGTAAGGGGTGTCCCTTGAGGGATAATTCCGATAGGAGATCAGCTTTTAGTTTTCAGCCTTAGATCACAAGATCAATAAAGGCACTCGGCGGATCGAATCCACCGAATCGGAGTAGGGTATTACCTCACGAGAGGGCCTGAACTGTTTAAACCCTCTTTTCTTCCTAACCCATTGTGCTTGGCGATCTTGACTGCGACCCCAGAAATTACATTGCCGAAACCAAGTTTCGATAGTTGGCGCGCAGGTAGGGGGCCGCGCGTCAAGACTTCTTCAACAATCTCACCGACAAGCATGATGGGATCTCCTTCAGGATTCGGCGACTTCGCCGCCGATAACTTCGACAAGCACTCCTCCTTCGACTCGGATTCGAACCAGTCGGAAGGAGAGACCCACTCGGCGCCGTTCGGGCTCCCGAATAGCGCCGAGATCTTCGACGACATCTTCAAGTCCAAGATGCACTCCACCCTCTCCAACGAAGGACTTCACTCGGCCCCGTTCGGATTACCGAACACCGCTGAAATCTGCACCGATCTTCTCATCTCCCCAACGGAGACGTTCTACTCGCAAGAAGACCTCTCGGTGCCGTTTGGATTACCAAACGCCGCCGAGATCTACGGCAAACTCCTCTCCTCCGAGTCGATGTCGACCCACTCGGAGGAGCCCGCATCCCCAAGCTCTGACTCGGACTGGAACGATCTAGACCCGGGCTACCAAGGATCGAGAGAGATCGCTGTCATCCTCCCGCTATTCGGCTCATGCTCATCTTCGGAGCTCAACGAATATCTCAGCTCCGTCGGCTTTGACGACCTCTATGGCATCCCCTCAGACGAAGCCGATGACTCCGACTGCCGCAAGGACTACGAGCCGAAGTGCTTCGATGTCCTCATGGCTGAGCTGGACGAGTCCGACTCAGCCATGGCCCGCAGGCTTGCTGAGGAAGAGCGAGCCAAGATCGAGCAATAGTGCAAGCTGGCTGAAGAGGAAAAGAAACGCAGTGAAGAGGCTGACAAGAGAAAGCAAGATCTACGCGCAGTCGGACGATCCGCTCAGGAGGCCATCCTCCAAACGCGGGTCCGCAACGCCAACATCTTTCAGACGCCACAGCAGAACGCTGTTGCCGCACTCACACTCTTGGACACCGTCATGGAGACGGCACCCGCCGACGTGACTCCAATACTTGACAAAATCAAGACCATCGTCGCAGCCACAGCCAACGGCCATCCCACCACCTCGGCACGAAGGCCGACTGAGTCCGTGGCTGAAACGCCCGACAAAAGCCGACTCCCGCCTCTAAGGTCAGGAGACTACAAGAGGCCCGAGCCAGACCGATCGACGACAAGGCCAAGAGGCCCACGCCACGAGTCCACACAGAAGTACCAGGATCAAACGGCCGACTCCCGCGACAAACGACACGGACGTCCACCCGTCCACCACCAAGTCCGCCGCAACAACAGCTCCAGCTACCCAACCAGCCGACCGAAGACCCCGCCGAGTGATATGCGGGAAGTCCTCAATCGCCGCTACCAGGAGCGAGATCGATCGGAGGGGATCACCCGATAGCGGCGACGACGGAGTGCCAGCTTTTACTCGGGAGCTTCGCCGAGTGCACTGGCCGAATGGTTTTAAGCCAACAGGAATAGAGAAATACGACGGCAAGACCGACCCCAACTCGTGGCTTACCGTGTATACTCTCGCCATCCGCGCAGCGGCGACAACAAAACAATGGCCAATTACTCGCCCGTGGCCCTCGCTAACTCGGCCAGAACGGCTCACGAGCCTGCCAAGAGGCTCAATCGGCTCGTGGAGCGAGCTAAGGGACCACTTCATCGCCAACTTCCAGGGTACCTTCGAGAGGCCCGGCACACACTTCGATCTATACAACGTCATCCAGAAGCCGGACGAGCCTCTGAAGGATTACATCCGCCGTTTCTCCGAGAAGCGCAACAAGATCCCCAACATCACCGATGACATCATCATCGCCGCCTTCCAGAAGGGAGTCCGTGATGAGCTGTTAATCGGGAAGTTCGGGCGCAAGCCACCGAAGATGGTGAAACAGATGTTCGAGACGGCGAACTCCTACGCCAAATCCAACGATGCCATCAAGGCAGCCCGTCAAGACCGGCCCGACAGAGGGAAGACAAGCGGGCGGGAGGAAGCCGAAATCCTAAGAAGGATAACGGCAACAACAACTGTGGCCAAAAAGACCGCAAGCGCTGATCTGAAGACCTAGTGGCCGCAACCTCCAACTCTCAACGCCGCCCCCGAGTCGCCGCCTACGACGCCATCATGAACGCCCAAAGCACTCATCATCCCAATCACAAGCACGCGGCTAAGGACTGCTTCATCTACAAACAGTTCGTCGAGCAGTACGCGGCGCAACTCAACAAGAAGCCGACTGATGAGGCTGGTCCATCGGGCGCCAAGAAAAACAACGCGGCTGAGAATGTCGAACCTTTCCAAGACCCTGTGGGAGAGCTCAATCACATCTTCGGAGGGCCTCTAGCCTATGAATCCAAGAGGAAACAGAAGCTAACCGACCGAGAGGTCAACGCGGCTCAACCCGAAGTCCCTCAGTACCTGCGATGGTCGGAAGTGGCCATCACTTTTGACCGCTCGGATCACCCTGACCGAGTGGTTCACCTAGGGCGTTATCCACTCGTCCTGGATCTCGTCCTGGCTCAAGCGCGTCCTCATCGATGGGGGCAGCGCCCTCAACATTCTGTTCGCCAAGACCATGGATGAGATGCAGATTCCGAGGGCCAAATTGAAGGCAAGCTCAGCCCCCTTCCACGGAGTCATCCCGGGGCTATCATCTACACCACTCGGACACATCGCCCTCCCGGTCACCTTCGGGGCTCGAGAGAACTTTCGAACAGAGAACGTCACTTTCGAGGTGGCTGACTTCGAGACAGCATACCATGCCATCATCGGAAGGCCTACGCTTGCCAAATTTATGGCGATCCCACATTACACCTACCTCTGCATGAAGATGCCGGGTCCCAACGGCGTCATCACTCTTCGCAGCGATGTGAAGCAAGCCTTCATCTGCGACAAGGAGAGCTGCAACATGGCCCAATCTCGCGAGAGATTGCGTGGCCAGCAAGAAGTCCAATTGGCTGCATCGACTTCGGCAGAGGGTGAAGTCCCCGCGAAGAAGATAGCCAAATCAGGATCCGGCGACGCCAAGACCAAGAAGATCTCCCTTGATCCATCGGATCCTCGAAACCGCCGTAATCGGCGCTGAACTAGATCCCAAATAGGAAAGCGCGCTCGTCACCTTCCTCCAAAATAATAAAGATGTTTTTGCTTGGAAACCATCTCGATATGCCTGGAATTCCTAGGGAGGTGATCGAGCACTCTTTGCACGTCAAAGATGACGCCAAACCGATAAAACAACGATTACGCAGATTTGCGCAGGACCGAAAAGACGCTATCAAGGAAGAGCTCACAAAGCTCTTGGCTGCCGGCTTCATCAAAGAAGTCCTACATCCCGACTGGTTAGCCAACCCAGTCCTGGTCCGCAAGAAGACGGGGCAATGGCGCATGTGCGTTGACTATACCGACCTCAACAAAGCCTGTCCCAAAGATCCATTCGGGCTGCCTCGCATCGACCAAGTCGTAGACTCAAACGCTGCCAACTCCCGAGCTTCTTGGATTGTTACTCGGGCTATCACCGGATCAGCTTGAAAGAATCCGACCGCCGAAGACATCGTTCATCACGCCGTTTGGGGCCTACTGCTACATCACCATGCCTTTCGGCCTAAAGAACGCCGGCGCCACATACCAACGCATGATCCAGAGATGTTTCCAGACGCAGATCGGCAAGAACGTAGAAGCTTACGTCGACGATGTTGTCATCAAGACCAAGCAGAAAGAAGACCTGATCGCTGACTTAGAAGAAACCTTCGCAAACATCCGGGCCTTCAGAATGAAGTTGAACCCGGAGAAGTGCACTTTCAGTGTCCCATCAGGCAAACTGCTCGACTTCATGGTGTCACATCGCGGCATTGAAGCCAATCCAGAGAAGATCAACGCCATCTTGAGCATGAAGCCCCCGAGTAACCGAAGGATGTCCGAAGCTCACGGCTGCATGGCGGCGGCGAGCCGCTTCATCTCTCGACTCGGCGAACGAGGCATGCCCTTCTTCGATCGCTAAAGAAAATGGACGACTTCCAATGGACCACAGAAACCAACAAGGCCTTTGAAGATTTTAAAGAATTCCTTACGACGCCGCCCGTCCTGGCCTCGCCTCAGCCCCAGGAGCCCCTGCTGCTGTACGTTTCAGCCACTCACCAAGTGGTTAGTACGGTCCTCATGGTCGAGCGCGAAGAAGAAGGACGGGCTCAGAAGATTCAGAGGCCGATCTACTTTGTTAGCGAAGTATTGGCAGGAGCCAAAATTCGCTACCCTCAGGTACAAAAATTGCTTTATGGTGTCCTAATAACCGCGAGGGAATTGGCACACTATTTTCAGGGTCACTCGGTCACCGTCGTCACCTCCTTTCCACTCGGCGATGTCATCCACAACCGGGAGGCAACCGGGCGCATCGCTAAGTGGGCTCTGGAGCTGATGCCACTGGACTTGACTTTTAAGGCGAGGACGTCCATAAAGTCACAAGCCCTAGCTGATTTTCTGGCCGAGTGGACTGAACAGCAAGAAAACATACCTCAGGAAGACCTCCAACACTGGACCATGCACTTTGACGGATCCAAGAGGATCACCGGCTTGGGAGCAGGAGTTGTGCTGATCTCCCCGACTGGGGAAAGGCTAAGATACGTCCTTCACCTCCACTTCTCCGCCTCACACAACGTTGCCGAGTACAAAGCCCTGCTACATGGACTGCGCCTCGCAGTTTCACTCGGGATACGTCGGCTCATCGTGAAAGGCGACTCCCAGCTGGTCGTCAACCAAGTAATGACGGACTGGTCCTGCCTAAACGACACCATGGAGGCCTACCGACAAGAGGTCCGCAAACTTGAAGACAAGTTTGACGGGCTCGAACTATCACATGTCTTGAGACACAACAACGAAGCAGCTGATGAGTTGGCACAGTTCAGGTCCAAGCGTGAAGCAGCCCCAACAGACGTCTTTGTCGAGCACCTTTATGAGCCAACCATCACGGCGAAGACAACTTCCAATGAACAAGCTGCGAACGAAGTCGCCATGACTGATGTCGACTGGAGGACGCCACTCATCAAATTATTAACACAGCAAGAGCTGCCGGAAGACCGGGATGAGGCAGAACGTGTCCGACGTCGTTGCCAAGCTTATATCATGGTTGACTCCGAATTATACAAAATAAGCCCCTCCGGAATCCTAATAAGATGCATTACACCCGAGGAAGGGAGACAGTTGCTCCAAGACATCCACTCGGGCATATGCGAAAGCCACGCGGCAGCACGCACTCTGGTGGGCAAAGCCTACAGACAAGGTTTCTTCTGACTTACCGCGGTCTCCGACACGGACAAAGTGGTACGAACCTATGAAGGCTGCCAATTTTTCGCCTGACAGAGCCATGTCCCAGCCCAGGAGCTACAAACAATCCCACTATCCTGGCCGTTCGCGGTATGGGGCTTAGACATGGTCGGCCCCTTTAAGAAAGCTCCAGGAGGATTTACACACCTATTCGTCGCCATCGACAAGTTCTCCAAGTGGATTGAGGCCAAGCCGGTCGCCACAATTACTGCTGACAAGGCATGGGATTTCTTCCTCAACATCGTGCACCGCTTCGGCGTTCCAAACAGGATCATAACTGATAACAGGACTCAATTCACGGGAGGCGTCTTCAAGGAATTCTGCGAAGATTTCGGGATCAAGATCTGTTATGCATCAGTCGCACATCTCAAAAGCAACGGACAAGTCGAACGGGCCAACGGCATGGTCCTTCAAGGCATCAAGGCCCGCGTGTTCGATCGTCTAAGCCCTTACGTAGGCAAGTGGGTCCAAGAGCTTCCCTCGGTCCTATGGTCTCTGCGGACCACACCCAGTTGGGCTACCGGCCAAACTCCTTTCTTTCTGGTCTACGACGCAGAAGCCATGTTACCAAATGAGATGGAGTATGAATTCCTCCGAGTTCGCAGCTTCAACGATGAACGCTATGACCCTGACCGAGTGGACGACCTCACCCGACTGGAAGAGGCCCAAGAGGCAGCCCTCATCCAGTCGGCAAAATATCTTTAAGGGCTCAGACGATACCACAGTCGCAACGTTCGAGCACGAGCTTTCATCGTTGGTGACTTGGTTCTGTGCAAGATTCAAACCACCAAAGACCGTCACAAGTTATCCCCCTTATGGGAAGGACCATACATAATCGCTGAGGTGACTCGGCCCGGTGCATACCGACTAAAGCGTGAAGACGGATCTATGATGGAGAACTCCTGGAACATCGAGCATCTTCGATGATTTTATGCTTAAATTGACTAAAGTTTCATGTTTTCCTTGACTGCCAACCTCAAGCAAGACAACTTCTTGAGTTAGCAGTCGGGGGTTGTACATATGTCAATAAAGCATAGTTTTCCTCATCAACTTTTGTGCATGATTTGGTTTATCATTGTTTAATGTCCCTCAATTCGAGTTCAGTGTTTAAAGACTGAGAGTTTTCTGACGGCCTAATCATGCTTAGGCTCGGTGACAGTCGGATGAAAATTACTTAAGAAATTTCACACAAAAACTCGGATCAAGGCATTAACATAAATAAACTAAATATTCACAAGTCTGCATCAGAGCATCACAATCATAGAATATTTACAAGACAATGTTCATAAGACAAATCAAATCCGAAAGTTATTCACTACATCGACAGAAATCTTTTTCGCCGACTCCTGCGCCTCACTCAGCATGTCCAGGGCCTGCTCATCCGAGGTCCCGTCAGCGAAGCCCTCTCCCACCGAGTTGATATCCACTCGGGGGTAGAGAGACTTGGTCTGTGCAAGAGCCAGACCAGCCCCCATGTTGGCGGCCTCGGTGATGTTCGCCAAATATTGGTCGGGGGCCCTCCGCAGCTTGTCAAAGATTTCCAGTGGCTCTAGCGAACTGGCCCCGACCCCCTGATGAAATAGGGACAGCAAGATCGGCGTTGCTGCGTTAGCAACCTCTTCCCGGACCTCTCCGGCTCGTTTGACCCGCTCGAGCAAGATGTCGTATTGAGCTCGGGTCTTGACTTTGTAAGCTGCCAAAAGAATCTGATCACGCAGAGCACTCGGAAATAAAGCAGCACAAAGAATGTTACTTCGAAGAAGCTTACCTTCAAACTCGGCCTCCAATTCGGCCTTGCCGAGGCTGACTGCCTCCAGCTGGACCTGGAGCGAGTGGACCTCCGACGAATTTTCTACAAACACAGAAGGTTATCAGCGACCGAGATTAGTTCAAGACTTATAAGGAAACTGGGAAGATTGGACTTACTCCCGACTGAACCGCGGAGGTCGAAGTTTTCCTCCCGGAGCTCAGCTATCTCCCTCCTCAGGACCGCCTCCCTCGACGCGGCCTCCTCCTAAGTGGTCTTTAGTTTCCGCTGGACGTCCTCCAAGGAGTTCAGATGAGGAACCAGTTTCTCCAGCACCTCGGATTTGGCCATGGATCGACAATACTCCTTCTGCATGCAAAATCCGAAGAGTGACCGACTGGAAAGAGATGATAATACAACAAGAGAAAAAGACTAAGGCTTACGTTGAGTAGCCGAGTCGCTTCGTTTAAGCTGTCGACAAGGGCATCCCTTTCTTCGCTCTCGGCTTGCTTGTCCAAGATGATGCCCTGTCTCTAGCCTTCGAGTCCCGCCACTCGATCTTGATCGGGGAACCTGTTTCGAAGATCGTAACCGGGATTTCCTCTACGTGGGTGGCGATTAAGAAGAATGTATCAAGACACGAAAGATTTAAATTAAAGAATAAAGACAAGACTTTGATTCGAGACTTACCGGCTTCAGCGGCTGCACTCTTGAGTGGAGCGGCCCGGCTGGCCTCCTTCTTCTAGCTTTTCGTCGGCCCGATCCTCGGTCGGGGCTGCCGAGCCGCGGCTTTGTGGTTTCCGCTCTCGGCGGCTTCCGGTCGGGACGTTTCGGGCGCGGTCGGGGGCTCCTTCCTCGGGACGTCTTTCTTCGGAGGCGAAGGCCTCCTGCCCGGAGCGCTCTCGCTCGGGAGAGGGCTTCGGGGTTTCGGCTCCGCAGGCTTGGATGCCTTGGGAGCAGCAGCAGGAGTAGGCCCCTCACCCTTTCCGGCAGGATCTATGTCCTGGGGCCTCCTGCAACAACAAATGCAGTAAGAATGAAGACCAAGAAAATTTTCAACAAAAAAGTTCGGACTTCAGTCATGAAGCATACCTGGACGACCAGTGGATCTTCGGCGCCGCTTTCGGCGACGGCCTTGGAGGGGTCGCTTCTGCTGGAGGAGCCGGGATATCATCGTCCGAGTCGTCGATGACAAGCCTCCTCTTGCTCGCCCGCTTGTTGGAGTCCTCACTCGGGGCCGCCCGCTTCCCGACTGGATCGCTTTGAATCTTTATCCCGCCAGTCGACTTCTTGGCAGGGCGAAGCGGCACGTCATCATGAGGCACCTTGTACGGTTTTGAGATAACTGAAGCATTTTCCTACCAGAGAAATTCTCACAATGCTAAGAGACGTGACATCAAGGTTGCAAGACAATACAAAGAAGTCAGTTGGCTTACCGGAGGAGGAGGCCGGTGGATGCCGAAGGGAAGAACCGGCAAGATGAGGGCGCGCTCGACCGCATTCCTGGCCGAGAAGATCTCGTACATCCGGATCTTCAGGATTTCGTAACTGAGTGGATCTTGATCTTTCCGATTGGGGTCCTTCCCGCCTTCGTACTCGAAGGCTGTCTTCGACCGCTCTTTGATTGGAGCCAGTTGGCACCTGATGAAGTGTCGAGTGATCTGCTCGCCACAAAGACCTTTTTGCTTCATTGCCAAGATCTTTGCTAGCAGGTTGTTGGCCTCATCCCAATCTTGAGACACTGGAACAGTGCTCCAAGTTTGCCTGGGTACAGGGGGAAGGCCGACAAAGGCTGGCAGGCTAGGTTCGAGATTGCTGATATAGAACCAGCCCGCATGCCATCCCTTGTTGGAAGATTTCAAGGAAAGAGAGAAGTACTCCTTGCGGAGAGATCTGCGGAGTTGAAAACCCGCCCCACCAATGACGCATGGGTGGTCCTTATTCGGATGCGGTTTGAGGTAAAACATGCGGCGGAAGAGTTGGAAGTGGGGGAGGATGCCAAGGAAAGCTTCGCATACATGGATGAAAAGAGCGATGTGAAGCATAGAGTTGGGATTCAGATGAGAGAGCTGGAGACCATAGTAATCCAAAAGCCCCCGGAAGAACTCGGAAGTGGGGAGGCTGAACCCACAATAAAAGAAACAGGTGAATACAACAAGCTCACCAGTGTTCGGGGTTGGGAAATCTTCACCCGTCGCTGGGCGCCAGCCCACGATCTCCTTGGGGGGGAGCATGCCGTGCTTCACCATCTCCTTGAGGGTATATTCCCTCACATCCGATGTGGCCCATTGGTCAAAGGGGATTCTCTTTTCATCCGCCATGAGTGTGGTTTGGGTGGGAAGTGGATCTGGTCGGAAAGGATGGGGTTTGAGCAAGGGATCTTGGAAGTTGGTTGCGGAAGCTAGTTTGTGGCAATGAGCGAGCTCCTGGATGGATGGATTCGGGTGCGCGCGAGTCTAGGGTTTTTCGCAGGGAGCTGGTGAACAGCGCTGTGAAAAGAGGAATTTTTCGGGAAGACGAAGAGGCGCGGACGACCTCGAGGCTTTATGGACAGATTTGAGGGTTGTGCTAGGTTTTCTCGTGATTGGGCCGAGCCCATGAGAAAATTTGCGGCCCAGCTAAGGTGTGGCCCGACGCGTGTCCTTAGGGACTTAAGCGGATGAGCTTAAGCAGATTTGCCTTGGCAATATGCGCATGTCCGAATGCCCTATACCTTTGGAAATCCTTTCATAATGCAGTTTGCTTGACTTCATGAGAAGCTGGCACGATGCAATTTGGGAGGTAACCAAACTAAGCTTTTTATGGCTGCCTTGATGACAAGGGTTGTTTGGTTCTTTAGCATTTGATTAAGTGATTATATCAATGTTATTTTTCCACCTTGGTGAAGATCTTTATAGATTGAGACGGTTCCTGATTTGGCTATCTTCTTCGCGGGGATTTCACCCTCTGCCGAAGTCGATGCAGCCAATCGGATTTCTTGCTGGCCATGTGATCTCTCACGAGATTGGGCCATGTCGCAGCTCTCCTTGTCGCAGGTGAAGGCTTGCTTCACGTCGCTGCGAAGAGTGATGACGCCATTGGGACCCGGCATCTTCATGCAGAGGTAGGTGTAATGGGGTATCGCCATGAACTTGGCGAGTGCAGGCCTTCCGATCATGGCGTGGTAGGCCGTCTCAAAGTCGGCCACCTCGAAAGTGACGTTCTCCGTCCGGAAATTCTCTCGAACTCCGAAGGTGACCGGGAGGGCGATATGCCCGAGTGGTGTGGATGACAGCCCCGGGATAACTCCATGGAAGGGTGCTGAGCTTGCCTTCAGTTCGGCTCTCGGGATCTGCATCTCGTCCATGGTCTTGGCGAATAAGATGTTGAGGGCGCTGCCCCCATCGATGAGGACACGCTTAAGCTTGATGTTGCGGACCACCGGGTCCAAGACAAGTGGATAGCGCCCCGGGTGAACCACTCGGTCGGGATGATCCGAGCGGTCAAAAGTGATGGCCACCTCCGACCATCATAGGTACTGTGGGACCTCGGGTTGCGCCGCGTTGACCTCTCGGTGGGTTAGCTTATGTTTCCTCTTGGATTCATAGGCTAACGGCCCCCCGAAGATGTGATTGAGCTCGCCCACGGGGTCTTGGAAGGGCTCGGCATTCTCAGCCGCGTTGTTTTTCTTGGCACCCGATGGACCGGCTTCATCAGTCGGCTTCTTGTTGAGTTGTGTCGCATATTGCTCGGCGAACTGTTTATAGATAAAGCAGTCCTTAGCCGCGTGCTTGTGATTGGGATGATGCGTGCACTGAGCACTCATGATGGCGTCGTAGGCCGCGACTCGGGGGCAGCGTTGGGAGTTGGAAGTTGCGGCAACTAGATCTTCGAATCGACGCTTGTGGTCCTTTTGGCCCTGATTGTTGTTGCCGTTATCCTTCTTAGGATTCCGGCTTCCTCCCGCCTGCTTGTCATCCCTCCTGTCGGGCCGGTCTTGGCGCGCTGCTTTGATGGCATCATTGGATTTTGCGTAAGAATTTGCCGTCTCAAACATCTGCTTCATCGTCTTCGGTGGCTTGCGCCCGAACTTCTCGATTAACAGCTCATCACGGACTCCTTTCTGGAAGGCGGTGATGATGATGTCGTCGGTGATGTTGGGGATCTTGTTGCGTTTTTTGGAGAAGCACCGGATGTAGTCCTTCAGAGGTTCGTCCGGCTTCTGGATGACGTTGTACAAGTCGAAGTGGGTGCCGGGCCTCTCGAAGGTGCCCTGAAAGTTGGCGATGAAGTGGTCCCTCAGCTCACTCCACGAGCCGATTGAGCCTCTTGGCAGGCTCGTGAGCCAGTTCCTGGCTGAGTTGGCGAGGGCCACGGGCAGGTAATTGGCCATAACCTTGTTGTCGCCGCCTGCTACGCGGATGGCGAGAGTGTACACGGTAAGCCATGACTCGGGGTCGGTCTTGCCGTCATATTTCTCGATTCCGGTTGGCTTGAATCCATTCGGCCAGTGCACTTAGCGAAGCTCCCGAGTGAAAGTCGGCACTCCATCGTCATTGCTATCGGGTGATCCCCTTCGATCTTCCCGAGTGTTTTGATCTCGCTCTTGGTAGCGGCGATCGAAGACTTCTCGCAGATCGCTCGGCGGGGTCCTCGGTTGGCTGGTTCGGTAGCTGGAGCTGTTGTGGCGGCGGACGCGGTGGTGGACGGGTGGACATCCATGTTGCTTCTCGCGGGAGTCGGCCGTTTGCTCCTGATGCTTCTGCGTTGACTCGTGGTGTGGGCCTCTTGGCCTAGTTGTCGACCGGTCTGGCTTGGGCCTCTTGTAGTCCCTTAACCTTAGCGGCGGGAGCCGGCTTTTGTCGGGCGTTTCAGCCACGGACTCAGTCGGCCTTCGTGCTGAGGTGGAGGGATGACCGTTGGCTGTGGCTGCAACGATGGTCTTGATCTTGTCTAGTATTGGAGTCACGTCAGGGGGCGCCGTCTCGATGACGGTGTCCAGGAGTGTGAGGGCAGCAACAGCGTTCTGCTGTGGTTTCTGGAAGACATTGGTGTTGCGGACTCGCGTTTGAAGAATAGCCTCTTGAGCGGATCGTCCGGCTGCCCTTAGATCCTGCTTTCTTCTGTCGTCTTCCTCCTTGCGCTTCTTCTCTTCTTCCGCCAGCTTGCGCTCTTGCTCGATCCTGGTTCGCTCTTCTTCCGCAAGCCTACGGGCCATGGCTGAGTCAAACTCGGCCACCTCAGCCATGAGGACATCAAAGCACTTCGGCTCGTAGTCCTTGTTGCAGTCGGAGTCGTCGGCTTCATCCGAGGGGATGCCGTAAAGGTCGTCAAAGCCGGCGGAGCTGAGGTACTCGTTGAGCTCCGAGGATGAGCATGAGCCGAACGGCTGGAGGATGATGGCAATCTCCCTCGATCCTGGGTTGCTCGGATCTGGATCGTTCCAGTCCGAGTCGAAGCTTGAGGACGTAGACTCCTCCGAGTGGGTCGACCTCAACTCGGGGGAGAGGAGCTTGCCGTAAATCTCAGCAGCGTTTGGTAATCCAAACGGCGCCGAGAGGTCTTCTTCCGAGTAGATCGTCTCTATTGGGGAGACGAGAAGATCGGTGCAGATTTCGGCGGCGTTCGGTAGTCCGAACGGTGCCGAGTGAATTCCTTCGTCGGAGTGGGTGGACTGCATCTTGGACTCCAAGATGTCGTCGTAGATCTTGGCGCTGTTCGGGAGCCCGAACTGCGCCGAATGGGTCTCTCCTTCCGACTGGTTTAAATCCGAGTCGAAGGAGGAGAACTTGTCAAAGTCGTTGGCGGCGAAGTTGCCGAATCCTGAAGAAGATCCCATCACGCTTGTCGGCGAAATCGTTGAAGAAGTCTTGACGCGCGGATCCCCTACCTGGCGCGCCAACTGTCGAAACTTGGTTTCGGCAATAGAATTTTGGGGGTGCAGTCAAGATCGCCAAGCACGATGGGTTAGATGGAAAACAAGGTTTAGACAGGTTCAGGCCCTCTCGTGAGGTAATACCCTACTCCTGTTTTGGGGATTCGATCCGCCGAGTGTATATTGATCTCAAGATCTAAGGCTCCTAAAGTCTAAAGCTCTTGCTTATCAACTCTGATATCCCTCAAGGGACGTCCCTTACCCCCCTTATATAGTCTTGGGAGGTGGGCTTACAAATCGGAAACCCTATCTTACTCTAAGTCGGTTTCCTCAATCTTACCAAACCGTGACTATGAGCCGTTGCCTTATCTCAATCGGCAACGTAACACCCAAGTCATATTTGGTTTACATATCTGGTAGGTGCAATCTATCCCTACCTTCAGTCGGATAAACTTGCCATGTAGATACTCAATTGCCATAATCTTCACAAGATGGTAAGCCCGTCGCATACTTTAGTGAGAAATTGCATGGTCCTATTTTGAATTATTCCACATATGATAAAGAATTATATGCACTTGTACGTTCTTTAGAGACGTGGCATCATTATTTGTGGCCTAAAGAATTTGTTATTCATTCTGATCATGAATCACTTAAGTATCTTCGTTCTCAAAATAATATGAATCGTAGACATGCTAAATGGGTTGAATTTATTGAATCTTTCCCTTATGTCATCAAACACAAGAAAGGGAAGGATAATGTGATTGCTGATGCTTTATCTAGGCGTTATACTTTGTTGTCCCAACTTGATTGTCGGATTTTTGGACTTGAATCAATAAAAGAACAATATGTGCTTGATCTTGATTTTAAGGAAGTGATGTTGAATTGCAAAGAGGGACGTACTTGGAACAAATTTGTGCTCAATGATGGATTTTTGTTTAGAGCTAACCGTCTATGCATTCCAGTTGGCTTCGTTCGTCTTTTGTTGATACAGGAAGCGCATGGAGGAGGATTGATGGGACATTTTGGTGCTAAGAAGACAGAGAATGTCTTGGCCTCCCATTTCTTTTGGCCCAAGATGAGGAGAGATGTTGAGCGGTTCGTGGCACGTTGCACTACTTGTCAAAAAGCTAAGTCTCGCTTGAATCCACATGGTTTGTATATGCCTCTTCCTTTTTCTTCTATTCCTTGGGCAAATATTTTTGTTGTGGTGGATCGTTTTTCAAAGATGGCACATTTTATACCATGTCATAAAAGTGATGATGATGTTCATATTGCTGACCTCTTTTTCCAAGAAATTGTTCGTTTGCATGGTATTCCTTCTACTATTGTTTCAGATCGTGATGCAAAATTCTTGAGTCATTTTTGGCGCACGCTATGGAACAAATTGGGTACAAAGCTGTTATTTTCTACAATATGTCACCCACAAACAGATGGACAAACGGAGGTCATCAACCGCACTTTTAGCACCATGTTGAGGGCTATTTTGAAGAAGAATTTGAAGATGTGGGAAGAATGTTTTCCTCATGTGGAGTTTGCATACAATCGGGCCACACATTCTACTACAAAGGTAAGTCCTTTTCAGGTAGTGTATGGATTCAACCCCCGTACTCCTATTGATATCTTGCCTTTGCCTACTTCTGAGAGGGTTCACCTTGATGCTAAGGAACGAGCTGATTTTATTTTAAAAATGCATGAGACAACTAAGCACAACATTGAAAAGATGAATGAAAAGTATAGAATTGCTGGTAGCAAAGGTAGGCAAGAAGTGAAACTTGAATCGGGTGATTTAGTTTGGTTGCACTTGCGAAAGGATAGATTTCCCGCTTTGAGAAAGTCTAAGTTGATGCCTAGAGCGGATGGTTCTTTCAAAATAATTGAGAAGATTAATGATAATGCATATAAACTTGAGTTGCCTTCTGAGTTTGGGGTTAGTCCCACCTTTAACATTTCAGATTTGAAGCCTTACTTGGGAGAAGAAGATGAGCTTGAGTCGAGGACGACTCCAATTCGAGAGGGGGAGGATGATGAGGACATCACTCCTTCGGATATACATAACAACCCTCCATTGGACATTCAAGGTCCAATCACAAGAGCTCGCACGAAACAATTGAATTTACAGGTGAGTTCGTTCCTAAGTTTCTCTTTATATGATTTTGAGAATAGATTGCTACCTAATAATTATGTTATGATTAGGAATGATGGAGAAGACAAGGAGACACTTAGAGAGGGGCTTAGAGGCGTGGAGGACCAGCAAGGGAGTTAAGTCAAGGTGAAGGCCCGAACCAAGTTGACTTCGAGTATGTTTCGGAGTCCAGGACCAGTCGGCATTAAAATGGGTGCCCAGGTCGCATACGTGCTCGGATTGGGGCGTTCTTTATATGGACGGAAAGCTAAGAAGATAATATTTCTAATGGTTTTGGTCCCAAGTCTAAATTCATCATAAGTCATCAGGAATCAACCGAACAAGTTGACGTCCAGAATCTGTCCCGGTGCTGCGTCATCGTATTTGGGCCTTTGGGCCATGTATCGTGTGGGAACCCATTAGGGTTTTGTCCAGGGGTCTTTGCACGCCCCTAAACTCCATATATTCATAGCCGTCGCTACCTTTAGGGTTTGGGTTTTGCTTAGATTAATCTGTCAAGAACAGTTTCGCCGTTCCTTCGGTTTGTGAGACCCCAACTTGTGAGTTTAATCATATATTCGCAATTTTGGTTGCAATCTTTCTTGTTATTGTTTGTGTTCTTCGATTCGCAAGCAGGGATTAGCCTTCTTGGTGAGGTCGACAATGCCACACTGGTCGATAACCTGAGGAGACGTGGTGCTGCGATTGCGGGGCTCAAGAGCATGTATTCGTTCAGAAGCCGGATCGACTTGTGTCGCGACTCCACCAAATCGAGTAATTATCAGAACCTTTCGGAATATCGGGACCCTTGTCCACATCACGAATGGTTGGAGGATGACGGCGACTTCCCTTGAACCCGGATCGCTCGAATCTGGATCGCTCCAGTCCGGGTTGTAGCTTGATGACCGGGGTTCCTCCGAGTGGGTCGATTTTGACTCGGAGGAGAGGAGTTTGCAATAGACCTCAGCGGCGTTTGGTAACCCAAACGGTGCCGAGAGGGTTTCTCCTCCCGAGTGGATCGATTCCGACGGGGAGGTGAGAAGGTGGCTGCAGATCTTAGCGGTGTTTGGTAGTCCAAACAGCGCCGAGTGGATTCCTCCTTCCGAGTGGACGGATTCCAACTTGGAAGTTAGAACTCTGTCGTAGATCTCAGCGTTGTTCGGCAACCCGAACGGCGCCGAGTGGATTCCTCCTTCCAAGTGGGCAGAACCCAACTCGGAAGTTAGAACTTTGTCGTAGATCTCGGCGTTATTCGGTAGCCCGAACGGCGCCGAGCAGGTTCCCCCTCCCGACTGGTCCGAATCCGAGTCAGGGAAGGAGATCTTGTTGAATCCTTCGGCGGCGAAGTCGTCAATGCCTGATGAAGATCCCATCGCGCTTGCCGGCGAGATTGAAGAAGAAATCTTGACGCGCGGGCCCCTACCTGGCGCGCCAACTGTCGAAACTTGGTTTCGGCAATAGAAATTTGGGGGTGCAGTCAAGATCGCCAAGCTCGATGGGTTAAGTGGAAAACAAGGTTTAGACAGGTTCAGGCCCTCTCGTGAGGTAATACCCTACTCCTGTTTCGGGGATTCGATCCGCCGAGTGTTTATTGATCTCAAGATCTGTTGCTCCTAAAGTCTGATCTCTTGAATCTAAAGCTGATAGCTCATATAGCTAATATCCCTCAAGGGATGCTCCTTACCCCCCTTATATAGTCTTGAGGGACGGGCTTACAAGTTGGAAACCTTATCTTACTCTAAGTCGGTTTCCTCAATCTTACCAAGTTATGACTATGAGTCGTTGCCTTATCTAATCGGCAATGTAACACCCAAGTCATAGCCGGTTTACATAATTAACAGGCATAACCTATCCCTATTACCAGTCGGATAAGCTTGCCATGTGGGTATCCGATTGCCATAATCTCCACACATATCGGCTTTAAACCTACGGGGAGGCTGTTTGTATTGCCGATATCCAGGCTTTATAGGCAGCCGACAACAATGGATGGGCTAAGACCAGGCATCTCAAAATACTCCCAAGCAAAACAATCTTTATATTCCTTTAATAAATCGATAAGCTTGGACCTAAAATGAGAAGACAAATTTTTGCTAATATATGTCGGCCTAGGCCTATCTCCTGGACCTATATCAACCTCTTCTAGCCCCTCCACGACGCCCTCAAAGTAGTAATTGAGGTTCTTCGTCTCCAATAGGTTGTATATCAGAATCATACACCTTTAAGAAATCGGCTTGCCAAACTTTGCCGGACAAACAATCAATACCATCGATTTCCCACAAAGGCAAATCACTGTTAGTGACGTGGACTGACCTGTCGGCTGGCACGATTTCTATCTTGTCGCCTTGCCACTGGACTAAGCTTTGGTGCATTGTGGAAGGAATGCAACAATTGGCATGGATCCAGTCCCTCCCAAGCAGCAGGCTATACGACCCTTTCCCATCGATGACGAAAAACGTAGTGGGCATGGTTTTGCTGCCGATGGTCAGTTCGATGTTTAAAACTCCCTTGGCTTCTGAAGGGTTGCCACCGAAGTCTTTGAGCATCATGTTCATCTTGATCAGATCTTTGGCTCCTTTTCCCAGCTTCCTAAAAGTCGCGTAGGGCATTAGGTTGACAGCAGCCCCTCCATCGACTAGCATTTTGGACATCGGCTTGCCATTGACGAATCCTTTGATGTATAGTGGCTTCAAGTGCCGATTTTCGGTCCCTCAGGTTTTTCAAAAAATGCTTGTTCTGGGGACAGAACCAGTCTAGCCAAGGTCTCCTCGACGTTATCTGCATCGGCCTCGGTAGCCTCAAACTCGGCTGGCAACACGAATATCATGTTGACTGATGCAGAAGCTATTCCTTTCCCTTTGGCCGCCCTTTTTGCTTGATCGGCTGGGACGGTCTTCTTCTTGGGGCGCCACTGTTTCCTGCCCTGCCGACGTTGTTGATGCTGAATCATTTGTTGGACCTCTTCCTCCTACCCTTCACTTTTCAGCCTCTGGATTCTTCTTTTCTGTGTCTTGGTGAACAGGTCAGAGGGGCACCACTATGGATTGGCCGATTGCTCCTCATCAGCCTCTTCTTCTTCTTCGTCTTCATCGTCAAAAAAGTCTTGATGGATCGGGCCCAGCCAATCATGCATGGCAGCCGTCTTTAGTTAAGCTGTACTGCCCTAGAGACAAATTAGACAGGATTTTGCGTAGGGGGATCCCTGTATTCGTCCTCTCTAAACTCGCTGCACGCTGGGCAGTTTTCGATCATAGGCAGCCTCATGCCCGATTCCCAGCAGAATCGGAAGAATTCGCAGTGCCAATGCGGGTCGCAGTAACTGTGGCATCAGACATATTGCAATCCTACCCGCTCAGGTACTCTCTGGTATGGCCTGCCACGCCGATCTTCTTCTTCTTGTTGCACTCGCAGTTGAAACCAGCGTCGGCTATCCATGCGTATGGGCTGACGATCAGCCGATCGGCCAGTGGTATGCACCATGTTGACTGGTGCGGCTTTGTCTCCAGCCGGCTTTGTCTCGGCCTTCACTAATTTTAACGTTTCGGCTAAGCTGTACGTTACTCTGTGCTGCCGATCAGCTCGCCTGTGGCCGGCCTAGACCATGTTTACCGGGAAAGGATTGCCATCAACCTTCATCGGCTTAGCCGATTCTTCAAACTTTATTTTCCCGGCTTCGATGGTTGACTGGATCTGCTGCCTGAAGACCTTGTAATCATTGGTGCTGTGGGAGGTGGTGTTATGCCACTTGCAGTACTTTTTCTTCTTGAGCTCTTCGGCCGATGGGATGATGTGGTTGGCTGGAAGCTAGATTTGCTTATCCTTCAACAACAGATCGAAGATCCTATCGGCTTTGGTTATGTCAAAGTCATACTTCTCTTCCTTAGCCAATCTTTTCAACCACTGGCAGACTATGGCCTTCTTGTTCCTTGTCCACTCGGCTGCCGCCACCTCCACGTCGCCGTCGCTTGAGTCTGAATCCGTTGTGCAGGCGACGTGGGTAACCTTCTTGACGACTCTCCTAGAATCTTGAAATCTTTGTTCATGAGCCGTCACTTTTTGGGCCAAGTGGGCCAGGCTGTCAAAGTCTTGAGCCGAAAACCTTTCACGGATCGGCGGCAAGAGGCCGTGAAAAGCCAAGTCGGCTAGCTAAGAGTCTGATAACACCAGGCTATAGCATCGGTTCCTCATATCTCTGAAGCGTTGGATGTAATCTTGGAACGATTCCTCATGCTTCTGCCTGATGCCGGTGAGGTCCGACAACTTCATCTCGTGGGTGCCGGAATAGAAGTAGCTATGGAATTATTTCTCAAGATCGACCCAGCTTTGAACTGAGTTGTATGGCAATGATGAGAACCACGTGAAAACCGATCCTGAGAGAGATAGTGGAAATAGGCGAACCCTGAGTGTGTCTGTAGCCGATGCCTCCCCGCATTGAGCTAGGAATCGGCTGACGTGTTCGTAGGTGACACATTGTCTTGCCCAAAGAATTCGAAGAAATCCGGCACCTTGTACCGGTTTAGCAATGACACCCTCTTGAAGTGTTCTGGATATGAGTACTGGTACATGTGGCCAGAGTCCTTCGGCTTGAGGCCGAATTGATCGCGCATAACATCAGCAATCAGATCGGCCTAAGTTCTGTTGTCTTGAGCTTGGGGTATTGGCTCGTATTGTTCATTTGGCATGGGTCATTGCCGATACTGAGGTGGTGGCGTATGCGGCTGGTTTTGTTGCTCGAATCAGCCTCCCGGATATTGGTACTGGAATTGGTCCGCAGCGGGAGGCGGTCGAGACGCCAGTGGTGGTGTCTACTCAGGAGGAAGCCGATGGCCGCCAGAATTGTGATGTGGCCCTGGAACGAGGTTGCCAACCGGCTCGTTGGATACAATAGGTCACCGATTGGTGTCAAACATGTTTGCCATCTGCTCTTGGGTCATCGTTCGGGCGCTGTGCTCCTGGTGCGGGGGCTGTTGTCAGGTCAGGATGATGGGTGGCGGCCTTGAAGCCGATGCATGCGCAGTCGGCTGGATCGGGACTCCCTCTGGCGGATTTTGATGTCCTGGCGACGGTGTGAACTGGCCCTGTGTCACCAGCACCCTGTAGCCCGAGAACTGACCGTCAATGAAGTAGGTCGGCCCCTTGGCAATTGCTCGGCTATCTTCGAATCAACCACAGTGCTATCATGTTGTTGAGGGCTTTAACTGAAGGGTTACACGGAAGCTACGCTAGCCGAAAAAAAAAATTTCTACCGCGCAAACCAGGAACACTTGCAAGTAAGGACCGATAGATCATTACCGATTGGAGTATGCAGGAAACAGCCAATCAGGGCTATCCGATCTGGAACTGTGTAGCCGATTCCCGCAAGCCGACAGCCGATTTGTGGAGTCGTCCGGTCACGTTCTTGCGCCTCGCTCCGATGCGCCCGACCGCAGCCGATCCAAAGCCGATCAACAGCGCGCAACGTAGCAGCGCCTCTACCGGTATCCACACGTCCGGGGATAGAACGCCGTACACCCGTGTGCTAGCACGCGATGCAAGGCTAGGGTTTGGCTCGAAAGTGGGGAGGGTTTCCGTGGAGATTGATCTCGGCGACTTCTGTTGCACGCGATGCAATTGACATGCCGCAGCTTTCCACCCATCCCTCCTTTATATAGAGTTGGCTGACTAGGACTCGTGGCCGATTAGGACTCTATTTCAAATCGGATCCTATCCGAATCTCATAGAGTCGGCTGCCCATACGTCGTATGCCCACAAGACTCTATCCGATCGGATCCCTATCCGATCGAGCCGTATTCGAGTCCAACTCGAATGCCTGTTCTTATCCCCTTAAGCGTGCGACCCTGTAGGTTCAGGTATACTCGGTTTCGGCTATAGTCTAACTTAGCCGACCGTCGGCTCGAGTCCAACTCAGCCGACCTGTCAATAGCGGTGCCTAGCAGCACATATTGACACCATAGTATACAAGAATATAATATCGGCTCTGAACCTGTAATGTGTACATAAATCCCTTTGCCTCATGATACCAGTTAAGCTATAGGCAAGATGTGTGCCATCCCTTCAATAGCTTAACCTTTCACTTGAACCGTATTGGATTATCTGTCTGTTGATTGACTCCTCAATCAACTTAGCATGGCCATGCATTTCCATAATCCAGTACCTCGAGGGGCCCAGAGATATCTCTCCAAAGGAGGGGAAAATTCCATCTTGATCACTCACATCCCACTCCATGTTTCATAGAAAACCCGAAAACTACCTTTATAACTACCCAGTTACGGAATAGTGTTTGGTAGTTCCAAAGTAGGCTACTACACATGTTGGAATCCATGGTGATCTCAGGTCTAAGGACTTTGTACCAACACTACCTGAGACCAACTAATGGCACATTAATTCCTGTAGTGTCTCATGGTGGGTCTATCCAACAATGTGTTCTCTAACACATATGTCCATGTTTATTGATTTGGTATCTCCATACCCATGATCTATGAGACATGATCATCAATCAATAGACATGCCGATCTTAGAATCATATTAGTTCCAATAATATGATATATGATCAGGGATCATTTAGAAATAGATTCATACATATCGAGTCTCATAAATAAGTCACGTACTTATTGATCAATACAAGATGTCTATTTCATGGAACTGAATAACACTTTATTCATTTATACATAAACATTGACGTGATATCCAACATCTCCATGTTGCCTCTAGGGCATATCACTAACAATCTCCCACTTGCACTAGAGTCAATCATGTAAGTATCTAATACCCATTGCTCTTGTGTGCGCCTCATGCTTCGGCTAAGGGAGAGGTTTTGTCAGCGGATCGGCTATGTTGAGATCCGTGTGCACTTTGCATATCTTGACATCACCTCTATCCACTATCTCGCGGATGAGATGATATCGCCGAAGTATGTGTTTGGACTTCTGATGTGACCTCGGCTCCTTGGCTTGTGCAATGGCTCCACTATTATCACAATAGAGAGACATTGGACCAGTCGTACTAGTCATCACACCAAGCTCAGAAACGAATTTCTTGATCCAAACAGCCTCCTTTGCAGCTTTCGAAGCAGCAATGTACTCGGCCTCCGTTGTAGAATCAACAACGTATCCCGCTTGGAACTCTTCCACTCGCGCGCCTCCGTTCGGCGAACACGAACCCGCATTGCGATCTATAATCATCCTTGTCTGTTTGGAAGCTAGCATCGGTGTAACCACTTACAACGAGCTCTTCTTCACCTCCATAGACTAGGAACATATCCTTAGTTCTTCTCAAGTACTTAAGGATATTCTTTACGGCAGTCCAGTGACATTCACTTGGATCTGACTGGTATCTGCTCGTAGCACTCAAAGCGTACGAGACATCTGGGCGTGTACAAAGCATGGCATACATGATGGATCCAATTGCCGAAGCATATGAAACCATACCCATCTTATTCCGCTCATCATGTGTCTGAGGACACTGATTCTTGCTAAGATTAATGCCATGTGACATGGGCAAGAAACCTTTCTTGGAATCATGCATGTTGAACCTTTTCAACACCTTGTCGATGTATGTACTTTGGCTTAATCCAATTAGCCTCTTGGATCTATATCTATAGATCCGAATGCCCAATATGTATGCTGCCTCCCCTAAGTCTTTCATGGAAAAACTATTTTTCAATGAAGACTTGACGGATTCTAGCATAGGGATATCATTTCCAATCAACAATATGTCATCCACATATAAGATTAGAAATACAATTGCGCTCCCGCTGACCTTTTTGTAAACACAGGCCTCTTCTTCGTTTTTGATAAAACCAAACCCTTTGATTACTTCATCAAAACGAATATTCCAACTTCGAGATGCTTGCTTCAATCCATAAATGGACTTCTGTAGCTTGCATATCTTTCCAGGCGATTCTGGATCGACAAAACCCTGAGGTTGTATCATGTACACATCCTCGCTTAGGTTTCCATTTAGGAAAGCCGTTTTGACATCCATCCGCCATATCTCATAATCGAAATATGCAAGCAATCGCTAGGATAATCCGAATAGATTTAAGCATTGCGACGGGCGAGAAGGTTTCATCATAATCAACTCCTTGAATCTGTTTAAAACCTTTCGCCACCAATCGCGCCTTATAGATGTGAACATTTCCAACCATATCGGCCTTTTTCTTAAAAACCCATTTGCACTCAATGGTTTTGACACCATCAGTGGATCAACCAAGTTCCAAACTTGATTGTCGTACATGGATTCTATTTCGGATTTCATGGCTCCAAGCCACTTGTTGGAATCGGGTCCCACCATCGCTTCCTCATAGGTCTTAGGTTCATCGTTGTCCAACAACAATATATCACGTTGTTCCGCACTGTGAACTCCGTCAGTGCACGACGTGATCTTTCGACCTCCGTGGGGTGGTGTATCTACAACCGGTGGCGCAACACTTTGCTCCTCCCGTTGTGGTTCCGTGGTCGCCGAAACGTTTTCGGTGTTTCTTGAACTTCTTCAAGATGCATCCTGCTTCCACTAACCCTTCTTGAAAGAAACTCTTTCTCCAAGAAGACACCGTGTCGGGCGACAAACACTTTGCCTTGTTCCCGATTATAAAAGTAATATCCCTTAGTTTCCTTAAGATATCCCACAAAGAAGCACTTGTCGATTTGGGTGTGAGCTTGTCGACCGTAAACGTTTTACATAAGCCTCACATCCCCAAATTTTGAGAAAAGACAAACTAGGGGTTGCCCTGTCCATATCTCATATGGTGTCTTTTCAACCGACTTAGATGGAACTCTATTTAGTGTGAGCGCAATGTTTCAAGAGCATATCCCTAGAAGGATAACGGAAGATCACTTTGGCTCATCATCGACCGCACCATGTCTAACAAGGTGCGATTTCTCCGTTCGACTCCCATTCCATTGTGGAGTTCTGGCGGAGTCAACGTGGAACAATTCCACAATCTTTCGATGATTACCAAACTCTTGGCTCAAGTATTCCCTCCACGATCCGATCGTAGAAACTTGATTGTTTTCCCTAAATAATTCTCGTACTTCATTCTGGAATTCTTTGAACTTTTCAAAGGATTCGGACTTATGCCTCATTAAGTAGATATAACCATATCTACTAAAGTCATCGTAAAGGTAATGAAGTACCGATAACCACCTCGGCCATTGAGCTCATTGGTCCACATACATCGCATGTACGAGTGCCAATAAGTCACTTGCTCTCTCACTATGTCCCGTGAAAGGTGCCTTTGTCATCTTACCAAGTAAACAAGACTCACATGTCTCAAATGATTCAAAATCAAAAGAGTGAAGCAGTCCATCCTTATGGAGCTTCTCCATGCGTTTCGATTTATATGGCCTAAGCGACAATGCCGGATAAACGTGGGGTTTATATCATTAGAGAGTTGCCTTTCGTATTAATGTTATAGATGGGAGACGCTTCAAGATTCAAAACGTATAATCCATTCACCAATGGAGCATGAAAATAGAACATATTTTACGGTATGCCACTTTGGTTGATGAGAGCATGGTGCACAGCCGAGTCGATTCGGTCCTATAAAGTGTGGAGGGTCGAATCATCTTATTCCTGTTTAATGTCCTCCATCTTCTTCTTCCCTTTTTTGTCCTCGTCGGAGGACATGTTGAGGTCTTCAATCTTGAATTTGAACTTCTGGAGGATAGCCTCAGATCTGGTATGGGTAAAGGATTGCAGGTAATTAGTCTGCAGCTGCTCAACCATCTGTTTGTAGTCGGCTAGTTGTTCGGCCAACAATTGTTCCACCGTCATCAGGATGATGTTTTCCTCGTTGATCTCTAGGTTCTTGACGTTGACCATCACGTCGATCCTGGAAATCTGCAAATGGGTCTCACCGGGCGTGCCAAAAGCGTGTTGATGAGAATTTCGATTCCCATGCACTGGCCTGAGAGATTTGCTTTACTCTAGTGCAGGTCCAAGATGGTCGCCTTTGGTGAATTTAGGGTGTGCCAGTTGGTTTGATCCTGTAACCAATAAGAAAACATAGAATAGGCATTAAGTTAATATTAGATCCTACTGGATCGGCTGAAGACATCAATAAACATATAATTGCTATCCCAAAGCATATTTATACTAAGTGATTGGGATAAATCGGTAGTATGCCGAGACAGTATAAATCACTTAGGCTAAAGGCACATTAGGATAATAATTATCTATATTGATAACCTAGCCAATGCTACAGGTCTAATGTGAATCGGCTAATACTTCGATATATTTTATAAAAATATATTAATCTAACCTAAATGCACTAAACCTAGATCAATCGGTTGTCAACGTAACTTGACAGATTGATACCGGCTTAGGACATTTAAATGATTGTGATCTTAATATAAAAGGTGGCTTTATTATATCTAATAGCAATTAATACTAGAAGATAACTAAAACAGGTAAGATCGGCTGAAACCCTAGCACTGTCTCTAATGATAAACATTAAACCGAATGATCTTTATAGTTCTAAAAGCGACTTAACGATCGATCGATGCAACATTAAGTACAAAAGAAATACTAGATCCGTATAAGCTAATGAGAACCCCTCGAGACAGTAGACACGACATATAATCTAATTCAACCTCTGGATCTAACTCAATCGGCTGCTGTCTTCAGAGAGAAATCAGCCGATTGCGAGATAGATCTAGACAGTGCTCTAGATTATATGCTGCATATGATAGATTAAGCAGCTTATAACATCGAAACTAGAGTATCATGATGATGGAAGCACTAACCCCGACGATACAAACCGCTTGTAACAAGGAAAAATGTGTTGACACGAAAATCAACACGCCGGCTCGGGAGATCTCGCTTAGCTCCAAGGCAGTCCGAGAATCGATGAAGCACGGCGTGCGCCGCTTGATCTCAAGCATCGACAAGCTATGCAAAACAGCATAGCATAAATCATATCGGCCGATAGACCGATAATCAAAATAGCCGATCTGTTGAAAGCCGATTGTGTGATTCCAGCCGATGCCGAAGTCCAGATAACTCGTCAGCTAAAACCCTGACGAAACCCTTATTGGTAGCCATTAGGCAGGATAGAGACTACGGTTCTAATCACGATTTAGTAGGTCAAACTGAATTGATGCAGTACTAAGTATGAAAAGAAACACAATATCTAGACAATCAAGCCTTTGACTAATTTTCAGGGTGGTAGATTACTAAGCTAATCTAATCTAATATAACAATTTAGCCGATATCGGTAGAAACCCTAAAACGAGAGACAGCCGATAGAGCTAAATCGAGATACTAGGACTAGATTAACAGAGACATATAATAAGACTGGCTAACCCTCCGGTGAAACATTAGCATGAACCTATCGGCTTAACAAGACTTACATTATCGACAACAATCTAGTAGGTCGAACCTAACCGATGCAGCACGAGATTGTATATGATAAACTAATACTCGAAGAACCGATAGATCTGTCTAATGTGATGGATATAACAGATCTACCTAAAGCAATATTACATTTACAGAAACATTGACTTGATTAAAATATCGAACCTAACCAAGAATGTCCTAACTGAGCCGATGTATCTATGAACGGTAATGAAACTAAAGATAGATATGATATACCTGGGCCGACAGGACCTTGGACTTACCTCTTCGCCGGAGATTGAAGCCGATGCAGCCCCGCGTTGGGTGCCAAGTTCCGTCGGATGATGAACAACGTAGCCAAAAGTAAAAAGATGGCGATACGCCGAGTTGTATTGATCGAGAGAGATATTACATGAACCCCGGGCTTACATATTTATACCCATGGGCTAACAGAGATCCTAACAGATTACAAATCCAAACTTTCCTAAAGATAAAAGGAAACAAACTGAATCCTTATACGATACTAACACACTTTCCTAAAGATAAAATAGGAAACTAACAAATTCTTCCTAATTAATAGATACAATTGCCTTTTTAGGACTCTATCCTTATATGGCAATCCTCATGAAGCACATCATCTTGATCCGACGGTGTCTCCAATGTTGTCATACCGGAATCGGCTACATCGGCTTGCTTTGTCCGATTCAGTATCAGCCGATGGACACCTTAGCCGATTCGGGCTCCGAGGCTTACCAAATTCTGGTGTTAACACGGCTATCCTGGTCCGATTCGGGTTTAGCCGACGTGCTCCGCAGCCGATTCAGACTCAGTCAACGCGGACTCTGTTTCTCCGCAGATCGTGCATCTCTTCCGATTCTTCGAACTTGATTTTCCCTGTCTCGATGGCCGACTGAATCTGCTGGCGGAAAACCTTACAATCATTGGTGCGGTGGGAGGTGGTATTGTGCCACTTGCAATACTTTTTCTTTTTGAGCTTGTCACGCCCAGAAATTCAAACCCGAATTTCTAGACTATTTTGTGTATTTAATCCCTGTCCAGGCATCAACCAGGGTACACAAAATGACAAATCAATACACGGATCCATACGTATAGATAAAGCGTATAAATACTTACAGGAAAAGAGACACTTAGTCCTCACACTGGAAAGAAAGCAGCGACAGCGGGAAAAAGACGAACCTAGCGGGGCTTCAGCACCACTCCACAGGCAAACTCAACTGGGGTCTGAGCCTTGGTCCTCAAACACCGTCTTCAACTCAGAAGCACTACACTTCTGAAGGGGGAAGAATTTGCAAGGCTGAGTACAACCAACGTACTCAACAAGCCACACCAAGGAATGCAGAAATGCAAGGGAAGGCAAGGAGAGGCTTGGGGCTACTTTGCGGAAAGGCGGTTGCAAAACACTTTATTTCAAAAACTGGGAAAACTGCTGAGTAGTTAGGTCAATATTAATCCTCCACTGAACAATGTTATCCCCACGTTGAACAGGCCCAACCAATTCCCACCTGGTCTAATCCAGGTTATTAAGCCAATTTATTAAGGATGGGACTAATCATGGTGAAGCTGGTCGATCGCCCATAACCGTGGGTACGGCTATTCGAATAGTTTTTACTCTGATCATAGGTGCGCTACTTTACCCACAAGACACGATTCCACACATGTTGC
Source organism: Oryza australiensis (assembly GCA_019925245.2). Lineage (NCBI taxonomy): Eukaryota > Viridiplantae > Streptophyta > Magnoliopsida > Poales > Poaceae > Oryza > Oryza australiensis. Next base: position 2,656,840 of record JAIFGZ020000478.1, read on the forward strand.
CATGCCCCCGAAGTATCGCCACGATACTGCAAAGGGGGGAATCGTGACAAGACCTATAGCATAACTCCTCCTAACCAAGCGAACCACACCAAGGTTTCGGCCCCACTCTTGGACCCTGGGACATGGGCAGCCCCCCGAGTGCCACGGTGAATCCGGTAGCCCAGCAACCCTTATACCAGGGCCGACTGAAACTCCATCACGCTCACCCTTACCGGGGATCGTTGGCTAGGGAAAAGCTATACTACGGATCCAGCAGTTGCCCATTCTTGCTTGTGGTAAGCACTGTAAGTCTTCCAGGGGTTTCCCATGAACCGGTCCTTAATTGCCATGGGTGCGACAAGCCAAAACCATGCACCCACAGCCCACCATTTAGTCATATTTTAGTTGGGATAATTATGACCAAAAAGATATGGCCAGGTGTTCCGAGCTAGCAGCTCATCTGAACTAATTATAGATAGTGTGATTATCCCATTTAGTGAGCTAGTGGTAATTAAGTATGACTAAGCATATAATTCTAGCAAAAGTCACGTAAGTGACTAAAGCTAGTCAAATTATCATCCAATGTTTGACAAAGGACAGTTATCAGAGGTAAGGCACAAGCAAGCGATAGGTAATCCCATCATTTTATGTAATTCGCAAAACATACAATTTTATTTACAAACAGTGAAACATTTGTAAAATAGGTTCAACATGATTCAAGGGGAGTGTGACTTGCCTTGCTTCTTCCAACCAACTTTCGAACTCTTCGCGAGCGCGAACTCCAAAACGACAGAAACTACACGCTGGCATGCAAAACGAGGGGAAAACCCTAATAAAAACCAAAAAACTGTACATGAAGAATAAACCAACATGTAGAGCTCAATTTTAGATAAATTTTGCAATTTGAATGGCCCAATTTGGAGTTCGTATGAATTAGATATGAATTTTAGAAGTTTTGAACCATTTAAATAAATTCTAGAAAATTAATTAGATTTATTGCGCAATTTTTAACTATTTTTCCAAGGAAAAGGCTAGGCGACGTCGCAGCGCGCACTAACGTCGGCGCCAAGGGCCGACGTCAGCCGATGTCGCCTACACCGGCGCGCGGTCCACGGGCGGTCCACCGTGGACCAAGTCCACGACGGTCCACGGGCGGGCGCGCCACGTGGCACACAGTGGCGCCAACGCGGCAGCCACGCGGCGGCCACGCGCGGCAGCCACGCGGGCGGCCGGATGGGCGGCCACGACCGCCACGAGGCGAATCGGGCGGGCGAGCGGCGACGGCCGACGATGGCCGGCGACGCACGCACGGCGGCGGCGCACGCGAACCGATGGTCGTCGATGGCGGCCATCGCGCCACTCGCGAGCGGCGAAAGGCGGCGGAGGAGGCGAAAAGGGGAGGTCTCATCGACCGGCGGGAAAAAGTGGCGGGCGGTCGAACGGCAGCGGTAGGCGGTGGCCGGCACTCGAGACGACGGCACGGCGACGGTCTAACCAAGATTGGCGATGGCCGAGGGATGGCCGGCACTCGGGGAGACGCAGCGGAGCCGAAGGGAGGGGCGGCGTAGGCCGGTGAGCGGCGCGGCGGCCGGAAATGGCAGCCGAAGGTGCAATGGCGGCGACGGCTCAGGGAGAACAGCGACGGGGTGTTCCGGCGACGATCCGAGCGCGGGGAACGGCGGCCGGGGTGCGGGGTGATGCGAGGGAGGTGGTGGCGGCCGTGGCGCACAGCGGCGGACTTGGGAACGGCGGTGGCGCGTGGCCGGAGAAGCGGCGGTGAGCGGCGGAGAGAGGGGCGTCATGGGGAGAGCGAGAGGGGGCTCGGTAGGCTCGGACAAATTGGGGAAATGGGAGAGGGGAGCGCGGCGAGGCATTTTATAGGCCAGGGAGACGCGGGCAAGGTTGGTGCTCACCGAATTTCGCGGGGAGAGGCGGTGGCCGGCGGCATTAACACGGCGAGCGAATGTGGCGATTAATGGCGCGGGTTTTGGGGGAAAATAGGGGGAAACGCGGCGGCGTGATTGGTACGGCATTAGGGCGAGCGCGGGACGAGCGGGGCGGCGGGAATCGCGGTAGCGATGCACGGCTTGCGGCGGCCATGGCGGCCAAGCGCGAGGAAGGGGATGACAGGTTGTCGCACCCCGAGTTTTGCCCCTAAATCGTTTAAATAATTTACCCTAAAATAATCGGAATTTCTGGAATTAATCTGAGTCAACAATTAATTTTAAAATTCATTTAATAAATGGAAATGGCATGATAGGATTTTTCTTAAATTTTACATGTCAAAATACGTTAACAGGATTTTTACGAAAATTTTCAAAGCACTGGAGCTATTTTTAATCAATTAAATAAGAAATCCTCAATTTAATTAAGTCAAAAATCATTTTCCCTATTTTCCTATTCACCCCCGTACGGCCCGCTCCTTTCCCGCCCTTTTTTTCCCAAATCGGGCCGTCGACCGAGCTGCACCCCACCGGCCTCCTTTCTTTCCCACGGCCTTGGGCCGAGCGGCCCAAGTGCCCCACCGCCGCACAAGTCCGGACGCTCCTCGTCGCCCTGTGCACCAATAGGTGGGCCCCCTGTTGGGCCTCCTTCCTCATGCTCGGTCGGCCCAGCCGCCGCCGCCCCCGCATCCTCTGCGTGCGCCCGTGCCACGTCGAGCCCACGCCGGGCCCGAGCATGCACCGCCGCACCCGACGCCGCCCTTCTCGTGTGTCGCAACGGCCGCTGCCGCCCCGAAACGGCCACCGAATATCCCGCTCTCTCTCTCTCTCTCTCCGAGTCTGAAACCGACGGCAAGGGATTCACGCTCAACCCGTGCATCCCGGCCTCTTTCCCGCCCTATAAAACCTCCTCGTCCGCCGCCGCGTTTCCCTTTGTTTCCCATTTGATCTAGCCCCAAAATCGTCACCGCCGTCGTTTCCCGTGCATCATGTCGCCCGCCGTCGCCATTTGCCGTGCCACCGGAGTTCGGCGGCCGCCTCGCGGCCATGACCGGCAAGCGAGCTTGAGCCGTCGCCGCCGCGTCCTAACCCTAGCCGTCGCCTCACCCGCGCCGTTCGATCGGGCGGATCGGACGCATCCAAGCCATCCGATCTCACCCAAGCGCCGTCGTCTGATCCGATTGCCGCCATGCCCCGGATGGCTGCCGCGTGTCAGCCATCCGCCCGGCCGTCGCCGCCATCCAAACCCTAACCCTAGCCATCGTCTGCACCGTCCGATCTTTCGGATCGCGCGGATCTGGACCGCTCACCCACGCGCAAGCCGCCAACGTCCGATCGCCGCTGCCCCCTCGCCGATGCATGCCACGCGTCCCCGCGGCCCCTCCGCCTCCCGCCGTGGACTCGGTCCACCATGGACCGAGCGGGGGCCAAAAGCATCGCTCGTCATCGTACATAATCGATGTCGCCTAGCGCCGACGCGCTCTAGCCGACGTCCGCACCGCTGCTGCTCCATGCCGATGTCGCATTACATCGCCCTGCCGCCCGCGCAATGCTTGCGTCACCTCGGGACTTAATTGCGCAATAAATAATTTAGTCTCTTCTGTTTGGTTTAAAAATCACAATTAAACTTCTAAAATTCATATCTTTTTAATCCGAGCTCCGTTTTAGTCCATTCAAATTTCATTAAATCCATAAAAATGTCAAGAATCCAAAAATACTTTTCAGTGCTGTTTCAGTAGACTTTCTAGGGTGTTTCGTTAAGTGCTTTGTTTGTCGTGTAGATTCCGAGCTTTCCAGCGAGTCCGTCTACCTCGAAGTAGTCGCCGAGGTTCCTCAGTCTCCAGTGCAAGGCAAGTCATACTTTACATTGATCATATTGTACCTATTTTATTTAAATATCTCATTTCTCTCAAATACTGCATATGTTTTAGAATGTCATTCCATGGGATTATTATACCTATTGTACTCAACCATAGGGATTGTTTACCTTATACCATTAATAACTTGGGTTCAATATGAATAGATGTTAGTTTAGGGCTTGCTTAGCCATGCTTAGCTCAACTAGCTCACTTAAGGGGATCACATTAACCAATTATTATACTGAAGACTAATTCTCAGATGAGGTCAAGTTTGTGACTCTACTCTAATAATACTGAATTATGACAATGCTGGGTCGTGAGCACATGGTTGGTTTTTGGTTAGCGTGCTCATGACAATTAAGGACCGGTTCTCGGAAAACCCTGAAAGAATTACCGTGCATACCACAAACCAGCATGGATAATGGCTGGGTCTGTAGCATAGCTGTCTCTAGCCGACTTACCCTAGTGAGGGTGGGCGTGATGGAGTTGGGTCGGCCCCGGTTTTAAGGGTTGATCGGCTGCCGGATTCACCGCGGCACGAGAGGGAGCTGCCCATTACCCCGATGGGAGTGGGGTGAAACCTTGGTGTGGTACGATTGGTTAAAGGGGGTTATGTGAAGGGTCTTGTCACAGTTCCTTTCCGAGGTATCGTGGTGGTACTCCGGTGCACAGTAACATGTCGTGGGATTGTGTCTTGTGGGTACAGTTGTACACCTCTGATCAGAGTAAAACTATTCGAATAGTCGTGCCCACGGTTATGGGCGATCGACTAGATTCACCTTTATTAGTCTCACTTATTCACATAAATGAACTGTTGGAACTTGATTAGTACAGATGGATGGATGGGCCTGTTGCAACGTGGTTTTAACGTTGGACGGTGTTTATGTAATATTGCTTAATTATTACTATTGTTTTACTGCTTTCAACTATTATTATTATTTCTGTAGTGCTGTTTATGCAAATTGAGCCTATTATCCCTTTCCTTGATATTAATCCTGCATCATACCTTCTCTTTCGGTATGACTTGTTGAGTACGGTGGTTGTACTCAGTCTTGCTCTTTTTCCCCCTTCAGTGCTAGAGGTTGAGGTCGAGGTCTCCGAGGAAGTGTAGGTTTGTTCGCCGTCAAGGGTTAGCTGTGGTGTTGGTGTTTTGCTTCGCTCGAGTCAAGTTTAGCTTAAGTCAGTTTATTTCCTTTCCGTTGCATTTGTGTAACTCTATTATATTGTTTCTAAGATGAGGTTTCTGTATTATCAATAATGTCGATTTGTGTACCACGATTTATGCCTGGACGAGGATGTAATGCACAAATTAACTGCGGAAATTCTGGTATTAATTTCTGGGTGTGACATAGGTGGGCCCCACCTGTCATCAGCTCGGAGAATGGAGGGAGTCCGGATGGACTTTGGCAGGCGCGCGTGAGAGATACAGGCCTCGGCCACTAGGCCGGCCCGGGAGAGAGAGAGAAGGGAGGGCACGCGCGGGCAGAGAGGCAAAGTGGACTTTCAAGGAAAATGGGCCGAAACCGGCCCGAGAGCAGGAAAGGACTTTTAAATTTGTTTTTATTTTAAATTAATCGCATTAATGATTTTGGAATTTTTATAAATACTTCTAGTGCTCAAATAATTCCAAGAAAATTCTTGAAAATATAAGGACACTCAAAGTATTTAATAAAAATATATCCGACCATTTAGTGATTAATTTATTTATTAAATAATTACTAAAATACTCTTTATATCATTAAAAATTATTTCTGGAGCTCCAAAATTTCACGAAAAATTTTAGAGAATAATTTAGGGCATGGAGAATATTTCAACAATATTTCCAGCCATGATTTTTAAAGGAAATTTTAATTTCCTTAATACTTTCACTTGATAACTTTCTTTTGCATTTTTATTTAATTTCTAGAAAATAATTTATTTAATAATTTTTAATCCCGAATGAAAATCGGGTTGTGACAGAGCTCCTCGGCCGATGGAATGACATGGTTGGCCGAAAGTTGTATCTGTTTCTCCCTCAGCAGTAGATCGAAGATCCTGTCGGCTTTGGTTATATCAAAATCATATTTTTCCTCCTTAGCCGACTTCTTCAGCCATTGGCAAGTTATAGCCTTCTTATTCCTGGTCCATTCGGTTGCTGCCACTTCCACGTCGCTGTCACTTGAGTCTGAGTCCGTTGCATAAGCGACGTGGGTGACTTTCCTGAATGCCTTCTTTGATTCTTGAAATCGCTGCTCATGAGCCATCACCTTTTGAGCCAGATGGGCCATGCTCTCAAAATCTTGAGCCAAAAACCTCTCACGGATAGGGGCCAAAAGGCCATGAAAGGCTAAGTCGGCTAGCTGGGAGTTCGACAGTACCAGGCTATAACAACGATTCCTTATGTCTCTGAATTGCTGGATGTAATCTTGAACTGACTCCTCATGCTTTTGCCTGATACTGGTCAGGTCCGACAACTTCATCTCATGTGTGCCGGAATAGAAATAGCTGTGGAACTGCTTCTCGAGATCGGCCCAGCTCTGGACCGAGTTGTAAGGCAGGGATGAAAACCATGTAAAGGCCGATCCCGAGAGAGACAGTGGGAATAAGCGTACTCTGAGGGCGTCGGTAGCCGATGCTTCTCCGCACTGAGCCAGGAATCGGCTAACATGTTCGTAGGTTAATACGTTGTCTTGCCCAGAGAACTTTGAAAAATCTGACACTTTGTACCAGTTTGGCAGGGGCACCCTCTCGAAATATTCTGGGTACGGGTATCGGTACATATTGCCAGAGTCCTTCAGCTTGAGGCCGAACTGATCACGCATAACATCTACAATTAGATCGGCCCAAGGCCTGTTTTCTTGCAATGGTGGTATCGGCTCGTATTGCTTGTGGTGGACGGGTCCTTGCCGATACTGGATTGGCGGTGTCTGAGGCCGATAGTGCTGCTCATAGTTGCCTCCTGGGAATTGATGCTGAAACCGGTTCATGGCAGGAGGCTACCGAGAAGCGAATGGTGATGTCTGCTCAGGGAGAGGCCGATTGTCGCCGGAGTTATGAGGCGGGTCTGGTAAATAGTTACTAATCGTCACGTTATGTATGACGGGTTGCCGATTGGTATTGAACATGTCTTCCGCCTGCTCCTGAGTTGTCACTAGGACACCGAGGCCCTGGTGTTGAGACTGTTGCTGAACCAGAACCTTGGGATGCGGGCGTGCAGCCGATGACTGCGCATTCGACTGGACCGGGGCTGCCCCTGGAGGAGTCGGCTGCCCAAGTGGAGGGACTGGCAATCCGTGGATCAACAGCGTCCTGTAAGGCGGAAACTGGTCGTCAGGGAAATAAGTCGGCCCCCTTGGCAGCTGCTCGGCTATCTTTGAATCAACTACGGTGCTTATCATATTGGTCAAAGTGTTGACCAGTATGCCCGATTGGTTGACAAACGCATGGTGGACAACCGAGTCGATTCGGTCTTGCAGTGTGTGCAGCCCCGAGTCGTCTTGTTCCTGCTTGATGTCCTCCATCTTCTTCTTCCCTTTCTTATCATCGCTGGAGGTGGCATCAAAGTCTTCGGGGATTGTAAACTTGTATTTCTGAATGATTGACCCAGACCTGGTATGGGCGAAGGATTGCAAGTAATGCGCTTGCAACTGTTCCACCATCTGCTCGTAGTCGGCCTGGTGTTCAACCTACAGCTTGTCCATAGTCACCGGAATGACGTTGTCTTGGTAGAGATCAGCCGATGAGACGTTCACCATTGTGCTAGATCCAGATGTTGGTGTCCCACTAGGCATGCCAAAAGCATGTTGGTGTGAATTTTTTACACGTACTAGCCTGGGAGATCTGCTTAACTCCAGTGCAGGTCCAAAATTGATCGCCTTTGATGATTGAACAGGCGTGCTAGTTGGTTTGATCCTGCAACCAACAAGAAACAAAAAATAGACGTTTGGTTAGGGTTAGATCTTACTCGATCGGCTATGGATATTAATGAATATACAATTGCTATCCCAAAGCACGTTTAGATTAAGTAATTGGGATAGATCGATAGAATACCGAGACAGTATAAATCACTTAGATCCAAAAGTACATTAGGACCACAATTATATATATATTCATAACCTAGCCGATGTCACAGATCTAATGTAAATTAGCTAGTACTCCGATATGTTTTATATTGAGATCTTAATCTACTTAAATGTGTTAAGCTCAGTGTCAATCTATTAGGCTACACTAACAGCCGATTGATCTTAGTTTAGCGCATTTAATCTAGATTAATATCTTCGTCCGACCGAGGCGGCAACGATGGTGGTGTTGTGAGGTGAGCATTGTAGGCTTACAACAGGCTCCGATCTAGATGTTAGTCCTCTTGTGGTGACGCCTTTGCTGCCACAAGATGGCCATGTTGGGAGGGCTAGTACGGAGGAGATAGGATCCATTCTTTTCTCTCACCCTCTCCCTCTCCAACCTAACTGCGTGGATGGATTTGGAGTGTGCCGGATATTGAGATCTTGCTTAATGGTCGACCGAAGGTGAGGTGCTGGCGTGGTGAGCGCACATCAAAGGTGAGCAGTTGGTGGTGGCCACTGTGTCTAGCAAGCAACCTCGACGCGGGAGGGCAGAAAGATTATGGGCGAAAACCTAGGCCTTCGGGCCAGCAATGGCGACGCCTGCATACGCTGCTTTCCCCTTAGAGCATTGTTTGCGTAAACTTTCATGTGCTCTCTGATGGATCTCTTCAAGTGAAAATCACGTCATGGACCTCAGGGCGGGCAGCGGCGACACTCTCGATGTTGCATCCTTCCTGGAGGCGCCGTTTAGAAAATTCTTTCCCTTAGGGATGTTGTGTTCTGCTTTGATCTTTAGTGATGGGTTTTGGTCATAGATGCATGGTGTGGTTGTTGTTTTCTTTCCTGGCTATAGCCTCTCAGGGTTATATTTTTTTACTACTCTATCAATATGAAACGTCACACTATCCTATGTATGGTGTTTCAAATTTCTAGTGACACCAAGACTAGGGCAGATTTCAGTCCCTTGAGGAGCGATCATGGTTGCCTGTTCTGCTAATCCACCAGTCAAGAAGGTTGTTGTGGTCATGGTTACGTTTAATTGGGGCTGACGCAGCTTGGTGAAGGTTTCCTTCCACACGGCACGAGTGAACGGGCATTCCAAAATCAAGTGTTGAGCAACTTCCGAATTTGTCATGCATAGCTGATCGAAAATATCAGTTCGGTCATCCTCTTCGCTGCAATCTATCAGTAGCCCAAAGCCAGTCTTGCAGCAGCAACCAGGCAACAACCTTGCATTTGGTGGGAGCCCATGTTTTCCAAACTTGGCTACATGATGTTGCCTCGATCATTCCTCTTAACTAGGCCTGGTATGCTGACTTTTACGTTGTATTCTCTGGTGGTTGTCCACTAGCACCTTATTGTGTCTTCGATGCCTTTGTCAGCTATGGGTTTGCTCGCTCCAACATACACCAAATGGAAAAGTACTCCTCGAGCAGAGCCAACATCATGTTGTGTTATATGTCTTCAACTCATTGTTGATTGCATAAGGGCTCTTGAACTGTTCTATTCTTCCGTTAGGATTGATTATATGGGTTCAGTGCAATGCTCATTAATTTATGCCCTTCAGTCCAGCTAGATTCCAAGAAACTTGTGTTTTTGTCATCTCCTAAGACGAACACAGTGGATGTCGAAAACAATGCCCTATCCATGTCATTGCAAGGCACATGTGTTCCAATCCATGGTTGGTTCGGCACTTTTCTTCCATACCAAAGCCATCTTTGACGAAGCGTCCTAGCGAATTTTTCTATGTTCGGAACCTCTTAACCTCCAAAATTTGAGTAGGGAGGAAACTTTTGTCTAATTGACCTTATATTTCCTCCTGTATAGTTCTTCATAGCTGGCTCATAGGAATCCTCTTCTCACTTCATCTATCTCTGTGAGGAATTGTTTGGGAGGCTTTAAGACAGTGAGCACATATGTTGGGATGAAGCTAAGCACCGAATTCACCAGGACACAATGACCTCCTTGTGGAAGCAATTTTTCAAGCCGGGAAGGTGAGAGTTGATATTGTTTTCTACTAGCTGCAAGTGTACACGCCTGAGGCACCCTAGAGTAAGCGGCGAGCCTAGGAAGACAGGTGGGAAGGAGCGAGGATGGCTGTTGTCCCCAACAGCTTAACTTGGAACATATCCATCTGGCCAAAGCTGACTCACTTCGCTTGAGGAACCGTTCTCTGAAACTGAAGTTTGGAATGCAATTAAGGATTTACCAAAGGAGAAATCTCCAGGACCTGATAGATACACAGGTTTATTCTACCTGTCATGTTGGGGAACAATCAAGGCTGATGTCATGGCTGCCTTGCTGAAATTTTGCATGGGCAACTCGCAAAACCTAAATCTTCTCAACTCGGCGGTGATTATTCTGATTCCGAAGAAGGAGGAGGCAAGTCTGCTAAGCGATTTTAGGTCGATCAGCTTGATTCATAGCTTCTCTAAACTAGCAACAAAATTGATGGAACAGCGACTCACACCAAGAATGTCAGATTTAGTTTCGTAGGTTCAAACTGCCTTCATCAAGGGTCGAGTAATACATGAAAGTTATATCTTTGTGAAAGGCCTAATTCAACAGTTTCACAAACAGAGGAAGGAGAGTGTGCTGCTCAAATTAGACATCTCCAAAGCATTTGACACAGTACCATGGCCTTTCTTGTTGAACATGCTGAAATTCAAGGGATTCGGACCTAAGTGACGGCGATGTGTGCTGTCTTTGCTCCTCTCCGTGCAAACCAGTATTGTCCTAAATGGTGTGATCCCTGATCTATTCAAGCCAGCCAGAGGATTAAGGCAAGGGGACCCGCTCTCCCCTGTGCTGTTCGTGCTGGTCATGGACACTCTTCAGGCATTGGTGAGGCAGGCGGGAGCTAGGGAACTTCTCGCACCACTGAGCAGAGCAGGAGCTTCGCTGCCTACCATATCAATCTATGCCGATGACGCAGTGCTATTCTTCAATCCCAATGCATCCGAGGCTAACACGATTAAAAGCATTCTTGACATCTTTGGCAGAGCGACAGGTTTGAAGACAAATCTTGCCAAAAGCTCGATTACACCAATTCACTGCACTGAGGAGAGGTTGATGGTGGTTCAGACCATTCGGGCTGCAGGGTTCAACATTTCCCGATTGTTTACCTTGGTTTGCCTCTCTCCACTCGGAAGCCAACAAAGGCTGAACTACAGAACCTCATGGGCAAGCTCTCGAAGAAAGTTGCAGGCTGGAAACCGAGACTGCTCTCCATTGATGTCGACTCACCCTAGTTAAATATGTCCTCTTGGCAATGACAATTCATTACATATCAGTCCTTAAACTACCTAAGTGGGCAATCAAAGAAATTGAACGAAAACGTCGAGGCTTTCTATGGAAAGGGCAAGAACAGGTGAGCGGCGGCCACTATCGTGTTTCATGGAGAAATGTTTGTGTGTCGGTAAACAAAGGGGGTTTGGGGATCAAAGATTTGGAGTTGTTTGGCCACGCGTTAAGACTCAAGTGGCTGTCCCTAAGCTTAAAGCAGAGCGATAGGCCCTGGATGAAGGTAAATTTCCCTTTTGAGGAAGATATTCAGCAGAGCTTCAACTCTTTGGCACGATACATCGTGGGGAATGGAACCCACACCTCTTGTTGGACGGTGGATTGGTCGGGAAAGGGCAGCATAGTGTTGATATGGTCGTCCTTAAGCACCTTCATCAGTCGCTCCAAGCTAACATTGACGTTGGCAGTTCCGAATCACCGATGGGTGCGTGACATCGTTGGGGCTCTTTCCAATGAAGCGATGGGTCAATTTTTTCAGTTATGGGATGAGGTCCAAGAGATCAATCTTGATTCAAGCCTCGACGAAATTAGATGGAAATCTTCGGCAAATGGGAACTTCTCGGCCGCCGAGACGTATACTCTGTTTTTTCAGGGCCGAGAGGACTGCCGGTACGGCGAGCTATTATGGAGTTCCAAGGCCCCCTCGAGGGTCAAATTCTTTATGTGGTTGGCGCTGAAGAATTAATGTTTAACGGCCGACATTTTAGCGCAACGAAACTGGTCGCATGAAGATCGTTGCGCTCTCTGTCACCGTGAACCTGAAGATGGCCATCACTTGTTCGTTTCATGTTCTTTCACCTCAGCTGTGTGGTAGTTGATGCGGCAATGGGTCAATGTGCAATTCCCAATCCTACATGAAGTGGGCATAGCACTTCCGGAGTGGTGGTTGAGCGCCAGAGTTTGTTTTTGGATCAGCTACAGGGGTACATTCGACACTTTATTCATGTTGATTTGCTGGAGAGTTTGGAAAGAGAGGAATGCAAGAATCTTTCAAAATCAAAGCAAAATGTTGATGATTTTAGCTGCAGATATCAACGAAGAGGTGGCGATCTAGAGAGAAGCGGGGATCTTCTTGGCCGGCACTGAGTAATCGGCGAGTTTTCGTCGGGGGCGTGGTGGCAGTCTCCTAAGCTACAGCACTGAGTAGTCGGTGTGTTTCCATCGGCTTCAGCGCGGCGGCAGTCTCCTATCTTTGTTGTTTTTCGTTCAGCTTTCAGTTCTCTTAGAGGGCACGCTAAGTGCTCTAAGACCGGCATTGTAATGCCATTGTAACCGAATAATAATTCTCCCTAATGCTTAATGAAATTTTGGTTGGCCTTTTCTTCGGCCAACCCGAAAAAAAAAGTCTTCTCATTGCCGTGTGAAGTTCTCTAAAACAACATCCACATCAATATATCTTGACAGTTGATTGTGTTACCAAGCTTTTGGACAGGTTAACATGTAATCCTATTGCTTCGCCAAAATACCAGAGTATTTCCAAGAAGTTGTCCACTTCTCCTCTAGAAGGATTGAGAAAAACTCTTGCATGCATATATGGATATTTTGAATCTTGCACTTCGATTACCCAAGGTAGTTAGATGCTCTGCCTCGGTTGTTAGATGTAGCATTTTTTTGCAAGGGGTTGATTGCTGTGATGAAAAAGATATGGTGACAGTGGCTCCCCCTGCCGAAGTCCTCCCCTACATGGGATGCTTTCCCCCCGGTCCCCATTTAAGGCTGTAGTACTCATATTTATTTATGGTAAGAGCTAAGGCCAATCTCAATAGAAATTTTATAGAGTTTCGTGCACATTAAATATGCTGACATGGCATTGTATTAATGAAGAGAGAGGTGATAAGAGTTTTATGGGAGTAGAGATAGTTTCATCCCCATAAAACTATTCTGCACTGTTTTCAAAATCTAGATGTGTTGAAAACTGAAACATGAAACTCTCGTTGAGACTGGCCTAAGAGAGCAAGTTTAACAGACATAGTAATTGTTAGCTCTAATTTTATCTCTGTCGGCAAGTCACCAATTAAGAGGTTGGATACACAAGACACTTACCTCTACACTAACGCTAACAGACATACCCCAACAATCTAAGAAGAATGAAAATGAGCCAGGCTATCTGAAAGCACGAATGGCTTGCTCTTTGTGCAACTATCAAACTCTATTTCTTCAAGTAGAAAATCCCTGGACTCTTTGTGCACGGTAGCTTTTCCAACTCCAGAAATCTCTTCCTGCATGCGCATTTGTTAGGCTGTGCTTGCTATACAATGCATGGCTGGCTGCATCCAGTCGTGCTAATATTATACACACAAAGTTTGCCACAATGGATGATATATAAGAGAGCATTGGCAATCAAGTTGGTTAATTAACATTTTGTACGGTTTGACCGGCGAATGGAGGGAAGAGCAGGCAAACAACCGTGGCCAATGAAAGTTGCGACGGCACGAGGAAGGTTAGAGATAGCTTGGAAAAGAGAATACTCCTGTACATATATATCCACTCGTTCGTAGTAGTACTTGGTACATATTGGCTGCATATATAATCTGGTTAACTGTTCATGAATCTTCGTGATGGTACAGATCAGGATCTCATGCACGTCCTTTTCAACATACAGTAGCCAAGATATCTAGATATTACTCCTAGCACTATAGGGCATAGGCTATAGCAGTATACTCACTGCTATAGAAACATGACTGTACTTATTGCTATAAAATCGGGTGTCGGTTGAAAAATTTTTATGACTGTCAAATTTTTCAACCAATACTGTTTAAGAGGCACTGACGAAAGGATTCAAAAGGTGTCGGTTTAGGGCTTAGGAACTAACATCTTTTAAGGTTTTAGGAATTAAAAAAAGCTGACTCGATGAACCAGCTCCTCATCACCCCAAGAGCATCCCACATTCACGTATCACCATCCATCCACCCCATATCCATCCGCTGCACAAATCACACAACATAAAAAAAATTAATCACAAATTTTGACACAAATGAAGAATTCCATCACTCCAATTAAAATCCATCACGCGGATTATTTGCATGCATAAGAGGAAAAGAACAAGATGAACTGATAAAGAAAGGAAGTCCATCCATACGCCTTGGAGTAACCTACAGTCATCGTTTTGGAGAAGTCCCCTCGCATGCTGCGCCATTCCGGGAGAGGATGAGGCGACCCCCGCCCCCACTGGGGAGAGGATGAGGCGGCCGCCGCCGCGCCACCCTAAGGAAGATCCGGCCACACGCCACGCCGCTTGCGCTGCCTCCTCCCATTCCTCCCTCCCTCTCCTCTCTGGTGAGGTGGGAGAGGTGGCGCGGGGGGCAGATCCGATGATCGGTGCTGGAGAGGGAGGCACCGGCGTGGAGTGAAGACCAGAGGGCCAGAGAGGGAGACGCTGGATCTGGCCGTCCTCGAGCACCTGGTGGGGACGGGCGGCCACTAGGGCACGTGTCAGCGCCGAGGCTGCGTGGGTCGATTGGCACGGGGGAAAGGGAGGAGGTAGAGGAGGCTGGTGATGTGGTTGGGGAGGCGCCGATGGTGGGCGAGAGACATGTGAGAGAGTGGAGAGAGGGAGCGCGAGAAGATAAGGGAGAGCGTATTGGAATCAAGAGGACATGGGAGGATGAGGTTAGACCGGTCGGCTCGGCTCCTTGTTTGGGTTGTTTTTTTTAAAAAAAAGCCAGGTCCTATAATCATATTACAAGTGCCATTTTTTTAATAAATTGGCACTTATAAAGAATCAAAGATATCGGTATTTAATTTTAGACACGTCCGAGGAGTGAGAATGGGTTATAAGTGCTGGTTTTAGATGAACCGCTAACTTTAAGGCGTCCCCTATTAGTTTTTTTAAGTAGTGATTAGAGTACTAGTAGCACACAACTTAATTTAAACTGTTTTATTAGCACAAAGCACAGGTTCAAAGTTAGCACTGTGTCAAGACCTTGGGTCATGAACAAACTAGGGATAGGCAGGAAAGTACTGTTTTCCTCGCCTATCCTGAGATGAACTCGAAATGCACAATGTAAGTGAACTGTATGGTGTTTTTTATTGATAATATCTTGTCTTGCTATATGTTTAGGACCAGTTTATATAGTCCTCAGAAATACATGTGAGGTTACAATCTTACCCTTAAGGACATACAGAAAGTTACCACAATGCTCTTGTAAAGTTTGTAATCCTAAGGATATGGTTCTACATTTGTGTGGTCCCCTGAGGCTCCTAGTGCTAGCTTGCAAGAGTGGTTGGAGTGGTTCCGGTGGCATCTTCTCATAGTATATTCCTTGCTCGATGGCGTATCCCTCAGGTTTCTTCTTCCTTAGTCGAACGGTCCTTTCTCTTTCCGTGGGCTTGAACACTTCTTTCTGCATGCGGGTCAATTAGTTTTTATCAGCCACATATAACCGAAAAGGTACTTGCTACAAATAAAAACCACCTTGGCTAGCAAAGACAAGTCTACATGTATTTGCCACAAGTAAAAACCACCTTACCTAGCAAACATGGGTCAAAATGTATTTTTCACAAATAAAAACCACCTTGGTAGCAATCGAAAGTGTTTGGGTCCAATAGGGGATGGTGTTTACCTTCTGCCACAACACACTGATTTTATCTCAACCATAGGAAGAGCATTTTAAAAAAAAAATCTGTTGTGCCAAGTCTTTGAAAAAGACTGTCAGAGTGTGATTCGCATGCAGCCTCTATTTTGCTTCAGTGAGATCATAGCTGCATATTGAAGGTAACTACTGCTCCATTCGTTAGCTAGAAGAAATGTTTATATTTTAGAAGAAATGTTTATATTTTAGAACAGTACTATCGTCGATCCCAGCTGAATAGCTGATCTCCAGGTGAACTCGCTGAAATTTCATGTGAATGTCCAGTATGACGACTCACTGAAGCAAACATGACGACTTTAGTGTAACCAGGGGAATTAAAGAACAAAAGATGCCATCCAGTTGCGTCCGATTCTGCAATAATACATGCTAGTAATATGCTTTTTTTAACTGTTCTTGAGTACCTTTATTATTTTTACCATTCTTGTTCCACACAATATAACCTCTTTTCAATGGAGGATTTTTGATGCAATTTTGGAGGAAATGAACTAATTTAATGAAAATCCTGTAAAATTCATGCGTTCCAAAGTAGCCCTACGTTTGGTATCTCAATCACACCAGTGTTTGTCATTTATCTGCAGTAAGTAGGCACTTGAGTTCTTGATTTTTGCTAGTGGACCGTTTGCTCTCTTACCATCATTATATATATATAGTTGCTACTGTGTGGCGCCGCACAGCCCCATCACGTGTGGTATGGTCGAATCTCTAATTTAAAAACTCAAATTGAAAATCCGAACCGTTTAAATTGTTCTACATATTAATATCTCCTTGTAGACTAAATTTTATATTTTTTGAATTTTTTACTATTTTATTGGATAGGTCAAAAATACATTAATCCAACGATTTCGGAGTATCTATTTTATTGTATCTTTGACCTATCCGATAAAATAGTAAAAAAATTAAAAATATATAGAATTTGGTCTACAAGACGATATTAATATGTAGAATAATTTGAACGGTTCAGATTTTAAATTTAAGTTTTTAAATTAGAGATTCCGTCATGCCACACGAGGTGGGTCGTGCGGCGTGCCACCACGATACCCAATATATATATATATATATATATATATATATATATATATATATATATATATATATATATATATATATATATATATATGTGTGTGTGTGTGTGTGTGTGTGTGTACACACTCACACTACTGGAGAAATAGTCCACAAGTTCACAACAGTCTCGGTTCCAAAAATATTTTTTGTCTCGGTTCAATCTTTAATCCTAGTTGGTAACATCAATTGGGACAAAAGTTTATTTTTAGTCCGATTAAAAAAGCAGTATACCCTCTAATTTTTAGTCCAGGTTAGTGTTACCAACAAGGACTAAAAATCAGTATTTGTCCTGGTTTTTTTATCAACCGAAACCAGCAAAAAAATCAGATCGCGCGAATAGTGCTCGGCATTTATCTCCTCGTCTCTCACGTGCGAACAGTGCTCGCCTTTATTTCCCTCCCTCTCCCTCTCTCTCCCTCTCTCAGGTGTCTCCTTCTCTCTTCCTCTCTCACTCGCGACGAGATGGAGGCCGGCGGGGCGGGCGGTGGCGGGTGGTGGGGCGGGGTGATGCAAGCGACGAGGCGGCAGCAGGTGGTAGGGCGGCCGTCAGCGGCAGGTGGCAGCCTCCCCTCGGTCGACGTCCCCTCCGCGGTGGCGGTGGTCTCGGTGCTCCTCTCCGTCGGATCTGGCCTCCCCTCCGTCAGATCTGCTGCGGGCAGCGGCGAGCGATGGGGCGAGCGACAGTGGGTGGTGGCGTCCCCTCCGAAGTAGCGGCAGTCTCGATGCTCCCCTCCGCCGGATCTGGCCTCCCCTCTGCCGGATCCGACATCCCCTCCACCGGATCTGGTGTTGTGAATTTATTTTAAATATTTTTTGTGATGTTCATTACTCTTTGTGATATATGTGAATCTGTGATGTTTTATGAATTTTGTGATGTATATGTGAATTTTATAGTGTGAATTTGTGATGTGGAGGAGATTTAGGGACATTTGATATGTGAATTTGATTTCGACAGAAAAAACCATGAAAAAACAAAAAAACATTTGGGATGTCGGGAGGGCGCATATATTTTTAGGGTCGGGTGACTAAAGATTTATTTTTAAATATCGATTATTTCACCCGGGACTTATTTAGTTCTATTTTTATTGTTCTGGTTTACAAACCGAAACTAAAAAAGGTTGCAACCGGGTTTTCGCTTGCAACCGGGTTTTCGCTGTACTACGAGATGAGTGTCTAGGCATAACATTACAGATTCAGTGATTCCCTGCAGAACATTGACAGAAAAATGTAGAAGTGTGCAATATCGGCAACTTTGTTATTTGAGATAAAAGTAAAATATCACAACACGCGTTCACCAATGTACATTACATAACGAACTCTGAAATAAATTACAGCGTGCATGCATGCAGCGACACGGACAAACTGACAGACGCCTATATGTGCATGCCAATAACGAACTGAGAAACAAATTACAGTGCGCATACGTGCAGCAGCACGCATGAACTGATGCCTATATGTGCATGCCAATTGCCAAGCAATCCAACCAAGAAGAAACTATAGTACTGTACTGTGATCGTCCATCGATCTCAACGGACGTTGCCGGTGGCCTTGTTGCCGATCCCCGGGCTGTGGCCGGGAGAGGTTGGCCGGCCGTCGGTGCTCGCCATCTTCGACGCCGCCGTCACGCCGGCGGCCGCCGGCTGGCCTTGAGCGGATGCGTACTGCGGCACTTCCTCCTCGCCGCCCTTGCTCGCCTGCGTCGCCACCCCCGCGGTCAGCCGCCTCGCCTCGCCGGGGCGCGCGACGTGGCTCGACACGATGAGCAAAGTGACCAGAATGCATGGTGAGACCTTGAGACCTGCCATGTACTAGGAAGGTTGACAAGAAAAAGGAGGACTGGTGCTGTTCAGGTGGCCAAATCCACAGGCTCCTGGTGGCTGGTGCTTCTCCTAGCTTGCTATTGCAACTGCTCCTCTCTTTTGAGTTTCTTGGCTTAGATTCGATCTGGATGCATGCCACTACGACAATTTATAGGGAGAAGGAAGTGCAATGTGCAATGCTGTGGCGTGCCAAAGCAGCAAGCTGTCAGTACGAGGAACAGGGGAAAAAAGGGGGTCAAAATAGAGATGCATCGAGAAACTAACATAAACACCCATGAAGAA
This sequence comes from Oryza australiensis, assembly GCA_019925245.2. NCBI lineage: Eukaryota > Viridiplantae > Streptophyta > Magnoliopsida > Poales > Poaceae > Oryza > Oryza australiensis. The sequence goes on from JAIFGZ020000478.1 coordinate 2,675,723, forward strand.
TTACATGGAACCATGGATGTCATTTTCACAAATTCAATTTTTTTCACATGCCAGTGCGGTAGTCAGAAACGATATATTCATCCGCATGTGTGGTATATTCTAACAAAAGGCTGAATGGTATGTTCACCAAATTCAACCTATAAAGTTAAGTATCATAAAGTTTTACAGAGATGCAGTGCATGTAAACTCATGTAATTAACTTACATTCATGGAGTGCCAGAAGGCCAGAAACACAATTTTGCATAGATATTCAGAAAAGGTCGGCAGCATTTGCATGGCACAAATCTGGGAATCTTCTTTGTAACTTTGGACCATGGCACCATGCATAGGAGGCGCTCGTTGCATTGGTGTCTAACTTGCATTCTGCTCCATCGATCGAATAGCCATCTTTAGTCTTTTGACCGGCCAAGCACATTTGTCGGCTCCCAGGACCTAGGAAAATCACCTTTTAATTATTAACTGCACGGCCTATGACCTGGCAGGAGAACTACTTTTCATGTGTGCGACGGCTCTGTAAAGTTGTGCTGGATCAACGGTTTAGGAGACACAAGAGGTGCAGGCCACTAACAGAAACAATAAAGTTCAGGGTTTTGGCATACTATATGGCAAGACATACTTGTCAAATGTGTTTCTTTTTCCAAAACTATAGTCGATAAATATATAGCATTAGTGGACTAACAATGACCCCCATGTCTGGCTAGCTGAAGTCTTAAGCATTGTACTTAATTGACACAAATTTTGCTACCATCCAGCTAAAGGGAAGCTCTAGGATTCCAAAATGCTAATTGTCTCAGCTTTACTAGCTACATATATATTTATGTTTATGTGTTCATGGCCAATTTGCATTCCTTACCTCACAAGCGCGAGATTGATCGCTGGTCAGGTCTTTCGGTGCTCCAGATTTGACTGTTTTGGGGAGCACATGGTTAGGTTAGGTCAGTTTTAGAATGCCTACGTACGGTTGTATCCATCAAAATAATAGCTTCCAACACCCCCTCCTTGAGCCTGGGTTGTGCTATTGGTTTGCTGGAAAGTTAAACAAATACAACTTGGCATATAGTTAATTCCATTATCACACAGCAGCTGGTCCTCAGTGTTAAACAATTTTTTTTCACCAGCAAGTTATTAAGTTGGCAACTAGGTAGTGAAATGGAACATCAAGTGCAAGATAAAAGCTAAAAGGTACTCACAGATGAGGTTCTTGGGCAGCTCATTCAGAAAGTTCTGTCATTAAATATGGACAACTTTGAGTTAGCGAAGCAGAGAAGCCCTTTGCATACAATTGTCTAGTTTGTACACGCTCCAAATCCAATGGGAATTGGATGTCTTCCCGCCCATGGCCAACGGAAGTACCAAAGGGGCAAAACGATAGTTCTGAAAAGGCAGCTCATCTTGTTATTCAAAGAAGAGATAGGTTTATCTATTTCTACGTACAAAGCGTAGAGAAAATCGTACCTGGTACTTATTCCATGCAGCAGTGTGCTACGTCTTTATTCCAATTGTCTCGCTGCATGGCCGACCTGCAATCCTTCAGCGCTCGTCTGGCTAAAATAAAATGGCTGAAGTTGACAACACAACAGAAAAGGTAGTCCAATGCTCAATTTTATTAGTAATGAATATTCGTATTTTTTACATATGAACAAAGATAGCAGGGAGTCAGGGCCTGTTTTTCTAAAGGTGTAGCCAATCAGTATGCACCTATACATTTATTTACTACTTCGTATGTTACAGTGAAACTTCCAAATCAATGAATAAATCAACTAAATGCTAAATGATGGAAACCATCCAGATTTTGCTTTATCATTTATGCAGGTCATCCAGAGAAGTTTCCCTAGTTGGCACGGACTAAAAAGAGGAATTTCTTCATTTCGGTGATCTTGCTTCACGAATTTGTTTTTCGTCAGACAGCAACTTGGCAAATCTGCAAATAGCAGGGGTGCTAAGTATAGATGGATTTATAAAACAATTATATATAGGCTGAGAAGTGGTGGCATGTTCACCTCTTGAGAGCTTCCCCGTTGGTAATTTCTGAGTCATCACAATCAGGCACCATCTGGCCTGTCTCCAAATTTGCCCGCGAGACAGGTTTGTTTAGCAGCATTTCTCCAACATTAGCAAGTTTCTCCAGATTATCCCTGGTGGCAACATCAACAGATGCAAGTGTCCCTTGGAGAGTATCATCCTGTTATTCCAGAGCGGCATCCTTTGATATTAGAAATCATGTTTGTTGGCTCTTAATTGATAAAAAATAATTGTTTGTATCTCTTTCTTACCTGAATCCGCAGATAGTTCTGCTCAGAATGTAAAACTTTGAAAACAGCGGCAATGTGGATATCCACCATATCAGCACTTGCCTGTGTGAAAATATCAACCAAGGGAGTGGACCCACCAACGAGCAACCAATCCAGAACTCCCCATGATTTAGCTTTTTGTGCATTGTATTTCGCTTCAATCTTTGGGGAGCCCGTGCCAAGTGAAATGACCAAAAACCGACCGTAGTCCATTGGTTTTATTGGGAAGAAATCTGGATTTTGCTTGAATATCTGCTTGCTTACTTCTCCAATGGCAACTAAAGCCTAAACAAGATACACATATTTAGGGCCTTTCGAAGAAAAAAATTCCCTTCAATATCTGAATTGGGTAAATTTGCCAAGACATTTTGCGCATCACTAAGACTAAAGTGCACTTTTATAGTAATGAGTTGTTCACAACTACAGATACTTATCGTACCGGATTATTGGCAGCTACTCCACCATCAATAAGATTGAATTCCTTGATGTTTCCATGACAATCTTCAGTCCTGAAGAAGTGTGCAGGCAGGTAAGTTGGAGCAGCGCTCGTGCTGATGCAAATATCTGATAGCAGAGCATCCATTGTGTTGTTCTTCTTCTTCTTAACCTATGATATGAGAGAACATAAGGCTCATGTTGTGTAGTCTCCATCGTTGATGTATTGATGGGAGTTCTTATTACTGGCTCATAAATCATTCCCTTTGAATTATTTTCGCAGCAAAACAGAGAAATTAATACTTGTGTATAATACATGTTCTTGTGCCCTTAAAATTATTAAAATTGATTGAATTTTTATTACGAATTGCAGACACTTGTGTCCAAAAACAGCATACATAATACTCTTCAGAGACTTGAAAGGGAGAAGGATGAAGGGACAGAGGGAGACCTCGTAGGAAGAGAAAATGGTTGGTTGTAACCGCTTGATGTCGAAAGTTGGTATGACCACATTTGTTAAAGTCTGATGCAGCCTGGTGCTTCCTAATATCTCTCTTACAACTTCACGAAGGTGCTTGCCATCATAGGAAGGTCCTGACATTGCTCGAAACATCCTCATCATCCTACCAAACGGACCCCTAAAGAAAGAAGCAAAATGTCAACCAGCCAAGTTATGAATCCGATCAGAAAAAAAAACTGCAATATATGTATTCACCTGAGCTGAGGAAAAATTTTTGGAGCATGGTTCATATAAAATGCTTTAATATCCTTGGCTGCAAAAAGTGGTCTTCTCTTCTTGTTTGGTGCAGCCAGCATCGCAGTCACTAACCCCCCTGTGCTAGTCCCAGCAATGACATCAAAGTAGTCGGCTATTCGGGCTTCCTCTCCATCAAGTTTCTTCAGAAATTAAACAGAAAAGATTTCATGAGAAGCAATCAAGAACATGAACTGTGTATAAACTGAACAGTTTGTTTTGTGCACATACACGGTTATGCTATTACAGAGAGAGCAAGGCAGCATGTAGATCAAACAGAGATTGAAATGAAAAGGGAAATTTAATTTAACATGCCAAGTTTATTTTGGTGGTACTATAACATTCAATTCACCATCTATAGATCTGACATAACAATCAGATTTTTCCAATTAGCAGAAAAATTGTTATGGCTGTTCCAGCCATATCAAAAATGAATTCAGAAAATGTGATGCAGAAAGAAATGCTGAAAAACTTCAGCAACTGTTTGACATTTACATCTGCCTAAACGAAATGGTTAAAAACATAACATACGACAGAAAAGATCAGTAAATCTCATTCTGGCACTAATGCAAAATGTTCATAAGAATTAAGATCTACTTGGGCTATGAAAGGATGTCATAACATATAGAAAGATATGGTTACCGAATTAAGTTTGAATCTAAATGGTTTAAATTTAAAAAAACTAAACCAAACAAATATTTTTTCCTAACTCTAGACCACCCGTTTTTCCTCATCCTTGGAACTTATCTCTCGACAAGTTAGAGTTGCCTTGGCAATCTTACAAGAAATGAAACTCATAGAATAACATAGCTTGTTTACCTGCAACTCTGATTCTAGAAAGGTAAGAACAACAGCCGGAATGATTCCTCGAATCCCTCCACCATCAATAGAAAGAACTGTTATGAGGTTGCCATAAGTTGGTGGATGTCTACAAATGATTTGTTTTTCACTCTCCATGTTACTAATCTCTTGAGGATATGTTACACACGATACAATAGTATTTCTCTGGAGGTGGCGATTTGAGAGCTCAAATAAACATAAGAAGCAAGGATAAATAGATGTTGGGACAAGAAATTTCATGGCATCGGTAGTAGGGAAGGTCAATAACATTCAGGATAAGTCCTCATGCACAACTTAAACGTGTGATAAAAATGGAAATATGTCAAACTTTTATTCATGAGAGGCAATGTAGAAATGAAGTTGCAAGAGTGCACACTTTATTGTTCAAACCATTGTCAATAGTGGTGGCTAGCTAAGGTGTTTTCAAGAAACAAACTGGTGGCAACTGGACTTCCAGGATTACTATTACTTAGTTGGGTTATTATTGCTTAGTTGGATTATTATCGATAGTGGTGGCTATCACAAATTATTATTGCTTAGTTGGATTAACTAACCTAATATGGTATGCATAATAGAATCTGGGTTACTGAAACTTAATCCAGCTGTGCTTAGGGATGTTAAATGAACCTACTGATGTGCCAAAAATAATTGTTAAGAGAATTTACAAAAATGGAAAGTGAGATTCTTCACGATGATGGATGAGAGGCTTGCATCCGCAAGTTTGATTTGAAACGCAGTGCATAAACATCTCTTTCCCAGTTGCCCTTAGACTAAGGGATGCTTTAGTGCCCTGAGGCTGAGGATGCTGCCAGCACAAAAAAGGAAATTCTTATATCCAAGTTCAAGATGTTGGTCATGTTGGAAAATTCACCTTCACTTATATGCTCTGTTTCAAACCAATCTAGCTTGAATTTTTGCATGCTACAAAAGGAATAAGATGGCCAATTTGTGAACTACTTCAGTTGATTGACCGAAATTGAACAAGAAATAGCAGCAAGATCATAGTACCATCCCATACATGGAAGCATCAGAAGAAGGTGCACCATTGTAGTATATTTGATTATGGGATGTATGCAAAGCAACAGGAAAGAATAACGGTTATGAGCTCTATTTGAATTGGTGCCATCTTTATTTAGCTGGATTTTTGTTATATCAATGCTGAGGTATGCTCCCTTCTTTCATACTCACAATTGTATAGCTACACAATATTCTCTACATCAAATTGAGTAAAGAAAACTGATGTTCTTCCCTTGCCCAGATAAATGCGAGGAGAAATGTAAACTTTCAGCATATCAGGATAAAAGTCTAATAAGATCTTCTAAACCAAGAAAACACCAAAAGATAATACCAAATATTACATATTGAAAATATTTAATAATTCAAGACCTTTTGAACAAAGAATGATTAGAAGAATAATCAGATGATTTATTAAAGGAAGGGAAAGAAGAACAAGTACTAACTTGCAAAAAACCAAATGTATCTAATGTTGGAACATACTTTATTCAACAGCTACATGATACTCTCTCTGTCTTTGAAGTTCCAACATAACAAATTCCCGATCCCAAATTAATCTAAAAGTTACTTATTTCAGTTCCTCATCAAATAACACATTTTCGAGTCCCACTCTCTCTTTGCTTCCTATGGAATTACAACTGCAGAAATAAAATGATTGATAAATGGTACCATAAATTTATACAGGCACAACTGTAAGCAATGGTGCTATGTGACATACCAATGTTGTCACAATAAATTGTGTGTTAGCAGTAATTGGTCTGTTTAGACTAAATGTTTTATAATGAGCATAATTGCTTACAAGAAAGTCTAACAGAAAACCAAACATCTTATAATGAGTTCTAATAGAAGATTGTGAGTTGCAATATATGACCCACACAATATAGAAATTTGAAGCCGCAATTACCAGGTAAGCTGATGCTGGCTCTGTTTCAGTTCAGGATGATGTCTGGTTGCTGGTACCATTTGAGACCTCTTCTCATCATCTCATGACTCATGCAGTTTTTACCATAGTAACCTTGCTTATCTCATGAACTACCAATCTCTCATGTAACGATTCCACAACAATCTTTCTGACACTGAAAAACAAAAATTAATTGATGAAGTAATACCTATAATTCTTCCAACGTTATTTGATCACTGCAATAACATTTATTGCATATAGCCAGCGTTATTTGATTACTGCAGTAACATTTATTGCATATATATAGCACACAGATTATTCAACAGCATTGCCTCCAAGATAAAGAAGGAAAACTGCATCTGGTCAATGATAAGACAAAGAAGTAAAGTCAGCACTGTGCAAAACCCTGTTGACTCAGCAAATGAAAGGAATTGTCCAATACATCATCTATGCAACCATGCGCTGCAGGATAGACAAAGCAGCAAGCCTGGGACTGGAGCTCCGTAGTCAATATGGTTACAACCTCCCTGAAAAACATTATCCAAGAGGTACGAGCACGGAAAGTACTTCAAAGTGGCTCACAACTATGTTCTGTACATTTTGCTGGCTCATCACAGTTGTCAAATAGCTTAGGCAGTTAGGCTGTTCCAGGGATCACATTGAATGTTGATTATTCTCTCACCTGTAGGTGATCATTCTCACATTTCCTTGATGTATTACATTAGCTAACAAGTCATGAGACAAGATGAAAAGTAATATTCTTAACAGTTCTTAATAGTTTTGTGAAGTCGTACCAGAAATAGAAACACAGAAGATGTTCTGCTGTATATCCAATTGGAGACTTCTAGCAGTAAATATCTGTACAACAGACTCTCCAAGATAAACCTCAAAGAAGTGAGCTAGTTTACGCTGAAACTGTTTAGTATTTCCTTGCTATCGTGACTTGAGAAGTTTATATTCGTGTCTTAGATTTATTAAACCTTTGTATAACACATAGTAAACGTTCTAATGGATAAGAATAGCTCACTAACTGAGTCTGAATTTGGATGACATAGGCTAGTAGAACATTGTACTGAAAAACAATCAAAGCAAACATTGGTAAGAGAAACTACGGTGTCTTAGCTTTATTAAGCCTTTGTAAAACACTTAGAAAGTGCTCTAATGGATAAGAATAGCTCACTAACTGAGTCTGAATATGAACTTCATAGGCTAGTAAAACATTGTACTGAAAAACAATCAAAGCAAACATTTGTAAGAAGAACTCAGAACTGATAATGTACTTTGATAATTGATAACCAATTCTATTGGAACAATGGACATATAGTGTGAAGTGGTGGAGCACCAGAGATCTCATCCATGGCTCAGAAACTCGGCGATGGCCCGTGCTTGTGCCTCTGCCTGAGTACACGTCGGACACAAGAGATGGAAGCCATGGCCCTGCCCATCTGCCTCCCAGATCTCCACCTTCCCTTGCCACCCGCATTCCTTCAATTTCTCACAATACAGTCCTCCTCTACCCCTCATTGCATCCTTCGCTCCGATGCACACCAGCACACGCCGGCACCCCAGCACGGCCAGGCTGGGTGCGCCGTCCGCCATCGGGTTGATCCACGGGTCGTCGCACCCGCTCGTCCCTGGGCAGACCACCGGCCACAGCCGGATCAACTCGCGCAGCAACGCGATGCCCATCTCGTCTGACTCAGAGTAGCCGTCGCCGCCCAGGAAGTAGGGATGGATCAGGACGAGCGAGTTCACCTTCACGCCGTGGCCCAGCTCCTCGGCGCTGGCACGCATTGCGGCGTGGTGCGCGATGTTGGCGCCGGCGCTCTCGCCGCCGACGTGGACGCGCCCCAGGTCCGCGTGGGCGGCCAGCCAGCGCTCCTGCCCCTGACCCGCGGCGTGCGAGGCCACCCACCGGAGCGCCGCCCACGCGTCGTCGTAGAGCGCGGGGACCGGGCGCTCCGGTGCGAGACGGTACTCCACCGAAACGACGATGGCGCCAGCCCGCGCGGCGAGCCGGTTGGCGTGGCCATGCGTCGCGGCGTCGAACGCCGAGCCGAGGCAGAAGCCACCCCCATGGAAGAAGACGAGTACGGGGAGCCTGCGTCCGTAGCCGCCGGTGGGGGGCGCAGGGAGGTAGATCCGCGCCGACACGCCGTCTCCAGGGACGAGGACGACGTCCTTCGAGGAGACCCCGGTGGCGGCGTCCGTGGAGGGCGGCGCGAAGTCGATCCGAAGGAAGCGCTCGACGCGGCCGCTCTTGTACACGCGGATGAAGTTGGGGGAGTCGTGGATGACCTCGTCGCCTCCAGCCCCAGCGTCGGACATGGCGCCGGGAGATCGGACAAATTCGAACAAGTGGAGTACTCCACTTCAGAACTTGACCTGGATTCTGGAAGAATCTATTTGACCTGCCACTGCAAGACCGTGCGGCGTCGAGCTGGCCGCCGGTGAAGCCGCCGCCGTGAGACAACGTCGGCGGCGCAGCCTTGCGCTGTTTCAATCCAGACCGTCAAATGTAGATCGAACGGCTCACGTGGGACTGAAAAGTCTAAACGCACATGTGGCATATTCACGTGGGCCACGGTGGCAGTTGGCCACTTCAATACCAAAGCAAACAAAAGCCACGGGGCCCAGGCAGGCAACAAACCAATCCAACACCCACCGTAGCCGGTAGCGGAGGGTATCCGGGATTCCCGGTTCCATGGCTGGCTCCGGCGAAATCGACGGCGAGGTCGTCTTCGAGCTCGAGCACTGCATACGCATCTTCAAGGGCGGCCACGTCGAGCGCTACTTCGGCTCCGACCCCGTCCCGGCCTCCACCGATGCCGCCACCGGCGTCGCCTCCAAAGACCGCGCCATCTCCCCCGACGTCGCCGTCCGCCTGTACCTCCCGCCCGTCGCCGGGGCGAGCGGAGAAGGTGAGGGGAAGAAGCTCCCCCTCCTTGTTTACTTTCACGGCGGCGGCTTCTGCCTCCACACGGCCTTCAACTTCGTCTTCCACGCCTACCTCACCTCCCTCGCCGCGCGCACGCGAGCCATCGTCGTCTCCGTCGAGTATCGCCTCGCGCCCGAGCACCCCCTCCCCGCCGCGTACGAGGACTCGTGGCAGGCTGTCGTCTGGGCAACCTCCCACGCCCCCGGCGCCGGCGGCGGCGAGGAGGCCTGGCTTACCGACCACGCCGACTTCTCCCGCATATACCTCGCCGGGGAGAGCGCCGGCGCGAACATCGCGCACAACATGGCCATGAGCGCCGGCGCCGAGGGGCTCCCCCACGGCGGCAAGGTCAATGGCGTCGTCCTAGTCCACCCCTACTTCCTGGGCCGTGGCAAGGTCCCCTCCGAGGACTGGGACCCGGCGATGGCCGAGAACGTGGTGAAGATGTGGAGCGTCGTGTGCCCGGGGACCACCGGAGTCGACGACCCGTTGATCAACCCGTTCGCCGACGGCGCGCCGGCGTTGGACGGGCTGGCCTGCGGGCGCGTGCTCGTGTGCCTCGCGGAGAAGGATGTGATCAGCGACCGCGGCCGCGCGTACTGCGAGGGGCTTAAGGCGAGCGGGTGGGCGGGGAGGTGGAGGTCGTCGAGGTGGCCGGCCGTGGCCACTGCTTCCATCTGGTGGACTTCAACGGCGACGAGGCCGTCAGGCAGGACGACGCCATTGCCGAGTTCGTCAATCGGTAGAGAATCCAATGGCAATGGCCTCTTGGGTAACTGTTGCATTGCGCATGCTGCTGTCTATTGCTATTGCTGTATGATTTGTGATTTAATTTGTGCTGATTTCGCCTGAAATGCAAGTCTGAATTCCTGTAAATCTGTAATACACAGATATCTGTTGATACAGTACAGTTCAACTTAAAAATTGTACTACTGCGTTCCTTTTACTTGCAGTGATTAAAAGGTGTTTCTTTTTCAGATGAACTAGATCAATGTGTTGCAAAGATGGACTTACTGCCGTTCCTGTTGCTAACATGCGCATTCGTTGAACCGAACTTCATCCATCACCAACATTCTGTGTTGTATCCTGATCACCAAACCAAGCACATACTATCAAGCATGAGATGGATGATTACAGGAGAGATGCAGTTGCAGAAGTTGTTGAGCGCCACAAAGTCTTGCACAAAATTGGACTTGGCCAAGGAATTGACACGACGGCTTATCTGCACTTGTATGGTTCGCCAACGCCAATTATCTGGACAACTATAGTCAATAATAATCAGGTTCCTAGAACCGTCCATGACATCATCACTCGAGCACTTTACGGGCGTGCTTAGGATAGTTGGCGATGTGCGACTCATGCTACGGATCTTCCCTTTGAAAGAACGGCTTGGTGTTGCAGCCTTGCAGGCATGATCAACCTTGTAGTTCAACCTACTAAATCCTTCCTCCGTACTCACTGAAGCAGGTGAAACGTCGTTTTCATCTCGCGGTATAAAGGTACAGTTCCATATCTTCATCATATATATTTTTTTCCGTTCTGTGTTGGACAAAAGGGGCATGCCGCCTCACGAAATGTATGCTTGACTTAATGGTTTGCCTCCTCACGAAAAGAAGCACCTTGCACAACCACAAACAATTACAGATTGGCAAGTCGCAAAAAAAGAAAAAAAAAACTTATTTCTGTGATTCAGCCAAGAAATTTATATTTGATCGGCAACAATCTGTGCATCGAAGGTATGGTTATGTAGTTTTTGTTTGTATTATCTCGAAATTACTGGCTCGTTTTCTTCATCTTTCCCTGTCCCCTGTGGTCGCCATCCTAACCCATACCCCCTCTACGCCAATGTAGTAACTAGTACGCCACTAGCTTGTCACCGTACTACTAATCCTCGCGGTGGATAATCGAATCCTCGGCACTAATCAAGTGCCTTTCACAGTCCTAATTAAGTGCCTTCACCACTAGGACCCCAACAACATTGACAGGCAAAACATATCTGCAGTTCTGCATTGATCAAGCAGTCAGTCATTCTGGAGTTCAGTTGGGACGTCAGCAACACAAAATTCTGAATCGACCGGTTTTGATTTCTTATTAGACACCGTAAAATAGCCAGCAGCTTCATGCATATTTTTGGCAAGACCAGGAGACATCTGAACAACCGGTACGAGGTTTCTGAAGAAAACAAATGCTCCACACAGTAAAATATATTTGCACTGGCTGCTCGTCAGGCGTCATGCGTCACCACAAGATAAAAGAGATTGACCAGTCCTTCTGACTGCACTCTGCACTCACTTTGGAGAAACGTACACTCCCCTGCCGATTCTTCTGAACCCTGCAGGCTGCAGGCACGGAAAGCATCCAACTTTCCCCCAAAATGCCCAGCAATTTCACTGTACTCATCATGAACCGGATGATCGATCGATCACCTATTGAACAGTGGAAAAATCTATAGATGCACAAGACAAGAAGACATGTAGACAACTGTACTAGCTGGTACTAGTGAGTAATTATCAATCAATCATGTACTGCAAAGTCCGCGACCAATCTGACACCCATGCCGTTGTGCTGCTGCTGCTACTCGCGGCTCAGGTAGCCGGCGACGAAGGTCAGCTCCTTGGCGGACTTGGGGCTCGAGGGCTTGTCGAGGAAGTAGACGTGCACCTCGCCGGCGGTCTCGTACTGCTCCACCTCGCCGGCCCACCCGCTGTCGCGGAGCGCGGCCGCGTACGCCTTCCCGCGCTCCTTGAAGTCGTCGAGGTCGGACACCGTAATGGCCACGCGCGAGCACGCCAGCTTCCGCCACTCCGGCGCCGGCATGGACAGCGGGTCCACCAGCGGGTCGTCGATGCTGTACTTGCCGTCGCAGATGAACGACCACGTCGCCTCGTACTGGCGCCGCCTCGCCGGGTCCGTCGTCTCCGCTCCCACGGGGTTCTTGCCCCAGAAGTAGGGGTCGAGAAGGAGGATGCCGGTGATGGCCACGCCGCCCTCCAGTCCCCCGTCCTTCCCGGCGCGCATCGCCATGTTGTGCGCGATGTTGGCGCCGGCGCTGTCGCCGGCGAGGAACAGGCGGGACATGTTCCCCCGGTCCCGCAGCCACGGCTCCGGCCCGGACCTGCCGTTCTTGGACACCCAGTTCAGCGCCTGCCACGAGTCGTCGTACGCCGTCGGCACCGGATGCTCCGGCGCGAGGCGGTAGTCCACGGACACCGCCACGACGCGCGCCTTGGCCGTGACCTTGTTGAGGTAGTCGTGGTACTTGGCCGTGAACGCCGACTCGATGACGAACGCGCCGCCGTGGTAGAACACAAGAACCGGCAGCGCGCCGGCAAGATCCTTCTTCTCCCCACCTTTCGCCGGCGGCAGGTACATCCGGGCGCCAAGGCCGGTGCTCCGGTCGATGACGACGTCCTTGGACGTCACCCCGGTGGCCTCATCGACGCCGGCGCGGACCCGGTCGGTGCCATCCATCCGGTGGACGCGCCCACTCTTGTACAGTATAAGGAACGGCGAGAAATCAAACGCCACGATGTTGTCGGGGTCGGAGCCGTTCACCGGAGGCGACCCCGACGGCAACGGCCTCCGATGGTGGCGCGGGAGCAAGAACACCAACAGCAAGATACCGGCGAGCAGCAGCAACAGCGCGAGCAGAAGCAGACCAAGCTTAACGAGGAGCGGGAGGCCGCCGATCTGTCGCTTGATCTTGGCGACCATGATCGATCGCAACTGCTCCAATAACTACCCTGACAACGATCAGATTGGAAGCTGGAGAGGAAGAAAACAACCACAATTCTGCGAGTTTGGTGGCTGATTAGCTCAATCTGAATAAATAGCACCTGCTACGGAGAACAGATGAAAATTGCGAGGTTTGAGCTTGAGGACGACGCTTTTGGGTGGGGAGATGCCACAAGGAGGACCTAGGAATGTGAGCATGACGGAGACCCTTGCTTTGATTTGGTTTGGGTGGTCCATGGTGTTGCGATGGATCACGGCATCCCGTCGGGACGGGGACTCGGGGAAGACACCAGCTCGTGCTGGGTACTGTTTTGTCTGGCGAATCGGCGTTGACAAATATGGGGATGAATGAATTGCTTCTTCATGTAGCTGCCCATTCCTTCTCGCCTGAACTTGTAAGAAAATCCTTTGCTTGGGAATGAATTGCTTCATGTGAAACTTCATTTGGTTACTCCGCTGAAGCAAGTTTGGATTGGAAAATGCTCTTTATTATTAAATAAACCAATTTTCTCTACTTTTTGACTGATATTTGATAGCAACAGCTCTGCAGCTGTGCTTCAAGTTTTACAACGGTTTCACGACTATGAGACAGTAGAATTGGAACGAACTAATGGACTTCCATAGCATGTGTTTGGTTTAAAAATGAGATGAGATGAATTGGACTAATCTTGTTTTTTATAGGATAGTCTCATTTATTCGTTTGGCATGAGGGATGCTCTATTTTTGGGGGATGTTTCATATGTCAGAAAAGATAAAAGTGGTTTGTGTTCATACGCCAGTTTTTAGGACTAGGTATGAACATCTCACCTAAAAAATGAGGTTTGATCTAACCCGACTTATTTCATCCCTTAAACCAAGGGGGTCAAGGACGTGAAAAATGGGTTCAACCTAACCTGACCCATTTTATTTCTTAAACCAAGTGTGTGTGTGGCAAGGCTTTGAAGAAGAGTAGAAAGCAGAGGACAACAAAGGGACATTTACAAATTTGCCAATTGGTTTTTTATATTCTACAATAATGTCATTCAAATAATAATTTTCATAATTTTTTATTTCTAGTGGCAATTTTATAATAACAATTTTGGACTGAGTTCTAAAGGAGGGGTTCAGAACCCCACCCCTCTACAACGCAAAACGGAGCACGGATGCACGTCAAAAATAAGACAGTAAAAGTTGAAAAAATAGAAAAAAACGTATCCTTAAAATTGTGGTAAATTTGCAGTTGAAAAAAACTATCTTTTGACGGAACCTAAAATTGTGCATTCGAAGTTGAAAAGTGAAACCAAAGTGGGCAGACTCATTTTTTTCTCATATAACAAAATAGTTCTCGGTTTGCAATGGCCAGATGTTCCAAGGACAGAAGGAAACGAAACCATACTATTCTTAATAGGTAACGTATAAATTTTGGAGGTTTTCTTCCATCCCTCCGCACCTCAGATATCATGAGGTACTAAGGTCCCGTTTAGAAGAGATTTTGTTAGCTACAGCTAAATGCTAATTCTAGAATCTTCAGCTTGTCCGCTTCTTCAAATAGTTCATTTTCTGAGGCTCGATATAAATGAAGGAACAGATTTTCATGGCTCTATATACCAGGTCTAAAACTTTATATTTTAAATTTTGTAAAAAAAATTATCATACTCCCAATACCTCATCAAATGCCTAAGGACATGTTCACTTTTACTACCGTTTTCAACCTTACCAAGTTTTAGCATTATCAAATTATAGGAGGATGACAAACTAAACATAATTTTATCATTTATACCGTACCAAACATTGGTGATTCCGGAGGTTTTCTCTCACAAAAACTCTTCCGAATTTTGATAAGGTTTCAAACCAAACACAACTAATCCTATTAAATTTTGGTAACATTACATTAATAATGTCAAATTCTAGTAAGGTTGATTTTGACAACAAACTGAACAACCCTTAAAATTACTCTAGAATTTATGGTTTGTTTATGACATTGTCGTGCACGAGGTGGGGTAATTCAGGGCATAAACTCCTACTAGTAATGTGATGCCGATTTCTACAGAAGCATCACTAGATCAGGACTGGCTGAGTGGTAAGTATGGCTTAGGGAGACTTTGAGATGGTGTATCTACTCCAATAGCGTCGGATTCATATTTAAGTAAGCAAATATCTCATTCCATCATTTGCTCACCGTCAATCCATAGGACAAACATGATGAAATATGACCATATTTCATGATGTAAAGTTTAATATCTCTAGATACCTCAACTATCAGGTGGTACCAAAGCTTTGTTTAAAAGAACTTTTGGAGCTACAATTACTCTTAAAATCTCAAGCTTCTATAGGACTCTTATTTTAAGATTCTTATTCTAAATTTTAATACTCGGCAGCTGTAGAATTTTGAAAATAATTTAGTGTTCAGAAGTATATGTTCAGATTCTCACCAACTATCTTATGAAGTCTCCAGTTCTTTTAAACATAGTGTCGAAACTTGGTTTCGGCAATATATTTTATGGGGTCGCAGTCAAGATCGCCAAGCACAATGGGTTAGAAGAAGAAGAAGATTTAGACAGGTTCAGGCCCTCTCGAGAGGTAATACCCTACTCCTGTTTCGGTGGATTCGATCCGCCGAGTGTCTTTATTGATCTCGTGATCTAAAGCTCTTGCTTATGAAGTTGAATCTCAGATCTAGTGTTGGAATATATCCCTCAAGGGACGCCCCTTACCCCCCTTATATAGTCTTAGGAGGAAGGGTTTACAAGTCGGAAACTCTATCTTATTCTAAGGTGGTTTCCTCAATCTTACCAAACCGTGACTATAGGCCGATTGCCTTATCTCTATCGGCAACCGTAACACCTAAGTCAAGTTCGGCTTACGGATATAGCAGGCGCAATCTATCCCTACCTCCAATCGGATAAGCTTGCCATGTGGATACCCGATTGCCACAATCTCCACAAGAGCCCCGAGTCCTTTCGCGACGAGACAACTCGCCTTCGACCAAGCGAACTCAATCAAAAATCTCTTTGACCGAGTGCTTTTGGCGCCGAGTGATTTCATCATCTCGCTCGAATCTTCCCGAGTGGCTCCAAAGACTCGTGAAGGGCGGAAAAATATATATATAAATTTCTCAAAAATAAATATCTAGGTGTATCTCCCGATGCACCTAATTATAGGTGTAGCCCCGACTATGTGGTTAGTCAAAAATAGACTAAGCATATAGTCAAGAACTATAAAAATTATTCTCATGTAGATGCCTAGCTCATGCTAAAGCAATCATAGAAATCTTATTACTCAAGCAAGTTCGTACTCAACCGAGTGAATTTGTCCGAGTCATCTCAGAACAAACAATTCAATCAACCCTCATGGGAAAAAGACACCCGGCAAGCTCTTGCTTATCCGAGTGGATTCCGCCCGAGTAATTTCGGAAAAATAACTCAATCAACCCTAGCGGGTAAAAGCACTCGTAAGCTCATGCTTATCCGAGTGGATCGCCCGAGTCATCCGAACAAATACTTTAATCATCCTCATGAGAAAATAAGTTCTTTCAATCATATGAAAAATATGACCAAGTTATTAAATTTTTGCCATAATATCGGTCTCAATCTTATAAAGATCTTCACCAAGGTGGAAAACAAACAAGACATCGGTAAGATTACCCGACCAAATGCGAAAAACCAAACAGCCCTTGTTCACCAAGGTGGCTATAAAAACTCGCCGTTGGTCACCTTCCAAATTGCATCGTGCCGCTTCTCATGAAGTCAAGCAAACCGCGGTATGGAATGATCTTTTAAGGTATAGGGCACTCTGACACGCTCATATTGCGTGGCAAACCGCTTAAGCTCATCCGCTTAAGTCCCTAAGGACACGTTCGGACCACACCTTAGCCGGGCCGTAGATTTTCTTATGGGCTCGGCCCACTCACCGAAAACCTAGCGCAACCCTCAAATCTTTCTTTATAAAGACACGAGGTCGTCCCCGCCTCTTCATCTTCCAAAAATTCCCCTTCTCGCACTCGTTCATCAATTCATTGCGGAGAACTCTAGGCTTGCGCGCTCCTCGGTCCATCCGCCAAGAAGCTCGCTTGCCGCGACTACTAGCTCCCGCAACCAAAACTCCCAAATCTTTCACCCAAGATCCAACCTTTCTCGAGATCCGCTCCTCATCAACCTCGATCTCATGGCGGAGGAGAAGAATATTCCGTTCGACCAATGGGCCACCTCGGATGTGAGGGAATACACCCTCAAGGAGATGGTGAAGCACGGCGTGCTTCCGCCCAAGGAACTAGCGGGATGGCGCCCGGCGGCGGGGAGGACTTCCGACCCCTAACACCGGTGAGCTTGTCGTCTTTACCTCCTTTTTCTATTGCGGGTTCAGTCTTCCCACCTCCGAATTCTTTCGGGGCTCTTGGATTATTATGGCCTTCACATCTACCATCCGAACCCCAACTCGATGCTTCACATTGCACTCTTTATTCATGTGTGTGAGGCCTTCCTTGGCATTCTTTCTCACTTCAATCTGTTTCGTCGTATGTTCTACTCCGAAACCCCATCCGAACAAGGACCATCCTTGTGTCGTTGGCGGGCGAGCTTCCAGCTTCGCGGATCTCTCCGCAAAGACTACTTCTCTCTCCCCTTGAAATCCTCGAACAAAGGCCGGCACGCGAACCGGTTCTACATCGCAATCTTGAACCCCCTTCCTTCCTTTGTCGGTCTTCCTCCTGTCCCCAAACCATCTTGGAGCACCGTCCCGTAGCCCAAGAATGGGATGAGGCCAACGATCCGCTCGCGAAGATCCCGGCGATGAAGAAGAGGAACCTTCGCGGGGAACAAATCACTCGGCACTTCATCGTGCCGCGGCGCCAATCGTGAGCGATCGAAGCGGCCTTCGAGTACGAAGGCGAACAGACCCCAATCGGGAGGACCGGATCCGCTCACATACGAGATCCCGAAGATCCGGATGTACAAGCTCTTCTCATCCGGATCTCGCCGAGCGAGCCCTCATACTACCATCCTTCCATTCAAGCATACATCGACCTCCTCCTCCAGTAAGCCGATTGATTGCTTTATAGTATCTTTCGATCTTGATGTCTTGTCACTTAACGTTGCGCCTTCCTTCTTCGCAGAGAACGCCTCTATCATTTCCAAGCCGTATAAGATGGCTCATGATGACGCGCGCAGCGTCGCCCACTAAGAAGCCGACGGCGGGATAAAAATCCAAGCTAATCCGGTCGGGAAGCGGCGGCGCCGAGCGAGGACTCGAACAAGCGCGCAAGCAAAGGCGGCTGATCATCGAGGACTCGGATGACGACGTCCCCGCTCCTCCGGCCGAGACCCCGCTCTAAGGCGATCGCCGCGGACCGCACCGAAGATCCGCCGATCAACCTGTAAGCTCAAACCAAAGTCCCGAGTTCTTTCGTAGAGAACTCTTCTTTATCTTCGCCGTATTTACTTGTGCAGAAGCCCCAGGATATAGATCCCGTCGGAGGGATGAAGGGCCGACCCCGCCGCCGCTCCCGAAGCGCCAAGGCCGTCGAGCCGAAACCCTGAGCCCGCAACCAAGTGCAGGCGTTCGAGAAGCACCCTTCTCCTCGAAGGAGAGTGCCCCTGGAAGAGCCCCGATCGCGCCGGATATCCCGACCGGAGACCCGCCGGTCGGGAACCCTCGCTGCGGCCCGAGTGCCCCCGATCGAGGGTCACTCGCACAGAGCCCGAAGAAGAAGAAGGGCCCAGTGCCCCACCTAGGCAGCACCGCGAAACCAGTGAGACTTGCTTCGAACTTTCCTTTGTTTTCTCAATTTTGAATCTTTCATGTCTTCATTGGTTTTTCTTGTTTGCCACCACGGTAGAAGAGATTCCTGTGCTATAGTCTTCTCGAGACCCGGGTTCCTCCAATCGAATCGAGTGGCGGGACTCTAAGGCGAGAGACAGGCATCATCCTCGACCGGCAGTGAAAAGGATGAAAGGGATGCCCTCGTCGAGAGCCCGAACGAGGCGACCCGACCGCTCAACGTAAGCCTTCATCTTTCTTTTGATTATATCTTCGTTATCCTTCGCCGATCATCCTTCGCGCATGCGTGAAAGAATATTGCCGCTCAATGGCAAAATCCGAGGCGCCGGAAAAGCCGGTGCCTCACTTAAACTCCTTAGAGGACGTTCAGCGACAGCTGAAGGTCACTCGGGAGGAGGCCGCTTCAAGGGAGGCCGCTTTAAGGACGGAGATCTCGGAGCTTCGAGAAGCGAACCTCGACCTCCGCGGATCAATCGGAAGTAAGCCTGCCCTCTCTCGCTTCATCGTGATTCTTTTGTTGATCTTGTCTATTGATAATCCTCTTTGTTGTAGAAAATTCTTCTGAGGTCCACTCGCTTCAAGTCCAACTGAAGCGGTCAACCTTGGCAAGGCCGAAATGGAGGCCGAATTTGAAGGTAACCTTCTTTGAAGTTGAATTTCATGTGCCGCTTCATTCCCGAGTGTCTTGACCGATCTAGGACTCCTTGCAGCTTATAAGATAAAGACCCGAGCCCAAGATGACGTCTTACTCGGCGGATCAAATCCCGACGAGATACGGGAAGAGGTCGCCAATGCCGCCGCACCAATCTTGGCAGCCTTGTTTGATCAAGGGGTTGGGGCTCGCTGAGCCAATCGAGATCTTCGACAAGCTCCGGGCTCCCGAGCGATTCGAAGAACATCACCGAACGGCCAACATGGGGGCGGTCGGCTCTTGCACGACAAGTCCTCTACCCCGAGTGGATATTCATTCAATCGGGAGGGCTTCGCGAGGGACAATGACGAGCTGTGCCTTAGATATGCTCAGCGAGGCGCAGGAGGCGGCGAAGAAGATCTCTTTAGATGTAGTAAACAATTTTAAACTCTGAACTGTATTTCGACTTTGCTTCATGAATGTCGTGTAATCGTAACACTCTTGTCATGAAATCTCTGTGCCTATTTTTAGTTTATTTATGTCAATGCCTTGATTCGAGCCTTTGCGTGAAATTTCTTAAGTAGTTTTCGTCTGGCTGTCACCAAGCCTAGGCTTGATTAGGTCATCGGAAAACTCTCAGTCCTTAGACACTGAGCTCGAGTCGAAGGACATTGAACAATGATAAACCAAATTATGCACAAAAATTTGACGAGGAAAATTCGAGCTTTATTGATATGTGTATCCCGACGCTAGCTCAAGAAGTCATCTTGCTTGAGGTTGGAACAAGGAAAACATGAGGCCTTAGCGATTAGGCGTAAAACCGCCGAAGATGTTCAATGTTCCAGAGTTCTCCACCATAGACCCGTCCTCGCGCTTTAGCCGGTAGGCACCAGCCGAGTCACTTCGCGATTATATAGGGTCCTTCCCATAAGGGAGATAACTTGTGTCGGTCTTTGGTGGTCTGGATCTTGCGTAGGACCAGGTCGCCAACAATGAAAGCTCGTGCTCGCACGTTGCGACTGTGGTATCTTCTGAGCCCTTGAAGGTATTTGGCCGACCGGATGAGGGCCGCCTCGCGGGCCTCTTCCAATCGGGTGAGGTCATCCACTCGGCCGATGTCGTAGCGTTCATCGTTGAAGCTACGGACCGGAGGGACTCAAACTCCATCTCATTTGGCAACATGGCTTCGCGCCATAGACCGTAAAGAAAGGAGTTTGGCCGGTGGCCCGACCGGGTGTAGTTCGCAGCGACCATAGAACCGAGGGAAGTTCTTGGACCCATTTGCCGCGTAAGGGCTTAGCCGGTCGAAGACGCGAGCCTTGATGCCTTGAAGAACCATGCCGTTTGCTCGCTCGACTTGCCCATTGCTTTTGGGATGAGCTACTGATGCGTAGCAGATCTTGATTCCGAAGTCTTCGCAGAATTCCTTGAAGATGCCTCCTGTGAATTGAGTCCCATTATCGGTTATGATTCTCGTTTGGGACGCCGAAGCGGTGCACGATGTTGAGGAAAAATCCCATGCTTTGTCGCAAGTGATTGTGGCAACCGCTTGGCTTCAATCCACTTGGAGAACTTGTCGATTGCGACGAAGAGGTGCGTGAAACCTCCCGGAGCCTTTTGAAGGGACCAACCATGTCCGGCCCCATACCGCGAACGGCCGGGAAAGTGGGATTGTTTGAAGCTCCTGGCCGGAACATGGCTTTGCCGGCGAAAACCGGCAGCCTTCGCAGTTCTTACGACTTTGTCCGCGTCGGAGACCGCGGTGAGCCGAAGAATCCCCGTCGTAAGCTTTGCCGACTAAAGTGCGTGCCGCCGCGTGGCTTCCGCATATGCCCGAGTGGATATCTTGGAGTAATTGTTTCCCTTCTTCGGTGTGATGCACCTCATTAGAATTCCGAGGGGCTTCTCTTGTATAAATCGGAGTCGACCATGACGTACGCTTGGCAACGACGCCGGACGCGTTCGCTTCATCCCGGTCATCCAGCAGCTCTTGCCGAGTTAGAAATTTGATGAGCGGCATCCTCCGCCGGTATCGATCATGGTGACTTCGTTCGTGGTTTGCTCGTTGGGAGTTGTCTTTGCCGTGACGGTTGGCTCGTAGAGATGTTCGACAAAGACATCGTCGGGCGGCTTCGCGCTTTGATCCGAACCGCGCTAGCTCATCGGCGGCTTCGTTGTTGTGTCTCGGGACATGTGAGAGTTCGAGTCCGTCAAACTTGTCCTCAAGCTTGCGGACCTCTTGCCTCAGTAGGCCTCCATAGTGTCGTTTAAGCAAGACCAGTCTTTCATCACTTGATTGACGACCACTGGGAGTCGCCTTTCACAATAAGTCGACGAATCCGAGTGAGACGCAAGGCGCATCCATGTAAGTGAGCTTCGTATTCGGCGACGTTGTGTGAGGCGGAGAAGTGGAGGTGAAGGGCATATCTTAGCCTTTCCCGGCCGGGGAAATCAGCACAACTCCTGCTCCCAAGGCGTGATCCTCTTGGATCCGTCGAAGTGCATGGTCCAGTGTTGGAGGTCTTCCCTAGGTACGTGCTCTTGCTTCGTTCGCCCACTCGGCCAGAAGTCCGCTAAGGACGCCCCGGGCTTAAAAGTTAAGTCCAGCGGCATCGGGCCAGGGCCCACTTGGCGATGCGCCCGGTTGCCTCGCGGTTGTGGATGACGTCGCCGAGTGGAAAAGAGGTGATGACGGTGACCGAGTGACCCCGAAAGTAGTGTGCCAATTTCCTCGCGGTTACTAGAACACCATAAAGCAATTTTTGTACTGGGGTATCGGATTTTGGCTCCGCCAATACTTCGCCGACAAAGTAAATTGGTCTTTGAATCTTCGGGCCCGTCCTTCTTCTTCTCGTTCGACCACAAGTACCGTGCCGACCACTTGGTGCGTGGCCGAGACGTACAGAAAAGAGGGGTTCCCTGGGCCGAGGTGAAGCCGTGACGGGTGGCGTGGTAAGGAATTCTTTGAAATCTTCAAAGGCCTTGTCGCTCTCGTGGTCCACCGGAAGTCGTCCGTCTTTTTTCAGCTCAAGAAGGGCATGCCTCGTTCGCCGAGTCGGGATATGAAACGGCTTAGCGCCGCCATGCAGTGAGCTTTTGGACGTCTTTCGATTACTTGGGGGCTTCATGTTTAAGATGGCGTTGATCTTCTCTCGGGTTTGCTTCAATGCCGCGATGTGATACCATGAAGCCGAGCAGCTTGTCCGATGGGACGCCGAAGGTGCACTTCTCGTTCAACTTCATTCGAAGGCCCGGATGTTTGCAAAGGTTTCTTTTAAGTCGGCGATCGGTCTTCTTTCGCTTGGTCTTGATGACAACATCGTCGACATAAGCTTCAACGTTTTTGCCGATCTCGCGTTTGGAAGCATCTTTGGATCATGCGTTGGTATGTAGCTCCGACGTTCTTTGGATCATGCGTTGGTATATCGAACCGCTTGTAGATAAAGCAGTCCTTTGCCGCGTGCTTGTGATTCGGATGGTGGGTGCACCGGGCGTTCATGATGGCGTCGTAGGCGGCGACTCGGGGACGGCGTTGAGTATTGGAGGTTGCGGCCACTGTGTCTTCGATCGGCGCTTGCGATCTTTCGGGCCCGGTTGCGTTGTTGCCGCCATCCTTCTTAGGATTTCGGCTTCCTCCCGCTTGCTTGTCCTCTCTTCCGTCGGCCGATCTTGACGGCGGCCTTGATGGCGTCGTTTGATTTGGCGTATGAATTCGCCGTCTCAAACATCCGCTTCACCGTCTTCGGTGGCTTGCGTCCGAACTTGCCGATAAGCGGCTCATCACGGACTCCCTTCGGAAGGCGGCGATGATGATGTCATCGGTGATGTTCGGGATCTTGTTGCGCTTCTCTGAGAAGCGACGAATGTAATCCTTCGAGGCTCGTCCGACTTCTGGATGACATTGTAAAGGTCGAAGTGCGTGCGGCCTCTCGAAGGTGCCTTGGAAGTTGGCAACGAAGTGGTCCCTCGCTCGCTCCACGAGCCGATTGAGCCTCTTGGCAGGTGGTGAGCCATTCCGGCCGAGTTTGCGAGGGCCACGGGCGAGTAGTTCGCCATGGCTTTGTTGTCGCCACTGCGGCTCGGATGGCAAGGGTATATACAGCTAACCAAGATTCGGGGTCGGTTTTGCCATCGTACCTTTCTATCCCGGTGGGCTTAAAGCCACTCGGCCAATGCACTCGGCGGAGCTCCCGAGCGAAGGCCGCACTCCATCGTCACCGCTATCAGGTGATCCCCTCCGATCTTCCCGAGTGCGACGGTCGCGCTCTTGGTA
This sequence comes from Oryza australiensis, assembly GCA_019925245.2. Taxonomy (NCBI): domain Eukaryota; kingdom Viridiplantae; phylum Streptophyta; class Magnoliopsida; order Poales; family Poaceae; genus Oryza; species Oryza australiensis. The sequence goes on from JAIFGZ020000478.1 coordinate 2,699,289, forward strand.
GCGGCGATCGAGGACTTCCCGCATCACTCGGCGGGGTCTTCGTTGGGGTTGGGTAGCCGGAACTGCGGTGGACTCGGTGGTGGACGGGCGGACGTCCATGTCGTTTGCGGCGGAGTCGACCGCTCGCTCTTGGTGCCTCGGCATGGACTCGGGAGGCGGGCCTCTTGGCCTAGTTGACGACCGAGCCGGGCCGGCCTCCTATAGTCCCGACCTTAGGGGTGGGAGCCGCTCTTGTCGCGTTTCGGCCACGGATTCGTCGGCCTTCTTGCCGAAGTGGTGGGAGGGCCGTTAGCCGTGGGCAAAGAACGATGGTCTTGATCTTATCCAAGATAGAGTCACGTTGGCGAGCCATCTCCATGACGGTATCCAAGAGCGTGAGTGCGGCGACGGCGCTTCGCTGTGGCGCCGGAAGACATTGGTGTTGCGAACCCGTGTTTGGAGGATGGCCTCCGGCGATCGTCCACCGCACGCAGATCATGCTTCCTTTTATCGCCTCGTCTTTGCGTTGTTTGTCTTCTTCTTGTCTTGCGTTCGAGCTCCACTCGCTCGCCTCCTCTCGGCAAGCCTTCGCCATGGTCGAGTCTGACTCATCCGGCCGCCATGAGGACGTCAAGCACTTCGGCTCGCATCCATATGGCAGCCGGAGTTGTCGGCTTCGTCGAAGGGATGCCGTAGAGATTGTCGGCGGCGGAGCCGAGGTATCCGTTGAGCTCGAAGATGAACAGAGCCAAAGGACGGGAGGATGACACGACCTCCCTTGATCTGGGTAACCCGGATCCGGATCGTTCCACCGAGCCGGAGCTTGGGGATCGGCTCTTCCGAGTGGATCCTCGCCAACTCGGGAGAGCAGCTTGATGTAGATCTTGGCGACGTTCGGTAACCCAAACGCACCGAAAGGTCTTCACCGAGTAGATTGCTTCCGTCGGGAGGCAAGAAGATTGGCGCAGATCTCGGCGGCATTCGATAATCCGAATGGCGCCGAGCGAAGTCCGTCGTCGGGAGAGGTGGATCGCATCTTGGTCTTCAAGATGTTGTCGAAGATCTCGCGCCGGAGAGCCCGAACGGCGCCGAGTAGGTTGTTCCCTCCGACTGGTTCGAATCCGAGTCGAGGAGGAGTCGCCGGCGAGTTGGTGGCGAAGTCGCCGAGTCTTGAAGGAGATCCCATCACGCTTGTCGGCGAGATTGTTGAAGAAGTCTCGACGCGCGGTCCCCTACTGGCGCGCCAACCGTCGAAACTTGGTTTCGGCAATATATTTTATGGGTCGCATCAAGATCGCCAAGCACAATGGGTTAGAAGAAGAAGATTTAGACAGTTCAGCCCTCTCGAGAGGTAATACCCTACTCTGTTTCGGTGGATTCGATCCGCCGAGTGTCTTTATTGATCTCGTGATCTAAAGCTCTTGCTTATGAAGTTGAATCTCGGATCGAATATATCCCTCAGGACGCCTCTTACCCCCTTATATAGTCTTAGAGGAAGGGTTTACAAGTCGAAACTCTATCTTATTCTAGGTGGTTTCCTCAATCTTACCAAACCGTGACTATAGGCCGATTGCCTTATCTCTATCAGCAACCGTAACACCTAAGTCAAGTTCGGCTTACAGATATAGCAGCGCAATCTATCCCTACCTCCAATGGATAAGCTTCTGCCACGCTGATACCCGATGCCACAATCTCCACACATAGTCTAAATTTATGAAAAAAATACAATACCTCCTGACCTCATCAAATACCTAAAGTTCCTCGAAAATTTGCGGTCTGTTTATGGCATTACTGTGCAGGAGATAAGAAAGTCAGGACATCAACTTCGATAAGCAATGTGTGATACTGATTTTTCTTTTAAAGGAAAGACGGCAGACTGTGTCTTTTTATTAAAGGTAACCAGAAGTAACCAGATAGCAGCTAAGTGGTAGGTACGATTTGGAGACTGAGAGATGGCGTGTCCACCCCGACGGCGTCGGATTCGGATTCAGGTCAGCAGATCTCTGGTTGGTCCGGCCGTTTGCTCGCCATCAATCCGGGGAAGAAGCGGGGTAAGATGGCAACGCCCGCTCCAGAATCGTCGCGTCGGTTGCTTTGTGCGGCTCTGGTCGCCGCTCCGCTTGCTGCTCTGCTCTTCCAGCTCCCGATCCCAACCAGCCTCAAGCCCCGCAGCGCGGACACCGCCGCCGCCGCCATGGACGCCGGCGCCTCCGAGATCGAGTTCGATATGCCCGGCGTCCTGCGCATGTACAAGGATGGCCGCGTCGAGCGCTTCGACGGCACGCAGACCGTCCCGCCGTCCCCCTCCGGCGACCCCGCCAACGGCGTCGTCTCCAAGGACGTCGTCCTCGACCCGGCCGCCGGCATCTCCGCTCGTCTTTACCTCCCGCCTGATGTGGAGCCCGGGAAGAAGCTCCCCGTCGTGCTCTTCTTCCACGGCGGCGCGTTCATGGTCCACACCGCCGCGTCCCCGCTCTACCACAAGTACGCCGCCTCCCTCGCCGCGGCGGTCCCCGCCGTCGTCGTCTCTGCGGACTACCGCCTCGCCCCGGAGCACCCCGTCCCGGCCGCCTACGACGACGCGTTCGCGGCCCTCAGGGCGGTCGTCGCCGCGTGCCGCCCGAACGGCGCCGAGCCCTGGCTCACCGCGCACGGGGACGCGTTCCGCGTCGTCCTCGCGGGCGACAGCGCCGGCGCCAACATGGCGCACAACGCGGCGATCCGGCTGCGGAAGGAAGGGATCGAGGGCTACGGCGACAAGGTCAGCGGCGTCGTGCTCCTCCACCCCTACTTCTGGGGGAAAGACCCCGTGGGCGGCGAGTCCATCGACGCCGGCTACCGCGGCTCGTTCCACGGCACCTGGGAATTCGTCAGCGCCGGCAAGCTCGGCCTCGACCATCCGTACGTCAACCCGCTGGCGTCGCCGGAGGAGTGGAGGCAGCTTGGGGCCGGCCGTGTCCTGGTCACCACGGCGGAGCACTGCTGGTTCGTGGAGAGGGCGCGCGCGTACGCGGAGGGGATCAAGAAGTGTGGGTGGGACGGCGAGCTGGAGTTCCACGAGACCGAGGGCGAGGGCCATGTCTTCTTCTTGCCCAAGCCCGACTGCGACAATGCCGTCAAGGAGCTCGCCGTGGTGACCGATTTCGTCCGGCGCTGTTGAAGCCAGCCGCTTCGGTTATCCCTCATGTCGCCGGTGAGCGATTAGTTACTCGTAACTAGTAATAAAAGGGAGGAATATACTGTTTATGATTTTGATTCTCATTGATGGTTTGCTACACTGAAGGAAAAGAATTGGAAATTTTAGTTGATTCTGAATTTCCTAAGTGCATCAAGGTTCAGTGTAGCTATGAAATTTTGCTCTATCCCTTTTGATCATTTCTAGTTCTTCATTGTCTGAATCACAAAAAAAAAAGTGAAACCTCATGTTTTTTTTTATGTCAGTCTGAAGTCCAGATGATGCTATTGAGTTTGTAATAGTGGGTAACTTACTCGTATCAGTTAGACAGTCATCATCCTTTGAAGGAGGGTGTAAAACCTTTAGGAAGGTTGCAATTCTTTTGGTGATCAATATATGATGTTTTTGCTTAAACTCACACCAAAAACAAACTCGTAGCCTGTCGTAGCTATGAATTTTTGCACCTACTGGTTCTTTTGTGTGGTAAATGGTCTGTGATTTGCGCAATGAAAATCCAAACTGAATGAAAATCCAAACTGGAGCATCTTCTCGATCTGAAATCGTGTTAGGTCAGCAGCAACTTCTGCAGTTGACAAATGGCGTTGTCATGTGCTCCCTTTTGTTTTACTTACTGAACACTAATTCTAGAATTAGGAGCGGATCTAGCGGTGGGTCTAGGGAGCTTTAGCCCCTCTATTCCGCTGAGCAGTGAAGCCTCCTTTAGTCTTCTCATCAATTTTTAGGTTCATATATGTTGTAAAGAGGAACTGAAGATAGATCGCCACGGTCTAAAATAGTGAATACTGTTAAACCCTGTTCCATTTCACACTGAATTTACCTCACAATAAACCATCATACCCAGTAAACGCTTTCAGTTTCACCTTCTATTAAACACCTCATGAATTTCGCTAGAGAGCTCAACAACCCAACTAACAAAGTCTGAACTCGACCCAATTTAACGCACCTTTTTTGAACCAGTGGTTGCAGAGAACAAGAGGAAGATTCCATCCCTTTCTCCTCTCAATCTCCCATTATTCACAATCAAATTTATGTGCTTGAATAAGACGGTTTTGATTTCATCCGATCCCTTTCATCAATTACCCGCGAGGAAAGCGACCACCCTGTCCATGAGCGCCACAGACTCCTCGCAATCCGGCTTTAGCTTGTTGAGGAAGAACACATGCTCCTCTCCCTTGGACTCCAGGCACTCAGCCTTGCCGGGCCACCCACTCGCCACCACTGCCTGATAGTACGCCGCTGCCCTCGGCAGTGCAATGTCGCTCTCGGCCGAGCAGATGAGCAGCTTCCGGCATCCCAGCTTCTGCAAGCTTTGAGCTCCTTTTGCCATGGGGTTCAGCCTCGGGTCGTCGAGCCCAGCCTCCGTGTCTGCACATATCAGGGGCCAGAGCTTCTCTATCAGCTCTCTCGTCTCCGTGTTACTCGCCGTCGATCGGCTCCTTGCCGGAAAACATGGGATGCAGTATGATTACACCTTCTACTGTTGCTCCTGGGGGTAGGCTAGATTGGCCGGCGCCGGCCATGATTGCTACGTTGTGGACGACGTTGGCGCCGCCGCTGTCACCGGCCAAGAAGATACGGCCAACATCGCCGTGCTCCGACAGCCATGGGTCAGCAGCTGACGCGGTCCAACTGAGGGCGGCCCAGGCGTCGTCGTACGCCGCCGGAAGCGGGTGCTCCGGGGCAAGCCTGTAGTTGACCGACACGGCAAGGGCACCGGCCTTGGAGACGACGGAGTTGAGGTACCTGTGGTACGTCGGGGAGGCGGCCGAGTCGAGGACCATGCCGCCGCCGTGGAAGTAGACGACGATGGGCAGCTTCTTGTGATGGCCGGCATCGGAGGGCGGGAGGTCGGGGATGTAGAGGCGGGCAGAGACGCCGGTAGCACCGTCGATGACGACGTCCTTGGAGGTGATCCCGGTGGCGGCGCCGAAGCCCGCCGGTGTAGTGTCCGTGCCGAAGAGGCGCTCCACACGGCCGTCGTCATGGATGCGAACGAGCGGCGTGTCAAACTGTAGCTCGGTGGTGGTTGGATCCATGGCTGCCTTTGCTGGTGCCTGTGAGATTTTGGGATGGAGGGTGAGGTCGTCGAACACTCGAGCTGCTGATGAACGACTTTATTCCGCTCAGGTTCCACGCTTCCCGGTTATCATACTAATGACCGTATAGGGGTGTTTACGGAGGGACTAAATCTGTATCACATCGGATAAATATCAATTTAAAAGATTAAATGTAAATTAATTATAAAACTTTAACTTTTAAGTACGTATCATATCGGATATTTAAACATCAATTTAAAGGATTAAACGTAAACTAATTATAAAACTTTAGGCTGTATCACAGCGGATATTTTGACAAATGATTAAATGTAAATTAATTATAAAAATAATTGTAGAATCGAAGGATAATTTACGAGACGAATCTAATAAACCTAATTAATTTATGATTAGCAAATGTATCATCATATCATTAAACCATAGTGTAATTATGCTTATTAAATTCATCTCATGAATGACCACCGATTATGAATGAGTTTTATGACTAAATTTTACTCCCACATATACTTAGCAACATATACTTAGTAATAAATAGTGTTTTCTCCTTGTGCATCAATTAAGCCAAGTACCGAATTCCATGCAGTGGAGCGATTAGAGCGAGGACAATAGTAATAAGCTACAAGCCCTGCTCCCTCCGGTTTTATAATTGTTGATATTTTGGAAAAATTATGGTTAATTTTTTATAAGTTGACTATAAATAACTTTTTAAAAATATAGTTTAAAGGCACAAAACGATATATATAGATTTATCTTATAAAGTAAAAACATATTTATTTATCTTATATATTATAATAGAAAATCATAGTTAAAGAATTATAAAATCGGAGAGAGTATGTGCTTATGTGAAAGAAAGATAAAGAAAAGTGAGAAATGTTGGCTCTTGTGTAAGAGTCGAAGAGTGATACTCCAACGACGATGAAGTGAAAGCCCCCTTTGAAGATTCAGTCGGGGGCGAGTAGGGATCGAGCTTATGGCGTATGTGGTATGCGAAAATATATAAAACTAACAAGTATGAACATAACTATATACAGGTTCAGGCCGTTCGGAAGCGTAATACCCTACTCCTGTGTTTGCAACTATGTGGATGCAAGAGTATACAATACAATCTTAGAAGATGGGTTTATGCTAGGGTTTCTCTTTCTAGGGTTTCCAAAGATTAAATCCCTTCTAAGTGGCATAACCATTTTCTTTTATAGTCGAAGGATGGGTTTACAACGTTGTTATCATCTAGGAAATGTCTATGCTACATCTTCTCATTGTCTTCTCTGACATCCTTGACTTAATGAAAAGATTACCGCGACGGGCTTGTTTTTACCGTGTCTCGAGCAGTCTGTCAGGAGGCTCTAGGACTGCTGTGTCTTGTTCCTCTTGCCACCTGTTCGAAACTAGACTTGGAAGGCCAAGGTCATGATAGAACCGTCGCTGGTTTCCTTTGCTTGGCGGTGAAGGCGTGGATCACTTGCCAGCGCGCAATACGTCACTCCACCCCTGTTGCTTTGAGTGACGCGACATCACCGGTGACTTCAAACCTCGCCACCACCTAGTTGCATGTGACCCGAGTTGTAATCTTGACCCATAATCTTCTAGGTGCTACAATGCAATCGATATGATGGTGTTGCCCTCGATCAGGTCGTTGGGCCCACCATCCTGCTCAGACTGCCAGCGGTGCACACAACCTTTGCCTTGAGATAATAACACTCAGGCGGAGATCTCTGGGAAGAACCTGGAGCAGCCAATACCGACGAGCTCCTCATTAGAGTCATCATATGATTTGTTTCTACCCTGAGGTGATGTCAATTCCTCAAGCTGTTGCGTACCCGGGCCGTGTTTCGTTCCTGGGGTACATACGGTGTTCGAGTCTCCTGATTGTGCCCGGTCCCGGGCACACTTCCGTGCCTTTTAATAGAAGTTATTGTTACGTTGGACGAGTTTCTCAAAGATATCGTGAATGAAAGAGTTCATGATGAATATACCTTGAAGACGTAAATCTTGTAGATTTCCACACTCTTTTTTACATAGGAGTGTACGACCATAAAGGACACGGGTGTCATGGGGCCTCGGCTAGAGCCGTCCCAATCGTACCTTATAGATAAAAATATTGTAGGTTTTTATATTCTTCTTCACACAAAAGTGTGTAACCATAAAGAATATGGGTGCCTCGGGGCCTTGGCCGAAGCGGGCCCCAATCTCCATGCTCTGCCAGCTGTCAGCTTCCTATCTCTGATCTGACAATGAATTCTACTTAAGACAAAAATGTATTGGCGTGATAAATGTTACCCTAAGACCCGAAGAATAGGATATCCTAGTTCTCGTTTCTTCAACACCCAGCTTTACATATGCTCCCAGAAAATATGCATTAATTCATAGAGAGAGAAAGAAACATGAATTAAAATTGAAGCTAACCATAATCTATTAACATAGACTTATACTTCCTCATGATAAGTTTATTTTTAACTTTTTTTCATTTGTCTAAAATAAGTTAATTTTTAGAATAATCATTGCATCGAAATTTGTAAAAGTATGAAATAATTATTGAACATAGATAAAGTGAAAAAATAGTTACATTAGGATTTGATAAAATAGAGGTGTTTTAATTTTTTGGTTTTGTATTGATATGATAGAATAGATGAAAAATAAATTTATTTTGAAATGGAGATAATAGCAAAGAGTAAGCTTTGCTATTAAATTTGCTCTCGGTCAGTAGTATGATCAGTACACCAGCTGGTAGGTTAGGTACACACCAATCAGATCACATGGAGCGTACAGCAGGGAGGAGCAGGAACAGAACGGCAGAGGACAGAAATGCCATGGGGAAAGTCCAATTTGAGACCTCCAACTACCGATGGAATTTGATTCGCGTAGGTACAGAACGTCTCGTGACTTAAAAACCAATAAAAATATGATTTTCTCGATAGTATTGTAAACGATTTTGATATATTGACCTGGTCTTTATCTGATGTGATGTCCATAGACAATTATAGTTTCAAAAAATTTAGTGACACTCATATACAATACTATAAATACGTGTTTGTCGATGCGTGTGATCGACACGTGAGAATCCGGGGGACCTCCTTTTTGATTCGGCACAGGGGAGCGATGAATTAGGGTTCAAACTCGCGATGAGATGGAGAGAAGGTAGGAAGATGAAAGAAAATCGCAATCACAAAGGACACGAAGGAATTATATAGGTTCGGGCCGCCAAGGGGACGTAATACCCTATTCCTGTTTTTTGTGCTATGTGGAGAGTGAATTACAGGGATTGGTGTGGTTGTTCTTCCTTGGGGATGCTGAAGCTGATGACTGAGGTGGAAATGCTCAAAGCCCAAGGTTGAAGAGGCTGAGCCAAAGATCAGTCCAGGAGGCTAACTTCAAAAAATAGCAGAACCCCTTTTACGATGGACTTGGGCCTCCTTTTATAGTGCAAGGGGACACCACAATAGTCCTGGCTTTTTCTACTCCGCTCCACGTGATGGAGCGGTTCTTGCCCTGTCTTGTCGGGGAAGCTACCCCTATTTCTGTTCCTGTTGCCGCGTCACGGGAGTTGGTGAAGGAAACGGGCGTTGTGGCCGCCATGCTGCTGACGTGAGGATGGGCCAACCTACCTACTCCAGTGGGGCCTACCGGTCGGTGGCCCTCCGCCTAGAGAGGGGTCGACGCGACACCCCCAGCACTCGTGTTCTCTCTCCCACGCGGCCGCCCAGCGCATTTAATGCGACTGGACGGGGCGTGGAGGGAGGCGCGTGTGGAATGGTCGTGCGGCCATACTGTTGTCGCCGTCAAAGACTTTATACCCTCTCTTCCTCGAGACGGGCAAAAAGGCTGATGATGAGCGGCTGTCAGATGTGCCTCACATCGCAATAAATGCGACGGGGCAGGCGTCTGGCCTCTCTCCAGGCATTAAATGTGATGGTTGGCAGTTGGCGGTTGCACTCGCTCCTCTCTCGAAGAGGTGCGGGGTGATGGACGGGGAGTCCGGGTGATCCCGGACCCTGTCGTCTGGGAGAGCGGAGGCCTCCGGGCAGCCCCCGAGCCAGGTCCCCTTGGGGACGGCCACGTGGCCGCCCGTGGCCTGGACCCGCATGAGCCGTTCAGGATATGTCTTTGGGGCACCCTGGTAAGCGAAGGTGCTTTTCTTCTTCAGACATCGCGTTCTCGATATACCCCCGGGCCCATATCACCGATAGTAGCCCTGGGTGTTGACCGGGACCGAAGTCGGGTTCGGGCGCGGTTAACGCCATATTCCTGAGGTGTGGGCCCGGGTACTAGATGTGCCGTGGCGCAGCAAGAGATAGGCTCGTGGTAACTGACGCCGCGCTTGACTAAGCCTTTCCAGACAGGGGGCGCGTTACTTGGGCCGCGCACATGAGGGCCCATCAAACCGCCTAGCTCTCTCCGTCCCGTGTAGTGCGTCTGGCGGGCACGAAACCCCAGACGGCGCGAAACCTCAGTGGCACGGGAACCAAAGAGACGCAAAAAACAAAGGGGCGCGGAGCCGAAGAGGCGCGTCGCACGGTAGTGGGGCAAAATTAATGCCGTAGAATTCGAGGGGGCTGTGGTTGCCTATAAAAACGGATCCGCGAGAGGGATCAGTTTCTACGCTTTCCACAGCCATCGCCTTTCATCCTTCTAGCATCTTTGCCCTTTCGTCTCCTTCCTCTCTGCCACCAACTTTCCTCTTTGCATTCCGGCGCTTGCCTTGAAGATGGCTCGCAACTCGCCCCTGGAGCCCGGGAGTGTGCTCCCTAAGTCCCTGGTCCGCACCGCAGAGGCTCGAAGCTTATTCAACAAGTACCTGCCGCGCGGCATGCGCAGCAACGGCGACATTCCGGAGGAGCGGCCCTCCACGAAGATGGTGTTCTTTGCCTCTTTTGCTATGGTCGGGCTGGTGCCGCCCTTCTCTCGGTTCTTCTTCGACGTGCTGGAGTTCTACGACCTTCAGCTGCACCACCTCACCCCCAACGCCGTCTTCTACCTCGCCATCTTCGCCTACAACTGCGAGATGTTCGTGGGGGTGATGCCCTCACTGCATCTCTTTCAGCAGTTCTTCCGCATGTGCCGACGGGCTCCTCCGGCGCGGTTGGATACGTGGCGATCCAGCCGCGCAACGACAGGGCCGTCGACACCCCCTTCATCGACATCCACCCCCGCTCCAGGTGGGAGAACTGCAGGGCTTCTACCGGCTTCTTCTGGCGACCATCCCCGCCTTCCTTCCGACGGAATCCCTGTGGAACCAGGGAATCGGGCGCGGCCGCGAGCCGGGAGGGAGCCGGACGAGGCTGGAGCGGATCAGCCTATCTCCGAAGGGGGGCCTGTCCAGCCACGCCATTTTCCGGGACTTCTAAACACGGCGCATCTCGCCGCTGTAGGAGAGGCCGCGCCCCGCCCACATGTACACGAGCTTCAGCGACGACATCCGCACCCATGTTGGCGCCGCCTTCGACTGGAACGAGAACAACCTCGCGATCCTGGTCCGCCGCACCCTCGGCGTCACGGCGATGGATCTAACGCAGCTCCCTCCGGGGCTGGTGCCGTTGTGCTAGGATTCGGCGCACCCAGAGATCCTTCATGCCCTGTCGGTGGTGGGCAATGGCGTGGGTTCGTCGTCAGCAGCGCCAAGCGCCGCCTTGGGGGGTGGGGACGACGACTACGACGACTGTGTGCCGACGGCGATCGGGCCGCCGGGCCCGGCAGAGCTGACCGAGGGCCCTTGGACCTGGGGAAGAGGAAGAGGCGAGCACGACCCCGCGCCTCCCCCATCACCACCACGCTGCGGCGACGCGGAGCACTGCTCCCCGCAGGGCCGGAGGCCCTCGGGCGGCGGCCCACGCCGGGGACACTGTCGAGGGCCGAACGGCCACGACAACGACGACTACAGCTGTGGCCGGGAGTGCACCCACGGCACGCGCGCCGTCGGCGGAGGCCGGCCGCGGCGCCCGCCGGCGACGGAGTCCGCGGGCCAAAGCCCGATGAGCCCTCCGACGGCCCCGCGAAGAAGAAGCGGGCCATCTCCCAGGTCTCCTAGAGCTTCAACGCCGCCCGCAGGTAACGCCTTGCTGACGCATACATTTCTTGTGAGCCCTGTGTTTCATTTCGGGCTATTGATGTTTTGATCTTCTGTATTGTTTATTTCTGTTCCCAGCCGCGAGCACCAGCATTTTTGCCCTAGGGTTATACCCAAGGGCGGTTCTGCTTCCAGCTCTTCGGGGGAAGCGCAGGAGAGGCCCGGGGTGGTGGAGCCCACCGGGTCCGGGTCACCCCCTACGGGTTCGGGCTCGGGTCCGGTGCGGCCTGAGGAGGGGGCCCACCCAGATGTTGGGGCGCCGATCGCCCGCGAGGAACAAGCTTGGGGCCCTCCACCGGCGACAGATTCGGGGCGAGCTGACCCCAACGCGGAGGTGGAGGCGACGGCGGGCAGCGAAGAGCAACCCCAGGGGTCCCCACCGCGGCAACAATTGCCGCCACCACGACAGCCGTCGCCCGCGCCACGCCATTCAATGCCGTCGCCCCGCCGGCCAACACCAACACTGCCGGCGTCGGCCCATCACGATCCTCCGACGCTGCAAGCAGCCTCACCGGAGGGCGAGGCGACACCGGCGGGCGGCTCCGGCCGTGGGGCGCCTTCGCCTTCCTGTCCCGCGCAGGTGGTCGACCTCGGCTCGAGCTCCGACTCCGAATCCGGGGGCGCTCAGTCCGGGTTCGTGGTCGCCTTGGACACCGAGCCCCTCGTCCGATCGCAGGAGCGGACGAGGATGATCGTGTCCCGGGCGCTGAAGGAGGCCAACGCGGTCTCCCTGGAGGGGCTTCTGGCCCAGGTTCAGGCCTTGGCCGCCAGGGAGGTCACGGTGGCGCGGCGGGAGGCCCAGGTCGACGAAGGCCGCTGCGAGCTGGTGGCCACGTGGAGGGTGGAGGGCCTCGTCCGGAAGCGGGAGCTGGCGGATATCGAGCGGCGCCGGGGGGAACTCAACCAGGTGTTCGAGGACACTGTCGTTGAGTGGCACATCGCCGACTTCCGCGAGCAGATCGCCGTCGCCGCAGAGGAGAGGGTCCGCACTACCGCCGGGGAGTTCATCCGCGACCTCAACGGGCGAGCCCAGGAGCTCAACCGGCGCGAGCATGCCCTGCACGATGCCGAGGCCGCCGCCGCCAGCACCGACATTGAGCTCCAGGCCCGCGAGGATGGCCTGGCAGAGCGTGAGAAGGCTCTGGAGGCGGCGCGACAGGCGGTCGAGGACCGGGAAGCCGCCGTGGCCAAGGCCGAGGAGGACTCCGCCGCGCGGGAGGAGAACGCGGTGGTCCAGGAGAAGGCCATCGCCGAGCACGAGGCCGCGGTGGAGGGGCGCGAGGTGGTCGTGCTACAGGCCCAGGAGGAGGTCTCCCGGTGCTTGAAGACCATCTGGGAGCGCGAGCAACAGCTCGCAGCCGTCTCATGCCGTCGGCAGGATGAGCTGGAGCGGTGGAAGCGGGACCTCGCCGCTCGGGAGCACGCGGTTGGCGACGTGGAGGCGCGGGTGTGAGAGCCCCAGCCGGCCCCTCGCTCCAGCGAAGCGGCGCCAGACTTGGGGGTGGCACGCCGCCGGATCACGGAGCTGGAGGACGCCCTGGGCTTAGGGCTCCAGACTGTTACCTCGTCCGTCGAGCGCCTTCGGGAGGCGGCCCGTGAGGTGGGGGTCGTTCGCCCCCGCGCTGTCGTCCCTACCTTGGGGGGATTGGCCACCCAGATAGATGAGCTGGCCGAGGGGATCAAAAGGGTGCCGGAGGAGGTCGACGAAGTGGCGAAGGATTCGTCGTACGACTTGTCTCGCCAAGTTGCGACGCTGATCCTGGCAAGCTACCAGGCCCGCGACCCCGGCTTCAACCCGTACATCCCCACCGAGGACTTCCCCGAGGGCACCGAGGAGGCTGCTCGGCGCCGCGTTAAGGATGTCGTCGACTCCATTATGATCGGCTTTGACGGCACTCCGGCGGCATTCCAGCTCGCCTACCGCAAGGACCCCCCAGACGAGGACGACATGGAAGACGCCCCCAGTGACCCGCCGGCCGCCTAGGACTCCCCCGTTTTTTGCTTCTATCTATACTTGTAAAAACATTGTAATATTGTTTATAATATCAGTGCACTTGCCTTTCTCATACTGGATTCATATTGTAGCAGCCCATCGTGACCGTCTCTGCAAACAATGATTCATATATGTATGTATATATATTGGGAGCTCCCGGCCAACTTGGCGCACACGCAGTGGCGGTTAGTTGGCCCAAGCCCTTGCTTGTTCGTTTTCCTGCAACGACAGTCCACTCTTTAGTTAGTCAGCCATTGTAGTAATATGTACAGTATGGTTTCCTGCCATGTTTCTTCCCATGTAACTGAGAGTTGGTTCGGGTTCAGGCAGTGTGCACTGGCCGGCGGCTGGTGCCTTCCTCGGGGCTCCGGGTAGAAGCGAGGGCATAAAGAGCCAGCGAGGGCAGTGGCAACGGGGGGTTCGGGATAGGCATGACAATACGCACCCGAGCCCCCAGGCGTTGACTACCCCGGGGCACTTGTATGCAGCGTCGCTCTACCCTCGACACCCTTAGGGCCTCTCAACCTAGGATGGGCAGGGCCAGAAGACCACTGGAAACCAGCATCCGCAGTACATGTTCTGGCACATGGGGGGAAACATACTGCAAGCAGATATTTTGTAAGGGAAAAACATAAAGAGTGTAAAATGGGCAAACTCATTGTTCATGCCAACTGGAGGCAGTGAACATGGTTTCATATATGTTGGGGATTCAGCACACCATGTGGCTTATGGGTAAAACTTGCGCAGGTGGAAAATGTTCCACGGGTTCGGCAGCGGAGTGCCATCCTCTGTGGCTAGGCGAACTGCTCCTGGACGCGGGGTGCTGATAACTTTGTATGACCCTTCCCACATCGGAGATAACTTGCTCAGACCGGCACGTGTTTGCACACGTCGCAGAACGAGGTCATTGATTTGCAGCGCTCGGCGGCTGACTTTGTGTTGATGAAAGCGGCGGAGGCTCTGCTGATAACGGGCCCTGTGAAGGGCTGCACGGCGCCGTCTTTCTTCTAGGTAGTCCAGGTCATCGCGACGTAGCTGTTCTTGATCTGCTTCGGTGTATAGTGTGGCTCGAGGCGATCCCAGGGTGAGCTCGGAAGGCAAGACCGCCTCGGCTCCATACACCAAGAAGAATGGTGTTTCCCCGGTGGCACGGCTTGGTGTGGTCCGGTTGGCCCAAAGGACCGCTGGCAGCTCGTCAATCCATGAGTCCGCATGCTTCTTGAGGACGTTGTAGGTCTTTGTCTTGAGGCCTTTCAATATTTCTGCGTTTGCACGCTCGGTTTGGCCGTTGCTTTGGGGGTGGGCGGGCGAGGCGAAGCAGAGTTTGATGCCCATGTCGTCGCAATACTCGCCAAACAGCTCACGCGTGAATTGGGTGCCGTTGTCGGTGATGAGCCTGTTGGGGACCCTGAACCTTGCCGTGATGCCTCTCATGAACCGTACAACCGAGTGCTTGTCGATGACGCTGACTGGATAGGCCTCGGGCCACTTGGTGAACTTGTCGATTGCGACATATACGAATTTGCAGCCGCCACGTGCCTGCTTGAATGGGCCCAGGATGTCCAGCCCCCAGACCGCGAACGACCACGAGAGCGGGATGGTCTGAAGGGCCTGAGCTGGCAGGTGCGTCTGCTTGGCGTGGAATTGGCATGCCCGGCACTGCCGCACAAGGTCTGCTGCATCCTTCAGCGCGGTGGGCCAGTAAAAACCTTGACGGAATGCCTTTCCTACCAAGGTTCGGGAGGCTGAGTGCGCTCCACATTCTCCCTCGTGGATCTCGGCCAGGAGCTCGAGACCTTGTGCCCGAGCGATGCATTTCATGAGCACTCCATTGGCACCGCGTCGGTAGAGTGTCTCTTCCACCAACACGTACCTTTTGGAGGTGCGGGCAATGCGCTCGCTTTCCTCGCGTTGCTCGGGCAATGACACGTCTTGCAGATACGCCTGGATTTCCGAAATCCAGGCCACCTGGCGCGTGATGTCGGTCCCGGCAGGACCAGGCTGTGGCTGGTCCGCCGGGTCCGGGGCGTCGGGGCCGACCGACTCCTGCCCTCGGGGCGGTTCGGGGCTCGCCGACGGCTCAGTGAGTCTTTCTTCAAATGTGCCTGGCGGGGCTGGGGCTCGCGCGGACGCAATCCTAGATAGCTCGTCCGCCAAGGTATTATCTCTTCTGGGAATATGGCGCAGTTCGAGGCCATCGAAATGACGCTCCATACGTCGTACTTCCTTGACATATGCTTCCATCTGGGGGTCGGTGCATTGGTACTCTTTGGAAACTTAGTTCATAACTAGTTGGGAGTCGCCGAGGACTAGCAAACGGTAGATGCCCATGCCTGCTGCCGCTCGCAACCCCGCTAGGAGCCCTTCGTACTCGGCCATATTATTGGTCGCTCGGAAGTCAAGTCAAACGATGTACCGGAGTACGTCGCCTATCGGGGAGGTTAACGCAACTCCTGCCCCGGCCCCCTGTAAGGTGTGTGAACCGTCAAAGTTCATCACCCAATGCATGGTCCATTGGCCGCGATCCTCCACACTCTCGGGTTCACCCGGGGGCTGATCGTTATCAGCCACCGGCGTCCATTCTGCCATGAAATCGGCCAAGTCCTGGCTCTTGATCGCGTGACGAGCTTCGAATTGCAGGTCGAACTCTGACAATTTAATATCCCACTTGACTACCCGTCCCGTGCCCTTTCGGTTATGCAAGATCTGCCCGAGAGGATAGAACGTGACTACCGTTACCCGATGTGCCTGGAAGTAGTGGCGCGAGCCACAAGCACGGCGTAGAGCTTTTTTGGGCTTGCGGGTAACGTGTCTTTGCGTCCCGTAGCGCCTCACTAATAAAGTAGACTGGCCGCTGCACCTTGGTGCGGGCTTTAGCTACTTTACCCGGCAACAGCTCGGGTGCACCGGGCGGGTTACTCCTCGGTGTCCGGGCGGCGGGCCATCGCTTTCCCGGGCCCTCGTGGCCGCTCCGGGTGAAAGGGGCCTCGGGAGCCCCCGGACTAGGGTGTTGGGTGGCTCCCTGAAGCTCGCGGGGCCAAAGGCCGCCTCCGGCTCCTGGTGCTTCCTCAGCCAACACCGTTCCAAGGTCTCCTGCCTCCGGGCACGGTGAGGCTGGGGGCGTCTGAGAGACTGGCTCGTCATCGCGCTCCACAACCAACGCCGCACCGATTACTTGGGGAGTTGTCGCCAAATATAAAAGGAGGGGTTCTCCTTCTTGAGGTGCCACCAACACGGCGGCGAGGAGGTAATGCTTGAGCTCGCTCAAGGCTTTCTCTGCCTCGTCGGTCCAAGTGAAGGGGCCAGTTCGCTTTAGCAACTTAAATAGAGGGAGCACCCGCTCTCCCAGTCTTGATATGAAACGGCTCAGGGCAGCTACACAATCAGTAATTTTTTGTACATCCCTGACCTTCCTGGGGGGCCCATCTCCTCTATCGCCTTTATTTTTGCAGGGTTGGCCTCGATGCCTCGGGCAGAGACCAAAAACCCTAAAAGCTTTCCTGTCGGTACCCCGAACACGCATTTTTCTGGGTTCAGCTTCATGCGGGAGGACTGAAGGTTATCAAATGTCTCGGCCAGGTCCGGGAGCAAGGTCCTTTGGTCCTGGGACTTGACCACGAGATCATCGACATACGCCTTAACATTACACCCTATTTGGTCTTTCAACGTGATGCGGACACCACGTTGGAAAGTGGACGTGGCATTCTTTAAACCAAAAGGCATAAACATGTAGCAAAAGGTACCCATAGGGGTGATAAATGCAGTTTTCTCCTCATCCTCTACAGCCATGCGGAACTGATGATAACCAGAATATGCGTCTAGAAAACATAAAAGGTCGCACCCCGCAGTGGAGTCGATTATCTGGTCTATTCGGGGCAGAGGATAAGGGTCTTTAGGACATGCCTTGTTGAGGTCGGTGTAGTCGATGCATATGCGCAGCTTGTGGTTGGCCTTCGGGACGACCACCGGGTTAGCCAACCATTCCGGATGCAGCACCTCCCGGATGAAGCCGGCCTCCTGGAGCCGTGCCACCTCTTCGCGGATGAACGCTTGTCGCTTTGGGGCCTGTCGCCTCACCTTTTGCCGGACCGGTCGTGCATTCGGCCGCACTGCAAGTCGGTGCTCGATCACCTCCCTGGGAACTCCGGACATATCCGACGGCTTCCAAGCAAACACGTCGGCATTCGCCCGCAGGAAGGAGACGAGCGCGTCGTCCTATTTGGGGTCCAAGTTGCCGCCAATTCTGGCAGTCTTGGGCGGGTCGTCGCCCAGCTGAATGGGCTTGATCACCACCTCGTCGACAGAGGTGATGTGATGTTTGGGGGCCCGAGAACCCGAGGCCTCTCCCTGAGGGCCCTCAGGTTCAACGCGGTCGGCCGCCGCAATATCATCCATGCGTGCCTCCGTGCAATCCAGCGTGGTCTTGACGTCGGCATGGATGGTGATGGGGCCTCCGGGGCCCGGCATCTTGAGCTGGCGGGAGGCGTAATGGGTAGCCGCCATGAACTTCACCAACGTCGGCCTCCCGAGCACGGCGTTGTAGGGCAGATTAAGGTCCATCATATCGAAGTCAATCCGCTCGGTGCGGAAATTGGCGATACTCCCAAAGGTGATCGACAGCGCGATCTGCCCGAGGGGCCACACCTTCCCGGGCGTCACCCCAATGATGGGATAGAATGGCCCGAGCACCATCCCCGGGGCCTTGATCGCATCAAAGGCCTTCGGGGATAGTATGTTGAGGGCCGCACCCCCGTCAATCAAGACTCGGGCGACCTTGACGTTGCAAATGGTGGGGGAGGTCACGAGGGCCAAGTGGTCGCTACGTGTGATGCTCCCAGGGTGATCTGTCTGGTCGAAGGTGATTGGCACCCCTGTCCAGTGCGACTTTCGGGCCGCCTCATGGGACGACACAGCCGCGAGGAGCTCATGCCTCATAGTCTTGAGGCTTTGACGGGACACCTGGGCGCCTGCCCCTCCGTCGATGGTGGCGACGACGTGCTTGGGGTCCTGGTAACCCAGATCATCATCTTTGCCTCCGACTTGGCCGCACTCTTGGCCTCCTCTCGTCGGTTGTCCGAGCGTTCCGCCGGGGCTTTACCCTTGCGGCGGGCTTCCTTCTCCCTCTCCCTCCTCTCCTGCTCGTACTTTTGTACTCGCTCGGCCAAGTTCTTGACCGAGCGGCACTTGGAGAGGTCGTGGTGGGAGGTTTGGTGCACCATGCACCACTTGTCCCCGTCCTGGCCCTAGGGGCGAGGGTCCGGGGAGCGCCTGCGGTTGCCCGCGGGCTTGCCCTTCCGTGAGGGCTTCTTGGCACCGTCGACGGCAAGGACGTGGCCTTCTTCGCCACCGCATGACGGCTTGCGCTTCCGCCGCCACTCACGTCGTTCCTCTCGGGACGCGGAGGGGGCAGTGTTGGTGGAGGCTGGAGCAGGATTCCTAGGGTTCCTGTGGACCCCCGTTTTTGGAACGGGAATCTTTCGTGTTCTTAGTACCATTTCCCTGGATCGAGTAGTTGGTACCCACGAAATACGATCTGAATAACCAGTGCACATGCACGAATAGTCTTACAACGAAATTATTACAACGATAGGCCCGAAGGCAATGTTCACCACACAGACCTCATGGTCCTGGATACAACACAAAAGCGTAAATTAGATACGGCGGAATAAAGGCAGCGGCATGTCGGTTGCGCAACGACCGGGGCTAAGACCTAGTAAGCGCCATCGCCTTCTTCGCCTTCCCGGTAGTAGGCATAAGGATCCTCCGATTCTTCATTCCCACCATCTGAAGGTTTGTGCGTATAGCAAGGGTGAGTACCAACCGTACTCAGCAAGCCAACACGGAAGTGATGCATATGATAGGGTTATTCAAGGAATGGCTGAGGCTCTTTTGCGTAAAGCCAATTTTTATAAATTCTTTCACAAGCCTATCAACTAGCCAAGTCAAGTTTTAGTTCCATGGTTCATTAATTCGGCGACGGTTCTGTCTACCATCCATCGTGATTCCAAGGATGGCTTCCCGCCTCCGATTCGTTATGGTTTTCTGGGGAGTCCACCCTTCTCGCATCTCGAGAAGTTGATCCACCAGCGAATGAAATCATCATGCAAACCCATCCCAGCATTTTTAAGTTCAAAGTCTAGCCAAGCGAAAGTCTTGTCACGACGCTCAATATCCGCGAGCACGGCTATTCGAATAGATTGATTTATTCACACTGCAGTGGATGTACACTTTACCCGTACTCCGTGACAACCCAACAAATGAGCCTACGTCCCAACACATGAGACGGTCACGGCAAAGCCTTTCGATAACCTCACTTTGGCAGTACCCGCTCCATGAACTTAAGCCCTCATGCACTCTAGCCGTCATTTTCTAGCAGTGAGAGGAGTTCTGGTGCACCCGGGGTAAGGGAAAACTTCCTCAATCTTTAAGTTCAATTAATATCGATTTAATTCCACCATCCACAACATAGGCCGCAGCCTCATCCTCATCACACAAACCACATCATAAAGAACCATCTATGCAAGGATACTACCTCCGCTCAGCTATCTAGTCAGCTAGGTCTATACCCATTCGAGAAGTACGGTTGTACTGGCTCGTTTCCCGGCTATCTCATGGCTCGGTCCTTAATTGACCAGGGTCGGCACTTGCCTTTTCCGAAATCCACCCAAATCATCCGGCCGCCCCAGTCTAAAACATTTGTATAGTATTTTCAATTTTCATCAAACTTAGTTCATCATTCTCATGGCCATGTGGCGCTCATGTCTCCACAGGCCGCATCTCAACTACCTTCCCTAAGGTAGTTGCCCAAGCACAAAGCTTCTTTGTAAAATCATGAGTATGCAGGGATCTAGTATAAGCAGGGCTAGGCATTTTTACCGAAGTTAGCCTCCGGTCATATCACATCGAAGGTTACAAAGAATAATTCTAATGGTAATCAACATCAAGGTAGGGTATGTCAAGCATAGGTACTCATTTGTGTATAGCATGCAATTTGTAATTGAAATCAACATCATTTCGCAAAGTAGGATCAATATGTTCAAAGAGTGTGATGACTTGCCTTGCTCGCACGCTTGTGGAGTGGTGTCTTCAACGCGGTCGATGCCGGTCTCTTCAGGTGCTACCCGTACGTGTGAAAGATCAATCGAATCCGATTAGAATCTCATATAACACCAAAAGGTCGAAAAGATCCGAAAAAGCCTCAGAAACGATTCCAAGCGCTAAGCCTAAATTCCTATTTGAGTTTGTACTAAGATCGCCCCGGAAAACTCCAAGTTTTGACATTGGGTCGATGACTTAGGGTTTTCGCAAAGCGACGATCGCGATTTGCTCAAGAAAATAGAGTTGAAAATATCCGCGGAGGGATTCGTGTTTGGGGTTTTGAAGGTCCGAGCACAAAAAGAGAAACATATTTAAATGGCGAGAACAATCTAAACGAAATTCGGATTCAAAAACGACGCAAAACGAAATTTCGGAAAAGTCCGATTTGGATTTTCAAATTTTTGCACCGAGAAAACATACAAGAAAATAATTTAATTTTGCCCAAAATTTTACTCAAACCTTCCCAAAATATTTTTCCAAATTTTCTAAAATTTTTCCAAATTTCTCCCTATTTTTCTTTTTCTTTTTTTTTTTTCTTTTTTCTTTTTCTTTTTCTTTATTTTCTCTCGCGCCACTGTTCATTGCCCTTAATGTGTTCGACCGAGGCTCGGCAAAACAGAGGCGACGGCGGCGCTAGCGCGCGAGGGAAAAGGGGCGGCGGCGGGGCTTACCGGCGATGGCGGCCATCGGGAGGTACGGTGAGGCCGGGCGACTTCGGCGCACGGCGGCGACGGCGTTGGTGCTCGGGAAAGAGAAGGGAGAGGCGGCGGTGGTGCGGAAAAGGGGCGGGGACGCCGGCCTTTTATAGGCGCGGCGGGAGAGGAAACGGGAGGGGGGGCCGGGGGCGGGCTGCCACGCGGCGGCGCAAGGGGTCGGGCCGGGCGCGGGTTGGCGACGCGCAGCGCGAGTTCGGGCGGGGTCCGGCACGAGTCGGAGACGCGCGGCGCGGCGCGGCGGGGTCCGGTGCGGGTCGGCGACGCGCGGCGACGATGGCGCACGGCACGGGCGGGGTCGGTACGGCGCGCGGCGCGGACGCGAGGCGAGGCGGGGTCCGCGCGGGCGCGCGTGCGCGCGGCGCGTGGCGCGCGCGAGGTGGGGCGATCGCGCGCGGTGGGGCAGGGCAGTACCGAACGCGGCGAGCACGGCGCGGCGCGTGTCGCGCGCGGCGGGCGCGCGGTACGGCCGGTACGGCGTCGAGCACTGGCGCAGCGTAAATAGTCGATTTTATATTTTCCCGATTTTCAAATTCTTATTTCCTTTTTCTATTTTCCTTCCTTCTAAAAATTCAAAATAAATTTCAATATTCCAAAAATAATTCTTAACATTATATTTTCAACTTTTTCTCCACTTTTATTTTTCATATTTATTTATTTAAATTCCTTTTTCCTAATTTTCATACTTCACCTATTTATTTTCCAAAAATTTTCCGATTTCGAGTAAGACTCCCAAATATTTTATTGTTTATTTTATGTCCTAATTTATCTTCCACCATCCACAATTACTATTCTATTTCTCCAAATTCGCATTTTCATAAATCCGCATCTTATCTTCGATTTCTTTTAAAAATTCCTAATTCGAATTTCGAATTTTTCTCTCCGACAAACTCCAAATCATCCATAAACACCAAAAGGGAATTGATCACAACTGGATTTGTGCAACTGAGCTGGCAAATAAGAAGCAACAAACCCGAGGAGAAGCAACAAGCGAAGGTTTTTGAAAGTTCCGATTTTTACGTTTCGATTTCAGTTTCTTCGATTTTCAGGATGTTACAAACCTACCCCCCTAACAATAAATCTCGTCCCCGAGATTTCTTTCCGGTTGCTGAGTAGGTGTGGGTATTCCGTCTTCAGGAAATCCTCGCTTTCCCAGGTAGCCTCCTCTTCAGTGTGGTTGCTCTATTGTACTTTGTACATGCGCCATGACTTGGTCTGTATCTTCTTTTCTGCCTCGTCCAGTATCTTTATTGGATGCTCCGGGTAGGTGAGATCACTGTTGATATGGAGGGTTTCCAAAGGAGCTTGCTCCTCTGGCACCCGCAGGCATTTCTTCAACTGCGACACATGGAATACTGGGTGGACATCGGAGATGTTCTCGGGCAACTCCAGCTGGTAGGCCACTTCACCTCTTCTAGCGTTTATCAAGAATGGGCCCACATATCTCGGTGCGAGTTTCCCTTTGACCTTGAACCTCTGAGTTCCTCGTAGTGGTGAGACTTTTAGATATACATAGTCACCTTCATTGAATTCTAATTCTCTTCGACGGGTATCCGCGTAGCTCTTTTGTGGAGATTGGGCAGCTTGTAATCGGTCCCGGATCAGGCGAACCTTTTCCTCGGCCTCTTTGATTATGTCAGGCCCGAATACGGCTCGTTCACCGGTTTCTGACCACATCAATGGGGTTCGGCATCGGTGAACAAATAGGGCTTCGTTTGGTGACATCTTCAGACTGGCTTGGTAGCTGTTGTTGTAGGAGAATTCGGCGTACGGTAAACATTTCTCCCAATCCTTGGTGAAATCCAACGCACAGGCTCTCAACATATCTTCCAAGCACTTGATTTGTCCTTTCGGTCTGCTCGTCGGTCTGTGGGTGGTAAGCGGTACTGAAGGCAAGGTGACTTCCGAGTGCCTCGTGAACTTTGCTCCAGAAATGAGACGTGAATTGGGTACCGCGATCCGATATAATCCTTTTGGTACACCATGGAGACATACAATCCTACTCATGTATAGTTCTGCTAGCTTGGCACTGTTGTAGTTAGTCTTTACGGGAATAAATCCGGTGGTCTTGGTGAGCCGATCTACTATTACCCAAATGGAATCATAACCGATTGCGTTTTGGGTAGTCCAACGATGAAATCCATGCCTATCTCGTCCCATTTCCATTCGGGAATCTTGAGCGGCCGCAGTAAGCCCGCCGGTCGTTGATGCTCGCTTTCACCCTTTGGCATACATCGTATACGGCTACATATTCGGCTACGTCTCTCTTCATATTGGGCCACCAAGATTCTTCCTTCAAATCTCGGTACATTTTCGTGCTTCCCGGATGTAACGAATATGCTTGATTCGTGTGCTTCTTTTAAGATCAACCCCTCAAACCACCTTGTTCGGTACGCAGATTCTTTTCTTGTACCACGGATTCCCTTGTCGTCTACCGAAAATTCCTTAGCGCGTCCGGCGGCCATGCGCTCTTTGATTTCTTGGGTTTCCTCATTTCCCTTTTGAGCCTCTTCTATTTGAGTCCTCGAAGGGGTTGGATTTCCGGTGAGTTTACTTCTCCGTGAGGAATCAGTGCGAGCAGATTAAGCCGAGCCATTTCTTCTTGGAGCTCGCTGGCCATACCTTCCAACCTCATATGGTTGCATTGGGCTTTGCGGCTTAACGCATCGGCCACTACATTTGCCTTGCCGGGATGGTAATGGATTCCTAGATCATAATCTTTGATCAATTCCAACCATCGTCTCGTCGTAGGTTGAGATCGGATCGAGTAAAGAAGTATTTCAAGCTCTTGTGATCGTATATACATCACAGTGGTTCCCGATCAGATAGTGTCTCCAGATCTTCAATGCATGAACAATCACCGCTAATTCCGTGTCGTGTGTGGGATAGTTCTCCTCGTGGGGTCGTAACTATCGCGAGGCATATGCTACGACCTTTCCATCCCGCATTAATACGCCTCCCAGTCCTTGCCGAGACGCATCACAAGACATCACGAAATCCTTGGTTGTCGTAAGGTTAAGATTGGGGCGGTGATTAACTTTTCTTTTAGTTGGTCGAAGGCTTCTTGACACTTCTCGCTCCATACAAATTTCTTTTCCTTCTTCAGATGTTGAGTCATGGGTCGGGCTATTGTGGAAAACCCTTCGATGAACCTTCGGTAATATCCGGCCAACCCCAAGAAACTCCGAACTTCTGTTACTGACTTGGGTGCCTTCCATTCCGTAACAGCTTCGACCTTGGCAGGGTCTACCGCAACTCCTCCGGCTGAGACTACATGGCCAAGAAAAGCGACTTCCTTGAGCCGAACTCGCATTTGCTAAATTTTGCATACAATGGTGTTCTCAGCTTTTCCAAGACGGTCGTAGATGCTCCGCATGCTCCTCATCGTCCTTGGAGTAGATAAGTATATCGTCGATAAATACCACTACGAATTTATCCAGGTATTCCATGAATACCTTGTTCATCAGATTCATGAAATATGTCGAGGCGTTGGTCAATCCAAAGGACATTACTGTGAACTCATATAAGCCGTAACGTGTAGAGAACGCCGTTTGGGAATATCTCCGCTCTAATCTTCAGTGATGATATCCCGACCGAAGATCAATCTTTGAGAACACTTGCGCACCCTTAAGTTGATCGAATAGGTCATCGATTCGAGGTAGTGGGTACTTGTTTTTGATAGTCACTTCATTCAACGATCGGTAGTCCACACACATCCTCATACTCCCATCCTTCTTCTTGACGAAGAGTACGGAGCTCCGGAGAAGAACGGGCGTACAAATCCTTTCTCTTGTAGTTCTCTCGATTTGCTTCTTGAGTTCTTCTAACTCGTTGGCCGGCATTCGGTAAGGTCTCTTGGATATGGGGCGTACTGTGCATTAGGTCGATGATAAATTCTATGTCGCGATCCGGGGCATTGGGCAATTCCTCGGGAATACGTCCGGTATTCTTGCACTACCGGCATCCCGCTCGAGGTAGCATGGTGAATACTCCCGCAGCTTGCTCGCATAGCATCGGGTTTTGGTCCATAGTTATGTTCATTGGTGATCCCATGGGGTGGATACCATGACTTCCCTTCGACTGCAGTCTATGATTCCATTGTTCTTGGTCAACCAATCTATCCCGAGTATGATATCAATGGTTTGGTGCGATAGTACCATAAGGTTTGAAAGAAATACCACGTCCCTAATCCGTATGGGCACATTGATGCAAGCATGGAGTACGGTTATGTTTCCCAGTGAGTGTACCAACATGGGTCTCTTAAGTTCTACCTGGTGTAGGTGGTGTTGTTTGCTTACTTGTGAAGATATGAATGAATGAGATGCCCGAATCAAATAAGACTTTAACTGGGGTAGAGTTGATAGAGAACATACCCATCAACACGTTCTAATCCTCCTACGCTTCTTCAGCACGCACATGATTTACCTGGCCACGTTGAAATCCGGTGGCAGTCTCATTGGGTTGCGGGGTCCTAAATAGACTGCGTCCTGCAGCAGGAGTGGGGGTTCCCCGGACGGCCGTTGCATTGGCGCCGGTGCGCACGGGAGTGTTGCAAAATAATTTTTTGCAAATTTTTTGCACGGCTATTCAAATTTTTGCACCGAGAAAACATACAAGAAAATAATTTAATTTTGCCCAAAATTTTACTCAAACCTTCCCAAAATATTTTTCCAAATTTTCTAAAATTTTTCCAAATTTCTCCTTATTTTTCTTTTTCTCTTTTTTTTTTTTCTTTTTTCTTTTTCTTTTTCTTTATTTTCTCTCGCGCCACTGTTCATTGCCCTTAATGTGTTCGACCGAGGCTCGGCAAAACAGAGGGCACGGCGGCGCTAGCGCGCGAGGGAAAAGGGGCGGCGGCGGGGCTTACCGGCGATGGCGGCCCTCGGGAGGTACGGCGAGGCCGGGCGACTTCGGCGCATGGCGGCGACGGCGTTCGTGCTCGGGAAAAAGGGAGAGGCGGCGGTGGTGCGGAAAAGAGGCGGCGGACGCCGGCCTTTATAGGCGCGGCCGGGGAAAGGAAACGGGAGGAAGGGGGCCGGCGGGGCGGCGCCACGCGGCGGCGCAAGGGGTCGGGCCGGCGCAGTTGGGCGACGCGCGCACGAGCGCGGGGGTGGTCCGCGCGAGTCGGCGGCTGGCGGCGCGAGCGCGGGCGGGTCCGACACGGGTCGGCGACGCGCGGCGCCGATGGCGCACGGCACGGCAGGGGCTGCCAGCGGCGCGCGGCGCGGGCGGGGCGCGAGGCGCGGCGGGTCCGCCTGGGCGCGTGCGCGGGCGCGCGTGGCGCTGCGCGGGTGGGGCGGCGCGCGCAGTGCGAGGCAGAGGGCCGGCGCGCGGCGGCGCGGCGCGGCGCGTGTCGCGCGCGCGGCGGGCGCGAGACGGCCGGACGGCGTCGAGCACCGGCGCAGTGTGAACAAGTGCGATTTTATATTTTCCCGATTTTCAAATTCTTATTTCCTTTTTCTATTTTCCTCCCTTCTAAAAATTCAAAATAAATTTCAATATTCCAAAAATAATTCTTAACATTATATTTTCAACTTTTTCTCCACTTTTATTTTTCATATTTATTTATTTAAATTCCTTTTTCCTAATTTTCATACTTCACCTATTTATTTTCCAAAAATTTCCTGATTTCGAGTAAGACTCCCAAATATTTTATTGTTTATTTTATGTCCTAATTTATCTTCCACCATCCACAATTACTATTCTATTTCTCCAAATTCGCAGTTTCATAAATCCGCATCTTATCTCCGATTTCTTTTAAAAATTCCTAATTCTGAATTTTGAATTTTTCTCTCCGACAATCTCCAAATCATCCATAAACACCAAAAGGGAATTGATCACAACCGGATTTTTGCAACCGAATGGCAAATAAGAAGCAACAAACCCGAGGAGAAGCAACAAGCGAAGGTTTTTGAAAGTTCCGATTTTTACGTTCCGATTTCGGTTTCTTCGATTTTCGGGATGTTACAGTTCCGTACCGAGCCTCTTCCTTGCGGGCCACCCGGTCAGCAAGCTCGAAGAGCTCGGTGGTGGTTCGGGGGGCCCTTGACTCGATCTTCTCCAGCATGACGTCGTGGCATACGCCACTCCAGAAGGCGAAGATCACTGCATGGTCAGCGATGGACGGTATGATGTTGCGTACCTGGCAAAAACACTGGATGTATTTGCGCAGGGACTCGTCCTCTCCTCGCCGAACCATGTGAAGGTTAGCTTCCACTCCCGGGCGCGGGTACGTGCCCTGGAAGTTAGAGGTGAACTGCTGGCACAAGTCGTCCCACGAAGTGACAGACTGGGTCGGCAGATTCATTAGCCAGGAACGAGCCTGGCCCTTGAGCGCCATGGGGAAGAAGTTGGCCATGACGAGCTCGTCACCTCCAGCGGCCTCGTTGACCGTGGTGTAAATCTGGAGGAACTTCTCCGTGAGGGCCGACCTAAACTTGTTAGGCCAGCGCACATTGCGGAGGCTGGAGACGATCGCTGACTGCCCTGCCTACTGGGAGGGCGATGAGGGCCGGGAGCCCCTTGGGTGCTGCACGCCCCGCTCGCGGGCCGGGCCACTACGGCCGCACGCCGTGCCCTGGGAGGTTCTCCCTGAGGCGGGGCCGGTGCGGCCGCTCACCGGGTGCTTGCGCCTCCTGACGAGGAAGCGCAGCCCGAGCCCGCCCCGCGACGCTCGTCGTGGCGCCGCTCAATACGAAGACAGCGCCCTGTTCGTGTATAGCGATCCCGAGGCGCCTGGTTGGGCTGCGGCCGGGAGGCTCTCTTCTGCCCTCGCGACGGCTGCCGCCCATCGGGCTCGTCGTCTAGAGGATGAGCTGACCGCGGTATGTGAACCACGCGGTCGATGACTTGAGGAAGCGAGGTCGGCGGCCAACTGACGCTGGGCCGTGCCGACTAGCTTCGCCACGTCGTCAAACCAACGCTTAGCGTTGGATCCCTCGCCCGGTGTTATCAGGGGGTGGCGCAAGAGCGCCTCCGCTGCCTGGAGGGCGCCTTCAGGCGTGCCAAACTTCGGCCGGCGATGGACGTCGCTCCGGCGCGGCTCGCCGGTACGTCCGCTTGGGCGTAGCCCGGATCCAGCGGGTACGTTGGCAACCCTGCGAGGCACATGGCCTCCTCCGCCCACAACCGCTATCTCAGCGGGGGGCAGAGGAGGTGGTACGGCCCTGGCCGCCGCCGCAACCATCGGAGGGGGTGAGGGGGACAAAGGTCCTCCCTCCTCCGAGCGGAGATGTCAGAAGTTGGGGTTGTGCCCGCCCGTGTCAACCTTCTCGGCTGCCTTGTTGGACAAGTCACACTCGCGGGTAGCGAGTGAGCCGGACGCGGACCGTAGGACGTGGTCGCGGACCATGGCGAGGACGGGGGCAGGCGGTTTCGGCGGGAGACGGAAGGGATGCGGGAGTTTAAACCCAAATGCAACGCGCTCCCCCTACCTGGCGCGCCAGCTGTCGATGCGTGTGATCGACACGCGGGAATCCGGGGGACCCCCTTTTTGGTTCGGCACAGGGGAGCGGTGAATCAGGGTTCAAACTCGCAGTGAGATGGAGAGAAGGTAGGAAGATGGAAGAAAATCGTAATCACAAAGGACACGAAGGAATTATACAGGTTCGGGCCGCCAAGGGGACGTAATACCCTACTCCTGTTTTTTGTGCTATGTGGAGAGTGAATTACGTGGATTGGTGTGGTTGTTCTTCCTTGGGGATGCTTTGAAGCGATGACCGAGGTGGAAATGCTCAAAGCCCAAGGTTGAAGAGGCCGAGCCAAAGATCACCCAGAGGCTAACTCCAAAAAATAGCAGAACCCCTTTTACGATGGACTTGGGCCTCCTTTTATAGTGCAAGGGGACACCACAATAGTCCCTGGCTTTTCCTACTCCGTTCCACGTGATGGAGCGGTTCTTGCCCTGTCTTGTCGGGGAAGCTACCCATATTCATGTTCCTGTTGCCGCGTCACGGGAGTTGGTGAAAGAAACGGGCGTTGTGGCCGCCATGCTGCTGACGTGAGGATGGGCCAACCTACCTACTCCAGTGGGGCCTACCGATCGGTGGCCCTCCGCCTGGAGAGGGGTCGACGCGACACCCCCAGCACTCGTGTTCTCACTCCCACGCGCCACCCAGCGCATTTAATGCGACTGGACGGGGCGTGGAGGGAGGCGTGTGTGGAATGGCCGTGCGGCCATACTGATGTCGCCGTCAAAGACTTTATACCCTCTCTCCCTCGAGACGGGCAAAAAGGGTGATGATGAGCGGCTGTCAGACGTGCCTCACATCACAATAAATGTGACGGGGTAGGCATCTGGCCTCTCTCCAGGCATTAAATGTGGTGGTTGGCAGTTGGCGGTTGCACTCGCTCCTCTCTCGGAGAGGTGCGGGGTGATGGACGGGGAGTCCGGGTGATCCCGGACCCTGCCGTCTGGGAGAGCGGAGGCCTCCGGGCAGCCCCCGAGCCAGGTCCCCTTGGGGACGGCCACGTGGCCGCCCGTGGCTGGACCTGCATGAGCCGTTCGAGATATGTCTTTGGGGCGCCCGGTAAGCGAAGGCGCCTTCCTTCTTCGACATCGCGTTCTCGATATACCCCCGGGCCCATATCACCGACAGTGTTAGTCATATAAAGAAAAAAATATCATGAGATGTAGATCCTACTTTCGCCGGCTTACCCTTTCCTCCTTTTTCTACTCTCCTATCGGTGGTGGCGAATGGCAACAACAGCCCAAGCGTGGAGAAAACAAACCAAGTGTGTTCATCGCCTGCTTCGTATTCACCATCCTGAATGACGGCAAGGTCATCATCATCGACATCAACTAGGAGTATTTTGACCTCAGCTCAATGTGCCTCGTCGTTGTTGACCCTCACGGCATCCTCGTTCGAGTCATTAACCACGTAGTTTATCTACATCTATCTCTCGATGGCGATAGTTGCTTCTACCCGATGGTGGGGAGCGGCAGAAAGGAAGGGCCCTAGTCCTGGTGGCTTTTTCTCGCTGGAAGGTAAGCAATGGCAGGAACTGAGCGGTGAGATGGTGACGCAGGCGAGGCTGAGGGCTAGCTCGTGTTTACCACAGAAAGATGTCGACGACCTGCCAAGTGTGATGGGCCTCGGCAACTCGAGTCCTGAGAGATAGAGAGGAGGCAACGAATTCGATGTCTATCGGTCTCGTTGACCTTCTCTAAAGGAGATCCGGAGATAACCTTGCATGAGCTCGAGCACCATGCGCACAGCTAGGGCAGGCCGACCACGTCGAAGCCATCTAGTCGTCATCCATGGCGACGAGGGTGAGGAAGGGAGGGGAGGAGTGGTTGAGGTGTAGCTGCCGTTGTGGTAATCAAAGGTTGTGCAAGCTTGTCAGGAGAAGCAAATAAGAGAGGGAGGGAGAAGAGAGAAGGTGGGGTGGTGTTTTTATTGGTGGGGTTCACTAGTTTTATTTTTAAATTTTTTTTCTAATTAAATGTCATGTAAGTGCCGTCCAGGTGACAAGTCTATAAAAACTATGTCAATATGCTGACGGTAAAAGATTCTACCATCGAGTTTAATTTATATTGGATTTAATGGTTAGGGGACACTATATCCGGTTTTATGGCTAACTGACGTTTCATCCGTAGTTGAGGAACATAAATGGACTTTCTCAGTGCTATGGTATCGAGCCATTTCAATCAGGCCAGTTGAGGCTTCAAACTGAAACTAAACAGGCCGAACTCGTTAGGTCTATGGGCAAACAGAAAACGGAATTCCAGCCATGCTGGAATATAAAACCGTGCACTTTGGGGATCAGTTGTCCACGGGCCGCAGCCACAGGGCGGCCCAAAATTCATCCCGATTTGTCCCCAGCGCGCAAGGCCTAGTGCCCAACCATGGTAAAGCTTTCTGCCCCGCGTTGGCACTTCGCCGCACACCGTTATATGGCCTGTTTTGCTGTTGGCATGGAAACTGTACCAACCAATTTGTTATGGCAGTCCACCGTGAGCTTCAGTTCTCAGCCAACGACGACCCAAGGTTGACAAGTCGAGATTTCGAGATATACGTGCAACATACGGCACACGGCAGGGCTGCTGCACATACGGATTAAAGTTCACTCAGGACACTGTAGGACGACGGCAGTAGATTGCGTCTGAAATATGCAGACTTTGGTCGAAATGTTTCCGAAATAAATACTACGTAGACCATACTGGTACTGGGAGCATCATGACTATTACTCACTTCTTATATTTTGAGAGGAAAGGAACACGCCTAGACATCAGACTATACCAAACGTGGGCACCAACCTAAACCGATCCGACGATACACGCGCACCACACAGTATCACGCCCATGTGCGGCGTTCAATGCGGCCCGGAAGGCAGAGGCCGACGAAGACCGAGACGCCAGCGGCGGAGCGGCGTCGTCTTGTACGTGGCTGCATCTGCGTGTACGTGGCCGCGCGCACGCACGAGTCCCCAGCGCGTGATTGTTGGCGACCTCCGCTCCCGGTCCCCGGCCGCGGGAAGCGAACGCACGAACCAAGTAGGAGTAACTGGAGTACAGTAGCAGATAATGAGAATGAATTGGATCGATTCATTTATCTATTAAATTTATTTATAAATTTACTTTAATAAATCTTTAAGATTATTTTAAAAATATAAATAAATCAAACGAATCAAAGTTTAAAAGGTTCAATTCAAAATGTTCACATGTATAAATATCTTTAAAAAGTTGTTTCTTTATATAATAATTTGTTTCTAAAAATTAACTAAATTTAACAAGTTTTCATAGTATAAACAAGAGTTTACAAATTTGAGTCCAAGTTTTACTCACATTTAATTATAATTTTGGATCTTAATAATGCATCATGGGTCTTGCATATATAAATAGCTCAAAATTTATACAAAGTTGCTTCTCCGTATAATAAATAATTCATACAAAATTCAACTGAATTTGATAAGTTTTTATAATATGAATACGAGTTTGAAAATTCGGGTTCGATTTTACACATATTTAACTAGAATTTTTTTGTTTTAGTAATATATCGGAGCCCCGCATATATAAAAGCTTAAAATTTATACAAAGTTACTCTCTGTACAATGAATCATTCCTACAAAATTTAATTGAATCTGATAATATGAGTTTTTCAATAGCAATGTAACTGATCCATTAAAATATTTATAAATAACATATTAATATAATAGACTCATAATAAATTTATCCTATTGAATCATGGATCAACCAACTTCCTGAAAATTAAAATTAATTTAATCATTTTCAGATACCGCAAAACACGGTGGAATCACGCGGCAATCATCGTGAAAACTGTGGCTGTGACCACACCCGCGACGCCCCGCAATGACCAATGATAACGTAACGACCACCACCGCTCCGCGAGGTTTAACGCTAGAAAATCACGCGCGCCGGCGCCGCTCGCGCGACTCGCCCCTTTTCCCCTCCGAGGCTCCGACCCCTCTTTTTCCCTCCGACCCGGCGAGCCGTGCTCAGCACAGGCATCATCAGGCAGGGTACCCAACGCCGGGCAACGTCGCATTGACGCGACTACGCGAGATTTGGGACCAAAATCGAGCCAGATTACGGGGCGCACAACGTACGAGCAGAGAGGCTCACACTCACATGCGCGCTGCTCAGGCGGTGAGGAACGGCGAGTGATCGATCGAGCTCCTTTCCGGCAATGATTAGGTCGGCTTTTTTATTTTCCTGCATGGTTGTTGCATGGCCAGGAGCCCACGATGTACAAGGGCACCAGCTCAGGGCGAGCATGGTGGAGGTGACGGAGCAAGCCGCTGCTTATGTATCAGTCAGCGGCCAGCCCATTTATTTGCTCCTCGGCATCAGAAGCTTCATACTTTGAGATGTTTTATGTCAATCGCAACTCAATTAACTTTTATACTTATCATATCATACCGACCCTAGATATATAAACTATATAAACTATATGGATATATAAACTATCCTAGATATATAACCCTAGATATATAAACTATATGGATGGTATTTTCAAAATAAATTATCAGTCAATCATCTTTTTTTTATCCATCTGTTTTTTATTTTTATTCTCGTTTCTTGGTAAAGATGGTTTCTTGAAAAAAATAGTTTCTTTATTTTATTCCCTCTTCTCTTATTAACTCTTTGATATTATATTTAATGGTACGGATACTATTTGAGACGAAGTAAGGATAGAACTGGTTTTAGTATGGTCTTATGAGAGTCAGTAGGCCTTACGTCGTCGTCTCCAAAAGGCCTGAGCACAGTCAGGCATCGCTGAGTCACTCCTGTGCTCAACAATTGCTCGTAAAAAAGAGGTGCGTGAGAGCTGGAAAGGAGTCCGAACTGAACTTTCACGAGGTACAAACAGACTGGAAATCGATTCACACACACCCCATCAACATTCTGTAAAGAACAGTGCAACGAGGCACCGTTTCGTCCAAATTCGTTCTTCTGGATGGAGATCGTGGTTCGTGAATGCGGTGCCTTATGCTAGCGAAGCAAAGTTGCCACCATGTGATATAATGTTTTTTTATTAAGATTTAAATTTATATTAATTTTTGTTAGCAGGTTTTTAAATTACTAATGTTTCGTGTAAAAACTTTTTACATAAAAAGTTATTTTAAAATGTCAAATATATTTATTTATCAAATTTATAATAATTAAAAGCTTAATTAATATATACTAATGATTTTTGACGTGTATTAACTTAATCTCCATTTTTTTTTGTTTTCAACCATCACTCCGAACCTGAACCTGTCCTCATGCGTGCACGGAAGTTCAGTACAGCTTCGCAACAGACTGATGCTCTGACAGGCGAATTGGACGCAGGATATGGCAGGGACCAGGCAGCACCGCGGTGTGGCACTCCATGCAACTCCAGTAGTAGTATTGAAGTAGTACAGTTTGTTACTGCCGATAATGGAGGAGAGTACCTATTCAGCTCCCCTGCATGAGATATGAACAGTACTGTTCAGGATGCCATAAGCCCATACCTGAGTTATGTGCAGTGCAACTGAGTATGGTTGATGTGATTAATTACTACTCCTGCAGATTGTTTGGCATCGCCTTTGGGCTACGACCGGTACAGTTTCATTGACAAGCCTGAGCTCACCAGGAGCACAGTGAGAATGTGATTCTGTGAAAATTCAGCGTACAGGCGGAATGGACAGCGCATTGGAGTACACCGGCACGGAGCAGAAGCAGGCAGGCGGCTCACGTTTGCTTCGCATTCGCCACGCAAGCCATGCAGAATGAGACTTGCAACAGCATGCGCCGATCTGCTCAATATCATTCATGGCGCATTCCTTCCGGCCACCTAGAACACGCACAAATGCATGTGTATACCTACATGCAGTGATCATCATGAGTGAAATCTGTTAGCGTTATGGATCTCAAAACAGTTTCAGCTTTTCAGGCAAAGAGAAGTTGAGAGGTCAGCTTCATGGTGATAGAACCCGTGCAGGGTCGATCAGAGACATCAGTTCCGCCAAACCTTGAAGCACAATAGGATATGAGAGTGAAGCTGAGGCACATTCAGATCCATTTTACAAGACTGCTCCATCACAAGTGAGGAAAATTCTCTCCGGAAAGACCGAAAGAGCAAAGGAACGGTTTTTTCGGCTCGTCATTTCAGCAGCTCCAAATCTTTCAGAATGATGTGGAGATTGTGGCAATCGGGTATCTACTTGGCAAACTTATCCGACTGGAGGTAGGGATAGATTGCGCCTGCTATATCTGTAAGCTGAACTTGACTTAGGTGTTACGGTTGCCGATAAAGATAAGGCAATCGGCCTATAGTCACGGTTTGGTAAGATTGAGGAAACCGACTTAGAGTAAGATAGGGTTTCCGACTTGTAAACCCTTCCTCCCAAAACTATATAAGGGGGTAAGGGCGTCCTTGAGGATATTCCAACACTAGATCCGAGATACAACTTCATAAGCGAGAGCTTTAGATCACGAGATCAATAAAGACACTCGGCGGATCGAATCCACCGAAACAGAGTAGGGTATTACCTCACGAGAGGGCTGAACTGTCTAAATCTTCTTCTTCTCCTAACCCATTGTGCTTGGCGATCTCGATCGCGACCCCATAAAATATATTGCCGAAACCAAGTTTCGACGGTTGGCGCGCCGGTAGGGGCGCGCGTCGAGACTTCTTCAACAATCTCGCCGACAAGCGTGATGGGATCACCTTCAAGACTCGGCGACTTCGCGCCAACTTCGCCGGCGACTCCTCCCTCGACTCGGATTCGAACCGTCGGAGGGAACAACCTACTCGGCGCCGTTCGGGCTCTCCAACAGCGCCGAGATCTTCGACAACATCTTGAAGACCAAGATGCGATCCACCTTCTCCGACGACGGACTTCACTCGGCGCCATTCGGATTACCGAATGCCGCCGAGATCTCGCGCCAATCTTCTTGCCTCCCGACGGAAGCAATCTACTCAGTGAAGACCTTTCGGTGCCGTTTGGGTTACCAAACGTCGCCAAGATCTACAGCCAACTCGCTCTCCCGAGTTGGCGAGGATCCACTCGGAAGAGTCGATCCCCAAGCTCCGACTCGGACTGGAACGATCCGATCCGGTTACCCAGATCAAGGGAGGTCGCTGTCATCCTCCCGTCCTTTGGCTCTTGTTCATCCTCGAGCTCAACGGATACCTCGGCTCCGCCGGCCGACAATCTCTACGGCATCCTCTCGACGAAGCCGACAACTCCGATCGCCATATGGATCTGCGAGCCGAAGTGCTTGACGTCCTCATGGCCGAGCCGGATGAGTCCGACTCACCATGGCCGAAGGCTTGCCGAAGAGGAGCGAGCGAGTGGAGCTTGAACGCAAGACACCGAAGAAGACAAACAACGCAAAGACGAGGCCGATAAAAGGAAGCGGATCTGCGTGCGGCTGGACGATCCGCCGGGAGGCCATCCTCCAAACACGGGTTCGCAACACCAATGTCTTCCGGACGCCAGTGCAGAACGCTGCCGCCGCACTCACGCTCTTGGATACCGTCATGGAAACAGCTCGGCCAACGTGACTCCTATCTTGGATAAGATCAAGACCATCGTTGCCGCCACGGCTAACGGCCCTCCCACCACTTCGGCAAGAAGGCCGATCGAATCCGTGGCCGAAACGCCCGACAAGAGCCGGCTCCCACCCCTAAGGTCGGAGACTACGGGAGGCCAGAGCGGCTCGGCCGTCAACTAGGCCAAGAGGCCCGCCTCCCGAGTCCATGCCGAGGCACCAAGAGCGACGGTCGACTCCGCCGCAAACGACATGGACGTCCACCCGTCCACCACCGAGTCCACCGCAACGCTTCTACCCAACCACCAACATGAAGACCCCGCCGAGTGATCTCGCGGAAGTCCTCGACCGCCGCTACCAAGAGCGCGACCGTCGCACTCGGGAAGATCGGAGGGGATCACCCGATAGCGGCGACGATGGAGTACCGGCCTTCACTCGGGAGCTTCGCCGAGTGCATTGGCCGAGTGGCTTTAAGCCCACCGGGATAGAAAGGTACGATGGCAAAACCGACCCCGAATCTTGGTTAACGTATATACCCTTGCCATCCGAGCTGCAGTGGCGACAACAAAGCCATGGCGAACTACTCGCCCGTGGCCCTCGCAAACTCGGCGAAATTGGCTCACCACCGCCAAGAGGTTCAATCGGCTCGTGGAGCGAGCCGAGGGACCACTTCGTCGCCAACTTCCAAGGCACCTTCGAGAGGCCCGGCACGCACTTCGACCTTTACAATGTCATCCGAAGCCGGACGAGCCTCTGAAGGACTACATTCGTCGCTTCTCCGAGAAGCGCAACAAGATCCCGAACATCACCGATGACATCATCATCGCCGCCTTCCAGAAGGGAGTCCGTGATGAGCGCTTATCGGCAAGTTCGGATGCAAGCCACCGAAGACGGTGAAGCGAGATGTTTGAGACGGCGAATTCATACGCCAAATCAAACGACGCCATCAAGGCCGCCCGTCAAGATCGGCCCGACGAAGAGAGGACAAGCAAGCAGGAGGAAGCCGAAATCCTAAGAAGGATGGCGGCAACAACAAGCAACCGGGCCCGAAAGATCGCAAGCGCCGATCGAAGACCCGTGGCCGCAACCTCCAATACTCAACGCCGTCCCCGAGTCGCCGCCTACGACACCATCATGAACGCCCGGTGCACCCACCATCCGAATCACAAGCACGCGGCAAAGGACTCGCTTTATCTACAAGCAGTTCGCTGAACAGTACGCGGCGCAGCTCAACAAGAAGCCGACTGACGAGGCTGGCCCATCCGGCGCCAAGAAGAACAACGCGGCTGAGAATGCCGAACCCTTTCAAGACCCAGTGGGGGAGCTCAACCACATCTTCGGGGGCCCGTTAGCTTATGAATCCAAGAGGAAACGAAGCTAACCGACCGGAGGTCAACGCGGCTCAACCTTAAGTCCCTCAATATCTGCGATGGTCGGAGGTGGCCATCACCTTTGACCGCTCGGATCATCCCGACCGAGTGGTCCACCGGGACGCTATCCACTCGTCCCTGGACCCCGTAGTCCGCAACATCGAGCTTAAGCGCGTCCTCATCGACGGGCAGCGCCCTCAACATCCTGTTTGCCAAGACTATGGATGAAATGCGAGATCCCGAGGGCCGAACTCAAAGCAAGCTCAGCCCCTTCCACGGAGTTATCCCGGGCTATCTTCAACACCACTCGGCATATCTCTCTCCCAGTCACCTTCGGAGCCCGAGAGAATTTCCGAACGGAGAACGTCACCTTTGAGGTGGCCGACTTCGAAACGGCATATCATGCCATCATCTAAGGCTGCGCTTGCCAAGTTCATGGCGATCCCTCACTACACTTATCTTTGCATGAAGATGTCGGGTCCCAACGGCGTCATCACTCTTCGCAGCGATGTGAAGCAAGCCTTCACCGCGACAAGGAGAGCCGCGACATGGCCCAATCTCGAGAGAGATTACGTGGCCAACAAGAAGTCCGATTGGCTGCATCTACTTCGGCAGAGGCGAAGTCCCCGCGAAGAAGATAGCCAAATCAAGATCCGGCGACGCCAAGACCAAAAAGATCTCCCTTGATTCGTCCGATCCCTCCAAAACCGTTGTAATCGGCGCCGACCTAGATCCTAAATAGGAAAGCGCGCTCGTCACCTTCCTCCAAAATAATAAAGATGTTTTTGCTTGGAAACCATCCGATATGCCCGGAATTCCTAGGGAGGTGATCGAGCACTCTCGAACGTCAAAGATGACGCCAAACCAATTAAACAACGATTACGCAGTTCGCACGGATCGAAAAGACGCGATCAAAGAAGAACTTGAAAAGCTCTTGGCTGCCGGCTTCATTAAAGAAGTCCTTCATCCCGACCGGCTAGCCAATCCAGTCTTGGTCCGCAAGAAGACGGGCTGGCGCATGTGCGTCGATTACACCGACCTCAACAAAGCCCGCCCCAAAGATCCATTCGGGCTACCTCGTATCGATCAAGTTGTCGACTCAACGCTGCGAACTCCCGAGCTTCTTGGATTGTTACTCGGGCTATCACCGATCGCCGAAAGAATCCGACCGCTTGAAGACATCTTTCATCACACCGTTCGGGGCTCATCTACATCACCATGCCTTTCGGCTCGAAGAATGCCGGAGCTACATACCAACGCATGATCCAAAGATGCTTCCGCACGCAGATCGGCAAAAACGTTGAAGCTTATGTCGACGATGTTGTCATTAAGACCAAGCGTAGAAAGAAGACCTGATCGCCGACTTAGAAGAAACCTTTGCAAACATCCGGGCCTTCGAATGAAGTTGAACCCGGAGAAGTGCACCTTCGGCATCCCATCGGGCAACCGCTCGGCTTCATGGTATCACATCGCGGCATTGAAGCAAACCCGAAAAGATCAACGCCATCTTAAACATGAAGCCCCGAGTAATCGAAAGACGTCCAAAAGCTCACTGGCTGCATGGCGGCGCTAAGCCGTTTCATATCCCGACTCGGCGAGCGAGGCATGCCCTTCTTCGATTGTCAAGAAGACAGACGACTTCCAAGTGGACCACGAAGCGACAAGGCCTTTGAAGACTTCAAAGAGTTCCTTACCACGCCACCCGTCCTAGCTTCACCTCAACCCGGAACCCCTCTTGCTGTACGTCTCGCCACTCACCAAGTGGTCGCACGGTCCTTGTGGTTGAACGAGAAGAAGAAGGACGGGCCCGAAGATTCAAAGACCAATTTACTTTGTGTCAAGTATTGGCGGGAGCCAAAATCCGATACCCCTGTGTACAAAAATTGCTTTATGGTGTTCTAATAACCGCGAGGAAATTGGCACACTACCTTCGTGGTCACTCGGTCACCGTCATCACCTCTTTTCCACTCGGCGACGTCATCCACAATCGCGAGGCAACCGGCTCATCGCCAAGTGGGCCCAGAACCGATGCCGCCTGGACTTAACTTTTAAGCCCGGACGTCCATTAAGTCACAAGCCTTAGCGGACTTCCCGGCCGAGTGGACTGAACCAAGAGCACGTACCTCGGGAAGACCTCCAACACCGGACCATGCACTTCGACGGATCCAAGAGGATCACCGGCTTGGGAGCGGGAGTTGTGCCGATCTCCCCGACGGGAAAGGCTAAGATATGCCCTTCATCTCCACTTCTCCGCATCACACAACGTCGCCGAATACGAAGCTCTTTTACATGGATCGCGCCTTGCGGTCTCACTCGGGATTCGACGGCTTATTGTGAAAGGCGACTCCCAGCTGGTCGTCAATCAAGTGATGAAAGACTGGTCTTGCTTAAACGACACTATGGAGGCCTACCGACAAGAGGTCCGCAAGCTTGAGGACAAGTTTGATGGGCTAGAACTCTCACATGTCCCGAGACATAACAACGAAGCCGCCGATGAGCTAGCGCAGTTCGGATCTAAGCGCGAAGCTGCTCCAAGATGTCTTTGTCGAACATCTTTACGAGCCAACCGTCACCGCAAAGACAGCTCCCAACGAGCAAACCACGAACGAAGTCACCATGGTCGATACCGACTGGAGGACGCCGCTCATCAAATTCTTAACTCAGCAAGAGCTGTCGGATGACCGGGATGAAGCAGAACGCGTCCGGCGTCGTTGCCAAGCGTACGTCATGGTCGACTCCGATCTATACAAGAGAAGCCCCTCGGAATTCTAATGAGGTGCATCACACCCGAAGAAGGGAAACAATTACTCCAAGATATCCACTCGGGCATATGCGGAAGCCACGCGGCGGCACGCACTCTAGTCGGCAAAGCTTACAGGCAAGGATTCTTCTGGCTCACCGCAGTCTCCGACGCGGACAAAGTCGTAAGAACTTGCGAAGGATGCCAGTTTTTTGCCCGACAAAGCCATGTCCCGGCCCAGGAGCTTCAAACAATCCCACTTTCCCGGCCATTTGCGTATGGGGGCTGGACATGGTTGGCCCCTTCAAAAAAGCTCCAGGAGGTTTCACACACCTCTTCGTCGCAATCGACAAGTTCTCCAAGTGGATTGAAGCCAAGCCGGTTGCCACAATCACTCGCCGACAAAGCACGGGATTTTTTCCTCAACATCGTGCACCGCTTCGGCGTCCCAAACAGAATCATAACCGATAATGGGACTCAATTCACGGGAGGCATCTTCAAGGAATTCTGCGAAGACTTCGGAATCAAGATCTCGCTACGCATCGTAGCTCACCCCAAAAGCAATGGGCAAGTCGAGCGAGCAAACGGCATGATTCTTCAAGGCATCAAGGCTCGCGTCTTCGACCGGCTAAGCCCTTACGCCGGCAAGTGGGTCCAAGAACTTCCCTCGGTTCTATGATCGCGCGAACTACACCCGGCGGGCCACCGGCCAAACTCCTTTCTTTCGGTCTATGGCGCGAAGCCATGTTGCCAAATGAGATGGAGTTTGAGTCCCTCCGGTCCGCAGCTTCAACGATGAACGCTACGACATCGACCGAGTGGATGACCTCACCCGATTGGAAGAGGCCCGCGAGGCGGCCCTCATCCGGTCGGCCAAATACCTTCAAGGGCTCGAAGATACCATAGTCGCAACGTGCGAGCACGAGCCTTCATTGTTGGCGACCTGGTCCTGCGCAAGATCCAGACCACCAAAGACCGACACAAGTTGTCTCCCTTATGGGAAGGACCCTATATAATCGCCGAAGTGACTCGGCCGGTGCCTACGGCTAAAGCGCGAGGACGGGTCTATGGTGGAGAACTCCCGGAACATCGAACATCTTCGGCGGTTTTACGCCTAATTTGGCTAAGGCCTCATGTTTTCTTGACTGCCAACCTCAAGCAAGATGACTTCTTGAGCTAGCAGTCGGGGGCTGGTACACATATCAATAAAGCTCGAATTTTCCTCGTCAAACTTTTGTGCATAATTTGGTTTATCATTGTTTAATGTCCTTCGACTCGAGCTCAGTGTCTAATGACTGAGAGTTTTCCGATGACCTAATCAAGCCTAGGCTTGGTGACAGCCAGACGAAAACTACTTAAGAAATTTCACGCAAAGGCTCGAATCAAGGCATTGACATAAATAAACTAAAGATAGGCACAAAGATTTCATGACAAGAGTGTTACGATTACATGACATTCATAAAGCAAAGTCGAAATACGTTCGAGTTTAAAATTGTTTACTACATCTAAAGAGATCTTCTTCGCCGCCTCTTGCGCCTCGCCGAGCATATCTAAGGCCTGCTCGCTGTTGTCCCCTCGCGAAGCCCTCCCCGATTGAATGAATATCCACTCGGGGTAGAGGGACTTGGTCCGTGCAAGAGCCGACCAGCCCCCATGTTGGCCGCTTCGGTGATGTTTTTAGATTGCGCCGGAGCCGCCGGAGCTTGTCGAAGATCTCGAGTGGCCCCAGCGAGCTGGCCCCAACCCCTTGATCAAATAAGGCTGCCAAGATTGGCGTGGCGGCATTGGCGACCTCTTCCCGTATCTCGTCGCTGGATTTGATCCACCCGAGTAAGACGTCATCTGGGCTCGGGTCTTCATCTTATAAGCCGCAAGGAGTTCCGGATCGTTCAAAGCACTCGGGAATGAAGCAGCACATGAGATTCAACTTCAAAAAGGTTACCTTCAAATTCGGCCTCCATCTCGGCCTTGTCGAGGCTGACCGCTTCCAGTTGGACTTGAAGCGAGTGGACCTCCGAAGTATTTTCTACAACAAAAGAGGATTATCAATAGACAAGATCAACAAAAGAATAATGATGAAGCCGGGAGAGGCGGGCTTACTTCCGATTGATCCGCGGAGGTCGAGGTTCGCTTCCGAAGCTCCGAGATCTCCCTCTTTAAAGCGGCCTCCCTTGAAGCGGCCTCCTCCCGAGTGACCTTCACTGCCGCCGAACGTCCTCCAAGAAGTTTAAGTGAGGCACCAGCTTTTCCAGCACCTCGGACTTCGCCATTGAGCGGCAATATTCTTTCTGCATGCGAAGGCAGAAGGATGATCGACTGAAGGATAATGAAGATATAATCAAAAAGAAAGATGAAGGCTTACGTTGAGCAAGTCGGGTCTCTGCGTTCAGGCTCTCGACGAGGGCATCCCTTTCATCCTTTTCGGCCGCCGGGCCGAGGATGATGCCCCGTCTCTCGCCTTCCGAGTCCCGCCACTCGATTCGATCGGAGGAACCCAGTCTCGAAGACCGTAACCTGGGATCTCTTCGACCGTGGCTGGCAAACAAGAAAAACCAATGAAGACATGAAAGATTCAAAATTGAAAGAACAAAGGAAAGTTCCGAAGCAAGTCTCACCGGTTTCGGCGGCTGCCTGCCTAGGTGGGGCAGCCGGGCCCTTCTTCTTCTTCGGGCTCGGTGCCGAGTGGCCCTCGGCGGGGCGCACGGGCCGCAGCCGAGGGTTCCCGAACCGATCGGTCTCCGGTCGGGATATCCCGCCGGCATGGGGCTCTTCCCCGGGGGCTCTCTCTCCTTCGAGGAGAAGGGTGCTTCTCCGAACGCTCGCACTTGGTTGCGGGCTCCGGGTTTTGGCTCGACGGCCTTGGCGCTCGGGAGCGGCGGGGTCGGCCCTTCATCCCCTCCGACAGGATCTATATCCTGGGGCTTCCTGCACAAGTAAATACAGCGAAGATAAAGAAGAGTTTTCTACGAAAGAACTCAGGACTTTGGTTTCAGAGCTTACCTGGTTGATCGGCGGATCTTCGGTGCAGTCCGCGGCGATCGCCTTAGAGGCGGGGTCTCGACCGGAGGAGCCGGGACGTCGTCATCCGAGTCCTCGATGATCGCCCGCCTTTTGCTTGCGTGCTTATTCGAGTCATCACTGGCGCCGCCCGCTTCCCGACGGATCGCTTGGATTTTTATCCCGCCAGTCGGCTTCTTGGCGGGGCGACGCTGCGCGTCATCATGAGCCATCTTATATGGCTTGGAGGTGATAGAGGCGTTTTCCTGCAGAAGAGGGAAAGTGCAACATTAAGCGACAAGACGTCAAGATCGAAAGATAATATAAAGCAATCAATCGGCTTACCGGAGGAGGAGGTCGATGGATGCTGAATGGAAGGACTGGAAGTATGAGGGCCCACTCGACTGCGATCCCGGATGAGAAGAGTTTGTACATCCGAATCTTCAGGATCTCGTATGTGAGTGGATCTCGGGTCCTCCCGATTGGGGTCCGTCCCGCCTTCGTACTCGAAGGCCGGCTTCGACCGCTCCTTGATCGGCGCCGTCGGCACTGATGAAGTGCCGAGTGATTTGTTCCCGCGAAGATTCCTCTTCTTCATCGCCGGGATCTTCGCGAGCGATCATTGGCTTCGTCCCAATCTTGGTCTACCGGGACGGTGCTCCAAGATGGCTTGGGGACAGGAGGAAGACCGACGAAGGCGGGCAGACTGGGTTCGAGATTACTGATGTAGAACCAGCCTGCGTGCCAGCCTTTGTTGGAGGATTTCAAAGGGAGAGAAAAGTAGTCTTTGCGGAGAGATCCGCGAAGCTGAAAGCCTGCTCCGCCGACAATGCAAGGTTGGTCCTTGTTCGGATGGGGTTTCAGATAGAACATACGACGGAAGAGGTTGAAGTGAGGAAGAATGCCAAGAAAGGCTTCACACACATGAATGAAGAGAGCTATGTGAAGCATTGAGTTGGGGTTCAGATGATAGAGATGAAGTCCATAATAGTCAAGAAGCCCCCGGAAGAACTCGGAGGTGGGAAGGCTGAACCCGCAGTAGAAAAAGGAAGTGAAGACAACGAGCTCACCGGTGTTTGGGGTCGGGAAGTCCTCCCCCGCCGCCGGGCGCCATCCCACGAGTTCCTTTGGCGGAAGCACGCCGTGCTTCACCATCTCCTTGAGGGTAGATTCCCTCACTTCCGAAGCGGCCCATTGGTCGAAGGGAATCCTTTTTTCCTCCGCCATGAGAATGGGTTGATGGGAAGTGGATCTGGCTTGAAAAAGTTGGATCTTTGGCGATGGAACATGGGAGATTTGGCTGTGGAAGCTGGTTGTTGCTGAAAGCGAGCTCTTAGATGGAGGGATTTGGGAGCGCGCGAGTCTAGG
Source organism: Oryza australiensis (assembly GCA_019925245.2). Lineage (NCBI taxonomy): Eukaryota > Viridiplantae > Streptophyta > Magnoliopsida > Poales > Poaceae > Oryza > Oryza australiensis. The sequence goes on from JAIFGZ020000478.1 coordinate 2,743,841, forward strand.
GTTCTCCGCGGTGAACTGTTGAACAGTGCCGTGGGAAGAGGAATCGTTTGGAAGACGAAGAGGCGAGGACGACCTCGTGTCTTTATAGAAAAATTTGAGGGTTGCGCTAGGTTTTCTGATGAGTGGGCCGAGCCCATAAGAAAATCTACGGCCACTAAGGTGTGGTCCGATACGTGTCCTTAGGGACTTAAGCGGATGAGCTTAAGCAGATTTGCCCTGGCAATATGCGCGTGTCCGAGTGCCCTATACCTTTAAAGATCCTTCCATACCGTGGTTTGCTTGACTTCATGAGAAGCTGGCACGATGCAATTTGGAAGGTGACCAACAGCTGAGTTTTTATAGCCGCCTTGGTGAACAAGGGCTGTTTGGTTTTCTGGCATTTGGTCGGGTAATCTTACCAATGCTGTTTATTTTCCACCTTGGTGAAGATCTTTATAAGATTGAGACCAGATTATGGCAAAAGCTATTTAATAACTTGGTCATATTTTTCATATGATGGAAAGAACTTGTTTTCCCATGAGGATGATTAAAATATTTGTTCGAAATTACTCGGGCAAATCCACTCGGATAAGCAAGAGCTTACCGAGTGCTTTTTACCCATGAGGGATGATTGAATTATTTGCTCGAGATGACTCGGGCAAATTCATTCGGATAAGTATGAACTTGCTGAGTAATGAGATTTCAGTGATTGCTTTAGCATGAGCTAAGCATCTACATGAAAATAATTTTTTATAGTTCTTGACTATATGCTTAGCCTATTTTTGACTAACTATATAGTCGGGGCTACACCTAATTAGATGCATCGGAGATGCACCTAGATATTTATTTTTTGAGAAATTTTTATATATATTTTTCCAGCCCTTCACGCAGTCTTTGGAGCCACTGGGAAGATTCGGGCAGAGATGATGGAATCACTCGGCGCCAAAAGCACTCGGTCAAAGAGATTTTTGGTTGAGTGTTGTTTTGGTCTGAAGCTGAGTTGTCTCGTCGACCGAAAAGGACTCGGGGCTACTTGTGGAGATTGTGGCAATCGGGTATCTACTTGGCAAGCTTATCCGACCGGAGGTAGGGATAGATTGCGCCCGCTATATCTGTAAGCTGAACTTGACTTAGGTGTTACGGTTGCCGAAAAGATAAGGCAATCGGCCTATAGTCACGGTTTGGTAAGATTGAGGAAACCGACTTAGAGTAAGATAGGGTTTCCGACTTGTAAACCCTTCCTCCCAAGACTATATAAGGGGGGTAAGGGGCGTCCCTTGAGAGATATTCCAACACTAGATCTGAGATACAACTTCATAAGCGAGAGCTTTAGATCACGAGATCAATAAAGACACTCGGCGGATCGAATCCACCGAAACAGGAGTAGGGTATTACCTCACGAAAGGGCCTGAACCTGTCTAAATCTTCTTCTTCTCCTAACCCATTGTGCTTGGCGATCTCGACTGCGACCCCATAAAATATATTGCCGAAACCAAGTTTCGACAAATGATGACTCCAAATCGCTGTCAAAGATCACTGTCATCCTATTTAAGAAGTAGATGGGAGCTAATTTTACACCGAAAGCAACGCAACCTACAGCCAGGGAAGTAGAGTAAAGCTCACACCTTGTAGCATTGCACCCACATGATGATCATCCCAGATCAAACCAATAAAATGAACCAATGCAACCGATTGATTCATTGATTCAGCCATGCTCGGAATCATAGCTACAGAAAACAAAAATCAGAGCAGGTCCAACAACCAGCGTGTTCACAAGATCACGTTACGCGGTAGTACTGTAAATATGATAGGTGCTCTTTTTCATTTCAGCAGATCGCATCACTACGTGTCTGCACGATGCTGCTGCTGCTGTACTCATGTCATGTCAGGTGGGTTTCAATTCGGAATTATTGGGTTAGGTGCCGCCACAGCACAGCATCGATGGCACGGAAGGCGCCACTTCTACCTAAGATCCTGCGGGCAATGAAATTCGGTTCGGCTCGTTAGGATGACAAGCTGGATCCTAACGAGCTAGCAGCCCAATTTGGTTCGGCTCATTTGAAAGTTTAAGCCGGCTTGTTAGGCTCATGCTTGTGACTATATGATTTTATTGTAAGTTTGCTAAGTCAGGCTTGAATTATATACATTTGTTAAGTCCGCTAAACCATTAATTACTAGATTTACGGCTCACCATACACCATACATCATAAAAGAAGCTAGTGACTCGTTAGCTTACTCGGCTTATGACATGCTTGGCTCGGCTCGTGATAGGCTCGGCTCGGCTCAACTCATGTGCTTTGGCTCGTTTAGGCTCGTGAGCTAGCTCGAGCCAGCTCGTTATCTCTAACGAGCTTTAAAGCCAGCTTGGCTCGTTAACGAGCCAAGCCAAGCCGAGCCTGTCACGAACCGAGTGAGCTAACGAGCCATGAGCTTCCTATCCACCCCTAGCACCGAATGATCATCCTTGGCACAGAAAGCCTATCATCGACCGAGATCTTCGTGATCCGTGGGATAGACAAGAAATTACAAATTCTCCTTCTATGCTAAGAACAAGCTCGAAATGTGAATGCTAAAAGCACTAAATGATGTTTTTATTATTGATTATATCCACTCACGTCATAAGATTAGAGTCAGCGTATATAGCCATTAAAGATACACTTTAGCTTACAACTTTACCCTTAAGGGCATAAAAAGAGTTACTATAGTACCTCGCAAAATCTATAACCCTAAGGATACAGTGGTATATTTGTATGGTCTCTTGAGGCTTCTGGTGCCAGCTTGCAGTGGTCCGGCGACATCTTCCTAAGGTATATCTTCGCTCGATGGCATATCCCTTCAGTTTTATCCGTCTGAGTCAAACAATCCTTTTGCTTTGTGAAGGGCTCGAACGCTTCTTCCCACACGCTAGTTAGTGCTTTCCTGCCATAAGAAAAAGCCACCTTGACAAGCAAAGGTGAATCCAAGGGTGTCATAAGTAAAAACCATTTCAGCTAGTAAGGGCAGGTCGAAAGACAACTGTCAGAGGTAAAAACCACTTTTGTTAGCCACGACAAGTCGAAAAGTGTTTGCCATGAGTAAAAACCACTTCAACCTAGAATTGAGAGTGTTTGAATCGAATAGGGGGATGGTGTTTACCCCCTACTACAACAAGCCCCTCACAGGTAAAGGCGATGCGTGTTTTCGGCCGAAGCCATGCTTAATGAAAAAGCAGGGGTCCGTCGTCCACCTATTCAGTTGAAACATGTTCTCGAAAATATTTACAATACACCCGATATATCTTTATTTTTTTGATATTTTATCATTTTTTCATTTATTCAATTTATTTGTTATTACTTTTTACTATTTGCGCCACATGTGACCTTCTTAAGGGCGCATGCGAGAGATTGCGTCCCTTTGGTCTTCGCTCCCCCTCAACTACACGCATGACCTCTGCCTCTTGTGCTATACATGTGAAGGCCTATGAGTCATTGTCTTGCAGTCGCTCTCTTCGCCTTTCTTCTCTTACTTTCATTACCTGTGTTGTGTTCTCGATCCCTTTGCTTTTGATCCACTTGCTTTCGGTCATGGGAAAATCTATTAAAAACTCACGACCAAATCAAAATCCAAAAAGTCTTTCGGCATAGGTTCGTCTCGAATCAAGGAGGATACCATAGATCGCTTGATCGAAAACGACTCTATTTCAAGTCTTAGCATTGTGATTCGACTGTTGGTGAAACACAACCTTCTCCCCGCCCGTACACTTGTTTTCAAAGGTTTTTCAAGTGGTTTTAAGTTTCCTTGCGTTCTTTCCTCGTCAAATCCTTAAGCCGTGGCAAGCTCGAGTTCTCCCAGGTAACCACAAATGCCACTGTTTGGTTTGGTATTTTCGAGTGGATTGTGCGTAGTTGTGGTGGGGTCCCTCATGGTAAGGATTTTGCTTATTTCCATAACACCCGCCACTACACAAAGCAGGACACAAAATGTCGCATCCTAATTTTTCGCTTTCCGTTCTTTTCGCGTGTTTGCAAAAATTCACCTGTGTTCTGTTCGCCTAAGACAACTTAGAAATTTCATTAAATCAAAAGGGTTTAATTTGATTAATTAATTAAATATGTCTTTGCCTCTATGGAGCTTAAATTGGAATTTACTTGAAGTACGGAAGTAGAGCTCAAATTCCAAATCAAATTCCACCCAAATCCCAAAATATTCTTATTCTATTCTTAATTTCCTAAATTCTCCTAAAATTTCCAAATATTTCCCATTTTTAAATTTTCCCTATTCAATTTCCAAATTTATCCCAAAATTTTTTAGATATTCCCCTTTTGGAAATTTTCCTTATTCAATATCCTAATTTCCTAAATTTTCCTAAAAATTCCAAATGTTGCACATTTGGAAATTTCCCAAAAAGTCCCAAGATTTTTCCTTATTTTCTTCTTTTCCTTTTTCTCTCTTTCCAATCTTGAAAATTGTCCCTTCCATCCCCTAGCGCGTTTCCAAATCCGTGCTTGCCCATTCCAAGAATCCACCACCTCCCTCCTCTATAAATACCGCTGCATCGCCATGCCTTTTCCCCCTTTTCCCAAGCCACCACTGTCGATTCTCCTGTCGCCGCTCGTGCCACCGCCGCCAGGAGCAACATCGTCATTGCCGCCTTCTCCCGGTCGCCGTCGCCGCCGTGAGCCCCGAGGCCGAGCTTTTCCATCCCCATGTTGTCTCCTCTCTATTCCCCTCTCTTTCTCTCTTCGGTTTTTGCCGCCCATCGCCAAGCGCCATTTTCCCTTTGTCCCGGATCACAGTGTCACACCACCGAGGTCGCCGCCATCTTCTCTTGTCGGCGCCGCCTTTCACCGATACCGCAATGTGACATCTCCGCCAAACGTCGCTGCGCCGCTATCAACGTCGCCATGCCGGAGAGTGAGCCCTAGCCATGGTTGGCTTAGTTCTGCCTCCTCCTCCCCTCTATGACATTGACATGAGGGTCCCGCGTCCAAATCCCCAAATGAATCTGAGCCGTCCAATTTCCAGATCAAATCCCAGCTGTTGGATCTACGTAATTTGATCTGGTGCCACATAAGCCCTAGATCCATCCACGTCAGCGCCACGTCTTCGCCATGTCGTCCTTCTTTGGCCACTTGTCCCCACGTGGCATCCGCGTCATCAAGTCCACCGCATCTCTCATCCTTTCGGCCCGTGGACTTCATCCATCGTGAACCCAACCACTGACCAGCGTGCCCCACATATTTTCCTAATAAAAAATAATTTAATTCCCAAAATTAAAAATCCAGAGAATATTCCCGAGATATTCCTTTTCTTTTATCCTCGGATTTTCTTTGAATCCAAACTTCCTGAGGCCATAACTTTTTGTCCAAACTCGATTCGACCCGTTCTTATACCTAAATTCTTCTAAAATCGAGATCTACCTCTGGTTTAGTTGGTTATTTCATTTGAGATTATTTAGCTAGCCTTTTCTTTTGTTTATTTGTTTCTCGTTTATAATCTCGTAGACGTTGGAGCAGAGGAGCAGCACACTTCAAAAGAAGGAGTGCAAGGAGAGTACTGGGAGCAAGGCAAGTGCACTCTTTGAACATATTGAACCCAGTTTATAAAATATTTTATTTTGAACATGCATTATTTTATTTTATTTATAAAGTATCAATGGGTAGTGTGACCTAATTGATTATTATATCCTGCCTTTGATAATTATTGGTTACCTGTGATACCTCGTCACCCTAGTCTTTGTGAGTTGAACATTAGGCTCAACTCTGGGTAGAGTGGCTGTGCTTAGCCCCACTCAAGGTTGTTTTACAAGCAAAGCATAATCTTGATTAATCATATACTTACAATTACTTTTATATAAACTGTGTGGTTGTGTGCTATCTTTTCGGTAGCATGTGTCGCACCGTGTCACACATAAGCATTACATGTGGATATTTTTAATATGTAGATCTTGATTTTAGATGGATCTAGAAATTTGAACCACCTAAATCTAAGTTAAAATGAATTAGTTATGATTTTTTGAAGTTTAAACCAATTTAAATCAATTTCAGAAATATTATCAGATTTATGACGCAATAAGGAATTAATTTTGAATAGAAAAATCACATTTATTGCGACAGTCCTGGTTCAGTCCATCGTAAACTTGGTTCGTAGAGAGAGTCCACGGGTTCACCAGAAACATATGACTGAGATCAACCGGATAGATCTAACCCTATATCGGACGACTCAAATTAGATCAACACAGATCAAACACACAAGCAAAGGAGGGCAACGTGGCGCTGACATGGCGGCGATGTGGCGCGACGAGGCACTAACTTGGCTCGGCCAGCGACGAGCGACTCTGAACCCTATGGTCACCAACGTTCCACGGGGCGACGGTGGAAACATAGGGCACGACTAGACGTGTCTCAGTGCAGGAAACTCACCAGTGAGCTTAATAGCGACAGAAGGTGACAAACGGTGATGGCGACGAGCTTCGAGCGACAGAGAGCTTTAGGTTGTCGATGACGACGGTGCTCCGGTGTCTTCTGGTGGCAACAGAGTAGCGGATGGGGATCCTCTCCTCCTTGCAAACTGAACGGTGGCAACGGTGACTAAAGATGACGACGATGAACGGCGACCGGTGACATGGCTGGAAGCTACGGCGACGGCGGAGCTCGGCTTTGTTGCAGCGGCGATGCTACAAGCTGCAGGAAGCTAGGGCAAAGGTGGACATGGCTTGAGGACGGCCGGGATCACTATATATAGCGGCGGAGGATGAAGTCCAGGCCCGAATCAAACTCGGCAGCGATTAGGAAGGTTTAGGGTTTCAGAGTCCACTTGGAACTTGAATCCCCAGCGATTTCCTTTGAATTTGCGCAAGCTTCCAAAAGATAAAAGGGAGAGGAGATCCAGAGGAATATTTCCCCTCTACTGATTCGCCAGAGATGGAAATAAATAGAGAGTTTGGAAAAGGATTCGGCGGTGGCGTTGCGAACTTTGGGGTAGGAAGGTTGAAGATGACCAGGTAGGGCCCACCTGTTAGCGAGAGAGAGAGAGAGACACGTGGGAAAGCTGGGCCGGCTGGGCCGATGCGACGCGTGCACATGAGAGGAAGGACTGGGCCGATGGGCTGAATTCGGCTGAGCAAGAGGAAAGGAAATTTTAATTACTTTTTCATTTAAATAATTAGTGAGATGATGTTTAATTTATCAAAAATACTTTCCTTGCTCAAATAAATCCCAGAAAATTCCAAAATTTGTAAAAGCAAGAGAAGTATTTAATAAAATTTTATCTTGCCTACTTTTATATTGGGATTTATTAAGAAAAAATAATTCTTCTCTTCTAGGATTTTAATTAAATTTCTAAAAATGCATTAAATAATATATTATTAATTCAACTGATTTTTAGAGCGTGACATTTTTATCATCTTTGCAAAATACCAGTTACAAAGATATCTTCCCAATGGCATGTACTGCGGCGTTTGTTAACCTGTCTTCTGGTATTTGCATTTTCTTGAAAGCATCAGAAAAAACACATCTGGAGAACTTCCTCCATCAACCAATACTCTCTGTACTTCACATTGTGCTATTTCCACTGTGACCATCAATGGATATTGATGAGGGAAAAGGATTCCCTCAGCATCTTCAGGGCCGAAGGAGATTGTTGTATTCGAGTATTTTGGTGAAATTGGCCGATAGCTCGTTCCTATATGATTTACCTGTCTTATGTATGATTTTCTTTGATTCTCTGCTTCGACTCCTAGGGACGACCCCCATGTTATGGCATTTATCACTTTTTTGGGACTTCCTCAACTGCTTCTATTTTCATTACTTTTGGTCTTTCTATTGCCTTTTTCCCTCTGTGTTCTCGGGCTCCTTCCTACTTGTTTTCGTATTGTCTTACATGCTTTTCCAACATGTACGATATTTTCTTACATTCTTCTATAGAATGGCCTCCTGGGCCATGGATTTGGCACAACATTCTTTTGTGGAATGGTCACCTAGACCATGTGTTTTGCAATATTTGCTATATTCGACTTGGTTTTCTCTGCCTCTTCCTCTTCCCGAACTCCACCAATTGTTTATCCTTCTGCTGGGATTCCACCACTGGCCTTGGCCTCTTCCAGGCTGCCCCTACCGATTTCTTCCTTTTCAGGAATTTGCCCATTGGTTTCTTCCTCTTTCCCCTTACTGGAAGAATTCCTCTTCATTACCAAGGCCATCCTCTATGAAGTTCACCTGCTTCTTTTGCTCATTCTTGTGATTGTCATGCTTGAACTTTTTTCAAGGCTTGGCACTATTTTCTCCCTTCTATTCTTCTCCTTGAGATACTTGCTTTTTGGTAGGCTTTTTACCCAACAACGTTGCTTCTTCCGCTAGTACTATTAGCTCATCCTCTTCCCCTCTTGCAAAGCTTTCATTCGCTCAAACAAATCTTTTGTGGTTTTTGGCCTATTTCTTGCAAGGTCAAATCTCAAAGGCCCAGGCAACAAAGCCCTTTTGGCAGCTGCTATTAACATTTCATCATCCACTTGTTTGATTTGGCATCTGATTCTTGAGAACTTTACTATGAAACTTCTTATTGTTTCCCCTTGCAATTGTTTCATATAAATCATCTGCTTCCTTTGGTTCTTCATAAGCTCCTATGAAACCAGCTCGAAAAGTGTCTCTCATAAGCTCCCAAGAGTAGATTGTCATGGGTGGGTGTTAACGACCAAATTTGGTAACCAAATCCCTGAGTTCAAGGTCAAAATTGAAGCGAAATTGGATCGGAATTGTGATTGAAGGAGAAACAGAGGCTGCGTCGGCTAAGACCAAATCGGCTGAGGCCGAATCAAACAAGGACAGCCGATAGCCGATTCCAATTTAGAGGAGAAGATGGAACTGTCTCCGATAAGGAAGTTTGAAGATAAATGTTAAGATTCGGTTCCCAAATATGCGTTAAAGATATTGCCATCTATGGATAGAGTCCTGTAACAGCAATTGTATCTGTAAAGTAGGGATTTGTTTAGATATTCCTTTTGTAATGCGACATGGAGTTGTGCCGAGATATTGTCGTACTGTAAATAGTAGATAAGGCAGAAATCGTGTTTTACACGGATATTGTTATGCCTGGGTATAAATAAGACCCGAGGGATCTTTGTAAAGACATCAACACACACACATCAATACAAACTCGACGCATCACCAAACCTTTTATTTTAGACGAGTTCTTGATCTCGTTTCGGGCTGCATCGATCTCGACCTCCGAGCAAGGTAATTACTTGTCATTAGTGGTTTGTATCGTCGAAATTAGTGCTTACATCGTCATGACACTCTAGTTTCGATGTTATGAACTACACAAATTATCATATACGACATATAATCTAGAGAAATATCTAGATCTATCTCACCGTCGGCTGGTTTCTCTCGGGAGACAGTAGCCGATAGAGCTAGATCTAGATGTTGAACCAGGTTATATGTTGTATCCACCGTCTTGAGGGGTTTACATCGGTTTTTATAGATCTAATACTTCTTTTTGTACTTAATGTTGCATCATATTGATCTATTAAGTCGCTTTTAGAATTATTAAGATCTATTCGGCTAGATGTTTATCTTTAGAGACAGTGACGGGGTTTCAGCCGGCCTTATCTGTTTTAATTATCTTTATTGTTATATTCACTATTAGATATATTAAGACTACCTTTTATATTAAGATCTTAATTTATCTAAGTGCCCTAAGCCGATATCAATCTGTCATGCTATGCTGACAGCCGATTGATTTAGGTTTAGCACATTTAGATCAGCTTAATATCTTTCTATAAAATGTGTCGGAGTATTAGCCGATTCACATTAGATCTACAGTATCGGCTAAGTTATCAATACAAATAATTACTACTCTAACACGCTTTTAGCCTAAGTGATTTATACTGTCTCGGCATAGCCGATCTATCCCAATCACTTATTTAAGTGCGCTTTGGGATAGTAATTATGTCTAAATTGATGCCTCCAGCCGATCCTGTAGGATCTAATTTTAACCTAATGCCTATTTCTTGTTTCTTGTTGGTTACAGGATCAAACCAACTGGCACGCCTTAATCACCAAAGGTAGCCAAGAACGGACCTGCACTAGAGTTAAACAGATCTCCCAGGCGAGCGCGTGGGAAAGATTTCTCGTCAACAGTGGGATTGTTGTGTACCATGACAATGATACTCCTTCTAGCATAGTTGAAAGTATTTTAGTCTTATTGGTATCATCTTGTCACACCCAAAATTCCCTCTTTAGCCTTAAAAATTATCTGAGAAATTACACGAACAAAATGTCAGGAATTAACCCAAAGAGAAACCCCAATAAATCAATTCATTTAATAAATAAAATGGGCTTGGTGGAATTTTTTTAAATTCCCCATGTCAAAATACACTAACAGGATTTTTTGATGGAATTTTCGAGAGAGAAAATAATTTCAAAAATTGAAATAGGATTATCGAATTAAATTAAATCTAGAAATCCTTTTCCTTTTTCTTTTCCTCTTCCACCCCCCCCGCCATCTCCTGTTCAGTCCGTGTGCCCGTGCCCTCCTTCCTCTCCCGCTAGGCCGACCTGAGGCCGCGACCCAGCCAACCGCGAAAGTCCACCGCCCCTCGCTCTGTCTCCTGGGACACCGATAGGTAGCCCCCACCTGTCACAGTCGTCCCCTACCTTCGATCGAGGAAGTCGGGCCTGTCGTCAGCCCAAGCCGTCGCCTCTCGCGCCCACGCATCGCGCGCCTCCTCTCCCCTACTCCCCTTGTGAGTAGAGATGCGGAACAACCGGGATTCGAAAACCCTGTTCGCCTCTCTCTCTTTCGCTCCACGTCATCGCCATTCCGTCGCTCTCGGGCCACGATCGAGCCCCGAATGGCTATAAAAAGCACCCCCGAGGTCCGCTCCATCTTTTTCCCCACGAACTAGCAGCTCCCGTGCTCCCAAATGCTCATGCGCCACAAAACCCTAGTGTCGTGACACTTACTCCGCTCCAGCCGCCTAATTCCGCCGCGTCGTCTGTCGCCAAGCCTCCCAGTCGCTGCCATCGGCTTCTCAAGGTCGTGAAGTATCTTGACCACCACTCGAACGCCGCCCTCCATTGCCCGAACACCATTCCCTCATGCACCGTTGAGCTGTCCTTCTTTTTCCCTTTTCGGTCGACATTTCCCGCCGCCGCACGCCCTCTCCTCCTCCTCATTTCTCATCCCTCATCTTCTCCGGACGATGCAAGACTTCGGCCGCCCTTTGAATCGCCGGATTGCCGCTGCATTCATCGTACCGCCGTCCTCTCCCTCCACTCCGGTCGCCATCGTCGTGGTGAGCGGGCCCTCCTCCCTTTTCCCTCCTTCCTTCGTTGGCCGAGAGTGCTCCGTCGATTCACCCGCATGTGCTGTGCCTCTCCGTGCCGTTCTCGTGCGTCACCACACGCCGCCGCCACACCCTGTCGGCCGGCGAAGCCATCGCCGCACCTCCTGCACCGTCGGATCCACCCTCGGGTGAATTCGGGCCATCCGTGTGTCACCCTGACGGTGTCCTGTGTCAGCGCCATATGGGCACCGCGTTCACCACCCGCCCGCGTGTTTGCTGCGTCGGCACCACGTGGTGTGCACGCACCCTTCCGGCAGTGAACCTAGTCCACCATGCGCCGCCCTCCTGCGCGTCACCGCCAAGTGGGCCGCCACCTGTCGGCGTCGGCCCATCCCGCGGTGAAGCCCTAGGGCTGGTTGCGCAATAAATCATTTAATTATTTTTCTTTTTATAATAAATATAGTGAAACTTCTAAAATTCATAGAAAAATTTATCCGAACTTTGTTTCATCCATTCAAATTGCAGATGACTCATAAAATGCCTAGAATCCATTAAAAATAGTTTTGATACTGTTTCAGTAGACTTATAGCCTATTTGTGTTGTGTGTATTTTGTCGCTTTAGATTCTGGCAACTCCGACGGTCCCATTTATTTGGAAGTAGTTTCAGAAGTTCCTTCAGAGCAAGAGCAAGACAAGCCATGCATTTCACATTGATCATATTATATCTATTTGTAAAGTATCTCGCTTTCTATTAAAATACATTATTTTACAATGTCGTGTGGGATGGGACCTATAGTGTGCAACCTAGCTTGATCACCCTATGTCATTGATAACCTGGGGTTTAATATAACTAGATGTTGGATTAGAAAATGATTAGTCATGCTTAGATCAACTAGCTCACTATGAAAATATCACTACTACTCTATGATGAAGATAATAAAGGTGATTATGGGCATGTACGAATGTGGTATCAAATTCAACTAAAATACGTCTAATGATGGGCTGTGGGTACATGGTTTTGATAGACACACCCATGGCAGTTAAGGACCAGTTTGCGGCAACCCCGGAAGAATTATCATGCGTATCATAAGTCAGCGTGGGCAATGGTTGGGCTTGTAGTGTAGCTTTTCCCTATCCGATGTACCCAGGCAAGGGTGAGCATGATGGAGTTTGGATGGGCTGGGCAAGGCCTCTGCGGCTTTCGGATTCACCTAGGCACAAGGGAGGTTGCCTACCCTGGATTAGGGGCAGGGGCAAAACTTGCAGTGTGGTATCGCTTGGTCAGGGAGGGTTATGCGAAGGGTCATGTCATAGTTCCCTTTTCGGTATGTTGTGGCGGCATGTCGGCACACGGAAACGTGTCATGGTGCCGTGTCTTGTGGGTACAGATATACACCTCTGATCAGAGTAGAACTATTAGAATATGAGTGCTCACGGTTATGAGCGATCAACCAGATTCATCATGATTAGTTCCATATTTGATAAATTGGCCTAATGGAACTAGCATGGATGGGTCGGGCCTGTCTCTACGTGCTGTAGGTTTGGATAGTGATGGTTAATTCTGCTTAATTAAATCTAACAGTTTTATTGCTTGCAACTATTATCTTTAAAATGACTACTTTATACAAATAACCCCTAGCCTTCCTTTGGGAACACTTGCATCATACCTTCCCTTGGTATGGCTTGCTGAGTATAGTGGGTAGTACTCAACCCTGTTTTCTTTTCCCCCACCTCAGAGCTGGAGTATGGATCAGATGATGGATACGCGGAGGAGTAGCCTTGTCTCTACCGTCGAGGATGTTTGTAGAGTGGAGTCACCACGCTACGAGGGCCAAGATGTAGATTAGATCGTTGTATTTTTCTGCTATATTATGTAAGACTTTTATGATGATTCTAAGACGTGGATTCTGTGTATCAAATTATCGTTTGTGTACCTGGCTGGTCCTGGACATGGACGCAGTACACATTCAACTTGGGAATTCTGGGCATGAATTTCTGGGCGTGACAGATCTCCTCCTGCGGCTTCGACTGCTATCTCATACACTCTCATGTGTTCGTTTGGGTTGTCACTTTTGTACTTTGTGATGTTGGATAACTTAAAATGCACCGGTCAAGGTGCCATTTGTAGATTTTGGCTTAGGTGTTTTGTTGTTGTCTATTGCTCGAGTTGGTATTAGGGTGTTTTTTGCTGTCTATTGCTCAAGTTGGTTGAAAATATGCTTGTTGTATTAGTGGGAATGAGACTTCCTGACCTTGGTGTTGACCTATAGGTTGCATGGAATTTAGGTAGGGCATTTGTTGTGGAAAGTAGTATTGGTCAAAAGTAGCATTTGGTTGCTGGTTTTGAGTACTCACTCTCATCAGTATCTGGGGATTCCTTGTTGGATTTGTATAGTTTGTGGATTTGTAGAAGTGGGTTGGTTTTGGTGTGGTGTGGCTTGTGGGTTTGTGGTGTTGGGTGGGTTTTGTGTTGATCGGGTGCTTTGAGTATTTTTCGTTGGAGTGTTCTCCCTCTGAGCATTTCCCTCTTGAGTGTTTTCTGCCTGAGTTTTCCTCTGCACGGGTTGATTGATTTCGACCAGCACCTAGCATTTCTTCTACTGGCCTATGAGACCCACTTGTTCCCATCGCCTGATCATGTAGGCTTTGTAAACGCCGCAACTCTCTTTCCACTCCTTGTCTTGTTCACGGTTTATCATGACAGCCCCTTGTGCTTGCAACATTTCAGCTAGTTCTTCTTTATTTGGTGCCGATGGTCTTTATGTTTCCTCAACCGTCGGTTCGAGTGGTATTTCCCTTGGTTTTATTCTATTGTCTTCGACTTCGGCCACTTGGCCACTCATTTTGACCCCTTCACGCGCAATTGCCGCGCTCGAGAAGGTATCTGTGTATCAAGCTGGCATGGTCTTTGTTCGCTGTAGATATTGCATTTATCTTCCGAGCTCACCTCCTGGAGACTACACGTTCCCATGGACGGCGTCACTGTCGTGACCTTGGGTCACGGACAAAATCGAGGATAGGTGAAAAATTACAAATTCCCCGCCTATCCTAAGAATAAGCTCGAAATGTAAATGCCAAAAGCACTAGGTGATGTTTTTACTACTGATCATATCCTCATGCTATAGGATTAGAGCCAGCTTATAAGACTCTCAAAGATACACTTAAGATTACAACTTTACCTCTAAATACATAGAAAGAGTTACTACAGTATCCCCACCAAATCTATAACCCTAAGAGCATAGTGGTATATTTGTATGGTCCCCCAGGCTTCTGGTGCCAGCTTACAGTGATCCTGACATCATCTTCTCAAAGATATATTTTTCGCTCAATGACATATCCCTCTAGTTTTACCTGCCTTAGTCAAACATTCCTATTCCTTTTCTCTGTCAGGGCTCGAACACTTCTTCTCGCATGCTATCCTTTTCTCTGTCAGGGCTGTCAGGGCTCAAACACTTCTTCTCGCATGCTATCCTTTTCTCTGTCACGGTTGTCAGGGCTCAAGCACTTCTTCTCGCATGCTAATCAGTTCTTTCTTGTCATAAGAAAAGCCACCTCGACAAGCAAAAGACGGATCCAGGGGTGCCGTAAGTAAAAATCACTTTAGCTCGTAAAGGCAAGTCGAAAGACATTTGTCAAGCGTAAAAATCACTTTTGTTAGTCACGATAAGTCCAAAAATATTTAGCATGAGTAAACTATTTTAACCTGGGATCAAAAGTGTTTGATGGAATAGAGTTTGGTGTTTACCCCCGCTACAACAGGGATTACTGCATAAACCGACGATCCAAAAGGAGAGCTAGCAAACAGGTTGTCAGCAGTGAAACTGACACCACACACAACCTGCAGCGCCTGCCGGCCCGTGAGCCTTCGACACAGAGAATTTTTTTATGGCTCGGCTCCAGGAAAGCTGTAAACTTTCACGAGTACAGGTTGTGCAAGCTCCGGGCATCACTGCGAGTTCCTTGCTTTTGCGACAAAGTTAGGGACGGGCTCTTGGGTGACGCTGCTGAAACGTTTAATTCAGGCCACTAATTGAGTAGTAATTGGTACGTCCCGCCCCACTCAACTGAGACAGGCCGATATGGGTACTACTCCTAGTCCTACCATGCGAGAACATCTAGGCGAAGCACAGCTGTGTGGAGGAGGAAGACGGGCACACAACCAACACAAAGCGAGCGTGCTAATGGGCAGTCACAGTACATAAAACTAGGTATAGTTTTTATAACAGTCACATCAGAAAAGATCATTCCTATAAACTACCTAGTGCTGATTTTTTCCCTAACAAATGTTGTCTTTGTTTTCTCTCTCTTCCAACTATATGGGTGGACTGCAACGAGCATACGAGCACGGTGACGAGCGCACGCAGCACGGACAGACCAGCGCGGCGGCATCGACGAGCTCATGCGGCAGCCTGCTCGTGAGTGCACAGCTCCAACAGGTCGAGCGTGGTGACGGGGACGAGCGCATGTGGCGTCAGCGAGCAAGCGTGGCAGCACCGGTGGCCGAGCACGACGACTTCAGCGAGCGCGACGACATTCAATCACGGGCCTCATATGCGTAGAAGGTTTTCTTTCAACGACGAAATCATCATTTCCTCTCGTCTCGTTACGAGGGAAGACTTAGATTTTTCGTAGAAGAAACTGATTCTTGTGTTTTTTTTCTCTTTTTTTATTAATTAGTAGGATGTTATGTCATTATTTTGTTCGGATGACATCTTTATTTAATAAATATAAAAATCATATAAATGTTTTGTTGGTCCCTAATTGCATAACTGTACGCAGGGCATTGAATGGTCGATGGGCCTCAAACAACGAGCGGCTCAGGATCGACTTTGTCGTTGTAGGCTTGTAACTTGGCATAGCAGCGCGGAAACGATTAGTAAAAGACGTGTGAACTGACAGTTTCAGAAAAAAAACCCTGAATCTTTATAAACTCATAAATAAGCTGAGTTCTGACAACCCGCTCCAGTTTAGTGTTGTTTACAGTACTAACCATGAAATAAAGTGCTGCTATACAATTCGTCAAAAAGAGAGGAATTTCGGGTGCAAATTAAGTGCAGAAAACGCGCCATTTCAGAGCTTGTCTCACAACTTCTTTGGGGGCGAAGCGATCGAGTGTGAAGTGTGAACCGCGCGGGCACCCAGGCACATGCGGTGCACGGTGGCGCGGCGGGAAAGAGAAGGCCGGGCCGCGGCGTTAAAGCGGTCGAAAGCCCACCACGATCCGCGCCCGGAAAATAGTGCGGTGCGCCCAGCCTTGTCGGCTGCCAGCGCCACATAAAACCGGACCCATCCCGTGGCAGCGGCGTCTCCGAGACACTCGCCGCAGCGGAGCGGAGGAGCCCGACCCAGTTCACTCTCCTCACTCTGCCACTGCCACTGCCACTGCCACTGCCACTCTCGTACGGCGCAGCAGTGCGTGTCTCCTCCCCCGATGGCCTCGCGGATCTTGCTCCCCATCCTCCTCTTCCTCCTCTGCTCGCATGGCGGCAGCGGGGCGCCGGCGGCGAGGCGGGGAATGCGCGTGCCGCCGTTGGGTGGGGACCCTGTCAAGTTTGACTTCTCCCCGTTCTTGATCGAGTACAAGAGCGGCAGGGTGAAGCGGCTCATGGGCACCGACGTGGTGGCGGCGTCGGCGGACGTGCTCACCGGCGTGTCGTCCAGGGACCTCGCCATTGATCCGGCCAATGACGTCCGCGCGCGGCTCTACCTCCCCAGCTTCCGCGCCACCGCCAAGGTCCCGGTGCTGCTTTACTTCCACGGCGGGGCGTTCGTCGTCGAGTCGGCGTTCACACCAATCTACCACGCCTACCTCAACACGCTCGCGGCCAAGGCGGGCGTCCTGGCCGTGTCGGTGAACTACCGCCTCGCGCCGGAGCACCCGCTCCCGGCCGCGTACGACGACTCGTGGGCGGCGCTCAAGTGGGTGCTGGTGAACTCGGCGCCCGGGACGGACCAGTGGCTCTCCGAGTACGGCGACCTGTCCCGCCTCTTCCTCGCTGGGGACAGCGCCGGCGGCAACATCGCGCACAATCTCGCATTGCGCGCCGGCGAGGAAGGCCTCGACGGTGGCGCCAGGATCAAGGGCGTGGCGCTGCTCGACCCGTACTTTCAGGGGCGGAGCCCGATGGGCGCCGACGCCATGGACCCGGCCTACCTCCAGTCGGCGGCGCGCACCTGGAGCTTCATCTGCGCCGGCAAGTACCCGATTGACCACCCGTACGCGAACCCGCTCGCGCTGCCGGCGTCGTCGTGGCAGCGCCTCGGCTGCTCCCGCGTGCTGGTCACCGTGTCGGAGCAGGACCGCCTTAGCCCGTGGCAGCGCGCCTACTACGCCACGCTCCGGAGCAGCGGCTGGCCCGGGCAGGCCGAACTCTACGAGACCCCCGGCGAGGGCCACGTCTACTTCCTCACCAAGCTCAGCACACCGCAAGCGCAAGCCGAGATGGCCACGCTCGTCTCCTTCATCAACCGCAACTAGCACGCACGCAGTAACTCGAATTCTACCGTACTATTACAGTGAGTAATTAGCCACCAGTGAGGATTGATGAGGTGATTACATTTTTCGTTTTTTTTACCTTTCTTTGTAGTAGTACGGCGAGATTCCTTCGTCCATCGCTACGGCCACGAGTGCGTTAATTGGTTCCTCCGCCACAAACCGGCAGGACGGAGAGGGGCCTCGATCCCATCCATCGATCGCTCGCGTCTCGTTTCATTAACTGCAGCCTGCCTACTGTTACCGTGTTACAGCTACAGCCAGCGTGTGCAACGGTGACGGCGCATCCAGTGGTTGTCCGCTGCGTGCAGTTACTAGTAATAGTGGTTATAGTACTACCAATATATACGTGTCATAGACTCATAGCCAGTGTCACCCTGTTACTACCTACGGGGTCGCAATGTGTAATTTTTTTGGTACTACTACCGCTGCTGCTACTATGGTGGTGATTAATCCAAGTGGAATTTTTGTCAAATCTCTCACGACCGCAGCACGCGTTCACGTGCTGATGCGCCGGTCGTCGCGGCGGAGAATGTGTGTCGGTCTCGCGCGCGTCTCGCCTCCACCTTTCTTTTTTCCGCGGTGTGTGTATTTCCCGCTTTCGTGGGCTCTGTTTCACCGATGCGCTCCGCCTCTCCCCGCGCCGGTGATAGTGGAGTTTGGCGATGGACTTTGTTTGTTCGGCCGTGGACGGTGCGCGCACTGCTGCGGCATATCGTCGTTTTTTTGGGACCACCGACGAGGTGCATTGGAGAGCTTTGCTTGCACAGGAAACGGCAAAACACATCATGGCGTGTTTGTGATCCAGGACAGCTTTTGATCGGAACGGAAGCACGCGCCTTTGCTAGCCAGTATAGCTTAGCTTGTCAAACGCCCACACTCGCGTCACATGGGATGTTCAATTAGCGGTGTTCTTTGGGAATGGAAATAGGATTAGTTCTACTTTTCCGCTTTCCGGAACTACTGTACCTCTCGAACAGCCAAGCAGCTGCCATTGCAAAATCGGCAAAATTCCTCCCCATTGAGAGAAGATAACCCGCTCGACATGTACTACTGATGTACGCCGGCCTGTGAGGCTGTGACCATGGGGCAGCTACGAAGGGTGCCGTTTCGATCTGGTCCATCTGTTCCTGCAGACTGGGCATAGACTTGTCTGCATCTGGTCCAAATCCACACAAAAGGCTGCGCGCCGTGCACTGTTCAGGGCTGGCCCGCGCGCCGCGGCGTTTAGCGTCCTGTGATCTCGCGTTCTCGCAGCGATGCAGCGGTCGAGCGATTGATAGCAAAGCAACGTGCAGGAAGCGGATGCAGCACGGCCTTTTTGCTTGCGGGGGAGCACGCAGGGCAGGCCAGCCAAGGGCGCGGGAGCGGTCACTGTTCTGGTCACATGGTGTGCCCGCCGCCCGCCGGGTAGGCCTCGTCCCTGCGCGCATGTGAGCGTTCTTTTCTTGGGTTTTTCTTGGCTTCCCTTTCCACGGATTAGCGGTTCTCGCGTGTAAGCTTGTTCGGCTCTTCACGTGCAGGGCACACCAACACCACCCGTTATGGAAGGAGGAGGAGAGGTGATATTGATGCTGGTTGTCGGTACTTGGTACTAGAGTTCGGCAAAATGAATCTTTGTTTCTGAATAATCATTTTCATGATTCAATTGGTGTAGAGCTACACAGACTTGCCGCGAACAATCTAACCGAACCGTTCATTTTTTAGGCTTTGGTTTAGTTTGCACTGCAGGGCATTGTCTTTTCTGTTTGGATTTACTTACTAGTATCGATCTACAGACAACAGACAACGAACACCACCGCGTAGACCACCAAAGAACACCTGATTGAGTTACAGCAAGGGAAAAAAATAATAATATAGCGTGGCATTGCGTAAAGCAGACACTTCATCGACCGGATCAAGTGAACAGCAATCAATAACAAGTTGAGGAAACTGGAAAGGCGTCACCTTTGCTGGATCTGGTAGCCACCGTCCCCAGCTCTGACTCCAAGACCTTTGCAAAAGAGCCATCGATTCTCATCGCAATATGCAGCTCGGGAAGAACCAGACCCGCAGAGTTATCTCAAGTCAAGAACACACCGAAGGTAATCACATGAACTAGGAAAGAAAGCTAACTAAAGTGTCATTTTTGCCGGATTGATCAAAAGAAGGCCAACCAATTTCATTAAGAAAGAGGAGGGAGTTTTCGATTACAACGGCAATATATCGCCGATCTTAGCTCACGCAAGCGTGTAATCTAAGCAAATCTAACGACTCAACGCGAGAGGCCTAAACAGAAAATAAAAAATTACCAAAATAGGGGAAGCAGTGTGCCGGACCGCCGTCAGCCCCACCCATAGCCGAGTCGGGATTACTCGTCAACATTGGGGAAGATCCCCCTTTCTCTCCAAACTACCACGTCCTCTATAATGTCTGCTACCATCTCGCCGCTGTTGCCGCTTGTTTTTCGAAGATCCTCGCATTTTGTTCTTTCAAAATCCGCCAACATATTGTTAGACGCACGCATGTGATAGGATAGGTGCGGGCGGCTGCATGCAATGCCATGCGATGCGGGCGTGCATGCGATAATGTTGCCTGATGCGTGAGCTGCGCATACATGTGTAACGTCGGTTCATGAGGATTCAGCTGGTTGTTGTAAGTCGTTTCTATCCGAACTGATTAGAGATTGATCTCATCCTTGTAAGCCACGTTGGGGGCTGTTCCCAACTTATATTAATATACATACGTAGCCTCAAGAGAGGTGAGAACGCTTCCGTATTTTCCTATATGGTATCAGAGCCACATCTCGCGACTTCCATCTCGGCATATCGCATCTACCAACAGGCAGCGCGCGTGACTGCTTCCCAGCGGCGTGCAGAACGCATCTATCCTCCGGCGACGCGCGCGACTGCTCCGTAGCAGCGCGACACACGTAACTCGGCGACACACGCGACTGTGTTAGAGCCACGCCGAGAATTGCATCGAGCAGCAATGGCGTCTTCCTCGTCCAGCTCTTCCACCGGCAACCCTCTCTCCGGCCAAGCTACACCGGAGAAACTTACCGCAACAATTTTCTTATGTGGAAGGCACAAATCCTTGCGGCGGTATGGGGGCACGCATGGAGGGGTACCTCACCGGTACAAATCCTCCTCCTCCCGTGATGATCACCGTCGCGCCGAAAAAGGAAGGAGACTGGGCCACTGAAGCTGTGAACCCAGCATATGAAGCGTGGCTTGCCGCGGACCAGCAGGTTCTCGGCTATCTCTTCTCCTCCTTATCAAAGGAGATCCTGACGCAAGTCGTCACCATGGAGACGACGGCGGAGGCGTGGAGGGCAATCACGGAGATGGTGTCCTCCCGGCCACGGTCGCAGTGTCTCAACACACGACTCGCACTGTCTACAACACGCAAGGGAGACCTTAGGGTCTCTGACTACATCAACAAGATGAAGGTCCTTGCCGACGAATTGACTGCAGCCGGCAAGCCAATTGATGATGAAGAAATGATGGGCTATAGTCTTGCAGGCCTTGACGATGACTATGAACCGGTTATCTCCACTTGGTAGGCCGAAATGAACCGGTTCCGATTTCTGAAGTCTACTCACAACTTTTGAGTTTTGAATCTAGGGGAAAACTTCGCCGGATGGCTTCTACCCATGGGTATTCCACCGTCAACATCATCAAACGCAACGGCAGAGGTGGTGGCGAATTCAATCGCGTCGGTCATGGTGGCCACGGTTCTGGTGGCGATGGCCGTGGCGGATTCAACCGCATTGGTCGTGGTGGTCGCGACGAGTGCGGCGGTTTCTCCAGCTGCGGACATGGTGGCAACAACCCCGGGCGCAACAAGCCACGTCTGATCTGCCAACTCTGTGGCAAGACAGGACACGTCGTTGCTGACTGCTGGCATAGATTCGACGACTCTTTGGTCCCTGACTCGAGAGTCGCAGCAGCAGCCTCCTATCATATTGATCCCAACTGGTACATAGATACCGGTGCAACGGATCACATCACCAGCGAATTGGAGAAGCTATCAACACGTGACAAGTATAATGGCAAGGATCAGATCTACACCATGAGTGGTGAAGGTATGAAAATCAAACATATAGGCCATTCTATATTTTGCACGCCCACACGGAGTTTACATCTCAACAATATACTTCATGTTCTACATGCTCGAATAAATCTTATTTCTGCTCATAGACTTGCCCTTGATAATCATGCCTTCATTGAGGTTCACTCTCGTTTCTTTGCCATTAAGGATCAAGTCACGAAGAATCTTCTTCTTAGGGGACCACGTCGCAATGGACTGTACTTGCTGCCTCAACCATCATCTCTTTCATCCAAGCAAGTTCTTGGAGCCATTAAACCCAGTTTCAAACAGTGGCATAGTAGATTAGGTCATCCCTCATTTTCAATAGTTCAAAAAGTCACTAGCAATAATAGTCTTCTCTATTTAGGAGAGGTTCATGAGTCAGAAGTCTGTGATGCTTGTCAGAAAGCCAAGAGTCACCAACTTCCCTATCCCAAGTCCACTAGTGTGTCTAATGTGCCTCTCGAATTAGTGCTTTCAGATGTGTGGGGACCTGCTCCTGATTCTATGGGAGGCAGGCAATATTATATGAGTTGTATTGATGATTTCAGTAAGTTTACTTGGGTTTATTTGCTTAAGAAAAAATCTGAAGTGTTCTAGAAGTTTCTTGACTTTCAACAACTTGTTGAGAGGCTCTTTGATCGCAAAATAATTGCCATGCAAACCAATTGGGGAGGGGATTATGAGAAATTAAACTCCTTTTTCACGAAAGTTGGCATTAGTCACCATGTATCATGCCCACATGCTCATCAACAAAATGGCTCTGCTGAGCGCAAGCATAGACACATTGTTGAAGTTGGGTTAGCACTTCTCGCTCATGCATCCATGCCTTTAAAATTCTGGGATGAAGCTTTTTTAGCTGTTGCCTATCTCATTAATCGCACCCCATCCAAAGTTATTCAGTTCACTATGCCATTAGAGCACCTTTTAAATCAAAAACCTGATTATTCATCCTTGAGAACCTTTGGATGTGCATGTTGGCCAAACCTTCGCCCTTTCAACACTCGCAAACTCCAATTCCGTTCAAAACAATGTGTTTTTCTTGGCTATAGCAATATTCATAAAGGATTCAAGTGTTTAGATGTGTCCACTCATCGGATTTATATTGCACGGGATGTTGTGTTTGATGAACAGATCTTCCCGTTTTCTCAATTACATTCTAATGCCGGTGCTCGCCTACGGGCTGAGATTAATCTCCTACCACACACTCTCTTGAATCCCAGTTTTTCTAGTGGGGGTGCGTGTATGACTAATCATATGTTTGATTCTCCTGGAAATACTAATGCCACTGTTGACATCGCAACAGATTTTTTGGAAGATTCTGATGCAGGTTCGGATCAGCAGCACATAGCACCGCAAAATGGCGCCACAGAAGATCCTGCAAGTGCTGATTTACATGCAAGTGCTGATTCTAATGCCAGCGCTGACTTCGATGCGACAGCAGCCCCTGGCGCAAGTGCTGCAGCCGACCATGCGCCATCACCATCGGCCGGCCACAGCGTTGCAGCCGACCATTCAACCAGCCGCAGCCTCGTACAGTCACCAGCAAGGGGGGCTGATGATGATGATGCGACGACTGACGCGACTAATGATGCAGAACAGCGGCCCGAGTCAGTACAACAGCCAGGGACGTCTCGCCCTGTCATGCGAGCACAAAGAGGAATTTGCAAGGAAAAAGTTTACATTGATGGTACAGTCAGGTATAATTTTCTTACCACTAGTGGTGAATCACAAGATTTAGAAGAAGCACTATCAAATTCTAATTGGAAAAATGCAATGGATTCTGAATATAATGCCTTGATAAAAAATAATACTTGGCATCTGGTACCACCTACTAAGGGTCGAAATATAATAAGTTGCAAGTGGGTCTATAAGATTAAACGTACGTCCGATGGAACCTTGGATCGATACAAGGCTTGACTAGTAGCAAAGGGTTTTAAGCAAAGATATGGTATTGACTATGAAGATACATTTAGCCCTGTTATTAAATCAGCTACTAGACTATTCTGTCTATTGCTGTGTCTAGAGGATGGTCTCTTCACCAACTTTGATGTCCAGAATGCTTTTCTTCATGGTGTTCTTGAAGAAGAAGTTTATATGGCACAACCACCAGGCTATGAGGACAAGGGTAAGCCCAGCTATGTTTGCAAGCTTGATAAAGCTCTGTATGGTCTGAAACAAGCCCCTAGAGCATGGTACTCTAGACAGTAATAAGCTTTGTGATCTTGGTTTTAAATCATCTAAAGCTGATACTTCACTATTTTTCTATAGTAAAGGAGAAGTTATTATGTTTGTTTTGATATATGTTGATGACATAATTGTGGCAAGTTATGTACAGAAGGCTATTGATGCTTTATTGAGTGTTTTGAAGCAAGACTTTGCTCTGAAGGATCTAGGAGACCTACACTACTTCCTTGGTATTGAGGTAAATAAGGTACATAATGGTTTATTATTGACACAAGAAAAATATGCTTCAGATCTGTTGAAAATGGCTAGAATGACAAATTGTAAACTTGCAACAACTCCTCTTTCCCCAGTTGAGAAACTTTCAACGTATAATGGGTCTTTATTAGGAGAAAATGATGCAACAAGGTACAGAAGTATAGTAGGAGCTCTTCAATATTTGACCTTGACTAAGCCTGATCTATCCTTTGACGTGAACAAGGTCTGCCAGTTCTTGCATAGTACAACAGTCCAGTACTGGATGGCGGTCAAGAGAATTCTCAGATATGTTAAATCTTCTATGGATTTTGGGTTAAAAATTAATAAGTCTGCTTCCACTCTTGTAAGTGCTTTTTCAGATGCAGATTGGGCAGGTTCCATGGATGACAAACGGTCAACTGGAGGATTTGCTTTATATTTGGGATCTAATCTGGTCTCTTGGAGTGCGAGGAAGCAAGCTATGGTGTCCAGGTCTAGCACAGAGGCAGAATATAAAGAAGTTGCTAATGCAACGGCTGAAGTAATGTGGATTCAGACTCTGTTAAGAGAAATTAAAATTTCTTCGCCTCTAATAGCCTGTTTGTGGTGTGATAATCGAGGGGCAACATATTTATCAGTAAATCTTGTTTCCATACTTGGACCAAACATATAGAGGTAAACTATCATTTTGTCAGAGAAAGGGATGCCAGGAAACAGTTAGAGATCAAGTTTATTTCATCAGGTGATCAAGTGCCAGACGGTTTTACTGAATCTCTTCCTGTACAACAATTTCAGAATTTTAGATACAATCTTAACTTAGACAAGTTATGATTGAGGGGGAGTGTTAGACGCACGCATGTGATAGGATAGGTGCAGGCGGCTGCATGCAACGGCTGCATGCAATGCCATGCGATGCGGGCGCACATGCGATAACGCTGCCTGACGCGTGAGCTGCGCATACATGTGTAACGTCGGTTCAGGGGGATTCGACTGGTTGTTGTAAGTCGTTTCTATCCGAACTGATTAGAGATTGATCTCATCCTTGTAAGCCACGTTGGGGGCTGTTTCCAACTTATATTAATATACGTACGCGACCTCGAGAGAGGTGAGAACGCTTCCATATTTTCCTATACATATAAGCATGAACACCGTGTCAAACGAGTTCCTGTAGTTCTTTCGAAAAAGGTTCCTTGTCCGTGGCCACCATTCCGAAAGCTTTGCAGTATCTTCGCTTGGAACGCGGAAATTGAATCCTATCCATTGTCTCATTCGACGCCACACTTCCTCGGCGTATACACATCGCATGAATAGATGGTGGCAGTCCTCGGCGTTGCGACGACACAATTGGCAGCAGCTTTCATGGGGCCAGTTTTTCTTTGTGAGATTATATGCCGTTAGGCACCTGTCTTGAAGCGCCAACCACATGAAGAATTTCACCCTCGAGGGGGTTTTTGCCCGCCAAAGCAATTCGCCGTGTTGGCAGTCCTCCCTGCCATAAAGAACAAAGAATAGGCGTAAGCCGTCGAGAACTCCCGCACATTTCAAGTTTCCACTTAATCTCATCCGGCTCAGTGGTGAGGCTCGAACTTCTTCCCACAACTGAAAAAATTGGCCCATCGCCTCGACTGACAGGGCTCCCCTGAAATCACGCATCCATCTCCGGTTTTGCAGGGCTTGTGCCACAATTAGAGTTGAACGACGAACATAAGAAAAGAGGCATGGCCATATCCCTTGCACACTGCCCCTCCCCGACCAGTTTGTCATCCAAAAGGGAGTTTGAGTTTCGCTTCTAACAATGTATTGAACAGCCGAATCAAAGATTTGAAGGATGTCTTTCTCGAAGGGAACTCAACTTCCGACTGTGGCCTGTATTCTTTGTTTGAGCCGTAGCTGTTGGTGTGATTTTTTTTACACGCACTGGCCTGAGAGATCTGCTTAACTCTAGTGCATGTCCAAAATTAGTCGCCTTTGATGATCAAACGGGTGTGCCAAAAATGTGTTGATGAGAAAATCAACATGCCGGCCTAGGAGATCTTTTTAGCTCCAGTGCAGGTCCTAAAAACGATGAAGCGCGGGCGTGCCAGTCAGTTCGATCCTATCACTGACAAGATATGCAAAACAGTAGAGCATAAATCATATCGATAGGCCGATAATAAAAACAGTCGATCTGTTGACAGCCGATTGTGTGATTTCAGTCGATGTCGATGTCCAGATAACTCGTCGGCTGAAACCCCGACGAAACCCTTATCGATAGCCATCAGGCAGGCTAGAGACTACGGTTCTAATCACGACTTAGTAGGTCAAACTGAATTGATGTAGCACTAAGTATGAAAAAAACACAATATCTAGACAATCAAGCCTTTGACTAATTTTCAAGGTGGTAGATGCCTAAGCTAATCTAATCTAATATAACGATTTAGCCGATATCGACAGAAACCCTAAAGCGAGAGACAACCGAGAAAGCCAAATCGAGATACTAGGACTAGATTAACAGAGACATATGATAAGACCGTCTAACCCTCTGGTGAAACATTAGTATGAACCTATCAACTTAACAAGACTTAGATTATCGATAACAATCTAGTAGGTCGGATCTAACCGATGTAGCATAAGATTGTATACGATAATCTAATACTCGAGGAGCCGATAGATCTGTCTAATGTGATGGATATAACAAATCTACCTAAAGCAACATTACGTTTACAGAAACATCAACTTGATCAGAATATCGAACCTAACCGAGAAAGTCCTAACTAAACCGATGTGTCTATGAACGGTAATGAAACTAAAGATAGATACGATATACCTGGGCCGGTGGGACCTTGGACTTACCCTTTCGCCGGAGATCGAAGCCGATGCAACCCCGCGTCGGGTGCCAAGTCTCGCCGGATGATGAACAAAGTAGAAAAGGTAAAAGGTGGTGATGCGCCGAGGTTGTATTGATCGAGAGATGAGTTACATGAACTCCGGGCTTACATATTTATACCCATGGACTAACAGAGATCCTAACAGATTACAAATTCAAACTTTCCTAAAGATAAAAGGACACAAACCAAATCCTTACCGGATACTAACACACTTTCCTAAAGATAAAATAGGAAACTAACAAACTCTTCCTAATTAATAGATACAATTGCATTTTTAGGACTCTATCCTTATATGGCAATCCTCATGAAGCACATCATCTTGATCCAACAGTGTCTCCAATATTGTCGTACCGGAATCGGCTACATCGGCTTGCCTTGTCCGATTCGGTATTAGCCGATGGACACCTTAGCCGATTCGGGCTCCGGGGCTTACCAAATTCTGGCGTTAACAGCAGCGTCGGCCATCTCATTCTGAGCGCCTTGCCAAAGAAATCCAGATTCTTGATTCCCAGTCCCCCTTTTTCAACCGGTGCACATGCATTCTTCCATGAGACCAAGCAGTGACCGCCTGTAACTTGTTCTTGGCCTTTCCAAAGAAATCCCATGCATTTGTGTTCGATTCCTTTGATTGCCCATTTGGGAAGCTCAACACCGTTGCGAAGTGCAAAGGCAAGGCTTGAAGAACTTATTTGACCAAGCACATTCTTGCATCTACCGAGAGAAGCTTCGGTTTCCAGCCTGCCACCTTCTTAGAAAGCTTGTCGAACATGGGCTGAAGCTCTATTTTGGAGGGTTTTCTAGAGATTGGCAATCCGAGGTAGAGAATTGGGAATTTGTTAACCACACAATGCAGGATGTCCTGGACCAAGTTTGTTTGTTCTTCATTGTAGTGAATCGGTGTGAGAGCGCTCTTGGAAAGATGGGCCTTCAAACCGGTGGCTTCTCCAAATAGACCAATGATTTCTTTGATTGTCTTGGCCTCCATGGTTGTTGGATTGTGGAAAAGGATAGCATCATCGACATAATTGGACATGCTTGGTATCGATTTCATCGGTCTTCTTCCCAGCCGCAGCGGGGATAGCAGGTTTGCCTCTCCTGCCCGCTCCACCAAGGCTTGCAGAACGTCCATAACTAGCAAAAAGTAAGGGGTATAGTGGGTTTCTTTGCCGCAAACCTCTTGAAGGTGTGAAAGGATCTGAGACAAAACCGTTGAACAACACACTTGTGCTTGCTGTCACCAGCAGAGCTGCTAGGCATTTACGCCAATTGTGACCAAAGCCTTTGTATGTGAGCATGTTTAAAAGGAAAGGCCAGGAAACAGTATCAAAAGCCTTTGTGATGTCTAATTTGAGGAGCATCTTTGATTTCTTCTCCCTGTGACACTTTTGTACCAATCCTTAAACCAAAATAGACTTTTCATGAAGAGTGCGACCTTTGATGAAATCCATCTGTGAGTGGGGCACCAGGTCAGTCATTTTAGAGGACAAACGTTGTGCCATCACTTTCGTTGCTAGTTTTGTGAAGCTGTGATTCAAGCTTATGGGGCGAAAGTCTTTGAGTAGCGCTGCTTCTTCTTTCTTTGGGATTAGGACCATTACTGTCGAGTTGAGCAGGTGTACGTTCTGCATATTGCCGGAGCCAAATTTGGATAAAGCAGCCATGAAATCAGCTTTAATCGTCTCCCAGCAAATCTGGTAAAACAATCTTGTAAATCTGTCGGGGCTCGTCGATTTTTCTGAAGGCATTCCTTTAATTGCACTCCATACCTCTTCCTCTGTGAAATCTCCTTCCAGTGAGCTGAGCTGAGCTTGTGTCAAGTGGATGTTTTCAAAACTAACTTGCCTGGAGGTGTTACTGTCGGCTGACAGGAGGAGCTGGAAGTAGTTTTTGGCCATTGTCTGCATTTCTTGCTGTGTCGTAGCAGTTGTCCCCTCATGTTCAAGGCGCGGGATTAGAACCTTTCTTCTTCGAGCATTCACTTTTAATTGAAAGAAGGTTTTGCTGCCCTGCCCCTTTGCAAGTCTCTAATCTTTGCTCGTTGCCAAATTCTGATTTTTTCCATTGAAGCGAGAGCTAGACATCGTCCCTTTAAAACCGCCCTCAGCCTCCTCTTGTCGTCTGAAAGCGTTTTGTTCTCCTGCGTCATATCGAGTCGAAGGATCAGCTCGTTAACAATTTGTATGTGAAGCTGGTTTCTACTGATCTTGCACTGCCCCCATCTGGAAGGACATTGTGATAGTCTCGCCATCTTGACATAGAGGACAGAGTAAGGATCATCAGAATGAACCGGTTTATCCTAGCACTCTTTGACTATCTCCTGGAAACCTTCTACTTTGATCCAAAAAGATTCAAATCTAAAGCATCTGTCCCTGTTGAAACTCAACACACACGTCAGCAACAGGGGGCAGTGATATGAGACTGAAGAGCTCAAGGCTTGCAAGTTTGAGTCAGGGAAGCTCTCTTCCCATTGAGTGGAAACTAGGAGTCTGTCAAGCTTTACCATTGTCGATCTTTGTTGTTTGTTGCTCCAAGTATACCTCCTCCCAAAGAGATACACGTCTCTAAGCTCAAGTTCATTTAGTTTGCTTCTAAACTCATTCATTAGACGCCTGGTGATTCTTGAGTTATTCTTGTCAGTAGCACAGACGATTAGGTTAAAGTCACCAGTGATCATCCAATTTTTAGAGCACATTGCCCTCACTTCTGACAACTCTTGTAGGAAGAGCAATTTATCACCATCTTGTTGCGGCCCATAAATAGAGGTCAAGAACCAAGACCTGTCCCCTGAGAACCATTGCAATTGTACTGTCATAGACCACCTGTTCGTGTGCACCAAGTTCCCCCTGAACATCCCCAAATATTTTTTGTTTTTTTGTTTTTTTGCTGCTGAAATCAAATTCACATCCTCAAATCTCCTCCACATCATAAATCGAGTAATGTACATCACATATATATCATAGATACACATATATCATATATATCACAGATACACATATATCATATATATCATAGATACACATATATCACATATCTATGAACGTCACAAAATTCTAAAAAAACATTTGGGAATGTTGGAGGGGAGGCCGGATCCGGCGGAGGGCGAGGAAGACGAGGATGAAAGGGAGGAGGCGCTGCCGCCACCTCCGAGCCGCCGCGCCGCAGCCACCTACGAGACGTCAGGCCACCGCCATCTCCGAGCCGCTACCACCTCCCTCCCACCGATCTTGCGAGAGAGGAGGCGTCGTCGCCACCTCGAGCCACCGCCATCTCCTCCTCCCATCGTCATCGTCGAAACGAGAGAGAGAGAGCTGAGAGAGAGAGAGCTGAGGGGACAGAGCTGAGAGAGGGAGAGACATCTAAGTGTTGGATTGGTGGAAAAGACGATGCGTGCTAGGATATATATACCCCTGGATCTGTAGTCTCGGTTGGTGCCAACAACCGGAAGTAAAGATATATTAGTCCGGTTGGTGGCACCAACGGGACTAAAGATCCAAATTTTAGTCCTGGTTGGTGGCACCAACCGAGACTAAATATGCTTTTCCGCTATTTTCAATTTATCTTTAGTCATGGTTGTAGCCACCAACCGGGACTAAAGATAATTTCTCACTATTTCTAATTCATCTTTAGTCTCGGTCGTAGCCACCAATTAGGACTAAAGATAATTTTCCGCTATTTTTAATTTTTTATTGTACCGGCTAGGGTTAACAACCGAGATTAAAAATTAAATAATCCATTAAATCGGGCCAAATTAATTTATTAAATATAGGTTTAAAACATAATGCATTAAAATTTAATCAAATCATAAAATTAATGAGAAAACATTTAAAATAGTTTAAACTGTTATTAAATTATAATAATCATATATATTTAATATATGGCTGATTTAAAATTATTTTAAATTATAATAGTCATATATAATTAACATATTCCTTTAGAAGCTCAAGTTTACATGGTAATTCTAGACATTGCACCTCTCAATATGCTCCTCTAGATATTGTTCCTCTTTTGCCCCTTTTTTTCTTTTTTTAGGTGTTGTTGTTTTAGAAAAATTTGAATTTTTATTTTTATTATTTTTATTTTTTTCTTGACTTAAGAGCACCCGAGAGGTAACCACAGGAAATTTGAACCTAAACCTAAACAAGTAAAAGACGTGGCCGATGAAAAATTCGAAGACGCACACGAATTGAAAAAGCTTTCGGGCTTAAAAAGACAATCTTCTGACCAGTTTTTAGGGGAAATAAAATCGCCGAACCCGACAAAGCGGGGGACGAACACATCCAAAAATTTTTCTGATCGATTTTCATATATGGAACGTCTCAATCGGAGTTTGTATGCGAAAGTTATGGCCGTTTTAAAAACCGACTCCGAATTAGAGGACATAACGGGAACAATGCAGGCAAAAACTTATTACAGGCGTACAAACTAGACGCTACGACTAGGATTTGATGGAAAGAAAGGGGGGAACATACGAATTGGACTCTAACACGATCTAACTAGCAAGAAGACCTTGACTAGGACACAAACTCAACATGACAAACTCTGAAACTGAAATATGCAAAGGCTATGGCACGGAAGGTTCTAGGACAGGAAAAACAAATGTGGTGAAGAGTGACACACTGATTTGGCTTCAGATTAAAAGATCCAACCCTGCAATCTTAGCACCACAACTCCTCTAGTTATCAACCGAGGCAAAGACCCGGTTGACCTCGCCAAGAAGGCTAATCCACGATGTGCAATGAAGAACACAAGCAAGAGTGATTGGACCTTATATGTCCAGCAAATGAATATTATGTGTATCCGAAGAAATGATGTTCTTATCATTGTAGATCCCTTCGATTTGTATATTATCACCAAAACAATTTTAAAAAAAATTTGTATATTGAGAATCACTAGTTAATAACAATATGATAATTTTTCGTAATTACAATGTAATGATTAAAGTTTTCTTCTATCTTCAATTACAAACATAATATAATAATAATATATACTAAACTATCATGAATTTTAACTTCAAATAAAAAGATTATCTCCACGAGTGTTAAACCACCATATGTAGGCGAAGTCGGATGCCTTTTCTTTTTTGCTGACATAGTTAAAAATAGCATCTTCACTTTTAGTCCCGGGTTTGTAACACCAACCAGGACAAAAGATATGATCTTTAGTTCCGATTGATGTTACGAACCGGGACTAAAGATGCCCGTCAGCCTGACAGGTTCTGACAAGAGTCTAACTGGGACTAAAGATCCTACAGAGTCGTTGCCTTTTTTTAATCGGGACTAAAAACATTCTTGGTTCTTATTGAAACGTGACCATTATGAATTTTGGCAGATGGATCAAAGATCATTTCTCGTAAGCACCACAAAATTGATGAAATGAATGCATAATTGAATTTTAGGAGGTAAAAATGTGTCCTAGCATTGCCAAAATTGAAAAATCAAATATGTGTCGACAAGTAAAGAACAATCAATCTGGCTGAGGAAACTAGGAAGAAGGGCGCACGTCGCCTTGTGGCTTACACTGGCTCCAGCCATGCATGGCTTTGCTGCTGTTGCTACCGGAAGCATGAAGCTGAAGCACCACGTGTGGAAGGAAATGGTAGTACAATACCCAAGTCCAAAGCTAATAGCAGATCAAGAAAGCTAATCTGTGCAAGCGCGCATCGGCACATTCACAACCAATGGTTTCTAACAAGTGGCACAAATGCAGTGTGAGTTTGGCTCAGTAAAGTGGACTATTCGGTTTGGACAAATTTCACAGGAATTTTAGAGGAATTAAACTGTTTCATGTGAAAATCCAGTAAAGATGCCTTCCAAGGAGCCCACAAGCTGCACTGTACAGTGTCCTGCACTATACAGCTTCCAAATGACGGTAGAGTAGACAGACCGCGACCGGAGAACCGGCGGCAACAGTCTCAACATGGGTCCTATACTCCTATTATGGCCGTTAGATTGACCATAGGCTGCTGAGATTGAGATCCATTTCACATGTAGCCCTTTTTATTCAAAGAATTTTGCATACACTCTGCTCCCCCTTCCTCGCCGGAAGCCACCGCCACAACTAGTCGGCGGCCAGGTGGAGGACTCAGGAGCCGGAGATGAACGTCACGACGCGGTCCATGACCTCCTTGGCCTTAGCGCACTCCGGCTTCTCCAAGAAGAACACGTGCCCCTCCCCTTCCGACTCGAGCCACGCGGCGCTCCCTCGCCACGCGCTCGCGGTCACCGCCGCGTGATACGCGCGGCCCCGCGCACCGGCCCAGTCCTTCTCGCCGGTGCAGACGAGCACCCTCTCGCATCGGAGGTTCCCCAGCCCCGCCGCGCCCGGCGCCGTGGGGTTCATCCTCGGGTCGTCGGCGCCGTCCACTGCGCCCGGGCACGCGAACTCCCAGATCTTGGCCATGTCCCTGGCCGTCGCCTCGGGCTCACCTTCGATGAGTGTGTTCCCGCCGAACCAAGGGTGAAGAAGTATGGCGCCCTCGATCCTCGGCGCTGGATGGGAAGACGCCGCCCTGATCAGGACGTGGTGAACCATGTTGCCACCGGCGCTGTCACCAGCGAGGAAGAGGCGGCCACCGTCCGCGTGCTCGGCGAGCCACTCGTCTTTCCCCGACGCGGCCCACTGGAGCGCGGCCCAGGCGTCGTCGTAGGCGGCGGGCACCGGGTGCTCTGGCGCGAGGCGGTACTCCACGGACACGGCGACGACGCCGGCCGCGGCGGCGAGGGACGCGGCGTAGTTATGGTACGTCGTGGAGATGGCCGACTCGATCACGAAGGCGCCGCCGTGGAAAAAGACGAGGACGGGGAGCTTCTTGGACGGATCTGGGCGGCAGGGGAGGAAGACGCGCGCGGACAGGCCCGTGTCAGCGTCGACGACCACGTCCTTGGACGTGACGCCTGTGGCCGCGTCGACGCCGGCAGGCGCAAGCACGGGACGGTGGAGGCGGTCCATCTTGCCGCTCCGGTAGATGCGCAGGCAGTCCAACTCGAGCAGTAGCTCGTCGCCGTTGGACTCCATGGCCGTGGCTAAGGTGGGTCGCTGTCAAATGTCAACTGTGGTGGTAATGCAAATGCAAGGCAAAGACCCGTCCTTACCACTGTGTTAATCAATGAATCTGTCAGGCTGTCACATGATAAGGAGTGTGTGATTCAGATCCGAATCATTCCGACCTGACTAAAATTTCTACGCCGGGTCGTATCAAATATTTAAATATTAATTCAAAGAACTAACAATAAATTAATTATAAAAATAATATAAAATAGGACGAATCTATTAAGTATAATTAATCTACGATTAACAAATGTTTACTATATCATCACATCGTCAAATCATGATGTAATTAGGCTCATTAGATTGGTCTTATGAATTAATCATTGATTATAAAAGTGTTTTGTAAATAGTTTTTATTTAATTCTTTGAAATAACATCTAAACATTCAATCTCATAGCAACTAAAAAATTTTAGTCTATCCAAACGCACCCTGAAACGCTTCAGTTTTTCTTCTAAAGAGAGAGGAGAATAAATTAGGCGTTGGGTTGCGAGTCATATTAGATATTTTGACATTAATTTGAAGGACTAAACGTGAACTAATTATAAAAATAATTATAGAATTGGAGGATAATTCGCGAGACGAATCTATTAAGCCTAATTAATTCATAATTAGCAAATGATTACTGTAGCATCACATCATCAAATCATGACGTAATTAGACTCATTAGATTCGTTTCGCGAATAATCTATCGATTATGAATTAGTTTTGTAGATAGTCTATATTTAATACTCTAAATAAATATTTGATGTGATAGTGACTAAACTTTAGTCCGAGAAACCAAACAAGGCCTTATGTCCGTTATAAGACTAGCTAGATAAGAAATAAACAAGACATTCAAGTGCTATGCAATATGACAACAGTCCTATTAGAAATTTTTTACTAGCGGAAAAACTATTTTGATCCCTCCAGAAGATATTTCCTCTGTCGGAGAAAAGAAAACCTGAGTTACCATTTTGGTAGATGGGGACACATCTATCACTCGTCCTTGGGCATGGTTTCCAGTGGACTGTGCTTGGGCTTCCACCTCAGGGCGAGGCCTATTCCCCCAGACACAGCCCCCTGCGGCTATGCTCGGGGCGTATCGTCTTTGGACATAGCTCCCTGTGGGCTTTGCACAGAGCGAGACTCTTTGTGGACTATGCTATCGGGACAAACAAAATTTATATCTTTAAGGTGCTGAATTAGGTGCATGCAATCATTGGCAACTCCTCCAAGCGATATCCATCAAGAACTCCTTCAATCATCAACATTTTTGAGAAGTTCGTCCGAGTCTAAAAGAAAGTCTATAAAACAACAATTGGAGTAGATGAGGGGGTCCCGGGCCGGCATGCACTATGACCCAGACACGAGGTAGTCCCGGGCACACCCCCTTGACATGCCACAAGCCAGAGGCTCATCAAGAGGGATCCACCTCCTGCCCCAAGCATGTCCCAGGTTTCTCCGTATACCTGGATGGGCCTAGTGGTGTAACTGCTGTAAATCTCATGATTACCATTACAGGACAGTGCAACCTGGAGAACCACGTGCATGCATGTGCATCTTAGAAGTGATGTTGCATGCAATCGCCTGCATGCCCACGTCAACCAGAAACGCAAGAGTAAGGCGGCGTGTCGTGTCCTCAAGCGTCCACCGCTCAATATCCCATCAGATGCCCCGGGAGCTTTCCCGTGGGTTCATGGCAACTAGACGGATACATCCTCAACATCAACACCCTCAGACAGCAGCTATGGGAGAAGTGTCACATCCGCCTAGCATGTCAGAAGGGACATATTGTTTTCGTTGGAGCGAGCCCCGCTCGTATACATGTATACATGTATGGATACCGTGGACTCCACTTCATTTATAAAAGAAGGATCCATGCCAACGAAAAGGAGATTCGATCCACATTATAGGAAAGAAGGGATCATATTCTCCAACGTAGAACATTCGCCAAGAGCTCACTTTAATTTCCACCATCTCAAAAGAACACAGGAGTAGGGTATTACGTATTCGAGCAGCCTGAACCTGTCTATAATACTTGCCTCCCTCTTTTTCCATCACACAATACATCGCTTCGTTTCCATGCACCGGCTCCCTGGCCGAATCTTCAAAGGGGAAGTTCATGCTTCCCCGTTGTTGGAGTCCCATACTTTGACAGCTGACACGCTAGGGGGCGCGTGTGCGGATTCGGGTTTCCGCGCCTAGCGGGCTCACCGTCGCCATGTTCTCGGACTCAGAGAATGGTGCTAGAATACTTGGGGTGGCTCGTTGCATACTACCGCCGACATTTCTGGCCCAACGAGCACTGGCCTACCAAGCCCCGCCAGCGCCACATCATCGCCTCAGCACGGAGCAAACTTTTGTGGAACTCTCAACAAGCCAAGGAACCTGGGGAAGGCCCGCTCGGCATGATTGTGGCCTTCCCACATGACAGGAGTACGCGGCACGCGTATCAGCTTATCTCCGCCTTGACATCGACTCCGCTGTCCCAAAGAGTGCCCTACTCCTCCTCCTCCTCAGGATGGCGAGGGGCTCCTATCATAGACGTTACTAGCAGATACATATTCGTATCTTATTAAATCACCCTTTTCAATAATCTTTTATCCATCTTGTGCTTGGGCAATCTTTCCCTCTTCTTACTGTTTGCAAATACACATGTCATCAAGTGAATTGTCCCTCCTCCATCGATTGAGAGTGGGGGCTAGTCGTGGCACGCACTTGGGTAATCAGGTTAACTTGGTCCCATGTATGGAGGATCAGTGTCCGAAACGTGGATCGTTCCTCAAGCACTGCCAAAGTCCTAAGGTCTTGAGCAAAACCCCTCTGTCGGGCCAACTTAGACCATGGTGATGGGCTATAGTGCTTGGTCTTGCCAGTGCCACTCCGGGCACTGCTGAAGTTTGGGCTCCACTTGTTACCTATTGACCCTCACGTGTTGCCAAAAATTAGCTTCCCAAGAGGCCAACGAAGGACAGATATGGGTGAATTAAGTAGCTTGACAATAAATAACCCTTGCATGCAAGACTCTATTTTTAACTGTGTGCAGGACAAAATGAAGCTACAAAATATGACACATGACCTCGGGGCGACCTGGTCCCATTACGAAGGACATGTGTCCGGAACGTGGACAGTGCCCCAAGCACCGCCAAAGTCCCAAGGTCTCGAGCCAAACCCTACTGTAGGGGTAGCTTAGACTTCGGTGACATGTTGCGGTGCTTTCTCTGCCCAGTTCCACTCCAGGCACTATCAAAGTCTGGGTGCCACGGTCGACCACCTCGCGTCCACATGCTCGGGGGCTTTCCTTTCCTCCCAATCACACAAGATGTCCGATCTCCGGCGTGGACGAATCTTGAACCAGCCCAACCAACGCTTAAGATAGTCAAATCCACACCGACAGGAAGAGCCTCAACCCCGGTCCCTTGTGGTTCTGTGCTTGAGGTCAAGGCCAGGGGCTATTGTCAGATAAACGGGGACCAGGGTTAACATCTCAGGCTGATAGGGTCACATCTATCACTTGCCCCTGAGCATGGCTCCCCATGGGCCGTGCTCGACTAGTTTAAATCTATCAAGCCTATTATTAATCATGATCTGTCTTGGTTGAGTCCAATCTTGTAGGTTATAATTGACTAGTTAGATTTGCTCAAGTCGATATGTTTTAATCATTGTTTCTTCAGAGTTTTAGTTGATAAGTTATCTTCTTACCATAATTTAACCTACTGTATCGGTTAATCCACAAGATTTTTTGTATAATCAGCTGGTTGTTTTTATTAGCCTCAATCTTATACTATCTAAGTTAAGTCCGATCTATCAAGATTGTGACTAATAGTTACATATCACCGGTGATTATACTTTGACTTGTATAACCGGTATTCGATTATCTCCTTCTATATAAACTAATGATAAATGTTAACCGTTTTTTATGCATCAAGTTATACCCAGGTTGTTATATAATTGCTTGACTTATAACGACATCATATCTAAATTGCATCAGTTATAGCCATTTTCCCGAAATCCATCGACATCGATTGGGCACACGATACTATATCGGCCCTGTCGATCGATTGGCCGTCGTAATCTAACATGTTTTATTTGTCTATCTTGTTAGTTGTAGGATCAAACTAACTGACATGTTTATAACCTGATTTGATAGGATTTACACTAGAGCTAAGCAGAACTCTTAGGCCTTCATGTGAACGACAAATTTCTTGTCAATAGCTCCATGGAACCATCAGGAGGGAGCCACCAGGACTGGGCCAGCAGTTGAAGTGGCACCTGTATAGCAAGCAGTCTGGTTGGGCTGTGGTAGCCCATGTACCCGCCATAGGACGCGTAGGCCTGCTGCTAGAAGGGGACATCTGGGCCATTGACAACGGATGGTCCTGGACCAACGACGGTGGCCCCAACGCAGCCGCTTGGGTTGGGCAGCATGCCGAGAACGCTTGGAGCTCGGCCTGCCCAGCCAGGGCACATATGAATAGTGTCGTTCCAGGGGTTCTGGGGAGTGGGCCATGTGACGATTGGGCCACCTTGCGAAGCCTGAGGACGGTCGGCTTGGGAGCCGCTACAAGAGTTACCGCCACCATGCCACTGGAATTGATGTTCCCGCCATTGCCGTGATGGTGATGATTCTAGTTGTTATTGCTGCCGCCGCCTTGGTTGTCGGCACCGAAGCCGATAGTATGTGTCGGGTTGCCGCTGGAGCCAGAGTTCTTTGCGGTGGTTGCACTGATGAGGAGGGTTGTTGGTGAAGACGATGATGTGCAGTGTGCCCCTTGGAGAATTCTTCAAGAAAGAGCTGTGACCGAACATCGGCAAAGGATGGGAGTGGCCGTTACATGGTGATAATAGACTGAAGGTAATCAAATTTCTCGTTCAAACCTTTTAGGGTGGCGAGCACGAGGGCACGATCGGTGACTCACCGAGATCGGCGAGGCGATCGGTCATCATCTTGAGGTGCCGGTAGTAGTCGGTGCCGGAGGGATCGCCTTGCGAGTAGTTGTGGAATTCAGCCATCAAGTTGATTGTGCGTACTCTTGATTGTTGAGGAAGAGGTGCTCGAGTCCATGTCAAACGAGACGTGTAGTGGTAGTGGGCGCCATGACGTCGATGAGGAGGTCGGCGGAGATGGTGAGTATAACCACATCAAAATGACGCAGTCCATGCGGAGCCAATCGACATGATCAGGGCGGCAAGTGTCGGCAAGGACGTGATCCACGAGAGCATACTTGCCAAGGGTGATGAGGACCACGTCACGGTGTGTAGTTGCCCGCGGTCATGTCGAGAGTAACTGGGACAAGGGCCTTGACATTGAGGACGCTGACGGCTTGAGCGTGGAGGACAGCCGTAGCATCGTCGTCAAGGTCACTGACTGGAATGGCCACGGGTGCGTCGTGGAAGACCGGACGAGGCATGGGCTGGTGACCAGTGCCATAGTAGAAGGAGCCGGTGGGATGTGCGACGGAGTAAGGATCACGAGCAGCGGGTTCGTCGTTGATACGGACGGACGTGAAGAGGGCCTTCAGGTCGAGCGATCGCGGATCCACAGGTGGAAGCAGATACGCCTCGTCGAGCACCATCAAATGGGGTGCCAAGAGGTGGTGCATCTAGGGGGCCACCACAGTAGAAGTCGGCAGCACGAAGGAAGGTGTAGACGCAATCGGCGGCGGCACAGTGGAGATGGTAGGGGCCGACGTGTAACCGGTTGGTGCAGACGAGGCTAAGGCAAATGGCAACCAGCGTCAAGAGGAAGTCGAGAAAGTATGGGGTCGAGGGCATCGCACGCAATGTCGAAGGCAGAGGACGCAGCAGCAATGGCGGTGGAGGAGACCGTTGAGGTATCGATCGAGGGAAGCCAGGCCTCGGAAGACTGGAACGTGATGCCCACGGCATCAGCGATTGTGGAGGCGGCGTCGTGGAGCGCATAGGAGCGCAGCAAGGGTGGCGATTTGGACGCCATGTAGACGGCACGCAACGTGGCTAGGGTTTTAGGAGAGGAAGCGAACGTCTTATACCATGTAAGACAGAATAGACTCAACGTAATAATGTATTGATAGATATCGTGAGTACATATATACTAGTAAATATGCCCGTGCGTTGCAACGGACGTCATTTTATTTTATCATAATTATTCCAAAGTTGAAGTCTCATGTAATTTTGATTTATATTTTTTTCTTTATGTCTTCATCTGAGGCCTATTGTCCGGCATACTTGGAATACTAAACATGCTTGCACGAGTGATTTGAATTTAATTTAATTTAATTTGGATATCAAAGGTGAGTTTGTTTTTTTTCTATTGCAAAATACAAACTAAAGCAATTTTACAAACACTCAAGGGGTTTTCTGCAAAATAGCCAAACAGACTGCAGGTTAATTTTATAAACACTTAAGGAGTTTTATGCAAAATAGTCAGGCGGACGAAAATTTTGGGTAGAAATACTACTTGCTTTATAGATAGTTATAGATTATATAGCAATTGTGCTCGTGCGTTGCAACGGGTGAAGTCGGGGCGTAGCGCGGATGGGGACGGGAGGAAGGGGCACAAGCGCGGCGCGGGGCACGGCGCGGGAGCTCCGAGCAGCGGCGAGAGGGAGAAGCGCAGGCGCGGCGTGGGGCGCGGCGCAGATGGAGATGAGAGGGAGGGGCGCAGGAGGTCTTTTTCCCATCCAAGCCCTCCCTTTCTTTTTAGCATTGGGACTGCGGGTTAATTTTATAAACATTCAAGGGGTTTTCTGTAAAATAGCCAGGCGGACAAAAATTTTGGGTAGAACACTACTTGCTTTATACATACGTGCGTTGCAACGGGTGAAGTCGGGGTGTGGCGCAGATGGGGACGGGAGGAAGGGGCGCACGCGCAGCGCGGGAGCTCCGAGCAGGGACGGGAGGGAGGGGCGCAAGAGCGGCGCGGGACGCGGCGCGGATGGGGACGGACGGGAGGGGCATAGGAGGTCTTTTTTTCATCCAAGCCCTCGCTTTCTTTTCATCTTGAGATTACGGGTTAATTTTATAAGCACTCAAGGGGTTTTCTGCAAAATAGTCACGCAGACAAAAATTTTGGGTAGAAACACTACTTGCTTTATAGATAGTTCTAAATATATATATAAATATATATATTTTGTATGCATACATACCTATACAAAGTATATACACATAGGATGAATAGTAGGCCTGCTAAAAAAAGCTCAATTTGGTATGTGTGAATGAATTGGGCCGGCCTGCTAAATAACGAAGCCCATAAAAAATTAAAAAAGAGAAAGTCTGAAAACCTGCAGCCAAATTTGGTAACGGGCCAAATTGATCGCACAGGCTGGGCCGAATTTTTTTTTCAAAACAACTAATAAGCCGAAAACAGAAGTGGTCGCACACATAGTGGGCCGTGCGCCTGGTCGTTCATTAGGGATTTCGGGCCTGGTTCGTGTTGGGCGTGAGATGACCTTGGAATTGGATCAAATCCGAAGTGGATCGCTGCTTGGGTTGCGGCCCTCTATTTCGGAAAAACTCAAGGGGTTTCTGCAAAATAGCAAGACAAAACAAAATTTTGGGTGAAAATACTACTTGCTTTATAGATAGTTATTATATTATTATAGATATACATCTATCTGTTCTTATCTCTAACTGACTTAGAGAATCAGAATCAGAAGACTAGAAGGAAACTGAGCCAATTACATATGGAAACAGTATCCAATTCTAACAGTGCCCCTCTCCCTCCGTCTCGTGCCACCAAGCCACGCGCTCGCGGCAGGCGCTGTAGTACGTGCGGCCCCTCGCCACCAGCCAGTCCTCCTGCGGCCGTGCACACGAGCAGCCGCTCGCATCCGAGTTTCTCCAGCACCGGCGCGCCAGGCGCCGTCGAGTTGATCCTCGGGTCGTCCACGCCGTTCACCGCGCCCGGGCACGCGAACGGCCACCACTACTGGAGAAACCATCATTGGTTGAAGTGGCAAAAACCACAGTAGTCCCGGTTTAAAAAGTCTATGGATTTTTAGGAACATTAGTCCCGGTTCGTGTCACGAACCAGGACTAAAGATCACCTCTAGTCTCGGTTCAAAAGTTGTCAGAGCCTGTCAGAGCGCCGGGCACCTTAAGTCCCGGTTGGTAACACCAACCGGGACTAGAGATGCTATCTTTAGTCCCGGTTGGTGCTATCAACTGGGACTAAAGATGTCTGGCGCTCTGATAGGTTCTGACAGCCTCTCACACTATCTTTAGTCCCGGTTGGTAACACCAACCGGGATTAGATATGTTATTTTTGTCCCGGTTGGTAACACTAACCGGGACAAAAGTGATTGAAGATAGAAGGAAGCTTTAATTTGGTTATATTGTTATTAACTAATGATTCTCAATATATAAAATCTTTTGTAAAATTATTTTGGTGATAATATACGAATCGGAGGGATGTACAATATTGATAAGAACATTTAAACCATGACCATCACGTCTACTTTATGTGCGTTTAATAAGTTTTACGCGCATTGTTCCAGTTTCATCCTCTAACTCGGAGTGGGTTTTTAAAACGGCCATAACTTTCGTATACGGACTCCGATCGAGATGTTCCATATATGAAAATTGATTAGAAAAAAATTTCGGATGCGTTTGTTCGCAGCTTTGCCACGTTTGAAGATTTTATTTTCCCCAAAAAAGCCTCAGAAGATTGTCTTTTCGAGCCCAGAAGTTTTTTCCGATTTTGAACATGTCTTTCGAATTTTTCAGAGGCCACGTCTTTTGCTTGTTTACGCTCAAATTTTATGTGGTTACCTCTCGTGTGCTCCAAAGTTCATAAAAATATTTAAAAATAAAAAGAAAAAGTGAAATTTTTTATGTCTTGCTCAACAAAGATGAGAAGAAAGAAAAGAAAGGGCAAAAGAGGAATAGTATCTAGAGAAGCACAGAAGAAAGAAAAGAAAGGGGCAAAAGAGGAATAGTATCTAGAGAAGCACATTAATGTCTAGGATTATCTATGTTTGATTAAATTTTAATATT
The DNA here is from genome assembly GCA_019925245.2 of Oryza australiensis. Lineage (NCBI taxonomy): Eukaryota > Viridiplantae > Streptophyta > Magnoliopsida > Poales > Poaceae > Oryza > Oryza australiensis. The sequence goes on from JAIFGZ020000478.1 coordinate 2,786,941, forward strand.
ATTATTTTAAATCTATATTTAATGAATTTAATTTGGCCATATTTATAAATTATTTAATTGTTAACCCTAGGGACCAAATAAATTTGGAAAAATAACGAAAAATTATCTTTAGTCGGTTGGTGACATCAACCGGGACTAAAGATGAATTAGAAAGAGCGAGAAATTATCTTTAGTCCCGGTTGATGCCACCAACCGGGACTAAAAATGAATTAGAAATAGTGGAAAATTATCTTTCGTCCCGGTTGGTGTCACCAACCGAGACTAAAGATGAATTATAAATAGCGAGAAATTATCTTTAGTCTCGGTTGGTGCCACCAACCGGGACTAAAAATTCAGGGCTATATATATCCCAAGACACATCGTCTTCTCCACCGATCCAACACTTAGCATATTTTTTCGGATCTTCTCCCTCTCTTCCTCTCCCCTCAGCTCTCTCCCTATCCCTCTTCCTCTTCCCTTGGCAAGCAAGGAGAGGATATGGCAGTGGCAGGGGAGGAGGTGGCGGCAGTGGGGCGCCATCTCCTCACCGACGGGGCCGGGGTCAGCGGCGGCCCCGCGTGCGGCGAGTGGCTGGCAGGCCGGGGCGGCCGGAGGCGGCCGGCAGGCGGGCCGTATCTGAAATTTTTTTTATGTTTGATGATATGTGATGTGATTTGGATATGTGATGTGATAGTATTTGATCTGTGATTTTTGTGGATTTTGAAGATGTATTTGATATATGATTTTTGTGGATTTTGAAGATGTATTTGATATATATGTGAAGAAAAAATGAAAAAACATTTGGGATATGTATTGTTCATTGCAATTTGTGAATCTATAATATTTTATTTCAGTATCTGTGATGATTTTAGGATTTTGACAAGAAAAAACAAAAGAATCTGAGGACAGTGGGCTGGAGAAAGAGTAAATTAAAAAAAATAAAAAAAATTTTAGTCGGTTGCGAAGCCACCAACAGGACTAAAGATAGCGGAGCCGCCACGTGGCTCCGCCATCTTTAGTCCCGGTTGATGGCTTCCAACCAGGACGAACTAAAATCGTCCATCTCTAGCCTCGGATTTGTACTCACACGAACCAGGACCATTGTGACTTTTTCGAGTAATACACACCTTCGAGGCTATAGAGACCGCCTTGTTGGACTCGCCGTCGATGGCCGTGCTTCCGCCGAAGAACAGGTGGAGCATGATCGCGCCCTCTATCCTCGGTCCTTTGTTCGAGGATGCCCTCAGGAGCACGTCGTGCACGATGTTGCCGCCGGCGCTGTCGCCGGCGACGAAGACGCGAGCCCTGTCGCCGTGCTCGGTGATCCAGTCGTCCGCATGGGCGGACACCGCCCAAGAATCGTCTTATCCGGCGGGTAGCGGGCTCTCGGGGGCTAAGTGGTAGTCGACGGACACAACAAGCACGCCGGCCGCTGCGGCGACGGAGTTGACGTAGTTGTGCTACGTGGCGGAGTCTGGGGACTCGATGATGAATCCCCCGCCGTGGAAGTACACGAGGACAGGAAGCTTTTTGCCGGGTTCTTGGTCTTGCACCTTGGGCAGGAAGACGCGCACGAACATGCCTGCCCCGGCGTCGAGACGACGTCCTTGGAGACGACGCCGGTGGCATCGTCGACGCCCGCGGCAACGAAAGGGGGCCGGTGGAGGCGGCGGTCTACCTTGCCTCTCTTGTAGATGCGGAAGTATGAGCTGTCGAACACCAACTCGTCGGCGTACGGTTCCATGGCTAATTTAGCTATCACAAGTACTCACAGCTCACACGCTTACGGGAAGGAGTAGCATGGCTGAGAAGTAAGCGGCTTTAATTGGATACTCCTGCGTTTATACAGACCACAGGTAACACATTGAGCGAGACATTGGTGAATTCAATATCCACGCAGGCACGGTACAAGGACTTCGATCGATATGAATCGTCAAGCACGCCGGCGTGGTACAGACGTAGATCTATACACGATTGAGAAATTTATGCGCTCTGCTAACTACTCCGTACTAAGCAGTAAGCACCAACTGCCAGTCTGCCATTCACAAAACATTAGTGGAAAAGTACTTTTGCCCCTGAGGTTCATCGCTGTTTTTTGAAGAAAATTGATAACGTGGATTATTAATATGTATATTATTTCACAAACATATACATTTAAATTTGACATATACAAGTTATAATAAAAATACAATATGATTTCGAATTGCAGAATTACTAGTAGAATTTAATTTGTCTTTTTGTTTTAACTTGTATATGTCAAATTTAAAGCATGCTGTACACCCTAGCCAATTCAGCTTCCGCCGCTGGCGCTGAGTCAGACATGTCTGCACAATCTTTCGTCATTTCAAAGTGACAAACTTTCAATTCAAAAAATATGAAAACTTTCATCTCAAATCACAAAACTTCCATCTCAAAATCATGAAACATTCAATTGAAAAATCTAAAAACTTCCATCTCAAAATAAAAAACTTTCAACTCAATTCAGAAAATTTTCATCCGTATAATCTCAAAAGTTTCAATTGAAAACCCCAAAATTTTCATCCAAAATACTCAACCCTTGACCTCTTCTGCCCAAGCCATAACTATCGTCGCCGTCCTCCCTATGACAGACGATGTTGGAGCTAGGGTTGAGGGCGGAGGAGATGAACTAGATGGGGGCGATGCGCAAGGGTGGCGTAGGTGAGGACGGTTGGGATAGGGTGGAGTTGAGAATGCAATGGGGTGGAGGGCAACCGAAGAATGCAGAAGGAGATTAGGATCGTAACCTAGTGTGGACGGCACTGGCAACCACATCGAGTAGATGACAAGTCAAACTCGATGGGAGGAGAAGATAGGGGAACGGGAAAAGAATGGGGATCCAGCCTCCCTCTCCGGGGCGCCTAATGCACGGTCAGTCGTGCCCCCTTCCCTATTCCCCACCATTACCACCACCACCCCCTCCCCTCGGCATGGTTGGTCCTGGTCCTATACTTATACACCCTTTATATGTACGGATGCATATAAATTTTGCATTTATATGTATAGTCTATATGTAAATATGTACAATATTTTTATTTATAAACTTTATATGTATATGTACAAAGGTTGGGTATGGGTACGTATAAAGTTTATACATATCCACATGGAAAAAGTACACGGTGGTATGCACATGTGTTCTTAAAAAAAAGACCAAATTACAAAATGGGCTGAGCCCATGAAACCATAAATGTAGGCTATACTAAAAAGGATAAAAAGAGGTGGCCGGACAGAAAATCACGAGAAAGAAAGAAACAAAGGATTAGGGGGGAAAGCACGCGACGGAAAGGGATTAGGGGGAAAAGGCGGGCACGCGCGGCTGGTCACTAATTAGCAGTTTCGCTCCCTCTCCCCCTCACGTCTAACTTGGGCCAGGACTAATGGGCCTGGTGGGCCGGGTGTATACCCTCAGTGCAGCTACGCCAATTAAGATTCCTAATGCCAATGTGTCAATGATAAAGGCTGATCCGAAATGAAAATTTGGCGATAAAAAGAACACGCAAACTACAACCATTTTTGTCCTGAGAGGGAGAGAACAAAATTCTATCCGTGATCAGAATATCTCAGACTAACCGGGTGAAGAGAGCACATCCGTTATCAGACTAGTTACGACTTGCCAGGGCAGGAGAAGAAAACCACGGAACGTTGCTACCACCGTGTGAAACATGACAACATCACATCGCGGTCGGCTTAGACTTAGAGCTTCAGAGCAACGGAAACCACGAGTCCAATTGAAAATATCCAACGGAAAAATATGCATAGAAAAGCGGAAACTTTGGGGTAAGTCGCAACGAATACTGACTAGACACATTGGCACCTTGCTAGAAAAGTGTAGAGGCGATCGCTATGCTAAATTCATCGCAAGTTCCCAAGGACGTAGCAGCACAAATGCTAAATTCATCTCTATTTATGAACTGCACCAACGATCGATTTTCCCTCATTGACAGTGGTATACCATCTATTTTTGTTTTAGTCAAGATACAGCTGCAACCTGCAGATGTAGAGCAGTTCATGCGCCGGATATGAACGCGACGAAGCGGTCCATGAGCTGCTTGGCCTTGTGGCACCCCGGATCGCGAAGGAAGAAGACGTGCCCCTCTCCCTCCGTCTCGTACCACGCCGCGCTCCCGCGCCACGCGCTCGCGGCCACGGCGCCGTAGTACGCGCGGCCCCTCGCCACCACCAGTCTTCCTGCGCCGTGCACACGAGCAGCCGCTCGCATCCGAGGTTCTCCAGCGCCGGCGCGCCAGGCGCCGTCGGGTTGATCCTCGGGTCGTCCACGCCGTTCACCGCGCCCGGGCACGCGAACGGCCACACCTTCGAGGCTATGGAGACCGCGTTGTCGGACTCGCCGTCGATGGCCGTGCTCCCGCCGAAGAACGGGTGGAGCATGATCGCGCCCTCTATCCTCGGTCCTTTGTTCGAGGATGCCCTCAGGAGCACGTCGTGCACGATGTTGCCGCCGGCGCTGTCGCCGGCGACGAAGATGCGAGCCCTGTCGCCGTGCTCGGTGATCCAGTCGTCCGCATAGGCGGACACCGCCCACTGGAGGGCCGCCCAAGAATCGTCGTATCCTGCAGGGAGCGGGTTTTCAGGGGCTAACCGGTAGTTGACGGACACCACAAGCACGCCGGCCGCTGCGGCGACGGAGTTGAGGTAGTTGTGGTACGTGGTGGAGTCCGCGGACTCGATGATGAATCCCCCGCCATGGAAGTACACGAGGACAGTAAGCTTTTTGCCGGGTTCTTGGTCTTGCACCTTGGGCAGGAAGACGCGCACGAACATGCCTGTCCCGGCGTCGAGGACGACGTCCTTGGAGACGACGCCGGTGACATCGTCGACGCCCGCGGCAACGAGAGGGGGCCGGTGGAGGCGGTCTACCTTGCCTCTCTTGTAGATGCGGAAGTATGGGCTGTCGAACACCACCTCGTCGGCCTCCGGTTCCATTGCCACAACGGAAGGTGTGGCATCGACTGAGCCCGTAAAGTATGAGAAGCTTTGAATGGATATGCTGCGTTTATACAGAGTTACTAGACCACACGTTGAGCGAGACAGATGAATCCAGTTATCCACGCCTGCACGCGGTACAAGGTACCTATAATTGAGAAATTATGCGTTTTGTCAATTGATAAAGCTTTTGTTTTACAAAACAACATCAGCGAAGATGTGTTCCATAATAACCCATTGGAAAATACTATATGTAGATCTTTGTACGAACTGACGCTGTGCATAGGACTACGTTTTTGCGTAGGACTGGAACATGCAGCCGTTAACAGAAACGTTTGATTGTAAAACTATCGTAAGCAAAACGTCGTACGTATAGCAGCTCTCATAAGCCATGATACCACGTTTTTTCTTCCGTTTTACTCCTCCTCAACTATTCGTTTTTTTCTCATCAACTATTTTTTTCATAATGCCTAAAATACCCCTAAGGTGTGCCACTACTGTTTGCCAAGTTGTTAAACGGCAAATCTATGGAGCGTTAGGGCGAGACGAGAACGTCATGTCAATAACTTTTCAGAGCTAGATACAAGGGTTAATTAGATACATGCCATTATAAATTGGCATGGTTGAAAAAATGCCATTACTATTCAACAAATCACAAATATGCCACTGGTTCTTGGGTGAAACTCTCTCCACGCCACTCTGTACGCACGAATCGTCGTCGTTGACCACGTCTGATAGAAACCTTATCGTATTAACCTAAATGTCCTTCGGTCGAGCTGTGCATGCCGACCACACATCCATTCCTCTCTTCGTCGTTGAAACCCTAACCCTAGGCGTGGGACGGCGACGACGACGGCGATGGCGTGCGGCACGGGCTAGAGTGTCGCGGATGAGTGTGGCGCTGATGGAGGGGTAGCGCAGGTGGCACACCCAAGTTGTATGATGGATGTAGCTGGAACAAGATAAGCAAGTTGAAACCAGAGAATTTTTGTTCGATTTGATGCGTTTTAAGTTGATTCGGTAGGTTTTATTTATGTATTTCATTAATTTTTGAGTTGATTTCATCCCTATGTCAGTAAACTGTTGTTCTCGCTAGAGTTAAAGGTTGAAGGTTTTGCGACGATAGATTCGGATGGTAGGCGAACGTATAGTAAGGGTTGTGTGCTTAAATGAGATATTGAGTATGGTAGTTTCTCACTTGATCTGTTGATGGAAAGCTTGAGTTCAGCGGTGAGATGGGGTCAGGAGCAAACTGCAACCATATGGTTCTTGGATAAGGGTTGTAATGAGGATGTTAGAATTGTCCAGGAATCCCAATTGATTGATATGTTTGAAATGTATAAGTCAGAAATACATGCTGAATTAATGGTTATAATTGTTGACAGTGCACTCTGTGATGATAGTGGTTATAACATAGAGCCATTGAGTGTTGTTCCACCTACTCAGACAGGGCAGGGAGCATTTGCATCTAAAACGACATATTCTAATGAACCTGCAACCAAGGAAGCAGATGGAACATTGCCTAATATGTTTGACACTGAGGAGGAATATGTAGGTGTTAATGATGAGGAGCTTTAAATTCCACCTTTTCCACCTATTGAACCTATTTCACCTGCTAATGCTGCTGAAACCTCTGCTGCACCATCTACTGAAAAAGTTGAAAACCATGCTGAGGTTCATGGGGAGGCTGAAGTCACTGATGATGCTTACCCAAAATGAGTTTGATGTGTTGCATAACCCTGAGATGCCAGTGATTGAAGTGGATGCTGTTTTTCCTGACATGATAACATTCATAAAAGCAATTAGGCACTTTGCTGTAATGAAAGGATTTGAGCTAACTAAAATTCAAACAGATACAACAAGATTCATTGCTCGTTGCAAGCATGAGGGGTGTAAATGGTGTATTCATGCTTCAAGGTTGTCTGATGACAAAACAATTTAGGTATGTAGATCAATTTGTTCATTGCAAACTTTATTTTGATGATGTAATTGTAAAGATTTTTTTTGGTGGTGACAGATAAAGGAAGCTACCATTTGCACATGAATGTCCTAGTACCAAGCTTATGGAAGGGAAGATGGCCACTCAAGACTGGATTGCTGATAGGCTAAAAGACTGGCTCAAGAACAATCCTCACAAAGGGGCTAAGGCAGCAAAGGAAAAGCTGAAAGAGCAATATGAGATTAAGCTAAAGTACTCCAAGGTTTGGGCAGGGAAAAGAGTTGCAGAGAACAAGATTCATGGCAAGTATGAAGAGAGCTTTCAGCTACTATTCAATTGGAAGGTAGAAATTAAGAAGAGATCACCAGGTACAATTGTTACCATTGATTTACAGAAGTTAGGGAAAAAGATGTGCTTCAATAGAATGTTTGTTGCTTTCAAACCATGTGTAGATGGATTTATAAATGGTTGTAGGCCATATATAGGTGTAGATGCAACTAGATTAACTGGTAAATACACTGGTCAGCTAGCCTCAGTCACCTCTGTTGATGGACACAACTGGTTGTTTTATGTGGCCTTTGCAATATTTGATTCAGAGACAGATGATAACTGGTTGTGGTTCATGCAACAGTTGCATGGAGCTATAGGTGCTCCAAATGGCTTAGTCATTTCAAGAGATGCATGTAAAGGGCTAGAAAAAGCTTTAGGTGCTGTATTTGACAAGGCTGAACATAAGGAGTGCATGAGACATCTTTATGATAATTTCATGAAAAAATTCAAGGGCCCTATATTCAGAACCCACTTGTACCCAGCTGCCAGAAGCTTCACAGAGGATGGTTTTAGATATCACATGCAGCAAATTTGGGATTACTGCCCTGAAGCCATCAAATATCTAGAGCAGCACCATTCAAGGACCTGGTACAGGTGTGGGTTCACAGAAACATGCAAGTGTGACTACTTGACCAACGATGTTTCTGAAAGTTTCAATAACCAAATTAAAGCTTTGAAGGGACTACACCTCCATGAGCTAGCTGATTCCTTGAGAGAGCTATTCATGGAGAAGATGTTCTTAAGGAGAGCAGTTGGTGACAAGTTCAATGATGGAATCCTTCCCAGTGTGTTGAAAGAGCTAAATGCAGCAAATAGTAAGCTGAAAGTTGTGAAAGTTGCAAGAAGTGATGATGACATGGCCGAAATTACATTGGTAGAGAGTGACAACAACACTAAGAGGCATACAGTGCACCTGACCAACCAAACTTGCAGCTGTAGGAAGTGGCAGGTTTCAGGGAAGCCTTGCAACCATGCATTGGCATGGATCTGTTCCAACAGAGAAGTAGAGATCAAGGATTTTGTATCTGAGTACTACTCTATGGGCAAGTTCAAAGCAGGATATGCAGGAAGAATGCCAACCATGCCAGACAGATCACAATGGCCTGCTCAGGACCTAGGGTTCAAAGTATGGCCACCTAAGCTAAGGAGGGGTGTAGGGAGACCTAGAGTTCAGAGGATAAGAGGTGCACTTGAACCAGGTGCCAGAAGGGTTAGGTGCAAGAAATGTCAAGGTTTTGGCCACTTTGAGAAGACTTGCAAGCTGGCTGAAGTAACAGATGATGTTACTGAGGAAGCTACCTCGACTCCAAGGAAGAGGTACTCTGTACATTACTTGTATTTTACATATCTCACTTGTCTTCAATACTAACATTTGCATGTCTGTCTTTCAGGAAAAAAAATACAGATGAAGCTTCATCTAGCCAACCTGCCAAGAAGAAAAAGACACCCAAGAAGAAGACACCTAACAAGAAGAAGACACCCAAAAAGAAGAAAGGAGCTAGAGTTGCCTCAGAAGGCCCTGCCAAGGTTGTTAGAGGCTTGTCCCAGTACCTTGCCAAATGGAAGTCTTGCTACCACTACATAAATATGTCTTGTTATTTATGTAATGAACCTACCACTACATAAATATGTCTTGCTATCATATGTTGTGATCAAATGTGTTTAACAAGCTGAATTCATGGAAGTGACAGTACTTGTAATCAGATGGAAGTTATCACAACAAGCTGGATGTAATGAACCTACCACTACATAAATATGTCTTGCTATCATATGTTGTGACCAAATGTGTTTAACAAGCTGAATTCATGAGTGATTTTAAGAGCTCAATCTTGATTCTTACATACACTGCCTTGATGATTCATTGAACATTTCAAGCAAACCTTACATTTCAAGCCAATTACAACCATACATTTCAAGCTAAAATACACCAGATCACAATGACCATCAAGAACCAGACAATCCAAATCAGTCTACTACGACTACACTTCACTGCTACAAGCTCCTTCTTCATCTCTTCACAGTGCTTCTTTCATTTCCCAACTTCTTCATTCAATGTCTCCAGTTCACATTTACTTTCATCAACCAAACCCTGCAGCCTGCTATTCTCTTGCTCCTTCTTGCCAAGATGATGCCGCATTGCCTCTAGCTCTCCCTTCTCTCCTTTCTGATAGAATGCCACCATTTCCTCAACATATCGATTAAGGACATCCTCCCAGATCCATAAAGCGCAAGCGGGAGGCTGCAAATGTAACACGAACTGACTCAACTGAATCAAAAAACCAAGATGAACAATCTCAAAAAAACGAAATAGTGAGACTTACATCTTGATAGCACTGAATCCACCGTCGCCTAGGATTTCTAGGGGTGTATGATGTCAGTATCGCCACACGTTTTTTGCAAGCACACCTCAACCTGGGATGGAGGAAGCTTGCTGGGAAAGATGAAGGTTAGAGCCACTCGAGCTTCCAGATCCCTCCATCCTCGTCGCCGCCACTGCAGCTCGTGGTGTGGGATGGGAAGTGCTTCGTCGCCGCTGTCGCCCGTGGTGTGGGATGGGAAGTGCTTCGTCGTCGCCGCCGCCACCGCCCGTGGTGTAGAGCTTGCTCCAGTCCCTCCAGATCCCTCCAACCGTTCCTTCTTAGTCCACACCTGGGGGCATTTCAGTACATACATAAATACCGTACACTACAAACAACGCCGACGACGATTCGTGCGTACAGAGTGGCGTGGAGAGAGTTTCACCCAAGAACCAGTGGCATATTTGTGATTTGTTGAATAGTAATGGCATTTTTCCAACCACGCCAATTTATAATGGCACGTATCTTATTAACCCTAGATACAAAGAGGATACACATCACAGCGAGACAACCTTCGAGATATAGATGATACCAATCTCAGTGCCATTCGCAGCATCCTCCGTTGCTAATAGAGTAGGTCTTTAAGCAATCAAAGACATATGTATAGGGATATTTCAGACATTATGAAAAAAAGTAATTTACGATTGATAGCAAAAGGTAAAGAAAACAAAACACTTCTAAAACAAAGTCGTTATAGAAGGAAGTCTTTTTCGACAATACAACTTCTGTAGATAGGTTGCGCACGAAGAAAGGAGCATGTTGCCTACTTATTCCACTACGAACTAACCACAAGAGCAGTGGCAGGATTCTAAAATTCTGTTCGAATTGTTTTCACCCCCATAGAGATACCGAATTATCGAAAGGATTATATATAAAAAACAAAATAAATTAGAGTGAAATCACATTAGAAATTAAACTTTGAATGAAATAACAAAACTCAAAATAACTTGACGGATAAAGACCATATTAACTCCCTCAATTATATCCCTAGTCTAAATTTCATATGCACCTCCCTCAGTTATAAATATAAGCTTGTTTTACCTCCCTTAGCAATTTTAAATGATGGTTTCATTTTACGTGGCTCATTGATCACCCATGCCAAGTCACGGCCCACCTTTTGGTCCAGAGAAAAAAGTGGCTCCTACCTGTAATGAAACTATAGGAGTTCCCCATTATTTTTCTTTCCCTTTCCCCTCGCTTCCTCTAAACTACCCCGCGATGCGACGAGCTCGACACAAGCTCGAGCTAGAGATCCACCGGCGCCACCTTGACATCTCCGCCTCCGACAGGCGTCGTATATGGATGGAGAAAATTGAGACTATGCCATCCTCAAAAAGGGGTTTTGTCAAAATGTGATCTTGTAAATAGGCTTCCTTGAAATGCCTTTCTCAAATATAAGCAGCATGCTAGAATGCCGTTTGCAAGATAAATGGACAAAAACCCCTTAGTCTCCACTTCTCTTCCACCTCCAGCCTAATAGTTTCTTTGCCTCCTCAGCATGAACGTGTGGCCTAGTGAACCAAAGCTGGTGCAACGCTGACAGCCGACGATGGCAACAAGCTCAGTAGGAAGCCTAACATTGCAACCGAAGCCTAGCCTGCTCAAGCTCGCTGGACATTACAGTCGTCTTCCTAGTCGTCTTTGAAGACCATGGGCGTGAGAATGACATAAGTAGAGACAGCAAAGGGCAAATTTGTTTGGTCAGGAGGCAAAATAAATTCTAGGGTATAGCCCCTATTTCATAATGGCAATTTGGTGAAACCTGTTTTTGAGGATGACATAATGTCAAATTTCTATGCATATGAGGGGGTTGGAGCTCGAGGAGGTGGTGATGTTCAGAGGAGGAGACAAAGCTCGTCAGGTGCCATGTGAGGAGGAGCTCGTGGCGCTTGGTGAAGGAAGATGCAACGAGCAGCCTACAACCAGATCTAGGGCTGCAAACTTCCTTCCAGCGGTCGTTGACGTAGAATGGTGTGCTCACACGTGACAACACGTCGAGGTGGTGCTTGAGGGTCTCTCTCTATGAGACGGCTATGCTCCTGATTTCCTCAACACTGGAGACAACGTCAAATGCAGGGTACAGAGCCAACGACGGCGCCACGACGGAGAGAAGGGTCAGGGAAGGTAGTACGGGGATCGGCCATTGTGTTGTGGGATGAGCACCAGCCGTGCCATCTTGGATTCTTGGTAGTGGATCTAGGGTGGTGGTCAAGCTCATCGAAAGGCCGACGTGATAGTGTAATCACCAGATTGGTGTCCCCACCGCTTCGAGGTAGATCGGTTGCGGCAGGAGGCGGACGAAATGAGCTCGTCAACAACAACGGGACATGGCGGCGGCGCACATGCTCTACCTCTATGTGCTGCGGGCAACCGATGCTATGCTACTGTAGTTCACTCGCATGGATACAGACCACCTGCATGTCTCAGAGCCCCCACAGCTACCACCCTTCCTGTCTCCCCTCCTCTACCACTCTCCCACGTGGCTCGATGGAATTAGAAAGTCAGCGCTCTAGGATGGCTTTGTCCCATCATGCCAATGTGTGTGGCGAGGAAGACTTGATGCCATACATGGTAAGCTCATCCTCCCGGTCGGCGATGTCAATGGTGCATAACGACATGTGGGCATGTTGATGTTGGCATCTGCTCGCATAGAGAGGGAGGGGGAGGGAAGGAAGAAGATCATCACTGACATGTGGGCTCATACAGATTCTTTTATTTATTTTCTAATAGTCAACATGTCATGTTAGAAAAAGTGTCACTCAAGTGACACGTATTATAAAACAACCATCAAATCCACTCAGGAGGCAAAATGAATGGATTTAATAGTTAAAGGGGTTTATATGTAGTTTTGGTTTAAGTGTTGTGGATTAAATTTGGTCCAAAGTTGAGAGAGAAAAATGTTTTTTCCTTAACTTGACCGAATAGCTAAGAGTTAAATTGATCGAAATAATTGAGAGAGGCAAAATGATCCCATGATATGTAGATCGATTGGCATATGGAAAAAAAAGCAGTCGTGCCCGGAAACAAGAACGGAATTTCTTTTTTTTGACAGTTTTATTGTAAAAAATCTGTCACTTTTCTATCCATCCGATTTGACGCTAAGATTCATGTTTCTATTTCCTGTGCTTGTATAGAATTTGACTCCCCAATCGTTAACGTGTTCACACCATAAGACCTTTTTATTACTCTTTTTTACCCTCGTTTAGCGTGAAGATTACTCACTCAGAGTATCTTCTTTTCACTGCCAAAGGTATATGTAGATATTACACTGTAGGGTAACTATCGTGTGCTCATATGTAATTATACGGTATAACTACAATTGAACTATAGTGTAATTTTATAAATTACATAGTTAAATTTTGCATAATGTTAAAAAAGAGAGGAAATTATAGTGTAGTTATTATATCATGTCTAAACTTTGTGCTGTGTTTCATGTATAATAGTTTTTCTATATATGATTGATTGAGGATTTGGTGTTAATCGTACCGTTCGTTTGCGAAATAAAGTCTGAATTTTTTTTTGACGGGAAATGAAATCTGAATTAGTTCCATAGATTAACCAGGCCGTAGTGTGCAAATAAAATCCTTTGGAGGCTCACTAATCTTATCTTTGGGTACGTACCGTATGGTGGAAATTGTCTTTGGGTACGTATCGTGTGGTGGAAAAAAATCTGACAGATTTCTGTTTTTTCTGTAGAAAGTTATTTAGAGTCTCAAGAAAATATACATTCCATAACACGAGACCATGCAACGTTGCTATCGGTAATTTTAGGATAATCAATCTATCCTAAAATTATTTGAGACATATGTTCGTAACATTACGACTTTCACGCGGGACGCATACGGATGGAGCTAATTAATCAGGCAGGAGACCCGGCGGATATGAACTCCACGACGCGGTCCATGAGCTGCTTGGCATTCTCGCACTCCGGCTTCTCGAGGAAGAAGACGTGCCCCTCCCCCTCGGACTCCACCCACGTCGCCGTCCCGCGCCAGGGGCTCGCCGTCACGGCGTCGTAGTATGCGCGGTCCCTCGCCGCCAGCCCGTCGCTCTGCCCCGCCGCCACGAGCATTCTCTCGCACGCGAGTTTCTCCAGCGCCGGCGCGCCCGGCGCCAGCGGGTTCATCCTCGGGTCGTCCGCGCCGCTGGCCGCCCCCGGGCACGCGTAGCACCACATCATCCCGGTGACCGCTGCCGCGGCCGGGGGCTCCCCCTCGATCGTCGTGCTCCCGCCGAACCATGGGTGCAGCAGCATCGCGCCCTCTATCCTTGGCCCGCCGTTGGAGGCAGCCCTCAGGAGCATGTCGTGCACGATGTTGCCGCCGGCGCTGTCGCCAGCGAGGAACAGTCTGGCTACGTCGCCGTGCTCGGTGAGCCAACCATCTTGCGCTGACGCCGCCCACAGTAGCCCAGCCCAGGAATCGTCGTAGGCCGCCGGCAGCGGGTGCTCCGGGGCCAGGCGATAGTCGACGGACACCACGAGGACGCCGGCCGCGGCGACGAGGCGGTTGAGGTAGTTGTGGTACGTGGAGGAGTCGGCCGACTCGATGAGGAAGCCGCCTCCGTGGAAGAAGACGAGGACGGGGAGCTTCTTGGAGGGCTCTTGGAGCTTGGGGAGGTAGAGGCGCACGGAGAGGCCGGTGCCGGCGTCGATGACGACGTCCTTGGAGGTGACACCGGTGGCCTCGTCGACGCCTGCGGGCAGGCAGGGAGGTCGGTGAAGGCGTTCTATCTTGCCGCTCTTGTAGATGCGGAAGTGCGCCGGAGCCTCGAACACCACCGTGTCGGGCTCGGTCTCGGTGACCATGGCGACTTGGCGATGCCGCAGAAGGCGTTTTGGCCTCCAGCCTGCCGGATGCAGATGATAAGGTACGTCTTGAATCAGCTAAACCCTGGCTGTGAGGGAGAGCGTCTGCCGCACGTCCTTTTCGTCCTTGGATCTTATGTCTTTGTTTTTTTAGAAAAATCAAATGAAGTGGAGTAGAACCGAAATTTTCCATATGTACTAATGGGCATGAATTTATTGGCTGATTGCAAAGTCATACACAGACATACGGTAGCTGAGACAACACCAGGTTTTTCTCCAATCAACTGAGATCCTCTATTGTCCGGGTCTCTTTGATTTATAAAAAAAACATAGAAATTTTGAAGGATTTTTATTTTATAAAAAAATTCTTATGAAAGCCTTCTCCTATCATATTCTTTAAATTTTCTATAAAATAATCAAACCTATAAAGATTTTGAAGGAAACTTTAACACTGATTTATTATAAGGTGTAATTGCCACTTGATTATGCAAGAAAATATTCTATTGATGACACTTCTAGGGATGCATTACAAATGCATCAGAATTTTGTGGCACGCATTTCAGTTTCACCTTCGAAAGCTTACTAGTGTACACTATTTACTTCAATTTCAACCCAGTGAATGAGTGAAACAAAAATAATTCGATACAGCCTCAATGTTAACTTGTACGATCCAAGCGCTCATGCCCCGCCTATGAACGCCACGATACGATCCATGAGCTGCTTGCCATTCTCGCACTCCGGATTCCCCAGGAAGAACACGTGCCCCTCCCCCTCCGACTCGAGCCACGCCGCGCTCCCGCGCCACGCGCTCGCCGCCACGGCGTCGTAGTACGCGCGGTTCCTCGCCGCGAGCACGTCCTTCTGCCCGGCGCACACGAGCATCCTCTCGCACGCGAGCTCCTCCAGCGCCGGCCCGCCAGGCGCAAGCGGGTTCAGCCGCGGGTCGTCCGGGCCGGCAGCGGCACCCGGGCACGCGTAGTACCACATCGCCGCGGTGATCGCGGCGCCGCCCTCCGGCTCCCCCTCGATCTCCTGGCTCCCGCCGAACCACGGGTGCAGCAGTATCGCGCCCTCCATCCTCGGGCGCCCGCCGTTGGCGGCCGCCCTCACGAGCATCTCGTGCGCGATGTTGGCGCCGGCGCTGTCGCCGGCGACGAAGAGGCTCGCCGTGTCGCCGTGCTCGGCGATCCAGCAGTCTTGCGCCGAGGCCACCCACTGGAGCGCGACCCACGAGTCGTCGTAGCCCGCGGGGAGCGGGTGCTCCG
Organism: Oryza australiensis; assembly: GCA_019925245.2. Classification (NCBI taxonomy): domain Eukaryota; kingdom Viridiplantae; phylum Streptophyta; class Magnoliopsida; order Poales; family Poaceae; genus Oryza; species Oryza australiensis. The sequence continues at coordinate 2,802,580 of JAIFGZ020000478.1, forward strand.
GGGCGAGGCGATAGTCGACGGACACGACGAGGACGTCGGCCGCCGCGGCGAGGGAGTTGACGTAGTTGTGGTACGTCTCGGAGCCGGCCGACTCGATGAAGAACGCGCCGCCGTGGAAGAATACGACGACGGGAAGCTTCTTGGAGGGCTCCTGCAGCTTGGGGAGGAAGAGGCGCACGGAGACGCCCGTGTCGGCGTCGAGGACGACGTCCTTGGAGATGACGCCGGTGGCCTCGTCGAGGCCAGCGGACAGGACGGGTGGCCGGTTGAGGCGGTCGATCTTGCCGCTCTTGTAGATGCGGAAGTGCGCCGGCGACTCTAGCACCACCTCGTCATCGGCTTCTTGCTCAGTGGTCGTCAATGGAGGAGATGAGTTCTTATGGGAGGTAGAACGAGCTACAATTCTCCACGTACCGAACCCTTTTAGCCACGGCGAAACAGTGGTAGATCCATGTGATGGTCGAAGCAAGCCACTTCTGTTTAGCTTGTATAGAATTTGACTCCCCAATCGTTAACGTGTTCACACCATAAGACCTTTTATTACTCTTTTTACCCTCGTTTAGCGTGAAGATTACTCACTCAGAGTATCTTCTTTTCACTGCCAAAGGTATATGTAGATATTACACTGTAGGGTAACTATCGTGTGCTCATATGTAATTATACGGTATAACTACAATTGAACTATAGTGTAATTTTATAAATTACATAGTTAAATTTTGCATAATGTTAAAAAAGAGAGGAAATTATAGTGTAGTTATTATATCATGTCTAAACTTTGTGCTGTGTTTCATGTATAATAGTTTTTCTATATATGATTGATTGAGGATTTGGTGTTAATCGTACCGTTCGTTTGCGAAATAAAGTCTGAATTTTTTTTGACGGGAAATGAAATCTGAATTAGTTCCATAGATTAACCAGGCCGTAGTGTGCAAATAAAATCCTTTGGAGGCTCACTAATCTTATCTTTGGGTACGTACCGTATGGTGGAAATTGTCTTTGGGTACGTATCGTGTGGTGGAAAAAATCTGACAGATTTCTGTTTTTTCTGTAGAAAGTTATTTAGAGTCTCAAGAAAATATACATTCCATAACACGAGACCATGCAACGTTGCTATCGGTAATTTTAGGATAATCAATCTATCCTAAAATTATTTGAGACATATGTTCGTAACATTACGACTTTCACGCGGGACGCATACGGATGGAGCTAATTAATCAGGCAGGAGACCCGGCGGATATGAACTCCACGACGCGGTCCATGAGCTGCTTGGCATTCTCGCACTCCGGCTTCTCGAGGAAGAAGACGTGCCCCTCCCCTCGGACTCCACCCACGTCGCCGTCCCGCGCCAGGGGCTCGCCGTCACGGCGTCGTAGTATGCGCGGTCCCTCGCCGCCAGCCCGTCGCTCTGCCCCGCCGCCACGAGCATTCTCTCGCACGCGAGTTTCTCCAGCGCCGGCGCGCCCGGCGCCAGCGGGTTCATCCTCGGGTCGTCCGCGCCGCTGGCCGCCCCGGGCACGCGTAGCACCACATCATCCCGGTGACCGCTGCCGCGGCCGGGGCTCCCCTCGATCGTCGTGCTCCCGCCGAACCATGGGTGCAGCAGCATCGCGCCCTCTATCCTTGGCCCGCCGTTGGAGGCAGCCCTCAGGAGCATGTCGTGCACGATGTTGCCGCCGGCGCTGTCGCCAGCGAGGAACAGTCTGGCTACGTCGCCGTGCTCGGTGAGCCAACCATCTTGCGCTGACGCCGCCCACAGTAGCCCAGCCCAGGAATCGTCGTAGGCCGCCGGCAGCGGTGCTCCGGGGCCAGGCGATAGTCGACGGACACGACGAGGACGTCGGCCGCCGCGGCGAGGGAGTTGACGTAGTTGTGGTACGTCTCGGAGCCGGCCGACTCGATGAAGAACGCGCCGCCGTGGAAGAATACGACGACGGGAAGCTTCTTGGAGGGCTCCTGCAGCTTGGGAGGAAGAGGCGCACGGAGACGCCCGTGTCGGCGTCGAGGACGACGTCCTTGGAGATGACGCCGGTGGCCTCGTCGAGGCCAGCGGACAGGACGGGTGGCCGGTTGAGGCGGTCGATCTTGCCGCTCTTGTAGATGCGGAAGTGCGCCGGCGACTCTAGCACCACCTCGTCATCGGCTTCTTGCTCAGTGGTCGTCAATGGAGGAGATGAGTTCTTATGGGAGGTAGAACGAGCTACAATTCTCCACGTACCGAACCCTTTTAGCCACGGCGAAACAGTGGTAGATCCATGTGATGGTCGAAGCAAGCCACTTCTGTGATCCACTGTTCGTCGCCGGCAAGGTTGGGTGGCCGCCCAACCAGCCGAAACGGTGGCTCCTCCATTCATGGACATGGAGAAGTGAGGGTTTGGCCTTGGTGTGGCCGTGTGGCAAACTGGCAACAGATAAGCCTCGTGAGAGGAGTCTTTTCGTGTGGCAACATATAGGCCTATGAAGTCTGAAGCATGTGCATCTGAACGCATGTTCTTTGAACTCTAGGATACTTGGATGGTACTAAATCAATGGCTGAAAATGCATAGAATGAAGCATGTGTTTTATCATCAGGGCATTAATCTAGGACCGCTGGACGGGATGACGTGCTTGCATGGTGAAACGTAATCTCCTGATGGGCAGAAATCAATGAAGTTAACGTGTAAGAACTCAGGCAAATGTTTTAGCCGAACGGTTATCTATATTATATATATTTTTTAGATAAAAGTGATATCTACTCTATATTTCTATGGAATATCTGGAAGTAGAGAAATCGATGCATTTTCCAATATATCACAGTAACGTCAGAAGTGGCCTCTAGAACCGAACAGGACATTGAGCAAAGGAGAGCATCCCCGGCCCACTAGTGAGACATTTCCTTTTATTTGCACCTAACTACGTTTGTATAAAAACTTTGTTAAAGAACCAGGAACTGAACGATTTTATTTTAATAATACTTCCATGAATCAAAATTAATAATCATAAAACATGCATTCAGTCACTTTTAGTTTTCTATTAATAAGTATTTGTATTTTTGTTGGAGTATCAATTCAATATGCTTCGTGATTTAATTAATAGTTCTAACGTTTGAAATTAATAAATACTGATTTTACTCGGCTTGAAGTCTCTACTATACAGCAGTTTTTTTCATGATTTTCCTATTTGGAATATATGAATTACAATGCCAATAGGAATTTTGTAAGGTGCTCTTATAGAAGACCAAGGGCGATGGATGCCGCTTACTACACAGCCGGCTGAACATAGAGTACTAGTCATCGGCATACACGGAATGTGAACAGAAGAAACTGTAAAAGCATTATGGTTCTGAAGGTTGCTAATTTTACACCGTCTGAAAAAGAACACAACACATTTTACCTGTATTTATTATTTTTAATTAAAGAAAAACACTTAATGAGAATCTCATATGAGCATGAAAAAATGCACAAACGTATAGCACAACCATGAGGCAATTTAGTGGCTAAAACGAAATAGTAAAACAGGTTTAACAAGTGGAAGATGTTCCTTACTGCACAGCAGAAGAAATTACTGATCGTACAAAATTATTCATATCCTATTGGACTGCTAGCCGCATGAGATGGTCCATGAAGACCTGGAAGCTCACATCATCTGTGAATATGACGTCTCCTCCATGAGAAGAATTATCAGAATTATATGTGACAGATGGATTTAGCTTTGCCAGTAAAAATCGAGCCTGCAATTTTGGAGGAAGTAATATACAAGTTCACTTTTGAACGTGTTCCTTAACTAGTCAAGAACTATCAAACCCATCCAGGATTCCAGATCAACGGCAAATGGACCTATTCAGAAATAACAGAATAAAAAATATACCTGAGACCCATATTGATCACAGACGACCAAACGGGGTACAGGGAACCGCTCCCTGATTATAGTATCAGCTTCCTCATGTGGAGCTTTTAACAATTGGGCAAATACCTGAACATCATGAAAGGTTCAGCACCGGATGGCAATGCACTATTGCACTTTAAAAATGCAACTTAGATAAAAATCTGTGTTAGCCACTAATATAAGAAGAAAGATGTATTGATAGGAAGGTGAGATGTTACACTAAAGTAAACTATAAGATGTATTTGATAAATAATAAACAAAAAGATCGTGTGAATCTCTGCAAACAACAATCGAGTTGCCATAGTTGGCACGCTATTACCTCGTGGTCTTGTCGATCTTGGTAACCAGCATTTCGCCACTGTGCAATCGTTATCCCATGGAAAATAACAACAGTAAAATAAGAATCCAATAAAAGAATCTTGTCAGCTGCAATTGCAGTTACATCTAAGAGAACTGGCTCCGGCCCAGATTGAAATGAATAGGATATAAGTGAAGGCTGAATCATCACGATTGCATTGGTTACATCTTCCCTGTCCAATATCATCCTAAAATATGCAGTTTCATCAGGACTATTGTTAAAAACCTGCATAGAAAGTAAATATTTAGTAATTAGTAAGCGAAGGTATGAATTTCCCATATATGTCACATTCTTTTTTTAATGAACAAAAGTGAGTTCCTTACCTGAACAAACTGAGAACGCCTCAAATTAAAAATAAATTGGGGAAATATTGATAGACGCGGGGACAAACTAAAGGATGAAGGGGTTTCCTTCTGATAGTCACCAAATTTGGAACATAGACGTATCAAGGCTCGATCAAGCCATCTTATTGGATCAAAATCAGCCTGAAAAGAATCCACATCGAGATAGTGTCACACAAAATGAACACGTTTGGATTAAGAATGATCTAAGATCTGCACTACAGAGAAACTATGGCACAACTGACATCCAGAGAAACTGCTTATAAGTATTATTGAGGTCAGGAAGCCATATGACTACAAGTAATTCCAGATAAGTCCCTAAAACTTATGTACCACATGGTTGTATGGACATTGTACACAACAGGCCAGAGGAACATGTGAGAACAACTGCATTTAATTGTAATAGGCTTTCGAAGTCTGAACTTTACGTTTTTCTTTTGGTCCATAATTAGAGTAATAATTGGTTTCCTTTATTGCTGTCTGTGTTTAAACATCCTACACAAATTTGAATAAAGCAACACAAGATGAGACCATAATCTATTCTGTTCATATTATAGTACTAACAGATTCAGCCATGCTTTTCAGCAAAACAAAGTAAAATAAGCTGTGTGATAAAAATAACAAGTTGGTTCACTTTGTGTTGCAAAAAGAAGCTAAGAAGTATAACATATTTGAATTTTGAATACTTGCTATGGCAGATATATCCAGATTCAGAAGTACCTCAGTTTCCATCTTAAATGAGACCAAGCGTGCCATGACAGCAGCTGCAGCTTCTTGGTCAAAGCCACCTATAAGCTCCTAAAACACATAAAACTCAATAAGGAACAAATGACTGCATCTTTTACATTAAAACACATACACACAGTGAAAGGCATTGAAAATGAATAAGCATAATCCCTGCACCACTATTTTGAACAAGCGAAACGTGTTCGTATCAGTAAAATCAACTACATCTGGCAAAAGGAAAATGACTGAGAATTCACGGTAGTTAAACTGTTAAAGACAATGAAAACTTGCCTGCACGCTATCAGAACCAGAAACCCATCTTCTGGAGATTGTAGTAGCTCGTAATCTCATTTGTCCCTCATGATGCTGATAACTGATGATGCATTTCCAACTTAGTCAAGTAAATACATCTTAAACAGAGTTAGCTGCTTAGCAAAAGCTAAAAGGAAAACAATTTCTTACTAGGTTAAGAATTGAAAGTAGAACTGGTTACTTGCTGCTTGGCCAATTGAATTAGATCCATCTTTCTTTGCAATATCATATACTAAGCAGAGTGATGTTTTCTTGTCAAGACCACACATCTTCCAAGCACTAGTATTTCCCTGACCAATAACAGTATCTGATGATAGAGGGCTTTTCTGCATGTGAAAACTGCAGTGTAAGAAACAACAAAGATACTCTGATTCTATAAGCTTACAATCTCTAGTATATAAATGAACTTGTGGTGGAGATAAAAGTTGGTGGGATATTCAGTGGATAACTATATCTTTTGCACATATGGCTTGTAAATTGTAATAAGATTTTATTTCTGAATTAATGTCTAGTTGCAAATTACATATGTTCTTTTTGAGAAATATAAACAACCTTTCAAGTTTAGAGCTGATATATTTATTTGAAATTGATGCAACTCTTAGGAGTAGTATTCAATAAAATACATAGCATACCTTCTCCAGGGAAGTACAAGGTCCAATAATGCCTTGGATCTTGACATCTTTTGAGCAGTTAATCTCAAGAATACCACTGTACAGGAAATGTAAACATATTATATGAATTAAAATACTAATTTTCTTCCAAAAGTTCAATGTAAAATATTAAGAAATCTTAAATATGAGTTAAATGTCCCAGTGTGGCCCCATATAACTGTTCAAGACTACTATACACAGAAGTAGGGGACTCATAAGGGGAAAACACGAAAAAAGAAGCAGCATTAGACAAGGCCTCCTAATTTCAAGGAAATCATGGTAAATAAAAGTTATGAGAACTGTTTGAGTTTGAAGTAAAAAGAAGTCCTACTCTGAGCTGGAAAACAGATTTTTAGTTTGTAAACATATGGTGATGAAATTGACACACTAGATGCAATGTTCGGAATATCCACTAGTGACTTTTAGTAACACATGCAGGTTAATGGGGTTTGTATGCAGAATGGTTGAGCTACCTTGAGAACTATATCCGGGAATGTGCGTTTTCAGTGGATGGTATGTACAATATTAACGAGATGCAACTTGCAAGTGTTTTAACTTTTAAAAGGAGTAGTTGAGAACTAATCAAACTAACAATTGTGAAGGAAAAGGGTATAAAGAAACAGTAGTTTGCCAATGGATAAGTTCATCTTGCATGCCAAAAGTTCAATATGGAAGGTAACTTGAATAAAATCCTTGTCTTGAATCTTACAAATATATAACAAAACAATGTTAGAAAACACTGGTACGACCCAAAATAACTCAAGCTAGGTAAAAGAATTTTACTTGAATGATAATCCAAGATCTCTGTCTGATGACTGAAAAATGCAAAGAAGTGAGTCCTTGAAAACAGTGTGACCAAAACTTTCCGCGAGCACAATAATTCCTCCAGTCTTCTCAATTGCAACCTTCATTTCAGCAACACCAACCTGGGAAAATAAAATACAAGCAATGTATAGTCCAAATAAGATAACCGTTCATTTCAATGCACATGATAGAGATACTATGATGCTGTCCGAGAAAGCATCCAGCAGGTTGATTTTGTCTGTAAAAAGGTATTTATGGCCTCATGATAAAAAGAAATAAGCAACATACCTGGTCAACTGCACAGGCAAACACATCCAGCACATGTCCCTGGTGCACAAGCTGCTTTGCAATTTGATCATAGAACTTGACAGCTTTATCATAGAATGGAGCAGAGTCTTTATCAAGATCTTTGTGTGAGCGAATTGGCTCTGACAAGGATTTGGATACGATCTGCGAATTTTTCAAGACAGTAACCATCCCTCACATGTCTACACAATATAATTTTGTAATGTGAACAAATATAGTTGACACCACGATCAAACAAATAAACATTCGTAGTCAAGGCAATTATATGCTTGTGCACATTGTTGCCCTGTAATATAGAGTTATCACATATTGCCTGTTGGTGCACAACAAATTGATGTGAAATGAATGAAAACAGTGAGATAAATGTGAGCTTACCTTAAAAGAAAAACGGTTGCCGTTTGTGCCAGAACAAAGGTAAAAGACTAACATGAAACTAGGTAGGTGGGCTGTTTCATTGCTCATTTAATTAACTAAATAGTCCACAAGCACATATTAAAGGATATATATGAGCATGCGGATCAATTGCTAACAGTATAGATGAACAAATAGTTTTAAAGAAAATGCACTGCAATAGAACTAGGACTCACAGAACCAGGTCCCTCTGTAGATGGACCACCAACAAATGCCATAATCCTAGCACCTGATCCAGGGACACAGACACCAAGAAGACTGGCCGCGACACTTAATGCAGCTCCAGTGCATCTTGATGCACGTTGATCAGCTGGAACAGGCCAAGGATCCTTTTGCAATTCTTCTATAACCTACAGATGCAGCGAAATCATATCATGGATTTGAACCACTGAAAGTTCAGGACAAGATGTTATATTAAATATGAACAATAGTATTTCATATTATTATATTATTGGTTCTTAACTGAATTCAACACAAACTCGCACTCAGAAGCAGGTAACAGGAACCTAGCAATGCTCTCTGATGAAAGACCGTCCCTAGTACCAGCAATCACCCCTGTACTGGGCTTTTTCTTCCCTGCAAAGAAGCACATTTGCTCCAACATGTCGTCCTTGGTGACCTCCTTTGTTCCCTTGAATACATATGATTTTGGGAGCAAGCCAAAACCCAATTCATGAACCTATATGCAACTATGATAAAATATTACTAATTAACCTATGCATAAAACAATTAAGGATGGAGCATTCGTGAGAGCACAATGAACCACCTGTACATATGTCCCAAAAGTAATGAATCCAACAAGGGAATTATCTGGTAATAGCTCAACAACTTGTGCAAGGGCAGACTTCAAATTACCAATTTCTTCCTCAATCATGCAAGTATCAACAACAAACATGAAAACCGGTGGCACTGCAGGGCCAGTTTCAGCAGTGGATATGTACTCAACTGTGGTGTACTGAGGGAAAAGTTCCGCAGGGAGATTGTTTTCTGAGATTGAGGAGTAATGCTGTGGGAAGTGATTGCGCTGAAAACAGAATGGGCAAACCCAGATCTTAGCAACATAGTCAACAATGGAGAAAGGGTTGAGGATGGAACGGCACATCCGGCAACGGAGGGGAGAATATGGGAGAACTGGGATATCAGGAACTTGTTTCAGAGGAGTATAGATAGCAGAAATAGGTACAACACAGCTCAAAGCATCCTCCCTTGTGCCTGGAATAACATTCCAGGGCATCCTTATCCCATCTTGTGCCTCAAGGTCAAGGAACTCAGACATTTTCAGCAGTATTTAATATAATTCTGTCCCACCTGCAAAATTAAATTGTTAGCTTGTTGAGTACTGATGATTGATGAACTGAAAGAAAGTAAACAATAAATAAAAAAATCAAGACACAACAACAAAGAAAAGAAGGCCCTTGCAAGTGGATGCCACTCTTGCCAGTTACTCAATTAGATGAACAAAAGTACCATTTGGAATGCCAATAATCCTGATCCAAAACCTTCAAAGTCGATTTACGTATGATATAGTGGTTGCTATTGGTTGATATATCCCTACTTATTCAACTTCACAAGGCGAAGTTGGTGTGACATTGCAAAACTCTCGGTATACAAATATACAACGAGCTAACATAACCAATATTTAGGGTCCAACTAACCAAAAAGCTCGTGGAATTTGCATAACTACACACAGATCAGAATTGAACTATTCACCCGTCAAAAGAAAAAAAAACATAGACCAGAATTGAAGTATTCGCCCGTCCCACATTGTGTTTGTTCTCAAAAAAAAAAAACCACGAAGCGTTCCTCCCAAGTGGCACACATGCTAAAACTTCAGAGATTCGAAATTTAATCACCCCCATCCATGATTAAACGATTGCGCACCTGACCACGAGCAATCCCAGATCCCCTAAAACATTGCCCCAAACTCAAAACCTCAAATAAGTGGAGCAGCCAGCCAAGGGGACGAGGCGGCTAACCTGCGAATACTGAATACTGCTAGGCAACGCGCGCGCACCGCGCCGCAGGCAGCGGCGGCCGAGGCGAAACGGGCGGGCGGGGCGCGCGATGCAATCGAGAGAGGAGTCCGCCTCCGGCAAACAGTAGCGCCGGCTGGAGAGTGGGGAGAGTCTGGCGGGTCCTCCGCTCCCAGTAGTCAGTGACAAGCTCTGATCGGAGATGTCGCTAGATCGCAAACTCCAACCTTCAGCCCGAGCTGGAGTTTGTACTTGGTGAAAAAGATATCTCTACTTTTTACTTTTTTAGTATTTTTAGTTTTTAGTTTATTTTTTTAGAGTGCTCCATTCAGATATGTTTAGATATGTTTAGGGCTGCAGCGTTTGATAGGGCTCCAGTTTCACTCCATCAGAATCCAGGATTTGAAGTCCTGCCAAACGACCCCTTACATTACGTCCTCGTCTAAACATCGAGTTTTATTCACGTCTCTAACACATGCTCAACTGTTAAAATCGTTTCATTCTGCGTGTTTTCCATGTGGCATCGTTGACTTGATATTTATCTATGGTCACTAAAAAATATGATTCTTGATTGTCTAATTCAGTATATATATATCTGCGTGTCATCTATGTGCAAAGTTAATCGTCACTAAGGCCCGAAAAGCCAACGTTACCAAGATGATCGTGACCGCTCTATCCTCGTCATTGTGCTTGCGCACCGTGGCCGGGACGATGGCCACTCTGTCGCTGAAACACATTGAGCACAGACATCGGTGCTCCTAGCTAGGCTAGACGCAGCCGGACAGCGAAGCAGGGATGTCTTCCCGGACGTGACCACCTCGATTTTGTCACTGTCGTCACGCGCAATCCGCCCGACCGCCCCTGCATTGTACGCCTCAAGCTCCACCATCTTTTTCCTTAGCTCCTTCCCGTATGCGATGGCCTCCTTCATCATCTACGCCGTCCACGCCTGGACATCAATTTCCCCAGCGGCCAGGTCACACGGTGTGAGCCCAATCGAATACCATAAGGGCAAAATAATCGGCAAGAATCTAGCCAACGAGCAGATGAACTCACCTGCAAGCCTCCACGGGTTCCTTGGTGAGTGTTGGCAGACGAGAGAGAGCGCCAAGTGCCTAGGTTGTCCTCCTCGATCATGGGAGACGTGCGTAACCACTTGTTGAACTCGATGATGTCGTGTGCTGGTGTTGATTTTGTCCTCGCAAGAAGGGACAAGATTATGCCCTTTTGTCTCATTGATGCCGGTGCACCTCCTTTGCTACCTCTGTCATGGCCGACTAGCAGGATCCTCTTGCCACAGACATCGCCCTATCGGGCATCGGCTAAATGTGACCTGCATAGTGAACGAACTCGACGCTCTTGTCCACATCATCCCTCAACGCGCCCATATGCTAGTTTCCATCACTCCAGCGCACCGGCCAGATAGCCAATGTCACGGTGGACGAGTAGAATGAGTACCTCGGCACGGGGCTTGTGGGTCGGCTCCCCTCCTCACCACCCTTGCCCCAAGGCTTCGTGATGGCGACACTGCCATCACCACTAGCATCCCTACCAGCAACAACAGCCATCACGACATCCCACCCACCAAATCACCTAAAAAATATAAACTCAGCTCAAATCCACCTAAAAAACACCAGCTCAGCTCAGCTCCGATCAGCAGAAGGTAAAGCTCAGGGGAAGGATTGCTCACAATGAATCATGTGAGAAACTTTTGGAGGTTCTCGAGATTTTTCATGTGACGGGGGATTGAGCAATCAATTGGGCTCAGGAAACAAGAGGATTTATGTCACTGCCTCGGCTTCCACCTCTGACTCCTCTTCCGCGCGATCTCCAGCCATGGCCCCGCCACCCATCGTCCTAGAGACCACCGAGAGAGAGGGGAGAGGTGGTGACTTGAGATAGATAGGGAAGAGGAGGGGATGGTGAAGGAAAAAGAGAGGTTGGCCTCTGACACGTCAGCCTCATTATTTTTTCTGACTTTAATCGTCACGTAGATGCCGCATGTTACAAAAGACCAAGTCTGTGGAGATTATGGCAATCGGGTATCTACATGGCAAGTTTATCCGACTGGAGGTAGGGATAGATTGCGCCTGCCATATCTGTAAACCAAATATGACTTGGGTGTTACGTTGCCGATTGAGATAAGGTAATGGCCCATAGTCACGGTTTGGTACGATTGAGGAAACCGACTTAGAGTAAGATAGGGTTTTCGATCTGTAAGCCCGTCTCCCAAAACTATATAAGGGGGTAAGGGGCGTCCCTTGAAGGATATGCGATATCAGAGTTGATAAGCAAGAGCTTTAGACTTTAGGAGCCTTAGATCTTGAGATCAGTATACACTCGGCGGATCGAATCCCCGAAACAGGAGTAAGGTATTACCTCACGAGAGGGCCTGAACCTGTCTAAATCTCGTTTTCCGTCTAACCCATTGTGCTTGGCGATCTTGACTGCACCCCCAAAATTCTATTGCCGAAACCAAGTTTCGACAGTTGGCGCGCCAGGTAGGGGATCCGCACGTCAAGACTTCTTCGACAATCTCGCCGACAAGCGTGATGGGATCTTCTTCAGGATTCGGCGACTTCGTCGCCAACGACTTCGACAAGTTCTCCTCCTTCGACTCAGACTCGAACCAGTCGGAAGGAGAGACCTACTCGGCGTCATTCGGGCTCCCGAACAGCGCCGAGATCTACGACGACATCTTGAAGTCCAAGATGCAGTCCGCCCACTCCGACGAAGGAATTCACTCGGCACCGTTCGGACTACCGAACACCGCCAAAATCTGCACCGATCTTCTCGTCTCCCCAACAGAGACGATCTACTCGGAAGAAGACCTCTCGGCACCGTTTGGATTACCAAACGCTGCTGAGATCTACGGCAAGCTTCTCTCCCCCGAGTCGAGGTCGACCCACTCGGAGGAGTCCTCATCCTCAAGCTCCGACTCGGACTGGAGCGATCCAGATCCGAGCAACCCAGGATCGAGGGAGGTCGCCGTCATCCTTCAGCCATTCGGCTCATGCTCATCTTCGGAGCTCAACGAGTATCTCAACTCCGCAGGCTTTGACGACCTCTATGGCATCCTCTCGGACGAAGCCGACGACTCCGACTGCAACAAAGACTATGAACCGAAGTGCTTCGATGTTCTCATGGCTGAGGTAGCCGAGTCCGACTCAGCCATGGCCCGCAGGCTCGCGGAAGAAGAGCGAGCCAGGATCGAGCAGGGGCGCAAGTTGGCAAAAGAGGAAAAGAAACGCAAAGAAGAAGCCGACAAGAGAAAGCAGGATCTACGGGCAGCCGGACGGTCCGCTCAGGAGGCTATCCTTCAAACGCGAGTCCGCAACACCAATATCTTCCAGACGTCACAGCAGAACGCTGTTGCTGCCCTCACACTCCTGGACACCGTCATCGATACGGCGCCCCCCGACGTGACTCTAGACAAGATCAAGACCATCGTCGCAGCCACAGCCAACGGTCATCCCTCCACCTCAGCACAAAGGCCGACTGAGTCTGTGGCTGAAACGCCCGACAAAAGCCGGCTCCCGCCGCTAAGGTCAGGAGACTACAAGAGGCCCAAGCCAAACCGGTCGACAACTAGGCCAAGAGGCCCACACCACGAGTCCACGCAGAAGCATCAGGAGCAAACGGCTGACTCCAGCGAGAAGCGACATGGACGTCCACCCGTCCACCACCGCGTCCGCCACAACAACAGCTCCAGCTACCGAACCAGCCAACCGAGGACCCCACCGAGCGATGTGCGGGAAGTCCTTGATTGCCGCTACCAAGAGCGAGACCAACGCACTCGGGAGGATCGGAGGGGATCACCCGACAGCAACGACGATGGAGTGCCAGCTTTCACTCGGAAGCTTCACCGAGTGCACTGGCCGAATGGATTCAAGCCAACCGGAATAGAGAAGTATGATGGCAAGACCGCCCCCGAGTCGTGGCTTACCGTGTACACTCTCGCCATCCGCGTAGCAGGCGACGACAACAAGGCTATGGCCAATTACTTGCTCGTGGCCCTCGCCAACTCAGCCAGGAACTGGCTCACGAGCCTGCCGAGAGGCTCAATCGGCTCGTAGAGCGAGCTGAGGGACCACTTCATTGCTAACTTTCAAGGCACCTTCGAGAGACCCGGCACCCACTTCGACTTGTACAACGTCATCCAGAAGCCGGACGAACCTCTGAAGGACTACATCCGACGCTTCTCCAAAAAGTGCAAGAAGATCCCCAACATCACCGACGACATCATCATCGCCGCCTTCCAGAAGAGAGTCCGTGATGAGCTGCTAATCGAGAAGTTCGGGCGCAAGCCACCAAAGACGGTAAAGCAGATGTTTGAGACGGCAAATTCTTACGCCAAGTCCAATGATGTCATCAAAGCAACGCGCCAAGACCGGCCCGACAGGAGGAATGACAAGCAGGCGGGAGGAAGCCGGAATCCTAAGAAGGATAACGGCAACAACAACCAGAGCTAGAAGGACTGCAAGTGCAGATCTGAAGACCTAGTCGCCACAACCTCCAACACCCAACGCCGCCCCCGAGTCGTGGCCTACGACGCCATCATGAACGCTCAATGCACTTATCATCCCAATCACAAGCACGCGGCTAAGGACTGCTTTATTTACAAATAGTTCGCCGAGCAGTATGCGGCGCAACTCAACAAGAAGCCGACTGATGAAGCCGGTCCATCGGGCGCCAAGAAAAACAACGCGGCTGAGAATGCCGAACCTTTCCAAGACCCCGTGGGAGAGCTCAATCACATCTTCGGGGGGCCGTTAGCCTATGAATTCAAAAGGAAACAGAAGCTAACCGATCGAGAGGTCAACGCGACGCAGCCCGAGGTCCCTCAATACCTACGATGGTCGAAGGTGGCCATCACCTTTGACCGATCGGATCACCCCGACCGAGTGGTTCACCCAGGGCGCTATCCACTCGTCTTGGACCCAGTGGTCCGCAACATCAAGCTTAAGCGTGTCCTCATCGATGGGGGCAGCGCCCTCAACATTTTGTTCGTCAAGACCATGGACGAGATGCAGATCCCGAGGGCCGAATTGAAGGCAAGCTCGGCCCCTTCCATGGAGTTATCCCGGGCTGTCATCTACACCACTCGGGCACATCGCCCTCCCGGTCACCTTCGGAGTTCGAGAGAACTTCCGGACGGAGAACGTCACTTTCGAGGTGGCCGACTTCAAAACGGCCTACCACGCCATCATCGGAAGGCCTGCACTCGCCAAATTCATGGCGATACCCCATTACACCTACCTATGCATGAAGATGCCGGGTCCCAACGGCGTCATCACTCTTCACAGCGACGTGAAGCAAGCCTTCGCCTGCGACAAGGAGAGCTGCGATATGGCCCAATCTCGCGAGAGATCATGCGGCCAGCAAGAAATCCAATTGGCCGCGTCGACTTCGGCAGAGGGTGAAATCCCCACGAAGAAGATAGCCAAATCAGGAACCGGCGATGCCAAGACCAAGAAGATCTCCCTTGATCCATCGGATCCCTCGAAAACTGCTGTAATCGGCGCTGAACTAGATCCCAAATAGGAAAGCACGCTCGTCACCTTCCTCCAAAATAATAAAGATATTTTTGCTTGGAAACCATCTGATATGCCTGGAATTCCTAGGGAGGTGATCGAGCACTCTTTACACGTCAAAGATGATGCAAAGCCGATAAAACAACGATTACGCAGATTCGCGCAGGATCGAAAAGATGCCATCAAGGAAGAGCTTGCAAAGCTCTTGGCTGCCGGCTTTATCAAAGAAGTCCTACATCCCGACTGGTTAGCCAACCCAGTTCTGGTCCGCAAGAAGACGGGGGCAATGGCGCATGTGCGTTGACTATACCGACCTCAACAAAGCCCGCCCCAAAGATCCATTCGGTGCCTCGCATCGACCAAGTCGTAGATTCAACGATCATTGCCAACTCTTGAGCTTTTTGGACATTACTCGGGCTATCACCGGATCGGTTTGAAAGAATCCATTGCTGAAGACATCGTTCATCACGCTGTTTGGGGCCTACTGCTACATCACCATGCCTTTCGGCCTGAAGAACTTCGGCGCCACATACCAACGCATGATCCAGAGGTGTTTTCAGACGCAGATCGGCAAGAATGTGGAAGCTTATGTCGACGATGTCATCATCAAGACCAAGCAGACAGAAGACCTGATCGCTGACCTAGAAGAAATCTTCGCAAACATCCGGGCCTTCAGAATAAAGTTGAACCCGGAGAAATGCACTTTCGGCGTCCCATCAGGCAAACTGCTCGGCTTCATGGTGTCACATCGCGGCATTGAAGCCAATCCAGAAAAGATCAACGCTATCTTGAATATGAAGCCCCCGAGTAACCAGAAGGATGTCCAGAAGCTCACTGGCTGCATGGCGGCGCTAAGCTGTTTCATCTCGACTCGGCGAACGAGGCATGCCCTTCTTCAGATTGCTAAAGAAAACGGACGACTTCCAATGGACCACGGAAGCCCACAAGGCCTTTGAAGATTTTAAAGAATTCCTTACGACGCCGCCCGTACTAGCCTCACCCCAGCCCTAGGAGCCCGTGCTGCTGTACGTATCAGCCACTCACCAAATGGTTAGTACGGTCCTCGTGGTCGAGCGCGAAGAAGAAGGGCGGGTCTAGAAGACTCAGAGGCCGATCTACTTTGTTAGCGAAGTGCTGGCAGGAGCCAAACCTCGCTACCCGCAGGTACAAAAATTGCTATATGGTGTTCTGATAACTGCGAGAAAATTGGCGCACTATTTTCAGGGTCACTCGGTGACCGTTGTCACCTCCTTTCCACTCGGCGATGTCATCCACAACCGGGAGGCAACTGGGCGCATCGCGAAGTGGGCCCTGGAGCTGATGCCGCTGGACTTAACTTTCAAGGCGAGGACGTCTGTCAAGTCACAGGCCCTGGCGGACTTCTTGGCCGAGTGGACCGAACAACAAGAAGATGTACCTCGGGAAGACCTCCAATATTGGACCATACACTTCGACGGATCCAAGAGGATCACCGGCTTGGAAGCAGGAGTTGTGCTGATCTCCCCGACTGGAAAAAGGCTAAGATACGTCCTCCACCTCCACTTCTCCGCCTCACATAACGTCGCCGAGTACGAAGCACTGCTACATGGACTGCGGCTCGCAGTTTCACTCGGGATACGTCGGCTCGTCGTGAAGGGGGACTCCCAGCTGGTTGTGAACCAAGTAATAAAGGACTGGTCCTGTCTAAACGACACCATGGAGGCCTACCGACAGGAGGTTCGCAAACTTGAAGACAAGTTTGACGGACTCGAGCTATCACACGTCCTAAGACACAACAACGAAGCAGCTGATGAGTTGGCGTAGTTCGAGTCCAAACGTGAAGCCGCCCCAGCCGACGTTTTTGTCGAGCATCTCCATGAGCCAACTGTTGCGGCAAAGCCAACTCCCGACGAACAAGCCGCAAACGAAGTCGCCATGATTGACGCTGACTGGAGGACACCACTCATCAAATTTTTAACACGGCAAGAGCTGCCGGAAGACCGGGATGAGGCAGAACGTGTTCGACGTCGTTGCCAAGCTTATGTCATGGTTGACTCCAACTTATACAAGAGAAGCCCCTCCGGAGTCTGTTAACACTGGAATTTGGTAATAAGGTCCGTGAGTCCTAAGGAAGCAAGGTGGAGTCGGAATCGGTTGAGGTCGGGGTTGTATCGGCTAAAAGAGTAATTCCGTGTGGTCGGTCGAATGGGTTGAATGGAACATGCCGACTGGCCGATTCCAAGTTTAAAAGAGATAAGACCGTATCCAATGCGAAACTTGAAGATAAGTGGGGATTCGGATGTTAATGGCGCGTTTTAAGATATTGTCACCTATGGATAAAGTCCTATAATGGCGTTGTATCGTAATTTAGGAGTTTGTTAAATTGTTAGTTGTAACGGATCTTGTTAGGGATAATATGATGTTTAGATAGAGTCTGAAGTTGTTACAGATATTCGTATTTCGGGTATAAATAGGACCCGAGACCCTGTGTATGAGAACAATTGAATCAATCTAATCTTTGGCGCATCGCCATCCTTTTCCTTTTGGACGAACACCCTGTTTGGCTTCGGGCTGCATCGTCTCGATCCCCGGACTCAGGTAAATGTTTGTCGTTAGTGGTGAGATTACTCGTTTCTAATGCTTCCATCGCAATGACACATTGGATTCAGTAGTTTTGCTACGCTATATATCATATAGTGCGTATGAATCAATCCGGTGTTTAGATCTATTTTGCGGTTGACTCATCTTGTCGAGGATGTGTAGTCAGCGATACTAGGTCTAAAGGCTGGTTGGTTCGTATGCAGTATCTACCATCTTACGGAGTGTACATCGAAAGTGATAGATTGAATCCTTCTTTTGATACTCAATGCTGCATCAAGACTGAACTATTGAGTCGTCTTTAGAGTCGTTGACAATGTATTCTTTTGGATTTACATTATCTGGGGATAGCATCGGGGTTTCAGCCAACCTTATCTGTTTTTATGTGTTTATTTTAATATAATTGTCATCAGGTCTACTGTAGGGCTGTAGTTTGTATCTATATTGTATTTACTTACGCCCTTAATCTGGGAATGTTACGTTTGTGCGAGAATCATTGGAGCATCGGCTGATTTGATGACAGTTTCCCGGGGTCGGCTGGTTTGTTGATCTGTATATTCGTTATTCTTCGTCATATTTGGGCCGGATGGCTGATGATCGTCTTGGCGTAGCCGATGCGCTTCGGTCGCTTGGTACAAATATGGCCGGGAATAGCATGTGTACGATTATGGATTTCCTCGGCCGATACCGCGGGGGTTTGACCTAACGCTTAACGGATACTTTCTTGTATTTTCTCTTGTTGATTGGGAGATCAAATCAACTGGCACGCTCTACACATTGTAGGCAGCTAGGAAGGACCTGCACTGGAGTCAAGCAGATCTCCCAGGCCGGCGCGTGAGAGAGATGTATGTTTCTGTCTATTGAGTGACATCGTGCGCTACATGTTTATTTGTCCATTGTAGGTTCAAAATGGCAGACCAAGACATCGTGTGGCAACATGGAGCAAAGCATGGTGGTGGTTTCCATTGCAAATATTGTGGTGTTAAGAGGAGTGAGGGTGGAGCCACAAGATTTAAGTACCATTTGGCTCATCGGTTCAAAGGAGTGAAGTATTGCACCGCCGTTCCACCCGATGTAAGGGATTTCTTTAGCTGGCACCTGGATAGAATGGTCCAGGCTTCTGATGAACAGAAATTTGAGAAGTCAAGAAAGAAGGATACAGCTACAAGAAGATATACTCATTTAACTGCAGATGCTGACGAGGAAGAGCAGATGGAGGCGGCGTTGGCAACATCGCGCAACGAGGCGGAATACGAAGGGTGTGGAAGAAAGAGGTGGTGTGTACAAACATGGAGGTGGAAGTAGAAGTGGTCGAGCCGCACCTTCCTGATCAACAAGGCAGTCATCTAGGGGTGGAAGTCACCTCATAACTGATTTTATGAGGCGATCAGCTTCAACTAGAGAAGTACCTTTCCTTTACATAACGTGTAACTAACGACACTTTTGTCCATGTGCAGCACAATGGTGGCTAATGTTTGGAACGGATACACCAACCTTACGATAGCTTGTGCTACGGATTGTTTCCCATTGTTGCTCATCTAGTGGATGCGAACGTAACTGGAGTATGTTCGCACTCATCCATACCAAGGTCCGCAATAGGCTTACTCACAAAAAGTTGAACAAGCTGGTCTACGTGAACTACAACCTCCGCCTGAGTATTAAGTAGGCTGGAGGCTACTTCAGACCTGACGACGACGACCCGCTTCAGAAACTTGCGGATCTTTCATTCTATGAGACCAACAACAACATCAAGGCATGGATGGACAGTGGTAGATCAAATGCTGACCCTATGCTTGACGAGGACTCCGACAGAGGTGAGACCCCACTTCCATCTCAACTTGTGGTGGATCAAATAGACAATAATGATTTGAAGAAGGCCACAGGGGATTCTTCCATTCGCAAATGGGCAGATAGGAATGTGGGGGCCACTCACCTCGGCAAAAGAATGACAATGAAAGGTCGTTCAACGACTAAAGGGAAAAAATAAAAAATTGTCCTCAGCGACGACTCAACGGAAAGCAGCCCTTCCTCAAAGGATGATGCAGACGATGATGAAGGAGACGATGGGGACGATGGAGGCAATGCTGGTGGGCAAGCTGACACTACCGCACCTAGGACACAACAATCATCTCAACAGGACGATGAAACTCCTATGGCTCCAATCCATTTCACAGGTACTATGTGAAATTTGCAATTGTTAATAAATTGATTTGAACACGTCATTTCTTTCTAATCGTTCCTGTGTACCAATCAACAGGTGAGACTTACTACACCCACGCAACTCAGGACACTGATCATGGCCCTTATAAAGCTCCGACATCTCCACGGCACACTACAATGAGTCATGACGGGCAATATCCGACATACGGTATATGGCCAGAGTATACGTCGCAATCGAGCTGCACCGACTACAGCTCATCTAGTGTGGACAGTGGTTATCCAACTTACAGCTACCCTAAACCGAGTGCGGCTGACAGTCCTCCTGTCACTTGGGTGTACGAGTGGCAAGAGCCGCAGTGGTACGCTCAACTCTACAGCCAGTGACAAATCACCGTTGCTTGGACTGGACAGACTTGGAATGAGTACAAGGCGGAGTTGCTCCGAACTAATGGCCTAATGGTAATGTCCGCCGAAGAATATTCGTTGGCTGGCAGACAATGGAATCAATAGATTGTACATCTACAGCCATTAAGGTATCCTCTCCCTTCTTTCTACATTATATGTTAATTGCATTGTGACTATATGATATGTTCATGTCCTATGTGAATCGTGATGTCGAGAACTTCTGTCATATGTTGGTGAATTATGAGGTTGTGGCTTTATGATATGTTGGCTGGGGAATGTATAATCATTGTACATATGTTCTATAGGCAAATATTAGCAAAGGTCATGCCGAAATTTTCAATAAATTTCATACTTAGCCAAATTCATTGAGTACTTCAAATTTGTGCCAAAAATAGTTATTGATGCTGACATATCTCTATTTATGTGTCGGACTTGAGCGAAATATGCGCGCGCTCATCTCTTTGGTCATAAAGACTGCAACAACTGATGGCGAAATATGCGGGTGCTTATTGTCATGTTTATATCCAATCTTGTTATGAGACTTATTTGCAACTTTGTAACATATACTAACATAAATATTTCTAATTATTTTGTGAAGTTGGCCAAACCAAGATTATTATATCTCTTTGCACAAAAGATTTTTATCAATCAATTATATTAATGTAAATAATATACATAGTTATCACTATTTTTTGTTTTTTACTATATTTTAAACATCGCATTAAGTATTTTCCGCCGATATTTCATACAACCATACTTATGTCAATATCATACATATTAATATAAATTTTATCACACAAATATATTAGTGTAAATATCATAATTATGTATTCACTAATTTTAGTTTTTTTCCTTAATTTTTTGGACATCATTTACACATTTTTCGTTACGGTTTTGCTATTTACCGCATTTATCTTCACGGTTTTCGTGTGGAATCCACGAAATTCACGGTATGCACGAAATCATCCAAATTCAAATTTTGTCAATGTTCATCGTCGGGTGGTTTTCGCGGAAACCATGGTTTTCGCACGACATATGCGGACGGAAAGGTGAACCCTTGACTACTACTGCTTCACACTGAAATTCAGTTCAATGCAAGTGACCAGAGCTCCTTTGATGATTCATGTGTTGCCAGTGTCGGCATTATTGCTCTCGAGTGAGTTGCAGACCAGCAGTGGCGCTTGGTACAAACATGTTCAGAACACTGCAATCTTAGCCGTTACAATGGTCCACAGCCTTACACATTTCTGCAGCTGGGCTGCCGTACAGTGCAGTGGTAAGAGATATGTGTTTTCAATTTTAAAACTTTCATGTTTAATTTTTTATATGTTCATAATTATTTTTAAAAGATGTTTGGAGGGACGTCTCTTTCTCCAAATTTTTTTTTTCTTCTTTGACAATCAAAGCTGTGTCTCTGTGTGTTTTCAATTTTAAAACTTTCATGCTTAATTTTTTACATGTTCATAATTATTTTTAAAAAATGTTTGGAGGGACGTCTTTTTCTTTTTTTTCTTCTTTGACAATCAAAGCTGTCTCTGACCACTCTGCACGCACTGGTGCACCCACTGTTTTGCTAGGATTTAGAATGGATGTTGCCTCACCCTTATAAATTCACTGGGTTTCTGAATTCTGACCTCTCAATTTGCACATAATTGGTCCCATTGGATTACAGTACTGTAGCATTCGGAGCTGTAGACTGGTCTGTAGCATTGTCGAGTGTGCCGTCAGTAGTGGAGTGCTTGGTCCCTCCAAGCAAATTCTTCATCAGATGCCACTGCTTTTTACTAGCGATTCTCCTTTTCCTTTTGGTCGTATCATTTGAGTTGACATGTCATCGAGTAAAGTTAACCAACCGTGCACTCCTGCCTCGCTTTATTCTGCTTTTACATTTGTGCTGCAATGCAGCAAAGTTCTGTCTTTACCTCATTCTGTCATCCAGATGGAACAAAGAACTGCTTTGCTAAAATTACAGAAAGTCATTTTTTTCAGAAAAGAAAAGCATCCAAAAAAACAGATGCAAAGAAAGCTGAAGGATTCTGAAATTCTGACCAGAGGGAGTGAAGTGAGTGAGGGTTCTGAACTCTGAACAACATGCAGCTCTGAAAAATCTCAAGGTTCATCTGAGTTATTCAGCACATACACAAGTACACGACACGATTACACCAACACATGCAATCCAAGTGCATGTTCTTCCAAAAATCCAAACAGAAACCAACAAGATTACCAGAAGCACTCTCACATCATCATATCGATCTCTCACAGAACGAGGTTAACTATACCTGACAGTGAAATCTCGCAAACATCGTGACATGCCCGAGCAGAGTTGCTGCTTGCTAGTACTAGCATGGACGGTTAAAAAGTTTCTTCTTGGCTAATAGCGTCGACACGTTTAGCTGCTACTCCTACTCGGAGTAGTCTTGTAACTGTAAGCTGGAGCCGGGCTCGCGGCGAGGTTGCTGCTGATGCTGCTGCGCTTGCGCCACTGCCACGAGTCGGCCGGCGTGCTGGGCAGCGGCGGCAGCGGCAGGACGGTGGGGCCGGGGAGGCGGCACAGCCCGAACGGCCACCCCTCGCAGTCACGGAGCCCCTCCCACTTCGCCGGCGACGGCAGGGGAGGCGGCGGGTCCACGTCGGCGAACGCCGACGACGCCATGGTCGCGCCACGGCTCGTGCTGCGCGAGAAGAAGCTCTTCACCGAGAAGAACGCCTCGCTCTCGTCGTCGGCGTCGCCGCCACGGCCATCGTCGTCTCCGCCTACCTCCTCCTCATTGCCCTTCGTCTTCTCCTCCTCCGTTACGGACTCCTTGGGACTTGGAAACTTCTCCAGAACGCTCCTCGGATCGAGCGGCGTGAACGACCAGACAAAGGGGCTCGAGATCGGGGAATCCAGGCTGCACCTCGCCCTCTTCTTCATCTGCCGGTTCCTCATCTCGTTCATGATCACCTGCACCATCAACGCAAGAACACTCATGATGGATCAAGAACTAGCTAGCTAGCCATTTGTGTGTTAGTTCTCTTGTGCTGCAGCGAACCTGCTTGGTGTCGACCACGTCGTCGAGCCAGCTGTCATCGTCGTCGCTGTCGTCGCCGGAGCTCCAGCCGGCGGCGGGGATCCTGACGCAGGGGACATGGCAGTGAGCGTAGGTCTCCCTGATAAGGGAGGAGAGGGACTTGCAGTAGTTATTGGTGGCCGGGAGCTTGGGGTGGTACTCCTGTGCAAGACAAGGCATTGTTTCTCACGATCGATCAATCCAGTTACTTGTGGCGATCGTTCATGCGATCGATCGATCGATGCGTTGTGCGTATAAATGGTGGCTTCGCCGTGTGGAGATTGGAGAAGGTTTTTGGGAGGACGCGCGAGGGGATGTGGACGTGCATGACAAGTGCCCTGCAACTTAAAAGGAGCTAGAGGCTCACTACTTGATCGTATCGTATTGGAGCATGTGTAACTTGTAATCCTTTGGGTTGAAGGCTAAGTAAGAAATGTTTGATCTCGACAGTACACTGCAAATTGTGGCGTGTTGCGTCTATTCTGAATAACATTCGATCACTAAAAATTTTATGGTTATATGGTGTTGGTATACAGGTACTACGTGTTTCGCCAGTAGGAGTAATATTTGAGTGAGTATTTTGTCGTTCTACATGTCAGTATTACGAATTGAGAATGACAATACTATCAGAGTTTCAGTTGCAATCTCCCAATCGACCTGGAATACAAAGTGAAGGAAATTAAATCGCATCATTAGCAAACAGTGTTCGCCTCAACACCTCAACAAGATGACGACTACAACTGCAACACGTACTTGTTCTTTAATCCACAAGACTCCCAGCTCCAGGCAGTACCAAACCGGTACACTTTTCCGGTGAAACGTCGCCGTTGGGATAAATTTGCCTTCTTTTCCACACCCCACTCAGCACTAAATTCAGGGGAGAAAATAACCGTGCAACGTACTACTACTCGTCAACGCACAGTTCCTAGGCGCCGTGTTTGCTTGCAGCTGTGGTGGCTGCGTCAGATCATGCTCGTTTTTTGCCGTTGCTTCAACGGCGAGCTCGTCGGGGCCGGCGAAATGCTCAAGTGCGTGCGCGTGTGCTCGCGCCGGTCATGGCCGTTGTTTTCGTGGCTCTCTTAAAGCAAACGCTAGACCAACCTCGCACCAACTGCTATGCCAAGTATGAGGCTAAGCAGGACGAAGGCTACCTCGCATAGGGTTCTCACTTCTCAACGACGGTGAGGTCATGGATCACTAAGGATATATATATATATATATATATATATATATATATATATATATATATATATATATATATATATATATATATATATATATATATATATATGATTCTGTGGCGCGTCGCATGACTCCATCCGTGTGGTGTGGCCGAATCTAATTTGAAAATTCAAATTGAAAATCGAACCGTTCAAATTGTTCTACATATTAATATTGCCTTGTATACCAAATTTTACATTTTTTGAATTTTTACTATTTTATCAGATAGGTCAAAAATGCAATAAAATAGATACTCCGAAATCGTTGGATTATTGCATTTTTGACATATCTGATAAAATAGTAAAAAATTCAAAAAATATAAAATTTGGTATATAAGGCAATATTAATATGTAGAACAATTTGAACGGTTTGGATTTTTAATTTGAGTTTTCAAATTAGAGATTCGCCACGCCACACGGATGGAAGCCTGCGCCCACACAAGAGTCTATATATATATATATATATATATATATATATATATATATATATATATATATATATATATATATATATATATGTCTGTGCGTTGCAACGGGTGAAGTTAGGGCGTGGCGCGGATGGGGACGAGAGGAAGGGGCACAAGCACAGCGCGGGAGCTTCAAGCAGCGACGGGAAGGAGGGGCGCAGGCGCGGCGCGGATGGGGACGGGCGGGAGGGACGCAAAAGGTCTTTTTTTAATCCAAGCCCTCCCTTTTTTCCGCATTAGACTACGGGTTAATTTTATAAACACTCTAGGAGTTTTCTGCAAAATAGTCAGGCGGACGAAAATTTTGGGTAGAAACACTACTTGCTTTATAGATAATTATAGATATAGATATAAATATATATACTTTGTATGCGTACATACCTATACAAAGTGTATACACATAGGTTGAATAATAGGCCTGCTAAAAAGCCGATTTGGTGTGTGTGAACGAATTGGGCCGGCCTGCTAAATAATGAAGCCCATAAAAAATTACAAAAGAGAAAGTCTGAAAATGTGCAGCCAAATTTGGTAACGGGCCGAATTGATCGCACAGGCTGGACCAAAAAAGAAAATTTTCAAAACAACCAATGAGCCGAAAACGGAAGTGGTCGCATGCATAGTGGACCATGCGCCTGATCGTCTGTTAGGGATTTCGGGCCTGGTTCGTGTTGGGCGCGAGATGGCCTCGAAATTGGATCAAATCCGAGGTGGATCGCTGCTTGGGACGCGACCCTCCATTTCGGAAAAACTCAAGGGTTTTTTTGCAAAATAGCCAGGCAAAACAAAATTTTGAGTGAAAACACTACTTGCTTTATAGATAGTTATAGATTATGATAACTCCGAGCAGCGAGGGGAGGGAAGGGCGCAGGCGCGGCGCGGATGGGGACGAGAGGGAGGGACGCAGGGAGGGAGGGCGCATGAGGAGTCAAAAATATAATGAAAATAGATATTGACTTACTGATACTTTAAACCGATTAGAAATTTGGTAAAAGTTTAAAATATTTATGACTCAGATATTATTAGTTAGAAAAGTATATTGATGAATATGATAAGTTGCATGTTATCATCAACAGGCATGCGACCCTTTGTATCTCCTTATAATTTATTTACCCCAGTTGACTACGGTCAAACATCACAGCCAATGTGGCCTGATGTAGCCTCTAGGAGCTATCTATGATTTACCACAAATATGAGACTAAAATATAAAATCACCAAAAGCTACAGGATGTCGTCTTCCTCCCGTCCTCACGCGGAAGGTGACAGCGCTCGGCCATGCCTTCGGCCGCCAGCGATAGGAGGACGTCAGGGAGGCATCCTGCCTCACAGGCGCTTCTCTCCCTTGTTCGACGATGGCGCGCTAGCTCACGCGTGCAACGTGTGCTCGACCGCCGCTCAGGGCAATGCACGGCGAGGCAGGAGGCGCGTGAGTCGGGCTCACCTGTTGTAGGTGAGGAAAACGAGACAACAATGGAGCGAGAGGTTATATGGATCAGAAATTTTATAGATTTGGATGGAAAAACGATTTGATGATCGAAAAATTATCGATTTTTTAAGTAGTTAAGATAAGCTCTACCGTACGTATAACTGAGTTTTTTTAAAAATAGCCAGACGGACTACAGTTAATTTCGAAAAAACTCAAGGGGTTTTCTGTAAAATACAAATAGAAAATGAAAATGCTACTTATAGTTATATATATATAGATAGAGAGAGATGGATGTACTCGTCGAGAACTTATGCGAACTTCTAGTTGAAGAGATATGCATGTAGCTTTCAGAAGCATTGGGATGGGAGATCAATTGGGCAGAGTTAAATTTCTCTTGCCTTTTGGCTTACCTCTAGAATATGTGAAGGATATTGTGAAGCGAGAATACGATTCTGGTGATGAAATGTTTCGGTTTGCTTAGTGCACCGTCTGTGTCTGCCTTCTTTTATGGTCTACAAGTTATTGGAGTAATGATTAATGGAGACAAAGTAAATGTAATTCATGTAGTTTTCGTTTGCTTGGTTTTATTAGGTTCTATGACAAATTAAGTTAGGTGTTCATGTCAATATACAAATGTTTTGCTGTACATGGCAAGCAGTGCACGCATATGCAGAATACAAAATGCAACGCAAGTAAAATAGATGAGCGATGTGACTACCGTCTTTGTACAGATGACTTACCGCTAACGGCAGTTGTAACTTTGCAGACAACTAAATACTAATGCTGATAGGTGATAGATTATTCATCATCAATTTATCATTAGAATACGGCACAACTGTTCTGTATAGGATACCGTCCTTGCTTAGCAGTACAGACACTACTAAACTATAAATTACAGCAAGGACGACAAGTCGGCAACTAACAACGGCTTCTTGTCAGTTGTCAAGACAAGAGGCTATAGAGTTAGACGGCTAAACAATATCGCTTTTCAAACCTAATAAAACGGTAAGCATTCATGTAGCTGTTGTGCAGGTGTACAATTGACTGATGCAAGCAATAAATCAGTCAAGATTTACCAAAAGACATGTATTAATCACCAGATAAGCACCTTTAATTCGCATCTGCCTGAATTGACAGAGGTGGTTAGCTGATTACAACGGTCAAAATGTCATTTATAACACTACAACCAACAGAGCTTACATGTAGTACAAAATTTCATTGGTCACACACACACTACATTGAGGAGTTCAGAGGTACATTCTTCCAGAATTTTATTTTAAACGGCAATGTAGATTCCATGTGCACTCCGAATTCTTCGAAGAATAGGAGGCAGCATGTTTATATTGATCTTTGCTGGCAAGCATACCGATAGATGCAAAAAAAATACCATTAAGTTTTATTTGTAACCAATCGTGCTTTAAGAGAACATGAGCCACAGCCCAGAACAACAGCTGCTGGCACAGAATCACAAGTCTGCAATTCCATCTCTACGTCCTCCCTGACTGAAATTCCAATCTTACCAAGTTCACGTGAAGTGATAGAGAAATAATCACCACACCTACAAGGGTACAAAAGCTCCAGAGAATCAGCATTACTTTCAACGATCATGTCATCAATTTCAATTTCAGATGCAACAATTTCAAGGTTCTGTCGGGAAGATTGCAGTTGTCTATCATATTCCGCTCTAGATTTGGGATAACGTAGGATTTCCCATGCCTTTTGCACACTGAGAAATTCATTTTGCTCACTGGAAGACACCAATGGATTGAGAGCCATCTGTGCTTTGTCAGGATGTGTATTTAGTAGAGCAGACTTATATGCTGCGCGAATTTCATCATATGTAGCATCTTTCCTCACGGATAGAACTTCGTATAAGGTCTCATTGGTGGAAAAGTTGCCCCATTCAAGCATGTCTCAATAACTGTCTCTAGACTGGACAAGAAAAAAAAGTGGTTCAGCAAACATGGAACACAAAAAAGTATGTAATTTATGTCTCATGAGCTTCTACAGCATAAGTATTGTGAGTTGCAGCAGAATCGTAATAACATAACATCTGTGCAAATCTTAACAAAGGTGACTTCTAAAAAACCAATGCAGTTTAAGGAATTGGTATATTGCTTAAGATTTTGCAATGTCATGAGACAACCTTTCCATTGGGGGTGACAGACTTCAGATTGGGACTTGAGTTTACAGTGGAAGATCGATTACACTTTTACATTTGGCATTGCATATCGTTCTTATAAAAGTGGTATTGCACCCTGGTTTCCCAGAAGGATTAGAAACGGTGTATTGTTCTTACGTTTGAAACAGATTATTGAGCCGATTATTGTCACGGATTATCTAGTTGATTATAGGGATAAACTAAACATTTTAAGAAATAAACTTAACAAATACTAGCTTAGAAAAAGTGGTTTAAGCAATGCAGTAGAAGAAAATTCTTTGAGAAAACATATTTTTAGAGGCATGATCAAATATCTACGACAATAATCCAACAAATTAGATGAAAGAACAAGGCCTCAGAGGGAACCTATTACAAGAATATAGATTCATAGCGTGACTTAAATATGGTGATATAATGATCTGCTCTTTCCAAACTTGGGGCAAAAAATAAAGTACCTACAGAAGGGATCAGCAAGCTCCCAAATAGGCTGACCGTAATCATCACAAATTTCTAGTTTTGTTCTAAAATCATCAGCAAAATTTCTAGTTTTGATCTAAAAATCATCAGCAAAATTACTTAGACATCGAGTTTACTCGTAATCATCACAACATAGCAACGTCTGCCCTTCGGCATCTGCACATGTCAGTATCCAACCACTTCATCAATTCATCGTAGTAGAAGAAACTGCACCGCTGATCGAGACAAGTTCTACACACGATATGCAGCAGCAAGAACAATGTAAGAAAACAGATACACGGAGGGTAGCAACTATCACTGACAAGCAAATGACGGCGAAGGGCTTGACGGCCGATGCAGCCGCCCTTGCAGATCGCAGGGTCGACTGCTTGCGTGGCGAAGTTGCGACGCGCGAGGCGGCGAGGGGAGGTGCAGGTACTGGATGGATTCAAACCGAACCTGGGCCGCCGGCAACCGCTGGTCGAAGCGGCGGCGCAGCCAACAGGCAGAGAGGAGGGGAGGGGCGGCGGTCGAATTGATGGGGAATTGCCCGACTAGGGATTTACTCAAGAATTGATTAG
Source organism: Oryza australiensis (assembly GCA_019925245.2). NCBI lineage: Eukaryota > Viridiplantae > Streptophyta > Magnoliopsida > Poales > Poaceae > Oryza > Oryza australiensis. Next base: position 2,832,356 of record JAIFGZ020000478.1, read on the forward strand.
CAGCCGTCGGATCGAATTGACCGCATAACATCCAACTAGCAGATTCTTTTCCCCTCTAATGTTTTAGGACGTGTCTGAAAGGCAACAAGAAAGAAAAAAAACGAACGCATGACAAAGATAAAACACATGTTGACTGGACTACTCGAGTGAATTATAAAAAGCTAACATGTGACAAAGCAGTGACTGTTCCAGGACACCATGACAGAGAGTAAAACTCCGTCCGTGTTCATCCAAGAAGGCTTTGAAATTCTACTGACACCAACTATTCAATCTTTGTCCTCCTCCCATTCTCTCTCTTCAATCCATATTATTAAAGAATCTTATCTAATCAACTGTGATGCCACCCAATAATACGCAGAATCTTATGTGTATCGCTCGCCCAATTATACCTGCCAATCTGCCGTCACCTGACCTGTTCAGTGTTCTGTTCAACCCCCCACCCCCACCCACGGGCGCGGGGCGCCTTCCGTTCTTCACGCGACGCCCCCACCGCAACTCACTAGCCAGCCTTCCTCCTCTCCCCGTCCGCACGCAGCCAGCGACCGCGCATGCTCGCATACTATTTCCGCTCCAACCCACGGGGCATCCAGTCACCCACCCGGCACGCGGGCGCGCGGCGGCAGCATGAGGCCGCAGGAGGCAGCCTGGCGCCCACGACGCGCCCCGCGCGTACCCCAAACCAAGTACATGTACAGGTCGTGACGAACAGTGACAGCACACTAGGCTGGCCCCGCAGCGACACGTAGCCGCGCCGTTAAAACTACCCGCGGGGAATCTCTCCCCCCTCTCGCGCCGTGCCCGCGAGTCCACGACGCCCACCACTAGAATTGAAAACGGAACAGATAGAATTTCTTTCGGTTCGAATCGATTGTTTTTCTATATTTAATTTGATCGTTTCTATATTTTTAGAAAAATTTAGAAACGGTTCGGAATTCGAGACAGAGGTTGTCGGAATACGGGCGAAAGTAGAAACTACGTTTTTCCGTCTGTATTTTCAAAATTTCGTATTTGATCAAAAATATTTTCGTATTTTTATCGTATTTTATATGGATTTCAGGCATGTAGAGGCCCAATCCAAAAAGCCCAACACCAACCCATATAAAAAACTCATTTTAATTCGTTAGTAGTGATATGAATTAAGCGTGTTATGTGAATATGTGACAATAGTAGTACGTGGACAGATAATCCTAAACTATTTTATGTGGATTTGAATCTCTAAATTCATACTCTATATGTTTTTCGTTGGCAAAGATGTGTGTGATCGTGATTGAGTATAAAGATGTGCGGTATTCCGGTTTAAGCTGCCTATTTCTGACCGTTTCTGTTGATTTTTTGGTCGTATTTGTTTGCATATCTCAATTTTGTTTTCAAACCCGTATTCTCTAAACCCGATTATATTTTCATAAAAAAATAAAAACCAAAGTATAAATGAAATTTTTTCGTCCACCTCCGTTCGTTTTCATCACTACCCACCACACCACCGCACCACTCTCCTCTCCGCCCATAAGCTGAGCTCGCGTCGCGCGCGCACGCACGCGCGCCTGCCCACCCGTCCCGTCTCCTCTCCTACCTAATCCTATCGTTATCTCCTCCCGTCCCATCCAACCCGGCCCCGTAATACCCCCCAGGCCCCTAACACACCCACGGCCACGGCCGCATTAGCATCCATCCAAAGGGAGGGAGAGAAAGAGGGAGTGAGGGAGGGATTATTCGAGGAGGAACACATGGCTGCCGCGGCCGCCGCCGTGACGGCGGTGCCGGCGGCGTCGAGCTGCGGCAAGCACGACGGCGACAATGCGTGCGTCGTCGACATGTGCGCCTCTTTCCGTTGTCCCTTCTTCCTCTTCCTGCCTACGGGGGGTTGTGTTGCTTTTCCTGACATGTTGTCACGTCACGCGCGCGTGCACTGCAGGCCCAGGAAGGCGAAGGGGAGGTCGCCGCCGGAGGAGGAGGTGGAGGCTTTCCTCGCCGCGGCGGAGAGCACCGTGGCGCGGCGCTTCGCGGCCAAGTGAGTACACTACGGCAGCATCGCACGGTGACATCGTCTCGGCGAGCGAGCTGTGGCCTTTTATGTGACCGTGAGGTTTGGTTTTCGGGGATTTATATAAGCTAGCACTTGCACTCGCAGCATCGGCACAGCAGTGGGCCTGTAAAATTTCCGCTGCTGCTGAAGCTCGCGAGTGCAGCTTGTCAGTGTGGTGTTGTTGCACTCGCAGACAGTAAAAACGCCAAATGGGGTTACTGTACATGCCTCTGGGCTTGTGGTTTCCTCTGTATTTTTCTGTTCCTCTTGCATGCTTATATTCTTTTCTGCGAATGGAGTTCTGTTTTTTTTTTTGGAAGGAATTCTGCTCAGCTGCGAGTGTAGAACTTAGCAAAGTTACTGCACAGCTTGGAGTCTTGGCATCCTGAGGCCTCCAAAATAATCTGTATTCTGGAGATCATGGGATCAGGGTTCCCGATTTCACGAATTTCGACACGAAAGCCATAAAATTCGGTGGTTTCGCATGGGTGCGGCACGGCATCCCCGCGGTTTCGTTTAAATAATTTCGTGAAAATTCAAAAATTTAAAAAAATTCATTTTAACAAATATATATATATTTTTTATAAAAATATAAATTTCGCGATGTTTGTCGCGAAAACGCGTATATACGGCGTGGTTTTCGCGAAATCCACGGCACGACGCGGATTTCGATTTAGTTCAAATTTAAATTGCGGTTTTCATAGTTTTCGCGGTTTTCGCGGCTTTCGCGCGGTTTTCACGGTTTTGCGTGGTTTTCGCACGGTTATCGCGGTTTTCGCGCGGTTTTCGCGACGCACGAAATCGTTCAAATTCAAATTTTTACTGTTTATTGTCGTCGGCTTTCGTGAATTTCGGTGAAATTCGTCGTGCCGCCGAGGGGCGGCACGGCATATGCCGCCGGCATTGCAAACCCTGCATGGGATAGCTCGAACAACAATGTTTTTTTCCACTATAATCCTGGCAGCCCAACTCCAAGTGGACTTTTCTTTTTTAAAAAATCCAGCTGGTTCAGTCTGTGCTGATGTTCTCCAACTGGGACAGGCTGTAGAGTTCTTCATGCCACCACTGCCCCACAATTTTGAAAAATAAATTGCAGTTTTTTTCCTGTTTTTCCAGTTCGAGTGTTTGCCAAATATGAAGTAGAGTAGTGTTCAAAATTAACCAGTGTTGTAGTAATAACGTTTTGGATCTTTTGGCTGTGTTAAAGGTACAACTATGACGTCGTCAAGGACGCTCCGATGGACGGCCGGTACGAGTGGGTCCGTGTACAACCGTAAAGAGGGATACTAGTATACGGCAACAGCCAGTCAAATGTCATGAGGATGCACAGACCAATCCTGTCCTAATAATCTTTTCTTTACTCCCTTTGTATACGTACTGTAGTTACTCCTACCATGTCATGTGTCATGTGTTTAGCTGTAATTATTTAAGCTCACGAGATGGCTAATCATGTAAAAGCTCACCTTGTACGTTAGCAGTAGATGCTTCGCCTGTAAACGCATATGCTTAACTTGTCGTTATCTGGGAATTTGTTGTCTTCTCCGTTAGTACTATACTGGTACATTTGAACCCATGAAACCTGCATATATATATATATATATATATATATATATATATATATATATATATATACACACACACACACGTACTAGTAGTACTAGTATACATCTGTGGAGTAGTCTACTATTACTGGTAGTAGTAGACGACTAGTATAGTGCTACCATTTTGTCAAGTGTACAGGACATTTCCAAAGTATTCTCTTAGCCTTTTTTTTATATATATGTACTCTTATTTAAAAAATAGTGATGATGTGTCATCACACCACTTTTTAATATTACAAAAGATCAAACCTAAATGAAAATCCACATAAAAATTAGAGTAAGATAAATATTTTTTATAGAAAAATGGGTAACACATTAATATATGTGGAGATTATGGCAATCGGATACACACATGACAAGCTTATCCGACTGGTAATAGGGATAGGTTACGCCTGATAATTATGTAAACCGGCTATGTCTTGGGTGTTATGTTGCCGATTAGAAAAGGCAACGGCTCATAGTCATAACTTGGTAAGATTGAGGAAACCGACTTAGAGTAAGATAGGGTTTTCGACTTGTAAGCCCACCCCTCAAGACTATATAAGGGGGGTAAGGGACGTCCTTGAGGGATAGGAGCTTGAGATTCAAACATATCTGATGTATGCGAAGCAGATACAAGCTACTAGACACACGAGATCTTAAGATCAATAAATATTCGGCGGATCGAATCCCCGAAACAGGAGTAGGGTATTACCTCACGAGAGGGTCTGAACCTGTCTAAACCTTGTTTTCCATCTAACCCATCGAGCTTAACGATCTTGACTGCATCCCTAAATCTCTATTGCCGAAACCAAGTTTCGACAGTTGGCGCATCAGGTAGGGGCCCACGCGTCAAGACTTCTTCTTCAATCTCGTCGGCAAGCGCGATGGGATCTTCATCAGGCATCGACGACTTCGCCGCCAAAGGATTCGACAAGATCTCTTTCCCCAACTCGGATTCGGACCAGTCGGGAGGGGGAATCCGCTCGGCGCCGTTCAGGCTACCGAACAATGCCGAGATCTGCGACAAAGTTCTGACTTCCAAGTTGGAGTTCATCCACTCGGAAGGAGGAATAAACTCGGCGCCGTTAGGATCACCAAACACTGCTGAAATCTACAGCCATCTTCTGACCTCCCTGTTGAAATCCATCCACTCGGGAGGAGAAACCATCCTGGCACCGTTTGGGTTACCAAATGCCGCTGAGATTTGTTCCAAACTCCTCTCTTTCGAGTCGAAATCAATTCACTCGGAAGAACCGCCGTCATCAAGCTACGACCCGGACTGGAACGATCCAGATTCAAGTGATCCGGGTTCAAGGGAAGTCGCCGTCATCCTCCAACCGTTCGGGTCATGCTCATCCACGGAGCTCGATGAGTACGTCAGCTCTTCAGGCTTCGACGATCTCTACGGCATCTCCACGGACGAGGCCAACGACTCCGACTGCAACAAGGATTACGAGCCGAAGTGCTTTGACGTTCTCATGGCTGAGGTGGCCGAGACCGATTCAGCCATGGCCCGCAGGATCGCAGAGGAAGAACAAGCCAGGCTTGAGCAGGAGCGCAAGCTGGCAGAAGAGGAGAATAGGCGTAAGGAGGAAGCCGACAGAAGAAACCGAGACCTGAGGGCGACTGGGCGATCCGCTCGCGAGGCCATACTTCGGACGCGAGTCGACAACATCAACATCTTCCAGACGCCTCAACAGAACACCGTTGCCGCCCTCACCCTCCTCGACACTGTTATCGAGACGGCACCCGCCATGGTAACACCAATCCTAGACAAGATCAAGACCATCGTTGCGGCTACCCAATCGCTTTCCTCCACCTCGCCGCGAAGGCCGACCGAGTCCGTGGCGTAAACGCCCGACGGAGCCGACTCCGCCGCCTGCGGTCGAAGGATTACAGGAGGCCCGAACAAGCTCGGATGGCCACTAGGTCAAGAGACCCCTGCCACGAGGCCACACGGAAGCATCAAGAGCAATCGGTCAACTCCCACGAAAAGCGGCATGGATGACCACCCGTCCACGACCGGGTCCACCGCAGCAACAACTCCGACTACCGAAGCAGCCTACAAAGGACCCCGCCAAGTGATCTGCGGGAACTCCTCGACCGGCGCTACCAAGAGCGAGAGCAACGCTCCCACAAAGATCGAAGGAGATCGCCCGACAGCAACGACGACAAAGTACCTGCGTTCACTCGGGACCTCCGCCGAGTGCATTGGCCGAGTGGTTTTAAGCCGACAGGAATCGAGAAGTACGACAGAAAGACCGACCCTAAGTCGTGGCTGACCGTGTACACCCTCGCCATCCGCGCAGCAAGAGAAGACAACAAGGTCATGGCCAATTACTTACCTGTTGCCCTCGCCAACTCGGCCAGGAATTGGCTCACGAGCTTACCAAGAGGCTCAATTGGCTCGTGGAGTGAGCTCCGGGACCACTTCATCGCCAATTTCCAGGGCACTTTTGAAAGGCCTGGGACCCACTTTGATATCTACAACGTCATCCAGAAGCGGACGAGCCGAAGGACTACATCCAGCGCTTCTCGAAAAACGCAATAAGATCCCCAACATCACCGACGATATCATAATCGTCGCCTTCCAGAAGGGAGTCCGTGATGAATTACTGATCAGGAAGTTCGGGCGTAAGCCACCAAAGACGGTAAAACAGATGTTCGAGACGGCGAACTCCTACGCCAAGTCCAACGACGCAATCAAGGCGGCGTGGCAAGATCGGCCTGACAAAAGGGACGACAAGCACTCGGGAGGAAGCCGACATCCTAAGAAGGATAACGGCAGCAACAATCAGGGCCAGAAAGACCGCAAGCGCCGGCCCGAGGACCTAATTGCCTCGACGTCCAACTCCCAACGCCGTCCCCGAGTCACGGCCTACGACGCGATCATGAACGCTCAGTGCACGCATCATCCAAACCACAAGCATGCGGCCAAGGACTGCTTTATCTATAAGCAATTCACCGAACAATATGCAGCACAGATAAGCAAGAAGCCGACTGACGAAGCCGGCCCATCGGGAACCAAGAAGAACAACCCGACTGAAAATTCAGAACCTTTCCAAGACCCTGTGGGCGAGCTGAATCACATCTTCGGGGGGCCGCAAGCTTATGAGTCCAAGAGAAAGCAAAAGCTGACTGACCGCGAGGTCAACGCGACACAACCCGAAATCCCATAATACCTACGGTGGTCGGAGGTGGCCATCACGTTTAACCGCTCGGATCATCCCGACCAAGTGGTTCACCCGGGGCGGTATCCCCTGGTACTAGACCCGGTGGTTCGGAACATCAAGCTGAAGCGCGTCCTTATTGATGGGGGCAGCGCCCTCAACATTCTGTTCGCCAAGACCCTAGACGAGATGCAGATTCCAAGATCCGAGCTGAAGGCATGCTCAGCCCCCTTCCACGGAGTCATCCCAGGGTTGTCATCTACGCCATTCGGGCACATCGTCCTTCCAGTCACCATCGGAGTTCGGGAGAACTTTCGAACGGAAAACGTCACCTTCGAGGTGGCCGACTTCGAGACGGCCTACCACGCAATCATTGGAAGGCCTGCGCTCGTCAAGTTCATGGCGATACCACACTACACCTACCTCTACATGAAGATGCCTGGCCCCAACAGCGTCATCACCCTGCGCAGTGACATCAAACAAGCCTTTACCTGCGACAAGGAAAGCTGCGACATGACCCAATCTCGTGAGAGATCACATGGCCAGGAAGAAATCCGACTGGCTGGATTAACATCTGAAGAGGGTGAAATCCCCACAAAGAAGATAGCCAAGTCGGGACAAGGCGACGCCAAAACGAAGAAAATCTCCCTTGATCCATCGGATCCATCCAAAACCGCTGTAATCGGCGCTGAGCTAAATCCTAAATAGGAAAGCGCGCTCGTCACCTTCCTCCAAAATAATAAAGATGTTTTTGCTTGGAAACAATCTGATATGTCTGGAATTCCTAGGGAGGTGATCGATCACTCTTTGCACGTCAAAGATGACGCGAAACCCATCAAACAACGATTACGTCGTTTTGCTCAGGATCGGAAAGATGCCATCAAGGAAGAACTCACAAAGCTCTTAGCCGTCGGTTTCATCAAAGAAGTCCTCCATCCCGACTGGTTGACTAACCCGGTCCTGGTCCAGAAGAAGACAGGGCAATGGCGCATGTGCGTCGACTACACCGATCTCAACAAAGCCTGCCCTAAAGATCCATTCGGGTTGCCTCGCATCGACCAAGTCGTAGATTCAACAGCCGGCTGCCAGCTCTTGAGCTTTCTGGACTGTTACTCGGGCTACCACCAAATCAGCTTGAAGGAATCCGACTGCCTGAAAACATCGTTCATCATGTCGTTTGGAGCTTACTGCTACATCACGATGCCCTTCGGTCTGAAGAACGCCGGAGCCACGTACCAGCGCATGATCCAAAGATGCTTTCAGACGCAGATCGGGAAAAACGTGAAAGCTTACGTCGACGATGTCATCATCAAGACCAAGCAGAAGGAAGACCTGATCGTCGACTTAGAAGAAACCTTTGCAAACATTCGGGCCTTCAGAATGAAGTTGAACCCGGAGAAGTGCACGTTCGGCGTGCCATCGGGCAAACTGCTCGGCTTCATGGTATCCCATCGCGACATTGAAGCCAACCCAGATAAAATCAACGCTATTTTAAATATGAGGCCCCCGAGTAACCAGAAAGATGTCCAGAAGCTCACTGGCTGCATGGCGGCACTAAGCCGATTCATCTCCCGACTCGACGAGCGAGGCATGCCTTTCTTTAGGTTACTGAAGAAAACCGACGACTTTCAATGGACTACGGAAGCCCACAAGGCCTTTGAAGATTTTAAAGAATTTCTCATGACGCCGCCTGTTCTAGCCTCACCTCAGCCTCAAGAACCCCTGCCATTGTACGTCTCAGCAACTCACCAGGTGGTCAGTTCAGTTCTTGTTGTCGAGCGTGAGGAAGAAGGACGAGTACAGAAGATTCAAAGGCCAATCTACTTCGTTAGCGAAGTGCTGGCAGGAGCCAAGATTTGCTACCCCAAGTACAAAAATTGTTGTACGGTGTCCTAATAACCGCGAGAAAATTGGCGCACTATTTTCAGGGTTACTCGGTCACCGTCGTCACTTTTTTTCCACTCGATGATGTCATCCATAACCGTGAGGCGACCGGGCGCATCACAAAGTGGGCTTTGGAACTGATGCCGCTGGACTTAACTTTCAAGGCGAGGACGTCTATCAAGTCACAAACCTTGACGGATTTCCTGGCCGAGTGGACCGAACAACAAGAAGATGTACCTAGGAAAGATCTACAACACTGGACCATGCACTTTGACGGATCCAAGAGGATCACGGGCTTGGGAGCGGGAGTCGTGCTGATCTCCCCGACTGGAGAAAGGCTACGATATGTTCTTCACATTCATTTCTCCGCCTCACACAACGTTGCCGAGTACTAAGCCCTGCTGCATGGCCTACGTCTTGCTGTTTCACTCGGGATACGACGGTTGGTTGTAAAAGGAGATTCCCAGCTGGTTGTCAACCAAGTGATAAAAGACTGGTCCTATTTAAACGACACCATGGAGGCCTATCGGCAAGAAGTTCGCAAACTTGAAGACAAGTTTGACGGATTGGAGCTATCCCATGTCGTGAGACATAATAACGAGGCAGCTGACGAGCTGGCGCAGCTTGGGTCCAAGCGAGAATCTGCTCCAACAGACGTTTTCGTAGAGCATCTCTATGAACCAACTGTTGCAGCAAAACCAACTCCCGACGAGCAAACTGCAAACCAAGTCGTCATGCTCGACACCGACTGGAGAACACCGCTCATCAAATTTTTAACTCAGCAAGAGCTGCCGGAGGACCGGGATGAGGCGGAACGAGTCCGACGTTGTTGTCCAAGCTATGTCATGGTCGACTCTAAATTATACAAGAGAAGCTTCTCTGGAGTCCTAATGAGATGTATCACGCCTGAGGAAGGACGACAACTACTCCAAGATATCCACTCGGGTATATGCGGAAGTCACGCGGTGGCACGCACCTTGGTAGGCAAAGCCTACAGACAAGGCTTCTTCTAGCTTACGGCGGTCTCCGACGCTAACAAAGTGGTCCGAGCGTGTGAAGGTTGCCAGTTCTTTACTCGGCAGAGCCATGTTCCAGCCCAAGAACTACAAACGATTTCATTATCTTGGTCGTTTGCGGTATGGGGCTTGGATATGGTCGGTCCTTTCAAGAAGGCTCTAGGAGGATTCACGCATCTGTTCGTCGCAATTGACAAGCTTTCCAAGTGGATCGAGGCTATGCCGGTTGCTACGATCACCGCTGACAAGGCACGAGACTTCATCCTCAGCATCGTACACCGGTTTGGTATCCCAAAAAGAATAATAACTAACAACGGGACTCAATTCACTGGAGGCGTTTTCAAGGAATTCTGTGAAGATTTCGGCATCAAAATCTGCTATGCATCGGTCGCACATCCCTAGAGCAATGGACAGGTTGAGCGTGCTAATGGCATGGTACTTCAAGGCATCAAGGCCCGAGTGTTTGACCGGCTAAACCCTTATGCCGGCAAATGGGTTCAAGAGCTGCCCTCAGTTCTATGGTCTCTACGGACTACGCCCAGTCGGGCCACCGGCCAAACCCCTTTCTTCCTGGTTTACGGGGCAGAAGCCATGTTGCCGAATGAAATAGAGTACGAATCTCTTCAAGTCCGCAGCTTCAACGACGAGCGCTACGATCAAGACCGAGTGGACGACCTGACCCGACTGGAGGAGGCACGTGAGGCAGCCTTGATCCAGTCGGCAAGATATCTTCAAGGACTTAGGCGATACCGTAGTCGCAATGTTCGAGCGCGAGCTTTCATTGTCGGCGATTTGGTTCTACGTAAGATCCAGACCACCAAGGACCGTCACAAATTATCTCCACTATGGAAAGGACCATATATAATCGCTGAGGTGACTCGGCCAGGAGCATATCGACTAAAGCGTGAAGATGGATCCATGATGGAGAACTCTTGGAACATCGAACATCTTCGACGATACTATGCTTAAATTGATTTAAGTTTCATATTATTCTCGAACTGCCAACCTCAAGCAAGATGACTTCTTGAGTCGGCAGTCGGGGGCTACACATGTGTCAATAAAGCATGGTCTTCTTTGGCAACTTGTTCACATTGGGTTTATCATTGTTTAATGTTTTGATTCGAATTCAATAGATAAGGACTGAGAATTTTTTAATGACTTAATCAAGCTTAGGCTTGATGTCTGTCGGATGAAAATTACTTAAGAAATTGTTAACATAAATAAGCCAGATATCTACAAGTTCACATCAAAGTTTACAAATAACATTCACAAAATAATCAGGATCGAAAGTTGTTAACTACATCAGCGGCTACTTTCTTGGCCGACTCCTATGCTTCATTGATCAACTCCAAGGCCTGCTCGTCTGAAGTGCCATCGGCGAAGCCCTTCCCTACTGAGTCAACATCTATCCGAGGATAGAGTGACTTGGTCTGCGCAAGAGCAAAGCCCGCTCCCATGGTGGCTGCTTCTGAGATATTGGCTATATATTGATCTGGGGCCCTCCTGAGCTTGTCGAAGATCTCGACGACGTCCAATGAATTGGTCCCGAGCCCATGATGAAACAGTGATAAGAGAATCGGTGTGGCCGCGTTAGCAACATCGTCCCTACACTTTCGGCCCTTCGGACCCTTTCTACGAAGACATCAAATTGGGCTCGCGTTTTGACCTTATAAGCTGCCAGAGACATATGATTACATAGACACTCGAAGATGAAGCAAAATGAAGAATGCTATCTTGAAAGAATTTACCTTCGAACTCAGACTCCAGCTCGGCTTTGTTGGCGTTAGCTTCTTCCAGCTGGGTCTGGAGCATGTGGACTTCCGTCGAGTTCTCTGCAACAAGAAAATTTGCTGACGCCAAAATCAAATCAGACTGCGAATAAAGGCATAAAGAGACCGAGAAGATTAAACTTACTCCCGACTGAACCTCGAAGGTCAAGGTTTTCTTTCCGGAGAGCAGCAATTTCCCTCCGCAAAGCAGCTTCTCTTGATGCGGCCTTCTCTCGAGTGGCCTTCAGCTCCTGCTGGATATTCTCCAGGGAGTTCAAGTGTGGGACCAGCTTCTCGAGCGCATCAGATTTGGCCATCGATCGGCAATACACCCTCTGCACACGATTTCGGAGTTGGTCGACTAAAAGAAATCATAAGACTATGACAGGAAAGAGCAAAGCTTACATTTAGCAGCCGGGTAGCTTCATTCAAGCTGTCAACAAGCATGTCTCTTTCTTCATTTTCCTTTTGCTTGTTCAAGACGATGCGTTGCTTCAAGCCCTCAGAGTTGCGCCACTTTATTTTGATTGGAGGGACCCAGGTCTCAGAAGACTGCAGCCTGGGGATCTCCTCCACTTTGGCTGATTGATTTAAAGAAGATAAATGAAGATAAAGAAAAGATAGGTTGAAGATTGAAAGACCGCTTTAGAGCTTACCAGCTTCGGTGGCCGAGTCCTCGACTGGCACTTCCCGACTGCTTTTCTTTTCTTGGCTCGCACCCGCCGATTCTCGAGTCGGGGTCCCTTGAGTGGCCGGGGTCTCTTCTTGGTGGCGGTTTCCGTCGGGGTTTCTGGGCGGCGGTCGGGGGCTCCTCCTGCAGGACATCCTCGCTGGGAGGTGGGGGCTTCTCACTCGAAATGTTCTCACTCGGGAGAGGGCCCCGGGATTCTTGTTCTGCAGGCCTTGTCGCTTTGGCCGCTGCAGATGTCTTCGGGCCCTCACTTTGCCCAGTGGGGTCTATGTTCTGAGGCCTCCTGCAAAGGCAAAGATGGGAGCGATCGGGACAAAGACAGATAGGTTTTCGGCAGGGACACGATTTCAGTCATGAGACATACCTGGTCGATCGGCGGATCTTGGGTGCCGATTTGGGAGATGGCCTCGGAGGGGTCACTTCAGCTTGAGGAGCTGGGACATCGTCATCCGAGTCATCAATCATCAGCCTCCTTTTACTTGCCCGCTTGCTGATATCCTCGCCGGCAGCGGCCCTTTTGCCGATTGGATCACTCTGGATCTTGACGTCGCCGGCTGGTTTCTTGGCAGGCCGAGCTGGCGCATCGTCATGGCGTATTCTGTATGGCTTCGAGATGATGAAAGTATTTTCCTGCAACGAAGATTTTATGTACACTGAGAGATGCAATATCAAGATTGAAAGACATTAAAGAAGTTAAGTTGGCTTACCGGAGGAGGAGGACGGTACAAGCTGAATGGGAGGACAGGCAACATCAGACTGCGCTCGACTGCGATCCCAGAGGAAAAGATCTTGTACATGCGAGTCTTCTGGGTCTCGTAGCTCAGAGAGTCGCGGTCCTCTCGATTGGGATCCCTTTCGCCTTCATATTTGAATGCGGGTTTGGACCTCTCTTTGATAGGCGTTAGTTGTTTCTTGATGAAGTACCGAGTGATTTGTTCTCCCCGAAGGCCCGTCTTATTCATCTCCAAGATATTTGCCAAAAGCTTGTTGGCCTCATCCCAATCTTGGGCTACCGACATGGTGCTCCAGTTAGGCCTTGGAATCGGAGGAAGGCCGACGAAGTTGGGCAGGCTGGGTTCAAGGTTTGTGATGTAGAACCATTTTGCATGTCAACCTTTGTTGGAGGATTTCAAGGGAAGAGAGAAATACTCTTTGCGGAGAGATCCGCGGAGCTGAAAGCCGGCCCCACCGACAACGCAGGGCTCATCTTCGTTTGGATGCGGCTTGAGATAGAACATGCGGCGGAAAAGCTGGAAGTGGGGGAGGATGCCAAGAAAAGCTTCGCAAACATGGATAAAAAGAGCAATGTGAAGCATGGAGTTGGGGTTCAGATGGTAGAGCTGAAGGCCGTAGTAATCAAGAAGGCCCCGAAAGAACTCAGAAGAAGGAAGGCCGAAGCCGCAGTAGAAGAAAGAAGTGAAAACGACGATCTCACCGGTGTTGGGAGTAGGGAACTCCTCACCGGCCGTCGGACGCCAGCCAATGATCTCTTTAGGCGGAAGAACTCCGTTCTTCACCATCTCCCGAAGAGTTGACTCCTTGACATCTGAAGTCGCCCATTGCTCGAAAGGGATTTCCTTCTCTCCCGCCATGGATGCGGTTTAGGGAAAGTAGATCTGGCTCGGGAAATGGAGATTTGAGGAGGGGATCTTGGGAGCTGGACGCGGAGGCTAGCTTGTGGTGAAATGTGAGCTCCTAGATCGACGGATTTGGGCGCGCGAGCTTAGGGTTTTTCGCTGTGAGCTGGTGAACAGTGCTATGAAAAGAGGAAATTTTTGGGAAGACGAAGTGGCGGGGATGACCTCGAGGCTTCATATAAAGAGTTGAGGGTTTTGCTAGGTCATCTTGCAATTGGGCCGAGCCCATAAGAGACTTGCGGCCCAGCTAAGGTGTGGCTTGACACGTGTCCTTAGGGACTTAAGTGGATAGACTTAAGCAGATTTGCCCTGGCAATATGCATGTGCCACGTAGCCCAATACCTTTAAAATCCTTTCATATCGCGGTTTGTGCAACTTCATGAGAGGTTGGTATGATGCAATTTGAAAGGTGACAAACAGTTAAGTTTTCCATGGCTGTCCTGATGACAGAAACTGTTTGGTTTTTGAGCATTTGATTAAATGATTATATCAATGCTATTTTTCTACCTTGGTGAAGATCTTTTTAGATTAAGACCAATATTATGGCATGAGCTATTTAATATTTTGGTCGTATTTTTTGGATGACTGAAAAATTTGTTTACCCATGAGGGTCGATTAAATTATTTGTTCTGAGATGACTCGGGCAGGTTAATTCGGATAAGCATGAGCTTATTGAGTGGTTTTTACCCACGAGAGTTGATTGAGCTATTTGTTCTGAAACGACTCGGGCAAATTTACTCGGATAAGTATGAGCTTGTCGAGTGATGAGATTTTTTATGATTGCTTTGGCTTAAGCTAAGCATTTATATGAGAATGATTTTTTATAGTTCTTGACTATATGCTTAGTCTGTTTTTGACTAACCACATAGTCGGGGGCTACACCTAATTCGGTGCATCAGGAGATGCACCTAGATATTTATTTTTTGAGAATTTTTTGGGATGTTTTTTCAGCCCTTCACAGTCTTTGGAGCCACTCGGGAGTTTTAGGCAGAAAAGACGGAACCACTCGGTACCAGAAGCACTTGGCCAAAGAGTTGTTTGGCTGTGAGTTATCTTGGTTCGAGGCAAAGTTATCTCGTCGACTGCGAAGGACTCGAGGGCTACTGTGGAGATTATGGCAATTGGATACCCACATAACAAGCTTATCCGACTGGTAATAGGGATAGGTTACGCCTAATAATTATGTAAACCGGCTATGACTTGGATGTTACATTGCCAATTCGATAATGCAACGGCTCATAGTCATAATTTGATAAGATTGAGAAAACCGACTTAGAGTAAGATAGGGTTTCCGACCGTAAGCCCACCCCTCAAGACTATATAAGGGGAGTAAGGGGCATCCCTTAAGAGATAGGAGCTTGAGATTCAGACATATCTAATGTATGCGAAGCAGATACAAGCTACTAGACACACGAGATCTTGAGATCACTAAACATTCGGCGGATCGAATCTCCGAAACAGAAGTTAGGTATTAGCTCACGAGAGGGTCTGAACCTGTCTAAACCTTGTTTTCCATCTAACCCATCGAGCTTGACAATCTTGACTGCACCCCTAAATTTCTATTGCCGAAACTAAATTTCGATAATATATTTTTATCTGTAAAAAACACGGGTATTTAACTAATATACAAACGGAATACAACCTCAGCATCTCCATGGCACTGTTTGCCCTTCAGTTGCTTGCACCCTCGCACCCTGCAAACTGATCGGATGAACTATAAACACTTTGACAGTTCCTCAGCAGCCAATACCGTGGTAGACGAGAACTGATAAAGAAAACCACTTCGCTTTTTTTTTTCAGTTGGGAATTGGGATCAGAGTACTTTTCTTTTGTCAGCAGATACCCGCGTTCTTCGCCATGGCGAGTGACGAAGCGAGCCTTCGCGTCGAGACATTACGTTGCATGTGTACATGCTGACTTCGTGTTAGGAATTTGAAAACGTTATGCCTGTAGCCGCAGGAATTCCGTTAGAATTCACAAGAAGCAATATAATCGTCCTACATGTTAGATCTTTTAGGATGTGTTTGATTGAAAAAATATCCCTATAAAAAGTAACAATTGTGTGTTTGATTGGTGAGTACGGATAGATAGGACGACCTGGCCGAAACAATATTTCACGAAGATGTTGAATGAGTCCGGCCAAATTGACCGGATAAAAATATCCACCTTTTGCTAATCTTAATTATTAATAATTGATTATCAATAATTAATATATTGGGTGGTTAATTAGTAATTAACTGGTCGGAAATTAGTATTAATTAGATATAATTAGTTTTTGTTGTTAATTAGTATAAACTATAGCTATATTAATGATAATTAATATATTTTATTATTAATTAATATGTCCTTGTATTTATACAATCAATTCTCATCCATCCAACCAAATAAAAAACTTAGATGGACATATCTATGTAATCAAACAAAAAACAGGATTACCATACCTTGCAAATATGGATGGTCATATTCTATCTAAACTTGACCACGAAACAAAGATATCCTTAATGTGTTTGAGAATGATGTGAGCCCTTCTTTGATTCAAATTTAACGTTCCATGATTAAGTATTGGTAGAGATACTTAAGTAATAAAGATAAAAAAATAGTTTTATGTGGTAACATAAATAGATAAAAAAGGACAAAATCATTTCCGTACTTATATTATTTTTCAAAAATTGTATTCTTTTCCAAGATTTACGTAGCTCTTTTAAAAAATAACTTGCCTCTCCTCTATAAGACTAGAACTCATAAATTATGTTTTTCAAGATTTATATTATTTATTATAAGGATCTTGACCTCAACTCCCATTAACATGTAGAAACTCGTCTATGTATTTTCCTTTAGATTTTTCACTCTCTCTTGCGCGTTGCCACACTCATGCTGACATCACCAATTACATTCTTTTTTCTTTCAACCTTGATCCCCTACGCTCAATTCAGAGCCCTCTCAATCCTAGTCCCTTTCAATTTACACTAATTTGAGTGAACCAATGAACCTACTACGTAAACAAATAAGTAAATAAGCACAAAAGATCTTAAAGCCGCACACTAGTGCTAGGAAGTCAATTAATCTTATCAATCTTGCTCAAGACTCTCCCCCCTCCCCAATGTTACCCGGATTAGTCAGATTCAATTTGAGGGATTTTGTAGGATTTTGTAGGTTCATTAATCAAGAAGGCTTAGCAGAAGAACTTGAGAAGTTTTTAAAGATCTAGATCACAAAATTTCATTTCAATTATTTACGAAAGGATATCAAGTAACCTTCAATAAAAGAAAAGGATGTTAAGGATGTTGTGTATGAATCATTCACCTATTCTTTCGAATTATACGTATTCGCGCGATTAATTTTTGGTTTTGATATGCAAAAGCAAACCATTTTTACTAAAAACATTCCTATAATGAATTCCTTATAAACATTTATTATAAATGGAATATACCGAATTGCGATCAATCAAATATTGCTAAATCACTCCTGGTATTTACTACCGCTCGGAATTAGACCATAAAGGAATTTCTAGCACATCTCGATCTCGCTCCTAGATCCTAGACTATACCTCTTTCACGGTACATATGTTCAAACCTTAGAAAACTAACAGAGGAGAAGAAGAAAAGGACATTGTCCTTTTTCTTGTGCCGATGAAAACCATAAACTATATCGATATATCCAACAAGTTAAACCACTACTTACTTCACTACTTACTTGTTAATTATTCTACTGTCACTAGTTATGATAATTTTATTTTCGTACCTTGTCCTTCTCTTAGTCAATGGTCTTCATCTCTTAGTATCTATGTACCTCGCAAACACCGTAAAAGATCTTATGTTCTAAACAGGATCAAGAATTTCCAATCCTGGATTGCAGCTTGCAAGCACCTCCTTATGTGTGCTTAGATGATCTCCACGAACACAAGAGCTCCCTGCGACAGAAGAAAATATTCCTAGTTCTACACAGCATTGTTTCCAAGACAAGTTTGACAATCAGCATGGAACGATCTTTATATACCGTTCAATTGAGCTATTCCCACAAACTGTCAGACAATTGAGCTATACAACATATGCAGACATGCAGTTACTCGATTTCTCCCCGCTGGGGTAAATATGGGAATGTTTCAGCTACGCACGCAGACAACAAAACTGAGCAAGACGCCCTAGGTTGTAATAATGTGCAATTTTTGCACTATACTTTCTGATGACCAGACGATGAAGTATGAGGTATATCATGTCCACAGACTATAGCTTGGCAAGGGTCTGACTGTATGACGGATCAATACACACAACCACCTGAGAAGGTTCCAGAAGAAAAATCTGTTAGTCACATTTCAGAAGACAAGAACAGCCTCATATTTCATCATCATAGAAACGATGGTACCTTGCCAACACTCTTGCCAGAATGAAGATATTCTACCGCATCAGGCGCTGAAGCTACACCCAAGAATTTCTTCGGGTCAAGGGAAACCTGTTGAATGCATCGTGTCATGCAAAGCTAAATTAGTGTGTGTGTCTATATATATATAGACATATATATATATATATAGACATATATATATATATATAGTTAGTCTTGTGTAGCGCTGCTGCACATTCTTTTCATGTGGCATGGCCGAATCTCTAATTTAAAACCTTAAATTGAAAATCGAACCGTTCAAATTGTTTTACATATTAATATCGTCTTGTAGACCAAATTTTACATTTTTTGAAATTTTTTACTATTTTATCGGATAGGTCAAAAATGCATTAATCCAACGATTTTTGGAGTATCTATTTTATTGCATCTTTGACACATCCGATAAAATAGTAAAAAAATTCAAAAAATATAAAATGTAGTCTACAAAAAGATATTAATATGTAGAACAATTCGAACGGTTTGGATTTTCAATATGAGTTTTCAAATTAGAGATTCGGTCATGCCACACGGAAAGAGGTTGTGCGACGCGGCACAAGATAACATATATATATATATATATATATATATATATATATATATATATATATATATATATATATATATATATATATATATATATATATATATTCGCTATTACTTTGCGAAGTTACGAGCCAATGCTAGGGTTAGGAAAAGGTAACAAAAATAGTAACATTTACTGAGAAAATCAAAGAAAGAAGTGCTACTCAAACTCAAAGATCAGAAGCCCAGAGGAGGAGCAGCTTGTGAGCTGCGCTGCTGATTGCTCACTGATGGCCCCCAATAGGTAGAGAGCAGAGCAGACAACGAAGAAAGAAGATCACAGAATGCGAGCAAGCAGCAGTAGCGATTTTACCACCTTACTCGTTAGCAGTTTGAACCAGATTATAAATCCAGTCGAGTCAGACTATAATCCTCTGCAGTGGCGTTCCTACGTGTAACTACCCGGTGTCCCCAGACAACGGGAAGTTCTAGCTATTTTAGCACTGTGTTATTTTCTTCAACTTCAATCTGCAACTTCCTCGATTTCCTTTCGCATGTTTTTCAAACTGTTAAATGGTGTGTGTTTTTTCAAAAACTTTATATATAGAAGTTCCTTTAAAAAAATCAAATAAAGCATTTTTAAAGTTTGTAATAATTAATACTCAATTATTTATGTGCTAATGGCTTACCTCATTTTGCATGACTCAAAAAGCTAAATCAAGTTGGAGATTCAAACTAGGGCTCATATTAATCATTATATTACTTAAAAATTAAAGTATAAATATGTCGAGGACCCTCGGTAATTTTTGTTCTAGACTCGCCACTAATATTCTGGTTTACCATCTTACACAAAGCGAGGACAGAAATCATGAGCGGATTATAAGGCGAGTGCGGTCTATCCAAAAAGCTAAATAAGAAACTGAGAATCGTGAAAAAATCGTAGAACAGACTCAAATATTTAGTTTGCAGAATAAGGTAAATACAGAGACTATATAGCTAGGGAAAAATCTATTTTTGGTCCTCAACTCTGTTGGAGCCTAATTTTCACCTTCAATGAAAAAAATGGGGTTATTTTTCATCCTCAACTCTTGTTGGAGCCTAATTTTCACCTTCAATGAAAAAAATGGGGTTATTTTTCATCCTCAACTTACAAAACCGAACACTATTCTATGGTAGTTTTGGTTGACATGGCAGTTGTTCCTGCTGACGTGAACTTATATGATTTAAGATTTGTTGATGTGTACCCAATTAAGTTAATAAAATCACTGCTGTTGTTCCTGCTGACGTGAACACTATTCGTCAATAAAACATGCATAATTTGAACCTGTCTTAATGAAAACCACTGCTAAGGTGTTATTTGTCCGGTTTTGAAAAAAATGGGTGTGAAGACAAACTGTTTTGAATTCAAGTGAAAAAATGGACTTGAAGAAGAGTTTAGGCCAAAAGTAGACTTTATCCTATGGAAAATAAAATGAAGAATAGAAATAACACCAAAGTAAATGTGTGCGATTATCCTGTGTAAAAGAACATTGAGGATAATTCTAGTTCCAAGTGGTTCCCAACTAGATAGGGTACTGGAATCCAAAACTCTACTTCAAGTAGTACTTTAAATGTTCAGTTGAAATTTGAGAAGCAACCGATGCATGATGAAGTGATAAGACTGGTCACCTGGGACTATGTGCTTTTGCATTATTTAAAAGCAATACTATAGTGCAATCTTTTGTACATAAGGACAGTATGAAGAGAAACAAGAAACGGTAGAATAATTTATTGTTTTATTATTTGTGTATCTTCGTTAGATTTCTGCCTGATTACCAAATAAAGGCCCGTACTGATGTAGCTTCGTTTTGACCCTAGTCATGCATAGGACCAAACAGAAATTTACATTGGAGGCTCGATGCATACCTTTAGCTTTCCGGAGGCATACAGGTCAAAAAGTTTGTCAAGATGATCTTGCCACAAATGAGCATACTGAATTAGGAAAAAACCAACCTGATATTGACAAGGGAAGAACTCATTAGTGTTAGGAAATTCCAGCAGAATCGTATTTGTACATCACAATCACTGGCTCGTACAATTCATTTGCTTGACTACAACTTATTATTCAAATTTTTTAACCACTAGTAATTTCTAGGCACTGTTGGAACACGAGAATTAGACAGGAATTAGAAAATTTTCCCATGTTTCATACAGGCCCTAGATTATTTGGTTACGACGAATGATTGCCGTATCGTTACATTGCCATGCAATGTAGTACTTTATTAATCTTATATACTTTTTAAGTATTTACAAATTCATTGATATACAATAGCAGTCAAAGTATTTGAAAACTCTAGCCGATCCAAGTTTAGAGATCATCAGATCAACATTCTCAGTATGATGAATCATTGTTTACTGACCAATTTATTAAATGGACAATACAAAGGTGCTGTTCATGCCAACGAAAAGGGTTCAGGTGGTTTAATGCCCACATCACACATACCACAGTTTGACTTTTAGCAAGAATCTTATCACATAGTCCAGTGTAGTTCCGTGGCTTCCATCCATCCGCTCCTTGATACTGAAAAGAAAAACAAAGATTGTTGATTGTTCGTTATGAATTGGTAAAATCCATGGCATTTTATTATAAACAACTACAAGCTAAACGGGGTAATAAGCACTAATTCAATAGGTCTCATCAGAACAATTACAGTTAAATGATATTTCCTAGCTACACCTCCAAGTTCCCTATTATAATTTCAGGTGAAGCGCAGAACAAAATTCCCATAAAGCGCAGAACAAAATGCATGCGCGGTGGTTACTAAATTCCCATATTCACAACATATAAAAATAAAAAAATGAGTTTCAGCTATCAACCATACCTGGGAGATCATACCAATTACAATAAGATGTCCATGGACTGCAAGTGCATTCAAGCACAAGTCAAACATCTCCCCACCAACCGATTCATATATGATATCTGCACCTCTTGGGAACTCTTTTTTCAGAACCTGAAACCAGACATTCAAAAGGTCGCTAATTACTAAACCCTCACTAATACGGTCAAATGTAAATAGCTTAGAGCATCTCCAAGAGATTTTTCATATTTTTTCTAAATGCTAGGAATAGAGATTTTAGTGAAAAACTACCCTCCAACAGCTTTTTTAAATGGTCATCCAAATATAGCTATTTTCTATTTCGGATTTTTCGTTAGCAAAAAATAGAAGACAAGAATGACTCTCTAGAATGCGCATGAGATATAGAAAAACTGTTGAAGAGTGAAAAGTTATAAAAAACGATTTTTACGCAAATGAATCTTCAAATGATGATTTAGATAGTGAAATTTAGAAAGGTTCTTGGAGATGCTCTTACAGCCACTAGAAGGTTGAAAGTCAAAACAGAAAATAAATGTAATTCAAGCACTCACAACAAACATTAGGCATTATCAGTAACACATGAAATGTTGAACAAGAGGATTATAGCACTCTGCAAGATTCGATAGAAGCACGTAGAGACCCACAACCACACAACAGAAAATAAGTTAGACTTTGGACTAGACAACATATTTGGCTCATCATTTATGTCAATGCACCCTAAAGGAAGATGCTACCAAGCTTACAAACATAAAATGCAAAGTGTACAGTATGGGAAAATTGAATTCCAAGTGTAGAGAATAGAGATATGACAGTGGAGTTTTAGCTAGCTTACATCTTTGATCTTTTCGTTTTGGTAGTTGATAACTCGATCAACTCCTAAGGAAGCCAGAAATGCAGCTTTACTTTTGCCACCACATGTGGCAACAACCTTGTTGCCTGCTAGTTTTGCGAGCTAGTGAAATGATAAATAAAACACATTCAGCACATAAGGATATGATTCAGGGTTAATAACAGCTGACAGAAAACAGAATAACATGTAGACAGAAATATAAAATTAAAGATGAAAACATTGTCTGTGTCACTATGTGTCCTAGAAACATCACATATATACTGCAGCAAAAGGTACAGGAAAGGAGCCAAATGGTCCCACGTGCTAATAACTATGAAAGAAGAAAAATATATATGTGCATGTCCTAACTTCCATGAAACATATCTTGTGGAAATTCCAAAATGAAATTTGAGACATTATAACACCTCCCAGATAAACTATAGAAAGAGGTCGGAAGTTGAACATTGCATTAAATCAACAGTAAAGGCATAGTAATAGTGTCAACATGTCATCAACTGACCTGGACAGCAAATTGTCCAGTTCCACCAGCAGCTGCTGTAACTAGAACAACTTGCCCTGATGCCATTTGGCCTGCCTAAAGGTAGCAGAAATCAACCCAAATCAGATAATGAAGTTATATTCCAGTAGACCATACCAAACTTAAAGTTTGGTTTCCAAGTATGAGTTCAAAGCCACATGTTATGTAGCAAAGAAATAGAAGAAGTGTGTACTAACCTTCTCAAGGGCAATTGAAGCAGTCAATCCTGATGTTAGCATAGCAACGACTTCTGGGTCTGGTCTTGGCACCGGAAGAAGATGCTTGGCTGGAACCTTTAATCATAAAGATGTAAAGTCAAAAGATGGATACTGGAAATGATGCACTGAAAGAGTAGCGAAGGTTGTTGGTAATTTAGTGTGCAACACAGATGCATAGAATGTAATACCTGTGTAAATTCAGAATAGGTCCCAAAAGTCATAAGGGCTACAGGAGTGCCAACTTTAATATGGTTGACTGAATCTCCAACAGATGCAACAATCCCCACGGCCTGCATAAATTAGAATTTCTCAAGAGAAAAGGCTAAGGAATATTATGGGAAAAATAAAAGGCAGAGGCGGTAGTTGTATATCTTAAAAACAATAATCAACATTGAGCATGCGTGTTAACGGTTTAACACAGAAATATGAGGACATCCATCACCTCGAAACCAGCATCCAATGGAAGGCGTGCAGCAGTTTCTTTAGCACCACCACTGAAATAACGCCCAGCACTGAAGTTAACCTGAAAAGCACAATAAAAGGTTACTCAAAATGAGAAATCAATAGGAAAGCAATTGGAAAATACTAATCCAAGGACTTACATCGCTAGCATTTACACCGGCGTATATTATTTTAACCAGAGCACTGTGTGGTTCAACAGGCAATCTCAAGCGCACACGTTCAAGTCTTGTAGCATCGCGAAAACTATGGCTGAGTGTGTGAACAACTCTGCCGAATCATCAAGAGACAGGTCATTAATAAAATAAATTCCATTTTGAATATTGTTGTAAAAAAATTGCAATCAGTGGAACATAAAAAAACTGCCATATTATTGGCTTATTGGTATCACAGGAACGTTCCAAGGTGTGAAACATAAAAACTGGTAGGCAATATTATCATTCACCGTATTGTATTGAACCACCATTATAGTCTTATAAATGATAGACAACACAGATTCCACAAAATGGCATTCATAATCATCTCTAAGAAACAAACATTTCACAGAGAAATCCATATGGTAAAATCATTATTATTTTTGCTAGTTGCACTTGTACAAAACCAAAATGAATTTTGGCCTTCTAGATTGAAATGAATTGAGCATGTCTTGGAAATGCACCAAAGGGTCTAGATGTGCAAGAGACAACTTTACAGTACCTAAAATATGGGAAAACTACAGTAATACAAGTACTAAATGTCTGCCCACCAAAGTTCATAGTGCACAGTCACACACATAGTGTATATTGAAAGCGTGTGTAAGAAGCATCAACATCAATATGCTTGGTGAGCTCATGCTTCACACAATCATGACCTATGCTGATCACATCTGTACTGGCTGAAATCAAGGTACTAGGACACAAAATGGGTACACCAAAATCAGCAGGTAACCACCGCAACCAAGTGAGTGCGGTTTGCACCAACACAAAGCTCTCAACTGCCTCAGCACCCATCTCGAATCGGGTACTGCAGTCTGGTTCTTGGTCTTCCAACCAATAAGAGAGGAATGCACATACTATTAATTTAAAACAAATGAAATAGCAGAGCTTTTTCTTTAAACCATAGTCCCCTAGGTGAAAGTAGTAAGATCCTGATCTTAAATGTAAAACATGATGATCAACTGGCTTTTCCAAAGAGGGACGGACTAGATGGTAAATGTGTCTGCTGGCATGGGGTGCACAGTACGGTGCAGGTACATCTTTTTATTATCTTTCCACTAGCAAATGTTCTTATGAAAAACATACGCTCTAAGATATTAACTCAGATTTCAATCATTTTAGGGAAGGGCTCTTAACACACATAAAAAAAACATTGGGGGGCAAGTTATTTACTTGGGAATGTTGCGGAAGCACTTCTTTAAAAAATAATAATAGCATACCAGTACTACTTACATCTTCTCATAGAACTCAGGTGTTTGGACAGTCGAAAATGTATTTTGTGTTAACATCCTTTTTGACTTGTGAACATTGAGCATATACTTTCTTCGTTCCTCTGGTGTTGGCCAGTACTCCATCCCTCTTCGTTTAGTTATCCAAAGGCAGGCACCAGCCTTGCTTTCATCTTCTATAAGTTCAAATGTACCTAATCCAAATAAAAAATGGGTTCTTTTCAGCAAACCAAAAGAGAGGGGAAACAAGAGATATGCATCAATAGGGGTTAAGATATCACAGTAGATAACTAGAATTGCATAGGTGTATTACCTGACCACTAGAATTAAGAACTTAGGTCCCTAAACACATTTAGTGGTATAAGGAAGCCAACTAGTCAAGCCCCATCAAACACAATACCAACCTGACAGGGACATTTGGCATAGGCACATGGACCCATCCCAAGAAAAGATATATCCATTTTACAGACCAGGTTATCAGGTTTTAGATATTTGCATGCCAGTAAAGTCTATCACATATTTGTGATCTCCTTTCATCACGGAGATTCACACATTCAGTTGCTCATATGGTTATCAATAGTTATGTGAACAAAGTAGTGATATGATATCACTTGCTTTTATAAGTTGAAGGACCTAGTTGTATAGCTCTCAAGCTCCGCGACTCAAGTTACGTACTCATGGAAGTTTATGGACCTCGAACTTTATGTCTTTGCTCAAATAAAAAAATGGAATCACCATATCTTTTACATAGCAGAATGTGCGCATATGTCTACATTTGATTCAACATGTAAAACATCCCATCTCAACAAAAGCACTAGAATTATTCATCAGAATGTTGAACATGCCTGTATAAACTGTGACACACAAATTATGGTCAAAAGGTTAAAAGTGGAGAACACACATACAGACATACCTACAGCTCAAAAAGGTGAGAGAAACATACCATTAATAATATCTTCCATCTTTATATATCCACCAGTTACATCTATTATTCTATGATTTAGTTGCTCTGCCAAACTAGTTTGAACAAACTGCACATAACAAACCATAAAATAGATCATGTTTGATATCATGGAGCATCATTGCCTTCACAGCATCCAGCAGTTCCAAAATGAGACAATGATAGAATCCTAGAAAGGATAAATTTGAAGCAATGTGAATTTATGACTTGGAGATTCTGCAATCTGGAAATTATCAAGTTGCAGATATCAACTGTTTCCGGATATTCACAGGTCTTCTCATATGGAATTATCATCAGCTTTTGCCCACTTAATGAATTTTACCGGTGAGCTCAACTACAATACTACATGTTCATACAACTCTACCACAACTAGAAAAGAGAGTTATATAAGGCTTGCAATTTTAATGGGTGCACGAATGGTCATAAGGAGATCTGCTCCTGATCCTTGAGAATCCAAGTAGTGACCAATCACTTTTCGTCTCTCTTTTTTTAAAAAATAAATAGTAGAGGCGGCCCTACAGAAAGCTTTATGTGATCATTCTAGTAATATTTCTATGTAATAAGAACTTATGTAACAGAGAACACAGCCGGGTGTGCTGTCTGTTGTACCATCATCAAGTTAATATTCTGACATACTACCAAACATATCAGCAAATTCACAAGTTTGGAACAGAATACATATGCTAGAATACTACAAATCAGAAATAATAAAATTAAATAAATATTTAATATTTGCCTCTAGTTATGTAATATATTCGTACCTCAGGACAGAGTACATTGACACGTACACCATGGCGTTTCAATGGAGCAAGTGATCTTGTAAACATAACAACACCAGCTGAAATACAGTATTTGAGATCACTGTGGCATAGTGTGAAAAACATATTTGACAAAATATAAAGGGTACGTTTGGATCCCCAAATCACCATGCCTAGCCTGGCAAGGATGAACTAGCCCATCATGTCGAAAGCCTATAGAAGCTAGCATCAACGTTTGGTTGCCTTGCTTAGCCAAGATTAACTAGCCTAACTGCTCATGCATGCAGACGGGCTGCACCGCTTGCCGTCGGAGGAGAGCCGGTTTGGCTCTCCTGGCTGGGCAAGCTTTTATTGGCAGTTAGAGGCAAGCTTGCCTGCAATAGCGAGATTTTATTGTGGTTACCAAACAACTATCCTTGCTAAGCTAGGCTAGTATTTCCCTTGCCGAGGATCCAAATGTACCCAAAATGAATGTAGAGTTAATATTGGAAAACACAGTTGGCCATATATCTTCAGCAAAATGTGAGATCATGTACAAGTTGTAATTGCAAAGTATCTTGAACCATCTAGATAAATAGTTAGCATGCATATTATTTTTCACAAATAAACGATTAAACTATAATCCATGTTGGATTTTCATTGCAACAGCAATCCGCTGCTCAAAAAAGAAGAGTTATATGTGATCGCATATGCACCTTTCGTTCCACTATATATGGGATCAAAGTTCATAGGATAAAGGCCTGCGGCTGAACCAATATTTATTATGACACCAGGCTTCTTCCCAGATCGCATAATTTGACTCTGGTGAAAAAAATAACTGTTAAGTACACATGGTGTTTGCATGAACTAAAAAAATAGCATCATAAGCATTTATTAATTTTTGAAAAGAAATGCACAAATGAAGAATCCAAATATCAATAATTGGCACGATTTCTCAATTGTCATCAATCCAAAATGTTACTCTAGTTCATTCTCTCAAAGAAACTCTTTGGACAGGTTACATTGTGAAAGACTATTAGCACTTAACTTCCTCTGATAATAATAGATGAAAATAAAGAAAGGAAAAAACAATAGCCCCCTTCTGTATTCCACAAATGGATCAATAGATACAAAAACCATATGTGCCATTCCTAATCATATGTTAATACATCCAAACATAGTAGACAGGCATCTATCACTTGGTCTAGCAATAACTGTTTAAGTGAATTATATTCAACCAGTTCCTGATAGACTTACTGCAATGCGAGTACCATCAATAACAGCAACAAGGTTCACATTTACAGCATGCCTCCATGTGCTAGTTCCATCAGATCTATCATCGTAAACTAGTGTCTTGATGGCAATTCCAGCACAATTGATGCAAATGTCTAGTCCACCATATGTGTCCACATGTTTTCCAAAAGCAACAGAAAGATCACCTGCATATGATAAAATAAAGTGCACAATTTGTCATAATTGTGCTTTAAGTTAACAGTTGAAAATATACTACAGGTAATTGGAAATCCAGTGATAAATAAATCAAAACAATACAATTACAACAAGAGATCATGAGTTCCAGACTAACGAGACAACGGATTTGGTGCTCTCACACACAAAAAGGGTACAAATAAAGCATAGCTGACAGCAATATGTTGCTTTTTAAAACCAAAAGGAAGTAATACCATGTTAGTCATTAGGTGTTAAATCATACTTCTCAAACACTGCAGGGATGCCTTTTAAATTAGCGTTGTTTCAGAACATATTTTAGCTAGTAGTACTTAGAAGTTAAAGGATTAGATGTTACATAAAAAACACTATGTTACAGTTGGCTTCAAATAATCGTCACAATTCACCAGTCTTCTGACATCTGCCAAGTTTTTAAATTACTTTAGTTCTGACGTGTGTTGATTGTTATCAAAGCATTTAGCACCAGGAAAACAGCTTGTGGTCTTAAAAACAAGGTATACAAACAAATCAACTGTCCTTATCAAAACTCTTACCTGCATTAGTAACATCGCATTTAATAAATATTGCACTTGGAACTTTAAGATCTCCATGGAACTTTTTATTTTCGTTTTGAACTAATGAAGCGGCTTCTCTTCCATTTTCTTCAGAGAAATCAACAATAGTCACAAATAGACCCTTCTGTGCAAGAGCAATGCAAAGTGCTTTCCCTGGAAAATTTTCAAAGAATCTTCAGTCAATGCATTAAAAGAATATGCTGGAATTTTTGTCCTGCAGTTTACCAATTAAATCATGGATGGAATAAAATAATGCTTGCCAGCAATATATCCTAGTAGCAAACTTCAAGCGCGGACTTAAATACTAGTTGTTGCATTTCCCCAACATATTCATTTACTCAAAATTTAACACTGATACTGAACACACAGCAGGGATTATTTATATTCATCGTATAAATGACAGCATATACAAGGAACCAAATCAGAGTACAACAATACAAGGGACATGCTGACTGTTGTCAGAAGGAGCATGCAGGGTGCCCCACTAATTTTTCCCTAGTATTATGTACTGGGGCATAACAATCATACACAACAAGTTATTGCGTCGGTGTCGGTGCGACGTTCAAAGTTCACTTTCACTCTGCCTAACACAACCATTGAACCATAAGCATTACAAGTACAAGCCCTCAACCTCCTCCGTTTGCTAATAATGCCACAACCATTATACGGCGCTTTCCAGAAAGGCACCCCATCACAGGGATCGATGGACCATCACCTGTTCATCTCCGATCCAAGTACCACCCCACATAACTAGCCGCTCCTCCCCACTCTCATGAAGTGGTGAAAAGGGCAGAAAATCAGACAGACCAGCGCGCGAGCCATGGACAAACTAAGCATCACCCATCCAGCAGCAATCGTCCCTCGCGTACGTACAAACAGCAAGGCGCGTCCAGACCCTGGGGCCAGGGGCTTTCGTGAACCGTGGACGCGCACAGAGAGAGAGAGAGAGAGAGAGAGAGAGAGAGAAAGAGAGAGAGGCGATCGATCCTCACCGATGCCGGAGCCGCCGCCCGTGACGAGGGCCGACATCCCGGGCTTCAGCTCCATCTCGCCGGCGCCCGGCCGGTGCGGGAGGGGATCGGGTGGGTGGGTACGGCCGTACGGGGAGCTCGGGCGGCCGGGGAGCAGACGGAGACGGGAGCTGGGTTGGGGGAGAGAGACGAGGCGAGGCGACGGAGGACGGGAGGAGGGAGCAGGGAGGTAGGCAGGAAGCAGACGAGAGGAAAGCTTTGTTTATCTCGTCCTCATTGTTGACCAACCGTCCTCTCTACAGACGTTCTCTTCTGTTCTCCATTTGATTTGGAACGTGATCGTGATGCACGCCAATGGGGTGACTCAACAGTTTACACAGTCGATTAGGTCACCGGTTTACACAGTCGATTAGTTTTGGCATTGCAGGTTCTGACAAACGAGATTTTATTACTCTCCCTTTGTTCTGAATAAGTGCATTTGGACTCCGAGTTAGTTTATCTCAAAATAAATTTATCTTTTTACAATTATAATATCAGTGTTTATAAAAATAGAAAATAAATATATTAATGAAAAATAAAATTAAAAATAATTGTATGAGTATTTGATAAAATAAAAATATTTAGTCTTTGATACGTGTGAAATGAGTAAAAAATAAAAAGTAAATTTTACAAAACTATATATACTATATAAATCCACAAATATATATAAAAATACAGATTTAGCGTCAAATTTATTATATAACTATAAATTTATAAAATTATAGATTTACTAATAATTTTAGACTTCATATTCATAGAGCTACAAATAACTATTTGTGATAACACTGATATTATATCTATATAGTTTTCTCAATGATATTAAATGTGTAGTTTTTGATAATATAGTTTGTAAAAAATATATTGTAAAATCTGTAGCCTTTTATATATTTTTTAAAATCTATAGTTGTATTTGATCTAAGTACACGTAGTTTTGTAAAATTTATTTAAAATAAACTTATTTATACTTCGCAGCGTTACGCAGTTCATCGTAATTAAATAAATATTGAATCTAATGGGGTCTTTTGTCGACCCTACTTCTGCTCATTTCATTCCAAAGAACTGTAGTAGCGTAGTCGATGATCTATCCTAGGAGTAAAGACCTTTCGTTTGACCGTATCTTTCATTGTTAATAAATTTTAACATGGCCCATATTCACAGAATCATAAATGGTTAAATAGAATAAAGCAGAAATGCATCATCCTAATTGTTTCTTCTAGTAGTGGAACAAAAATCCTATAATCATTTCTATTTGGTTCTTGTAGTGAGCAAAAAATGTATTTATAGGATTTCCACAAGAGAAATCATTACAGCACCAAGTAATAAAAATAGGAGATATTAACCACTATTTCTATACTCTAATGATGATGAGAGATAAATCTGTCATCATTCACCATCATTGTCAGGTGAGTCCCCTGTACAATGAGGTATGTGGACTTTTTTCTCTTCCCCAACCTCAAGTTATCAAATATAAAAAATTTCTTTTAAAATAAGGTGAAAATAATGACAAATAATATGTCATGTCATGATATTTTACAATGGAAATAATTTTATTTTAAATTTTGAGTCAATAAAGTGTACGATGAGGTTTTTTATGACGTAAGAGTTCGTGCATCGTCGTAACCACATTGATATATCTATAGATGGCCAAACAGGTCACCCGACACGTCCCGATCCGAGCATACCCGTGGCACGGCCCGTTAGGCATGTCTCCTGTAGCGGGGCCGTGTCGGCACGGCCCACGTGTCGACCCCCCCGGCCCAAGCACGACCCACGGGGTGGCTGGGCCATGCCGTATCGGCACGGGCCTGTTAAAGGCCCATGGGTCGAGGTCGGCCCGATGACATTTTGTTTCTTGCCCAAGCACTGTTTTCCCTGTTAAAGGCCACATGCTATGCTACATTAAACTTGCTACAATAACGGGTCGTGTCGTGCTGACCCGCGGGCTCGGTCAGCAGCCCAAGCACGACACGCCCAATCGTGTCGTGTCGGCCCGACCCGTTTCATCTTCAGGTCGTGCCGTGCCGTGTCGTGTTGTCTACAGGGTCCCCCGTGCCCGTTCCGGCCCACTTTGGCCTGACTCATATGGAAGTGGTCTCTCGATAATGCCTGTGTGCATAAAACTAAATCCTAAGCTTGTATATGTATATGTTTGTATGCGTGTAGACTATGTATCGCACTTATAGAAGTATATAAGAAATCATACTTTCCTTTTTGCCCTTCTCTACAATCTATTTTAACATTTATAGAGATGATTTTTTGTGTATCACACTACCTTAATACTCTCTCCATTACAGTTTGATCATTCCTTAAGCAAAGAATGTGTTTATTTTTTAACTGAACCTAATAAAAATATATAAATTTTGCTACATGATTCAAATGAACAAAAATTAATTTAAGGGAATCTCTAATTTCAAAGAGTGTGGTGTTGTGTGGAGGTGGGTGATTGAAGATAGAAGGAAGCTTTAATTTTGTTATTATCATCATATTGTTATTAACTAATGATTCTTAATATACAAAATCTTTTGTAAAATTATTTTGGTGATAATATACGAATCGGGGGATGTACAATATTGATAAGAACATTTAAACCCTGGTCGTCACGTCTATTTTATGCACGTTTAACAAGTTTATATGCATTGTTCCCGTTTTGTCATCTACCTCGGAGTCGGTTTTTAAAACGGTCATAACTTTCACATACAGACTCTGATCGAGACGTTCTATATATGAAAATCGATCAGAAAAGTTGAGTCGACTATAAATAGCAATAATATTTTCCCCTTTTTTATATCACAAAATTTATTTATACGGCAAGAAAAAAGCTCATTAATAAACCCATCGTCCCTAGCCATGACACTAAACACCAGCCTTCGTCTCCCCGATTTGACGTCAAAAAATTAAGAGGAAGACCACGTAACAGTATATTATTAGTATATTATTGCAACGGAATAACATGATATGTAGATATCGAATTTGATAATTTTAGTACAAATATAATATTTCATAGCTATCATGCTGATAACATGATGATGTTAGCATGATATTATAAATATCGAATATGATATTATAAATATGTTAGCATGATATTATAAATATCAGATTTGATTTATCTGATATTTAGAGAGTATCATTAATTATTTTGTTTGAATGGTATATCCTTTTGCAGTATTTTTGAAAAATTAATTGCCGAAATACGGCTCCACTTCTCATGTCTGCCCGGAGTAACCACTACACGCGCCATCGGAAAGCCAGTACACTGCGAGGAGGAGGGAGGGCGCAATAATCACGCGGGGAGTGGGCGCCACGCGGGTGACTGCGTGAGCGAGACCGGGAGGAGGAGAGGCGCAGCCGCGGTTGACTTGGAGAGGACGAAGAGCAAGAGGAGGAGAGAGAGGTTGTAGTCGCGTAGAGAGAGAGGGCGATAGGCTCGGTGGTCGCGGGGAGGAAAACGAACGAACGCGCAATGCGGTTATTGATCTCGCGCTCTCGCGTCTGCCCGGACCCGGAGTAACCACTACACTCGCCTGACCCCGTCAAACGCCGGGCCGCGGGCCCCGCAGGCCAGCGACGCCGCGCGGACTCCCCGACGATCCAGCCCGCGGCCGGCCTACTCATCTCGTGTCCTCCGCCGCCGCCGCCACGCGGCTCCCTCTCACCACCTGTCCAGCGCGCGCCCTCCCGCCTCCAGCTCAGCCCAGCCCGGCACACAGAGCAGAGCAGGGAGGAAAACATGGGTGGAAATTACCACGCGACAGAGAAGGCCAGGAACACGCACGGCGGCGATCACGCGAGAGCGCGAGATCAATACCCGCATTGCGCGTTCGTTCGTTTTCCTCCCCGCGACCACCGAGCCTATCGCCCTCTCTCTCTACGCGACTACAACCTCTCTCTCTCTCCTCCTCTTCCTCTTCGTCCTCTCCAAGTCAACCGCGGCTGCGCCTCTCCTCCTCCCGGTCTCGCTCACGCAGTCACCCGCGTGGCGCCCACTCCCCGCGTGATTATTGCGCCCTCCCTCCTCCTCGCCTTTCTAGGTGTAGCGGCGTGGATGTGGAGGAGTTGCTTGCTTGGAGAGGTGGTCGAGCGCGTGATCGTGCCGTCTCGGGGTGAGGGGGTTTGGGTGGGAGGGGGAGCGATGGAGATGGCGGCGGTGGCGGTGACGGTGCCGCTGGGCGTGCTGCTGCGGCGGGAGGTGACGAGCGAGCGGATGGAGCGCCCTGACGTGCTGTGCGGGGAGGCGGCGCGCAGCCTCAAGGGGGAGGACTTCACGCTGCTCCTTGCCGAGGCCGGGGAGCGCGTCGCCGGCGACCCGTCCACCTCCTTCTCCGTCTTCGCGGTACCGCATTGTCCCTATGCAGGCCCCCGAATTCTGGAAGGTTCTAGAATACATCCACCGAGTTGTGCGTGGCCTGACATGGAGGCCACTCCTGTACATGGCTGCCACTCTGCAAGTCTGCATGTCCTCTTTGTTCATTTGACTTGTCCACCTTTCTCTCGCCGAGTACAAAATTTCTCAATTTTTTGCATGCCGATCAGTTCAGGTGCAAGCATGCGAGATTAACACTGTGCTACATATCCATATCTCCTCTGATCCAAATGATAGATCGTAGTTAATTTGAGTTTACACTACGTTACAGTGTCGAAACATGTAGACCGAACGCATCAAACAATTTTGTGCTGTTATGATGACTCCGATGCTAACATTTGATTTGTTTCGTGGTTGAGTGTCGTATTTTACTGAGAGTCCTTGACTTCCGTTGATCGATCATTGATCACTGTGCTTTGTTGATAGCTATTTGATGGGCACAACGGATCTGGAGCGGCCATGTACGCGAAGAAGAATCTGTTGAACAATTTTCTACGTGCCATTCCTTCAGGTTTGTGCAGGGATGAGTGGCTTGCGGTGCTTCCTCGTGCACTTGTCGCAGCATTTGTCAAGACAGACAAAGATTTCCAGGCAGTAGGTAAATCAGGCCAATTCTTGTCAAGCTTACGAAATTCAATATTGACATCACCTTTCTTATATTTAAGCAGCGCTTTGATAAAACATGCAAACGATGTAATATTTCATAATCCATCACTACTTAGCAGTTTGTGTTTCCCTTTTGGACGAAGTGAAGCATGAATAAAACTTTTGCTATCATCGCTGTTCGTTGATTGGATGCCATATTATCAGATTTGTTGAACAGTACAATCTCATTATTAATGTTAAATGTAGGTGCAAAAATGCTGCTCTTCTTTAAGATGCCTTTTAGGTTATAGGTACCTGTAAAGTTGAGTGATGCCTTTTTTCTTTACTGAAACACTCTCTTTTGCTGTTTCAGCGGAAACTTCTGGTACCACTGTTACATTTGTAGTAATAGATGAGTGGGTTGTAACGGTAGCATCAGTTGGTGATTCACGTTGCATACTAGAATCAGCTGATGGTTCATTATACCATTTGTCAGCTGATCATCGCTTTGACTCCAACCAAGATGAGTACGTTTTGCCTGCCTATAATGTGTATTTTTAAAGAACTGTCAATATTTACAATGTACTCATTTATCAGGGTTCAACGTGTTACGGCACGTGGAATCAAGGTTGGGAAACTGAATCTTGTAGGTGGCCCAGAGGTTCGACACTTTCACCCTGAATCCTTTGTTTTCTTGAATTGGATATGTAGTTTGGACGTGTTTTGTCCAAATTGCTGCTTTGATGATTCACATTGTTCACAGTAACCTGCAGCTCCTCCCAAGTTTTAGTTCTCAATTGCTTGTGTTTTAATTACTCCATGCCCCTGTTTATGCTGCTTGTCAAACAATGTCCTATTTCAAAATGATATGATAAGTTAAATTTATTTTTTTTAAGACCACTTGTTTTCAAACATAAAGAAGTTCTATTTCAAAATTCTTCTACTTTTAATATAATATTAATTTATTCTGTATAGCATTGAGGCATCAATTTCTTGTGTTTCTAAAGTACTAGTGTATTTATAAGGGGTAATTCTGTATTTCTCAATCTATTTAATTAAGACAATGTTTATCTTATCACTATTATGTAAGTCTGTAAATCCCTATATTAATTATCAATTGTGTTCAATTTGTTGTGTGGTTGTATGGTATTTTTTTGATCTATCTGTATAGTTTTCTGTAGTATTCTAGAAAATTGTCATTTACGTTTACAGGTTGGTCCTCTAAGATGTTGGCCAGGTGGTTTGTGCTTATCTAGATCAATTGGGGATATGGATGTTGGTGAATGCATAATTCCTGTTCCTCATGTGAAACAAGTGAAGGTCAGCTCATTTGAAAATTCTGCTGTGCACTTCATTTGTCTTATACTCCTCCTTATTGTTTTCCAACAATTATGTGTGCATGATTTACTGCTTATCAGATGCCATAAAAATTTTCTTCTTCAAGACAGTATTGTCTATAATATTCCACCAAGTTTGTAGTTCATGGTGCCACATGCTTTTAGTTATGATTTACATGTTTGCAATTCACTGTCGCACTATTTGATTTTCTGTTGTGCTGCTGTTATAGCTATCGAATGCTGGAGGCAGGATTATCATTGCAAGTGATGGTGTATGGGATGATTTGACTTTTGAAATGGCTCTTGAATGTTCTCGTGGATTTCCATCAGATGTAGCCGCCAATCGAATTGTGAATGTAACAGTCTAACTTTATCATTTTCCTTCATGACAAACCAATTTGCGCCTTCATTTCGTGATATATATTTTTAATTTTAAAGGAAGCAATTCAACCTCGAGGACTAAGAGATGATACTACGTGCATCGTGGTGGACATATTACCCCCAGAAAAACTAGCTCCAAGTCCTCCCACAAAGAGGCAGGGGAAAATTGTATTCAATAATATGTTTCGCCGAAAGCACCCAGACGTACCCTTTAAACTAGATCGAGAGTATGCTGAGCCAGATGAGGTGGAAGAAATATTTGACGATGGTTCTGCTATGCTTTCTAAAAGGTATTATGTTAACCAGCTTCTCATAACCTCTTCACTTGGGGTAGGGGAACTAAGAGCGCTATGAATAATTCTAAACTTTTAAGAAGATGCATATATGTTTTAAACTTTTAATGAACACTAGTAGGATTCTATTATTTCTGAAAGGCCATGCACACTCAATAAACACATCAACATAACAAAATGTTATTCAGTGCCGATTACTTCTCTTTATGAATAATAAATATTGTCATCATGATGATGTTCTTGTGAGTATTAACATATCGCTATAACAGGTTATATGGTAAAGAAACATACTTTTTAGTTAATGTAGGCCCCAGTGTTCTTGGATTTATGATGATTCGTCATTTAGATCTGATACTAAATTGTCTTATGTGGACAACAAACATATCTTGCTCTCTGCTAAAGGTTAGTAGGAGTTAAAGGAATTATGGGAACATCACATGAGTAGGCAGTTGGCACTGCTGACTGATGGTGTCAACTATGCAACTCCATTTATGTTTCCTTGCACGTTTTAGTCAATGTTGTCTGCTGTTTCCTTTTCCGATACATTGGATCCTTTCTTTTTCTCTGGTCGTTTAAGTATTGAATTATTGCTGTCCTGAAACCAGCCAGATCTGGTTGATACATGTAAATTCTTGGTCATAATACACTGCAGCACTGTAGTATCTAATCACTTTTACCAAACCTTGTCAGCAGCCGAAGATAGGGTTCTCGAAAACCAGAACGTATGAGATATCTGGCCATTTACTTGTGGAAGTCAATTTATTACTGAAGCTAGAAGGGTATAATAGATAACGAAAGTTCAGGGTTTGTTTGATATGCTACTCATTCGGTTATTGTTCTTCAGAACTCGATGCATTGCATATCTTAATAGATTATTGATGGATCTTGAGTTATATTTTCTAGATAGGTTCAGCAAAAAGTTTCAAATCTTCCATTCATCTTTTCAATATCCTCGTATTGCAGAATTGTTTGGTCTTTAATATGCAAGAGATTATTCCCATCTTTCCATTCGCTTGCATACCTTATTATTTCAGTTTTCGAGACACCATGGTGTTGATTTCTGACATGTTTGATATGCAGGCTTGCTGCAGGTTATGCACTTCAGAGCATGTTTGAGCCCTTCAGCTGTTCAGTTTGCCAAGTACAGTTGAAAGCTGGCCAGGGAGTTTCTGTACACAGCAATCCATTGCAACACGAAAAACTGCAAGGATGGCAGGGACCTTTCCTGTGCCAAAGCTGCAACGAGAAGAAAGACGCAATTGAGGGGAAACGGCCTCCAAGAGGTATTGCTAATTCATTATGTTATTTTCTTGGTTCTCCGAACAAGATCTGTGTTTACAGCTAAAGCTGTCCTCTGTAATCTTTAGATTACTGATTTTTTCTTTGATGCTTTTCTTCCTATTCAGATTCTTGATCTACACTCTACAGTAAATGGTTTTGTTGAGTGCTGACAAGTGGCAGGCCCATTTGTTGGAGACATTTTTTCATACAATCAATATCTTTTGTTCGTTACTAGAAACACTAGTCAAGCCAGAGTTATTTTGCTACATTGTTCTTTGTAGTCAAGTAATACAAAGTATTCTTGGCAAAATAGATTGAAGATTTGTTAATCGGTTGGATTAACATAGCATTATCTAACAAGTTGGATTAACATAGAAAACAACACCTTGTTCAGAGGAGGACAGTACAATCCTGAGCATGGTTAGCTTTCCCATGCCATTTCAATGTATAGAAATCATTGTACAGGGGCCTACAAGATCACAAGTATTCTTTTTGTTAATTTGTAGATGGATTGACTACTCTGATGGTTGCTAAAAGAAATACTCAATACGTACTGACTGTTCGTTCGAGGTCTTCAGTTATTTCTTTTTTTCTTAAGAGAAATTTTACGGTTTGTACCTGGAGACACTAAAAATTTTGGTACTGAAGGTAAAAAGTTTTACGACGTTAGAAAATATAATATCTTCTGATACCTGTCTCAAGGATGGTAAAATTATCAATCTATTAAGCGAGTAGACTCGCTGTATTCCAGATCTATCGTACTACATCCTGTGAAAGGATCCATATAAGCCCTAGCTTGTAACTATCATGTACCCTGTCTCTCGCCCTTTCTCCAGCTATGCTGTATTGCTTGGTCCCATATTGTACACACATCTTGGTCACTTGTGCAGTCGTGCTAAACAGCTGAAGCAACTGTTCAGATCACTCGGTTGTTAGTGCACTGTAAACCATCGGTGTTTTGTACTAGCAGGCAAGGTGTCCAGGGATGCACTGGGACAGATCACTCCTACCAGTCTATAATGCAGACGTTTGTCAGTTTGTCACTTGGTATATCCACCTTTGTCTCCTCTGAACCAAGGAATTAACATTGCGGATAAGAAAGCCAGACGCGTGACCAAGCAAAAGACCGGGCAACTAACCAACAAGCTACATATACACCTCCCCTGCCAAAACAACAGCTCACCCACTGGGATTTGCACGCGCCACCTGACGCCTGCAAGTCGAACCGGCCTGTAGCAGTGGACATCACATTAGTAATTTAAGCTTAGCCCAGCTGACTCCTACTTTGACTAGTGCACCGGCCGGCCGGATCGCATGCCTGGTCGAAATGAACAGCAGAAACGACGGCGAGTACGGCGCACCACCTTTCTGGTGATGTGTTAGTTATGTTCGTGTCTTCGTGACCGATGAGAATGCGTCATAATAATGTACAGTTGGGATTTCTCTCGGGAAAGCCTTGAAGCAAGCGGGCATGGACAGGAAGAAGAGCACAAAAAGATGAGGCTCCGTCTATAGGCTGTAGAGATGACAACGGGTATATACCTGATGGATAGTGTCCACCCATACCCATATCCACCAGAGTAAATTTTATCCGTCGGGTTATCCGTACCCGCATGCGGGTAAGAAAGTGATTCCATACCTGTACCAGCACGGGTAATTTTACCCGACGGGTTACCCGTACCCGTCAGCGCACCCGACAGAGTAGGTACATGTAGGTCATCCGACACACAAAATCCTTTCGTTTCAACCTAAAAATTCATAGCAAGGTAGCAAGACACAAAATCCTTCCATTTCAACCTTCAAATTCACAGCAAGGTAGCAAGACACACAAATTATGTGCATGTAGGTCATCCCACACAACAAATCCTTCCATTTCAACCTTCAAATCTATAGCAAGGTTCACAATTCACAGTTCAAGGCATCAAAGTTCACAGTTCACATAGTTCAAAGTTCACAGTTCAACCACCAATCCAGACAACTAAAAATTCATAGTTCACCTAGTTCTCAAAAGGGAATTAATAGACAAGGCATCAAAAGGAACACAGTTCACAGGTTTCAAAATTCACAAATGCAATTATAAGACAAGACATCAAAAGGAAGCACATGCACTTCATCCAATTCTTGCATCATCTGACTTGTTCCTATGACCAAAAGGGTGCCATACTATCATGAGGCCATCTTGTCCTCAGATTGTAAGTTCCTTCATTAGAATAAACATGTTACAAGTAAGAACTTCACAAATTAGTAAAACATATTTCAGGAATGGAAAATCACCTGAAGCTCCTCTTGTATGTCCTGAAGACATGACCAAAAGGTTGCAAGCTGTTTATTTTTCTCTTCAACTACAAAACATAAGTGACCAAATAAGTTGGTTTGCAAGAATAACAATAAATATTTCTGGAAATTTACAACAAGCTTATAGACATAGGAGCAGTGTTACCTTTGTACTTGTTTCTCAACCAATCTTGAGAGCACATTAGGGCCTCCAACATCTTGGAAGTGAGCCTTGCTACGATGCTCACTTAAAACCCTACCACTAGTGCTAAAAGCTGATTCTGAAGCAACTGTCGTCACAGGAATGGCAAATATGTCCCTAGCAATCTTCCTCAAAGTTGGGAAGCGAGTTCCAGCCACCTTCCACCAATCCAAAACTTTGAAATTCTTAGTATGCATGTCCAATAGCTCTTCATCCAAGTAGCGATCTAACTCAGTTTTGAATCCCATTGTTGTTGGCCTTCTACTAGCAACACGAGCCATCATGGAAGATAAAAAATCATCACTATGTCCTGTTGCAGTTGCTATTGGAACACTGGTTCCCACATCATCTTTCCCACGGTACTCGAGCATCAAATCAGCCAACAAATTCCTCACCTCCTGAACCCTATCCTCACACTCTCTACCAGTTGTCCCAAGCAAATCCTCAAAACAAATCAGCAACACTGTGGTCTTAAATCTAGGATCAAGAATAGTTGCAATGCCCATGAACCCTTGAATATCAGTCCAATATTTGTCAAATTTGGCTACCATATTGGCTGACATGGCTTGCACTAAAGGATTCCTAAAAGTTGACCACTCTCTAATCTCCTTTCTAACCTCAGCAAGTCTAGTGAAATATATGTTAGCTGTTACATAATCTGTTCCAGAAAACATTTTAGTGATGTCGTTGAACAATTTAAGCCTCTCTACAACATCCTCAGCAAATTTCCACTCATCCTCAGATGGCAAGGAAGTGTACAACCTATCTACACGGCATGCCCTAATGAAAGTAGCCTTATATGGCAAGGCATGACTAAGCATGGTACAAGTTGAGTTCCACCTAGTCTTGTAGTCAAGCATTATCTTAGTTGTGGCTTCCACTTTAACAAACTTAGCAATCTCCTCAAACTTTTCAACTCTTTTCGGTGTAGCTGTCCAATACGCTACACTATCACGAATGTTTTCTATTGCATCTTTCAACACATCTAACCCATCCTTTACTATTAGATTGAGAATATGAGCAGAACAACGCATATGCAACAGATTACCATCATTCAAGAGCTTATGTCTTCCAATATTTCTCACAAGCAAAGGGATCATAGCATCGTTGGTTGTGCAGTTATCAAGAGTAATTGCAGATATCTTCTCATCAAGATTCCACTCAACCAAGCGGTCATACAATTGTTCACCAATGACTTCAGCAGTGTGAGGAGCAGGGACATAAATGAACCTGTGATTCAATAGTTACAAACAAATTAAGAAACATGATATGCAACCAGATCTAAATAACATGATATGCAACCAGATCTGATATAAAGCTTAGTACCTCATGAGAATATTTCTAAGACTCCAAGATTCATCAATAAAATGTGCCGTGATGGCCATGTAACCTCTCTTTTGGTTGTCAGATGTCCACAAATCAGTAGTGATGGCCACTCTTGACTGAATTCCAACCATATATGCAATGGCTTTTTTCTTCTCCAACTCATATTGTCCCATAATATCAGATCTGAAAAAAACAAGAAATATTAGAAATTTGATATGAACTCAGAGAAATAGCAGATAGAGGATGTGGGCTCATAGATCTTATACCTTATTGTGTTTCTTGTCCCAATTTTGAACAATGGTTGAAGTGCACCGACGAATCTTTGAAAGCCAACATGGTCAACCATACTCAAAGGGTATTCATGAAGAACTATCATGGCAGCAAGTTCTTTCCTAGCTATGTCTTGATCAAAGGTATAGTTCTCCACTGAGACTTTGCCTGCATCTGTCATATTAAATCTCAAACCAGATTGTACCATTGTGTGCGTATTCAGCTTGATCCTCTTTAGAGTACAAGACTTCAAATGGGCTCAAAGGTGGTTCGTCCCAATTCTTGACACCCCAGAAAGTTTCTTTGAATAATAGTTACACTTTGCATATTGAGTGGACCCAACCTTCACTTTTGTGAATTCATTCCAAACTGTCGAAGTGAGCTTCCTCTTAGAACCAGCTATGACGTCATCTTCTTCATCATCATCATCTAGCTCAATTGGTGTGAATCATTGGTCGATTCAAGCCGAGGTGATCCAGAGATTGGAATTGAATCGATCGCACTTGTGATGCTTGTGA
Organism: Oryza australiensis; assembly: GCA_019925245.2. Classification (NCBI taxonomy): domain Eukaryota; kingdom Viridiplantae; phylum Streptophyta; class Magnoliopsida; order Poales; family Poaceae; genus Oryza; species Oryza australiensis. Next base: position 2,874,906 of record JAIFGZ020000478.1, read on the forward strand.
TCCACATTGCGGGTTGCTGCTCCCATCACTAGCAGTAGCTATAGACATATTATTCAGCCTGTAGATTGTAGAAGCACATTGAGCAATTAGTTACATCAAATAGATGGGGATATGTGTTAACAAAAATGGAGGTTTCTACTCTGTTTCGGAAGATAGAAAATGAGTGAATGAAAAAAATCAGTCAAGTCCTATAAAAAGATTCAAAATCCAATTGAGTTTCACAAAAGGGGTAACTTAGCTTATTCGATAGCCCTGCCATCCATACTGACTGGTTGCCTCACAGACATGTGTGTGTTGGCCTCCTCTAATTAAACAAACCATACATGCATAGCAGGTTTAGTCATTCAATACAAAATTGGAATACATCTGGACTTCTCTAATCTCAAATAATTAATGGATGGCTGCATCTCTCTTCCTACCTACTTCTATAGCTCTACTTTGTTTGTTATATTTATTGATTTAAACCAGTTCTAAAAACAACACAGGGAAATCTGAAATTGGAATATGGACACAAATTTTAGTAAGTATAGCTCTACTTCTCCGCCGCCGTCGCCCCACCGCCTGCCGCGCGCGGGGCCGCCTTCGCTCGCCCACCCGCCCGCGCGCGCGGGGTCACCTCCACCCGCCCGGATCTGAGAGGCTGAGAGGGAGAGGAAGATGCGCAAGAGAAGGGAGAGAGCTGAGAGGAAGAGGTAGATATGAGAAAGCTGAGACTCGACGGAGAGGCAGAGGCGCATGAGAAGGACGGCGCGGAGGACGAGGAGATAACTTTTTTTTATCCCGGTCTAGGTAAAAAACCGGAATAAATGTTAATTTTTAGTCCCGGTTGTTAACACCAACCAGGACAAAATAATGAGGTCTGACATCAGCATGCAAATTTTTTTGAACCAGGACTGAAAACGATCTTTTGTCTCACCAACCGGGACGAAAAAGTATAGGATTCCAGTGTGCTTTATAACCGGGATTAAAAATATTTTTAGTCTCGGTTCTTGAACGGATATTATGGATTTTAACACTTCAACCAAAGATGCTTTCTCAAGAGTGGCCCATGCCCATAGTTGCTAACGCAATGACCCGTAAATCTATCTAAAATTATTCTTAAAAATCACAATTATTTTTAATTGTTTTGGCCTTTTAGAAAAAAGTAGTGACAAGCAATTGAAGACACTGTTTCTGCGACTCTGCTTGTATAGTCTACGTTGCCACCCATGGCTCTAATGGCGCCAGACGTTGGCTCGTGCATGCATGTGCGACGATGGCTTACCAGCTACCGTTGGATTGGTGCTTCTGATAGCTACTAGACTACTAGTAGAGGGTACAAATTTCTTCTTTCTCTTTTTTTAAAGGTACACAAAATTATGTCATCCCGCATTTTAAAGGTAAACATACGTAGTTTTATACTTCTTAACTCTTTCGTAAAATATAAAGTCGTTTATAGAACTACCAGGAACAATTTCATCTTAATTTCTTCCTTTTTAACCTTTTAACCTTGCTAATGTCATTTCTCTTACAAATAAAGAGCTCTTTTTTTCAATACAATATTAATACGCCCCTCTGTATTTAAGATACGACATTGTTGAATTTAGTAGGTTGAACTTTTGAAACTCTATCTTTATCATCAATAGCTCTCAAAATATTTGTTTTGAAAATATAAAAATCATATGATAGATTTTTTATAAATATTTTTACAATATTATATTTTTGTTAGATATTATCATTATAATATAATAAAAATAGTGTCAATATATTTAAATACAACGGTAGTAAAGAGCAACAAAGTCATGTGAGCAATAAAGGAAAATGATTTACATCTCTGACTTCAGCAGTAAGTCACACTGCCATAAGTTTGTTTAACTTAATGTGACGGACAAAACCCCAACTCCCTCATTGACTAGCGGTTAAACCACATATACTCTAGACATCAATTATAATGGAACTACATCACCTATAATAGAATAATATAAAATAAGAGACTCTTGGCTACCACTTTTCAAAGAGTATAATACCATTGTGCATAGTATCATGATATCCTTTGTGAATATCGTAGACCAAAAGTGGAGCTAACAGTAAGATACGAAGACAACCTACAGGGGGTTTAGACAATTGTTTACTATTAAAATTATCATTATGTCAAATTAATTAACCAATATAAAGCACTAGTTCCAATTAAAACCATCTTTTTATACTCTACTAAACCAATTACCAAAAATATTTTCGGCACTATAAGGTGGGGGATATAAAAAGAAAAAAACACAGGCATCTCCAAACAAAGCCACAAACATGATATTTAAAGGAAAGATGTTAAATTGTCTCTTGTCGCGCCGTCGTTGTCCAAATTTTTGTGTCACCCATGGCGTCACACGTGCACGTTCGAAGGACGTCAGTGTGATCCTTCTTGGCCGTCGCCTACGCTGCAACCGGCTTGTCCCCGCGCAACGCCAAACCGCCCTTCGCCGCTTTTGCCATCACCGCCGCCATCACTCCTCGGGCCCGACCGCTCCACACCATGTGCGTCCAAGGCTGGGAGCCAATGATCACCCTCCCGCCTTCCTTTCTCCCAAAGCGACAAAGACCAATCCCTCTTTCTCCCCTTCCTTTTTCTTTTTCCTCCCTCGAACCGACGCCCCTTTTCCGCTGCTTGTCTCCTAGCACCGAAGAACGCCACATTGTTGACGCCGACGCGCTAGCTCATCGTCCTCTCCTTGATCATGCCAACTACCAGCGCCCGGGTTCCCTTCTCCTCCAAGCCTCGCCCGACACCTATAAAACTCCCCAACCCCTTCGCTTGGTTTTCTTCTCCCCTTCGCTGCATTAGCGCCCACGCCCAACCGTCATGCCATCGTCTCGCCGTCATTCATCCGCTATTGAGCGCGTCGGAGGAGCTGATGCCGCATCGTGGACACGTGACGAGGACCTCGGCCCGCTCGGTTCTTCCTCTTCCTCGGCCTAAGGCCAAAACGATTACGTTTCATGCAGTCGGCCTCTCTTCAAGGCACCCCTCCCCGTCCGGTACCTTTCTCCATTTCCCCTTCGTTCCTCTCCTCCTTAGGGTGCTAGTTAGCTTGCCATCGCTGTCCCGTGCATGTCGACACCGTCTTAGCCCCGCCACCATTCGCCATAGCTCACGCCATGTCGTTGCTCTGTTCTAAGGTGTGTTTTCGTCACCGTCGCATCCTAGCGTTGCTCGTCGCCTCTCATCGCTCAGAATGGCTTTGTGGACCCGCGTAGATGCTACAGCTCTAGTGAATCAAGCCCTCGCCGCTCCGGTGAGGTTTCCTCCTTTTTCTTGCCGGTGATTGCCGCCGCCGCAATCCGCCAATTCCGTCCATCCTCCGGCGAATCTGAGCTGTTGCCTCATCTTGTCTCATCCCATCAGTTGCTATGGTATGTTCCCCCTCTCCGTCTTTGTCGTGTATCGCTCCGATGACGTCTGTTGGTATTTCTTACAGTCACAGATAAATCCGCAAATGCACAAATATACAGTTGTAGCATTTACCCAAGAGTATTCTGGGGTATCGTATTTTATCCCAGAGGAAGACGACGGTCGAGAAGAGAATACTAAGTTACTATGAATATTCATATGTTATTATTGAGCTACCAAAGTCTAGGCAAGGGTAAGTGGTAAATAATAAATGGGCTAGTGTGATACACATAGAAGAGTTCTAATAAATGATATACTAAGTGGAGAGTATAATATTAGAGCTAATTTCTAATGTACTTCTAATATAATTGCAAAGATTATACAAACAATTACATTCATGGTTAGTTACCCAGTTCTATGCTCCCAGGCCTATGGGGGTACCGCCTCTAGTGGCCAGGCCTGTCACCCATAGTCAATCTCTTACTATTCGCCCTACGCCATTCCTGAACATGGAGGATTACAAAGAACGAACATGGCTGTCACCACCTGCCGCCTACCTCTACAACCCATGGGATATGACCATAACCAATGTCTATGAAACAATCTAAGCATCGCATTTACATTGTCATAGATACTCTTGCCTCCCCAGACATCAATGACTAAGACAAGAGCATACCTACATCCTAATTGCACATTGGACCATAACCGTGCCAATAGAGTTACTCGTCTAACCATGATATAATTACCATATAAACTATGGATGGAATATATAACTAACCAACTAGCATATGAACCACACTTAACTATACGAGAAGATAAATATATTGAATAGAGCAAAGTTATACAATATAAGTAGGATACAATAGTCATACCCAACTCACCAATGGCGACTTGGGAACCGAGTAGAAGCTCTAACCTAAACCTAACTCCACTAGCCTAAAGACTAAGAGTGAAAGGTAGGAACTCTCTGTTGTGATGTGTGTGATGAAGTGAGGCCCTCCTCCTCTATTTATAGGGTCTCCATGGCGGTTTGGTGCCAAGAATAGCACGCGAACCAGCCTCCACCGCCATCAGGGAGTCATCAGGGAGCGCCACATTGAAGTTGACCAGGATTAGCGCCCTGGCTAGGTTGGCCAAACCCCTAGTTCGGCCAAACAAGGGGGGAGCCCAGTCTCCTGAACTTTCGCGTGATGGCTGTCCTATGGGTCCTCTCCTAGGATACCCTTGACCCGCGGTTGAATACGTCGGTTTAGACCTGTTTGTGGGTCCTTTGATCCATGGGAGGATGAAGTGACGATCATCAATTGGTCGGAGTTGTGTTTTTCGCCACATAAGCGTGTTTTCACCTTATTTTTGTGTATAAGTATCTGCACTCAAATAATCTATAAGTACATGTGGAACTTTATTAATTCTAAACCTATATGCGTGTAAGAAATGCTAACTCCCCTTTATTTCCGAGACATGTGATGGTCGGAATCGGTACTTAACGACCGTCAACACCATCGTCGTCGCCCACCGTCGGATCATGGCCCTGTGCATCTTCCTCCTCCCACCGTTCAACGTGGCAGCCACATGGACGCCACGTCGACGCCATCCTTTTTCCTCGTGTGCACGGACCACGGAGAGCCATGAGGATGTGCATGTTCTTGCCGCACTAAGGCCGCACCGGCACATGAATCTGAATCGCGTTTACTCAAACACTAGCGCCGCCATTTGTGTGCTCCCATTTCTTCGTGAGCCATGCCATCAACAGGTGGGTCTTGCTCGGGATCCTGCGGGGTGGACCGCGTCCACCGGTCGGCCTCACACACGCACCTGCTCCCGCTCTGGCTGCGGCCTCAGCCCATGCTGCTTGGCCTCCCCTTCGTCGCCGCCACCTCACCTGTGTGGGTTGTGCCTCACCCACTGGCCCACTCACTATCGCTCGTGCTGCCAGCAATGGGCCGTCGTCCTCGCACATCTGTTGATGAGAAATTTCTCTCACGCGCCGGCTCGGGAGATCCGCTTAACTCCGGTCAAGAGTGTCCTTCTCGGTTCTGTCGTGTGCGGGGGCGTGCCGTTGGTTTGATCTCGCTAACCAACAAGAAAAACAAGATATATGCGTTAAGTGTTAGGTTAGATCCCCACTGTATCAGCTGAGGGAATCCATGAGCATATACTCGCTATCCTAATATATATTTAAGCCAAGCGACTGGAATGGATCGGCTATACCGAGACAGCATCAGCCGCTTAACCCAAATACAGTAAAGGATAATAAATATATGTATAGATAACCTAGCCGATACTGAAAAGCTAACTTATGGATCGGCTAGTACTCCGATGATTCTTATGAAAAGATATCATCCTTGAACCAGATATGCGTAGCCTGGGAAATCAGCCATCGGCTGTTGATGGCAGGCCGATTTCGGCTCATGATGTCCGACAAGAACAGGATCTTAATATAAGAGGCAGTCCTAACATAAACCTAATAATGAATATACTAAAAGGAATATATCAGGGCAGATAAGGCCGGCTGAAACCCCGGCACTATCTCTAAATATATAAATCTAACCGAACAGATCATTGAAAGTTCTAAAAATGACTTAATAGTTCAATGCTGATGCAGCATTAAGTGTAAAAAGAACAACCCGATTTGTTGTAGCTGATTTATACCTCTCAAGACGATGGATACCGCATATAAACCAGCCAACCTTTGGATCTAGCCTTATTGGCTGCGGGTTCTTGATAGAACTGGCCAATGACAGGATAGATCCAAACATTGCTCTAGTTTATATGCGATATATGGTAAATAGCGTAGTATAAATCCCTGAATCTAATGTGTCATTACGATGGAAGCACTAGAATCAATAGAACATACCACTAATGACAAGCATTTACCTGGATTTGGGGATCGAAACGATGCAGCCCGTAGCCAAATCAATTGCTCGTCTGAAGAAAAAGGTTGGCGATGCACCGAAGGTTGTTTGATTGATTGTGTGAATGTCTAATTACAGGGGGTCTCGGGTCCTATTTATACCCAAGATAAAATTATCTGTACAGACCCTGGACTCTATCTAAACTACTATTTAAAACACGACGATATCCCGGGAAGGACCCACGCCACATTACAACAAACAGTTTAAACAAACTCCTAATTTACAGATACAATTGCCGTTACAGGACTCTATCCATAGATGGTAATATCGTTTAACGCGCAATCTAATAACCGAATCTTCTATTTATCTTCAAACATCTGCATCAGAAATGGTTTTATCTTCTCTGAACCTAGAATTGGCTATCGGCTGTTCTTGTCTGATTCAACCTTAGCTGATTGGCCTCACACCGATCACTTCTCGGCCGATGCGGTCTCTGTTTCTCCGTCAAACCAGCCGATCCAATTCTACTTCATCCTTGCTAGGACTTAGGAATTCAATTACCAAATTTAGGTGTTAACAGCGTCACCCCACTCCGCCTGGCCACGCCCGCACATTGCTTTGGCCTGCGCATCGCGCTCGGCCTAGAATTCTGAATCACGTCCCTCGTCAATTCTTTTTTTCTAGAGAATTTTCTTTAATCCTTTTCCTTTGGACAAAAATCATTTAATCTTAGGAAATTTATATATCCTCAACCGTTCATCCGATTGACTCCGTTCAACTTCCAAAATTTCTCAAAAATTTATATCTATCTAGTGGCACACTTAGTGGTCATTAATAGGACCTTTCCTTTGTCGTTTTGTTGATTTGCCTCATTTTGTGTGTAGCTTCGGAGCCGGAAGAGTCCCAGTGCATGGAGTACGAGAAAGAAGACCAAGATCTCGAGCAAGGCAAGTCACCTTTGATCAATTGAGCCCATAATTAGAAATTAAGTAATTCCATTTCTCAAAATATGCAACTCTAGGTTACATATGAAATGTCAGTCGTAGTTCGCAATGTAACAGGCAGGCCTCCCCAATAATTGCTGCATTTAACCTCCTTGATAATTGAATCGCCTGTACCTCCCTTGTCGCCTGTTATGTTAGGCATCGGTATTCGTGCCATCAGGTATGGATACTAATGGCCCTCCTCAAATTTAAAATGATCATATGGGTAAACTTGGGTTTACAAAATCCTTGGAAAAACCGACACCTAGGTCAGTGCCTTGAAAATAAAATGAGTTTCCAAAACTCGCGGTGAGAGAGACGTATTGGTGGTACAAGACAGCAACAACCTTCTGATAGTTAGGAAAAAAAGGCAATCCATGTTCCGCCCTTCCTCTTTCGCTGCCCAAAAGACTGATTCCTTCGAAATTTCATCAAAACATAACATGTGCGACCACGTGGGTGAATTGGAACACACTTAGTTGAGTAATTAGCTAGGCTAGGAAAATCTTGATGCAATGGACACGTGGATTTGTCGGGTTGTGTCGAGAAGGACCCCTAGGTTTCGTGGCACAACATGGTCTGGGGCCTAACCTATTGTTGGTTCGTAGGACCCCTCCAGTTGGCATAAAGGTGAGCCTGAGTCGAATTTCAAAATGCCTTGTTGTGAAAGCCTCAAAGTCATGAGACATGGTCTTAACGACCAAATTTGGTAACCAAATCCCTAAGTTCAAGGTCGAATTTGAAGCGGAATCGGATCGGGAAAGTGATCTGCGGAGAAACAGAGGCTGCATCGGCTACGATCAAATCGGCTGGGAAACCAGTCGGCTGAGGCCGAATCGGATGGGGACAGCCTATAGCCGATAGCCGATTCCGATTCGAAAAGAAGATGGAACCGTTTCCGATAAAGAAGTTTGAAGATAAAAGAAAGATTCGGTTCTCAAATGTTCGTTAAGATATTGCCATCTATGGATAGAGTTTTGTAACGGCAATTGTAGTAAAATAGGGATTTGTATAGTTTTCCCTTTTGTGTCGCGGCATTGAATTACTTCCCAGAATATTGTCGTACCGTGTATAGTAGATAGATAGAAACCGTGTTCCACGTGGACTTTGTTGTACTTGGGTATAAATAGGACCCGAGACCCATTGTAAAATAAAAAACACACATCAATACAATCTCGACGCATCGCCAAACCTTTTCTTTTAGACGAGTTCTTGATCCCGCTTCGGGCTGCATCGATCTCGACCCTCGAATAACGTAAATGCTTGTCATTAGTAGTTTGTATCATCGAATCTAGTGCTCACATCGTCATGACACTCTAGATTTAATGTTATAAACTGCGCAATTTATCATATACAACATATAATCTAGGGTAATATCTAGATCCATCTTGTCATCGGCTGATTTCTCTCAGGAGGCAGTAGCCGATAGAGCTAGATCTAGATGTTAAACTAGTTTATATGCTGTATCCACCGTCTCGAGGGGTTTACATCGGTCCATATAGATCTAATACTTCTTTTTGTACTTAATGTTGCATCATCATGATCTATTAAGTCGCTCTTAGAATTATTAAGATCTATTCGGCTGGATGTTTATCATTAGAGACAGTGCCGGGGTTTCAGCCGGCCTTATCTGTTTTAATTATCTTTTAGCATTATTTACTATTAGATATATTAAAGCTGTCTCTTATATCCAGATCTCAATCTAGTTAAATGCCTTAAACCAGTATCAATCTGTTGGCGTCAGTCGATAGCCGATTGATCTAGGTTTAATGCATTTAGGTTAGATTGGTATCTTTTCATAAGATGCATCGGAGTAATAGCCGATCCATGTTAGATCTGCAGCATCGGCTAGATTATGAATGCATATATTTGTTACCCTAATGTATATTTAGATTAAGTGATTTATACTGTCTCGGCATAGCCGATCTATCCCAGTCACTTAGTTTAAATGTCCTTTGGGATGATCAATATATGTAAATTGATTCCCTGAGCCGATCTGGTAGGATCTAACCTTAACCTTAACGCATGTATATGTTTATTATTTCTTGGTTGTTAAAAGATCAAACTGTTGACGAGAAATTCTCTCACGCGCTGGCCTGGGAGATCTGCTTGACTCTAGTGCAGGTCCTTCTTAGCTGCCTACAATGTGTAGAGCGTGCCAGTTGATTTGATCTGCCAATCAACAAGAGAAATACAAGAAAATATTCATTAAGCGTTAGGTCAAACCCCCGCGGGATCGGCCGAGGAACTCGATGAACGTATATATGCTATTCCAAGCCATATTTGGGCCAAGCGACCGAAGCGCATCGGCTATGCCAAGACAATCATCGGCCATCCGATCCAAATATGACGAAGAATAACAAATATAGAGATCAATAAACCAGCCGACGCCAGGAAACTGACATTAAATCGGCTGATGTTCCAATGAAATCTCGTGCAGGCACAACATTCCTAGATTAAGGACGTAAGTAAGCGCAATCTAGACACGAACTACGGTCCTACCGCCGATCTGATAACAATTATACTGACAGAAACATATTAAGATAAATAAGGTCGGCTGAAACCCCGACGCTATCCCCAGATAATGTAAATCCAAAAGAATAGATTGCCAACGATTCTAAAGACGACTTAACAGTTCGACCCTGATGCAGCATTAAGTATCAAAAGAAGCATTCAATCTATTGCTTTCGACTTACACTCCGTAAGATGTTAGATACTGCATACGAATCAACCAGCCTTTAAACCTAGCCTTGTTGACCACACGCCCTCGAAAAGACGAGTCAACTACAAGATAGATCTAAACACCGAATTGGTTCATATGCACTATATGATATACATCGTAGTAAAACTATTGAATCCAATGTGTCATTGCGATGGAAGCATCAGAAACAAGTAATCTCACCACTAATGACAAACCTTTACCTGAGTTTGGGGATCGAGACGATGCAGCCCAAAGCCAAACAGGGTGTTCGTCTAAAAGGAAAAGGATGGCGATGCGCCGAAGATTAGATTGATTGAATCGTCCTTACACACAGGGTCTCGGGTCCTATTTATACCCGTGATACAAATATTTGTAACAACTTCGGACTCTATCTAAACTACTTTTTAAAACATCATCTCATCCCTAACGAGATCCATTACAACTAATAATTTAACAAACTCCTAAAATACAGATACAGCTGCCATTACAGGACTCTATCCATAGGTGGCAGTATCTTTAAATGCGCAATTAACATCCGAACCAACACTTATCTTCAAGTTTCTGCATTGGATACGGCTTTATCTCTTCTGAACTCGGAATCGGCTGTCGGTTGTTCCATTCAACCCAATCTCAGCCGACCAGCCCTGCAGCCGATTACTCTTTTAGCCGATACAGCCCCTGACCTCAGCCGATCTGATTCCACCTTGCTTTCTTAGGACTTGGGAACCTCGTTACCAAATTTCAGTGTTAACACATGCCCCTCAAGTCCGTAACATAAAGTGTTGGGATTTGTACTCAAACTCTTACTCCCTTCTTGGCCCGAATCGTTTCGGCTTCTCCCAAGGGCTCCTTAAATATCCACTTTCCTCGGGAGAGCCACCCACGCTCCCATTGTGCGCTCGGCTTCCTTCTCAAACAAACTTCTTGCCCTTCTCTCTCTCCTCCGGCGACCTCATCGGCGTTCGACACTTTCCACGTTCTTCGAACCCCATCTACGTCTCCGACCTCTCCGATGGCCTCCGCTGCGACCTCAAGCACCTCCAACTCGCCGGCCACCGTCGCGCTGCCGTGACCACAACATCGCTGCGCCGCCACCGGAACCGCCACCACTGGAACCGCGACCACTACCACGAACGAATTCCCTCGGTATTTCCCTTCTCTTTTTTTTACTTTATAATCTTTCCCTCAACTCATTCCTCTAAACACCCTTATACCGAAAGTTTGTTTGGTAATTTTCAATATTACCTCATCCCGCATTCTCACTAATTAATGCCTTTCTTACTTCAAACTATAACCACCATCACCTCTGATCAGTACTTTTTCCTCCTCCTTCAAATTACAGCACCTCTCTCACCAAGTGCTCATCCCCAACTCAACACAAGAGGGCAAATACTTCCTTGGGCCTATCGGCGATGCAGACCCAACTGACGTGATCATAGCCGAAACCAACCGCATGCCCTTCAATACTACCAAACCATCCCTTTCCCACTGGAACGGGACTTTCAAGGCTTGGCCGTCTACCGACGCGGCCTGGACCGAATGGTACAAAAGGATACAATCGGCTAAGTACACCCAATGGGAAGAAAGAAAGCTTGCCCAATGCTTGGAACTGTCCATCGCCAGCATGGAAAAAGACGAACCACTCCTATCGGCCGCGGCCTACTGAACGAGCGTTTCAATGCCTTCCTCTTCGAGGCAAGGGCCGATGACCATCACATTAGCCGATGTGCATATGACAACTGGGTTGGACATCAAATCATCGGCTAACCCATGCGTCTTGAACCGTAAAGGCCAACACCAATTTAAAACCAAAGCCATCGGTAGATGGAGTGGTTTTATTGCCTAAAACATGAAAGATGGAACAGTCAGCCACCGGGAATATACCGCCTTCCTGATGATGTGGCTAGAAAAATTTGTGTTCTGCGGATCGAGCTGTGGGCCGACCGCTAACTGGCAAATAATGGCCGAAATCTTAGCCGACGGGACAGAGTTCGCATTGGGAAAATACCTCCTCGGCTACACATATCAAATGTTGCACCAAGCCGTCACAAAAATAGCCGCCAACGCCCCAGTCAACACCGGCGGCCCCAGGTGGTTCCTCCAGATCTGGTTGGTGTTGGCCACCCAAAACGTGGCCGGTCGGCCCCGCCTGGCGGACGCCGGATTCCCAAGGCTGGAGCCAATCGAAGATGAAGAAGGTGACCAAATCACCACTAGGCGATGCACCAACTATGGAGAAGCAGCCGCCGCCCATGTGGGTTCGAGGCAATCGGCTGAGCTGTTGGCCGATTGGTTCATAGCTTTCTACGATGGGTTGTCCCGCGACAACCGCACCTGGTACTTCTACTCCGACCAAGGATCTTTCGAGTTGCTGGTCGATTTCAAATGGGACGACCTCAACTCAGCCGGCAGTCCAAGGTGTAGAAAGTTGTTCTTCGCCTCTTTATCTCCCTGCATTCTGCCGACCGGGGTTCATCAAGGCCGATCAACAACTCGGAGTTATGAATTTTACTACCCGGCATTGGCAGCGAGGCAATTTGGCCTCGGGCAACTTCCCATCGGCTTCTTTTATGCCGATAAGATCGAGACCAGAGGAGCGGTCGACCAAGATCTGATGATGAACTCGCTGCTGAACATGGCCGGTCCTACCTTCGGCGATGCCGGCAGAATCACCCTGTCGACAAGAAGAAGCGCCGCTTACGACCGATGGTGGTTCGAACTTAGATGCCATATTTTTCACCAACGGCCGTCCTGCTACATTGATTTGCTCCTGCCGGACGAGATCCCCTCGGTATATTTCTACTCACAGCCGATTATTCCTTTCCTGCGATTCATTCACTGACCGTGACAGCCGATTTAACGTTCGTGCTTTGACTTCGCAGGAAACAGAAATGGAGCGGCCGGCGGCAAGTAATTCTGGGCGCCCCATTGAATACAAACCAGGCGTTTTGGACACGGGGGGCCTCGCTCCATCGGCCATCGGCTGGGGGGCGCCCAAGCTTTCGTCTTTATTGCGAGGGCAGGTGCGCCATCCGATCGCACCCAAAAGGAAGACAGCGCCACCACCGCGTCCATCGGCTACGCCTGCCCCCAAAAGGGCGAAAAAATAGAACTGATCACCTCGGCCGACAGCCTTCTTCCTCTAGATCCGGCCGTCGAGCGGTTCCTTAACGCTGCTGCCGACGAAGAGGCGCCAGTAGCCGTCCAGGCGACGATCGAAACCGGGGCTTCGAGCCCTGAATCGGTAAATGCCCCAACTGATGCTCCGCCAGCCCCAAGCCCGTCGATGAGACGTCCTCCCGTAAGTTTTTACTTCACTGTTCTTGGCCTTGCAATGTCCACCCGTGTCTGATTTGTCCGTTCCCCGTAGTTCAAGAAACTGGCCGGTCGCGCCCCTCGCCCTGCTCTACCGATAATCGGCTCTTATCCCTTTGTTTGTGATAATCAATTAGTTCGTCTACCAATCCCGTTTCCCTTTTGCAGCTTCCGCGGTCCCCGCCGGCCGCTCCCCCGGCGGTGAGCGAATGTACCGTGCCTGTTGGGGGTGGCGACGACGACATAGGCAGAGAAAGCCAGATGGCCACGGGGAATGACCCAGCCGAACCGGTAATCTCGACAATGGCGCCGACGGTAAGCTGACCGGCCCCGACCATTGGTTTTGCCATACCCCTGACCCATTTTTTATTCTGCAGCGCGTAGCCGACCTTCTCAACTTCGACTTGTCGGAGTTCGAGGAGCCCGGCAATGCTGACGAGGATACGCTCGCCGCGTCAGCTGAGAACCTGAAGGCCACCCTGGCTGATATCAGCAACCGTCTGGACGCCTCATTAGATGCATTGGTGGTCGACTGCGGCTCCATACGCGCACGGTTCAGGGATATCCAAGACCAGCTGCCGGATGCTGTAGCGGAAGCCATCGCGCCGGCGACCTTCATGGAAGCCTACCAGCTAAAATACGAAAGAGCCCGGCAGCGAGCCATTGATCAGCGTGAAAGTCAGGCACGATCGGCCGCCATCCAATCGACCAAAGACACTATTGAAGCCCGAAAAACCGCCTTCGACCACCTAAAAACCAAGCCGGCAGCCAAGCTTGAACAACTTCGTGCCCGTCGGGACCAACTGGTAGCCGATCTCATTCAGATTACCAACGAGATCGACGTCCATGAAGAGTATATGGCCGATTTGCCGGCCAGGGTTGAAGCTGAGCGTAGAAGCATCGGGGCGGCCGTTGCGCACTTACGGGGCTTGGTGCAGAGTGCTCGATCGGTGGCGGGGTCTGAGGCCGACGACCTCAGGGCAATCAGCGAGATCGACCAGGTTAGGCTGACAGCTCTATCGGCGATAGCCGATTTTCTAAAGAAATGAAAATTGTAAAATGTCCGACCTCGCGAGGTCGGCTCGCGTTCTCGACATGTGCTTCGTGATGTAGCCGGACAGCTGTATTAATCGTGCTCGTATCGTTTAGTTCAAATTTGCTCAGAAGTGACGCCCCGACGCTCAACGTCCATCTTTCGGTTATTCGATTCTCTAGCCATCGACTGATAATATCCGATTACTTCGTCGCCCGTTTTCGTAGGCCGACCCTTTCGAATCACCGGGAACCCGTGAGCCTAGGGTGACAGCATCCACACTGCGCAATCGCTGGTTTTCAACGATTCCGATGCCCTTAATAATGATCTCTTTGACTCCGGGTTGGCGCGACCTTTCATATCTAAGAATCGTATCTTTTCTTTCTATAAATGGGCTTCCCGCTCTTACGAATAGCTCACGGCCGAAAGCGACGAACTTCCAATAGTGAAACACCTAGTCCTTTGTAACAACTTTGATTCTACGGGCTTCTCATGGCGTCTTCTAGCTCGTCGGTGAACCAGGTGGTACCTCAACTCTTCGCTCTCACTGATTTCTATTTATGAAAAACTCGGGGACGGAATCCATTGCAGCCGCCGCACCCGCTTCGGGTGATCCAGGGAATCATGGAGACGTCGTACGAGCTGTCGGTCAGCCAGGACCGACGGGTGAGGGCGCACCTAAAGCGCTTTAGGGAGTTGGAGGCTCGCCACCCGGCGGCCAGGCCGCCTTTCCACCTCGGTGGCATTCCGGATGCTGCCCCCATGGCGTACCCGACGCTCGCGCGCCTCGACCGGCTGGAGGGGAGGCAGGCCCAACTCGCCAACGAGTTATTGATCACCACCACCGATATAAGGGTCACTCGGTTGGAGCATCTGATCCTGGATGCTCTGGAAATGGAAACTGCGGAGCCCTTTGAACGAGCCCTGGCGGCCATTAGGGAGTACCTGGCAAACATGTAATCCAAGACGGCTTTGCGCCGACTCTGAATAAAAATTTGTGTTCCTTCCTGATTTAAGGTTTCCTCAACTCTCTGGCGTCATTGGTCAAAAGTTGGCTTTTCCGACCATGCGCATTGTCTGATTGTCTCACGCATGTGTAGTGTATGTGCATGCCCCCCAAGTTTTGGCGATAGCTGCGATGTCGACGAAACTTGCTGAGAATAGTCATGTAGATCGCTGCCGGGGGTCCTGGGCGGATCATGGGGCGTGGGAGGGGAAAACGAATGCCTAAAGGCGATGCCCCATAAGGCATCGACTGTCGTGGGTCGGCCTATTGTGGCGATAGCCGACTCACGCGTTGATCCACACGCTCGGGTAGTATTTCTTTAGATATTTTCCGTTGAGGGCCCTTCCGAATACCTCCCCATCTAGTCCTTTCAGCATGTAGGCTCCTTTGGATACGCATTTGTGGACCTTGAAAGGCCCCTCCCAATTCGGCGACCATTTGCCGGATTTGTTATCTCTGGATCCGATTGGGAGTATGAGCTTCCAAACGAGCTCGCCTTCGTCAAATGATTTAGGGATGACCTTTTTATTGTAATGTCTGGCTACCCGTTGCTTATCTCTTGTTACTTTTTCTAAAGCTCTCATTCTGGATAAGGCAAGGTCCTCCGATTCGTCTATCATGAGATTGTAATAGTCGTCGGCTGTGAGTTGGTCTTGCAACTGAATGCGTCTTGAGCCGATTACGCTTTCCCATGGCAGTACCGCTTTGTGTCCATAGACCAGTTTGTATGGCGGAACTTGGATGGACCCATGACATGCCATCCGATAGGCCCACAAAGCTTCGGCCAATCGGGTGTGCCATTGTTTGGGATGCTCAGATATCTTTCTTTTGATCAGCTTGATTAAGCTTTTGTTTGACGCTTCGGCCTGACCGTTGGCTTGTGCGTAATACGGCGAAGAGTTAAGCGGCTTGATTCCCATGCCGTCGGCGAACCGGGTGAATTCGTCCGAGACAAAGATGGACCCTTGGTCGGTCGTTACCGTTTGCGGAATGCCGAACCTGTAGATGATGTGTTCTTTGATGAACTCGATTGCGTCTTTAGAATCCACTTTTCGGAGGGGAATCGCTTCTACTCATTTTGTGAAATAATCTGTGGCCACTAGTATAAACTTGTGCCCCTTGCTTGAAGGTGGATTGATTTGGCCGATCATGTCCATGCCCCACCCTCTGAAAGGCCATGGTTTAATGATCGGGTTCATGACCGACGCCGGAGCTCGTTGCACTGTGCCAAATTTTTGGCAGTCTTGGCATCCATTATAGTATTTAAAACAATCTTCTAGCATTGTCGGCCAGAAATATCCGGCTTGGCGAAGTAGCCACTTCATTTTGTGTGCCGACTGATGTGTGTCGCAGATTCCTTCGTGTACCTCTCCGATGGCCACTGTGGCTTGATCGGCGCTCAAACACTTGAGCAGTATGCCATCGATTGTCCGATAGTATAAATCTTCGTCGAGCAACACGTACCGCAACGCCTTGTACCGTAGCTTCCTTGTGGCCGATTGAGAAGGGTTTTTGAGGTAATTGTAGACGTCGAATCTCCAATCGTTGGTCGTGATGGTGGCAATGCCTATGTTGACGTCTCTTAGCATCGGCCGGTAGCCTGATGGCCTTTGAGCCAAGTCATTGGCCTCCGTGTTCTGCTCCCTGGAAATATGCTTCAAAGTGACTAGCCGAAAACCTTCCATTAACTCCCGGCACCGTTGATGATAGATCATCAGTGCGTCATTTTTGCACTCATATTCTCCTGACAATTGACTAATGACGAGCAACGAGTCTCCCATTATCTCGACCGCGTCAGCCTCCATTTCTCTGAGTAGGAGTAACCCCTTGAGGACGGCTTCATACTCGGCTTGGTTATTCGTAACGTGGGGGTCGATGGCGAAGGCGAACTCGAAGCTTGCCCCCTTGGGAGAGATAAGAACTAAGCCGATTCCACAGCCGTTGGTACATACTGAGCCATCGAAAGTCAAGGTCCAAGGCGTGATTTCTACGGAGCCGATTGACTCGTTTCTATGCTCCACAATGAGATCGGCCAGGGCCTGTCCCTTCACTGCCCTTGGGGCCTGATACCTCAGATCGAACTCGGTCAGCGCGAATATCCACTTTTCAATCCTCCCTTTGAGCACTGGAGTCGATAGCATGTACTTGACTACGTCGGCTTTGCAAGTTACGGTGCATTCATTTGACAGCAGATAGTGCCTTAACTTTGTACATGAGAAATAGAGGCACAGACATAGCTTTTCGACGGGCGAATATCTAGTCTCTGCATCTAGTAGCCGCCGGCTAAGATAGAAAATAGCCCTTTCCTTGCCATCGACTTCTTGGATCAGAACGAAGCTGATTGACTTGTCGTCGGCCGACAGGTACAGCTTGAATGACATTCCTTTCTGCGGGGGCATTAGAACTGGGGGAGAGCTTAAATAATTTTTTATATCATCTAACGCCTTCTGTTGTTCTGCCCCCCATGTGAATATCTGATCGGCCTTAAGCCGAAGCAATGGCGTGAACGGTTCCATTTTCTCTGAGAGGTTAGCTATGAACCGTCTAATGAAGTTTATCTTTCCGATCAATGATTGGAGTTGTCTTTTATCCTTAGGGGGTTGAATTGTCTTAATGGCATTAATGCTCCTTGGTGTTACTTCAATTCCTCTTTCATGAACGAGGAACCCTAAGAACTGCCCGGCCGACACGCCGAACGCACACTTAAGCGGATTCATCTTCAATCCATATTTCCTCGTCCGCTCAAGCACCTGCCTTAGATCTGCAATGTGGCTTTCTATCTCTTTTGATTTGACGACAACATCGTCGATGTATATCTCTACTAGTGCACCGATCATGTCGTGGAAAATATAATTCATTGCTCTTTGATATGTTGCCCCGGCATTCTTTAGGCCGAACGTCATCACCACCCACTCGTAGAGGCCGATCGCACCTGGGCATCGAAAAGCTGTCTTATGGACGTCCTCTTCGGCCATGAATATCTGGTTGTACCCTGCATTGCCGTCCATGAAGCTGATGATTTTGTGGCCTGAGGCGGCGTCGACAAGCAGGTCGGCTATTGGCATTGGGTATTCGTCTTTTGGGGTTGCCTTGTTTAGGTCTCTGAAGTCGATGCATACTCGAAGTTTGCCCTTCTTCTTTAATACTGGGACGATATTAGAGACCCATTCGGCATACCGGCAAGGCCAAATGAACCCTGCGTCGTATAGCCGAGTGATTTCGGCTTTAATTGCGTCGTACATATCGGCTTTGAACCTCCTAGGAGGTTGTTTGAATGGCCGATATCCTGCCTTGATTGGCAGCTGATGGACCACTATCGATCGGCTTAGACGGCATTTCAAGTATTCCCAAGCGAAGCAATCTTTATATTCTTTTAATAATTCAATAAGTTGGGATCTACAAAGAGGAGATAAATTTTTACTAATGTACGTCGGCCTTGGCTTGTCGCCAGATCCGATGTCGATCTCTTCGAACTCATCGGCTGACGTGAAGCCTTGTCCTAACTTGCCATCGTCTTCGTCCGCGGTGGCTACGCCGAGCACGCTGGATCCCTCCACCATGTCTTGTTCAAAGCAGCAGCCGCGGCTCGTCGCTTCCGATGGGCTGCATTGTTGAATTGGACACGTTTAGAAAATCGGCTTGCCAGACTTTCCCAGATAAACATTCGATGCCTTCGATTTCCCAAAGCGACAAATCGGCACCGACGATACTAACCGACTCTGTCGGCGGCACGATCTCGATCCTATCGCCGTCCCACTGGATGAGGCCCTGGTGCATTGTAGAAGGGATGCAACAGTTAGCGTGGATCCAGTCCCTTCCGAGCAGCAGGCTGTAAGACCCCTTCCCGTCGATGACAAAAAACGTCGTGGGCATAGTTTTGTTGCCGATGGTTAGCTCGACGTTGAGAACGCCTTTGGTCTCTGATGGGTTGCCGCTGAAGTCCTTGAGTACCATGTTGGTTTTGATCAGGTCTTCGGCTCCTTTTCCAAGCTTTCTAAAAGTTGTGTAAGGCATGAGGTTGACTGCCGCTCCCCCATCAACTAGCATTTTGGAAATCGGCTTGGCGTTGATGAATCCTTTAACGTACAACGGCTTCAGATGTCGATTTTCGGTCCCTTCCGGCTTGTCGAAGATGGCCTGGTCCGGCGAGATCATTAGTTTTGCCGGGTCATCTTTGATAGTATCTGCGTCGGCTTCGGGGGCACTGAATTCGGCGGGCAACACGAAGACCATGTTGACCGATGCGGTAGCTTTACCCCTTCCCCATGGCTGCCCTTCTGGCTTGGTCGGCGGGGCTTTCTTCGCCTTGCTCTTCGGTGGCTGTAGCGTTCTCCCGCTTGGGTACCCACTGTCTCTTAATCTTGCCCAACCGACGGCGTTGTTCGTATATCATTTGTGCCACCTCGTCCTCTCTCCCTTCACGCTTAAGCCGCTGAATTCTCCTCTTCTGGGTCTTTGTAAATAGATCGGACGGGCACCACTGGGGATTGGTCGATCCCTCTTCGTCGGCCTCCTTGTTACTGTGACCGTCCCGACCCTGATCCTCGTCGACGAAGAAGTCTTGATGGATCGGACCGAGCCGATCGTGGACCGGTCGTCGTCTTCGGCTAAGTTGGACGGCTCTGGGAATAAACCAGACTGGGCTTGTGGATGTCGAGCTCCTGCGTTCGTCATGACTGTGATGATTGTTGCATGCCGGGCAGTCTTCCAGTGTTGGTAGTCTTATGCCGGATTCCCAGCAATGCCTGAAGAAGCCGCAATGCCAATGTGGATCGTCATGGCTCGGTGTGCTCCGTCGGCTTTGTACTCTTGGCTCGTGCCGGCGAGGTGCTTCGTCGTAGATTTCTTCACGCCGAGACCGATATTGACGGTAGTATCTGCTTCGCTCGTGGATCGGCTGTCGGCCGGCCGACCTGATAACTGGGCGCACCATGTTGATCTGTGCGGTGGGGTTTTCAATCTGGCCCTCTCCTGTTTCGGCCTCGATCACCATACCGGCTAAGCCGTACGTCGTTCTGCCCTGCTGATCAACTCGTCCGAGGCCGGCATGGACTGTGTTGACCAGGAACGGATTGTCGTCTACTTTCATGGGCCGACTCGAGTCGGCAAAGTTTAACTTCCCGGCCTCGATGGCCGATTGGATCTGCTGCCTGAAGACTTTGCAATCGTTCGTGGCGTGAGACGTGGAGTTGTGCCACTTGCAGTATTTCTTCTTCTTCAACTCTTCGGCGACGGGATCACATGATTTTCGGGCAAGTGAATCTGTTTCTCTTTGAGCGTAAATCGAAGATCTTGTCGGCTTTAGTGATGTCAAAATCGTATTTCTCTTCTTTAGCCGTCTTCAGTAGCCATTGGCAGACGATGGCCTTCTTGTTCTTAGCCCATTCGGCTGCCGCCACTTCCGTTTCGTCGTCGTCGGATCCATAATCTGAATCGACGACGACCTGTGTTATGGTTTTGACGGCCTTCCTGGTTTCTTGGAAACGTTGTTCGTGGGCCGTTACCCTGCGCCGGTGGGCTAGACTTTCGAAGTCTGCGCGAGAGAATCTTTCCCGATTGGCGCGATTAGACCATGGAAGGCTAAATCGGCGTGGGCGTCGATAGCACCAGCGTAGCATCGGTTTCTCATTTCTCGAAGCGCTGAATGTAGTCTGAACCGATTCATTATGTTTTTGCTGGTGAGGTCCGACAACTTCATTTCATGGTTGCCAGAATAAAAATAGCTATGAAACTGTTTCTCAAGATCGGCCCAACTCGAATCGAGTTGTAAGGCAACGAGGAGAACCAAGTGAAGGTCGATCTGAAAGAGAAAGGGAAAAAGCCGAACTCTCAAGGGGTCGTGCCGATGCTTCACCACATTGTGCTAAGAATCGGTGATATGCTCGTAAGTAGATACGTTGTCTTGTCCTGAGAACTTGGAGAAATCCGGGATTTTGTACCGGTTGGGCAACGGAATTCTTTCGAAATGCTCCGGGTAAGGGTACCAGTACATATTTCCTGAGTCTTTTGGTTTGAGGCCAAATTGATCTCGCATAACATCTGCGATTAGTTCGGCCCAAGTCCTATTGTCTTGCTGTATCGGCTCGTATGGGTCATATGGCATACGCGCCTGCCGATACATCTGTGGCGGTGTCTGAGGCCGGTAATGATGATCCTGACGGCCCTCTTGGTATTGGTAACAATGATCAGCGGGTGGCGGCCGAGATTCCGGTGGTGGCGTTGGCGGGTGCGGAAGCATTGTCGGCCCAGGCATTCTGCTGTCGCCATGGTCAATCGGCTCTGTCGCGATTATGATGAAATATGTCGAATTGACCTTGGGGCAGCGGCTGTTGTCGGTTTAGAATAGTGACCGTTGGTTTCACAGCCGTCCCGCTTGGACTCAAGCGGCCGACTCCTCCTGGCGGGTTGGGCTGCGCTATTAGTGGAAGCGGCCGGTCTTGGGTGACTAGTGTCCTGTAATCAGGAAACTTGCCATCCGTGAAATATGTAGGGCCCCTTTGCAGCTGCTCGGCCACCTTGGCATCAACCACATGAGAAATCATATTGTTAAGGGTGTTGACCGGGATCTTGCTCTGGTTGACCAGTGCGTGATGGACGGCCGAGTCGATCCGATCTTGCAAAGAGTACACGACGATCGTCCCGCACTTGAGTTGGTTCTTCCACTTTCTGTTTGCCCTTCGCATCACTCAACGAGGACGCTATGGTGTCGTTGAGACTGAACTTGTACTTTTGGTGGACCGTTCCAGACCTTGTTTGGGTGAAGGATTGAAGATAATTGTTCGGAGTTCCTCCACCATCCTCTTATACTCGGCTTGCTGTTCGGTACCGATAGTTGATCCATTTTACGGGCACGACATTGTCTGTGTGATGCCGAGGATCTTGGAGTCGACCATCTTGCCGGTGAGTCTATTCGTCCGAGTCGAGCCGACAAAGATAGTCCCAGGGTGTGCCAAGAAGCGTGTTGACGAGAAATCTCTCTCACGCGCGGCCTGGGAGATCGCTTGACTCCGGTGCAGGTCCTTCTTAGCTCGCCGCAATGTGTAGAGCGTGCCGATTGATTTGATCGCCAATCAACAAGAGAAATACAAGAAAATATTCATTAAGCGTTAGGTCAAACCCCCGCGGGATCGGCCGAGGAACTCGATGAACGTATATATGCTATTCCAAGCCATATTTGGGCCAAGCGACCGAAGCGCATCGGCTATGCCAAGACAATCATCGGCCATCCAATCCAAATATGACGAAGAATAACAAATATACAGATCAATAAACCAGCCGACGCCAGGAAACTGACATTAAATCGGCTGATGTTCCAATGAAATCTCGTGCAGGCACAACATTCCTAGATTAAGGACGTAAGTAAGCGCAATCTAGACACGAACTACGGTCCTACCGCCTATCTGATAACAATTATATTGACAGAAACATATTAAGATAAATAAGGTCGGCTGAAACCCCGACGCTATCCCCAGATAATGTAAATCCAAAAGAATGGATTGCCAACGATTCTAAAGACGACTTAACAGTTCGACCCTGATGCAGCATTAAGTATCAAAAGAAGCATTCAATCTATTGCTTTCGACTTACACTCCGTAAGATGGTAGATACTGCATACGAATCAACCAGCCCTTAAACCTAGCCTTGTTGACCACACGCCCTCGAAAAGATGAGTCAACTACAAGATAGATCTAAACACCGAATTGGTTCATATGCACTATATGATATACATCGTAGTAAAACTATTGAATCCAATGTGTCATTGCGATGGAAGCATCAGAAACAAGTAATCTCACCACTAATGACAAACCTTTACCTGAGTTTGGGGATCGAGACGATGCAGCCCAAAGCCAAACAGGGTGTTCGTCTAAAAGGAAAAGGATGGCGATGCGCCGAAGATTAGATTGATTGAATCGTCCTTACACACACAGGGTCTCGGGTCCTATTTATACCCGTGATACAAATATTTGTAACAACTTCGGACTCTATCTAAACTACTTTTTAAAACATCATCTCATCCCTAACGAGATCCATTACAACTAACAATTTAACAAACTCCTAAAATACGAGATATTTGCCATTACGGGACTCTATCCATAGGTGGCGTATCTTTAAACGCGCAATTAACATCCGAACCCCCACTTATCTTTAAGTTTCTGCATTGGATACGGCTTTATCTCTTCTGAACTCGAAATCGGCTGTCGGCTGTTCCATTCAACCTATTCTCAGCCGACCAGCCCTGCAGCCGATTACTCTTTTAGCCGATACAGCCCCTGACCTCAGCCGATCTGATTCCACCTTGCTTTCTTAGGACTTGGGAACCTCGTTACCAAATTCCAGTGTTAACACAAACCAACTCGCACGCCTAATTCATCAAAGGTAGCCAAGGACGGACCTGCACTGGAGTGAAGCAGATCTCCCTGGCCAGTGCGTGGGAAAGATTTCTCATCAACACACTTCTTGGCACGCCCAGTGGGACCAATTGACTCGGGTAACAGAGTCAACGTGATGGTTAACGTCAAGAGCCCCGAGATCAGCGAGGAAAACACGGTTCCCGTCAAGATGGAACAATTGTCGGTTGAGCAATTGGCCGACTACAAGAAGATGGTGGAGGAAGCTGAGGCCAACTATCGCAATCTTTTGCCCGGACAGTGCAGGGCCGTTCTGAAATACAAATTCAGCATGGATGACTTGAAGGCTTCCTCCTCAGATGATACAAAAGGAAAACACAAGGTCGAGGAGCCGAAGCAAGAACAAGACGATCCGGGACTGCACATTTTGCAAGACCGAATCGACTTGGTTGTGCATCACACTCTTGTTAATCAGAGTGGCATCTTAGTCAACACCCTCAACAACATGATTGCCACTGTGGTTGACTCAAAGGTTGCCGATCAACTACAGCGGGGGCCGACTTATTTCACTGATGGCTTGTTCCCCAAATACAGGGTCTTTGCAACCCAGAATGGACCGGTGCCACCACCAGTACAGTCGGGACCACCAGGAGGGGTCCTCAGTCAGGCGAATGCATCTGCATCGGCTTCAAGGCCGTCACCCGTCGTTCTGAACCGGCAGCAACCACCTCCCCAGGGACAACTAGCCGGCATGTTCGATTTCAATCGACACCAAGAACCGATCGCCAACCTCATTCAAGGGGCACAGTACAACGCCGGCAGCCGGCGGCTCTTCCCTGACCAACCGCCACCGCCGGTGAATCGGTTGCCTCCCGCTGTCGACCCAGTTCAATATCAGTACCAGGGAGGCCAACATGACCAACATTATCGGCCGCAGACACCGCCACCTCTGTATCGGCAAGCACCCGTGCAATACGATCAATATGAGCCGATATAGCACGCCCAAGATAACAGGACTTGGGCCGATTTGATTGCCGACGTCATGCGCGATCAATTCGGCCTCAAACCAAAAGATTCTGGCAATATGTATCTGTTAACACTGGAATTTGGTAATAAGGTCCGTGAGTCCTAAGGAAGCAAGGTGGAATCAGAATCGGCTGAGGTCAGGGATTGTATCGGCTAAAAGAGTAATCGGTGGGTGAGTCGGTGGGAAATGGAACAACAGACCGATTCAAAGTTTAAAAGAGATAAGACCGTATCCAATGCGAAACTTGAAGATAAGTGGGGATTCGGATGTTAATGGCGCGTTTTAAGATATTGCCACCTATGGATAAAGTCCTGAAATGACAGTTGTATCTGTAATTTAGGAGTTTGTTAAATTGTTAGTTGTAATGGATCTCGTTAGGGATGATATGTTGTTTAGATAGAGTCCGAAGTTGTTAGAGATATTTGTATTTCGGGTATAAATAGGATCCGAGATCCTGTGTATGAAGACACTTCAATCAATCTAATCTTCGGCGCATCGCCATCCTTTTCCTTTTGGACGAACACCCTGTTTGGCTTCGGGCTGCATCGTCTCGATCCCCGTACTCAGGTAAATGTTTGTCGTTAGTGGTGAGATTACTCGTTTCTAATGCTTCCATCGCAATGACACATTGGATTCAGTAGTTTTGCTACGCTATATATCATATAGTGCGTATGAATCAGCCTGGTGTTTAGATCTATTTTGCGGTTGACTCATCTTGTCGAGGATGTGTAGTCAGCGATACTAGATCTAAAGGCTGGTTGGTTCGTATGCAGTATCTACCATCTTACGAAGTGTAAATCGAAAGTGATAGATTGAATGCTTCTTTTGATACTCAATGCTGCATCAAGACTGAACTATTGAGTCGTCTTTAGAGTCGTTGGCAATGTATTCTTTTGGACTTACATTATCTGGGTATAGCGTCAGGGTTTCAGCCGACCTTATCTGTTTTTATGTGTTTCTTTTAATATGATTGTCATCAGATCTGCTGTAGGGCTGTAGTTTGTATCTATATTGTGTTTACTTACGCCCTTAATCTTGGAATGTTACGTTTGTGCGAGAATCATTGGAGTATCAGCCGATTTAATGTCAGTTTCCCGGGGTCGGCTGGTTTATTGATCTGTATATTCGTTATTCTTCGTCATATTTGGGCCGGATGGCTGATGATCGTCTTGGCGTAGCCGATGCGCTTCGGTCGCTTGGTACAAATATGGCCGGGAATAGCATGTGTACGATTACGGATTTCCTCGGTCAATACCGCGGGGGTTTGACCTAACGCTTAACGGATACTTTCTTGTATTTTCTCTTGTTGATTGGCAGATCAAATCAACTGGCATGCTCTACACATCGTAGGCAGCTAGGAAGGACCTGCATTGGAGTCAAGCAGATCTCCCAGACCAGCGCGTGAGAGAGATTTCTCGTCAACAGTATTGGTATCCATACCCAGAACATTTTGAGAGGGTGCCACCGCCCAACTGATACAAAGTCCCAGATTTCTCCAAGTTCTCAGGGCAAGACAATACTTCTACATACGAACACGTCAGCCGATTCCTGGCGCAATGCGGGGAGGCATCGGCTACAGACGCCCCAAGGGTTCGCTTATTCCCGCTCTCATTATTGGGATCGACCTTTACTTGGTTTTCTTCACTACCTTACAATTCCATCCAAAGCTGGGCCGATCTCAAGAAACAATTCCACAGCTACTTCTACACTGACAACCATGAGATGAAGCTGTCGGACCTGACAAGCATTAGGCAGAAACATGAGGAATCAGTTTAGGATTACATTCAAAGATTCAGGGAGATGAGGAACCGCTGTTTATAGCCTGGTGCTGTCCGATTCCCAGTTAGCCGATTTGGCTTTTCATGGACTGCTCCCGCCGATCCGTGAAAGGTTTTTGGCTCAAGACTTTGATAGCTTAGCACATCTGGTGCAGAGGTTGACGGCCCACGAGCAAGGATTCAGGAATCAAGGAAGGATGTCAAGAAGGTTGCCCACGTCATTGTCGAGTCTGATTCAGAAACAAGTGACGATGACGCAGAAGTTGCTGCAGCCGAATGGACCAAAAATAAAAAGGCTATTGTCTGTCAATGGTTGCTGAAAACTGCTAAGGAGGAGAAGTACGACTTCGACATTACCAAGGCCGATAGGATCTTTGATTTATTGCTGAAGGAGAAGCAGATTCAGCTTCCTCCCAACCACACGATCCCATCGGCCGAAGAACTTAAAAAGAAGAAGTACTGCAAGTGGCACAACTACACCTCCCATAGCACTAACGACTGTAAGGTTTTCAGACAACAAATCCAGTCGGCTATTGGGGCCAGAAAGTTGAAGTTCGCCGATTCACCTCGGCCAATGAAAGTCGATGGCAATCCCTTCCCGGTCAACATGGTTCTGGCCGGCCCCAGGCGAGCTGATCGGCAGAACAGAGTGACGCACGGCTTAGCCAAAACTCTCAAAGGGGTTAAGGCCAAAAAGAAATCGGCTAGAGATCAAGCTGCACCAGTCAATATGGTGCATTCCACCGGCCGATCGGCCGATCGGTGACCCAGGCGCATGGACCCCATGCCCCGTTTTTAACAACTCTTTCGTGAGGAAGAGGAGGCCCGACATGGCTAGCCTTACATCAAGGAGCCCGAGGTCAGGGGACTCCAATTCGTCAGAAACCACAGTGGTTACGACCCGCACTGGCGCTGTGAGTTTTTTCGATTCTGTTGGGAATCGGGGATGAAGCTGCCGACGATAGACAACTGCCCGGCCTGCAGCGAATATCATGAAGACGAATACAGGGATCATCCGATGCAAAGCCCTGCCCAATTCGTCCTCAGGGCCGTGCAGCTTAACCAGAGGTGGCAATCGGTACATGATCGGCTTGGGCCGATCCACCAAGACTTCTTCCAAAACGAAGACAAAGACGAATGCTACGAAGAAGAAGGCGAAGATGAGCAATCGGCTAACACCCAATGGTGCCCTTGGAACCTCTTCACTAAAACATAAAAGAGAAGCATCCAGCGGCTCAAGAGCGAGGGGCGAGAGAAAAAAGTACGACGGATGATCCGACAACAACAACGTCGGCAAGGCGCAAAACAATGGCGCGTCAAGAGACAAGCGCCGACTGCCGACGAGAGCCCATCCGATGAGAGCCCAACCGACCAAGCTAGGAGGATGGCAAAAGGAAAAGGAAAAGCTACTGCATCGGTTAACATGGTCTTTATACTACCAGCCGAATTCAGTGCCACAGAGGCTGATGTAGATAGCGTGGAAGACGCCTTGGCAAAACTAGTACCTCTCCACCGAACAAGCTGTTTTTGAAAACCCGAGGGGAACGACAATCGGCACCTCAAACCACTGTACGTGAAAGAATTTGTTAACGGGAAGCCGATGTCAAAGATGCTTGTCGATGGAGAGGCAACAGTCAATCTCATGCCCGATGCCACTTTTCGGAAGCTGGGCAATGGAGCCCAAGATCTGATCAAGACGAACATGGTGCTCAAAGACTTCGACGGCAATCCATCGGAGGCCAAGGGCGTGCTGAATGTCGAACTGACCTTCAGCAGCAAAACCGTGCCCACAACATTCTTTGTCATCAACAGGAAGGGATCTTACAGCCTACTACTTGGGAGGGACTGGATCCATGCAAACTGTTGCGTCCCTTCCACAATGCATCAAAATCTGATCCAATGGCAAGGCGGCAGGATTGAAATCGTGCCAGCCAAGAGGTCAGTGAGCATTGCTAACGCCGATTTGCCACTTTGGAAAATCGATGGTATTGATTATCTGTCCGACAAAATCTGGCAAGTCGATTTTCTAAAGGTGTCCGATTATGCCATACAACCTATTGGAGACGAAGAGCCTCAATTATTACTTTGAGGGCGTCGTGGAGGGCTCGAACGTTTACGGCAAGGACACTACGAACGACAACAATAGCAAGCTTGGGCAAGGTTTTATGTCGGCCGACGAGCTCGAAGAAATCGATATAGGTCTTGGAGACAGGCCTAGGCCGACATACATTAGTAAAAATTTGTCTTCTCGTCGTAGATCCCAGCTTATTGAATTATTAAAGGAATATAAAGGTTGTTTTGCTTGAGAGTATTTCGAGATGCCTGGTCTTAGCCCGTCTATTGTTGTGCATCGGCTGCCTATCAAGCCGGGCTATCGGCCATACAAACAGCCTCCTATGAGGTTTAAAGCCGATATGTATGATGCGATCAAAGCCGAAATCACTCGACTATACGATGCTAGATTCATTCGGCCTTGCCGATATGTAGAGTGGGTTTCAAATATTGTTCCAGTAATGAAAAAGAGTGGCAAACTTAGGGTGTGTATTGATTTCACAGACCTCAACAAAGCTACCCCTAAGGACGAATACCCAATGCCCATGGCCGATTTGCTCGTAGATGCTGCTTCTGGCCATAAGATCATAAGTTTTATGGATGGTAATGCAGGTGATAATCAGATATTTATGGCCGAAGAAGATATCCACAAGACTACTTTCAGATGTCCAGGAGCAATCGGCTTGTATGAGTGGGTCATCATGACGTTTGGCTTGAAGAATGCTGGAGCAACTTATCAAAGGGCCATGAATTACATTTTTCATGATATGATCGGCTCTCTGGTTGAAATTTACATTGATGATGTTGTTGTCAAATCCAGGGAATATGGAAAACCATATAGCCGATCTTAGACAGGTTTTGGAGCGGACAAGGAAATATGGCCTGAAGATGAATCCACTGAAATGCGCGTTCGGCGTGTCGGCCGAGCAATTTTTAGGGTTTCTTGTTCATGAGAGAGGGATTGAGGTTACATCCAGGAGCATTAATGCCATCAAAACGATACAGCCTCCGAAGGACAAGAAGCAGCTACAATCTTTGATCGGCAAAATCAACTTCATCAGGCGATTCATAGCCAATCTTTCGGAAAAAATGGAGCCGTTCACACCATTGCTTGGCTGAAGGCCGATATAACATTCACTTGGGGGCAGAGCAGCAAAAGGCATTAGACAACATCAAGGATTACTTGAGCTCGCCTCCAGTTTTGATTTCTCCGCAAAAAGGGGTATCATTCAAACTGTACCTATTAGCCGACGATAGGTCCATCGGCTCAGTCCTGATTCAAGAGGTCGAAACAAAAGAAAAAGCCATCTTTTATCTCAGCCGACGGCTATTGGACACAGAGACTAGATATTCACCAGTGGAGAAACTATGTCTTTGCCTATATTTTTCATGTACAAAGTTGAGGCATTATTTATTATCCAACGAATGCATGGTGGTGTGCAAAGCCGATGTAGTCAAACACATGCTATCGGCTCCAGTACTCAAAGGATGAGTTGGGAAGTGGATTTTAGCTTTAATGGAATTTGACTTAAGACATCAGGCACCCAGGGCAGTTAAAAGACACGCCATAGCCGATTTCATCGTAGAACACAGAGATGGTTCAATCGGCTCGGTGAAGATTATGCCTTGGACTTTGACGTTCGATGGCTCGGTTTGCACGAATGGATGCGGTATTCGCTTGGTCATCATATCACCAAGGGAGGCAAGCTTTGAATTTGCTTTCTCAATCAACCCCCATGCCACAAACAACCAAGCCGAATACAAGGCAGTGCTCAAGGGATTGCGTCTTCTCAAGGAAGTTGAAGCCGACGCTATCGAAATAATGGGAGATTCACTGTTAGTCATCAGCCAATTGTTAGGAGAATATGAATGCAAAAATGATGCGTTGATGGTCTACTATCAACGATGCCGGGAATTGATGGACAACTTTCGGCTAGTAACATTAAAACACATCCCCAGAGAACAGAATGCAGAAGCCAATGATTTAGCTCAAGGGGCATCGGGCTACAAGCCGATGACAAAAGATGTTGAGATAGAGATTGCTACCATAACAGACGACGACTGGAGATTTGATGTCTACAACTATCTGCAAAACCCCTCCCAGTCGGCTTCAAGGAAGTTGCGCTACAAGGCTTTGAGATATGTCTTGCTCGATGAAGATTTATATTATCGGACGATCGATGGAGCATTGCTCAAGTGTCTCAGTGTCGATCAAGCCAAGGCGGCTATCGGGGAGGTGCATAAAGGGATATGCGGCACACATCAATCGGCTCACAAGATAAAATGGCAACTTCGAAGAACAGGGTATTTTTGGCCGACGATGCTGGAGGATTGTTTCAAGTACTACAAGGGCTCCCAGGATTGTCAGAAGTTTGGAGCTATACAAAGGGCACCAGCATCGGCTATGAACCCAATAATCAAGGCATGGCCCTTCAGAGGTTGGGGAATCGACATGATCGGCCAGATCAATCCACCCTCAAGCAAGGGACATAAATTCATACTGGTGGCAACAGATTATTTCACAAAGTGGGTGGAAGCAATTCCTTTAAAGAAGGTTGATTCAAAGGACGCAATCGAGTTTGTTAAGGAGCACATCGTATACCGATTCGGCGTCCCTCAAACAATAACAACAGATCAGGGATCTATCTTCATATCGGACGAGTTTGTTCAGTTTGCTGACAGCAAGTTGCTCAATTCTTCACCGTATTATGCTCAGGCTAACGGGCAGGCAGAGGCCTCAAACAAGAGTCCAATCAAGCTGATAAAGAGGAAGATCGCTGAATATCCTAGACAATGGCACAACCGATTAGCCGAATCTCTTTGGGCCTATCAGATGGCTTGCCACAGATCAATCCAAGTCCCTCCATATAAATTGGTTTATGGACATGAAGCAGTCCTACCGTGAAAGAACATCATCGGCTCGAGAAGAATTCAGTTACAAGATCAGCTTACAGCCGATGATTACTACAACCTCATGGTGGATGAATCAGAAGATCTGATGTTGTCACGGATGAGGGCCTTGAAAAAGGTAACAAGAGATAAGGAACGAGTAGCCCGCCATTATAACAAGAAGGTCGTGCCTAAGTCTTTTGAAGAGGCGAACTTGTTTGAAAATTGATATTGCTGATCGGATCAAGAGACAATAAGTTCGGCAAGTGGTCACCGAATTGGGAAGGGCCTTTCAAGATCCACAAATGTGTCTCTAAAGGAGCTTATATGCTAGAAGGTTTGGATGGAGAAGTGTTTGGGAGGGCTCTGAATAGCAAATATTTAAAGAAATATTACCTAAGTGTATGGATCAACTCATGATTCGGCTATGGTTGTGCCGATTCATGTTAGCCGATGCATTGTAACACATGCATCGCCTTTAGGACGTTTTTACTCCAAGTTTTTCCCCTATTTTTTTCTACATTGGCTCAGCTTAGCCGACAGCGACAATATGTTTGATTCGATAATTTTGCTAATGCTGGAAACACCATCAACAAAATTAGGAGGCATATACAATACAATATGATATCGAGGAGACAGCGAATTTTCCAAAATTTTTGACATCTTCAAGCAAGTTTAATGTGATCGGCAAGCATGCATTAAGTGGAGATCAAGTAAGGCAAGCCGATTACAGAAGAGAGTTCAAATCAGTTACAAGGGATAAGAAAGCCGATTACAAGAAACAGTTAGATTACAAGATTTACGAGTTTTGCCCCAACTATTACAGCCGACTCAATGCCCAAAGAACTCAGCAATGGCCGAGATCGCTTTACAACAGATCTCGTCAATGTCTTCGATCGCCTTAACGTCGGCTGCATCGGTCCCAGTCACTGGTTTCATCGCCTTTGTCAGATCTGTCAGATAGGACACGGCCGCCTTGATGCTGGATCATTCATCTTCTATCTCCTTCAGCAGGCCGGCCACGTATTCTTCTTGGACTGCGATCTCGGTCTCAATCTGGACAAGTACAACTACCACTTTGTCCCGTCATGCGCGAAGCCGATCGAGTGTGGCAATCGGCTCTGTCTTCAACGCATCAAACTTGGCCTTCTTCGCCTTGATCTCTTCTTGGTTAGATTTGATGGCCGCTGCTAGTGATTTGTTTTCTCAATGATCAGCTATGCGCTGCTTTGCCCGCTCGTATTTATGCCGATGCGCTTCAAGAAAGGT
The DNA here is from genome assembly GCA_019925245.2 of Oryza australiensis. Lineage (NCBI taxonomy): Eukaryota > Viridiplantae > Streptophyta > Magnoliopsida > Poales > Poaceae > Oryza > Oryza australiensis. Next base: position 2,907,523 of record JAIFGZ020000478.1, read on the forward strand.
TGTTGGTGCGATCGTATCAGCCAACTCGTCTGGAAGCTTGGCTTGGATCTCTTCGAACCGATTATGGACGAAGCCGCAATCGGCTACCAGCGCGTCCATTGAGCCCTCCAGCCGATTAGCGATGTTGGCTAGCGTGGTCCTTAGGTCTTCGTCAAGCGGCACCAGGGCCCTGTCAACTGTCTCATCTGGGTCGATGAACTCTGACAGGTCGAAGCCCAGGAGATCGGCTACGCTCTGCCAGATAAACAACAATTATAGCATGGACAAAGGTCATGGAGCCAATTGCGGGGAAGATAGTGGTAATACTCACTTGGACTGCTGGGACCGACATAGCTTCGTCATCGGCATTCTTATCGCCTGCAGCCGACGGAGTATGTTCACCGGATACCTGGGGGCAGGTGTCGGGGCGCGAGGAGGCTAAAAAGGGTACAAGGTTAAAGATCGGTTAATAAGAGAAAGTATGCAGAGTCAAGATAACTTACTGAACGGCGAGGAGCCATTTTCTTCCTGGTGGCTAACTTCTTTCCTCTGTCGATGTAAAAGGTATAGTAAGACAAGTATGAATAAATAAGTCAAGGGGGCAAAAGCACTAAAAGTCTCTTACCGGCGTCGGATGGACGGAGCGTTTTGGTGGACTTGGCGTTTTCTGCACAGAGGCCTCGTCGACCGACGGAGTTCGAGCGTACTTGTCGGAGGAGCTTGATTCGGCCGTTGCGTCATCAAGGGCTTTTTCCATCTCCTCATCCTGAACCTCTTCATCGAGCACGGCATCGACGTCCGGGTCGATGGGGGGTAGATCATCGGTTGGGCTTGGTTTTTGCTTCTTGGCAGGCTTCTTCTTCGTCGCAACCGGAGCAGCGGTGGCCGACGGCTTGTCCCGTTTTTGCCAATGGAGAGGTTCGCAGGTTTGACCGTGGAGGAGGGTTGACACTTCGGCACGTTGAAGCCGATTATGGATGGCGCCAACCCAAAGCCGCTTGGCAGCACGCCGGGCCCATAACTGATGGCCACTCCTGATCGGCTGGCCCGGGGAAGAGAAAGATCGTTCGTCTGCAGGGACAAAAGCGTGAGTAATAAGACATGTATATTATAGCCGATAAAGGAGAAAGGTCTAGAAAAGAATGGCTTACCGATGGAAGCATGTCCGGGTCAACGGTGGTAAGATACATGGAAGCCGATTGGTGGAATATGTGTGATTTCCATTCTGCCCACCATAGACTGAAGGCACTTCTCCTTGAGACTGCCAGCTCGATGACCCCGAAACTGCCAAGAGGAGGGCTTGGAAAGTTTAATAGCCGAAGCATCATGATTTCGCTGTTAATAATGCCTCTGGTTTAGATCTTGTCTGAGTAGTACAGCCCAATCGGCAGTTGACCTAGCCCAAGTTGCCTTGCAGCTATCATCGGATGATAGAACTCGTAGCTCTTCTGAATGTTTCATCCTTGGTGGATGCCGACCGATAGGATGCAAGGAGAGATGGTAGTGGTAAAGATCTCTCTCGGCTTGTCAAACTTTGGAGAATTGATCTCGTCTAGCCGAAGATCGTCTGGCAGCTCAAATTTGCTCAATTTATCATACACAAACCAAATGGTAGAATCGGCTGAGAATCCGTTGTAGAAGTTGCTAAACCAGTTTTTGAAATATTCGGCTGATAGCTTCGAGCCCGAATAAGAGGAGGCAACTTCTCCATACGACATACAACGCCGAGTGGTTATCTCTTTGTCATCACGGTGTTTCGGCTCGGCTAGGGGGAAATCGGCCTCAAACAGGCTTGGCCGATTTGCAACTTTATAGGTGTGCAGGTTGAGCCACAGCTGAAGCAACCACTAGGGGCCTCGGGTGTTGATAGATTGTTTTAAACCTAGCTTCATTGGCACACCACTCAGCATTTGATACAAGTAGCCGAGCAGATATTTTCCCAGGGGGATTTTCCTTTTCTACACTAATGCTTTTGCTACGTGTTGCCAGTTGGTGGTCGACCCACAACTCGATCAGCAGAAAACGAATTTCTCCAACCATATCATCAAGAAAGCTGCATGTTCCCTATCGAAGACTGAGCCGTCCTTCATGTTCATTGATATGAATCCGCTCCAGCCGCCGATGCTCTTGGTCTTGAAATTGTGGTGGCGCTTGATATTTAGGTCAGAGGGGGCAACAGCCGATGTTATGTCCAGACCGGTTAGCATGACTATGTCCATAAAAGTTGGTGTCATCGGTCCTTGCCTAAAGAGGAACGTGTTCAGCGTGTCCGACCAAAAATAGCTAGCAGCCGATAGCATTGGTTCATCCTTCGACATGTCGGCTAAAGTCAGAGTTAAGCATTGGTCGATCCCTATCTCGTCCCAGATGGCTTGCTTGCTAGCCGACATTCTAGCATACCAGGATGGCCAAGATTTGTCTGTTGAGGGCCAGTATTTTAAGGTCCCTGTCCAGTAAGATAAGTCTGGGGAACAAAACCTAAAGGGGATCCGATTGGTTTCAGCGTTGATGAACTCGGTAGAGTCTAGGTTACCAATCGGCCCTAATAGCAGTTGGTCGGGATGAAGAAGGCTAGGGATCGCAATTTGTTGGGATAGGTGCTACAAATAGCAAGAAGGAATAATGAAATCAACAAGAGGAAGAAAAATAAGGGCCCGTTTGGATGGAAGAAACCGTTCCATTTCTGGGCAGAAACAGGAGAATCCGTTCCAAACGGTGTTTTGCACAAGTGATTCAGAACCGAAACGTTTTCGACTTTACATGTCTCATCGCGAAACGGGTCTAGACTAGTTTCTCCAGATTCACGAACGGTTTCCCACGGAGCCCCTCTCCCACACCCCACAGGCGCACGCACCTCAGAGAGGGAGCCCAGCCCCTTGGTCCCGCCGCCCGCTCCCGCCGCGCGCCGCCGACGCGCCCGCTCCCGGCCGCTCGCTCGGCGCCGCCTCCATCACGGCCGCTCGCACCATCGACGGCCGCGCAGCCCCGCCCCAAGTCGTGCGTCACCATCCCTAAGTCGCGCAGCTCCGTCCCTCCGGCCGCGCCGCCGTCCTCGGCCGCTCGCGCCACACGAAGCCGCTCGGCGCTGCTGTCTCCTCTAGCCGAACGGCACCGCCCCAACCCAGATCCAAAGTGCCCTCGCCCCTCGGCCGCTCGGTGCCGCCGCCCGGCCTCCGGACGCTCGGCGTCGTCGCCCGACCTCCGAGCGCGATCGCGCCATCCGGATCGTGCGCCATCATCGCCCAAGCACCTCCACCAAGGTATGTGGTATGTATGATATGAATCTTGGAGCCGTTGCATGCATGGTCAAGACTGTGTAGAATAGGTGACATAGACATACAGTAGAAGAATACTAGAAACTAGAGTATATATGAAATAGATAGTATAGCTTTGCTCTCTATGTAGGAAAATATCCAGTGAATGCAAGGTATAGCTATGCAAGTCAATGGGTGATTTTTGCTCTGTTTGAGGATGATTTTTGAGTGTGAATGCAAGTTATAGCTATGCAGGTCAGTGGTTGATTTTTGCTCTGTTTGAGGATGATTTTTGAGTGCGGATGCAAGTTATAGCTATTCTGTGGATTTGGAACTATTTTTTATGCTATTCCTACTCTGCTATTGAACTGAGTTAAGTCCAAATTGTTTGCATCATTGCTACTTCTCATTTTGGCCGGATAGATCAACAAATGCAATTTGTTTGCATCTCAACCAGAATCATATATATATATATATGTATATATATTACACATAATTTGATACCGGGTGGAGCAACCGAATTCCCATAATTTGATTGCACATTGCTTGTAGCGTAGCACAATACAAGGGGCAAATTAGACTATTCCAGACTTCTCACCTATTTTTGAATCGAATCCAAGAAAATCGCAAACGGTTTCATAAGTGATTCGATTCTTCGGAGAAATGTTTCTCAGGAGAATCTGAATCCGAAATGTTTCTTACAGAATCTGGAGCCCTACCAAACGGGCTCTAAGATTGTGCAAAGCGAAGGATGTGAGCCGACGAAAAACTGACCTCAGGATACTTCGTGGGGATTGCGTCGGCGCAGGTGCTTGAGGATGCCATTGGTGGAGGGATTGTTGTTGCAGGGAGATCGTCGGAGAGGTTCTGCTTCGGTTCGCCAGAATCACCGAAGGAAGAAGGAGAGTTTTTCTGGCTAGGTCTTGAGGAATAAAAGTGATGGTGTGGCTTGTTTCAGTGCCGAGTGAGCGGTATTTAAAGAGTTTTTCTTAACAGCCGAAACGGAATAGGACGGGAGTCGCGTAGGAATTCAAAAAAGTGGCAAATCCACGATATTATCTTATCACGGACTTGGGGGCATGTGCTAACGACCAAATTTGGTAACCAAATCCCTAAGTTCGAGGTTGAATTTGAAGCGAAATCGGATCGGGAAAGTGATCTGCGGAGAAACAGAGACTGCATCCGCTACGATCAAATCAGCTGGGAAACCAGTCGGCTAAGGCCGAATTGGATGAGGACAGCCTATAGCCGATAGTCGATTCCAATTCAGAAAAGAAGATGGAACCATTTCCGATAAAGAAGTTTGAAGATAAAAGGAAGATTCGGTTCTCAAATGTTCGTTAAGATATTACCATCTATGGATAGAGTCTTGTAACGGCAATTGTAGTAAAATAGGGATTTGTATAGTTTTCCCTTTTGTGTCGCAGCATGGAATTACTTCCCGAAATATTATCGTACCGTGTATAGTAGATAGATAGAAACCGTGTTCCACGTGGACTTTGTTGTACTTGGGTATAAATAGGACCCGAGACCCATTGTAAAATAAAAAACACACATCAATACAATCTCGGCGCATCGCCAAACCTTTTCTTTTAGACGAATTCTTGATCCCGCTTTGGGCTGCATCGCTCTTGACCCCGAATAAGGTAAATACTTGTCATTAGTAGTTTGTATCATCAAATCTAGTGCTTACATCGTCATGACACTCTAGATTTAATGTTATAAACTGCATAATTTATCATATACGACATATAATCTAGGGTAATATCTAGATCCATCTTGTCATCGGCTGATTTCTCTCAGGAGGCAGTAGCCGATAGAGCTAGATCTAAATGTTAAACTAGTTTATATGTTGTATCCACCGTCTCGAGGGGTTTACATCGGTCCATATAGATCTAATACTTCTTTTTGTACTTAATGTTGCATCATCATGATCTATTAAGTCGTTCTTAGAATTATTAAGATCTATTCGGCTGGATATTTATCATTAGAGACAGTGCCGGGGTTTCAGCCGGCCTTATCTGTTTTAATTATCTTTTAGCATTATTTACTATTAGATATATGAAAGTTGTCTCTTATATCCAGATCTCAATCTAGTTAAATGCCTTAAACCAGTATCAATCTGTTGGCGTCAGTCGATAGCCGATTGATCTAGGTTTAACGCATTTAGGTTAGATTGATATCTTTTCATAAGATGCATCGGAGTAATAGCCGATCCATGTTAGATCTGCAGCATCGTCTAGATTATGAATGCATATATTTGTTACCCTGATGTATATTTAGATTAAGTGATTTATACTATCTCGGCATAGCCGATCTATCCCTGTCACTTAGTTTAAATGTGCTTTGGGATGGTCAATATATGTAAATTGATTCCCTGAGCCGATCCAGTAGAATCTAACCTTAACCTTAACGCATGTATTTGTTTATTATTTCTTGTTGGTTAATATATCAAACCAACTAGCACGCCTAATTCATCAAAGGTATCCAAGGACGGACCTGCACTGGAGTTAAGCAGATCTCCTAGGCCAGCGCGTGGGAAAGATTTCTCATCAACACATGGCTATTATTCATGGGTTGGGTTACCTGGGTTAGTAGCATCGTGTGGGTAAAGTGTATCCCCTCTACAGAGGTTAACAAACTGTTCCAACAGTCGTGCCCACGGTCATGGGTGGATGTGAGGTGATTCCTTAGTGTAGTATTGCTTGACTACTGCTTGTGAAACTGCTGGTGGTGGTAAGGGATCTGTTTCAACTTGATTTGTGACTGTCGAAAACAGTCAGGCTCGGGAAGTCCTCGTATCTGTTGGCAGGGAGCCACTCATGCAGATGCAATCAATGAATACACTTCATTGCTCTTATCGGGTGAGACACACTTCTCACTTGAGTCGCTGAGAAGCACTCACTTAGTGCTTTCAAAGCCTTAGAATAAAACTCTCACTTGAGTCGTTGAGAAGCACTCACTTAGTGCTTTCAAAGCCTTAGAATAAAACTGAACGTGAAAATAGCTAGCCTTTCTTTGAAGCTTGCATTAAACACTTAATTTCCATGGCTTGCTGAGTACTCCTGTACTTACCCTTGCTCTATATAAATATCCTCCCTCTCAGTTCTCGAAGAAGAGGAGATGGACCCAACGGATGAAGAGTTTTTCCTGGAGCAAGCAGGCTTCGAGCAATATTAGGGTTTTGGCTTAGTTCCCAAGTCATGCTTATGGCTTTGGGCTAATCTCTGCTTCTGCCTTTTTGTAATGTAGTTGTGAAGTCGGGGTCTGTTCGCAGTTCCAACAATGATTATACCTCTACTCATAATAATGAGACCTCTATCACTGTGATATTCTATCTTCCTATTATACCAGCACTGTTTCCTAGGAATGGTACATGCATATAGGTTAATTTGGATCGCCTTGCACTGGTTCTCGTCTGGAGCTAGTTTGGGGCGTGACAATGACCGTTGGTGTTGGTCCTCCTCTTCCTAGCTCCATGGTGAATATCACCGAATTCACATATGAAGGTGGCTCACTTAGTTGTTGGGTTTCTACTACTCTCCATCAACTAGGACTCGTCCAGATCTAGGAGGTACAAGGTTGCGCCAGCTTTCATCTTTTTCTCCGACGAGCTCTTTCCAAAGGGGATGGTGCTCTTCTAGTTCTCTTGGGACGAACTTCAATAAGGCAACTAAAGTCTTCAAGGTTTGCCGAGATGGCTCCAACCTCCTGTGTATGGAGGCCCCAATCGGGTATGCCCTTCTGTTTTTTCTGTAGATCGTCATGTTTTCGCTGCTTCTCTCACTAGTGGTGCAGATCTGCCCATCAGCTTTGGAAAGACTGCCTCTAAGTCAATTTTATTTTTTTAACTCTAGTGAATATCTTTTGTGGTGTGGCTGATTTTATATATTGTTGGTCAAAGCTTGAACCTCCTGTGTGAGGCACCTTTAGGATGGTGCCGAGATTCCTGCTACATCTCATTTTGATACAACCTCCACCAGCGTTGAGCTTCAAGTTTCCATCGTTGATGCTGAAGGAAGTTGCAAGGGAATTGAAGAACCCAATTGCCTTTTCCTTTTCTTTTTAGGTCATTTTCTGCTAAATGTTATTCTAAAGTGTAATTTGCCCAGTTTTGAGGGGTTGTTCTACAAAACTGGATGTACTCCCGGTGTACTGTGTGCTCTTAGGGTGTGTTTGGTTGGATGGATGGATGAGGCTGGATGGGAGATGACCACTCAGTTTTTTTGTTGTGTTTGGTTAGAGGGCAGGGTGGATAGGGCGGCCCAAAAAAGAGAATATTCCTTTAATATTTTGGATGAGTGGATCCGGCCGATTTGGCCGGATGAAGCCACCCATGTTTTGGTTTGGGTGATGTGGCATATTCTGGTTGGCTATGGTTGGTTCAATCTTTTGTTAGCAAGCTCCAAATGATTTTTTCTCCTAAGTCGTTTATCTAATTTGTGATCCGATTATATTATTATATTTATTATAATTAAATTTTTAAAACAAGATCTCGAATGGTTATATTTTGATAAAAAATATGTATGACAAATGGGTCCCACTAAGTTTTGGCTTATCATATTATGCTATAAACAAAAAATTAGATCATCCTATCCATACAAACCAAACAAAAAATTGAATCGCCATACCCAACAAAACATAGATAGCCATATCTGCATGATCGTGAACCAAACGCACCCTTAAACACACCTCTTTACAATAATATGTTATATTTGCTTAAAAAAGAAAATAGGCTATAGCTACAAAGAAAAGTCTATACCCGGGCAATCACTGAAGCTGGCCAGAGGGTTTCTCAACAGTATTGACATGTTGTACTTGTCCACCATTCGATGGATCACAAATTAAACATTCACGACCAAAGGTAGTTTCAAACTTTTAATTGGTCGGTTAATCATTGCTTTGGGTTGGAGGAGACATGGCAAGATGGTCCATATGGAGCTACGGACACATGTACATGTCAATCGATATGCACACATTAAATGTCACCGGTTGAGGCTATACCAATTAGTGTATGAATGGGCCATTCCATATTATCACGAAATAATATGTTATCCCAGATGAGGCATTCTGCTGTTAATCGATCCAGATGGGAATATTTCATACATGCCTTTTTCCCCTATGATATCTTATATGCCTCAAGTGCATTTACAATTTGGGCGTTTGCAGCTCTAAGAGAAAAAAGAGCAAGCTATATAATCTAGGATAATTCAGCATTCATTTTGTAGGCTTATATAATTCAGGATTCATTTTGTAGGCTTATAAATTATCATGTTAATTTGAAAGTTTTCTATATCATTAGTCACAGTGGATTCAAATTAGTGTAGATCGGTCAATACATAGATGCATACAAAATATAATTGTATTTTTGAATAAACTTTAATCTAAATTTCGCTTAAATTTGCACGGTTCAATTAGTTCATTATTATTTTTCAAACACAAAAGATATATTGCACATCATTCCATTAAGAAAAAAGCAAAGGTTTACACAACACAGAATGTCGAGGGCAACTACATGGATCCGACTAACATCGAAAGATGCATGCTATTACAAGATTGATCCCCATTCAATTTATTACAAATATAAAGAAATAAATACACACCAACTTAATTTGTGTTATAGAACATGCCTAAATATGTGTGCAAGAAAAGCCAATATTATGCTAAAATGTCCAACAAATAACTACAAAATGTATACAAGGTCCATCGAAAATACAAATATATATTTTTTACATAGACACACGCATAACCATTATACACACAACACCATACCTACGCAACTATAAATACATCTCGTAACACATGATAAAAAGACATGTCCCGTAACAAATGATAAAAAGACGAAAACCAACTACACATCTCCTTAATAATTATGTCACATTATTTTCGAAAGAAATTATCTAGTCACATCAAGGAATTCTTTTCCAACGGAAAGTTTAGTAAAAAAACAGAGATCTATAGTTGGCATCTATATCTTTGAGTATGTGTTATCACACTATGGATATGTACATGTGTAGCTGTGTTTGTAAGGGTGGTGTGTAATGTTTAGTTGAATGGCTGTTTACCGTTTCTTGTAACATTTCACATCAACGTCCCTTTAAAGGACGGTGCTTTCAGTGTAAAAAAAGGAGGGCTCTTTTCTTCTTAAACATTATTTTTCACGATGTCATCCATCAACTATTACAGTGCTTATCTTCCACTAGATAATTAGATTAACATTCAGACACCTCTTAATGCTTATTAATTATTTTTCACTGGTTTACTTGCCCGTCCCCGGGCAGAATTGTATCGAAGAAAAAACTCTCTTTCTTTCGGCTCTATCGAATTCGGCTAGAACGAGAAACTTTTTGTTTGGCTCCGATAAATATATTGAACGCTAGTCATGGCTAGCTTGAAGAACTGTACATTATGATAACGATGTGAAAGCATATTCTAAACAATAATGATATTACTTTTTATTTAATTAATTAGTAAGAAAAATCAAATTGGTGCAGTGATTTTTCTTATACTTGGCTAAATTTAGGTGGGTGAGTTTTTTTACCATAACTCGAGTTGTCGCTACTATACAATATCTCATTTTATATTTAACACCTGGCTTTCTAGAACTTATTTTATATTTAGCACATGACCCTCCAGATACGTAAGGACGTCTGCTAGTACAGCAGTACTTCACCTTCACATATTGCACAGATTAAACCTCAGCTTCAGCTCCCTCGTTGCCAATCGCCTCGCCATGCATCCCCACTACAGCTGTCGACCTAACCTTGCCACCCACTCTCTCTCTCTCTCTCTCTCTCTCTCTCTCTCTCTCTCTCTCTCTCGGGCGCGCGCAAGCGAGCACAAACCCTACCACACCGAAAGCCATGACCATGAACACACCACGGCCGCGGTCGCCACCACCTCCTCATCCTCCACTGTTCAAGCCAATCACACCTCCCCCTCCTCCCCCACCACCACTCCTCTCCTCCACCTCCACCTCCCCTCCCGACGACTTCTCCTGCGCCTACTACCTCTCTTCCCCTCCTCCGTCTGTCCAACGCCGCGGTCGCACCGACATGTCGCGCACACCACCCCTCGGCCGCGTCGGCAGCGACCTCAGCCACAACAACTACTCCGTCAAAGCAAACCAGCACCGGCAAACCGGAAGCAGCAGCAGCAGCAAGGACAGGGACAAGGCTAAGAGCAAGGCGTCGTCGCCATTCTTCTCTGCCCTCGGTGGCTCGTGGAGATCAGGCTTGAACAGAGACACAGCGGTCGGGAAGGCCGACGAGGAGGTGAAGAGGAAGGCGAAGGCGAAGAGAGGGCTGGACGTGGGGCAGTGGGTGAAGAAGTACATGGCGTCCATGGTGGAGCACCTGCTCGCCTCCTTCTCCTCCTCCCGGCACGGGGAGAGGGAGAGGCGGGAGCAGCAGCGTCGGAGGCCGCACTCGTTCTCGGCGCACGGCCCGAGCGCCCTGAGGGAGCAGCGAGAGCGGTGGAGGCGGCGGCGCGGGCAGCTCTCCTCGGCGCCGGCGTCGCTGCGCGCGTCTCCGGCGAACAGCGGCCACCTGTCCGTGGGCGGGTCGGTGAAGGTCTCGACGTCGTCGGAGGAGAGCACCATGGAGGAGCTGCAGAGCGCCATCGAGGCCGCCATCGCGCACTGCAAGAACTCCATCGCCGTGGCCAAGTAAATCGAGGGAGGCTGGTGTAAAAATTCTAAATGCATTGTACGGAGATGCACATGTGCCGATCGCCACATGACACGGGAGCATATATTTCAGGTTTTCAGTAGCTTTAAAGAGCTTCAGAAAAATCACAAATTCGATACTGTCTCTTGTTCATGCAAAGATGTAAGAACAGATCGATGGCAATCAAGTGCTATATATACGCGCGGATAATATATGTCTTAGTTTGCAAATTTTACTGCTGTTAATCCCTATATATATACTGTTTGGAATTTGGTATGCTGTTAATTAGCTGACTAAAAGTCATCCTGGGGAGTACTGGAATCTTTGGAGCGACCACTAGTTGCCGTCGTGCAATAAAAGCTTAATTAGGACCGATTCTGCAGGCCACTTTCAGACGAAATGACGATAGTAACTCCCATGTTAATTAATCTCGGCACAATTATTCAATTTGACTACTCACCAGATATGACCGGCCGGCCGACTGGCCTAGATTCCATCCACATTTTTACCACGAGGAATTCAGGTTGGTCCAGATACAAATAATTGCACAATGATATATTGACTGGATAATCATCAAGATTTTGTTGCTAGCTATAGATACTTCGTTCCAAGTTGATTGCTTTTAATTGGTTGGCGCCTACTACTACCTCTTGGATAGTTCATTGTTGAGTCGTTCCAGAGACAGGAGCTGCATGCGCACTGGCCATAATAAGAATGCTTTCGTTATGGCAAGTGCTCATCTGACATTCATGCATGACATATGTTGGACGCCGGGTTTTAATTCATTATCTAAAAAACATCCATCCGCTGGTAATTGAAGCGGTTCAAATAAGGGGTTGTTCTGGTAAAAAAACAAAATCTCAACTATCTACATATCTATCAACAATTGCAATAAATAAATGTCAAATATAAAATAATATAGTTATAATATAATTATATTATAATTTGTATGTAACTATATAACATGTATATGACTTTTCGAAACACTTATGAGGAAGTTGCGGGATTGAATCCCCTTGCCAGAGCACTCATTGTGATTTTTTCTTTCCACTGATGTATGAATTTCAGAGCAGATCTAACAGTCAAAAATTATGATCTATCTGTAAAAAAATTAAAAAAATGAAGCGAAAATTGCGTAGAAATTATATTGTAGTTTATTTAAGTTACATTATATTATTATTATATTTATATTTGACAATAAAAGAATTGTAGATAGGTGTATAGCAAAATGAAAAAAAACTGAGTGACCTTTATACAATGTATTTGTCATCAATACGGCACGAGTGGGACCGAAGCGATTACCGCCGTTGGATCTCGCGTGCGGCGTGCATGCTCCATCGGAGCAAGACGGACGGCCACCAGATGCCTAGTTGCCCACACGCCGCCCCCATCTCCACCACTGGGAGAGATTCTCTGACTTAAGTCAGGTGACTTTAGGTCACTGACATGTGAATCCATCTCGCGACGGGCCCATATGTCAGTGACCCAAAGTCACTCTGATTAAGTCAGAGAATCCATGCCCCTCCACCACCACCTGCCACTCCAGTGCCATCTCCGGTATCCCCTTACTCCAGCGCAACCTCGCTATCACCCAGACACCGGCGGCGGCGCCTGCCTCCTTGGCCATTGCGGCGCCCCCTGCGGCGGCTGCCGACCTTCGCCGGTCCGCCTCGTTCCAGCCATGCTCGCCTGACTCTTCGACGAGGCCATGGAGCCGTACGAGTACGAGAAGTTATGCAATTCGGACTCGGACCCCATCTCTGGCGCCCGCAGTTCGCTGCGACCTTTTCAATTTTCGTAGCTCTATATACTGTTGTAGATTTGCAACAAGAAACGAGAAGCCTGCTTCTGAATTTACAATTAGCATATCTGTGTTTTCCATCATAACGTTTAGCATATCTGTGTTTTCAGGCATTGTATCGTACTAGTATGATCATGATTCATGAGAAAGCAGATATCAAACAATTGCTTATAAAATTCTTCAGCTGTTGAATACTGAATTTTTGGCATTTTTAATTTTTTTTTAAAGATTTACAAAAATAACTTCCGAATTTCGAAAATTACAGATCTAATCTCCTCCCGCCCTCCGAGAGGCGTGATGAAAAACGCCCTCCCGGAGGGCGAATTATCCGGACGTGGCGGACGGCCGTGGGGGCCGTCGCCGTGCGGAAGCAATTTTGCGGGCGGCCTCCTTCCCGCCCTTGGTAAGGGCATTTTTCACTGTGCACGGGGCCGCCCGCAAAAGGCCGGCCGCCCGGCATTTTTGCAGACGGCCCCTTCCCGCCCTTGGTAAGGGCGTTTTCACGTGCACGGGGCCGCTGCAAAAGGCCGCCGCCTGGCATTTTGCGGCGGCCCCTTTCCGCCCTTACCAAGGGTGTTTTTTCGCTCTTTTGCAGGCGGCCCCCTTCCCGCCCTTGCAGAGGGCGTTTTTTGCCTAAACCCTAATTGCCCTCGACATCGACCCACCCTCTCTCGTGTTGTTTGAGATGTAAAATGTTATCGTTGTATTTTTTGCTAATATAACAAATCCATTTGATTTGTGGTATTGTTGCAAATGTAACCGTCTTCGTGATTTGTCGTATTGTTTGAAATGTAAATGTTATCGTCGTGAGGATGCAAATGTAAATATTGTTGCAAGTGTAAATGTTCGAGGTATCGTACATATGTTGTTTGCATTACCTGTGAACATATTGTTTTAACCAAGTTAACTTAGTTGCAATGGTTAAGCGGTTGTTTGTCACAGTGTTACATAACCCATTAGGTACGGATGATACAATACAACTAACTCATCCCCGACGAGTCAAGGCTCGGCTACCTACGGAACCGTTCAAGGGCGATAAGCTTGTCATCAATTTTCTCTTTCCTTCTCGGCGTTGTACTCCTTTTGAGTTTCACATTCGAGTTACTTTTAGGCCGTTATATTGGGAATGACATTGTCGATCCACCTAGTGAATCCACACCTTCTTTGAATGCCCCGTAAAGAAACACATGTAATCGGTTAGAGAGCCACTAGAGCGAAGACGTTTGCGAATTGATAAAATGAAAGACGTACAACGAAGTCGTTGTCTAAGTTGGGGCAAATGAAATATCTCCAACCATATGTTCATGGTTCAAACGAGGTAGCCATCTTGCAACGATCCCTACAACCGCACATAGGACGCTCCGACCATTTAGGGAAACCCAGTGGGTTGTTCCTCCAAGCTAAGCTTGCGATTTCGACGCAACGTTCATACTCCATCCAAGCCTGAATGAATTGTTCGGTCGACTCGGGTTGTGTTACGGTCGGACCGATCGAAGCGGGTTTAACCGTATCGATCCAATCTTTGTATGGACACGACGTACATCCTCCTGGTTGCACATTTTTTATGGTCGGGGTTAAAAAATGGAACAAGCGAAAAGGTTAAAGAAAGAAAAATTATACTCACGACAAAATCGTCATCCGCAATCTCGAGACACACGAAGCATCTTTGTCCTCTAGTTGCTTGTCTTATGGATCTTACCACCGGCAACGTAGACCACGGTGGCATTCGGACGTTCCCGCCATGTGGGTAGTGCCCGCTGATCCATAGGCCAGTCCAAAGCTTCGGCGCGAACTCGACGTTGGTACTCGGCCTTCGTTGAAGGTAGTCGACCTTGTTTCGCTAAGTGGGTAGTAACGTGTTCGTCGGTTCGTGGGTTCTCCGTATCTATCCACTCAACGAAGTTGCACACCCGACGATATGCCGCATGAGGTGTTAACACGATGTACAATCAAGTTAGCGTTTCTGCGTGAAGATTTTGTAGATGAAAGCATTGCGGTTAAGCCATACCGATCAATGTTGGCGCATTGGAAAAATCATCTCCCCGGTTTCGGCGAGGAGGGACGACGTAAGTATGCAGCCATCTCCACAATGGCATAACGGACGGTCACACCATGGTGGAATAAAATCGCTCAAAGGATGGAGTCGCCGGTGGAGACGCTCAAGGAATGGATGATATGAAGATCTCATTGCGGGAGTAAATGTAGAGAAGAGAATGCAGATTTGAAGAGCTCGTATTCGATCTAGGCAATATATAGTGCGGGGAGGTGAAGGTTCACATCTATGTATCGTTTATGTCTGTCACGGGGCAACAGCTGATCGAGACGTATCGTATAGGATTGTCACGGGGCAAAAGTTGATAGCGACGTATCATGCAGGACTATCACGGGCAAAAGCTGATAGCGATGTCTCGTGCGTCTAACTGCGCCGAAAGTTTTTTGTCGTTAGTAAGAGTACCATGCAGCGAACGATACGGAAGGATCTCGTGACATGTGAGTGCGACGAACGGACATAGATATATACAAACATCAAACACAAAATAAATAATTACAATTTGTACAAAGCTGTTGCACACGAAGCTACGACGAGGCCTCTTACCCCTATCCCTCCTAGGCTGTGCTCTGACGTGCCCCTGAGAGTACGTCAGCCTATCTGGGGGCACGCCACAACTAGCACGGACATCCGGCGCGGCGCGTCTCCCGTGGCGGGTCCCGGCTCGTGGTAGAGGTGCTCCACCGAGCCGAGAGGAGGCGAGAACGTTCCGATCCGGGTCCTCCAGTCGTCGAGTCGTCGCCCGTGCACCGACCCCCTCGTCGCCTCCCCGGACCCGCCCCGCTGCGACGACGAAGCCCCGAGCGGAAAATCCCCGCCGAGTAGGATCCTCATGTATGTAAGCAATGTGAAGCATCGTGACTTAAACTAACACGTGTGAACTAATCATCGGACGACGCTTGCTCACCTCCCGGTGAGTGAGGGACGAGAACGGAGGATCCACTCGCTCCAACAAAGCTCGCGATCGGGCCGAGTAGCGAAAGGCCGAGGGATCGACGATCCACTCGCGCTCGCCGTATCCCCTCTCGGAAGCGTCGGACCTACGCGACATTCGGTTTGTTAGATCACGTTGTAGGGTTGACACAATGAAAATGAGTGGAACTAACTGTGGAAGCACCGGCGCCGTGTGGTGACCATCCGGTCTTGGACCGCGTGGACGTGGACTGTAACACCTGTGGAGGAACCGCGTCGACGGCAGAACGACAAGAGAAGATCCGCAAGATCGAACGTGCCATCGTCTGCATCCGCTGGAAGGTCATCCTCTGTTCCACCTCGTTCAGGTGAATGCCTACGTCCAGCCTCAGCATCACCGAGTCGATTTCGGCATTCAAGGCCCGTGCGGCGTCGGCCTACAAAAATCAAAACAAGTTAGGTTTTTCGCTCCAATAAAAAACATAATGACGTACAAAGGCTTTAATGCCGAGAAATCATGACGTACCCCAACAAAGTAGTCCTGGTCTCGGTGCCTGGGGTAGGTGTCCGTGACTGCTGCCTGGTGTTGCTGCTGCGTGGCCGGTGTGAAGGTAACTCGCGGACGCGTCCGCGGTAGGTACCACCGAAGGTAGGCGGTGTAGTTCTCCTCAGAGTGGCCGTAGATCTCGCCGATCACCTCCTCGGTGGCTATCGGCCCGATCCGCCACGTATTCTTGCATACGTGGTTCCCGGAGGAGCCTCCCTGCTTGTCCCCGTCGAGACAAACTGCGTACACGCAATGGTCGACTATAGTTCCATTTAATATGACACAATAGTAGTACATTTGAAATAGAAATACTCACTGGTGGTCCTGGTGGGGAACGGCAACCGGTACGTCTACCGAGAATCCCTGGCGCAGTCCGAACTGTCTCATCACTCGGCCTGGGCAGTGAGGCTCGACGGTGATGTCGTACACCATCGGGATCAACGTCATCCAGTAGGCCGAGTCGCGCGTGCACAACGTCGAGAGGCCTAGAGGCGCCCGAGCTGCGACCGCCTGCAGCGTGTACGGCTCCCAGACAACGTCGTACGGCTGGAGACGGTCCAACTCGAACACGAAGTCCGGGTAGCTCCGTCTCACCTGAGCGTGGGCATAACGACGCTGCAAAAATAAAATAATCAAGTGGTTACAAGTTTTGTTCAACACAATTTAAATATTTGAAAGAAATATGACTTTGTACTTATGTTGCGTCGAAACCAGTACGAACCCATCGTAGGCCCGTCGGCCGGGTTCTCGAACGCGGGTGCTGCGTCGTAAGGAGAGGTGTCGACGACCGGTCGGTCGATCACGAACCGCTCCGAAGCCCAAAGCTGTAAGAGAAGGGGACAGCCTGTGAAGATCGCTCCGGATCGTCTTCGTGCACGCGTCGCACACCCACGGTAGGTGGCTGCGAGGACCGCCGAACCCCAACTCCACCGAGGCACGAAGCCTATCTCCGCGTCCGCTATCGACCGGGCGTAGTGGATCGGGCCCCTCTCTACGGTGTTCCCCGACGTGTTGGTGAACATCACCCAGCCGAACAACCAAAGAAGGTACGCCTCCAACGAGCGTCGCACGGAGTACTCGTCGGCGTCGGGGTGGAGCTTGTCGGCCTACAAAGGAGAAAACCATGTTAACAAACATAAGATGTAATGAAAAATACCGAAGTCTTCGAGTTAACTTACCGTGAACTTGCATAATCCAAGTCTTCGACGGTTGAAGTTTCTGAATTCTTCGGACATTTTTGTAAGTATGTCCGCGCTCATCGCATTTGCTGCAACGTAGGGTCCTTGCCCCGGCCTCGGACTCGTCCATGTCATTTCTGATGCGTCTTGACTGACGACGTCCCTTTTTCATCCTTAACTTCGATGGATCTGGAATGTAGAACACTTGTGGCCGCAGTGTTGTGTACGATCCAGATATCCCAAAACCATATATCTCCTCCTTCCACGTATGAAAAATTGATTCTTTCCTGTAGTACGGTGACACATAAATATCTGGAACTATGCCGCATTCCCTAGCTGCGGCAAGGACGTGTGAGCAAGGCAGATGTCTAAGCTTCGGCTTCATACAGCTGCAGCTACAACCACCATCCGCATGAAGCACAGATTCCTGCACAGCTTGAACACGGTTGATGCCGCGCCTTCTCTCGACACACATGATCTCGTACCGAAGAACTTGGGTTCCTTGGGGGATTACTCTGTGCTTCATAGCCTTCAGAATTTTGTCTTGCATATATTTCGTCACCACGTTGCCAAATACAATGTTGTTATCGACCATTAAAGGGGATATTTTCTTAAATCTATCCCTAAAATATGCCTGAGTGCCATGAAGGATAAATTCCACAATACCCACCAATGGAAGCCCCCTAACTCCTCGCATCACCCAGTTGTACACCTCGGCCAGTTCGTTGTCATTATACCATATCGAGCTCCATCGGTGTCATACAACGGAGACCACTTTTCTTTCGGTTCATTCTCTATCCAAGTGGGAAAAATTACGTATTGATGGTGCAGACCTCCTTCTCATTGTTGGCGTGTCATTATGCAATGGACCAAGAGGTACCGCAGCTCGTCAACTGTGGCAAACGAGATTGCTCGTCGGTTTGCTTCGTTGTCGGCTCATCCAACCTTCTCCACATCTCATTGAATTTTTTTCTCTTGATTTTGACCACATAGCCTCTTGAATAGATCCATCGGTGCTTGTTCTTGAATTGTTTGTAGAAATTGGCTCCCATATGACGCATGCACCAACTACTCCGAACATCATGCCACCTAGTGGAAGTTCCCTCTCCGGCCAACCATTCGAAGATAGTCGATTGCCCTCGGCATGCCGGCATGACGATCATGTATGAGACAAACATTGGGCCTCATACGAACGACTTGGCATCGAACTCTCTCCAAGAACCAATACCAGCTTTCGGTGTTCTCACTCTCGAAAAATGCAAATGCCATAGGTAACACCTAGTTGTTCCCATCTGCTCCAATCGCCGTCAGTATCTGACCTCTGTATTTGCCTGTCAGAAAGGTTCCATCTATGCACAGCACAGGGCGACAGTGCACAAATGCGTTGATGCAAGCACCAATCGAGAAAAAGGCTCTTTGCAGCACGCTCTTGCTCGAATCAGTAGATGATGGAAATGTCTGAATGTCGTAGTAGGTATTGGGGTTTCTCTGAGCAATGGTGGCTAATAGACGAGGTAAATTGTCATACGATGCTTCAAATGTGCCATACCTCATCTCCAATATCTTTTGTTTCGCCCTCCAAGCCTTCGCATAGCTAATAGTATACTTGAATTTGTTCTCAATGTGCTTAATAATGGAGCCTGGTTCAAAATCCGTGTTTTTAACAACATGGCTGTACATCTCACCGGCAACAAACGCCAAGGTGATGTTGCGGTGGTACTTATATACCCCCGGCAACAGACATGTGTGCTCACCAACAATGCTCACTTTCCAATAGTCACTCCATTTCCCCTTGTATGCATGAACGCGCCACGGACAATCATCTTTCATACACTTCACATCATACACATAGTTCGTAGACTTCACCACCCTAAACTCTTTATGCAAAGAGACCGCCCAATGCTTCACTGCCTCTTTCATGTCTTCCTTATGAGCATACCTAGCACCCTGGATGACCTCGTTATCCTTGTATTCAAATGAAACATGCTGCCCTTCCGAGATAACAAGCTGAGAGAAATCAGCTTGTTCCCAATCGACGGGCATGACATCTTCTTCCTCGTCCAATGATTCATCGCTCTCCGCATGCTCATTTTCAGAATCCTCCCTCTCCATTTCTTCAACAATTGCTTCGATTCTCTCCCCCTCGTCCGCCACGCCAATCCCCTCCTCTAAGCTTGCTTCATTGCTTGGACCTTCGCCATACTCTGTTTGCATTGTATTAATGCTATCGATTTTGTGCAGTGCCACAAAAATAACAAGGGGCCAGGACCTTTCAAGTGCCATGTCCACATAACGTCTCCACGACTTAGTGTTATCAATAGGCATAAGTTCCCAATAATATCCTTCATTGCACGACTTACTACAACGGATAGAGACATTGTGTTCACTCTTGTATCCACTTTAAATCCACGTAGCAACCAACTATACACTGACTCAAATGTTTTCTCGCCTGGCCTATCGATGCCCTTTGATTTCATCCTAAATTCTGACAAATCTACACCTTCTGGACCGTATCTAACGTTGCCTTCACCGTGAACTATCTGAAGTATGATCTTACTTGCCATAGTGCACGACAAACAAATTGAAACGAGTTTATTCCATACTACGAATATATTGCCTAGATGATTCGTGCCTAACTTAATTTCTTTAACAATATGTTCTCTGGTCTACATCTTAAATTTTCCCAAATCGATTTGTTCGTTTCATCTACCGCCAATCGTACCTCGTTCATTTCAATTTGCCAAAATTTATAAACTAAATTCAATTAAATCATAGTTTATATCTAAACATATTTTGATTATCAACAAAATTATACGTACAATTTTCTATAGTGCTTACCATCTACTCACATAAGTGTAACATAATTTATACTTAGATCCAAACACATTCTACCTGAGTTCATCTATCTATTCTACCTATGTTAATGTCCATTAAATTATCCTTGTTGATCTATCTATTCTACCTATGTTGCTGTCGATTAAATTATCTAAATTGATCTAAATTAAACCATCTATTTTACAAATCTATAACAAATTATTCAATACCTATTCAAATATTACAAATTTATATTTTTCCTAATATTTTATTTACATACTAACTAACAAACAAAATAACGACGGGATATTGCATTTACCTCGAATGAAGTACGCAATCCAGCAGGGCTTCGCCGCGCTCCTCCTCTTCCTCACCTCTCTCTGTTCTTTTCCTGGATTTGGGAAGGTGTAAATGAGGTCGAAATGATTGAGTGTCGGCTTATATACTGGGCTGGGTAAAAAACGCCCTTCCAGAGGGCGGGAAGGGGGCTGTAGACCCCCGTTTTTGAGGACGGGAATCATTCGTGTTCATAGTACCTTATCCCTGGATCGAGTAGTTTGGTACCCACGAATACAGTTCTGAATTACCAGGTGCAAAGTGCACGAATAGCCTTACAACGAAATTATTACAATAATAGGCCCGAAGGCAATATCCAATACATATAGGACCTACCGGCCCGGATACAACCGAAAACAGAAATTAGATGAGATAGCAGACGGAAGGCAGCAGCATGCCGATTGCCACAGGCAACGACTGGGGACTAAGACCTGTTGCGCTCCATTGTCTTCATTCCTCCTAGTAGTATGTGTACGGGTCTTCCTCATCTCCTTCATCTGGAGGTTTGTGCGTATAGCAAGGGTGAGTACCCAACGTACTCAACAAGCCAACACGGAATGATGCACATGATAGGGTCATTCAAGGGATGGCTATGATTTATTTGCGCAAAGCCAATTTTCACAAATCATTTCACAAGCCTAACATCTAGCCAGTCAAGTTTTAGGTCCATAGTATATTAAGTCGGCGACGGTTCTGTCCACCATCCATTGTGATCCCAAGGATAGCTTCCCGCCTCCGATCCGTCATGGTTTTCGGGGTGTCTTTCTCCTTTCTCTCGAGATAGAGAAGTTGGTTTCCCAGCACATAAAGTCATTATGCAATCCCACCCATCATTTTAAAATTTATGAGTCTAGCCACGGAAAACACTTGTCACGTCGCTCATTAACCGTGAGCACGGCTATTCGAATAGATTGATTGACTCACCTGCAGTGGATGTACACTTTACCCGTACTCGCAACTACTCATTGAATGAGCTTACATCCCTCTATATGGGACGGTCACGGCAAAGCCTTTCGATAACCTCATTTTGGCAGCCCGCTCCATGAACTTAAGCCCTCATGCACTCTAGCCGTCATTTCCTAGCAGTGAGAGGAGTTCAGCGTTCCGGGGTAAGAGAAAGAATTGCTCTATCCTTGAACTTTCCATCTTCATGTCCTTTTCTTCATGTCTTCATTTCTTCATGTTGATCGCATGCCCGATCTCGCCGGTACCAACCGCGGTACACCCCCGTCGGAAGGCCCTTAACTATCGTCCGTGCACCCACCGGTGGTGCACCCCCCCGGCAAGCCCTTACCTCAACGCCAACACCGAACCTACTATGCAAGGATACCGCCTCCGCTCGGATATTTAATCGGCTAGGTCTATACCCATTCGAGAAGTACGGTTGTATCGGCTCGTTCTAAGTTGTAGTCTCATGGCTCGGTCCTTAACCGACCGGGACGGTACTAGCCTTTTCCGGAATCCACCCAAATCCATCCATCCGTCCCAGTCTAAAAACATTGGTTTGTATTTTCATTTTTCATCAAAGCCATTTCCAACATGATCAAGGCAACGTGGCGCTCATGTCTCCACTTGCCGTGTCTCAACCATCTTCCCAAGATAGTTGCCCAAGCACGAGGCTTATTTGTAAAATCATGAATATGCAAGAATCTAGTATAAGCGTGGCTAAGCATTTAGAAGATAACCTCCGGTTGCATCACATCGAAGGTTTACAAAGAATATTTCTAAGGGTATTCAATATCAAGGGGGATATATCAAGAATAGGTACTCATTTGTGTATAGCATGCAATTTGTAATTGAAAACAACATCATTTCGCAAAGTAGGATCAATATGTTCAAAGAGTGTGATGACTTGCCTTGCTCGCACACTTGTTGGTTGGGGTCTTCTGTGTACTCAACGCCTCCTCGGACGCTAATCGTACGTGCGAGAAATCAAATTTGAATTCGATTAGAATTCAAATAGAATCCAAGATAAGATCCAAAAGAAAACCAAGTAAATCGCAATAGCGGCTCCTAACACTAGGCTATGACTCTATGCGAACCTAGGCTCGAGTTCGACGAAATCCGGGTTAGAGCGAAAGGGTTATAAGGATTTGAAGTTTTGTATTGAATTCGCTTTCGTTAAGAAGGGAGCGATATTTATTTTAATATGCTTAAAGTTTGAGAAATACTAGAGTTGATGATTCAATTAATAAAAGGAAGTGATTACCTTTCAATTTCATCAAACTATTTCTCAAGTCGGGAAGCCCTAGGGTTTATAATAATCAAAATTAAGCGATGTCGCGGTCTACCGAAAATGGGTTGGGAAGGATTTTGAATGAAATCCAAGTAACGAAAGCGAGTAAGGGTTGTTTTAGGGTTTTCGCAAAATACCGGTTAATAGATAAGGCGATAAACTTATAAATGTTGTTTGAAAGATTTTCCATTAAAAGGCCAAAACATATTTATTATTATATTATTTTTTTGTTGCAAGAAAGAATAAATAAATCTCAAGAAAAATTTACGCGAAAAGCGAAGTGCCGGAAGTCTCATTTTGAAGTCCGAACTTTCCCGAGGAAAAGTTATGAGAAAACCATATATTTTAGCACAATATTTCCCAAATATTCCCCAAAAATATTTTTAAATTTTTCTAGAATTCTTTTTTTCTATTATATTTTTTTCTTTGTTTCCTTTTCTTTTTTTTTATACCCGCCCCTTCTCTCGCTTCACGGTTCTCTCTCTCTCCCTGACGTGTGGGCTGAAGGAAGGAAAACGAGAAAAAAAAATGGCAAAACTCACGCGGATGGGCTCGAACCCGCGACCTCGTCCTTCACTCCTCGCCTCTCTCCACCGAGCTACGCGCTCGTCGTTGCCTATTTTCTTTTCTTTCCCTTGGCTTAGCTATCTTCGCCGGCAAAAGAAGAGAAAAAGGAAATAAAATGGTGCGGGGAGGGATTCGAACCCGCGACCTCGCGCTCCTCTCTCTCGTTCTTTTCCACTGCGCTACACAGCGCTTCCGTCCTTCATTCCTCTCCTTTTGTTTTATTTGTTCCTCCACTGTTCTTCTTCCTCCGCGCGAGGCCGACGGTGGGGCGAGGGTGAACGGCGACGGGGACAGCCGGAGCTCGGGATCTAACGAGCTCTACTCCATCTACGTGATGTGGGGAGTACATTTCAAGGAGCGGCCGGGCTGGAGAGGCGGTAGATTGAGCCGGCGACGGTGAAGTGGTCACGGCGGCGGGGGCGCATGGTGCCGGCGGGATCCGACGGCGTTCCGGCCGAACCAAGTGTTTCCGAGCATCTAAGGAGCGCAGGGATGCTAACTACGGGGTCGGTTTGGTCGGAAGAGAGCCGAGACGGCTGGCGACGTGCGCATGGCGGCGGCCTAAACGGGGAAAGCACGGCGGGTTCGTCGCCGGCGAACTCCGTGGCTAATCGGCTCGGGAAACATGGGGGAAATATAGCTTGTAGAATGGAGATCGCGGAAGTACCTTCGATTTGGGAGGAAATCGACTGGGGACGACGAATTTTGGACTTGGCTCCGGCGGTCGGTTTAGGGTTCTTCCGACCGAGCTTCGTTCTTTGTGAAATTCTTCGCGCACGGGCTATGGCGGCTGAGGATATTTGAGGGGTTTTGCGAGAGGGACAAGAAGCGGTCAAATTTCGTGTTTGGAGCTCGGCTCGAAGAGGCTTCTTGTAGCCGATGGAGGGAAAGGACGACGCGATGGCGACCATGGCGCGGCGACGTGGCGGCATGGCGCGCGTGCATGGAGGTCGTGCGCGACGTGCGGGCGTACGCGCGGGCGTACGGCGTGGACTGTGTGAGGCTAGGGCATGACGCGGGCGAGGTACGACGGCATGGCGGGCGACGTGGCGGCGCTGTGCGGGACGCGGTGACGCGGCGACATGGCGAGCGGCGACCGGCGTCGTGCGATGTACGACTTCTCCCGTGCGCGGGCGGGCGACGCCGGCTGGAACGTGCATGCACGAGCGCCGGCATGGCAAGTGACGCGCGGCGCGCGGTGGCGAGGCGGTCCGGGTCCGAGGTACGGCGTCGAACAGTGGCGCGCAATGAATAGTGACTTTTCTGATTTTCCCGAATTAAATTTCCTATTTTCCAAATTTTATTTCCTTTCACCCCCAAAATTCAAAATAAAATATAAACCATCTAAAAAAATAAGTTGTAAAATATATGTCCACCCTTTTTACCCACTTTTGTTATTTTTAAAAATATATTTTACATAATTAATTTAATCCTTTTCCTCAATTCCACAAAATGTGATTTTGATTCAAATAAATTTCTAGATTTCATATATATACCCTAAATTATTTTATTACTCATTTTTTTCACTAATTAATATTACTCAATCACCTAAATAATGTTTTGCTCCCAATTCTAAACTCGAAAATTTTCTCCCAGCGAAATTCGAATCGTTTGATTTTTCAAAAACACCGAGATGAATCGCTTGCGTATAAATTTATGCAACCAAGTGGTAAATAAGAAGCGAAAACTCAATCAAGAAGCAACAGTCAAAAGGTTTTTGTAAGTTCGATTTTTAAATTCCCGGTTTTAAATTCTCCGATTTTCAGGATGTTACAAACCTACCCCCCTAACAATAAATCTCGTCCCCGAGATTTGGGTCGGGTCGCGATCGGGGGTCGGTCGGCATAAACATATGGGATGGATCCATGGGACTCCTTCTTAACAGGACGACGAATAGATTGGCTGCTCCGGGTGACGCAGGAATCTATCACCGAGTTTCTAAGGGTGGTCCACTTCGATTCTTTGTTTCGGATAACATGATGTTGTCAGCTCTTAATCCTTGGGAATCCTTCAAGCATGCAGGATTCAGTAGGTCTCTAATTTTCCTTAAGTTGTATAATAGACTTGCTGTTCTAAACTATTGGAAGCTTTAGGCGTGGGCGGGTGGTGATCTTGGTAGGATTGCGGTCGTGTGATTTTGGTGGGCGACAAGAGGTTATCTAGGGAAGGTTCGGTTCTACCAAGCTCTAACATAGTGTCCAATCTAAGAGTCCGGAGTTGTGTCACTCTACCCCCCTAACAATAAGTTCAAGCTTGGCTTTTTAGGATAAGGCCTATATTGGTGCCGGTATGGAGTACAGCTATATCTCTTCCCGTTGATTGCACTATTATGGGTTTCCTAGGGTTTACCTGCCATAGGTTATGTGTTGTGCTTGTTTCTAACGTCATGAAAGAATGCGAAGTTTTGAAACCAAACAAAACTTTAACTTAGTGCAGAATGGATGGAGAACGTACCCATTAGCACGATCTGGTCCTCCTGGGCCTCTTCAGCATGCACATGGTTCACTTGGCCATGGCGGATTCCTGTGATGGCCTCCTTCGGCTGGGGTGTCCCGAACAGTCTGCGTCCAGGTACCGGGGCAGGGGTCCCTATTACAGCAATGGCGTTGGCTCCAGTACGGACGGGGGTGTTACGTGGCTTAGGACAGTGATTGGCGAAATGTCCATATTCCCCACAGTTGAAGCAGTTCACGTTCTTAAGTCTTGGGGTCACCAAGGTAGGTGTCGGGGAGCGAAAAGCGGTGGCAGGTGGCCTGCTGGCGTTGCCGGGTGCAACGGGGCGATTGGTCATTGTGACGGCTGGCTTCCAACCTGTTGGTGTTGCTCCTTTGGGTCGCTGGGGTGTTCCTTGAATCGGTCGGGCTAGAGCAAGTCTTCTCTTCCGGTTGTTTTCAACCGTCCTTTGATCATGCTCGAGCCTTACGACCTTGTTGATGAGGCTCTGAAAGCTAGCGTGGTCCTGACCGATCATCGGTCCTCTTAACTCATCGTTCAGTCCTTCAATAAACTTGTCCATCTTTTCCTCTTCATCTGCCAGATCGCTTGTGGCGTAACGGGCAAGCTGCGTGAACTTGTTAAGATACTCTTGTACCGTGGTGTTTCCTTGGCGCAGCCTACGGAACTCATTTTTCTTCATCCTCATAACCGCGGCTGGTACGAAATTTTCACGAAAAGCAACCGTGAATTCTTCCCATGTCGGTTCTCCGGCATCTTCAGCCCGAGTCTCTTTGTAGGTGTCCCACCGATCACTTGCGGGACCTTCCGGTGATTAGTGGCGAAACGACCTGTCGGCTTCTTGTACTCGGACGAGGGTCAACTTCTTCTCTATTACTCTCGGCCAATCTTCGCATCCATAGGTTCTTCGCCATAGCGAAGGTGGGTGGCTTGGCTCTCATAAACTCACCTAAGCTTGATCCTCCGTGTTGTCCTTGGTTGTTGGCAATGGCTTGAAGCAATTGGGTTTGTGAAGCCATGACCTCTCGCTAGGGTGGTAGGGTTAGGTTCCGACGGGTTCTCAGTAGCTGCTGAGGCTCTACGACGGTGCGCCATCCGAAAAGTATAGATGGGGTAAGGGATTAGCCTACTAAGGTCACGATTCTAATCGATCCCGTTTCTTTCTTTTTGTTTACGTTAAGTTGTTTCAAATGATCTTTTGCACACAACAAGCATGGTGGAATAAACTCATTTAAGACATAACATGGAGCTTCATATTAGTTCGTAGATGTTACATCAGGGGGATACATTGGACATGTGTAGTCCATACAACACAATACAACAACACTAATATCGATCTAGGGTCTTCATCCATAAAGGGAAAGGGGCACGGTCATTGCTGTCTTAATTCCATCCAAAGCAAGACCAGAGTTGATGCAGACTTCTTGTCTAGTTGTTTGAGTGTCGCCCGATCGGGGTTGCCACCTATGGTGCATTGCATTGGCACCGAAGAGGAGGGGTCTTTGTGTGGCTTGGGGCATTGGTTGGCATAGTGCCCAAATTCTTCACAGTTGAAGCAAGTCACATTCCTTTTCCTTGAGGCTACCGGGATAGGTGTTGGAGTGCGAAACGGTGCGGCGTTGTCCTAGGGCAGCCATTGGCATAGTGTCCTAACTCTCCACAGTCGAAGCAGTGCACATTCCTCTTTAGACATCGGGGAATCTCCTCAGCATCTTCAGGGGTACACATTGTGCTCGTCATGATCATCCTGCCAGTACCACCTGTGGTCCATTTTGGTGACTTCCTCTTCCTGGAGTTGGATGGTGAACTGAGCCCTTGGCCGGTCGTTGGATTGAATTCCTTGTCCTTCCTTCCGCACTGTATCTCCCCCTCGATCTGGGTTCCGGTGTGTTTTTCCCCCGCACTGTTCCTTATTCCATATCCTTGTTCCATGAAGCCGTAACGGGGGCCAAGTGTTTCCTTCCCTCCTAATGGAGGGTTTGGCGTTACTGCTCTCTGTGGGCTTGACAGTATATTCGCAGGAGTCATCAGGGCTTGAGTCGGAACGTGCCGACGTTGCTCTGGACACGAACCCAAAACTTGAAGGTGTCGTTGCATTAGCTGCACCATCATGATCATCAATTGTGTCTGGCTAGCTATTATCTGGGCTAAGGTCGGATTCATAGGGAAAGAGGGTGGAATGTCCATAGGGTCGCTCTGTGTTGATCCACGAGATTGCTGAGATCTTGATTTCCTGCCCTTGTTCTTTCCCATCTATTGTCAGAGAGAGAAAGAAGTCAGAAGAAAGGTTAAGCTTTGGTTGGGACCTTATTCCTCTGTACTCTCATTGCTTTAGCGGGTGGAATAAACAATCTCCTAAGCTTTAACAGGGTCACAGTGCTATATCTATTTTTGAGATAGTTTAGGTTTAGAGAAAGTAAAATCAAATGTTTGTAGAGAAATTGGGGTGAGAGAGAGAAATATGTTTGTTTTGTGTAAATAGTTTGTATTTCTAAAATAATCCTATGTAGGGATAATTCCCTTTAACCAGCTATAAAAGGGGTAGGGCGCCAGTTGGTCTTATCCTACAGTCGCACTGCTCTGATACCAGCTCTGTAGACCCCCGTTTTTGAGGACGGGAATCATTCGTGTTCATAGTACCTTATCCCTGGATCGAGTAGTTTGGTACCCACGAATACAGTTCTGAATTACCAGGTGCAAAGTGCACGAATAGCCTTACAACGAAATTATTACAATAATAGGCCCGAAGGCAATATCCAATACATATAGGACCTACGGCCCGGATACAACCGAAAACGAAATTAGATGAGATAGCGGACGGAAGGGAAGATGCCGATTGCCACAGCAACGACGGGGACTAAGACTGTTGCGCTCCATTGTCTTCATTCCTCCTAGTAGTATGTGTACGGGTCTTCCCTCATCTCCTTCATCTGGAGGTTTGTGCGTATAGCAAGGGTGAGTACCCAACGTACTCAACAAGCCAACACGGAATGATGCACATGATAGGGTCATTCAAGGGATGGCTATGATTTATTTGCGCAAAGCCAATTTTCACAAATCATTTCACAAGCCTAACATCTAGCCAGGTCAAGTTTTAGGTCCATAGTATATTAAGTCGGCGACGGTTCTGTCCACCATCCATTGTGATCCCAAGGATAGCTTCCCGCCTCCGATCCGTCATGGTTTTCTGGGGTGTCTTTCTCCTTTCTCTCAGATAGAGAAGTTGGTTTCCCAGCACATAAAGTCATTATGCAATCCCACCCATCATTTTAAAATTTATGAGTCTAGCCACGGAAAACACTTGTCACGTCGCTCATTAACCGCGAGCACGGCTATTCGAATAGATTGATTGACTCACACTGCAGTGGATGTACACTTTACCCGTACTCCGCAACTACTCATTGAATGAGCTTACATCCCTCTATATGGGACGGTCACGGCAAAGCCTTTCGATAACCTCATTTTGGCAGAGTCAGCTCCATGAACTTAAGCCCTCATGCACTCTAGCCGTCATTTCCTAGCGGTGAGAGGAGTTCGCGTTCCGGGTAAGAGAAAGAATTGCTCTATCCTTGAACTTTCCATCTTCATGTCCTTTTCTTCATGTCTTCATTTCTTCATGTTGATCGCATGCCCGATCTCGCCTGTACCAACCAGCGGTACACCCCCCGCTGGAAGGCCCTTAACTATCGTCCAGGCACCCACCGGTGGTGCACCCCCACCGGCAAGCCCTTACCTCAACGCCAACACCGAACCTACTATGCAAGGATACCGCCTCCGCTCGGATATTTAATCAGCTAGGTCTATACCCATTCGAGAAGTACGGTTGTCGGCTCGTTCTAAGTTGTAGTCTCATGGCTTGGTCCTTAACTGACACTGGGATCGGTACTAGCCTTTTCCGGAATCCACCCAAATCCATCCATCCGTCCCAGTCTAAAAACATTGGTTTGTATTTTCATTTTCATCAAAGCCATTTCCAACATGATCAAGGCAACGTGGCGCTCATGTCTCCACTTGTCGTGTCTCAACCATCTTCCCAAGATAGTTGCCCAAGCACGAGGCTTATTTGTAAAATCATGAATATGCAAGAATCTAGTATAAGCGTGGCTAAGCATTTTATGAAGATAACCTCCGGTTGCATCACATCGAAGGTTTACAAAGAATATTTCTAAGGGTATTCAATATCAAGGCAGGATATATCAAGAATAGGTACTCATTTGTGTATAGCATGCAATTTGTAATTGAAAACAACATCATTTCGCAAAGTAGGATCAATATGTTCAAAGAGTGTGATGACTTGCCTTGCTCGCACACTTGTTGGTTGGGGTCTTCGTGTACTCAACGCCTTCCTCGGACGCTAATCGTACGTGCGAGAAATCAAATTTGAATTCGATTAGAATTCAAATAGAATCCAAGAAGATCCAAAAAAACCAAGTAAATCGCAATAGCGGCTCCTAACACTAGGCTATGACTCTATGCGAACCTAGGCTCGAGTTCGACGAAATCCGGGTTAGAGCGAAAGGGTTATAAGGATTTGAAGTTTTGTATTGAATTCGCTTTCGTTAAGAAGGGAGCGATATTTATTTTAATATGCTTAAAGTTTGAGAAATACTAGAGTTGATGATTCAATTAATAAAAGGAAGTGATTACCTTTCAATTTCATCAAACTATTTCTCAAGTCGGGAAGCCCTAGGGTTTATAATAATCAAAATTAAGCGATGTCGCGGTCTACCGAAAATGGGTTGGGAAGGATTTTGAATGAAATCCAAGTAACGAAAGCGAGTAAGGGTTGTTTTAGGGTTTTCGCAAAATACCGGTTAATAGATAAGGCGATAAACTTATAAATGTTGTTTGAAAGATTTTCCATTAAAAGGCCAAAACATATTTATTATTATATTATTTTTTTGTTGCAAGAAAGAATAAATAAATCTCAAAAAAATTTACGCGAAAAGCGAAGTGGAAGTCTCATTTCGAAGTCCGAACTTTCCCGAGGAAAAGTTATGAGAAAACCATATATTTTAGCACAATATTTCCCAAATATTCCCCAAAAATATTTTTAAATTTTTCTAGAATTCTTTTTTTCTATTATATTTTTTTTTCTTTCCTTTTCTTCTTTTTTTTATACCCGCCCCTCTCTCGCTTCACGGTTCTCTCTCTCTGCCGACGTGTGGGCCGGTGAAGGAAGGAAAACGAGAAGAAAAAAATGGCAAAACTCGCGCGGGATGGGCTCGAACCCGCGACCTCGTCCTTCACTCCTCGCCTCTCTCCACCGAGCTACGCGCTCGTCGTTGCCTATTTTCTTTTCTTTCCCTTGGCTTAGCTATCTTCGCGGCAAAAGAAGAGAAAAAGGAAATAAAATGGTGCGGGGAGGGATTCGGACCCGCGACCTCGCGCTCCTCTCTCTCGTTCTTTTCCACCGCGCTACACCGCTCGTCCTTCATTCCTCTCCTTTTGTTTTATTTGTTCCTCCACTGTTCTTCTTCCTCCGCGCGAGGCCGGCGGTGGGGCGAGGGTGAACGGCGACGGGGACAGCGGAGCTCGGGATCTAACGAGCTCTACTCCATCTACATGATGTGGGGAGTACATTTCAAGGAGCGGCCGGCCGAGAGGCGGTAGATTGAGCCGGCGACGGTGAAGTGGTCACGGCGGCGGGGCGCATGGTGCCGGCGGGATCCGACGGCGTTCGGCCGAACCAAGTGTTTCCAGAGCATCTAAGGGCGCGGGGATGCTAACTACGGGGTCGGTTTGGTCGGAAGAGAGCCGAGACGGCCGGCGACGTGCGCATGGCGGCGGCCTAAACGGGAAGCACGGCGGGCTCGTCGCCGGCGAACGGTGGGCTAATCGGCTCGGGAAACATGGGGGAAATATAGCTTGTAGAATGGAGATCGCGGAAGTACCTTCGATTTGGGAGGAAATCGACGGGGACGACAATTTTGGACTTGGCTCCGGCGGTCGGTTTAGGGTTCTTCCGACCGAGCTTCGTTCTTTTGTGAAATTCTTCGCGCATGGGCTATGGCGGCCGAGGATATTTGAGGGGTTTTGCAGAGGGACAAGAAGCGGTCAAATTTCGTGTTTGGAGCTCGGCTCGAAGAGGCTTCTTGTAGCCGATGGAGGGAAAGGACGACGCGATGGCGACCATGGCGCGGCGACGTGGCGGCATGGCGCGCGTGCATGGAGGTCGTGCGCGCGCGTGCGGGCGTACGCGCGGCGTACGGCGTGGACGTGTGAGGCTAGGGCATGACGCGGCGAGGTACGACGGCATGACGGGCGACGTGGCGGCGCGTGTGCGGGACGCGGTGACGCGGCGACATGGCGAGCGGCGACTTCGGCGTCGTGCGATGTACGACTTTCTCCTGCGCGGCGGGGCGACGCCGGCCTGGAACGTGCATGCATGAGCGCTGGCATGGCAAGTGACGCGCGGCGCGCGGTGGCGAGGCGGTCCGGGTCCGGGTACGGCGTCGAACAGTG
The DNA here is from genome assembly GCA_019925245.2 of Oryza australiensis. Classification (NCBI taxonomy): domain Eukaryota; kingdom Viridiplantae; phylum Streptophyta; class Magnoliopsida; order Poales; family Poaceae; genus Oryza; species Oryza australiensis. The sequence continues at coordinate 2,939,783 of JAIFGZ020000478.1, forward strand.
GCGCGCAATGAATAGTGACTTTTCTGATTTTCCCGAATTAAATTTCCTATTTACCAAATTTTATTTCCTTTCACCCCCAAAATTCAAAATAAAATATAAACCATCTAAAAAATAAGTTGTAAAATATATGTCCACCCTTTTTACCCACTTTTATTATTTTTAAAAATATATTTTACATAATTAATTTAATCCTTTTCCTCAATTCCACAAAATGTGATTTTGATTCAAATAAATTTCTAGATTTCATATATATACCCTAAATTATTTTATTACTCATTTTTTTCACTAATTAATATTACTCAATCACCTAAATAATGTTTTGCTCCCAATTCTAAACTCGAAAATTTTCTCTCGCAGAAATTCGAATCGTTTGATTTTTCAAAAACACCGAGATGAATCGCTTGCGTATAAATTTATGCAACCAAGTGGTAAATAAGAAGCGAAAACTCAATCAAGAAGCAACAGTCAAAAGGTTTTTGTAAGTTCGATTTTAAATTCCGGTTTTAAATTCTCCGATTTTCGGATGTTACGGGGCGCGTGCAAAATTGCCACGGCGGCCATGGCAATTTTGCAGGCGCCCACTGTAAGCACGGTGAAAACGCCCTTGGTAAGGACGGGAAGGAGGCCGCCCGCAAAATGCTAGGGCGGCGGCCTTTTGCGGCGGCCTCGTGCGAGTGAAAAACGTCCTTACCAAGGGTGGGAAGGGGCCGCCGCAAAAATGCCGGGCGGCGGCCTTTTGCGAGCGGCCCCCGTGCACGGTGAAAAACGCCCTTATCAAGGGCGGGAAGGGGCCGCTGCAAAATTGCTTCCGCGCGGCAGACGGCCCCCCACGGCCGTCTGCCACGTCGGATAATTCGCCCTCTGGGAGGGCGTTTTTTCCAGTCAAGCCCTCCCAGAGAGCGGGAGGAGATTAGATCTGTAATTTTCAAAATTCGGAAGTTATTTTTGTAAATCTTTAAAAAAAATTGAAAATGCCAAAAATTCTTGAATACTTGGGGTCTACTAGTACATGATGCATTGATGCCAACGGAGAACGTCGATTGCAAATGATCAGAACCTGACAGTGGCAGTACTGTACTACGGTTTAGCTAACAAGTTCGCATCTGTACTGCCAGAAAAATTAGAAATGGACCAGAACACATCTCCCGGAGGACGTTACCTGACAGCTTTCCTAGACTGTATAGCATTACCTTCAAGCAAGAAGACCAGAGTTGCTCCAGTGTTCCTAAGAGGTTCTTGCATCATGAAATTCAGATGAACTATTTTAGATGAGACGCAGACAATGTGCTTGGAACTTCAGAACAAATGCTAGTTATTGCATTGTATTCTTCAAGATGGGAAGGACAGATTTTAGTTTGGGGCATATATATATAAAAAATGAAATATAGTGTTGAAATTTAACCAGTCTTTGAAAAATTGCAACTCTGGTTATGACTGTATTTTTTATGGGAAGTTAAAATCCGTATGAAAATCGAAGTGTTACTATGGATGGTTAATATAAAAAGAGTTCTTAAAAATTAAGGATATGCTCTCCAATGAAGGGGGTGGAGGGGGGATTTTGCCAAGGATTTGGTGTTCAATCCTGGAAGACACTGTCAAGTCCTGGCAGACACTATCATTTTACTTGGCATGCCATTTGGTTCACCAGAGGTACATTTTCAAACTAAAAAAACGAGGTTATTTCCAATTTACACTTTGCTGATATGCAATGCGCAATGTTTTTATGCTCAGAGATACATAATATTTTATAGATTATGTATTGACATGCTTTGAAAACTTCTGTTGGATAGTTGGTTTTTAATATATGCTTAATTCATCCCCAGGAATATCAGTAAATATGAATTGCTATGTATTATTAGCGGAAGTACCTGGAGCGGCAATCAAAATTACACAACAAGAGACACCAAATATATGCAGATTTTGTTTCTGAGTTCAAGCCCTACTTCTTTTTCTGATGCTTTCCGCACACTAACTTTAGTACCTATGCTAAAATTCCCTTTTTAGACGGCCTATTCTAAATTCAGGATGGAGTGAATTGAGCACTTCTATGCTTCCCTTGTGGAATAAGTTCATCTGAGGTCTCTAATTTTAGACCGAACGAATCCGATTTTTGTCCTTGCACTCCAAAACCAGATACAACGGGTCCTGAACTGTTAAACCAGTGCAATATAGGTCCCTTGATGGTTTGGAAGGCGGTTTTGGTTGACATGGTGTCTACGTGGTTGCTTTTGACTCGGTCTTCATATGACATGGCAGTGACATGACGCTTATTTGGCAATTTGATTTTAAAAATAATAAAAATTATGGGCCCACATGTTAGTAAAAAAATAATTTTAAAACGGTGAGGCCCACGTGGGCCCCACATGTCATTCTCATCCCTCCTCTTCTTCCTCCGACCGATGTCGCGGGGAACCAGGCGGCCGATGAGAGTTGCGATACAATTAATTACACATGAATACGAATCAAAATGCAAGCTCGACATAGCTGATCGATCAATCGATCGGTAGGCTAAGGCCAGAGGGATAGCAGCTTGCGGAGGTTCATGGGCGAGATGTACTTGCTGTCGCCGTTGACGATGTGCTTGGCCACACCAGGTTCGCCGCCTCGCTGTGGTGGTACGGGATGCATACCAGCGGTTGATCGTCTTCTGGTATGGGATGCACACCAGTGGCCCCACGTTCGCCACCACGAACTTCCTCACGTCCAGCGTGTACAGCCTCTGCATGATACAACCAACGACGTCGACGAGCCCGTGATTGCCGGCCACAGCCGTCGATCAGTCAATCTCCGGGCAGAGCGAACTGTATGTATCAACGTACTCATCATTGTATTGTACATGATGTCACTAGCAGGCATGCACCGTGAGTTGCTCCCGGAGGTGGATGGTGAGGTATCTGATGAAGCCATCGGGCGACTCGGCGACCCGGGTCCCGACGGAGAGGACGGGCATGAGGTAGTTGTTTAGGAAGTCGTTGGACCCGACGGTGATGGAGAAGATTGCCTTCTTCTTCAAGAACTCCTTCGTCTTCGCCTTCCCCAGGAGATTGTTCAGCTGCTTCCTCGTGATGCTGAAGTAATCCTCCTGCAAATCCATTCCAATCCTATTCACCTGAAATCCAGAAGATAATATGGAGAAAGACATGAGCTTTTTTTGTGCATGCAACAAGATCTCTGTGAAATATTGTATGAAGAAATTAACTCACAAAGATTCTTCCTGTCCCGTTCAAAATCCTGGCGCCTCCTAACGCATAGTTGACACCGTTGAGCAGCGCATGACCTGTCGTGTTCGGAGCAAGAAACGGCGACGAGTAGTCCATCTGGCCTAGCATTTTTCCTTCGCGACGTTGGCCGGAGGAAGAAGAGGAGGGGTGAGAATGACATGTGGAACCCACGTGAGTCTCACCATTTTAAATTAATTTTTTGTGTAAATGACATGTGCGCTCATAATTTTTATTATTTTTAAATCAAATTGCACTAAGCGCCACATCACTGCCATATCATATGAAGACCGAGTCAAAAGCAATCACGTAGGCGCCACCACGTTAGCCAAAACAGCCTTCCAAACTGCCGAGAGACCTATATTACACCTGTTTTGATGGTTCAGAGACCCATTGTATCTAATTTTGAAGTGCAAGGACGAAAATCGGATTTGTGTAAAGTTAAGAGATCTCAGATGAACTTTTTCCTTCCCTTGTTGACTGATAACCCATGCCTTCTATCTTTTTTTTTTCAGAGGGTCCAACAAAGCTATCTGATAGGTGGGCTTTTCTCTCGTTTCTAAACTAAGGTCAAGTGCAGACTGGGCCTTGTAGAGGCCTTGGGCCTTATCAGGGTAAGCTTCTGCTCCCCTTTGCCCTCAAGCTCAAGTTTTTAATAATAATAATAATAATAATAATAATAATAATAATAATAATAATAATAATAATAATAAGTTAAACCAAGTCAAGCAATACAAGTGACAACTGACAAATCATGCAGTACACGTCTAGTCTGAACACCTGAACACAATGTGGTGGCAACTGTTAACCAGTCAGCTTGACTGGTTACCCGGGTCCTAACATTCCAAGCCCCAATCCAACACAATCCGACCAAAATTACCCCTAGGTACACCACGCCGCAGAAGAGCGCAGAGATAGCACCTGGCCCTTTCGGCCGCAGCAGCCTCCTCCCAGCTGCGCGTTGCATCAAAGATACCGTTCAGATCAGAATTCAGAGAGTGATTTTTTCAGGTCTCCATCTCAAAAAAAAAAATCAGAGATGGAGATGCTGGGAGTGATTTTTTCAGGTTTCTCTCTTAAAAAAAAAAGGATTCGAGGAGATGCTTTGGTCGCATGCACGCAGATGCAGCAGCAGCTGGCCCCGCCTCTCCGTGCCCCTGCCATGAAATTTTTTTTCCTGCTATGCTGGGCAGTGTAGTGCAGTGCAATGCAGTGCAGGCATTTGTTTTTGTCCTGTGGCCACACCATTGCTGTCAGAGAGTGCAATGGCAGGGGAGATGGTAGTACTCGTCCAGTATGTAATGGAGATGGATGGCTGGTAGTAGCACGATTGACAGCTAAGTCTCCTCATAAAATTTAACACTGTGCCGGTGATCACCAGATAGGGGATCAGCAGGAGGAGGAGAAGCTAGCATTACACGACAGGGAGGGAGATGTGCTAGGGGCCCTGTCCCTTTAACTCTCTCCCTCCATGGCCATGAGGCCGCGTCAGGACAAGCTGCTCGATCGACTGCTGGCTGGCACCCCGAATAGACTAATATGCTTGGACGCGCGCCTGGCTTTCTCAGCTCATGAGGTGTCACTCGTGTTAGATCAGCCGATACGGATGTCTAATTTTATATTAATTGAAAAGGTACATATATGATAAAAATAATTTGAACTATAGCTAAAAAAATTTTCAACCGGATTTCTTGACACCCGTCTCATACACTGTAGCTCCGCCCCTATCATGAAAATATCTAGCTGGCACAATATCGATATATATGAGTAATTGTGTTCTCGCGGATGCTTTTAGATGCAATTGTTATTTTGTCTGTGTTTTTTTAGTGTTTGTTGATTTTGACCCTTACTTTTTTAAAATGATCCAACCACTTGCCCCTAGTTTCGAGGAATCAGCCGTTTGCTTATGGTTCGTTTTAAAAAAACAAGGACAAAATTATAAAAGGAAAGACGCAAAAATCATAATTGCACCTAAAGGTTGGGTCAAAAATACAATTTCCCCATATGTTGTAATGGTCACTGAATCCTTAGTGTCTTTGTCCCCACTGTACGTTCTCTCCATTCTTCTTTACTTGAACCATATCGGCATATCCTGCTTGGTTACAGGTCAGGCTTGCATTGCCTGATTTGAACCTCCTAGTTAGCTCCATGACTATTTAGCAATTGATGGAAGCTATATTTTAGACAATGACATGATCTTCAAAATATATTTTTAACTATATTTTTTATATATATAAAATGAATAAATATTGTTTTACTTTTATTATAGTATAATATATATATATATATTATTCTAGTGTTTTCAAACAGTGTTTCTAAACTAAATACTTTTAAAGTATTGATAGTCAAAGTTACAAAACTTTGATCATAAAGAATTATGTAACCGGGGGAATAACATTGGAATGGCCTTCATTGAACTGAAAGCTTGAATTGCTAGCTACTAGATTACAAACATTTTTGTACATAAGGAAAGTGGGGGAGAGAGCGGAGGTGGATGGGAACAGCTAAACGACACGTACAAAAGCTATGCTAGGACCACACCATGTGGGAAAAAAAATACATTTTACTGGCCCTTTCAATACAAAACATTAGAGGCGCAGCGGAGTTAATTTGCCTACATTGCAACCACCCATCTACCCGACGACGACCATTACCCAAAAACTAGAGATCAAAATTCCCTTTTACACCCAAAAAAATGCAGCAAAGAGGTAAAAGGAAATGGCCATTTGCCCTGCAGAGTTCTTCATTAGAATGAGCTGCTAAGATAATCAGCAAGAGTGATGACGAACAGCTAGCTGAAAGGCGCATCGCCACCATGCATCCGATCTGGCCAACTATTGCTACTTCAGTTTCACTACTACGTACTCATTGAGTAATACTAATACACTTCATTGCGTTTGTTGCTTCAGTCTCTCGTGCTCCCCTGACCTCCAAGATCCTACAGGTTTTGCATACATTTTTGTTGTCACTTCAGCAGGAAAATGGTTAACAATACATGAGTAGTTGTGCCGCTAAAATTTCTGTGCAATCTGGTTCTGGTGGTTAGCAATGCATGAGTAGTACATGCCTGCATGCAATGCACATCTCAGGCTCCAAACTTTGAGAAATCTTTGAAGCAGAAAGTGCAGGTACTCTACTGCACAGGAGGGTCTTGCAGCAAGCAGGTGTTTTGAAGATTCGAAAAATGTTGCAATGCGACAAGCAAAATGGGACAATGCAGAGCAGTAGCAGAGTGCATTCATGGAGCTACTAATGGTGCAAGAAACAGTGAGCTTGTTACCATCTGGGTGTCGGTCGACGACGATGTGGCGCCGGCGGCAGCGTCGGCGGCGGGAGCTTTCTTGGGCGCCTTCTTGAGGCCGAGGAACTCCTTCCACCGTATGTTGGGCGCGCGGGGTACGCGGCCATGGCGGCTGTCCGCGCGCAGCTCGTCGCGGAGCGTCAGGGGCCGGCCGCCGGCGTCGGCGCCGCCGTGGCCGTGCGGGGCCTCCCGGAGCGGCAGGAGGCGGCCCTTGGAGATCAGCTGGTCGGCGGCCATCATCGGGTGGCTGCCGACGGAGAACTCAAAGTCGGCGTCCCCCGGCGCCCGCGCCGCCGGCTGCTGCTGCGCCGGCGGCGGCGGCTCGAGCGCGAAGTCGCTGGAGAAGGATATCCTCGGCGCCATGAAGGACGACTGGTGGTGGTGGTGCTCCGGGTTGTACATGTTAACACATGCCATGCATCGACCCCGGCCCGGCACACGCGCCCTCAATGCCCGGCCCGTCGCCGCGCGCTCTCCTGGTATCACAGCGATGATCTCGTGTAGCTACGCAACTATGAGTGGAGCGGTGAGGAAGCTATGGACTATGGAGAGTGCGGAGGTGTGGGGTTCCGGGGGGTTTTATAGCGGGACGGATGGGTGGGGGAGAGAGCTAAGCTATGGCCGGCGTGGGCGCGTGCAACCGCGTGCATGGGACGAGGGGAGCTAGCGGGCGGAGGGTAGCATCTAGATCTGCCCGACTGCCCGGCGGGCGCGTGCGAAGCCGTGAAGGGTGGTAGCCGGCCGGCCGGCCGGAATGTGGATGGGCTCGGTGTGCCTCGGCGTAGGCTTCTTTGGAGGAAACGCGCATGGGAGCATTGCAATATTTTTATCAGTCAATTACGCTTTCTCCCTTGACCAGCTCTAGCTTGGCGCCATTCGGAGCAGGCAGGAACAGTGTTAGAAAAACCTGGTGTGTAGAAGAGAATGGAGGATATGGTATACTATCGTTATCAGTATATAGCTCACTGGAAAAATTGTCTGCAATTAGCTAGTAGCTGCTTTGCCCAAGAATTAGGGAACTTCATGGGCTGATGGCCTTCCAAACACCTTGCAGAAACAGACAAATATTCTTGCACTAGTTCACGACCGAGAGCGAACGACGATATCAGTTTAATTATCACACTTAATTTCTTCCCAGGTTGCATATAATTTGTGCTGTTTGTCTTGACGCATGCACGCACAGACACAGCCCTGCCAAGATGTCCATCAGATCTCAAGCAGAAATCTTGCACACCGTGACAATTAGGTTCAGGGAAATGGATAGCATTGTAGGGAAAGCTAGATGCCTGGACAAAAACCTTGCCAAAAAATATTGCTTGAAAAGAGCATAATGCACATGCATGACGCTAATATATATCCCTGGGTGAAAGTGGGAGTGCACTCTCTTGCAGCCTATGACCGACACACTACATTCTCTGCAACGCCTTGGACACTTTCCGTTCCTGCCCATGTCCCGCCTAATAACGCCGTAATTGTGGCCGGCATGTGAAGTGCAGGCTAGTACAGTGTACTCTGAATAGTGAATACTTTTATGACCAAATCAAACTTTGTTTATGCACAGCTGACTGACTCGACTACTGGGCTGGGACTGCGAGATATGTCACGACAGCTCAAACGCTAGCTGTTCAAAATTATATATATATATATAACTATTAATAATAAAGCAAGTAGTAGTGTTTTTATCCAAAATTTTGTTCTGTCTTGTTATTTTAAAAAAACTCTTAAGTTTTTTCAAAATTAACTCGCAGTGGAGGACATCTGCGTACAACTAAACTAAACTAATCACACGCTAATCCGCTATCCGCGTCCTCCGCTACCTAGCCAATAGGAGCGCAACATTTGCCACAAGCGATCCGCGTCACCTTCTCATCGCCATTCTAGATCGTCCGATCATGCCACCACAAGCACACAAGCACCACCAATTAATTAATCTTAATTAAACCAGCTAATGGAGATTGTTTTTAATGAGCTAACCACCCGATCAGAGCTAGAACAAAAACAACTTTCGCTTAATAATATTTTTTGTTTTTAGAAATAGTTTAATTGCAATCGGAGCTAATTTGAGCCGAGCCAGCAATCAGACTACGATTAGGATTGAGCAATACATATATTCTGTAATCCAAATCGAATAGGATACAAATTATTCTATAACCCTAAACCGAATAGAATGCGGATTATTCTAGCCTTTTATATAACTTGGTACACACGGTTGAAAGCCATACACAAAACAATCCCCTTTCATGCGTGCCGCGCGTGCGCCCCTCCCTCCCGTTCCCATCCACGCCGCGCCTCGACTTCACCCGTTGCAACGCACGCGCACAATTGCTAGTATATATGTAAAGCAAGTAGTGTTTCTACCCAAAATTTTGGTCTGTCTGGTTATTTTGTAGAAAACCTCTTAAGTTTTTTCAAAATTAACCCGCAGTTAGAGGTGGATACCGGCTCGGCTCGTGAGCCGACTTGAGCCAGCTCGTTTAGCTCGTGAGCCACTTTAAAACAGTGCAATTTATGTACAAATTACATTTCATTTTTTGAGTCTATTAAACATGCAAATATACAATTGAAAAATGTAAAAAGTGATATATTAAATCCATAAACGTAATAACACTTATCCATCGATAATTATCCGTGCAAATGTAATGATGCAACTAGATTAGATATTATTACTATTATAATCTAAATCATTAAATCCATATTAACCATCATAAAATCATAAAAATTATTGATTTATTGCCACATCAACAACAAAACAAGCAAAAGAATAGCAAAACAAGCAAAATATTAGGTCCTACTTTGTACATTGCATCTGGCTCGTTGAGCTCATGAGCAGCTCGCGAGCTGACTCGAGCTGGCTCGTTATAGCTAACGAGCTAAACTCTTGGCGCATCTCGTTAGCATTTCTCAATGAGCCAAGCCGAGCCTAGCCAACCACGAGCTAAACGAGCTAGCGAGCCACGAGTATTTTGTCGCCCTACCCGTAGTCCCAATGCTGAAAAGAAAGGGAGGGCATGGATGAAAAAGGACCCCCTTCGCCCCTCCCTCCCCGCGCCCCTCCCTCCCGTCCCCATTTGCGCGCGCGCCCCACGTCGCGACTGCGCTCCTCCCTCCCATCACTGCTCGGAGCTCCCGCGGCCCTCCGTGTCGTCCCCATCCATGTCGCGCCTCGACTTTACCCGTTGCAAGCACGGGCACAATTGCTAGTATATATGTATATATATATATATATTTATTTATTTATATGAAAAACACTCGTTGGAGGAATGCCATCGACTCCTTCGATCGGCGAAGAACCTCTTCATTTAGGCGAAGAACAGCCCCGATACCCCTGGATCAATGTAGATTTCTAATTATTACAGATGAACCAATGTTTAGTCGATGTTTATATAGAGTAAATTACACCGACGGTCAGGTTTCACCTAGGTTCATGAACTTAGAAATCGTGCATCAAGGTCCCTTAACTTGGTTAGTTGTATCATTCCGGTCCAAAACTTCGTTTGTCGTGGTCTTGCCCACGTGGACGATGACATGACAAAATTTCTTGTTTCTCCTTTTTTTTCTCCCTTCTTTTCTCTTCTTCCTCCACCATTCCCCTTATTTTCTCATCTGCTCCGTCACGGCCACCGTCGCCCACCACCAGGAGGCTACTGCCCTATCCTTCTCCTTGCGAACTCCACCTGGGGGCCAGGGAAGGGGTTGGACACCCCTTCTTGGATCAAGTCACTCACTGCCCACAGCCACCTTGGCGGCCACCATGGCGCGAAAAGAGGGGAGAGGAAGCGATGGTGAAGATCTCAAGGCTACGCAGCCACTTCGTCTTGAGCCTTGAGGTCGTCCCGCTGTAGCTCCACCTCGTCCTCATCACCAGCCCCGCACCTCGAACGAGCACCGCTGCTACTTGACCCGTCCACCACAGAAATGAGTAGATCTGAGGTGGGGGCTGTTGCATTGGAAGAAGCAACCACGACGGTGACGGTGGCCACCTCGACCATCGATGCGATCTAGTTGATGTGAAGAAGCAGCGGCAACGACGAGGAGCTCCTGGTCACCGTCAAGTGGAGCTCGAGGAGGAAAGAGAGAGAGCGGGGAGCTCACGGTCGTCGTCGTTGGGTCCGACCTCGAGCCTCTGCTCCGCCGTTGGGCCAATCTCGCCATTGCTGCCTCTTTCTCTGGTGGCTAATGTCGTTTCTCTCACAGCCTCCCTCTCTCTCTCTCACTCTGCTACTTGCCCGCTACCACCAGTGCATCCATCGATGGAGGAAGAAGAGAAAAGCATGGGGAAAGGGGAAATTTTGCCATGTTGTCATCCAGGTGGCATGCCACGTGGGTACCACTACGGTCAAATGAGGCTTTGGACCAAAATAATATAATAAACCAAGTTAAGGGATCTCGATGCGTGATTTGTAAGTTCGTGGACCTAGGTGAAACCCACTTACAAGTTTAAGGACCGCCGGTGCAATTTACACTATATATATGGTTAAACCGGTCTAGGAATAACAAAAAAGGACCAAAAATTTCTACAGCTCATCTTTTGACCTCCTCCTTGCGCTAGTCACCAATCTCCTCCACTGCCATGCTGGTCACAGTGCCCCTTGCCATGCCAATGCCCGCCCATGTCCCTCGACACGATGATCTATCCTCTCTCATGATGAGTCGTTGCCACCCCCCTCTTCTGACACATCGGTCATCGTGACCCTCCCGTACCTAGCCTCTCGCTGCCATCGATGACCAAATCTGGTGGCCATGAGCTTGTGGTCACTAGATCCAGCAGTTTGGCATCCATAGAAAGCAAACGGAGTGTGTTGATGACAAATTTGTCGTTCACACGAAGGCCTGAGAGTTCTGCTTATCTCTAGTGTAAGTCTTATCAAATCGGGTTTAAGTCATGCCAGTTAGTTTGATTCTGTAACTAACAAGGTGGACAAATAAAATATGTTAGATTACCAATCGGCCGAAGGGCCGATATAGTATCGTATGCCCAGCCGATGCTGATGGATTTTGGATCAACGGCTATAATCGATGGAACTTAAGTATGACATAATTATGGATTGAGCAATTATATAACTTGATGTATCAAAAATAGTTAAAGTTTATCATTAATTTATATGAAAGAAATGATTAAATACTGATTGTAACATACTAAAATATAATCACTAGCAATCTTCAATTATTAATTACAATCTTGATAGACCGGACTAAACCGAGACAGTATAAGATTGAAGCTAACAAAAGAAACAACCAACTGATTATACTAAAGCGTGTATGTTAACCGATACAGCAGGTTAAATTATGATGAGCAGATAACTCATCGGCTAATACTCCGATGAAACAAAGATTAAAACCTATCAACTTGAGCAAATCAAACTAGCAAATTATAACCTGGAAGATTAGACTTAACCAAGATAGTTCAAGATTAATAGTAATCTTGATAGATTTAAACTAGCCAACCAGTATTATTCAGAGTGATTGATATATCAAATCTATGTAATACAGGAAAATAGTCCAAGAAAGAGCCGATATATCGGATATGCGACATATGTAAAATCTTAAATAGTATATCAGACTTAACCAAGAAAATACTAATTCCGCTGATACAAACGAAGTTGACAAAATTTACTTTCTTGTCGGAGATCAAAACCGATGCAGCCCAAACTTGAAAACAAGAATTCATCGAAACTAAAACTAGGGTAGCGATGTATCAAAAGTTATGTATTAAACTGTTATTGTTACAAGAAAAACCCCATGCACACAAATATTACTCTCAGGCTAGTACAAGTCCGACTCAGACACGACTCATGTTGGCTACATTAAAGGAAAAAGGAAACTATTCTGAGTCCGATTCTAACACGATTCCGCATCGGATGTGGATTCTATTTACTAAAACAAAAACAAAAACAAACATTTCTTATTATGAAAGCTAATACCAAAACTAGATAAAATCCATCAACTCAATCACCTAAAAACACGGTGTTAACTATATCTCTTACTCGGTCTTGATTAATGGAATTTTCAAATTTTGCCTTTAACAGGGCAACGTAAGGGCAACGACAAGAAGGGAGAAGGAAAACAATGTTGGCGGTGACAACAGTGCCCCTTGATCTTCTAGATACGACATCCTTGTAACGCCTCGATCCTTGTCGGCCCGGATACCAGGATTGACTTGGATCGAGGTGCCATGTCATACCTATGATACTAGTACTAGTCCTAGGATAGACTAGCTGGTACACATAGAATAACAGTGGATCAAAGTATATAACTTTATTACATCACTGGGATAATTCTTACATGAGTTGCCTTTATAGTCATACCCTATATGGACAACACCACAGTACAAAAAGATAGCATAACATCATAGCAAAAACTAATAGCAAAAACCAATTGAGCGACTAAATGCTAAGCTAAACGACTAACCAACTAATTTATTCCACACGCATAGCTTGGGAATTAGGCCTGAAACCCTAAATGTTTTCATAGTGTGCTTGCTCATGAAGATACTCCTTGATGGTTGAGTCATCGTCTTCACCTTCAAATCCTAATATATTTATATAGAGAGAAAGGGTGAGTACTTTCGTACTTAGCAAACCGACAAAAAGGTGTTCATGCAAGGTTCAACAAAGGTGGTAGGAGTTTTTTTTTGCAAAAGCAACCTTTGCATAAATGTTTTTGTTTTGCAAAACTCTAGTGTGTCATGTTTTATTTTCCGAGAAGAAGCTCATACGGTGTGGACATTGGGGCGGTATGGTGAGGGTGGCACAGCGGACCGCCACTCAGATTCGGCGCATCCTTCGGTTTGGTGGTCGCAGCGTCGGCTCGACCTTTCATTGAGCACGTGATGTGCGGGTGTAGCCGCCTAAGGAGGAAGAAGGGAGGGAAAACAGACTTTGGTGAGAATGGACTGAGGGGAGAGAGGGAAATGGGCCAACTAGGGAGAAAAAGAGTAGGATGGCTCAAATGAATAGTTAACCGTCGCAATTTTTCTAGGAATTTCAGAGTTTAAAAGTTAGAGAGTTTTAAGCTAGAAATTGAATTCAAATTTGGAATGGATGGTTTATAAATTTGGAAGTGAATCTATGAATGCATTGAGATCATTATAGCATAGTCATATGAAATCCAAAGTAAGAAATTATATTTTATTTAAAATAGGTTTTTTAAGGGATTGAAAACCAGGGGTATTACAATCCTCCTAGTTGCAAGATCTTTTGGCCACCAGATTTGGTATCAGCAAGCTCGAAGCCATTGATTTTGGCCACTCACTATTGCCACTAAAGAAGAGGCAAGGGGATCTAGGCGGCAATGGAGACGACAATGAGTTGGGTGGCCATGAGTGAGTAAACGGGGAGAAGGAGGTGACTGAAAGCACTATCCCTCTCATATCGTGCACTCGCCCATCCGCACCTAGGACCCACACGTCATCCCACCTGCACGAGCCCATCCTAAAGCAAAGCTCGCTACCCACATTTATAGTGGGCCTAGCTCGAGAGGCCGTCTTGCACGACCAAATGCCCGTTGCTTGGACTCGTGTCTATGAGCCGTTATCTATGTAGACAACAAACATGCCTCATACTGATGTTGTGTAGTGGGTGTTTCACCTAAGTTCAAACAATTCTTGAATCCGTCATCGGCTACATGTCGCATGCGCTGCTGAAGTAGTGAAGAACTACGAATAAAAATTAAAAATATACATTTTTTAGCGTTTTTGCGGTTATACACATGTTTTTGGTGGAGTTACGAAAATATATGCATACCGCGGAACGGGAACGCGCGATCGTGAGGTGTACGTGGCATGGACGCGCAGGACTGACGGCCGCGACAATACCGCGCCACGGTCGTGCGCCACCGCGCCGGTCTCACAGCCCGGCTGCGTGCCACCGACCCATCACGTAAGCTATGCATGCAACTGAATAACATGAATGCAACATGCGTGCAACTCCTAAGGGTGCATGGCGGCTGATGGCGTGGTGTCGTTCCATGGTACCGCATGGTGGCGCATGGCCGGGTCGTGCGACCGGCGCAATGGCGCGTGGCCATGGAGCGGGATTGTCCCGACCGTTGGTCCCATGCGTCTGCGTTGCGCCACCTCACCGGTAACGCGTTTTCTCACCGCGGTACGTGCCAACTGAAAAACGACAAAAAATTCATGCCCAACCGATGGTGCCAAGTTTGTGTTGATGCGAACTATGTCGATACACGCAATTGTCTATGAGATCTGCTTAGCTTCAATGCAGATCCTAAAATATTGATGAGATGCAGACATGTAGGGCCGGGTAGATTTGAACCGAAAACCAAAAAAATCGAACCGCACCGAGCCGAATCGAAGTATGCAGTTTTTCGGTTTTCGATCTCATATTCGGTTCGTGGTGTTGCAGAAACTGAATAATTTGGTGTGGGTTTGGTTTTTGATGTAAAACTAAACCTCTCAAAATAACCGATTCCCAGTCGGTGGACACCTGAGCATGCGGTTTTTCCCCATCCAATCAACCGGAGCGGCAGTGTTGGCAGAGAACTTCTCCTCGACGAAACCCTAATCGCCTCCATCTCATCCTCGATGCGCCGCGCCACCCCGCCTCCGCCTCGGCGCGCCCCTCCCCACCGCTTCCGCCTCCTCCTCGACGCGTCGCGCTACCCCGCGTCCGCCTCGACGCGCCGCTGCACCAGCCCGCCTCCCGTGCCCCTCTTCACCGCCTCCATCCTCGCTGCGCCCCTCCACGCTGCTGCCATCCTCGCCGCCTAGGCCTTAGCATCGACAACGCGTCCTCCTTGCCGCCTCCATCGTCGTTGCGCCCCTCCTAGCCGTCTCCCTTCTCGCCGTCGGCGCTGCCATCCTCCTGTAGTGCCGCCTCCCTTCTCTGCTGCTTCTTGTGATTCTAAATTGTGTTGTCGCCTCCCTTCTCTGATGACATCGGTTTTTTGGTAAAAACCAAAAATCGAACCAAAAAACCAAACCCAAATTTTACGGTTTCTAGTATTTACGAGAACTAATCGGTTGTTCATTCATGTCAAACCGAACTTCGCGTAGAAAAAAATGAATCGAACCTACGGTTTAACTGAATGCCTAGCCCTACGGGCGTTCCAATCAGTTTGATCCTGCAACTGACAAGATGTAAGGTTGATCGGCCAAGAGGTTGATGTTGATGAAACGAATACTGGGTCCTGCTGAGAGACCCAAAAGTTATGTGTCAATTGATAGCCGATAGCCTGATGTAGAATCGGCTAATAGTGTGATAGCTGATATCCGATGCCAACCGATAGCCGATGTAGTGATCCTAGCCAAAGTCGATAGGGTTATCAGTGATTGGCTAT
The DNA here is from genome assembly GCA_019925245.2 of Oryza australiensis. NCBI lineage: Eukaryota > Viridiplantae > Streptophyta > Magnoliopsida > Poales > Poaceae > Oryza > Oryza australiensis. The sequence goes on from JAIFGZ020000478.1 coordinate 2,955,599, forward strand.
ATGTCCAATGTAGATTCTGCACTTAAATAAATAATGATATAAAGGCAACTGACTGATGATAATGTAATGAAGCAATGATGAATCGGCAAATAACGGTATGATAGAATAAATGTTGATACGATTACATCGGTTAGAAATCCGATGACATTAAATCCAAATGATTAAATGATCAATAAAACCTTTGCTGCAATCGGCTAAAACCACCTTGTGTGTAATCCTTGTAAACAGATGCAACATCCAAATAACTCATCGGCTGAAACCCCGATGAATCAATGATTGATATCTATTGACTTAAATAAATCTAACTTACAACCACCTCATAGGTGGGCCCTAACCGATGCAGCATAAGGTTGATAATTGCCTAATAGATTTAAACCAACCGATATGACACCGACCAAAGTGGTCATGCATTAAATTTAACCAAGACAGTAAAACCATCAAAGAGAAATTTAACACATCATATAAGATCGGCTAACCCTCTGATGAAACATTAATATAAATCTATCGGCTTAACTGATATAACATAAGATTATATATGATAATCTAATACTCAGTCGATAAATTTGTCTAATATGATGGATATAACAAATCTATCCAAAACGACATTATGTTTAAAGAAACATCAACTTGATCAGAATATTGGACCTAATCGAGAAAGTACTAAGCTGATGTGACTATAAACAATAATAAAACTAAAGATAAAGATCATATACCAGATAGACAATGCTTGCGTCGACCCGATTAGAATATCGGACTCAACCGAGAAAGTCCTAGCCACGCCAGTGCAAGTGAAGATGACGGAACTCACTTCTTCCCAGATGTTGAACTCAACCAATGCATCCCATGCTCGAAAACAAGAACTGTCGAAATAAAACCTAGAATACTAGGGTAGCAATGCACTGAAAGTAGATTTATTGATCTGTGAAGATGGATTACAAAGATCTCGGGTGTACATATTTATACCCATAGGATGATACGAGTCCTAATTAACACGACACAAACTATCCTAAAGATAAAAGAAAAACATAAAGTCCTCATCAGACATTAAACACACTTTTCTAAAGATAAAAAAACTAAGTGACTTTGCGCCTAATTACTAGATATACTGCCATACCATGTTCTTCCTTAACTCGTCTCTTTTGAATAAACTTCCTTTAATTGATTAACCAAATCTACTACAAATACAATTGTTTGCTCGGAAGCCGATTCTAACTATTTTAGCGTTAACAATAATATATATTTTTAAATTTTATTTGAAGAACTGCCACGCAAGTGTTTTTGCTACTCTGCTGTGTAGATAGATGTGCCGTGGGTGTACAGAGGGCGTTATCTACAGGAGGGAGTACGTTAAGTTGACTGGGCTTTGACCGCAAGTGGATAAGCTGGGGACATGGACAGCTCGAAAAGACCACGTGATCCTGAGTAAGATCCACCTCCTCTCCAATCAGTACATGAGCCGGCCAGTGAACAGTACGCCGCTCACATAACAACACTCTCACGGCTGGTCGCTATATCGCCCGGGCTCCCGGCCTGCAACAGCTTCCCATCAACCGTCTAGCTACCTGCAGCTCTGCGCTTGTGCATGCTACTAGCTATAGCTACGTAGTACACTGCAGCTGCCGGCATGCGTACTATACGTGTGCTACTGCACCACGCTGCATGCAATGAGCCTTTCAATGGCCAGCCGTTGCATAAATTCATGTTTGAGCAGCAAGGACCAGCTAGGAGATGCCGATACCGTCACATATCATACAGTTTTTGTCCCGTGGTTTTTCTCACTTTCTGGCCAGCCAGCCGGCCAGCCAGCCGGCTACGACGTACCTACTCCATCATATCATATCATATCGGATCGGATCTCCTTCAGTACGCAAGTAAATTATACTGTGTACTTAGTCTCTTGTAGTACGTATACATAGCATTTATCATCATAGGAATATATGATAATTAAGGGATGTTTGGTAGAGTTTTAACTCTAAAGTTTCAGGTTTAGCTGAAGCTAAAGTTTGAAACTGGTGAACGATAACTTCAACTTTCTAGTTATTTTTTTAAGTACTCCATTCAGATCTGTTTGAAGCTGGAGCGTTTGGTAGGGCTCCAGCTTCACTCCATCAGGATCCAAGATCTGAAGCCCTGCCAAACGTATCCTTAATCTCATAGTGTAGTACTTTCTTTGTTTAGAAAAAATGTACTACACCACTACACAAATGTTTCACCTGGCTGAGCTAGCGGTGGGTTCAAAACGTGAAAATAATAAGTGGTTCTCCAGTATTTTTTACTTTTTAGTCTTTTAAATACTTATTGTATAAAAAGACCCCTACGAAAGCTTATTCAATAAATGAAGCTTTTTTACGGTGTCAGTGTTATTGATGCCATAGTCCAAAGTGTCGTCCCCTCGCCCCCTCCAATAAAAGCTAAGTCATTAATATGAAAAGAGTTGATGCCAAAGATCTATTTGTAATAAAAAGTTATTTATAAATAGGTCCTTAATATCAATGACCTTGCACCGAGGATCTATCTGTGTTGACGTGAAATGCGTCATAATACATGAAGGTCTGAGAGATCTGCTTAGCTATAGTGTAGGTCCTATCAAATCAAGTTCAAAGCATGTCAGTTAGTTTAATCCTACAACTAACAATATAGACAAAATAAAAAGGTTAGATTACGATGGCCAATCAGCCAAGAAGACGATGGGAAATTGTATGCCCAACTAATGTCGATGGAGTTTTAGGTCAACGGCTATACCAGGTGGAATTTGAGTGTTAGACAAATATAAATCGGCTTCAACTAGATGGAATATAATTGCTAATAAACTTTTTTATGAAGGACAATTTTGATATATTGAACCTAGCCAAGATAGTATAAAATTTAAATTAATAAAATATGTGTCAGTTATATGATCTTGAATTATTAGCCGATGCATCATGGTAATAATATATTTATATGTGAAACCAGGAAATAAACTAATATCGGGTATGAATAAATAACATATAACTGTATAGTAATTTTCTCCTTATTAAGACCAATCTGGATAGATCGGACTCAACCAAGACGGTGGTATATGATTAAGATTAATAAGAATGGACTAGTAAACAAGTATATGAATTTAGACGCCGATACAACAGCTTAGTCAAAAGACAGAAGATAACTTATCAGGATAAAGCTTTATACAAAATCTATCAAATTTAGATAAATATAACAAGTAAATTAAAACTCAGCAGATCGGACCTAACCGATGAAGTGCAAAATTAACAAAAGGCTTGGTAAATTCTTATAATTGATAAACCTTATATAAGATGATTGATGTAATGGATGGAGCAAAGAGAGCAAAACAATCTAAACAAGAACCGATATATCACATAGGCAATGCAAGTAACAGTTTGACTGGTATATCAGACTTAACCGAGAAGATCAAAACAGATGCAACCCAAACTCGAAAACAAGAATTCGTTGAGAACTAAAACTAGAGCGACGATACGTCCAAAGTTGTATATATTACACTGTTGTTGTTTACAAGCAACCCTGGGTACACAATTTATATCCTTAGACTGGTACAAGTTCGACTCAGACATGACTTCAATCGGCTAACTTTTAGAAAAAAAATTAACCAAGTCTTCCTACATGATCTGATCGGTGAGAAATTTATTTATAGAAAATAAAATCAAAACAAACCTTTTTATTACGGAAGTTTGAAAAAAGACCTGTCCAAAACTTGATACACTTCCTAGCCGAATCGGCTACAACAAAGGTGTTAATTCTCCTTCAGATCCAGTCTTGACTAAAGGTGACTGTCAATTTTTGTCATTAACAATTTGTAAAAATATTTTTACAATAGGTCATGTTTAATTTTTTATAAATAGGTCCTCAGTGTCAACGTTACTTACGTTGACCCCTTCATGTCAAGGACTTAACTTCTGTGGGAGGCGAGGGGGCGGCTCAAATGTCATTGGCACTATCATGTTGACCACGGCATCAATGATGTTAGCACTAAAAAAAGATCTATTTTTAGAATTTTTTTAAAGATCTATTTATAAAATAAGTTTTAAAAAGTTCTAAAATGTAAAATAATTCAGGGTGGTTCTCCTCGACTTTTCACCACAAGGCCGCTGCATGCATGATTAGCATCTTTTATAGTATTTGCTGAATGGATAATGTGATCCGGCCACCTGCAGGGTGCAAACCATCCAGTACTCCTGTAGTGTCCTGTGTGGACGTGGAGATTCTGCTCCACGATCATCACTACTGGTTGGTGACATTTGCGATCGAATTAGCCTTTGTGGTGTGCATGCAAATTGATGTGCATGCGTGATGCGTGCGTGCATGAACCCCTTCTAGGGAGATATGTACGTGCAGGAGAACGCGTGGTGCCTTTACTACTCGGTCCTGGTCAAAACGGGAAGAATAAATGGCCGGTACAAGGTGAGGAGGGGGATCAGTGTGTGCTTTCTGCAGTGAGTACATGCAGTAACGTGCTCTTCTGCACGCACCGTGTTCTCCGCGCGCGGTTAGTTGTGTGATCGGCAACCGTGCATGCATGATGCATGCATGCAGGCAGGCGCGCGCAGGCGCACGCGGCTGACCCGGCGCCGGCGGAGGAGCACGCGCGCACGGAGCCCAGGGCACTGTGCGTGTCCGGTGGCGCGCGCCCGCCATCGATCGTGCGCGCATGCACGCCTGCTGCTTGCCCCAGCGCCAACGCGATTCGTCGGGGCCGGATGGCGGCCGTTCCCGTGTGCCCCTTCGCCGCTTTCGCGCGCGGCGTTTGAGATCACGCGCCGGCGGGCAGCACACGCGGTCGGGTTTTAATTCGAAAGAGAATCGACGGGCGACGACGTCGTGTCCCCTCGCGTACTCCCTTACGAGTGTTACAAATGCAGTTTTAGGGCCTGTTTAGAGGCATTTGGAATGACAAATGGCAAATGGAAAAAGTTTTGACATTGCATTTTTGCAAGTTGGTGTTTAGAGACATGCAAAAGTTTTGCCATTCTTTCTCAAAGACAGATTTGCCCATATTAATTGCTCTTCCCTCTAATTTATCTCTCTCATGTTTGTACCTGCTTATTTTGGTGCAAATTGTCCGTAGCATACCAACAAAAAATATCCAAATATTTATTAAAACTCCATAGCATAGCAACATTAAAATAAAAGTCATAGTATACAATTTTAAAAGTCCATACAACACAAATATTACAACACTACAGTAGTCATATTCTATTGAACAAATCATTGGCAATCAAGTCCCGATAAGCATTCATCACCGCCGATTCATCTCTTACTGGCTGGGTTCTAGGCTAAGAGACCGATGCTTCAGGTGGAACGTAGTTCTCATCACGATCACACAAATCAAAGTCTCTATTTATTGTTCCACTCGCCCTTATGAAATTATGCAATGCCATGCATGCAACTATTATTTCGGTTTGTGTTTGCAATGGATATCTGGGCATGTGCAACAAAATTCTCCACTTCATCTTCAAAACTCTAAACGTCCTCTCGATAACATTTCTAAGGGATGAATGTGCAAAGTTGAAGATTTCTTTTTTACCTTCTGGCTCCGGTCCTTCTTGGAACTCAAGAAGATGCTACTTGGTTCCCTTGTAAGGTGCAAGGTATCCAGGACGGTTAGGGTAGCCGGAATCCACCAAATAATATTTTCCTGCACAGGTAGACGACGGTGTAAGTATAATTCAAATGTAAAACATGCACATTTTAATTAATGATAGATAAAAGTTCTTTACCCGTTGGTGGATGTGGATAGACATCACTGTACTTGGTAGTAGCATCAGTAAACACCCTCATGTCATGTACAGAACCATGCCATCCAGCAAGGACAAACGTGAATCTCATATCAAAGTCACAAAGTGCTAGCACATTTTGTGTTGTCATATTCTTGCGGCACATGTACTGAGCCATCTTATTGTTTGGCACCACGCAAGGTATGTGTGTGCCATCCAATGCTCCAATACAGCCATCAAAACGGGGATGGAACCTTCGGTTCATTAACCTAGAGTGAACACTTCTGAATTCCGGGTCAATTGGTTTAATGATGTCTTCGGTTCATTAACCTAGAGTGAACACTTCTGAATTCCGGTTGGTGAACACTTCTGAATTCCGGTGGCGGGTCAATTCGTGATGAGAACTACGTTCCACCTGAAGCATCGGTCTCTCAGCCTAGAACCCAGCTAGTAAGAGATGAATCGACGGTGATGAATGCTTATCGGGACTTGATTGCCAATGATTTGTTCAATAGAATATGACTACTGTAGTGTTGTAATATTCGTGTTGTATGGACTTTTAAAATTATATTTGCAAATGTCCACCAACCGGGACAAAAGATTGCGGGGCAGCCACGTGACGCAGGTAGGTGGACATCAATAGTCCCGGTTGGTGGCTCAAACTGGGACTAAAGATGTTTTCCCGCCCAATGAAATTCACCTCTAGTCCCAGTTTTTTTAACAAACCGGGACTAATTATTATAATGCCCTATTCTATTGTATTTGATATTCATATATAATTATAATGTTCATATGTTAATATATTTTATATTCATATATAATTAACATATGTTTATATATAATTAACATGGTGTTTCAGTAAAAGATCATGTGTTTATATATAATGCCCTATTCTATGGATAGTTCGTACCAAGGTTCCTGATGTAATTATAGATCTTGAATAAGGTCAAGTGGAAGACATGGATAATATTCAATGATTCAATTTAATTTACATCGTCCATACATAAATTTAGCTATGTAACATTTGTCCTCACGTACTTTCTCCGCACAATTATTCCTTCGTTATGATCATTGCGTGAGTAAGGGGTGTCATCATTTGATAGGAGGATACTCGGGTCAACCGCCACCGTGAACGAAGGTTGCCCGTCAAACTGATCATAATCTTCGTCAGTTCTATCCTTGACTCCCACGATTTTTCTTTTGCCTGGGACAACCACACGGCGCTTTGGCTCGTCGGACCCTTTCCCTTTCTTTGATTTGCTAGCCATGTCCTTGACATAGAAAACTTGTCGTACATCATTGGTAAGGACGAAAGGTTCGTCTGAGTATCCAACCTTGCTCAGGTCGACCATTGTTATCCCACTTGCATCATTGGTTACGCCTCCACCACTCGGCCTAACCCACGGCACCGAAGCGGAGGGACCTTCGGAGGTCCATAGTCCAGCTCCCATATGTCATCGATGATGCCGTAATATGTGCTAGCTGTCGTCGTATCCCACGGCATCGATGCGACAGCGCTGTACGATTCGTGCTCTTTAAGTCTTGGGCTCGTGTGTAAAATGTGTACCCATTGATTTCATATGCTGGAATGTGGTGATCGAGCAAGATGGACCCCTCGCCAAGAAGGCTAGTTGTTGGTCAATGCTCGTGTTGCCCATGAGACGATGTCGCAGCCAAGTAGGGAATGCATCGATGTGATGACGTGTAATCCAGGCATCCGTCTTACCGATGTTTTCCGAGCGAACAATCGCCAAGTGCTCCTCGATGTAAGGAGCCACCAATGAAGATTGTTGCGGCACGGTCCAATGTGCTTTCTGTACAAGTCATTGTCTATGTTCATTATTACCTTCCTTCCAAGAGTTTCCTTCCCCCGTATTCTACCTTCATGGCTTGATTCAGGCACCCCGATGGGACGGGGGTCTTCAATAAAGTCGACGCAAAACTCAATCACCTCCTCTGTTCCATATCCATTGGCGATGCTGGCCTCCGGACGCGAACGGTTATGAACGTAATTCTTTAGAACGCTCATATACCTCTCGAAGGGGAACATGTTGTGTAGGAATACCGGACCAAGGATACGGATCTCTTTGACAAGGTGGCATAGGAGATGTGTCATGATATTGAAGAAGGAAGGCGGAAAGATCATCTCAAAGCGACAAGACATTGGACCACATCATTTTGAAAGTCTTCTAGTCATGCGGATCGATGATCTTACGTGAAATTGCGTTCGGGAAAGCACATAGCTTTGTTATTGTTGCCGGGACATTATCGGGAAGGATACCTCGAATTATAACGGGAAGCAGCTGTGTCATCAGCACGTGGCAGTCATGGGACTTTAGATTTGTGAACTTCTTATCCTTCGTGCTTATTATTCCCTTTATATTCAAGGAGTATCCAGACGGTACCTTGATGCTTTCCGGGCATTCAAATATTATTTCCTTCTCTGCTCTGCTCAGAGTGTAGCTGGCTGAACTTAGGTATTGGGCTCCTTTATCCTTTGGTTGCGGGTGAAGGCCGTCGCGTTGTGCCATATGTTTCAGATCGTTTTTGATTTTTCGTATACACCTAGGAAGCCAAGCAAGTTTACGCAAAGGTTCTTGGTGAGGTGCATCACGTCGATTGTGTGGCGGACGTCTAAGACTTCCCAGTAGGGCAACTCCCAAAAAATTGACTTCTTCTTCCACATCACCGCGTGACCACCTTCACTTGCTATAGATTGGTTGCCGGGTCCCTTTCCAAATACTACTTTGAGGTCTTTCACCATGGCAAACACGACCTTTCTGTTGCGATGCTTTAGTTTAGAACGATGGTTTGCCTTTTGATCAAAATGTTTGCCTTTTCTTCGGACAGGGTGGCTTGCAGCAAGAAAGCGACGATGGCCCATGTACACTATCTTCTTACAATGTTTCAGGTACGTACACTCAGTCTCATCCATATAGTGGGTGCAAGCGTTGTACCCCTTGTTTGACTGTCCAGATAGGTTGTCAAGTACAGGCCAATCATTGATGGTAACAAACAGCAACCCTCGTAGTTTAAACTGTTCCTGTTTATCTTCATCCCACATGAGAACACCTTTTTTCTTCCACAGCAGTTTTAGATCTTCGATTAGCGGCCTTAGGTACACATCGATGTCGTTACCAGGTTGCTTCGGGCCTTGAATAATAACCAGCATCTGAATGTACTTTCGCTTCATGCATAGCCAAGGCGGGAGGTTGTAGATACACATCGTCACAGGCCAAGTGCTATGCCCGCTGCTCATCTCTCAAAAAGGATTCATGCCGTCCGTGCTTAAGCCGAACCTTAGGTTTCGTGCATTCTCGCCGAAGTCTTCAAATGTTCTGTCGATGTTTCGCCACTGTGACCCATCGGCGGGATGTCTCGGCATGCCGTCTTGTAGGCGTTCTTCCGCGTGCCAACGCATCATTCTTGCATGCTCCTTGTTCGAACAGACGCTTCGGTGGTATTATAGGAAAATACCACATCACCTTAGCAGGAATCCTTTTCTTCGAGGGCCGTCCGTCAACTTCGCCTAGATCATCTCGTCTGATCTTGTATCGAAGCACTTTACAAACCGGACATGCTTCTAGGTTCTCGTACTCCTCACCGCGGTAGAGGATACAATTGTTAGGACATGCGTGTATCTTACGTACCTCCAGTCCTAGAGGGCGGACTAACTTCTTAGCCTCGTACGTTGATTCGGCAATTCGTTTCCTCGGAAGAATGTTCTTCACGAGTTTTAGTAACTCGCCAAATGCCTTATCACGACACCATTTTTGGCCTTCCATTGTAAAAATTCGAGCGTGGTACCTAACTTTTTGTGTCCCTGTTCACAGCCTGGGTACAAGGACCTTTTGTGGTCCGCCAATATACGCTCCAATTTCTGCACTTCCTTTACGCCTTCGCGTCCCCCGTACGTCGCGCAACATCGACCAAGGTCATCGGCACCGTCGTTTTCTTGACATCCCGCCCGCCTCGCCCTTTGTATTCTCTTCAAACCCACCGTATTGACCACGATGCGGAATGTTGTCGTCGTCTTCTTCATCTTCTTCCATTGCAACCCCCACCTCTCCGTGCGATGTCCGGCAATTGTAGTGAGGCATGAATCCCGACGAAACAAGTGGGCATGAATAATTCTTGATGTAGAATACTCCTTCTTGTTTTTGCACTTTTTACATGGACAACGTATGAAACCCTTATGCTTGTTGGCATCGGCCACACTCAAAAAATAATGGACGCCTTGAATAAACTCTCTCGGCCAGTCGATCCGCGTTGTACATCCATTGCCGATCCATCTACATGGAATGCACAAAAATCTTAAGAAAATTCCACGAAATTCAAATCATTTAAATATAACATCAATACTTATATGTATATAATCAGACAATTATTATATACTAATCCAATATACGTAATGCGTTGTTCTAAAAAATAAAATTATTTTTAAAAGGTATTTTAAAGTGATAAGCATAAAATTAATTAATTAATTTGCATCTATTTTAAAAGGTCCTTTGTCATCTATTTTATAAATTTTTTGTCCAAAAGATTCTCTCTCATCATTTTCCATAAATATTTTTTGAGATAAAATTGTACGGACTAAATTCCTATAACTGTTACGTGCTAAGCTTACTTTTCTTCCTCTTTATTTTCCCCAACTTTTTTCTCAACACAATATAATGTGCTTAGCAAAATAATTAGTCCAAACAAATTTTCTCTCTCCTCATGTTTACAAAAAAATCTAGAGATGATTAATGTATAGAAAACATCGTAAAGTACAAAGTGCTAAGCATAGATCATAAGAGGAAGAAGTTGCTAACCTTGTAGATAGCAAAGATTTGTGTATTATCACCAAAACAAAATCACAAAAAATTTTGGCAGCACCTCCCCTCTAGCTAGAGAAAAATTTTGAAGACAAGTGTAGCAGGCTCGGGCTGGAGGAGAAAGAAGGAATATAAAAAGCAAGCCATCTTTAGTCCCGGTTGGTGTTACCAACCGGCACTAAAGATCAAAATTATCTTTTAGTGCCGGTTAGTAACCTTAACCGGGACAAAAAATAGCATCTTTAGTCCCGGTTGGTAACACCAACCGGAACTAAAGATGGTGTCAGAAGCTGTCAGAACCTGTCAGAGCGCCAGGCATCTTTAGTCCCGGTTGGTAGCACCACAAACCGGGACTATTGTGATTTTTGCCACTTCAACCAATGATGGTTTCTCCAGTAGTGAGCTAGTGCTACCAGACATTTCAAAACTTTGTAGAAGTTGTTGTGAATTGTGCCCAATGATCTCTCAAACCTATCCTCAGCTTGCCAAACTGATTGTGGTGCTCCTACTATCCAAAGAAACATTCCTAGAGCCTCAATAGAACTACTCTTGCTACTAGATTTCAGTCCATATGAATCAACCATAAGATCATGAAGTCGATGAAACAAACTGGGTGTCATTCTAAACATATTGTAGCATGTATTCCTATTAGCAAGCCTCCTCTCTACCCATTGCAGTCCAGATACATCAAAGGTTCTTGGTGGACCCCTACTGCAGTATTTGTCAAAGTGTTCGGCATACATGAACATACCAAGTATTACCCCTGAGTTGTCATCTTCTGTTAAAAGATCCAACAATTCACCTTGTGTGACATTTGCAGTGAACATAAGTCATAAAAGCATAAGGTGACATTCAAAATGTCCATAATTCATACAAGCATGATTCCTACATTCTCAACATAAAAAACATCACACCTAATGTCACAGGTTGCTGAAATGATAATAACATAGAACATGCATACGACATAGTTCATGACGACAACAAGATAGTTCAAATGACAAAAGTGTCTACTTCTACTCTAAACCTTCCCATCGGCTACTGCATTAATGAAGGACATCCTAGCCTCGTTGTCCGTTGTGCCTAGGAAAAATTCCATGAGACCGTCACTGCAAGTGATTTTGTAGACAGCTATCCACAACTCAGTGTTCTTTTCGTCTACACCACACTCTCTAGCAAATTGTTGGACAAGTCTAATATTTTCTCTCCTCTGATTCTTCTTAGTCATCAAATGTGTTCGAATCATTTCGTTCCTCTCAGCTTGAAGCCTAATATTTCGATCCATGAAAGTATTCATGGACCTAACTGCTAGGCTCTTTGACTTCTTGTTTGGGCTAGATGCAGTGGTGCTAGTGCTACTGGCTCTTTTTTGACTATGGTTGCTAACTGGGGTATGCACTTCATCTTCCTCCTCATCATCAACTGGGGTAGGGGCTGTAGCATTAAACCCAGGGACAAAAGAAGTTGAGCCATCAACAGCTACACCCAAAAACATCTGGTCCATCTCATCGATGTATTGCGGCCATCCCCACTTCAACTTCTTCCACTCTGGGTGGCCCTGTAGAACTAACCATAGTGAGGACATGTTTATCTTGGCATGTATAACATCTAAGAACGAACTAACTACCCAATTACCTTAGTGTTATCTTCCCACCACTGATCACTTGCATCCACAGTCCCATCCTCTCTAATGCCTAATCCAGTGTTAGTGCGTAGGGTTTGAATGAATTGCCACAATCCCTTCAGTTGTCTAATCCTATTAGTAATTTGGGATCTACCATGCCGCAGGTTGGTTGCTGCATGATAAGCAGCGATAACCTCCCTCATCCCAGTCTTCTGCATGAGTCCATTCACGCAGTTTCCCTTATTGATCGGTCAACCCAAATTTCACACTGACAAAGTGGTATTGTTCTCTATCCAATTGGCCCCATCGGGTTTAACCTAAACCCACCCATAGTGGTAAGCAAAAAATATTTATCACAGTCCAGGAGACATAAACCACAATGCAACATAGCTTCTGGATCACAGGAATCATAGTGCAAGACATAAACATATCACAGGTATATCACAGGTTTATGAGATGGTAAAATTGAAGCACAGCCACGAAATTGAAATGGTTTGTTGGCATACCTTCCCATGATTTTGGAAAATTTCTTGGAGCTCGGCGGCATCTTCGATGTTGTCGGAGTCGACGTCCAAGGTGTCTTCAGAGATGGTGGCAGCCGTGGATCGACGACCACCATGGCCCCTGGCTCCCATCGCCTGCGTGCCTCGACCACCACCACGGCCCCTGGCACTGGCTGCGGGCGCCGCATGGCCACCTCCCTACGGTGAGTAATTGGCACGAGCTGCCGTGGCGCCTCGGCCACATGGAGCAGCGCGGGCCGAGCGTACGCCCAACGTCCGACTCATAGCACACACGGGTGGAAGGTCAACAGAGCCACCTCCTTGCGAGGAGGAGCGATGGTGGCTCCCAGATCCACCGACGCCGCGTCCATGCGCGTCGCCCCAAAGGTGGCCCCCTCCTCCGCCGATGACGCCTCCTTGCGAGCTGGATTGAAGAAGGCTTGACGAGAAAAATCAACACGGCGGCTGGGAGATCGCTTAGCTTGGTGCGGGTCCTAGAACGGATGAAGCGCGGACGTGCGTTAGTTTGATCCTGCAACTGACAAGTTATGCAAAACAACAGAACATAAATCATATCGGCCGATAGACCGATACTCAAAAACTAACTGATTGGCTGATAAGCCAATGGTGCAATTCCAACCGACGTTAATGCCAGCCAATGGTGTTAGGGTTTAATGGCTGTGCGCTGAGCAAATATTTATATAAAGGCGATCGGCCGATGATAACATGACGATATAGCAATGTAATATAGCACAAAGCAATCACATGATAAAATGAATACTGATTTAAAGATTAAAACACACATCGGCTGGAAGTCCGATGTCATTAAATCCAAATGATCAAATGTTCAATGAAGCCTCTGCTACAATCGGTTAGATCCAACTTGTATACAATCCTTGTAAGCCGATGCAATATCCAGATAACTCATCGACTGAAACCCCGATGAAACCCTTAGTGGCAGTCAACAGGCAGGCTAGAGATTACGGTTCTAATCACGACTTAGTAGATTCAAACTGATGCAGCACTAAGTATGAAAAGAAAAGCAATATCTAGACAATCAAGCCCTTGGCTGATTTTCAGGGTGGTACATACCTAAACCAATCTAATCTAGTATAAAGATTTAGCCGGTATCGGCGAAACCCTAAAACGAGAGACAACCGATAGGGCTAAGCGAAATACTAAGATTAGATTAATAGAGACATATGATAAATAGTCGAGGCAAGCATGCTAACTAAACCGGAGCAATCCAAGAGATCGAACGTGCGATGCGGCCTTGGACAACGTCGACGTAGTCAATATGATCGCGATCCGGCGAACGTTGGACTTATTCCTTTCTTGGAGGTCGAACCTAATCGATCGGCCAGGCCGGATGCCAAGCTCCGCCGGATGTCGAACGAAGATGAAGAGTAAAAGAGTGGCGATGCGTCGAATTGTATTGATCGAGAGATGATATTACATGAACCCCGGGCTTACATATTTATACCCGTGGGATGACAAAGATCCTAACAGATTACAAAACAAACTTTTCTAAAGATAAAATAGGAAGCTAACAACCTCTTCCTAATTAATAGATACAAGCCATATCCTCCCTGGACTCGGTTTCTTCGGATAAGATCTTCTCAAACCGAATCTAACAAGAACCCATGCTGGAAATATGGATCCTCCATCGGCTGTCGTAAAACTCTCGGCCGATTCGCTCGAGCCGATACTAACCCTTAACCGATAAGGACTTCGGGGCTTACCAAATTTTGGCGTTAACACATGCCCCTGAGTTTTGGAGTATGAGAAGTAATGCTTCAAAATTGTCCTTGTCTTGATCGCCCCAAAGCGATTCTTTTCTTCTTCTTGACACCGACTCTCATAAGCCGATACCTTACGTAATAGCGAGCTAGGCATCGAACTCATGGATGAAAAACCTGCCGGTTAGTGCCAACAACCCTTGGAATGCAAGATCTGCTATCTGTTCATCGCTTAGGCTCAAACTATAACATCGGCTGTGGATGCTACGAAACCTTTGAATGTATTCCTTAGCCGATTCCCCTTCTTGCTGTTTAACTGATATCAAATCTGCAAGCCTCAATTCGCCAACCCCAGCAAAGAAGTACATACGAAGCTGCTTCTCAAGATCGGCCCAACTTCGATGGAATTCGGTGGCAATGATGAAAACCATGTGAAAGCCGATACGAGTCAAAGACAATGGAAAAAGTCTAACTTTCAAAGCTTCTTGTAGATGCTTCCCCACATTGAGCTAAGAATCGGCTAATATGTTCCATTGTAGATATACCATCTTGCCCTGAAAACATGGAGAAATCTGGAACCTTGTATTGGTTTGGAAGTGGAACCCCATCAAACCACCCAGGATATGGCGGCCGATACACAGAAATTTGATCTTTGCGTTTAATTCCAAACTGCTCCTCCATTACCTTTGCAACTATATCGGCCCAATCCTCTTTGGATGGATATCTTTGAATTTCCTCTGGCCGATATTGCTGATGTGGCTCTACATACAGATATCGATCAACTTGCCTCCCGAGCCAATCTTGTTGTTGCCGATAGTGTCGATATTGCTCACCGATTTGTCCGCCATGCTGATTTCTTAAGGCAATCATCCTGAGAACTATTTCCTCGATCAAACCATGCAATGCACTCATCAATACTCCAGATTGATCGAACACAGCACGATTAATGATGTTATTAACCATCTCTTGAAGTGTCTCATCATCCATCGGCTCAGTAGACTGTTCCCTGTCTTCACTTGTCAGCTTGAGAGATTGTTCTTCCTCAGCCATGACTTCTTCATCAGATATATTGTTGCAATTATGGGTCCGCCGAGCCGTGTAAAAAGATGTGTTATCCAAAACACGGTCCCACTGGGCGTGCCAAAAAAATGTGTTGACGAGAAAAATCAACACGCCGGCCTGGGAGATCTGCTTAGCTCCAGTGCAGGTCCTAGAACAGATGAAGCACGGACGTGCCAGTCAGTTTGATCCTGCCATTGACAAGTTATGCAAAACAGCAGAACATAAATCATATCGGCCGATAGACCGATACTCAAAAACTAACTGATCGGCTGATAAGCCAATGGTGCAATTCCAACAGACGCCAATGCCAGCCGATGGTGTTAGGGTTTAATGGCTGTGCGCTGATCAAATATTTATATAAAGGCGATCGGCCGATGATAACATGACGATATAACAATGTAATATAGCACAAAGCAATCACATGATAAAATGAATACTAATTTAAAGATTAAAACACACATCGGCTGAAAGTCCGATGTCATTAAATCCAAATGATCAAATGTTCAATGAAGCCTCTGCTACAATCGGCTAGATCCAACTTGTATACAATCCTTGTAAGCCGATGCAATATCCAGATAACTCATCAGCTGAAACCCCGATGAAACCCTTAGTGGCAGTCAACAGGTAGGCTAGAGATTACGGTTCTAATCACGACTTAGTAGATTCAAACTGATGCAGCACTAAGTATGAAAAGAAAAGCAATATCTAGACAATCAAGCCCTTGGCTAATTTTCAGGGTGGTAGATGCCTAAACCAATCTAATCTAGTATAAAGATTTAGCCGGTATCGGCAGAAACCCTAAAACGAGAGACAACCGATAGGGCTAAACTGAAATACTAAGATTAGATTAATAGAGACATATGATAAATAGTCAGGCAAGCATGCTAACTAAACCGGAGCAATCCAAGAGATCGAACATACTGATGCAGCCTTGGACAACGTTGACGTAGTCAATATGATCGCCTGATCCAGCAGAACGTTGGACTTATTCCTTTGCTGGAGGTCGAACCTAATCGATGCAGCCCAGCACCGGATGCCAAGCTCCGCCGGATGTCGAACGAAGATGAAGAGTAAAAGAGTGGCGATGCGCCGAATTGTATTGATCGAGAGATGATATTACATGAACCCCGGGCTTACATATTTATACCCGTGGGATGACAAAGATCCTAACAGATTACAAAACAAACTTTCCTAAAGATAAAATAGGAAACTAACAACCTCTTCCTAATTAATAGATACAAGCCATATCCTCCCTTGACTCGGTTTCTTCTGGATAAGATCTTCTCAAACCGAATCTAACAAGAACCCGGCTGCTGGAAATATGGATCCTCCATCGGCTATCGTAAAACTCTCAGTCGATTCTGCTTCGAGCCGATACTTACCCTTAACCGATAAGGACTTCGGGGCTTACCAAATTTTGACATTAACAAAGACCCTCGTAGCTCCCCAAATCCGGCCACCCATCCCCGCCGGAGTTGAGGTCGAGGGCGGCCATGCCTATCCTGGAGGCACTGCCGCTGCGGGATCCAGTGTAGTACGGGGAGTCGGTGTAGGGGTCGAGCTTGTCGTGGGAGGCGTGTGAATCGGACTGTGACATGAAGTCCCTCGTGCCGGAGCCGTCGCCGTATGCATCGCCGTCCATCTCCACCCCGGACTGGTGCGGCGGGGGAGATCGGCGGAGATCGAGGCTGCCGTGACCTGGTGCGACGGGCGAAATCGACGGCGGAGCAAGGGAGTCGGAAGCGGGCGTGAGCAGCGGATGAGGCGGAGCGGGCATGAGCGCCTACGGCGGGGGAGATCGGCGGAGGAGGAGGCGAAGCAAGGGAGGAAGAGACGGGACCGCGGGGAAGATCGGCGGAGGAGGAGGCGGAGCAAGGGAGGAAGAGACGGGAGTATGGGGATTTTTTCGGGGGCGAGAGAGAGAGGGTGCGACGGAAGAGAGAGAGAGCGAGCGGGGGTATTGCGCGTCCATGAGGATGGTCCGCGTCCCTATACACTTTTTGGCGAAATTTGCTAGTCCAGACTGCCAAATTCCAAATAGAAAGTTATCATTTTCCCACCCTATTGTTTAGATCCATTTTACCAAAAAGTGCTTCAAAATGGCAAAAGTTTTGCCATTTTGAAGGATCTAAACAGGCCCTTAATCTCATCCCTAACTTCCACTCCATTGGGTAGTTACCACCCATGTACATGTGTATATATCCAATGATCAATGAAGAAAAGTGACTTGTCTCATTTGCCCCCATTCCATTCTCTCAATTCATTCTATTTGCAACACGTTATCAGCACGCTTCGCTTGTGAAGAAGAGAAGAAGCGAGAAAAGTAGGAGCAACAGAGGAAGAAACAAGATCGAAAATCAAGATCACGGAGAAGGTAACAATGCCTCGTGATGTATCTCTGGCGATCTTTTTCGTCGATTTGGTCTTCTTGATTCTCCACCGTGCCGAAACTCGCGTTGAACTTCTTGCGATGTTCCGCTATACCTTCACGAACGACAAGCCGATGAACGTCGGCTCCGTTCATCACCGTGGAGGAGAGGGGAAAAGGGGGAGAGATAGTGTCATGGACGGCGTCCCCAACCCCACTCCCAACACACGCATGGCGACGCCCTCCATGCGGAGGCGGCGGCGGCCCTCCCCCAGCGTGGTGGCGCCCCTAGACGCGGCCTCTCCGCGTACGGCGGCGGCGGCCTTCCCACGTGGCGGCTGCCCACGGTGGTGGCCTCCCCATGCGCCGGCGGCCGGCTTGGCGACGCCCTCAGGCGAAACCGTGCGGTCTGACGGCGCCCATAGCGTCGGCCTCCTCGCGAGTGGCGGCGTCGGCCTCCCCGTGGCCGACGGCGGCCTCCACGCGTCGGCAGCGTTGCAGCGCCCTCCCCGAGCGACGCCGTGTCCGTGGCGGCGGCGGCCTCCACGCACCTGCAGCGTTGCGACGCCCTCCCCGAGCGGCGCCGTGTCCGTGGCGGCGGTGGCTTCCCGTGGCCCGAAGCGGTCTCTACGCAACGGAGGCGGCGTCCTGCGGCGATGGCGGCAGGTCCCCCGGCGGCGACGATCGGCCCCTCGACGGGAGGTGGCCTCCCGACAGCGGGGGCGCGGCGCTTGAGGTTGAGGCGGCGCCCCCTCCCCTCAATCCTCACAGGCGGCGGTGGCTGGGAGTTTGGGGCGGCTAGGGTTTCAACCCTAACCGCCCCCTTTTATGCATGGGCTTGTTGGGCCGGCTTCACCCTATTGGGCCGCAACCCACTAACTCCTAGGGCATTTACAAATTTACAAATTAGCCCCTCAGTTACCTGTAAATTATGTTTCAGTCCTCAGACAACATATTTACTACATATAAATTGCAATTAAGTCCATAGGCCATCTATACCTATTTATTAATCTTTTATGCAATTTACTTAATGCATTTTATATGTATTAAGTTTTTCAGCTTTCCATACAAGCATTTAAGATTAATTGCAAATGCTTTGGGTTGATTTTCTCATTTTTGGAATAATGAATAATTTATTAACTAATATTGGCCATACATAAGGTAGTACCTTAGTACTACTGTGGGATTTACTCCTCAAAATGCGTGCCCAATATCTAGTTTTTGAAATTTTGGTTTACACTTTTGGAAACAACTTTTATTTATTTTCAAATTGGCAATACACAAGGTAGTGCCTTAGTACTACTGCGGGATTTTTATCCTCAACGTGCGTACCCAATTTGATTATGAATAATTAAAGTCTACACCCAAATGATTACCATATACTTTTTTTTCACATCGATCACACACAAGGTAGTATTATATACTACTGCGGGATTTTTATCCTCAACGTGTGTACTCGATGTTGAAAAATGAATTAAAAACAAAGTTAACACCGTTGGTGCTTGACTATGTTATTCCACAAATAGAGAATATCCCTATTTTCAAGTATACCTTGATTAATTGCATTTCACATTATTTATTCAACATTGTCATAGAATTTTCATAAATCTATGGCCCTACATATGTAGGCACAATGTCTAATAAAGAGTTCGAGACTCTCGCTCTTGATGGCCATAACTTCCCCACATGGGTGATGGATTTCAAAATGAGTCTATCATTGCACGAAATGTACGAGGCTATTGTTTCTCCCCAACATGGAGTTGTTCCATTGGCACCGCCTCTTAAATACAATGCATTATTCACTATAAGGCACCACATCCATCCGGATCTCAAAGCTGAGTATCTGATGGAGGAAGACCCACACGCTCTGTGGCTTGCGCTTCAAACACGGTATGAACAGCAAAAGACAGTCAACCTGCCAGAGGCAACAAATGAGTGGAACCATCTCCACCTACAGGATTTTAAATCTGTTGGAGAGTTCAACCATGTTGTTCATAAACTCAGTGTTAAACTGACGTTTTGCGAAAAGGAGCCATTTGATGCGGATAAAATTGAGAAGACATTGTCTACCATGCTTCCCGCTCATATGATCCTTCAGCAACAATACCATGAAAGAGGTTTCACTGTTTATTCTGAGTTGATCAAAACATTACTTCAGGCAGAAAGGCACAATGAGCTCCTCCTTTGGAACTTCAACCTACGACCTGTGGGAACTAAGCCTTTGCCAGAAGTGCATACCAACACTCAGAATAAACAACCAAAGAATGCTACTCATCTTAGTAATTCTGGAAACTTCAAAGGAAAGAACAAGCGCAGAAGACAGAGATAGCATAAGTCTCATGGTGCTCATAAGGGATATAATATTTCACAGTCGTATAACAAAAGGCATAACAAGTCAAGCACTTGTGCCAAATGTGGTTGCTACAACCACCCGACACAGAAATATCACACCCCTTAGCACTTTGTGAAATTGTACTTGTATTCTGCGGGAAAAGGATGCTCCACTCATGGACACTCCAATCAAGGTGAAAAATTTGAAGCACACTTCAACTCTCAACCTGATGTCAACATGGAACAAGATTTTCCACTTGACTTTCCTCAGCAAGATACCCCTAGGTGCTCTTACACCGCTTCAGCGGAAACAAGCAACACCGAGGTACTACCACCACCTGATGGGAACACCACTATTGAGGACAATATGCTCATGGAGTTTGTCTCTGGTGACATATACATGATCAACTGATGTAGGACATGGCTAATATTTTTAATTTTGACTTTTGCATACTCATATTTGAATGGAATTTATTTTCCTACTATGAGCATTAAGATATCAATAATATTGTTGGGGGCATATGGCATCACTGCTATTTTTGCTCAACCCCAACAAAATGCTCAGTTCATTTTGCAGTATAGTCCATATATACAGAAATACCAAATCAAATATTTGGCTTAACTATACCTCCAACTCATTGGAGGCAAGCGAGTTCTTTGGAACAGTTTGAAGTTCACTTCAACAAGCAAACACTTGCAAAAGTCTTCATATTTTCATTGGAAATATTATTAGCCTAATATCGTACTACCACATGTAGTATGTTGTCCATTACCAAAAATATCATGTATTTCATACATGGTATATATATATATATTCTATATGAGTGCAAAGCCTTTTGGATTCTGCCTCAATCTATATAGAACCATTTGGGATTCTACCAGATGGAAAGGAATCTTGTTTAGTGCATCACTGTACCACTAAAACAATTATGAGACATTACGCTCTCTCCATAGGTATTCAATTAATCACATATATGTTTATGTATCCTGATTCCACAAATACCCTATGATATTCTCATATATTTAGTTGCATGGTTTCCAAATGGGGACTAAATACTAAGGAGCGATGATGAAAATCTTCACTCCACTTAGTGCAACATATATGAAAACTATATAATTGTACAAATTCCTTCCATATCATCTGGGGTGTATTATACATACATCAATCCCATAATATATGTTGCGTACAAAATAACTTTCTCTCTTGATCTCATCAAGATTTGGCATATTTGCCTTGATCATTCTAACTTTAGGATGATGAGAAAAATAGTATCAATTATATTGGTCACAACATCCATATGAGCCACTAAATTTATTGAAGAAATTCAAGAACATACATGTGACTCCATTTGTAATTTTATGGACCATAATATACTATGTAATGCACATTTTTGCATCTACAATGTTGTCCTAAGTATGTGCCTTACTCATAAGGTACTACAAATTTGCCAAACTTATTGCTCAAATTTTTCAATTTAGAGCAAATGATACTGGACGCGGGATCTAATCCATTTACATGAGAATATAAATGCAACTTGTAATACGGACATGTATGGGCACGGACGAAGGATTGATCCATGGAAAAGTCAATTTACAAAAAGCAAATGTGCAAGTTGTTCCAAAACAAATTAAATTTTCACCCATCTCATACATACCAACAAAAAATATCCCCAATTTATCAAACTTCAATACATTTATTCCTTAATTTCACAAACTCCTGTGATGTAATGATTACTTAAAATGAACTTATTTTGTAACAAACGAAGCGACAAAAATAAACTTACTATGGGATGGAGTGTTACTTATATTATAGTTACATGGCCCCTCCATTTTTTGCTTGTTTAGGATATCAAAACGGTATTCAAAAAATATTGCTACATAAAAATGTTTTACTGCACAAATTTACTAATATCATTTTTACAGAGTTTAACCTTTTTGCATGTAAAGCAACTCCAATAGTACCCTAAACACAATCAAACAATTTTGTTGACCGAGGAAAAAAAAGATCTAGTTGGACATTAACTAGCGTCTCAAAAATAGGAAGGCCCCAAAAATACCCCCTCACAGCCCTCGTTATTCATGGGGCTCTAGGCCACAAGCCCCATCCACTATTCTTTAGTGCAAGAAGACAATTTCCCTTTTCACCGATGTGTCACTGGCCCACGCTGCCCATCCGATTCCGTGTCGTCCGATGCACTCCCCACTTCCACCGTGATATCCTGTGCTGCTCTGATGCTCCTCTTTCGTCTGCACGTCAGCAGCAGAACAAACCGACACTGTGGCACCGCCATACCTTAAACACCCAGTAGAACAAATCGATATTGTGGCACCGCCATACCTTAAGCACCCCACACTGCACACGTCGGTCCTCGCCTGTTCATGTATTGTCCCTGACCTCCATCGGCTCAGTCATTGAGCTCCCCTAACATTGGGCCGCTGCCCCTGATCTTTGAATTGTCATGTTTGAAAGAGTGAATTTTGAATAGGTTGAATTCTATGCATTTTAAGTATCCATGTTTGAATTATTGTGTTAAACTAGACGTGACATGGATTGTATGTTGAAAATAGAAGAGAAAAAGAAATGTGGACTTCAAAATAGGGATTGTTGCTGAAATTGAAAGTATTTTAGGTGCTGTAAAACGGGGATATGGTTGAGGATGCTCATTGAAAGTTTCGAGGTTTGAGGATATACGTACGCATCATAAAATACCGTCTATATGTGAACGGAGGGACTATCTATGTTCACGTCGTCAAGTGTGATTGTTTGCAGTACAACTACTTCCTTTTTGGCTCATTTACGTACACAATGAAACGTGAATAGTCTCATAGGCTAGATCATTGTCTTGAGTGGAGCACGAGTGATACACCTATATAGTTAAGGGTATCTAGGATGCTAGCTATATTGGCCACTATGTGTAGTACTACGTACGTAGGTGACCTGAATCTTTTCATAGATATACCTACATGACCAGCTTCTCCCAGAGATATCCGCAAGTACCCCCTGGCTAGCTATCGGACCCTATATATCCGACGGACACTACAGATCCGGTAGCATCTAGCTGGGGTAAGTGAGCACTCATCGCTTGGTCAGTGCCTCACTGAAAAGAAGGTGTCATAGGGCCGGGGCCATCTGCATGCATGATGCATGGACGGCTTTGCGTTGCTACTATTTCGCCACGTGAAGCATCAGACAAATGGTCTCCTTGGGCAGTAGTAGTAAACTGGAGTGCAGTAGGTTTGCCTCGTCGTGGAGTATAGGAGTAGTGTAAGTAATGGAGCAGTAAATTGCACTGTCCGGAAAAAGCATCATCTGTTCATCCATCCCCTCCCTAGCCTGGACCTGGCCGTAGTACGACGAGTCGTACCAGCTGCTGAATGCTGCTGATACGAGTGCCACCAGGTCAACAAGACCAAACTCTTTTTTTTTTCAGTCGTTACAAATTTATTATAAAGCTAATATATAATAGGTTAGCTGTAAAGTTAGCTATGTTTTTAGCTTTGTTTTTTCTCTCTTTTTCTCTCATCATAAATTTGATGTATATTTTTTGAAATATATGTAGAGCTAATTTGACATAAAAACCAACACTCATTATTTTTATTTTTTTCCATATATGTATTACTAGTTTGTTTAGTGCTCAATGCTACTATCCTTAAATCAGCATACTACTGACATAGTAGCATCCAACGGCGCTACGAACAGGCGCCGCTTTCCACGTAAATAACGGTAAATTTGTTCAAAGACCTGACTTCTTTCTGGGTTCCCGTGTTGGCCCGCCCGGCCGGGCCGGCGCCCGCTCGGCGCGCGGCATTTATGCGCCTAGCTAGCTGCAGCATGGGCCGCTC
Source organism: Oryza australiensis (assembly GCA_019925245.2). Taxonomy (NCBI): domain Eukaryota; kingdom Viridiplantae; phylum Streptophyta; class Magnoliopsida; order Poales; family Poaceae; genus Oryza; species Oryza australiensis. Next base: position 2,979,612 of record JAIFGZ020000478.1, read on the forward strand.
GGAGCAATAAAAACCGCATCGGAAACAGCACTTTCCAGAACGTCCACAGGCTGCAGCTTCTCACATTAAAAAAAAACAAGATCAGGGAGATCGGCGATGATTGATCAATGAATTGATGGATTCAGCCCACTGATCGAACGAGCTTGCGGGGCATGATCGCGTGCCCCGCCATGGCCAGCGAGCGACCGAGCAGGAGCGTGGGCAGCAGCAGCTGCAGCAACCAGTGGAGAGGCCGGCGATATATATCAGCATGCGGCTGCAGGTTAGCCAGGGGCTGCAGCTTAGCTACTGGTTCAGTGGCTCTCTTTTCTCTGTGGCTTAGGCCCGTTTGGTTTCAGACTAAAGTTTAAAGTTTGTTAATGTTATATAGAATAGAATTAGATATTATTTTAAAGTATTAAATATAAATTATCTATAAAATTTATTTATAATAATAAGTAGATATTTACGAAACAAATTTAATAAACATTTGACGATACGATGTTACATTATATATTTATTACTTATGAATTAATTAGATTTAATAGATTTATCTCGTGAGTAATCCTTCAATTTTATAATTACTTTTATAATTAATTTACGTTTAGTCCTTTAAGTTAATATAACTCATATGACAAAGAACCAAATGTCCCCTTAAGCTGCAATGCGCGAAGCTTTTTTTTTTTTGTGTGTGCGCGCGCGCGCGCTAGCGCATGGGCGACAACGCTGGCTAGCGAGCTGGTAGGATTTGACTATTTGAAAGGAAACAGTTGGACTGGAGTAGCTTCCCCAGCTTTTACTCCAGCTTAAAGTTTGCTGAATGCGTAGGCAGCGCGCGGTCTGGCTGGCCGGCCGGCTCATGGCGGTCTGAGTAGTATCTGATTCTTCGCAGTTTTGTGTGCGTTAATTGGATGGAGGAGATAGCTAGCTGCACCGGGCAGAGCTGGGTGTGCAGTTTGACCATCCAATGGCCACCCAGGGTTTGGCGTTTGCAAGAACACGTACAAGACAAGGCCGGCTGCGGCTGGCTGAGTGGCAAACGGATCATCGCTTGCTCTGGTTGCTAGATACGGTTGTCTAGGGATTTGATCATTTGCATGGTGATTTTTGTTAGGAAAATAAGAAGTCTGTTTTACAACATGAATGTTCGCGGGCGAACGCTCGAAAACAACGCTAAAGTGTTCAAAACTACTCAGTTTTTCCTCATAAAAAATACTCATATTTTTTTTATGTTCTTGAGAGGTGCAGAACTTTATTGGGGTCAACGTGACCTTGCCCGACTTGTTCTTGAGGTATCCTGTCAATTAATGTGTAAAATTGCCCAGTTAGATTTTTAATTCATGTAATGTAATGTGAATCTTTTATTACCCCTGACCGAGTTTGTTTGTTTACTCTTTCAACTCATTTTTTTTCGCTTTTCAAATTGCTAAACGGTACGTTTTTTAAAAAATTTTTAAAAAATCGTATTAATTTTAAAAAAATAATATTTAATTAATTGTGTGCTAATGAGTTACTCCATATTTTACGTATATGAGTGATTAGTTTCCGACACCAACATCCGAACCCAGCCTAAGTTTGAAGGCAAGCTCTGCGACTGCAGACCACACGCACAACTAACCTAAACCCATTAGCAACTCCACGCATACTCTGAATCTTATGCCCTCCAGGTTGTAAAATAATTATCATTACTAATGTAAAGCTTTGACCACATGCCTTTAAAAGCACTAGAAAATGAAGACGATATGTATACATATATTAATATTAAGAAGTATTTCAATATAAACATATTTGTTGATATTTTTATATAGTATTTTGTAACAAAAATTAGTGCTTAAAGTTATTTTTAGATATGTCTTATTTAAAACGACAATTTTTTCAATCTGGAGGGAGTATCTAAAATAAAAATTAATTTTTACTATTAAAAAAACCTTAAGTTTAGATAGACACCATTAATTCAACAAATATATGGGCTTGTTTTTTTTCGCTGAATAGCTAAATGATTTTGTGATAACTATTACAAGGTACAAACAAATAGATTAACTATCATAAAGTTGAAAATGGATTTGAAACAATTTTCTAAGAAATTCATATATATAGAACAATTTTGTAAAAGATCGCGTTGCTTAGGAAGCAGTGGCTGACTGAGGGCTGCATTTGTTAGAAAAGAATATACATATGCAGATACTAGTTTACGTTAATATGTTCATATATTTCAAAAGACTAAGAATTTGTTAATAGAGAGAATCTTCTATGCCCCTGAGTTTACTCTAGTTCTACGGTTTGCCATCGATTATCTCTCTCTATAATATAATATGTCACCGACTTTGTCAATTTTTCATATACCACAGTGGTTGGTACTTTTCAAAAAATGTCTCAAATGCTCTTCAAGCCATTCAAGAGTTGACAATTGATTGACTCATTAGAAGTTTGGAAAAAACTATGAAAGTTTTTGTGAAGCCTTCTTACAAGTTTGTGTGTGTATTTTAATATTTTTCTTCCATGTTTTTTTTGAAAAACAATTTTTATGTGCCATGTGAAAGACAAACCACATACATAAAACATAGCTAGATTAGAAAAATAATTTTATGTAGCATATCAAAGATGATTTACATCAAAGAACATCAATACAAGAATATTCTATTAGCATAAGAAACATAAATTATATTTTTTTAAAATTTAATACATGCAAATTGAAAATCCTGAAATATATACACACTTCTATATTATGTAAGGAGGCTATGTAAAAATTTTCATGTTTTTTGATAATTCTAGTGGATCGATAAATTGTCAACCCTTGTATATGTCTTGAAGGCATAGGCATTTTTTTGAAAATTATTCACCCCATGACATGTTGTAAAATTGATTAAGTCGGTGACAAATTATAGAAAAAAAGTTAATAGAAAATTGTTGAACTAATATAAACTCAGAGACATATAATAGATTCTCTCTTGTTAATATATACTGCCTCTGTTGTCTTATAAGGCATATTAAAAATTTAAAAAGTTAAAAGGTCAAAGTTTGCAAGCTTTAACCACTAATTACTCAAATTATAAGTATATTAGGCATGTAAAACCATACAAATAGAATTATACTTCAATGTATTTTCATATATAATATATTAGTTTTGTAGGTATTAACAAAATTAAATAGTTTATGAATAATTAGTGGTCAAATTTTACACACTTTGACTTTTAACTTTCTAACACGTCTTATAAAAGGAAACAAAGGGAATAACTAACTAGTCCACAATTGGAACTTTGGAACCACTTGAAGTTTGCAGCTAGAATTTTTTTGGGATCCAGCTAGGATTGTAATGTGTCACTTTCCTTCCAGGAATCTTGTTTTAATTGATTTTCCCTCCCTTTTATTAGTCACTTGTCTTGACAGGATTGAGGACTTCAAAAGAACCGCTTGATGAACTGTAACATGGCATCAATCGAGCAGCTGTCGTCGCGTAAACAGGGATGCCAGGTAGGCTCCGAAAGTTCCAAGATAATTAAGGTCAAAGTTAACACACAAATTGATGATACATTAATACTCCATTAACACACACAAATTGATGATACATTAATACTCCACCCTCTAAGCTAATTGGCTCTAGCCTTGTCTCTTGTGAACTACTCCATGGATTGCCCATTTGCTCTACTATATGGCCACAACTCACAACTGATAGTCCATGTCCCTGTTTAGATAATTAGTCCTTGGACTAATTTGAGAGCTAAAAATAGTTCTTAAATTAGTCCTCTAAAAATTAACCCCTTGATTAGTTTGGATTCATGGGCTAATTTGTCTTTAATGCCTATGTCCTGATCATTGGCTCCGACTACCTTATTTAATGCATATAATAAACAGAAATTAATTATGTGCAAATATAATTGAAACATACAAGTCTCATATAATTGAAGTCTCATAGAAATAAAATATGTTTATACAATATGTCCATACAATTAAAGTCTCATGCAAACATACAAGTCATTTATGAATCGAAACATACACATTTTACAATCCATACAACAAAGCATTAGCTAACTCATCACGAAAAGCATTCATGTTGGTATCTTCTACAAGAGGTTCATCCACAGTGTTACCATGGAGCATTTCTTCAAGCTCAAGTAAATTTACAGGAGGATCATTCTTAAGCTTCTTCGGCCATGGTTTGCCCTATAGTAAACCATACAATCATATAAGTCACAATGAACTAATAATTTTTTTAGTACGAGAGCATTAGCACATGAGAGAAATGTACCTCTGTCTGTGTAGTCCAAAAATCAGAATCTGCATCAATACTTCCATCAGGTTTCCTCCCTAAACCAGTGTGTGACTGCAAAACTCTCCAGAAAGAGTAAAGACTTTTCAGTTGGCAAAGAGTAAAGACTTTTCAGTTGGCCTAGTTGTTTCTTTATCTGCTTCCTATCATGCCTCAATCCAGTTTGTGTGTAATAGCCTTTAGCTATTGCTTGGTAGTCTGCCCCATTCATTTGTCCTTCTTGAAAATTTTCTACTCTTACTTGCTGAATGCACAACCTTAACAATTTACCATTATTTGTGTTAGACCAATTTGCTCTTAAATTTGCTCACCGGAGGGCCGCCGGAACTGCCTAAGTCCTCAATGTCCTCCCCGTCATCTTCTTCATAGTCAAGGTTGACGTAGTCGCTGCCTGGTGCTTGTGGAGGCCCGATAGTGCTAATTGCTCGACGCCCACTGCGGCAGGCGCCAGCACGGCCGGTGGCATTGGCACCATGCCGACGGACTTGACGATCTACCAAGGAAGACTCTGCCGTTAGGGTCTCCGAACATGGACCCGCCATGTCATCCACGTCTGGCAAGCGCCGATGTTGACGCACTGAATTGCAGCTCTGTAGCCCGTGGGGCCCTGCTACGTCCTCCTCCGCCAACATGCCTATGGCATACTCCCAGTGTTTGCTGCGCGCGATGGTTAGGGAGACCGGATCCTCGCGCAATACCTCCTTCTTGGTCACTGCCGGACTGGAGGTAGTTCTCGTATTCCTTCATAAAAGGGAAATCCTCGGTCGCCTGTGAGTTGAGGTCGAGTCCATCAAGGCCCGCACGGGAAGCGTGGGAGGCGCCGCTCGATGAAGCTTGAGAGTTGAAGTTGAAGAAGTTGAAGCCGCCGTCACCCTCCATTTGCACTGCACATTTATAATTAACCCATATAAGAAATTTGAAGAATAAAGGGATGGGATAAAACAACATAGTGAATGGTCATGAATAAGGTAACAGTAGTTCCTGCTACAATTCTTATTCAAAGTAAATCCGAAAAAGATAACAGTAATTCTCATTCAAAGGAACTCCAAAAAAGTTACACTTGCTCTGACTTTTACTGACTAGACTGAACGACCATGCTACATGCTACTTGTTCCAGTAGTCGATCCAGAACTGGAACATTATCATTTACAAAAGAACTTCCCAACTGGTCAGTGCTGACAACTTAATTGACACTGCAACATTGTCATTTACAAATGAATGCTGATTGGAACATTTCTAACAATTCAAGGCTTCCTAGCTCAAAAATAAATTATGAAAATTGTTCTGAAATTGGCACTACTGAAGAAACGGTTTTCCATGCGGGCCGAAAGGCATCTTCTCGTGCGGAAGGCCTGCCGCATGCGCGAAATGGTGCAGGAAAAGATCATTTTCGCGTGCGGGCGGCCAACCGCACGGAAAGATCGATTATCCCGTGCGGTCGGCTTAAGTGGCCCACACGGGAAGATCGATTATCCCGTGCGGGCCGCTTAGCCGACCGCACGGGAAGATGGTCGTGCCCATTATTTTATGTATACGTTCTGTTAGCCCCCTATTGTCCTCTCTCTCTTCTCTCCTTTCCTCTCTGTCCTCTCCCTCTCCTCTCCTCTCTCAGTAATGTTAAATGGGTCAATATATATATATATATATATTTCGCGCACGAGAAAAAAGATATTTAATATTATTTCATCATAAAAGATATGTATATAACACGGATCGATCATGCGTAATGTTTATATACATATCAAGCTAGTTTCGTCTCGCAAATTAACATAAGTCTAGCTAGCAACAAATTTACAAATTATTTAATAGCGGTGCTCTTTTTCCCACTCCCTAAGTCGTTTGAATTTATCGTCCGTCGCCAGCTCGCTCTCCGGATCGTAGAAATCGCCCAAATGGTTGCGGACATCGTGACGGATGAAGCGGCAAAGATCTGCAACCAAGTTAAACATGGTTCTATCGTCGAACCGATTCGCTACAACTGGAACTTCCGTGGTCTGTTTAAGAAAAAATAGTACAGAAATACATACGTTTAGGAAAGTTATACAAGATCGATAACATGTAGAGATATATTTCTCTGATGAACTTACTTCTTCGAACTTAGTAGTGTATCTCCCGTAGATTCTGAGCATCTCACACACGTAGTAGCCGCAAAGGTTAGTGCTTGGTGGTTGCTTATAACACTGTGTTGAATAAAATTTATTATATGCATGCATCAGTAATTTGAAGTTAAACACAGTATAAAATGTCGGCATATATCGAGCATATAATTACCGGCCAATTTGTCTTCACAAGAAGCTTCCTCTTTTGTGGATCCTTCACCGGTGCACCTTGCCTTACATAATTATGGTGTGCTCTGTAGACAAAATAATTACATGTTTCACTGATCAATTGTTTAATTATTCGATAGTAAAAACAGACAAAACTTATTAAATGGTGCATGATAGTACTTACAAATTTAAAATGACGAGGAACTCTTTAAATTTTTCCTGGCTGTAGTGTGCCGGATCAAGCACTATGGTCAAGTGGTCCCGCAGATATACTAGAAATAGGTATGTAGTGATCGATGCGAAAGATCGAAGAGATATGTTAATTGTAGGGGATATTAGTAAAATATTGGTTTTACGGATGAATATTACTTACTGCAATGCATAAGGGACCATTAGGACATCTTTGTCTTTGTGCTCGAACATAGCACGACCCAAGTAGAAGGCTACCGCGATCATCTTGTCCCTGTGCAATTGTTTGATGATCGTGTCCTTTTGTTTCTTCGTTTTGCCTTTGAGCTCAGCGGAGTCTTCACGAATATGTAACTCGTGTTCTGTCCAGCATATCCTTGTTGGGTTAACGAACGCAGCTGGTTAGTTGGTCTTTTTCACGTCTGCGTATTGCATCCTAAGTAATACAGCGAGTAATTAATTATCCACAAGTTAGCTTGTAAATCAATTCATTAATGACATTAAGTTAGGCTGATACTTACAGGCAAAACATGGCAACGAGATTTATATCCATTTTTTCCATCCTGAGTAATACGTGAAGGTCGTTGAAATCGATGACCAGCATCCCATTTGGGCCACTGGTGAACGCATCATCCGGGACCTTCACGGTAAGCATGCTGAGCCCCAATCTGGATGCCTTTAGGTACCAGTCACGCATTAGCCTGATTTCCCAGGGCATGTCTTCCATGACGTGCCACGGCAGGAACGGCTTGCCGTACTCGTACTTTGTTGGCACTTCGTCTGAAGTCCAATTTTGCAGGTCCTCCGCTTTGTTCTTCACTGATTGTTGTGAGTCCGACAACTTGGTCGGTTGATCCTGCGGCTTGTCAGTCGGCCCCCTCCCCCTAAAAGCCAAGAACCCTAAGTCTCTCTCGTCTTTGGTCATTAATTCTTTGTCATAGCCTGATCGAATCATCTTTGGGATAATATGACGAGAGAGCTTGCTCGGACTTGGAAGGCTTGTTGTTTGTAGAAGGGGCCTTTGGGGTACCGCCAATGCCGACTGCGGTGTCGGAGGAGATTGGTGAATATGTTGTGCAATGACTTCAGGGGCTGACGACATTGATGAATTATGACCTTTATCCTTAGGAGGGGAGCGAGGTGGGGAAGCAGGCCGAGGTGGGGAGCGAGGTGGGGAAGCAGGCCGGGGTGGGGAGCGAGGTGAGGTGAGGAAGAAGGCCCTGGTGGAGAAGGCGGTGTAGGCGCAGCAGCAATCTGAGGAACCGACTGTACTGGGGATGCTGACGATGTACCGACCAGTAAGATATCTCGTCGATGCCATAGAATGAATTGATTCACCGCATCCCCAAGAAATTCTATCCCTTAAGGTGCTGGAATGTCTAGCTCTAAGATTTTATGCTTTGCATGCACCTTGGCCACATGCACCCTTGCATATTCCTTAGGGATTGGAGTGTCGTGAAATTATCGCCCTGGTATAGCAAGTCCTGTACCCACCTCCTTTCTCTTCCCGGCCCTTCCTATCGGCACGAGGAGGCTGCACGACGTCGGGCCAGTTATGGTATCCACGGGATAGGGTGCGGTGTCAACCGACCCGACGCTACCGGGCATGTGTCTTGTGGGTTCTTCGGATTCTTGAAAGAAGTTAGGGAAGACTTGGCGATTACGTGCAACAAGAGAGTAGAAATGTTCTTCAACTTGTTTTGTTATCTTTTCTTCAAGTTTATGTTTGTACTGTCCCTTTTCTTGTAACTTGCAGCTTCCCAGAAACCCTTCTTTCCAACTTATCTTTGACGATACACCCCTTACTCGTCCAGAATGTTCGGGGTTGCCCAATGCGATTGTCAGCGATCATGTTCCCTTTTAGCAATAAATTCCCCAATCTTCTCCTTTTCGGCTATGTCTTTTAGACTTGTGGTCACACACTCTATATCCGGATCCTCGAACAGGATCTCTCCCTCGTCGGTGACCTGTCCCGTGCTGCGTGCCCACACCCAGTTTTTGCTTCTTTCTTTTAGTGCATCCACAAGCAGGGGCTTTCCTTGGGCGGCAAACTATTCTTCGGTTGCTCGCCACTTCTCTATGTGGCCATCGTAGCCGCTAGAGCCCAACCGATGCAGGTACTTGTTCCTTTTCGCGAGGTCGGATATCTTCCTCCTCCGTGCTAAGGCTTCAGGGCTTGTCATCTTCGCCATGAACCTATCCCATTCGGCGGGCGTAATCCCACCGTAGTTTTCGAATTGAGACTTGTTCTTTTGCACGTAGTTAGTGTTCAAGTCTGATTTCCACTGCCTCCACCTCCCCCCAATCGTTTTTAATGCAAACTCTTTTCCCAGATCCTCTGAACCAGGCGGATACACAAGCCACTTCTGTAGCTCGTTCTATATGAAGTTCTTCAAGTTGTCATCCACCTTTTCCAGGAATCTACATTTAAAGGGCCGTGGGTTCTGGCCAGTACTCCGCAAGCGCTGCTGAACTTTGTCATTGCTACCTTGGGCTCTAATGGCTTCCCATCTTGGTTCAGAGATGTGATATAATATGTCTCCTTGGGGGGTTGGTTCTTACTTCTCTGACCACGTCTTCTTTTTTGATGTCCTCCAGCGCTCGCGGACGTGGCGGTTTCTACCGGACCGGACATTGCTGTGTCCGTCTCGACTTCAGCAGACCGGACGACAGACTTGGTGGCCTTTCTTTTTGAGCGGCGCCTTGCTTCCATCTGTACGTACAACAGATAACGTTAAACGAGATCCTACGATAGGGATCATAACAATATGGCTGGACCTACTGCTTGCTCGATAGGGATGTAGTCGGGGTCTTCTTCAACTGGTAGTGTTGGTGCTTGCATAACTTCGATGAACGGATCGCTTGGTTCATGCCATGTGCCTTCGCTCGAAGACTTCTCCATTGATTCGACATTGCGTGCCTCGGAGGGGGCTTTCTCGTTCGACATTTGATCTACGGTTGTTCATAACGCACAACTTGTGAAATTTGTGAACGCACAACTTGTTATATTATCTAATATTAAGGATATGCATAAAAATATACAGAAAAAAACTAAAGAGAAGAAGAATGAAAAAATGTATTTATTCCTTCTTTTTCTCTTTATTAGAGATGAGAGATGAAAATATATATATTTGCCTATTTTGTCCGTGAGAAGAGGTGAGATTGGGGGAGGGAAAGAGATGAGAGATGAGAGACCGAGGAGAAGGAGAGGAGAGAGGGAGATTAGAATATACGAGGAGACGGTGGGTATATGTGTTTGAAAATTTAAAATCTAACCGAAAATCTAAAATTCATCCTAAAACAAACGACCGAACGAGCAAGCGACCGAACGAATGAACGGACGGACGAGCGAATCGTTCGTTCGTCCGTTCGTCGTTCGGTCGGTCGGTCGTTCGTTCGTTCGGTCGTTCGTTCGGTCGTTTGTTCGGTCATTCGTTCGGTCGTTCGTTCGTTCTTCCGTCCGTTCGTCACGTCTGTTCATCCGTTCGTCCACGAACGAACGAACACTTGTTCGTTCGCTCATCCGTGCGTCCGTTCGTTCACATCAACTAATTCACATAAAAAATATCACAGCAACTATTTCACATGAAAAAAATTCATCAACAAAATTCATCAAAAAAATATCAGTCCATTTTACATTTCCATCAAAAAATTGAAGTCCTACACATCATTTCACACAAAAAAATTCATCGACAAATCCATCAAAAAATAAACAGTCCATTTTACATTTCCATCAAAATTAACTAGAGTTCCATCAAATAAATAAAAGTTCATTTTACGGTTATATCAAAAACTCATCAAAAATTTATCTAACATTCATCCAAAATTTATCTAAAATTCATACATAATCCATTCATCCACATTCATTTTCTATAAATCCATTCATCAACACATCATATTTTTCTGTACTCTACTACTATCCCAAAAACATCCATCACAGTACAATCACATCCATAATCCATTCATCCACATCCATATAATCAACTTAGCATAATCATCTTCTCGCAAGAACATAGCATAAACATCCACATTCCCGGGGGGAGGGGGAGTACTAACCGGTGGCCAGCGGAGGTCGTGCGGGGATGGGCCGGCGGCGGTGAAGGGACGGCGGTCTTGAAGGCGGCGGCGATGGTGAGCCGGTGAAGGGTGAAGATCTTGAGGGCGGCGGTGAAGGGGCGCCGGTTGAGGCCGGTGGTGGGGCACGCAGGAGGCGTTCAAGTGGTAGAGGGGCGGCGGTCTCGGTGAAGGTGGTCGTGCAGGCGGGCCGGTGGTCTTGAGGCCGACGACGGCGACGGAGAGAGAGGGGAGGCGGTGAAGGGGCGGACGACGGCCGGTGAGGTCGGTGAAGGGGCACGGATGGCGATGCGGCATTCTTGAGGCCGGCAGCGCCGACGGAGAGAGAGAGGATGGGGCGGTGAGGCGAGGTTAGGGTTGAGCGGCGGCGCGACGAGGTTAGGAATGAGCGGCGGGCGGCGAAGGATGGCAAACGGGGCGCGATCCGGCGGCGGCGCTAGATTTTGGTAGCCGACGGCGCGGTGGTTATTTGGATTTCGCCAGGGACTTAAGAAAAATTTGGGAGCCTACGCGCGAGTATATATAGGCCACCATCTTTCCGTGCGGGCGCTAATAGCCCGCACGGGAAAACGATCTTCCCGTTCGAGCGGTTTAAGCGGCCCGCATGGAAATCTTCCCGTTCGAGCGGTTTAAGCGGCCCGCATGGAAAAACGATCTTCCCGTGCGGGCGGTTTAAGCGGCCCGCATGGGAAGATCATTTTCCCGTGCGGGCCTGCACAGGAAAACATCTTCCCGTGTGGGCAGTTTAAGCGGCCCGCACGGGAAGAAATTTTCCCGTGCAAGCGGTTTAAGCGGCCCGCACGCGATAATCGACCCTCTCTATCTTTTTTTTCATCAAATTGGATATTAATGAAAAAATTATCAAACTGATTCAAAAAATTACCAAATTTTTCCATACATCAATATATGCTAATTATTGCCTATGAAAAATTTTTGAAATCAAAAGACAATTTGGCCGTCACTTTCTCTCCAAATCTAACCAATCCTACTCAACACTTCTAATCTTCTTTTGAGAATCTTCGGTTTTGTGAGCGTCGCATATGATAAAATAGTCAAAACCTTCTCAATTTTTTACCATAGCCTCTACGTATAATATCATGACATCCAGACAATTTTCATGATTTTCCGACTTCGTTTGCTATTTATACAATTTTAAAATCATTTGGTCAATAGGTTCTTAATCATGTTTCATGAAGAAAATTCAAAATTTATTCTCATTTATAGGATAATGACTCAAGCATGTCTAAACAACATGAATATAATTTTTCCACTAATTTTATTCTATTTTTAATCACTTCTAGTTCAAATGTGAGACTTGGCAAAAAAATTCATAAAAATAAAATAAATCAAAGAAATATAGCAAACCAATCAAAAAATTACCAAATTTTAAAATTAGGAGTTAAATGTTGTATTTAAATAGTAGAGAAAGTTTGGAGGGTGGAGAAGAAATTTTTTTCAGAATTTTGCCGAGTGTGAGGACCCTTAAGCCGATCGCACGCGATAACATATCTGATAAAATATTCGAAACCCTCTCAATTTTTTACCACAGCCTCTAGACATCCAGACAATTTTCATGATTTTCCGACTTCGTTTGCTATTTATATAATTTTAAAATCATTTGGTCAATAGGTTCTTAATCATGTTTCATGAAGAAAAATTCAAAATTTATTCTCATTTACAGGATAATGACCCAAGCATATCTAAACAACATGAATATAATTTTTTCACTAATTTTATTCTATTTTTAATCACTTGTAGTTCAAATGTGAGATTTGGCAAAAAAATCATGAAAATAAAATAAATCAAAGAAATATAGCAGAGTTGGCATCATCGCATGCGGTCCATAACGGCCCGCATGGAAAATGCATTATCCCGTGCAGGTCCTTAAGTGGACCGCACGGGATATATACTATTATCCCATGCGGTCGGTTAAGTGGGCTACACGGGATAATCGCATTATCTGTGCGGTCCACTTAGACGACCGCATGGGATAATATCCTGTGCGGTCGCTTAAGTGGATTGCACGGGATAATGGGATTATCCCGTGCGGGCCAATAGCCGGCCCCCGAGACCGGTTTTTCCAGGCGCTACCTCTTATGGCCCGCCTGGAACCTATTTGGAGCCTCGTCCAGAAAAATCGTTTCTCTGGTAGTGTGGAAAATCAGATTTTTATCACTTCAAAACATGCAGGCATCCCTAGAAAACCAAATTGGATAATGCCACTTTAATAAGACTAGTAAAATAAAATGTTTTCTCTTGCTTTGATTGTTCCCGGTGAAGTTAAGCATAGGGCAAAATTACAATACTGGAGCAATAGGAGTAATATACTACCTTAACATGTTTCTTTTTCTAGTATTGCTAACTCACATTTCCAGTTAAGCAAACAATAATATACTACCTTTTTAGTACTAATTCACGCAAAACGTGCAGTCCAAACAGGACATGAAAAATGAAAAATAGTACTCCATACTAGTACACCACCAGTGTAGTACACTACTACATGAGTTTTACATGGGAGACAGTGAGACACAGTACCCTCTTCCATACAAGAGATGATGTACTCTCTACTATACACACGTCAAAACTGAAGCACCTGCATTTGTTGTCCAGTAGAACAACAGTAGCACCAGTGTGTAGATTTTGGGAGGCAAATCAAATGCAGTCTTATTTCGCTTCACACACTTGCACTTTGGCAGCAACAGCAAAGGAACAAAAAAGATTACAGGGAATCCAAAGCATTCTCCCTCCATGGTCTTCTCCTACTTACAAGGTTTTGTACTACTTACAACAGCAAAGGAGCGCGGCAGATGGGAGGCGGTGGCGGCGGATGGGAGGCGGTGGCGGCGCGTCGGATGGGGGAGGGGCGGCGGCGCGTCGGATGGGGGCGATGAGGCTGGAGTCGGTGAGATGGGCGCTGCGCTACAGAGAAGGAGACGACATACTGTATTCTCCTACTCTTTTAGAAACGAGTGGAATTGATGGGGCCTACATAGAATTAGTCCAAATAAGCATCTCTTGGAGGAGCTAATTTTTTGAGATGTGCTAATTTACTTTAGCCCAAAATTAGCCCTTTGTTTGAATCTTTAAAGGCTAATTGAGGCTAAAAGGTGAGGGGCTAAAAATTAGTCCCTGATTCATAGGGGTGGGCATTCGGTAAAAGCCGAAGGTTCGGTTTTTTTGCTACGCAAAGTTCAGTTTCACATGAAGTAACAACCGATCGGTTCTCGTAAATACTGCAAACCATAAAATTCGGGTTTAGTTTTTTTGGTTCGATTTCGTTTTTTACCGAAAAACCGAATAAGTAGATAAGAGAGGCGGCATGGCGGCAGGAGCGACGGTGGTTGCGGCGAGACGCGCGACGGGCGAGAGGAGGAGGGCGGTGTCGCGCGTGCGAAGGGCGAGAGGAGGAGGGAGGCGGCACGGCGAAGGAAGGGGGAAGGCGCGTGGCGGAGGGGGTAAGGCGGTGGTGCAGGCTGGGGCGGCGGCGCGAACGCAGAGGTGGCCGGAGGCGGCGCGCGCAATGGGCGAGAGAGGAGCAGGGCGGCGGCGCGCGTGTGATGGGCGAGAGAGGAGCAGGGCGGCGGCGCGCGTGCGACGGATGAGAGGGGGAGGACGCGCGCCACGGGTTCAGTTTTTTCGGTTTTTTCGGTTTTTTTGGTTTTCATACATAAAAAACCGAACCCGCACCGAATTACTTAGTTTATGCAATATCAAAAACCGAAACCGAAACCGAAAAACTACAAACTTCGATTCGGTTCGGTGCGGTTCGGGTTTTTTCGGTTGTCGGTTTAAAAGTGCTCACCCCTACTGATCCAAATAGGGCCCATGTGATATATGTATGCATCAGCGAGCTTTTCGATCTTGATAAGGGTGAGTTTTTGTTCGGTCTCCGATCTTGGGGGGCAAAGTGAGAACTGTGCATGCCATGAGCAGCGCATGCCTCCTCATCTCCCTTTGGGAATGTATGCTGCATGCATATATAATTAGGCCGACCTAGTTAATTACATTGTCTTTGGAGCTTTTAGGGAGGCTTGAGTGTGATGTTCTCCAAAAGCTCAAAAGCGTCATCACTGGCCGGGCTGATTTGTTCTAGTTTATGCATGATTAGAGGCCAAGGTAATGTGCTAATTAAACTGTGGTCACATGCATATGCATGCCGGGCAAAAGCAAAAGAAAAGATGAAAGATAATGGTGTGGTCATGCATGCACAGGCACCAGGGAATGGTGTGTGGTCAATGGTCAACACCCCAGCTTAATAGTCAAATGAGTAAATGCAACCCTACCTGTCTAGGTTGATTAATTACTCCAGTTAAGCTAGCTAGGGTGGTTGGTTTTGCATAGAGGGACCATAGCCCATATGCTAAGCGACAAAATGCTGCCTTAATTCGTGTGACCTTACTACCTGGGTGCGACATGCTCTGCTTACTGTTGGTTTATTCGAATTGTTACTGTATATGTATGTAGCGATAAAAACAAACGGAATTGAACGGAAAAACTCTATTTCTACTTCCTACTTTCGTTTCTATATTTTTTTCGAAAACGAGACCGGGTTAAAAACTACGGGTTTAAAAATGAAATCGGAACATACATATACACAGAAACGAATAAATATGACCCAAAAAATCAACGGAAACGGTCGGAAGTCGAAAGCTTAAGCCGAAATACCGCACATCTTTATACTCAATCATAACCACACATATCTTTACCAATGAAAAACAGATAGAGCATGAATTCAGAGATTCAAATCCACATGAAAATAGTTTAGGATTATCTCTTCACATACTATTACTCTCACATACTCACTATCACAACTAACAAGATGGACTGGTGTTAGGCTTTTTGGATTGGGCCTCTACATGCCTGGAATACGAATAAAATATGAAAACATTTTGACCAAATACAGAATTCCGGAAATACGAACAAAAAACGCCGTTTCTACTTCCGTCCGTATTCCGACAACCTCTGTCCCAAATTCCAAACCATTTTCGGATTTTTCCAAAAATACAAAACGGATCATGTCAAATGTAAAAAAGTGAGCGGTTCGGATCGAGAAAAATTTCATCTATTTTCAACCCTATATGTATGCAACTGAACCTTTATTTTTCAGATAGGTCTAACTTTGTAGGAAAAGAATTATTAGGGAAACATAGAAAAAAGTATTACTCCTCCATCCCACTCACTAACACATGCACGTATTATTTTAAGATTTAACTCTTTAAATATTTGACTAATAAATAGTTTATTATAAATTAAATTTTATTTGATGAAAATAATATAATTTTAAGATGTGAATGGTTAGGATACGAGTCGAACGTGAGTTTGTTGATTCATGATTTAATAAGATAAATTCATCACGATTTCATTATTTTAATAGGTTATCCATGGATATCCAAATGAATCACTACATTATTATTAGACAAAAAACTCATATTACATATGTGTAAAACTCGGACCCAAAATTTTTAAACTCGCGTTTACATTATAAAAACTTGTCGATTTAGTTGAATTTTGTAGGAATGATTTATTATATAGAGAAGCAACTTTGTACAAATTTTGAGTCATTTATATACGCGGGACCCACGATACATTACTAAAACCCAAAAATTATACTCAAATATGCGTAAAACTTGAACCCAAATTTTTAAACTCGTGTTAAAACTTGTTAAATTTAGTTAAATTTTATAAAAATAACGTATTATATAGAAAAACAACTTTATACACATTTTAAAGATATTTAATTAATGTAAAGTCATTTTAGGTTAAACTATTTTAAACTTAGATTCTAATGGTTTGATCTGTTTGATTTATTTAAATTTTTGAAGAGTTTTGAAAACAGTGACAAGTTTAACTGTGCCTTAAGAAACAGGAGAGAGTACTAGTAATTAACCCTTTGGATGGGCCCCAATCCTAACCCATACAGGTGTATAGGCTGGGATTTTGAACGCACATGTGGATACATGGATCAGAATTTCAGCCTATCCAAACAGGCCTTCAATATATTGGTACTGGGCCTAGATAATATGGGGGAAAGCGCACATTACATCCCTTATTTATGAGGCGAGTTTCATGATGTGAAATTCATCGCGACACACGAAGTCATAGAAAATCTGTTTAGCTTCAGTGCAGGTCCTACCAATCAAGTTCATGGCATGCTAGTTAGTTTGATCCTACAACTAACAGGATAGAAATAAATTGATGATTAAAGAGCCGATTGGTCAATAAACCAATGTGATGTAGCGAGGCCAGCCGATATCGACAAGATTTTGATTAATCGACTATATGTTCGATGTAGACTCAAATAGTCAGATAAATAATGAAATTCATTCTATCATCGGCTAAGACCAATATATATATATAATCATTAATAAACTGTTATTTGTCAAAACAATCTTGATAGATCGGACCAAACCGAGACAATATAAGATTGTTAACGACCAAATTTGATTACCAAATCCCTGAGTTTAAGGCCAAAATTGAAGCGGAATTGGATCAGAATTATGATTGACAGAGAAACAGAGGCCGCATCGGCTAAGACCAAATCGGCTGGGAAACCAGTCGGCTGAGGCCGAATCGGACAAGGACAGCCGATAGCCGAGTCCGATTCAGAGAAGAAGACGGAACCGTCTCCAATAAGGAGCTTGAAGATAAATGTTAAGATTCGGTTCCTAAATATGCGTTAAAGATATTGTCATATATGGATAGAGTCCTATAACGGTAATTGTATCTGTAAAGTAGGGATTTGTTTAGATTTTCCTTTTGTAATGCAATATGGGGCTATGTTCCGAGATATTTGTTGGCACCTTTTTTGGCAAAAGGCACCGACATGATCGATTCACCTAAAGATTTGCGGTGATTCATGGTATGGAGTCGCCAACCACTTCAATCTAAAAAAAACTAGAACAAAGTAGGTTTTGTAGATCAAACCGGCTAGCGGAACCAATTTAGATAGATAGATTGATAAATACACGTCTCGTGGGCAAACGGAAGGTTTTCGGGACAAACCTACAAAGAGATGTTGCACTCTCGTAGCGACGACGGACAATTTACAACGCAAATTGACAAAGATGGACGAACTAAAAACATATATTGAAAGAAAATAAAAGAACGATACAATTGGCTAAAAATTAGAAGCTAGATTGGATTTGTTTGTGTTGGTTGTTGTTGTTCCAATTGAACCAGCCTTGGCCCTTAAACAGAGGTTGGTCTTGCCTCCTACAGGCCCACTCCACGTCCACTTCGGGATAAACCCCTTTGAAAACCCAAAACATGCCTTATGGAGCAAGGAAACCCGAGTACCAACGAAACCTACTTGGAATCGGACTCTGCCGGTCAGACCGACCACATGCTTCTGGTCTGACCGGCCTCATGGCCCGATCTGACCGGTCTATACACAGTGGTCAGACCGGCCTCTCCGAAGGAAGCCAGCAAGTTTCCAAATATTTACAATCTTTCCTATTTGAATCTCTAGATGCCAATCTTTTAGACGAGTTCTTGATCTCCTTTCGAGATGCATCGATCTTGATCTTCGAGCAAGGTAATTGCTTGTCATTAGTGGTTTGTATTGTCGAAATTAGTGCTTACATCGTCAGGATACTCTAGTTTTGATATTACGAATTGCGCAAATTATCATATACAACATATAATCTAGAGCAATATCTAGATCTATCTCGCTGTCGGCTGGTTTCTCTCGGGAGACAGTAGCCGATAGAGCTAGATCTAGATGTTGAACCAGGTTATATGTTGTATCCACCGTCTTAAGGGGTTTACATCGGTTTTTATAGATCTGATACTTTTTTTTGTACTTAACGTTGCATCATATTGATCTATTAAGTCGCTTTTAAAACTATTAAGATCTATTCGACTAGATGTTTTTCTTTAGAGATAGTGCCGGGGTTTCAGCCGGCCTTATCTGTTTTAATTATCTTTATAGTTATATTCACTTTTAGATATATTAAAACTGCCTTTTATATTAAGATCTTAATCTATCTAAGTGCCCTAAGTCGATATCAATATGTCAGGCTATGCTGACAGCCGATTGATATAGGTTTAGCACATTTAGATCAGATTAGTATCTTTTTATAAATGTGTCGGAGTATTAGCCGATTCACATTAGATATGCAGTATTGGCCAAGTTATCAATGCAGATAATTACTACCCTAACACGCTTTTAGCCTAAGTGATTTATACTGTCTCGGCATAGCCGATCTATCCCAATCACTTAGTTTAAGTGCGCTTTGGGATAGTAATTATGTATAAATTGATGCCTTCAGCTGATCCTGTAGGATCTAATTTTAGCTTAACACCTATTTCTTGTTTCTTGTTGGTTACAGGATCAAACCAACTGGCATGCCTTAATCACCAAAGGTAGCCAAGAACGGACTTGCACTGGAGTTAAGCAGATCTTCCAGGCCAGCGCGTGGGAAATATTTCTCGTCAACACGCTTCTTGGCACGCCCAGTGGGACTATCAGCAAGTTTGATAAAGTCGATGCGATGGTTAACATCAAGAGCCCCGAGATCAGTGAAGAAAATATGGTTCCTGTCAAGATGGAGAAGTTGTCGGCTGAGCAATTGGCCGACTACAAGAAGATGGTGGAAGAACTGCAGGCCAATTATCTACAATCTTTCGCCCAGATCAGATCTGGGGCTATCCACCAGAAGTACAAATTCAGCATGGATGACTTCAAGGCATCCTCGTCCAAGGATACGAAAGGGAAGCACAAGATGGAGGAGGTAACGCAAGAATAAGATGATTCGGGACAGCACACTTTGCAAGACCAAATCGATTCGGCTGTACATCACACCCTCGTCAACCAAAGTGGTATCTTGGTCAACACCCTCAACAACATGATTGCCACCGTGGTCGACTCGAAGATTGCCGATCAACTGCAGCGGGGGCCAACCTATTTCACTGATGGCCAGTTCCCCAACTACAGGGTTTTAGCATCCAAGAACCGTCCGATGCCACCACTAGTACAGTCGAGGCCACTAGGAGGAGTTCTCAGTCAGCCGAATGTATCTGCATCGGCTTCAAGGCCACCGCGCGTCGTTCTGAACCGGCAGCAACCTCCTTCCCAGGAACAAATAGTCGGCATGTTCGACTTCAATTGGCGGCAAGAACCGGTCGCCAACCTCATTCAAGGGGCACAGTACAATGCCGGCGGCCGTCGGCTCTTCCCTAACCAATCACCACCGCTGGTGAATCGGCCGCCTCCCACTGTCGACCCAGCTCAATATCAGTACCAGGGAGGCCAGCATGACCAACATTACCGGCCGCAGACACCGCCACCTCAGTATCGGCGAGGACCCGTCCAATACGATCAATACGAGCCGATATAGCAAGCTCAAGATAACAGGACTTGGGCCGATTTGATTGCTGACGTAATGCACGATCAATTCGGCCTCAAGCCAAAAGATTCTGGTAACATGTATCGGTATCCATATCCGGAACATTTTGAGAGAGTGCCACTCCCAAACCGGTATAAGGTTCCAGACTTCTCCAAGTTCTCAGGGCAGGACAATACCTCTACGTACGAGCACGTCAGCCGATTCCTAGCGCAATGCGGGGAGGCATCGGCTACAGACGCCCTGAGGGTTCGTTTATTCCCGCTCTCACTATCGGGATCGACCTTTACATGGTTTTCTTCATTACCTTACAACTCCATCCAGATCTGGGCCGATATCAAGAAACAGTTCCATAACTACTTCTACACCGGCAACCACGAGATAAAGTTGTCGGACTTAACAAGCATCAGGCAGAAGCATGAGGAATCAGTTCAGGACTACATCCAGAGATTCAGAGAAATGAGGAACCGTTCCTATAGCCTGGTGTTGTCCGATTCCCAGCTAGCCGATTTTGCTTTTCACGGGCTTCTCGCATCGATCCGTGAAAGGTTTTCGGCTCAAGACTTCGACAGCTTGGCCCATCTGGCGCAGTGGGTGACGGCCCACGAACAGCATTTTCAAGAATCAAGGAAGGCCGTCAAGAAGGTTGCCCACGTCATCGTTGAGACCGACTCAGATACAAGCGACGATGACGCAAAAGTTGCAGCGGTCAAATGAACCAAGAATAAAAGGGCCATCGTCTGCCAATGGCTGCTGAAAACGGCTAAGGAGGAAAAGTACGAATTCGACATCACTAAAGCCAATAGGATCTTCGACTTGTTGCTAAAGGAGAAACAAATTCAACTACCGGCCAACCACACGATCCCATCGGCTGAAGAACTCAAAAAGAAGAAGTACTACAAGTGGCACAACTCCACCTCCCATAGCACTAATGACTGTAAAGCTTTCAGGCAGCAAATCCAGTCGGCTATTGAGGCTGGGAAGCTAAAGTTTGCCGAGTCACCTCGGCCGATGAAAGTTGATGGCAACCCCTTCCCGGTCAACATGGTCCAAGTCGGCCCCAGGCGAGCTGATCGGTAGAGCAGAGTGACATACGGCTTAGCTGAAACACTCAAAGGGGTCAAGGCTAAGAAGAGGCCGACAGGAGATCAAGCCGCACCAGTCAATATGGTGCATTCAACTGGCCGATCGGCTGATCGACGACCCAGATGCATGGACCCCATGCCCCGTTTTCAACAACTTTCGCGAAGAAGAGGAGGCCCGACGCGGCAAGCCTTACGTCAGGGAACCTGAGGTCAGTGAACTCCAATTCGTCAGGAACCACAGCGGTTGTGACCCGCACTGGCGTTGTGAGTTCTTCCGATTCTGCTGGGAATCGGGGAAGAAGCTGCCGACGATCGACAATTGCTCGGCCTGCAGCGAGTACCGTGAGGACGAATATAGGGACCCACCAAGGCAAAGTTCCACCCAATTCGTTCCCAGGGCCGTACAACGTAATCGGAGGCGACTGCCAGTGCATGATCGGCTTGAGCCGATCCACCAGGAATTCTTCGAGGATGAAGAAGAAGACGAATACAACGAAGAAATGACCGACGACAAGCAATTGGCCAACCCCCAATGGTGCCCTTCAAAACTCTTCACCAAAACGCAAAAGAGAAGCATCCAACGGCTCAAGAGCGAGGGGCAGGATGAAGAGGTACGGTGGATAATCCAACAGCAACAACATTGGCAAGGCACAAAGCGATGGCGTGCCAAAAAAACAAGCGGCCTCAGCCGACAGAAGCCCAGCCGATGAAAGCCCAGCTGACGAAAGCCCGCCAACGAAAGCCCGGCCGACCAAGCTAGGAGGGCGAGGAAAAAGGAAAAGGAAAAGTTCTTTGCATCGGTTAACATGGTCTTTATCTTGCCGGCGAATCGGTGCTACTGAAGTTGATGCAGACAACGTGGAGGATACCTTGGCAAGACTAGCTCTGTCCCCCAGAGCAAGATGTTTTTGAAAAGCCGAAGGGTACTGAGAATCGGCACCTCAAGTCGCTTTATGTGAAAGGGTAGTTAACGGGAAGCCGATGTCAAAGATGCTGGTTGATGGAGGGGCTGCAGTGAACTTGATGCCTTATGCCACCTTCAAAAAACTAGGCAAAGGAGCCAAAGATCTAATAAAGACAAACATGGTTCTCAAAGACTTCGACGGCAATCCATCGGAAGCCAAGGGCGTGTTGAACATTGAACTGACCTGTCGGCAGCAAAACCATGCCCACGACGTTTTTCATCATCGACGGAAAGGGATCTTATAGCCTACTGCTTGGGAGGGACTGGATTCATGCAAATTGCTGCGTCCCTTCCACCATGCATCAAAGTCTGATCCAATGGCAAGGCGACAAGATTGAGATCGTGCCGGCCGATGGGTCGGTGAACGTCGCTAATGGCGATTTTCCACTTTGGGAAATCGATGGTATTGATTGTCTGTCCGACAAAATCTGGCAAGCCGATTTTCTAAAGGTGTCCGATTCTGCCATACAGCCCATTGGAAACGAAGAGCTTCAATTAATACTTTGAAGGCGTCGTGGAGGGCTCGAGCGTCTACAGCGAAGACACCGTGGACGATAACGACGACAAACTTGGGCAAGGTTTTATGTCGGCCGACGAGCTCGAAGAAATTGATATAGGTCCAAGAGATAGGCCTAGGCCGACATATATTAGCAGAAATTTGTCTTCTCTTTTTAGATCCAATCTTGTGGATTTATTAAAGGAATATAAAGATTGTTTTGCTTGGGAGTATTTTGAGATGCCTGGTCTTAGCCCATCTATTGTCGTACATCAGCTGCCCATAAAGCCGGGATATCGGCCGTACAAACAGCCTCCCAGGAGGTTTAAAGCCGATATGTATGACGCGATTAAAGCCGAAATCACTCGGCTATACGACGTTGGATTTATTCGGCCCTGCCAATATGCAGAGTGGGTTTCGAACATTGTTCCGGTAATGAAGAAAAATGACAAACTTAGAGTATGTATTGATTTCAGGGACCTAAACAAAGCTACCCCTAAGGACGAATACCCAATGCCCATAGCCGATTTGCTCGTGGATGCTGCTTCCGGCCACAAAATCATAAGCTTTATGGATGGCAACGCAGGCTACAATCAGATTTTCATGGCCGAAGAAGATATTCACAAGACTGCTTTTAGATGCCCAGGAGCAATCGGCTTATACGAATGGGTTGTCATGACATTTGGCTTGAAGAATGCTGGAGCAACTTATCAAAGAGCCATGAATTATATTTTTCATGATATGATCGGCTCTCTAGTGGAGATCTACATTGATGATGTTGTCGTCAAATCCAGGGAGATAGAAGACCACATAGCCGATTTGAGACAGGTTTTGAAAAGGACGAGGAAGTATGGCCTAAAAATGAACCCGCTAAAGTGTGCGTTCGGCGTGTCGGCCAGGCAATTTTTATGGTTTCTTGTTCATGAGAGAAGAATAGAGGTTACACCAAGGAGCATCAATGCTATTAAGACAATTCAGCCTCCGAGGGACAAGAAGCAACTACAGTCTTTGATCGGCAAAATCAATTTTATCAGATGATTCATCGCCAATCTTTCAGAACAGATGGAGCCATTCATGTCTTTGCTTCGGCTGAAAGCCGATCAAGCATTCACTTGGGGGCAGAGCAGCAAAAAGCGTTGGACAACATCAAGGATTACTTGTGCTCGCCTCCAGTTTTGATTTCTCCACAGAAAGGGATACTGTTCAAGCTATATTTGTCAGGCGACGGCAAGTCCATTGGCTCAGTTCTGATTCAGGAGGTTGAAGGAAAGGAAAAGCCATCTTTTATCTCAGTCGACAGCTGTTGGACGCAGAAACAAGGTATTCACCGCTGGAGAAGTTATGTCTTTGCCTGTATTTTTCATGTACAAAGTTGATGCATTACTTGTTATCGCATGAATGCACCGTGGTATGCAAAGCCGATGTAGTAAAGTACATGCTGTCGGCTCCGGTGTTGAAAGGGCGAGTTGGGAAATGGATTTTTGCCTTAACAGAATTTGATCTAAGATACCAGGCGACTAGGGCAGTTAAAGGACAGGCCATAGCCAATTTCTAATGGAACATAAAGATGATTCGATCGGCTCGGTGGAGATCATACCTTGGACTTTGACATTTGATGGCTCGGTTTGCACAAAAGGATGCGGTATCGGCTTGGTTATCATATCCCCAAGGGGGAAAGCTTCGAATTTGCCTTTTCAATCAACCCCCATGCCACAAAGAACCATGCCAAATACAAAGCAGTGCTTACGGGACTGCATCTTCTCAAGGAAGTCAAAGCCGACACCATCGAAATCATGGGAGATTCAATGTTGGTCATCAGCCAGTTGTCAGGAGAATATGAGTGCAAAAATGATGCGCTGATGGTCTATTATCAAAGATGCCGAGAATTGATGGACAACTTTCGGCTAGTCACATTGAAGCATATCCCCAGAGAGCAGAACACAGAAGCAAATGATTTAGCTCAAGGGGCATTAGGCTACAGGCCAATGACAAAAGATATGGGGGCAGAAATTGCCACCATCACAGTCGACGACTGGAGGTTCGAAGTCTACAACTATCTACAAAATCCCTCCCAATCGGCTTCAAGGAAATTGTGCTACAAGGCTTTGAGATATGTTTTGCTCGACGAAGATTTGTACTATCGGACAATTGATGGTGTGCTGATTAAGTGTCTTAGCGCCAATCAAGCCAAGGTGGCTATCGGAGAAGTGCACGAAGGAATCTGTGGCATGCACCAATCGGCTCACAAGATGAAGTGGTTGCTTCGAAGAGCAGGGTATTTTTGGTCGACGATGCTGGAGGATTGTTTCAAATATTACAAGGGTTGCCAGGATTGTCAGAAATTTGGAGCTATAAAGAGGGCACCAACATCAGCTATGAATCCAATTATCAAGCCTTGGCCGTTCAGAGGTTGGGGAATCGACATGATCGACCAGATCAATCTACCCTCGCGCAAGGAACATAAGTTCATATTGGTGGCAACAGATTATTTCACAAAGTGGGTGGAAGCAATTCCTTTAAAGAAGGTTGATTCTAAGGACGCAATCGTGTTTGTTAAGGAGCATATCATATACCGATTTGGCGTCCCTTAAACAATAACAAAGATCAGGGATCTATCTTCATATTGGACGAGTTTGTTCAGTTTGCCGACGACATGAGAATCAAGTTAGTCAACTCTTCACCGTATTATGCTCAGGCTAACGGAGAGGCAGAGGCCTCAAACAAAAGTCTAATCAAGGTGATAAAGAGGAAGATCGCTGAGTATCCAAAGCAATGGCACACCCGATTAGCCGAATCACTTTGGGCCTACCGGATGGCTTGCCACGGATCTATCCAAGTCCCTCCATATAAACTGATCTATGGGCATGAAGCAGTCCTGTCATGGGAAAACATCATCAGCTCAAGAAGGATTCAGTTACAAGATCAGCTTACTGCCGATGATTACTACAACCTGATGGTAGATGAATCAGAAGATCTAGTTTTGTCTCGGATGAGGGCCTTGGAAAAAATAACAAGAGATAAGGAATGAGTAGCCCGTCAATATAACAAGAAAGTTTTGCCTAAATCTTTTGAAGAGGGCGAACTCGTTGGGAAATTGATATTGCCGATTGGATCAAGGGATAATAAATTCGGCAAGTGGTCACCAAATTGGGAGGGGCCTTTCAAGATCCACAAATGCATCTCCAAGGGAGCCTATATGCTAGAAGGACTGGATGGAGAGGTGTTTGGAAGGGATCTGAACGGCAAGTATCTAAAAAAGTATTACCCAAGTGTGTGGATCAATTCATGATTCGGCTGTGGTTGTGCCAATTCGTGTTAGCCGATGCGTCGTGATGCACACATCGCCTTTAGAATGTTTTTGCGCCAAGCTTTTCCCTTGATTTTCTACAATCGGCTTAGTCTGGCCGACGCGATAAAGTTTTTGACTTACTAATTTTGTTCACGCTGAAGACACCATCAACAAAATTAGGCGGGGCATATACATACACAACAGATATCAAGAAGACAGATAAAAGGTTTTTTTATTTTTTATTTTTTTATGCTTTCGAGGCCATGACAAATACAGAGGTAATGTGATCAGCAAGCATGCATTAAGAGAAGAGCAAGTGAGGCCAGCCGATTACAAAAGATAGTTCAAATCAATCACAAGAGACGGTGAGAGCCGATTACAAAAACAGTTAGATCACAAGATTTACAAGTTTTGCCCTGGCTAACTATTACAATCGGCTCAGCGCCCAAGGAATTCAACAATAGCCGAGATCTCTTTACGACGGATCTTGTCGATGTCTTCGATTGCTTTAACGTCGGCTGCATCGGTCCTGGCCACTGGTTTTACTGCCTTCGTTAGATCCGTCAGATAGGATACGGCCACCTTGATGCTTGATCGTTCATCCTCTATCTCCTTCGGTAGGCCGGCCACGTATTCTTCTTGGACCGTGATCTCGGTCTCAATCTGGACGAGTTCAGCTACCAGTTTGTCCCAATGCACGCGAAGCCGATCGAGTTTGGCAATCGGCTCTGCCTTCAACGCATCAAACTTGGCCTTCTTCGCCTTGATCTCTCATTGGTTAGATTTGATGGCCGTCGCTAGGATTTGTTCTCTCGGTGATCGGTTATGCGCTGCTTTGCCCGCTCGTATTTTTGCCGATGTGCTTCAAGAATGGTTGTTGGCACGATTGTATCGGCCAAGTCATCTAGAAGCCTGGCTTGAATCTCTTCGAACCGATTACGGACGGAACCGCAATCGGCTACCAGCGCGTCCAATGAGCTCTCCAGCCGATTAGCAATGTCGGCTAGCGTGGTCCTCAGGTCTTCATCAAGCGGCACCAGGGCCCTGTCAGTGGCCTCATCTAGGTCAATGAAATCCGACAAGTCAAAGCCCAGGAGATTGGCTACGCTCTGCCAGGCAAAGAATAGTTATAGCATGGATAGAAATCATGGAGCCGATTACGGAGAAGACAGTTATAATACTTACTTGGACTGTTGGAGCCGATGTAGCATCGACATCGGCATTCCTGTCACCTGCAGCCGACGGAGTGTGTTCACTTGATACCTAGGGGGCAGGTGTTGGGACGCGAGGAGGCTGAAAAAAGCACAAGGTTAAAGATCGGCTGATAAGAGAAAGTGTGTGGAGTCGAAATACTTACTGAACGGAGAGGAGCCGTTTTCTTCTTGGTGGCTAGTTTCTTCCTCTGCCGATGTAAAGAATATAGTAAGACGAGTATGAATAAAGAAGTCAGGAGACCAAAAGTATTGAAAGTCGCTTACCGGCGTCGGACGGACGGGCGTTTTGGTGGACTTGGCGTTGTGCACGGAGGCCTCGTCGGGCGATGGAGTTCGAGCGTATTTGTCGGAGGAGCTAGAGTCGGCCGTAGCCTTGTCAACGACGTCCTCAACTTCTTCACCAAGGACCTCATCGTCAAGCACTGCGTCGACTTCTGGGTCGATGGGGGACAGGTCATCGGCCGGGCTTGGTTTCTGCTTCTTGGCAGGCTTCTTCTTTGCCGCAACCGGTGCAGCGGCAGCCGACGACTTGTCCCGTTTTTGCCGACAGATAGGTTCACGGGTTTGGCCATGGAGTAGGGTTGACACCTTCGGCGTGTTGAAGCCGATTATGGATGGCGCCAACCCACAACCGTTTGGCAGCACGCCAAGTCCATAACTGATGGCTGCTCCTGATCGGCTGGCCCGGGGAGGAGAAACATCGTTCGTCTGCAGGAACAAAGGCGTAAGTAACGAGACATGCACATCATAGCCAATAAAGGAGAAAAGACTGGAAAAGAATTGCTTACCGATGG
This sequence comes from Oryza australiensis, assembly GCA_019925245.2. Classification (NCBI taxonomy): domain Eukaryota; kingdom Viridiplantae; phylum Streptophyta; class Magnoliopsida; order Poales; family Poaceae; genus Oryza; species Oryza australiensis. Next base: position 3,007,574 of record JAIFGZ020000478.1, read on the forward strand.
AATCATGTCAGGGTTGACGGTGGTGAGATACATGGAAGCCGATTGGTGGAATATGTGTGATTTCTATTCTGCGCACCATCGGTTGAAGGCATTTGTCCTTGTGACCGCTAGTTCGATGACCCCGAAGCTGCCAAGAGGAGGGCTTGGGAGGCTTAACAGCCGAAGCATCATGATTTTCCATCAATAATGCCTCAGGCTTGGATCTTGTCTGAGTAGTACAGCCCAATCGGTAATTGACATAGCCCAAGTTGTCTTGCAGCTGCCATCGGATGGTAGAACTTGTAGCTCTTCTGAATGTTTCTTCCTTGGTGGATGCCGACTGGTAGGATGCAAGGTGAGATGGCAGTGGTGAAGATCTCTCTCGGTTTATCAAACTTTTGGGAATTGATCTCATCTAGCCGAAGATCGTGTGGCCGCTCAAATTTGCTGAACTTATCATAAGCGAACCAAATGGTAGAGTCGGCTGGAAACCCGTTGTAGAAGTTGCTGAACCAGCTTTTGAAGTATTCGGCTGACAGCTTCGAACCCGAATAAGAAGAAGTAGCTTCTCCATACAAAGAAGTAGTTTTCTCCTCGTCATCACGGTACTTTGGCTTGGCTAGGGGGAAATCGGCCTCAAGCAGGCTTGGCCGATTGGCAACTTTATAGGTGTACAGGTTGAGCCACAGCTGAAACAGCCACTAGGGCCCTCCGGTGTTGATAGATTGTTTCGAAGCCAGCTTCATCGACACATTGCTCAGCATTTGTTCCAAGTAGCCGAGCAGGTATTTTCCTAGGGGAATTTGCCTTTTCTCCACTAATGCTTCGGCTACATGTTGCCAGTTGGTGGTCGACCCACAACTTGATCCGCAGAAAACGAATTTCTCCAACCACATCATCAAGAAAGCCGCATGTTCCCTGTTGGAGACTGGGTTGTCCCTCATGTTCATTGATATGAATCCACTCCAGCCGCTGATGCTCTTGGTCTTGAAATTGTGGTGGCACTTGATATTCAGATCAGAGGGGGCAACAGCCGATGTTATGTCCAGGCCGGTTAGCATGACTATGTCCATGAGAGTTGGTGTCATCGGATCTTGCCTAAAGAGGAACGCGTTCAGCGTGTCCGACCAAAAGTAACTAGCAGCCGATAGCAGTGGTTCATCTTTGGACATGTCGGCTAAAGTCAGAGCTAAGCATTGGTTGATTCCTATTTCGTCCCAGGTGGCTTGCTTGCTAGCCGACATCCTAGCATACCAAGATGGCCAACATTTGTCTGTTGAGGGCCAGGATTTGAAGGTCCCTGTCCAGTAAGCTAAATCCGGGGCAGAAAACCTAGAGGGGATCCGATTGGTTTCAGCGTTGATGAACTCAATGGGGTCTAGGCTACCAATCGGCCCTAACAGCAGCTGGTCAGGATGAAGAAGGCTAGGGATCACAATTTGGTGGGATAGGTGCTACAAATCGCAAGAAGGAATAATGGAATCAAAAAAGGTTGAAAAAGCCAGATTGCGCAAAGTAAAGGGCTTGAGCCGACGAGAACTTACCTCGGGGTACTCCGCGGAGGCCGCATCGGAAGGAGCGTGTGAGGATGCCAACGGTGCAGGGAGATCGACGCTTCGGGGGTGCGCGCCGGCAAGATCTGGGAGCGGTTCCGACGAAGTCACCAAGGAAGAGGAGAAGTTTTTTCTGGCTAGGGCTTGAAAGCGGAAAGTGACAGCGTGGCTTGTTTCGGCGCCGGGCGGGCAATATTTAAAGAGTTTTCAATGGCCGAAACGGAATAGGACGGAAGTCACGTGGGAATTTGAAAAGCAGCAAATCCGCGATATTATCTTATCTCGGACTTGGGGGGCATGTGTTAACGACCAAATTTGGTAACCAAATCCTTGAGTCCAAGGTTGAGATTGAAGCGGAATCGGATCGGGAAGTGACCTTGGGAGAAACAGAGGCCGCATCGGCTACGACTAAATCGGCTGGGAGACCAGTCGTCTAAGGCCGAATCAGACAGGGACAACCGATAAACGATTCCGATTTAGAGAAGAAGATGGAACCGTTTCCGATAAAGAAGCTTGTAGATAAAAGGAACGTTCGGTTCCCAAATGTTCATTAAGAAATTGTCATCTATGGATAGAATCCTGTAACGACAATTGTATCTGTAAAGTAGGGATTTGTTTAGATATTCCTTTTGTAATGCGACATGGGGTTGTGTCCCGAGATATTGTCATACCAAAAATAGTAGATAAGGTAGAAACCATGTTCTACACGGACTTTGTTGTGTCTGGGTATAAATAAGACCCGAGGGCTCTTTGTAAAAAAATCACACATCAATACAAACTCAGCGCATCGCCAAACTTTTTCTTTTAGACGAGTTCTTGATCTTGCTTCGGGCTGCATCGATCTCGATCTCCAAGCAAGGTAGTTACTTGTCATTAGTGGTTTATATCGTCGAAATTAGTGCTTACATCATCATGATACTCTAGTTTTGATGTTATGAACTGCGCAAATTATCATATACGATATATAATTTAGAGCAATATCTAGATCTATCTCACAATGAGCTGGTTTTTTTGGGAGACAGTAGCCGATAGAGCTAGATCTAGATGTTGAACCAGGTTATATGTTGTATCCACCGTCTTAAGGGTTTGCATCGGTTTTTATAGATCTGATACTTTTTTTTGTACTTAATGTTGCATCATATTGATCTATTAAGTCGCTTTTAGAACTATTAAGATCTATTCGACTAGATGTTTTTTCGAGAGACGATGCGGGGTTTCATCGGCCTTATCTGTTTTAATTATCTTTATAGTTATATTCACTATTAGATATATTAAACTTCCTTTTATATTAAGATCTTAATCTATCTAAGTGCCCTAAGCCGATATCAATATGTCATGCTATGCTGACAGCCGATTGATCTAGGTTTAGCACATTTAGATCAGATTAGTATCTTTTTATAAAATGTGTCGGAGTATTAGCCGATTCACATTAGATATGCAGTATTGGCCAAGTTATCAATGCAGATAATTACTACCCTAACACGCTTTTAGCCTAAGTGATTTATACTGTCTCGGCATAGCCGATCTATCCCAATCACTTAGTTTAAGTGCGCTTTGGGATAGTAATTATGTATAAATTGATGCCTTCAGCCAATCCTGTAGGATCTAATTTTAGCTTAACGCCTATTTCTTGTTTCTTGTTGGTTACATGATCAAACCAACTGGCACGCCTTAATCCACAAAGGTAGCCAAGAACGGACCTGCACTGGAGTTAAGCAGATCTCCCAGGCCAGCGCGTGGGAAAGATTTCTCATCAGCACGCTTCTTGGCACGCCCAGTGGGACTATCGGCAAGTTTGATAAAGTCGATGCGATGGTTAACATCAAGAGCCCCGAGATCAATGAAGAAAATATGGTTCCTGTCAAGATGGAGCAGTTGTCGGCTGAGCAATTGGCCGACTACAAGAAGATGGTGGAAGAACTACAGGCCAATTATCTACAATCTTTCGCCTAGATCAGATCTGGGGCCATCCACCAGAAGTACAAATTCAGCATGGATGACTTCAAGGCATCCTCCTCCAAAGATACGAAAGGGAAGCACAAGATGGAGGAGGTAAAGCAAGAACAAGATGATTCGAGACTGCACACTTTGCAAGACCGAATCGATTCAGCTGTACATCACGCCCTCGTCAGCCAAAGTGGCATCTTGGTCAACACCCTCAACAACATGATTGTCACCGTGGTCGACTCGAAGATTGCCGATCAACTGCAGCGGGAGCCAACCTATTTCACTGATGGCCAGTTCCCCAACTATAGGGTTTTGGCATCCCAGAACTGTCCGATGCCACCACCAGTACAGCCGAAGCCACTAGGAGGAGTTCTTAGTCAGCCGAATGCATCTGCATCGGCTTCAAGGCCGCCGCCCGTCGTTCTGAACTGGCAGCAACCTCCTTCCCAGGAACAAATAGCCGGCATGTTCGACTTCAATCGGCGGCAAGAACCGGTAGCCAACCTCATTCAAGGGGCACAGTACAATGCCGGCGGCCGTCGGCTCTTCCCTGACCAATCACCACCGCCGGTAGAGCTAGATCTAGATGTTGAACCAGGTTATATATTGTATCCACCATCTTGAGGGGTTTACATCGGTTTTTATGGATCTGATACTTCTTTTTGTACTTAATGCTGCATCATATTGATCTATTAAGTCGCTTTTAGAATTATTAAGATCTATTCGCTAGATGTTTATCTTTAGAGACAGTGCTGGGGTTTCAGCCGACCTTATCTGCTTTAGTTATCTTTATAGTTATATTCACTATTAGATATATTAAAGCCGCCTCTTATATTAAGATCTCAATCTGGTTAAATGTCCTAAGCCGGTATCAATCTATCAGTCTTTAATGATAGCCGATTGATCTAGGTTTAGAGTATTTAGGTTAGATTAATATCTTTTTATAAGATGTATCGGAGTACTAGCCGATACACATTAGATCTACAGCATCGGCTAGGCTATTAATGCATATATTTATTATCTTAATGTATATTTGGTCTAAGTGGTTTATACTATCTCAGTGCAGCCGATCTATCCTAATCACTTATTCTAAGTGTGCTTTGGAATAGCAATTATATGTAAATTGGTTCCCTGAGCCGATCCGTAGGATTTAATTCTAACCTTAACGCATATCTGTTTGTTTCTTGTTTGTTAGCAGATCAAACCAACTGGCACGCCTTAATCACCAAAGGTAGTCAAGAACGGACCTGCACTGGAGTTAAGCAGATCTCCCAGGCCAGCGCGTGGGAAAGATTTCTCATCAACAAAGATTGAAGTTGATAAAGAGAGATTTAACTAATAAATATACGAATTTGAATATGAGCTGATACAACACTTAGAGGTAACAAGATAACTCATCGGCTAGCACTCCGATGAAACATTGCATAAAAACCTATCGGCTTAGTAGAAATAAACTTATTAACAACAATCTGATAGATCAAACCTAACCAAGATAGTATAAGATTGGAGATAATAACAAAACCTATTTAACCGATAGATCTATATAGACATGATGGATATAACAAATCTATCTAAAACAACAGTACGATTCAAGAAATATCAACTTAGTAAGAATATCAGAACTAATCGAGAAAGTCCTAACTAAGCTGATACAACTTTAGACAAACATACAGTTAAACATAGAATCAATATATCATATAGGCAACACTTGCATCAACCTAAATGGAATATCGGACTTAACTGAGAAAATTCTAACCATGACGATACAAGTAAAGTTGACGAAACCTATTTACTTGTTGGAGATCAAAACGATGTAACCCAACTCGAATTACCGAAAGTAAAGGTGGCGATGCACCGAAAGTAATTGTATTGATCTATAGAGATAGTTTACAAAGATTCTAGGTATACATATTTATACCCTTGGATTGATACAATTCTTAATCAGATACTAGATGAACTCCTGAAAAATAAAAGGAAAGTTACTAAATCCAAGCTGAAATAGAGGGACCTTCAAAGCGCCATACTCGAGTTCCCATATCTCCTCAATTTGGGGACCCCGATTAGATGAAGGTCTTCAATAAATTCTACGCAAAACTCAATGACATCCTCTGTTCCATACCCCTTGACGATGCATGCTTCTAGACGAGAACGATGACAAACGTACTTCTTTAGAATGCCCATGTACCTCTTGAAAGGGAACATGTGTAGGTATAGAGGACCGATAATACCAATCTCTTTGACATGGTGATATAGAAGATGCGTCGTTATACTTAAGAAGGATGGTGGAAAGATCGTCTCAAAGCTGACAAGACAGTGCACCATGACATTTTGTAGAGCTGTTAATCTGTCTTAATCAGTGACCTTCTGCAAAATTTCGTTCAAGAAAGCACATAGCTTTGTTATTGTTGTCCGGACATTATGAGGAGGGGATACCCCGAATTATAACAGGAAGCAGCTGTGTCATCAACACGTGACAGTCATGATACTTTAGGTTTGTGAACTTCTTCTCTTTCATTCTTATTATTCCTTTTATATTCGATGAGTGTCCATACGGTACCTTGATGATGTCCAAGCATTCAAACATACTTTCATTCTCTACCTTGCTCAAAGTATAGCTGGCTGGACTTAAGTCATGACTTCCTTTCTCCTTTTGTTCTGAATAAAGGCCGTCATGTTGTTTCATATGTTTCAGATCATGACGTGCTTTAAGTGTATCTTTCAACTTTCCATATACATCTAGAAAACCTAGCAGGTTGACACAAAGTTTCTTAGTGAGGTGCATCACGTTGATTGCATGGCGGACCTCTAAGACTTCCCAATAAGGTAACTTCCAAAAAAATAGACTTCTTCTTCCCCATCGTCGTGTGACCATCTTCACTTACTATTAGTTGGCTGTTAGGTATCTTTCCAAATATTACTTTTAGATCTTTCACTATAGCAAACACAATTTTTCCGCTATGAGAGTTTAGGCTTAGTACGGTGGTCTGCCTTCTGTTCAAAACGTTTGCATTTCTTTCGTACAGGGTGGCTTGCACCAAGAAATTGATGATGACCCATGTACACAACCTTACTACAATGTTACAAATACATACTGTCAGTTTAATCCATACAGTGAGTGCAGGCCCTATACCCATTGTTTGATTGCCCCGATATGTTGCTAAGTGTAGGCCAATCATTAGTGGTTATGAACAACAACGCTCGTAGGTTAAATTGCTCCTGTTTGTCCTCATCCCACATAGGGATTCATTCTTTCTTCCACAGCAGTAGCAGATCTTCAACCAATGGTCTTAGGTACAAATCAATGTGGTTACTAGGTTGCTTTGGGCCTTGAATAATAATCGGCATCATGATGTACTTTCGCTTCATGCATAATCAAGGGTGAAGGTTGTAGATACATAGGGTCACAAGCCAAGTGCTATGACTGCTGCTCATCTCTTCAAATGGATTCATGCTATCCGTACTTAAACCAAATCTTAGTTCCTTGCATCTTTTCCGAAATATTCAAATGTTCTATCATTGTTTCACCAAATACGACCCATCGGTGGGGTGTCTCAACATCTTGTCTTGTTTACGTTCTTCTGCGTGCCAACACATCATTCTAGCATGCGCTTTGTTCATGAACAAACGTCTCAGACGTGGTATTATAGAGAAATACCACAACACCTTAGCAGGAACTCTCTTCTTAGAACGCTGTCCGTCAACATCACCGGAGTCATCTCGTCTAATCTTGTATCGTAATGCCTTACAAACCGAGCATGCTTACAGGTTCTCGTACACCTCTCCGTGATAAGAGGATTACAATCGTTCGGACATACATGTATCTTCTGGACTTCCAGTCCTAGAGGGCAGACTACCTTTTTAGATTCGTACGATGTTTTGGGTAATTCGTTTTCCTTCAGAAGAATATTCTTTACGAGTTTCAATAACTCACCAAATGCCTTGTCAGTTACATCATTTTTTGTCTTCCATTGCAAGAATTCTGGAGTGGAACCTAACTTTTTGTGCCCTTGTTCGCAATATGGATACTAGGATGTTTTATGGTTCCCTAACATATGCTCCAATTTCTTGACCTCCTTTTTATTTTCACAGTCTTTTTTTGCATCGTGCAACATCTGACCAAGATTGTCTGCACTGTAATTTTCTACAACAGCTTTGTTCGTCTCTCCTATTGTACTATATGCAAACCCATCGTATTGAGCCAAGTCCAGAATGTTCTCATTTTCTTCTTCATCATTTTCCATTGCAACCCCTAACACTTCGTACGAGGTCCAACAATTATAGCTAAGCATAAATCCCGACTGCAACAAGTGGACATAAAGAATTCTTGATGTAGAATACTCCTTTTGGTTTTGCAATTTTTGCATGGACAACATATAAAATCCCTAGGCTTGTGGGCATCGGTCACACTTAAAAAATAATGCACACCATCAATAAACTCTTTGACTGTCGGTTCGTGTTGTACATCTATTATCGATTCATCTACGACAAATAAAGAAGTGTAAAGAAAATCCACGAAAGTGAAAATAATTAAATAAGCATTTAATAATTTAAAATATCATAATTAAACTCAAAACTACTGCGACACATAGAAAGAAAGCCCATGCGCGCTCCTAATTAGGAGAGGAGATTGTTGTTGAGGTGACAAATCTTTATGACCATTTCTTTATTACTCTGAGGAAGTGCAAGGCTAAAGAGCCATGGTTAATTATATATAAATTCCAAAAGTTTTAAAAAATTCTAAATATATTTTTATGTGTTATCTTTATTTTAATTATTTTTAGAAGTTTTTTAAAAATTATAAACATATTAAATTCTTCTTATTTCTAACTATTTTAATAATTTTTAAATGGACTTAGTTTTCTATTTCTTTCATCATTTTCTATAATTTTCCTTTGTTGTCTTTTTTAACATTTTTATCCAATGTCTTTAAAATTATGAAGTCCTCTTATTTTCTCTAAAAATTTATTCTCTCTCATCTTTTTTCTATATATCTTTTTGAAAGAGAACAACGTACAGAAAAAAAGTTAGAAATGTAATATGTTAACCATACGCCAATAGAAGACGAAGTTGGTACCTTTTAGATCTCTTCGATTTGTGTAATATCACCAAAATGCTTTCGCAAAAATTTTTGGCAGCACTTCGCTTCCTCCTCCTCCTCTTGGCAGCAATGACTCGGGCTGGAAAAAGAAGTCATGAAAAAGGAAATGATGTTCTAATACCGGTTGATATAATCTTTAGTACCGATTGGTTACATCAACCAGTATAAAGTGTTGATCTTTAGTACCGGTTGGTGACACCAACCGATACTAAAGAGTCTTGAATCGGGACTTAAAAACAATCTTTTTAGTATCGGTTGGTATTATCGACCGGTACTAAAGATTATATAGTGCCATGGGGCTTTTTAACTGGTACTAAAACATTTTTAGTATCGTTTGATAATAGAGCCAAGATATTTGTGCTTTTGGGTACCACGACGAAAGATCAGTTCTCCATTAGTGAGAGTTGCATCTTATGATTTTGTATATGTATTACAGGGCTGAATTGCATCAGCCAAAGAACAAAGAACTATCATAATTGCTTCCGTTTATGCACACGCAGGGCAGATGTCGATGTTGTAAGTTCATAAAACCAGTTATATTTCGTCGATTAAGAACATACATGGGTCATTTGATCTCTCAAAGAGCAATCAGTGATACATCAATTAATACAGCGCAGATCACAAGCACACACAGTACATGAGTTGATTAATTTAAGTACAAGAAAGCCAGATGAAGTAACAAGTGATCAAGATGGAGATTATTTAGGTCGCACACGGCCAGCCGATCGAGCTGCAAAGGAGCTAGCAGCCATGACTTAGCTAGCTAGCTAGTAGGCGACGATCCTGAGGCCGAGGCTCTTCTGCGCGTACTCAATGAGGCCGTCCACCTCGCCGTCGTCGATGTAGCCGTCGCCGTCCGCGTCGGCGTAGCTGATTCCCTGCCTGCTCCTCCACCCCGTGAAACGCGCCCGGATGGCGCGCATCGCGCGCCGCAGCTCGTCGCGGCTGATGCGCCCGTCGCGGTCCACGTCGAACCGCCTCAGCCACTCCTTGAACTCGTCCACGGTCATGTCGCCGTCCAGCGACCGCGTCGTCGTCGCCACCGTCATGCTCCTGATCGCCATCCCTACCTCCGGATCGCCGGTTAGCTGAGCTCGCTTGCTCCGATCAACCAACGCCGGAGATGTTCTCACCTGAGATCTGAATGTGCAGCACCGTGTTTAGCCCTATGCTCTTATATAAGCTGGCAATGCCTAGTGCCTACACACGTATTCACGGATTAAAATACTTCAGAAACCATCAGCTTACATTTATCAAGAAGGTTGCTACCAACAACTTAATTACCTATAACGACCTTTTGCGACTTAGCTTAATTATCACGCGTTGTAGCTTCTCTCTCTAGAGCTCTCTCACTAGATTTGGTTGTGGACAAATGGTTCACCTCCAGTTGAAGAATCTATCGCCAGCAGATATGATTGGGGTGTTCTAGACCAGCGTGCAAATGCTCGTTGAATGGAGCAAGAATCTGAACCAAGTGGCTCGAGATAAAAGGGCAAGAAAGAAAGAATAGTTGGGGATAGATGCATTTGAGTGATTATGGGATGGAATCATATAAAGGCTACACGATCGAGCTGTCTGAAGCTATGAACGGCCGCTCAATGTGGGAATCTGCAAAGGGGGAATTGGGTTTCTCTATCTTCAACGCAGGATTGGACATTATTGTGTCTTTGTGAAAGACGGAATAGGATGCCAAGATGGTACGCATTATTCTATACTTGCGTGTAAAATTCTCCGATCCGATATATTAATATATAATATCGTTTTTCTCATGGTGCAGCCTTGAAATGTGGAGTCAACATTCATCCAGCTTGTTACACGCCGAACTTTTGTCTTAACGAACCGGCATATGGTTGTGCCAATTCCATATTGAATACCGAAGGAAATAGTTACAACCTCTAGGGGTTAGAAGTGCTATACAAACTATACAGTATTTGTTTACAAGCTCAAGTAGGTGTCTTGCTCCTGCGAGCGTCTATATCCTCCCTTCCTTGATTTTGTTGAAAATGGATGCCGCCGAGAGCTCCTCGTGCTCAAACGTTCTTCGTTCCATTCTCTCCAATTTCCCATGCCACTAATAGGTTTAGCGACCATGTCCCCTTGTTTGGCACTCATTGACAGTTAGCTAGTGCGGTTCACCACTCGTGCACTGTTGTTGCCGCCACACCGTCCAAGCCCATTGGTTATGTTCAACATATAAGATTACGAGATTATGGTTGTAAGCTAGATTTATTTAAATCAATACGCATCTCATTGTTTCATCGGAGTTTTAGCTGATGAGTTATCAAAGAATTATTTAAGTGTCGCATCGGCTTATAAGAATTATATACAAGATTGTTTTTAGTCGATTGCAGCAAAGATTTTATTGATTACTTAATCATTTGGATTTAATGATATCGAACTTCCAGCCGATGTATGTTTTAACCATTGAGCCTACATCTAATATTTTATATCAATATCGATCGATTGATTTGTTGGATATTTGCTTTATTATATCTATATTGGCCGATTGATTCATTGGATATCAAATTTGTCACATTTATATCGGTCGATTGGTTCATTATCTTATTACATTATTATCAGCCGATTGTCTTTATATCATTATTTATCTAAGCGTCAGAATCTACATCAAACATATAGCCGATTGTTCAAAACCCTATCGACATCGGCTAGTATTGCTATATCGATTTACTAGTCAATCGATACTTTGATCTTCAACATATTTTTATCTTGTCAGTTATAGTACCAAACTGACTGGCACATCCACAGCTCATCAAAATTTAGGTCCTGTACTGGAGCTAAGCAGATCTCTTAAGACGTGTTTCCATCAACACGTCTCTACCGGTATCCACACGTCCAGGGATGGAAAGCCACACGCGAATGTGCTAGCACCCACGTGCGGCTAGGGTTTGACTCGAGGGGAAGTGATGGCTACGGTTTTTCTCATGCCAATTGGCCTCTTCATCTCTAGAATATATAGGATCCATAACTGGGCTTCCAGACCCTATAGGCGTCCTAATTAGATCACTATCCGAATTAAGCACATATTGGATCTCCATTCGATCCCCTTATTTTGACCCGTTTACTGTGTGACCCTGTAGGTTCATGTACATTCTGTTGCAACCCGAAAACTCCTTTTCGGTTCACATGTCAACAGCGGCTCCTAGCAAAACATATTGAACCACCGGGCATACATAAATATCATATCACCTGAACCTCTAGTGTATACTTGTGTGAACCCCTTTGCCTCGATATCAATTAAGCTCAAGGCTAGATATGTGCCATCCTTTAATAGCTCAATTATTCACTCGATTCTATGATAGATTACTTAACATATGATTAACTCCTCAATCACTTTTGACATGGCCACATACTTTCATAATATATAACATCGATGGGCTCAGAGATATCTCTCCATAGGAGGGGCAAATTCCATCTTGATTATTCATATCCCACTACATATTTCATAGCATATCCAAGACTATTTTTATAACTATTCAGTCACGAAGTAGCATTTGGCAGCCTCTAACTAAGCTACTATATATGTTAGAAACCATGATAATCTCATGTCTAAGGATTCTACACTAGTACTAAATGAAATTATTGATGACACATCTTATAGCTCTTGCAATGTCTCATGTAGGGTCTATCCAACAACATGTTTCCTAATATGTGTCCATATTATTAATTTTGTATATCTATACATGATCCGTGAGACATGATCATCAACCAATACATATGCTGATCATTAAACCATATTTGTTCCACATATGATATTTGGTCAGGGATCCTTTATAAATAGTAACATACAACATAAAGAGTCTCATGAACGCATCACATATTCATTAACCAATAATGAGTTATCTATATCAGGAAACAATGCATGATAAATATGTAAATATAGTATGTGATATAATCATCTCTATGATTGCCTCTAGGTTATATCACCAACACTTAGTCTATACTCTATCTTGTATCATCAGCCAAGCGATGAATTTACATTTTCTTGGTGTCTATGGCTTCAATATCATGTGCATGTAGTTTTCCATTGACCCCATGAAATGTGCATTATGTATATACCAACGAAGCCATGTATACACCATGACTAATGAGCTTCCAAGCGATTGCATCTGGTTGGCCAGGACCAGTTGTACTGACTGAGTTTCATTTCGCAGGTCTAGATCTCAAAACCACATGTTTCCTTGTAGGGCTTGGCCTAACATTCTGCTTTTCCTTTTTGAGAGAGCAAGCATAACTAGCATCATGTCTCTTGGTCGTTGTCCTTGTATCTAGGCTGAGTTCTAAAAGCTAGTCATGGGTCCATCATCAATTGTGATATGTGTGCAATCACCACAAAGAGTAGTTTGTCGTCTTGGTCACACAGGTTTCCATGCCAACCCATGGTTTGTTAGGGGATTCCACTCGTGCCACGGCTATTGTATCCTTAGCGCCCTAGCGAACTTCTGCATATGAAGAATGTCTAGGGCTCCATTGTTAATTGGCATGCATGTTATTGATGTTATTGTTCAGTTGATTTTGCACTTGCCGTTGATTAGATTTTAATTCCTCGCCCACGGGAAGAACTTATGCATGCAGATTTTTCATTTCCTCCACCAAGTTACATGCCAAACAACAATTTTCCAATGCTTTGCTATTTCATCATATACGGATAAAATAAACATGATGAAATAACTGATGTACGGATAAGATAGAATTTTCCAATTCTAGTAATTTCCGCTTTAGGTTAGTCAATAACTGATTTTCAATCTTAAAGTGGAAATTACTAGAATTTGATTTCAATTCTATTCCAAAGAGAAGTGGTGCTCGATTATAGCCAATTTCAATTTTTACGAGTGCATGCACAGTTTAAGAAGATATCTCATCCATTATTTTCCCTCTACTTCTTCATACATAGGAGAACTATGTCCCAAATTTCAGATGTGAAGCAAGTCGGGCTTCACCTTCTTGCTCCTCATGCACCGTAAGATAGGAAATGATTTGTCTTAGAGCAAATACAATAAGAGCTTAAGGGTTAGCTGTACCACATAAGTGCATATGATAAGGTGGAAAGAAGAGAGAAGAAAGACAATAAGTCACCATTCATACAAGTGACAGACTTTACACAAACTTCAAGACAAAAGGAGGAAGAGAAAAGTAGATTGAGCAAACAAATATTGAGGCTAATGCATTAGAATTGGGTAAAGGTAAATGTATTGTGTATATATTACCTTTAAATTTATGAGTATGTGACAAAAAAATTACATGAAGCAATCACCGTTCTTGTCGTGACAACTTCTTAGGCTGCCACTATATGCATGTGCTTGCCTCTCCCGCCTCTTTCTCTTTGTCAGCTCCATGCACATCGTTTCTCTTCTCTAACTATATATGTATACATGAAGGCTCTATTGGTAAGCCTCAAATGATTTTTTTCTCTTAAATTATTTGATCTGATTACACCATTATATTCGTTAATATATTCATTACCATTAGATCTTTATAATACAACATCACATAATTATATTTTGATGAAATAAATATTACTATGCTTTACAAATATTTTAGTGACTATTTTATTCATCACGAATGACTTGATGTTTCACCTACGATCAATTGCAAGATTTGACCATCCGGTTATTTTTGGAAAGAATGGATACTCACATGGTAAGCTTATCCGACTTGTAATAGGGATAGGTTACGCCTTCTAATTATGTAAACCGGCTATGACTTGAGTATTACGTTGCCAGTTAGATAAGGCAACGGCTCATAGTCATAACTTGGTAAGATTGAGAAAACCGAGTTAGAGTAAGATAGGGTTTCCGACTTGTAAGCCCGTCCTCCAAGACTATATAAGGGGGGTAAGGGGCATCTCTTGAGGGATATGAGTTTCATGAGCAACAGATCTTGAGATTAATAAACACTCGGCGGATCGAATCCTCGAAACAAGAGTAGGGTATTACCTCACGAGAGGGCCTGAACCTGTCTAAACCTTGTTTTCCACCTAACCCATCGAGCTTGGCGATCTTGACTGCACCCCCAAATTTCTATTGCCGAAACCAAGTTTCGAGTTGGTGCGCCAGGTAGGGGCCCGCGCGTCAAGACTTCTTCTTCAATCTCGTCGGCAAGCGCGATGGGATCTTCATCAGGCATCGACGACTTCGTCGCCAAAGGATTCAACAAGCTCTCCTTCCCCGACTTGGATTCGGACCATTCGGGAAAGGGAACCCGCTCGGCGCCGTTCGGGCTACCGAACAACGCCGAGATCTACGACAAGGTTCTGACTTCCGAGTTGGGTTCCGCCCACTTGGAAGGAGGAATCCACTCGCGCTGTTTGGGTTGCCGAACAACGCTGAGATCTACGACAGAGTTCTAACTTTCAAGTTAGAGTCCGTCCACTTAGAAGGAGGAATCCACTCGGCGCCGTTCGGACTACCAAACGCCGCCAAGATCTACAACCACCTTCTCACCTTCCCGTCGGAATCGATCCAGTCGGGAGGAGAATACCTCTCGGCGTCGTTTGGGTTACAAAACACCGCTGAGATCTATTGCATACTCCTCTCTTCCGAGTCAAAATTGACTCACTCGGAAGAAGTGCCATCATCAAGCTACGACCCGGACTGGAACAATCCAGATTCGAGCGATCCAGGTTCAAGGGAAGTCGCCGTCATCCTCCAACCGTTCGGATCATGCTCATCCACTGAGCTTGACGAGCATCTCAGCTCTTCAGACTTCGACGACCTCTACGGCATCTCCACGAACGAGGCCAACGACTCCGACTTCGACAAGGATTACGATCCAAGATGCTTCAACGTCCTCATGGCTGAGCTGGCCGAGACCGACTCAGCCATGGCCCGCAGAATCGCTGAAGAGGAGCAAACCAGGCTTGAGCAGGAGCGCAAGCTGGCAGAAGAAGGGAAGAAACGCAAGGAGGAAACTGACAGGAGAAAGCGAGACCTAAGGACGACTTGACGATCCGCTTGGGAGGCCATACTTCAGACGCGAGTCGATAACATCAACATCTTTCAGACGCCTCAACAGAATACTGTTGCCGCTCTCACCCTCCTCAACACCGTTATTGAAATGGCTCCCGCTACGGTAACAACACTTCTGGACAAGATCAAGACCATCGTCGCGGCCACAACCAACTGCTCTCCATCCACCTCAGCGCGAAGGCCGACTGAGTCCGTCGCGGAGACGCCTGACAGAAGCCGACTTCTGCCGCTGCGGTCGAAGGATTACAGGAGGCCCGAAGAAGATCGGACGGCCACTAGGTCAAGAGACCTTCGCCATGAGACCACACGGAAGCATCAAGAGCAATCGGCCGACTCCCGCGAGAAACGGCATGGACGACCACCCGTCCACGACCGGGTTCGCCACAGCAACAACTCCGACTACCGAAGCACCCTACCAAGGACCCCGCCGAGTGATCTGCTGGAAGTCCTTGACCGGCGCTATCAAGAACAAGAGCGGCGCTCCCACGAAGATCGAAGGAGATCGCCCGACAGCAACGACGATGGAGTGCCCGCGTTCACTCGGGACCTACGCTGAGTGCATTGGCCGAGTGGTTTTAAGGCGACAGGGATCGAGAAGTACGATGGAAAGACCGACCCTGAGTCGTGGCTGACCGTGTACACCCTCGTCATCCGTGCAGCAGGAGGAGACAACAAGGCCATGGCCAATTACTTGCCTGTTGCCCTCGCCAACTTGGCAAGGAACTGGCTCATGAGCTTGCCAAGAGGCTCAATTGGCTCGTGGAGTGAGCTCCGGGACCACTTCATCTCCAACTTCCAGGGCACTTTTGAGAGGCCTGGGACCCACTTCGATCTCTACAATGTCATCCAGAAGCCAGACGAGCCGCTGAAGGACTACATCCGGCACTTCTCGGAAAAGCGCAACAAGATCCCCAACATCACCGACGACATCATCATCGCCGCCTTCCAGAAGGGAGTCCGTGATGAGTTGCTAATCGGGAAGTTCGGACGTAAGCCACCGAAGACGGTGAAGCAAATGTTCAAGACAGCGAACTCCTACGCCAAGTCCAACGACGCAATCAAGGTGGCGCGGCAAGATCGGCCTGACAAAAGGGACGACAAGCACTCAGAAGGAAGCCGACATCCTAAGAAGGATAATGGCAACAACAATCAGGGCCAGAAAGATCGCAAGCGCCGGCCTGAGGACCTGGTCGCCGCGATGTCCAACTCCCAACGCCGTCCCCGAGTCGCGGCCTACGATACGATTATGAACGCCCAGTGCACGCATCATCCAAATCATAAGCACGCGACCAAGGATTGCTTTATCTACAAGAAATTCGCCGAACAATATACGGCACAGCTTAACAACAAGCCGACCGATGAAGCCGGCTCATCGGGGACCAAGAAAAATAACCCGACTGGAAATTCGGAGCCTTTCCAAGACCTCGTGGGCGAGCTGAATCACATCTTCGGGGGGCCGCAAGCTTATGAGTCCAAGAGGAAGCAAAAGCAGACTGACCGCGAGGTCAACGCGGCACAACCCGAAGTCCCACAATATCTACGGTGGTCGGAGGTGGCCATCACGTTCAACCGCTCGGATCACCCTGACCGAGTGGTTCACCCGGGGCGGTATCCCTTGGTACTAGACCCGGTGGTTCGGAACATCAAGCTGAAGCGCGTCCTCATTGATGGGGGCAGCGCCCTCAATATTCTGTTCGCCAAGACCCTGGAAGAAATGCAAATCCCGAGAGCCGAATTGAAGGCAATCTCAGCCCCCTTCCACGGAGTTATCCCGGGGCTGTCATCCACGCCACTCGGGCACATCGCCCTTCCAGTCACCTTCGGAGTTCGGGAGAATTTCCGAATAGAGAACATCACTTTCGAGGTGGCCGACTTCGAGACGGCCTACCACGCAATCATTGGAAGGCCTGCGCTCGCCAAGTTCAGGGTGATACCACACTACACTACACCTACCTCTGCATGAAGATGCCCGGCCCCAACGGCGTCATCACCCTGCGCAGCGACGTCAAACAAGCCTTTACCTGCGACAAGGAAAGCTGCGACATGGCCCAATCTCATGAGAGATCACGTGGCCAGGAAGAAATCCGACTGGCTGCATCTACATCTGCAGAGGGTGAAATCCTCGCAAAGAAGATAGCCAAGTCGGGACAAGGCGACGCCAAAACGAAGAAAATCTCCCTTGATCCATCGATCCTTCCAAAACCGCTGTAATCGGCGCTGAGCTAGATCCTAAATAGGAAAGCATGCTCATCACCTTCCTCCAAAATAATAAAGATGTTTTTGCTTGGAAACCATCTGATATGCATGGAATTCCTAGGGAGGTGATCGAGCACTCTTTACACGTTAAAGATCACGCAAAACCTATCAAACAACGATTTCGATGTTTTGCTCAGGATCAAAAAGATGCCATCAAGAAAGAACTTACAAAACTCTTAGCCGCTGGCTTCATCAAAGAAGTCCTCCATCCCGACTGGCTGGCTAACCCGGTCCTGGTCCGGAAGAAGACAGGGCAATGGCGCATGTGCGTTGACTACACCGATCTCAACAAAGCCTGCCCCAAGGATCCATTCGGATTGCCTCGAATCGACCAAGTCGCGGACTCAACAGCCGGCTGCCAGCTCTTGAGCTTTCTGGACTGTTATCGGGCTATCACCAGATCAGCTTGAAGGAATCCAACTGCCTGAAAACATCGTTCATCGCGCCGTTTGGTGCTTACTGCTACATCATGATGCGCTTCGGTCTGAAGAACGCCGGAGCCACATACTAGCGCATGATCCAAAGATGCTTTCAGACGCAGATCGGGAAGAACGTGGAAGCTTACGTCGACGATGTCGTCATCAAGACCAAGCAAAAGGAATACCTGATTGCCGACTTAAAAGAAACCTTCGCAAACATTCGGGCCTTCAGAATGAAGTTGAACCCGAAAAAGTGCACGTTCGGCGTACCATCAGGCAAACTGCTCGGCTTCATGGTGTCTCATCGCGGCATTGAAGCTAACCTAGAGAAGATCAATATTATTTTAAATATGAAGCCCCAAGTAACCAAAAAGATGTCCAGAAGCTCACTGGCTGCATGACAGTGCTAAGCCGATTCATCTCATGACTCGACGAGCGAGGCATGCCTTTTTTCAAGCTACTGAAGAAAACCGACGACTTCCAATGGACTACGGAAGCCCACAAGGCCTTTGAAGATTTTAAAGAATTTCTCACGACACCGCCCATCCTAGCTTCACCTCAGCCTCAGGAACCCCTGCTACTGTACGTCTCAGCAACTCATCAGGTGGTCAGCATAGTCCTTGTTGTCCAGCGTGAGGAAGAAGGACGAGTCCAGAAGATTCAAAGGCCAATCTACTTCGTTAGCGAAGTGCTGGCAGGAGCTAAAATTTGCTACCCTCAGGTACAAAAATTGTTATATGGTGTTCTGATAACCGCGAGGAAATTGGCGCACTACTTTTAGGGTCACTAGGTCACCGTCGTCACTTTCTTTCCACTCGGCGATGTCATCCACAACCGGGAGGCGACTGGGCGCATCGCAAAGTGGGCCCTGGAACTGATGCCGCTGGACTTAACTTTCAAGGCGAGGACGTCTGTAAAGTCACAAGCCCTGGCGGATTTCCTAGCCGAGTGGACCGAACAACAAGAAGATGTACCTCGAGAAGACCTACAATACTAGACCATGCACTTTGACGGATCCAAGAGGATCACTGGCTTGGGAGCAGGAGTCGTGCTGATCTTCCCGACTAGGGAAAGGCTAAGATATGTTCTTCACCTTCACTTCTCCGCCTCACACAATGTCGCCGAGTACGAAGCCCTGCTGCATGGCCTGCGACTTGTTGTTTCACTCAGGATACGATGGTTGGTCGTGAAAGGAGATTCCCAGCTGGTCGTCAACCAAGTGATGAAAGACTGGTCCTGTTTGAACGACACCATGGAAGCCTATCGGCAAGAAGTTCGCAAACTTGAAGACAAGTTTGACGGACTAGAGCTATCCCATGTCCTGAGACATAATAACGAGGCAGCTGACAAGTTGGCGCAATTCGGGTCCAAGCGAGAAGCTGCTCCAACAGACGTTTTCGTAGAGCATCTATATGAGCCGACCGTGGCAGCAAAACCGACTCCCAATGAGCAAGCTGCAAATCAAGTCGCCATACTCGACGCCGACTGGAGAGCACCGCTCATCAAATTTTTAATTCAGCAAGAGCTGCCGAAAGACCGAGATGAGGCGAAACGAGTTCGACGCCTTTTTCAAGCTTATGTCATGGTAGACTCTGATTTATACAAGAGGAGCCCTTCTGGAGTCCTAATGAGATATATCACGTCTGAGGAAGGACGACAACTACTCCAAGATATCCACTCGGGTATATGCGAAAGTCACGCGGCAGCACGCACCTTGGTGGGCAAAGCCTACAGACAAGGTTTTTTCTCGCTTACGGCGGTCTCCGACGCTGAAAAAGTGGTCCGAACGTGTGAAGGTGTCTAGTTCTTCGCTCGGCAGAGCCATGTCCCAGCCCAAGAGCTACAAACGATTCCATTATCCTGGCCATTTGCGGTATGGGGCTTGGACATGGTCGGTCCTTTCAAGAAGGCTCCAGGAGGATTCACACATCTGTTCGTCGCGATTGATAAGTTTTCCAAGTGGATCGAGGCTAAGCCGGTTGCTACGATCACCACTGACAAGGCACGAGACTTCATCCTCAACATCGTGCACCGGTTTGGCGTCCCGAACAGAATTATAACAGACAATGGAACTCAATTCACTGGAGGCGTTTTCAAGGAATTCTATGAAGATTTCGGCATAAAAATCTGCTACGCATCGGCCGCGCACCCCAAAAGCAATGGACAGGTTGAGCGCGCCAATGGCATGGTTCTTCAAGGCATTAAGGCCCGAGTGTTTGACCGGCTAAACCCCTATGCCGGCAAATGGGTTCAAGAGCTGCCCTCGGTTCTATGGTCTCTACAGACTACGCCCAGTCAGGCCACCGGCCAAACTCCTTTCTTCCTGGTTTACAGGGCAGAAGCCATGTTACCGAATGAAATGGAGTACGAATCCCTTCGAGTCCATAGCTTCAACAACGAGCGCTATGATCAAGACCGAGTGGATGACCTGACCCGACTGGAAGAGGCCCGGGAGGCAGCCCTGATCCAGTCGGCAAGATATCTTCAAGGTCTTAGACGATACCACAGCCACAATGTTCGGGCGCGCGCATTCATTGTCGACGATTTGGTTCTACACAAGATTCAAACCACCAAGGACCGTCACAAATTATCTCCACTATGGGAAGGACCATATATATTTGCTGAGGTGACTCGGCCAGGAGCATATCGACTAAAGCGTGAAGATGGATCCATGGTGGAGAACTCTTGGAACATCGAATATCTTCGACGATACTATGCTTAAATTGCCTTAAGTTTCATGTTATTCTCGACTGCCAACCTCAAGCAAGATGACTTCTTGAGTTGACAGTCGAGGGCTGCACATGTATCAATAAAGCATGGTTTTCTGCGGCAACTTGTTCACTTTTGGTTTATCATTGTTTAATGTTTTGGTTCGAGTCCAATAGTTAAGGACTGAGAATTTTTTGATGACCCAATCAAGTTTAGGCTTGGTGACAGTCGGATGAAAATTACTCAAGAAATTTTCTAGAAAGACTCGGGTCAAAGCGTTAACATAAATAATCTAGATATCTACAAGTTCACATCACAGTCTACAAACAGCATTTACAAAATGATCAGGAGCGAAAGTTATTGGCTACATCAGCAGCAACTTTCTTGGCCGACTCCCGCGCTTCATCGATCAACTCTAAAGCCTGCTCGTCTGAAGTGCCATCAGCAAAGCTCTCCCCGACTGAGTCAACGTCTATCCGAGGATAGAGTGACTTAGCCTGCGCAAGGGCGAAGTTTGCTCCCATGGTGGCTGCTTCTGAGATATTGGCCATGTACTGATCCGGAGCCCTCCTGAGTTTGTCGAAGACCTCGATGGCGTCCAATGAACTGGTCCCGAGCCCATGATGGAACAGCGACAAGAGAATCAGTGTCGCCGCGTTAGCAACATCGTCCCTTACGCTTTCGGCCCTTCGGACCCTTTCAACGAAGACATCAAACTGGGCTCGGGTTTTGACCTTATAAGCTGCCAAAGACATGATTACACAGACATGCGAAGATGAAGCAAAGTGAAGAATGCAATCTTGAAAGAATTTACCTTCAAACTCAGACTCCAGCTCGGCTTTGTTGGCATTAGCCTCTTCCAGCTGGGTCTGAAGCGTGTGGACTTCCGACGAGTTTTCTGCAAACAAGAAAGCTTGCGGACACCAAGATCGAAACAGATTGTGAATAAAGGCATAAAAAGACCGAGAGGATTAAGCTTACTCCCGACTAAACCCCGGAGGTCAAGGTTCTCCTCCCGGAGCGTGGCTATCTCTCTCCTCAGAGCAGCTTCTCTTGATGCAGCTTCTTCTCGAGTGGTCTTCAGCTCCTGCTGGATGTTCTCCAGGGAGTTCAAATGTGGAACCAGCTTCTCGAGCGCATCGGACTTGGCCATTGATCGGCAGTATACCCTCTGCACACGAGTTCAGAGTAGGTCGACTAAAAGAAATCATAAGGCTAAGACAGAGAAGAAGTGATGCTTACGTTTAGCAGCCGGGTTGCTTCATTCAGGCTGTCGACGAGCATGTCCCTTTCTTCATTTTCCTTCTGCTTGTTCAGGACAATGCCCTACTTCAAGCCCTCAGAGTCACGCCACTCTATTTTGATTGGAGGGACCCAGGTCTCAGAGGACTGCAGCCTGGGGATCTCCTCCACTTTGGCTGATCGATTTAGAGAGGGTGAATGAAGATAAAGAAAAAATAGGTTGAAGGTTAAAGTCGGAAGATTGTTTCAAGGCTTACCAGCTTCGGTGGTCGAATCCTTGACTGGTACTTCTCGGATGCTTTTCTTTTCTTGGTTCTTACCCGGCTGGTTCTCAGTCGGGGTCCCTTGAGTAGCAGCCGGGATCCCTTCTTCGGCCGACTGGTTTCCAGTCGGGGCCTCCTGGCTAGCAATCGGGGGCTCCTCCGCTGGGACGTCCTCACTGGGAGGTGGGGGCTTCTCACCCGGAGCGCTCTCACTCGGGAGAGGGCCCCGGGATTCTTGTTCTGTAGGCCTTGTTGCTTCAGCCGCTGCAGATGACTTTGGGCCCTCACTCTGCCCAGTGTGGTCTATATTCTGAGGCCTCTTACAAGGAAAAATATTTCGGCAATCGGGATCAAGGCAGAAAGGTTTTCAACAAAGGCATGATTTGAGTTATGAGACATACCTGGTTGATCGGCGAATCTTGGGTACAGATTTTGGGGATGGACTCGGAGGGGTCACTTCAGCTTCAGGGGCTGGGACATTGTCATCTGAGTCATCAATTACCAGCCTTCTCTTACTCGCCCGCTTGATGATATCCTCACCGGCCGCGGCCCTTTTACCGATTGGATCACTCTGGATCTTGACGCCGCCGGCTGGTTTCTTGGTAGGCCGAGCCGGCGCATCGTCGTGATGCACTTTGTACGGCTTCAAGATAATGAAGGCATTTTCCTGCAAAAGAGATTTTTTGTACACTGAGAGGTGCTACATTAAGATTGAAAGACAGTAAAGAAGCTGAGTTAGCTTACCGGAGGAGGAGGACTAAAGATACAAGCTGTACGGGAGAACCGGCAGCATGAGGCTGCGCTCGACTGCAATCCCAGATGAAAATATCTTGTACATGCGAGTCTTCAGGGTTTCGTAACTCAGAGAGTCGCGGTCCTCCCGATTAGGATCCCTTTCCCCCTCGTACTTGAATGCGGGCTTGGATCTCTCCTTAATAGGTGCCAATCGGTTCTTGATGAAGTGTCGAGTGATCTATTCACCCCGAAGGTCCTTTTTCTTCATCTCCAGGATACTGGACAGGAGCTTGTTGGCCTCGTCCCAGTCTTGGGCTACTGGCACGGTGCCCTAGTTAGGCCTTGGGACCGGAGGAAGTCCGACGAAGTTGGGCAGACTGGGTTCAAGATTTGCGATGTAGAACCAGTTTGCATGCCAACCCTTGTTAGAGGATTTCAAAGGAAGAGAAAAGTAATCTCTGCGGAGAGATCCGCGGAGCTGAAAGCCGGCCCCACCAACAACGCAGGGCTCATCCTTGTTCGGATGCGGCTTAAGATAGAACATGCGGCGGAAGAGCTGGAAGTAGGGAAGGATGCCAAGAAATGTTTCGCAAACATGGATGAAGAGAGCAATGTGAAGCATGGAGTTGGGGTTTAGGTGGTAGAGCTGAAGGCCGTAGTAATCAAGAAGACCCCGGAAAAACTCAGAAGAAGGAAGGCCGAAGCCACAGTAGAAAAAGGAGGTAAAAACCACGATCTCACCGGTGTTCGGAGTGGGGAACTCCTCGCCGGCCGCCGGGCGCCAGCCGACGATCTCTTTAGGTGGGAGAACTCCGTTCTTCACCATCTCCTTAAGAGTAGACTCCTTGACATCTGAAGTCGCCCATTGCTCGAAAGGGATTTCCTTCTCTCCCGCCATGAATGTGGTTTGGGGGAAGCGGATCTGGCTCGGGAAATGGGGATTTGAGGAGGGGATCTTGGAAGTTGGATGCGGAGTCTAGCCTGTGGTGAAATCCAAGCTCCTAGATCGACGGATTTGGGTGCGCGCGGGCCTAGGGTTTTTCGCTGTGTGCTGGTGAACAGTGCTGCGAAAAGAGGAAATTTTTGGAAAGATGAAGTGGCGGGGATGGCCTCGAGGCTTCGTATAAAAGACTTGAGGGTTTTGCTAGGTCATCTCGCGATTGGGCCGAGCCCATGAGAGACTTGCGGCCCAGCTAAGGTGTGGCCCGACACGTGTCCTTAGGGACTTAAGTGGATGGACTTAAGCAGATTTGCCTTGGCAATATGCACGTGTCTAATTGCCCAATACCTTTAAAATCCTTTCATACCACGATTTACGCAACTTCATGAGAAGTTGGCACGATGCAACTTGAAAGGTGACAAACAGTTAAGCTTTTTATGGCTGTCCTGATGATAGGGACTGTTTGGTTTTAAGCATTTGATTAAATGTATATCAATGCTATTTTTCACCTTGGTGAAGATATTTTTAGATTAAAACCAATATTATGGCAGGAGCTATTTAATGTTTTGGTCATATTTTTCAGATGACTGAAAAATTTGTCCTGAGATGACTCGGGCGAACCAACTCGGATGAGCTTGAGCTTGCCGAGTGAATTGGTTTTTTAACCATATGGGTCAATTAAATTATTTGTTCCGAGATGACTCGGGCAGGTTAACTCGGATAAACATGAGCTTGCCGAGTGCTTTTTACCCACGAGGATTGATTGAACTATTTGTTCTGAGATGACTCGGGCAAATTCACTCGGATAAGCATGAGCATGCCGAGTGATGAGATTTTTTATGATTGCTTTAGCTTAAGCTAAGCATTTATATAAGAATGATTTTTTTATAGTTTTTGACTATATGCTTAGTCTGTTTTTGACTAATCACATAGTCGGGGGTTACACCTAATTAGGTGCATCAGGAGATGCACCTAGATATTTATTTTTGAGAGTTTTTTGGGATGTTTTTCAGCCCTTCACAGTCTTTGGAGCCACTTCGGAGATTCAGGCAGAGGTGATGGAACCACTCGACACCAGAAGCACTCGGCCAAAGAGTTGTTTGGATGTGTGTTATTTTGGTTTCAGACAAAGTTATCTCGTCGACTGCGAAGGACTCAGGGGCTACTGTGGAGATTATGGCAATCGGATACCCACATGGCAAGCTTATCCGACTGGTAATAGGGATAGGTTACGCCTTCTAATTATGTAAACCGGCTATGATTTGAGTATTACATTGCCAGTTAGATAAGGCAACGACTCATAGTTATAACTTGGTAAGATTGAGGAAACCGAGTTAGAGTAAAATAGGGTTTTCGACTTGTAAGCCCGTTCTCCAAGACTATATAAGGGGGGTAAGGGACGTCCTTTGAGGGATATGAGTTTCATGAGCAACAGATCTTGATATTAATAAACACTCGGCGGATCGAATCCTCGAAACAGGAGTAGGGTATTACCTCACGAGAGGACCTGAACCTGTCTAAACCTTATTTTCTACGTAACCCATCGAGCTTGACGATCTTGACTGCACCTCCAAATTACCTAACCATAAAAAAGATTGGAGAGCAGGGGAGCCAGCCATATCAGGTGAAGGTGGACAGGTCAGACAGCAAGAGAGGCAGAGGCTGCCGTTAGGAGGAAGAACACAAATTGCTTATGCGTGGACTGGTCAGCTACGCCTATTCAACCTCTAACAAAGAAGTTAACTAGGCAAACGGGTTCAAAACTTGCCAAATAAGGTGGCTGCTATGTGCATGTTGTGCACTTAAGTGGGGAAAGCACACATCAGACATAGGTACGCTTTTATTAAGAATCTAGTAAGAGCAAAACACGACAGACTTGCCAAATTAACCATAATACACAATTTTGAAGCTAAATTGGGGAAAGAACTTAAGTGGGCAATTGAGTTGTGGGTTTAATTTTACTCATCAGAGTCTAAATCTTAGTGCCTACAAATGTTATGCACACATCATACATGAGTGTGTTTTCATTAGGAATCTAGTGAGAGCTCTTCCGAGGGCTGCTAATTGGCGCAGCTGTGGTAGCGATGCAAGTCACGTGTGCGCTTTCCTTTTAATTCAAAGATCTCCATCTATTCAAAACTTTCAATTTGCCTTAAACTTTCATCTCAAAAATCATAAAACTTTTAACTCAAACATATGAAAACATTCATCTCAAAATCACAAAACCTATCGATTCGAGTTTGAAGTATCAAAATTCAAATCTTTCAAATCTTTCAGTTGAAGATCTGAAACTCTCATCACAAAACCACAAAAACTTTAATCTTGGAATCACAAAAACTTTCGATCCAAATATAAAACTTTTATCCCAAAATTCACAACACTTTCAATTAAAAAATCCCAAACTTTCACCTCATACTCAAATCCCTCTTCTTGTTCCTTGACGGTCGCCACATTCCCAGTCATAGCTGCAGCCGTGGCCACACCATGGTAAAAAAATTTGCTCTTGCTATGCAGCGCATGATGGCGGTGGCGACGGAGTCCCCATGCGGCAGCTAGCAGCCACACCACTGCCCTAGCAACTTTGGGTTGAGGAGCTAAAGCAAGGTGGCAGGCATGGCCGGAGGAGTTGAGCAAGGGATGAAGAGGGAGATGGGGAGACTAAGGGCAGCTGGGAATGAAGACGAAGACAGGGACGAGGGTTGTGGCCAGGCATAAGGGCAAATCGATGGATGACAGCGAGCGGCTCCGTCGGTGCCATCAAATGGAAACGTATCAGAAGTGAAAAGAAATGGAGCAAGTGACCGATGCAATAATTAAGAGAGATCGAACTCCGCCTCCCAGCCCGATGGACCCTATGGGCTCTACGCATGCACCCATGATGCATATGCGCGAAGTAGTAATCTTGTTGGTTTTCGTCCCTTTGAGTGTAAGTAATGGGACATATTTATGGGTATCTGTGCATGTGTAGTGGTGTGGGTATGTCATCCATGCAATAAAAGAAATACAGAAGTAAAATTAATTACTCGGATCATTATACAGATGAGGTTATCAACTTAGCTTAATTCCTATTCACACGTACTAGTTACACAAAGGCTCACAGGAGACCAAAGCCCATGGGATTAGATATATTTCCTCCTGTGGGCTAAAATAGTCTGGGTCAGTTCAAACCTTGGCTCAGTAAAGTAAGGTCTACCATTGGCAGTCGGCGTGCATGGTTCTCTGTTATGGAGCTAGCACACAGTTCAGGACATATACCTGCACATCTGTACCGGAGGAAGAACGTGCGATGTGCAGTCCGGCTAGTTATATATGTACATATATACAAACGGTCGGTTTACCGGGTACGTAGTACGTACGCGTACAAGTGTATCGAGATCCCTAGTGGGCCGCGACGCCGAGGCCGAGGCGCCTCCCCCAGTACTCGATGAGGCCGTCGATCTCGCTGTCGTCGATGTAGCCGTCGCCGTCCGCGTCGGCGTGGCTCATGCCGCGCCTGCACTTGATCCCCGTGAACCGCACGCCCACGGCGCGCATGGCGCGGCGCAGCTCGTCGCGACTGATGCGGCCGTCGCCGTCGGTGTCGAACTGCCGGATCCACTCCTTGAACTCGCGCGCCGTCCTCTCGTTGAACGAGTGGTCGTGGTCGTGGTACTCGTCGTCGATGCCGCGCGACTTCCTGGTTACGTCGAACCAGAAGCAGCTGCCGAGCCCCATGATCAGATAGTAGCAATTGGCTTATCGGCAGATGTCGCCGACTTCTGTACTGGTTCCACTTAGTTAGGCATGCAGACTAAATGAAGGTGCATATCGATCCGTGTGTATATATTTATGCACGATCTCCAGGTATCCGCGAAAAGAAAGACAATGACAAGAAATATATGCCTCCATATCCATCTGATCACTAGGATAAGTACGTACCATGTCTCTCGGATAAATATTACTATTCCTTCCGTCCTGAATACAAATTTTATAAATATTACTACTCCTTCCCTCCTGAATACAAATTTTATCTTATGAATCTAACAAATGTATTTTCAGATTCATAGCTAAAAATTATTATATTTTAAGATAAATGTACTATTATTCATAAGTTACTATCGATGGGATCTCACTGTCACCCACTGTCCAAGGTGTTCGATCATCCTGGCTGTATATCCATGTGCACGGAAAAAAAACTTTTCATCCACCAAGAGTGGAAGTTTTCGATCCCCTGCCTCCAGCTCTCCACCTTCGGACCCCGTTACTTCATCTTTCCTCACTGACCCCCTTTTGTTGATACGATGTGCTCATTGCCCCTAGCTCCCAGAGCGTGTCCAGGGTTCACAAAACCAATAAAAACACTCGCTTTTTGCAAAAGAAATTTAAGGCTTTGATCGAGTTGGCTTGATTCGACAAACTGCTTGATAAAAAGGGATAAAATTTTAATCCATGGAGAGAAACACCAATACTATGGTGGTGAAGTAATATACTACATTCATCAAAATTTAAATCATGATGCCTATAAATACTATACATATATATATGGGGTTTCAGCAATTTTGATAAGAAAAAAATAGTTGGGTTAGAGATTTACTGCTCATTTTCCATCTCTTGGGGTAATTCGTGGGTGTGTGCATATCGATGAGTGTAACGATGTATATGAGTGTGCTTCCATGCAATCGAAAAAAGATTCACATAAATATAGAATTAAATATAGGAGAGTAAATTATATTTATGATACATCAACTTTACAGACGAGCGTAATTAAATTGAAAAAACTTGAGAAGTAAATATATTAGTGTAATAATTTGGTAGATAGGTGCAATATAGTATAAGAACTAATAAGTGAGCTAGCATAGGAGTGCAACAACTTCTGGTGGGTGTGATTTTGGGAAGTGATGCAAATAGACTTCATTATTTTGTGCATTTTTGCTATACACATTCAGTTTTCAAGTAGATATTTTGTCAACTAGAAAGGAAACCCACGCGGATACACGGCATCTTACTTATTATTTAGAAAAAGAATATTAAAATAAGTCATACATCATCATATTCACTATAAGTGACTGTAGATTATCTATAATTAAAAATATCTAAGACTTTAATATACCAAATAACAATGTCCCCATATTCAAACAAAAATCATTTAACAATGTCCTCATTTAAAAAACGCTTTGCATGGGTTATATGTAAATTTGTATATTGTCACCACGGCTTATTATCATTGTTTTGAAATTTTCCTATTTATATTAATAGATGAAATCGTATCTGTGTAAAAAAAATGAGCCCGGTACATCATTAATAAACTAAAAGAATTTACCCCACTACTTACCTAAGTGATCATGTCTCATTTATTTCTAACACTATATATAAATATTTTAAAAACATTGTTTTTACTTGTTAATGGGATAACACCGTTGAAATTAAACATGAATACCATCTAATGGATGAAGCCAAGTAGCCAACGATAGCCACCAAGGTTTTTTTCTCTGCAACCTTTAAACACTGGTTCCATGTAGATGCAACCCTGCCCCTTAAGACCAACGTGGATTACAATTTTAATTTTATAGTTCACTATCGGCACCTTTATAGAGGTTGAAATCTATTGTCGATGATGACCTTGAGCGACCTCAAGTCAGCCATATGTATGGCCTTACCATACTTACTTGCAGCAGTGTAGCAAGCTTTGTTATTTATACTTGGTGCCATTCAAGAAAGTACAGAAAAAATGGAGGTGATGAAAATAGTTTTTTTTTTCGATTAGTTGTATAGAGTAGACATAATTTGAAGTTAATCAATACTACCCAAATTTTCTTTGTATGGATGCGGTATTCTCTTTTGAAAATGAAAATCATCTAGGTTGATTATTCAACACTAATTTAAAAAACTATAGCTAAAGAGACGTACCATACCACCCTAAAAATCTCCATAGCACCATATCATTGTTTATATTTTGACAAAGATATAGTTTAACGTCTGGCTTGTTTTCAACATCAACGTATTTACAACAACTAATTCGTTGAAGTGCATTTATAGTAACATTAGTGGAGTGTATAACATATATCCATCAATTATGCTCGATATATTGGAATTCCTCCGCTACAAAAAATATATCATAAGTATTTTAATGCACATTTTATTGCATTGTTCATTTATTGCCAAAACTATTTGGTAAAGAAAAAGAACCTACATATAGGACCATAATTTTCGTGATGAATTCAGGGGTTGTGCTAAAAGGACCTTGACGTCGCCTAGAGGGGGTGAATAGGTGTTTAAAACTTTTAATTAAATGCTAAAGCTAAACTTTTGGGATATTCCAGAATATTTTCGAATATTTTTGGATATTCCAAAATACTTTTGGATATTCTAAAAATCTCAGATTTACAAGCAAGCTAGCAAGGCAATAAAAAAGGGATAGCGGCACAAATAGAGAAATGATTGCATAAACAACAACTAAGCTACTAGCGGCTCAAAATGGCAAAGCTAGATGAGTGAAAGAGATATCACAGGGATTCTTGTCAGACGATGTATTCCCAAAGTTCAAATCTTTGAGGGGTTCTACTCTCCGTGAGGAGCTCACAATGAGCCGGGTCTTTTTCAACCCTATCCTCGTGAGGTTGCACAAATGCATTCCTGCTTCCACTAAGGGTATCTCTTCCCTTTTGAAGGTGAGATCTGTCACGCCCAGAAATTTAGCCAAATTTCTAGACTATTTTGTGTATTAAATCCATGTCCAGGAATCAGCCAGGGTACACAAAATGATAAATCAATAAACAGATCCAAAACATAAATAAAGCGTAAGATACTTACAAAAGAGACACTTAGTCCTCACACCCAAAAGAAAGCAGCGGCAGCGGAAAAAGGCGATCCTAGCAGGGTTTCAGCTCCACTCCACAGGCAAACTCAACTGGGGTCTGAGCCTTGGTCTTCTAACTTCGTCTTTGACTCAGGAGCACTGCAGTTCTGGGAAAAGGGGGAAATAGCAAGGCTGAGTACAACCACCATACTCAGTAAGCCACACGGAGAAATGTAGACGTGCAAGGGGAGACAAGAGTGGCTCGGCTATTTTGCATAAAAGCGGTTGTAAAACCTTTCTGGTTCAAAAACAGTAAAACAGTTGATTAATTTATTAAATCAATATTAATCATCCACTGAACAACACTATACCACGTTGAGCAGGCCCAACCATTCCACCTGAACTAAACCAGTTCCATTAAGTCAAATTATTAAAGATGGGACTAATCATGGTGAATCTGGTTGATCGCCCATAACCGCGGGCACGACTATTCGAATAGTTTTACTCTGGCCAGAGGTGTACAACTGTACCCACAAGACACGATTCCACACATGTTGCCATGCCCCGAAGCACCACCGTGGTACTGCAAGGGGGAAATCGTGACGAGACCCTTCGCATAACTTCCCCTGACCAAGCGACACCACACTAAGGTTTCGCCCCTACCCCTATGCCAGGGTAAGCAGCCCCCTCTGGTGCCTTGGTGAATCCAGCAGCCGCATAGACCTTGCCTGGTCCATCCGAACTCCATCACTCTCACCCTTGCCTGGATGCGTCGGCCAGGAAAAAGCTACACTATAAGTCCAGCCGATGCCCATGCTGGCTTGTGGTAAGTATTGTAAGTCTTCCAGGGTTTCTCATGAACCGGTCCTTAATTGCCATGGGTGCGACAAGCAAAACCATGCACCCACAGCCCACCATTTAGTCATATTTTAATTAACCAAGAACCTTTGCCAAGGTACCTCCGGTCTGAGACCGTCATTTCATGTGTCTATCAGCTAGTAGTAAAGTTCTCCCATTATTGTGAGCTAGTATAATTAAGCATGGCTAAGCATAAATATTTCTAGCGAGATCACATAAGTGATTCAAGCTAGTCAAATTAATCACCCAAGTTGACAATGGATGGATATCAATTAAATGAGGCACAAGCGATCAGATAGGTATTCCCGGTTCCCATGTAATTAGCAAAACAATGTAATTTTATTTGCAAACAATAAATAATTTTATAATTTGGGATCAATATGCGTCAAGGAAGAATGTGACTTGCCTTGCTTCTTCAGCTGACCTTCTCTTCTTCACGAACACGAACTCCCAAAACGGCGAAGTCTACACGCTGACACGCAAAATGAGAAAAACTCTAATAAGAACCAAATAAACAGTACATGGAAAGTAAACAAACATGTAGAGCTTAATTTTAGATGAATTTTGCAACTTGGATGGCCCAATTTGGAGTTCATATGGATTAGAAATGGATTTTAGAAGTTTTAGGCCATTTAAATGAATTCTGGTAATTAATTTGATTCATTGCACAATTATTAATTGATTTCTCAAGGAATAGGTATCCGCTGACATCCGCAAAAGGCCGGTGCTGACACACGGGCCCCAAGAGTCAGCGACACAAAGGAGCGGCCCTCCGAGGACCAAGTCCAAAGAGGTAAGAATACGGGTGGAAAGGAGGAGGTGAACTGGACTTCTCGGGGCTAGGCCAAGGAGAGAAAATGGACTTTGGCGATGGAGAAACCTATGGGCCTACGGCCCAAGGGGAAAAAGGAGTGAGAGGGAAACGAGGGAGCCAAAATAGACTTTGTTTTGGGGAGAGAGAATAAATGGGTCGCATGGGAAAAACGGCTCGGTCTACCACGGACCTTGTTCACCAAGGCGGGGCCCACGCGACAGCATCACAGGAGGCCGAGTGCACGGTGTACCAAGTCCACCGGCTTGGGAAAACGGTGCGCCACGTGGCGACACCGGATAGGCGGCTCGGATAGGCACGGGAGAAATGGAGGGTGCACGGGTGGCTCGAGGTGGGCCCGGCGGCCAAGGCGGGCGCGACGTGCTGAGCCGGCGGGGCGGCAAGACAGGCCGATGGCGGCGCACGGCCACATGCGCGCGGCGCACCCGGCGACGCACCGGCCGAGGCGATGAATAGCGGTGTGGGACGCGTCGGCCACGCGGCAGAAGACGGTGGAGAGGTGGCGCTGTCGGGCGGCGGCACGGCGGCACGCGTGGCATGGCGGCGCGGGAGAGGGCGCGGCCGACGTAGCGCACCGCGGCCGAGAGGCGGCGGTGCACGGCGGGGCGGAACGGAGAGGCGCGGCTTGACGCGGCGGCGCGCGAACGAACGGCGACGGGCCAAGGGGCACCTGGCGGCCGACGGGAACAAGACACGAGCTTGCCGTAACGTGACCGAGGCTAACACGAACGGTACCGAACGAACTAAGCAAAGAAAAGGAAGGGAGAGAGAAATGGAGCTCACCGACACGGGAAATGACGAGGACGACGGCGGCGGCAAGCGGCGGCTAGGAATTGGGGGAAAACACAACGGGAAGGTGTTCCCGAGAATTGCGAATGTGGAGATGGTGGTGGCTCGGTGGGAAGAGTGATGGTTTAGCGGGAACGGCCGGAAACAGCGAGCTCGGCGACGGAATTTGGGCGGCACACGGTGCGGGAGCTCGGGAATGGGTGAACGCGAGGAAAAATGAGTGGAGAGCGTGTTATGGAGTGTGGGGACTCTTTATAGCCGGCAAGGGCGCTCGGGCATGGCCGGTAGGAGCGGGGAACGGACGAAAACCGTCGGGACTCAGCATTAATGGCGGCTGCGAGTGATGGAGTTTAACTCGGCCGTTCCGACGCACATGATGAATGGAGGAATGGGGAAAGTAGGGGAAACGGAGGAGCAAATCCGGGAACACGTTATGACACGGTTAAATGTGGAGGAACGTGGCCGGGAGAGGCGGAGACGGCCGGCCATGGTGGAGCTTGGCATTGCAAATACACCACGAATTGATGCGGGATTGAATGGGAATTTATGGGGGAATTGATGAGGACGTGAAAGGGAATCAGTTTTCGCAATTTAATTGGAAGGAAAACCACTGAGGAGGGAGATCAAATGGTGCGGCGGCGCTACAGTTTGCACGCGAGAGAGAACAGTCGGCTCTGGAGGAGGAAGATGGTACTGTAGCGTCAGGGAGGAAAGTTAGACTTTTCTGTCCAAACTTCCTTTAATTTTTATATATACTTCCAATGCTCAAATAATTCCAAGAAAAATTCTGAAAATATATGAACACCCAAAGTATTTAATAAAAATATCTTCAGCTCATTTAATATTTATTTAATTTATTTAAATAATTACTTTAATGCTCTTTACATTATTTAAATTATTTCTTGAGCTCCAAAATTTTACGAAAAATTTCAGAGAGTATTTTAGGGCATGGAGAATATTTCAAAAATATTTCCAGCCATGTTTTTTTGAAAGGAAAATTTTATTTCCTTATTTACTTTACTTGAATAGTTTACTTTTCTTTTTAATAATTTCTGGAAAATGCATTATTAAACGATTTTTAATCCCGATCGAAAATCGGAGCGTGACAGATCCGACCTTCACAAAGTATATCGGTACACCACAAACAAATCGGTGTCTCAAGGTTAACTCCTAGCCATCTAGGTGTCCTCAACCACCAAGAGTAACAAATGCAACAAAGATTTCTTGGGGATGAATCGAGTACTCAACAAATATTCACAAAGTCAACACCAAGCACTCAAACAAACTCAAATCAACAATTCTCTCACTGTTGATGAAAAAATTTGCGTCCGTCCGATGGTGCCAAATCTGTGTTGACGCGAACTATATCGACAAAAACAACAGCCTAAGAGATCTGCTTAGCTTCAATACATATCCTGAATTTTGATGAGATGTGGACATGCCAGTCAGTTTGATCCTACAGCTAACAAGATCTAAATCTGATCGGCTTGAGATATGTGTCAACTGATAGCCGATAGCTTGATGTACAATCGACCGAAAGCGTGATATCCGATTTCCATAGTTGTTGATGCTAATCGATAGCCGATATAGCAAAACAAGCAAATGTCGATAGGGGTTTGAGAAATCAGTTGTAGTTTCTGACACTTGAATAAAAGACAATTGACTAAGCAGCGAGAACTTGTAATAATATAATAATATAATCCAATACAAACTAATCGACCAATAATGATAAGATAGAATAAATATTGATCTGATAGTTAAAGGATACATCGGTTGGAAGTCCGATGTCATTAAATCCAAATGGTTAAGTAATCAATGAGACCTTTGTTGCAATCGACTAAAACCAACTTGTATATAATCTTTGTAAGCCGATGCAATGTCTAGATGACTAACTGGTTGAAACCCCGATGAAACGATGATTGATTCCTACTGATTTAAATAAATCTAACTTACAACCATAGGTCAAACCAAACCGATGCAACATATGGTTGATGATTGCCTGATAGATTTAAAACAGCCGACATGATACCGATCAAAGTGGTCATGTATTAAATTTAACAAAGACAGTAAAGTCATCAAAGAGAAATGTAACACATTAGATAAGATCGGATAACCCTCCGATGAAACTTTAGCATGAACCTAACGGCTTAAAAAGAATTAGATTATCAACAACAATCTAGTAGATTGAACTTAACCAATGCAACACAAGATTATATATGATAATCCAATATTCAATGAGCCGATAAATCTGTCTAATGTGATGGATATAACAAATCGAGCTAAAGCGACATTATGTTTAAAGAGACATCAACTTGATCAGAATATCGAACCTAACCGAGAAGGTTCTAACTAAGCCAATGTGATTATAAACAGTAATGGAACTAAAGATAGAGATGATATACCAGATAGGCAACATTTGCATCGGGACGATTGGAATATCGAACTCAACCGAGAAAGTCCTAGCCGCGCCAGCGCAAGCGAAGATGACGGAACTCACTTTTTGCCAGAGGGCAAGCGAAGATAAAGGAACTCACTTTTTGCTGGAGGTCGAACTCAATCGATACAGTCCATGCGTGAAAACAAGAACTCATTAAAATAAAATATCATAAGAGGATGACGATATGCCAAAAATAGATGTATGTTGATATGTGAAGATAGATTATAAATACCTCAGGTATACATATTTATATGCACAGGCTGATATGAGTCCTAATTGGACACTGATATACTTTTCTAAAGATAAAAGGAAAAACATAAAGTCTTCATCGGGCACTAAACACATTTTTCTAAAGATAAAAAGAAAACTAACTGACTCTGCCTAATAAATAGATAAATCGCCATTCCGCATCCTTCTTGAACTCGGCCTCTTCTGGATAAACTTCCTTTAATTGATTAGCCAAATCTACTAATAATCCAACTGATGGTGAATGATAATTTCCATCGGCCAATTCCAAGACTTTGAAGCCGATACTGACTTAGGCCGATGACGACATCGGGGCTTACTAAATTTTGGCATTAACGCTCACACATACAAAATCCAAGAATGTAGATCGGTGGAGAGAAAGACGTGAGAAGGCAATGCTCAAAGTGAATCTCAAATCAAAGTAAGTCAAGGGCAAAAGATTAGGAATGGAGCCAAAAACCTTGACTTGGGGGTGGAGGGGCTATTTATAGCCATAGCCTCAGATCTGCCCGTTGGAGGCAAAGATTCTATTTTTCGAAAATTCGAAACCTTTTCGGACATGTCCGAAAAACACCAATACCAAGTTTCAAGAGCAAAAACTTATTTTTGGAAAATCTAAAAATCAAGTCCAAAAATCTCTTTAGGACAAGTCCGAAAATCACTTCAGGAAAGGTCCGAAATGATCGAACCAAAACTTCAAGCGCAGTCATTTTTGGAAATTCCAAAAATCAAATCCAAAAATCTCTTTAGGACGAGTCCAAAAATGATCGAGATCCAAAACTTCGATGCACAATCATTTTCGAAATTCCGAGAATAACTTTAGGACAAGTCCGAAAATGACGAGTACCAAATTTCACCTCACGGCGATTTTTAGAAATTTTGGAAAATAACTTCTTGACAAGTCCAAAAATATTCAGGACCGAATTTCAAGTGCATAGCCAGTTTCGAAAATTCCAAAAATAACTTTCGAACAACTCCAAAAATTTCTAGGAGAGAATAATCGAATGAGAACCACTTTGAAAAAAATTTTAGCACCAAACTCATCCATAGATATCATAGCAATATCCTCCTTAATAATACGACTTCCCTACCAACTCAAGAGCAAATAGAAAAGTTATACCAATATGAATACCTTTACGCCATCTTCTTTCATTGATCAAATCTAATATGAAATTTGGCTTGATGTTCATCAGCAAATCACATTCTCTTAGTCTTTCGACATTTCATCTTGAGCTTCTTCTTCACCAAGGGTTGATCCTTAGCAACTTGTGACATCATATAGCCTTGACCGGTTTGTCAGTATTCAGCCAAGCCCTTGCTCCTTAACCACTTTGTCGGGTCCTTTGGCGTTAAGCCTCCGCTTGCCCTTCTCCCATGCATGGTCCATCGCGTAGCCACGTCTTGCCCAACCCTTCATTGTTTCTTGCCATCTTCCATCACTTATAGCCTTAGATCACAATGAAACCTCTTTTTATCACATCTTCTTCTCCATCTTCATCGGCTCTTCATCAGACTACTCCCTTGCTTACACACTCAATAAGCACATTAGTCCCTTAATCGTTCGTCATCAATTAACCAAAACTCCCTAGGGGCATAGATGCTCTTTCAATAGCGAGATTACTTGCTGGAAATTTTCTTGATAAAGTTGTTCACATCTATGGAAATTATTCTCACCTATCAAATACCAAATGACACATATTAAAAACTTTGAGAATATTAACCTCACACAAAAATAAAAAAAATCAGATCTAATTCTAAAACACAAAATGCTGTTGTTTTTATTTTTACACACGTAGCTTCAAATTAGAGTTGTATATTTGTTGAGTAACATTTGACACCATAAAATATGATGTGAAATTATTTAAAAATTATTATGACATTAATTATTATATATCGGCGTCATGTGTCATGATGTATTTAGCACTATAATACAACTCATTTAATTAAAATACAACCGGATCATAAACTGAATATATAATTTACAAGAGCGACATTTAAAGTATGTTGATTTGATATTTTATTTTTTATCATAGATTTAGTTTAACAGTGTATCTTTGTGGAGTAATTTTTTATTTAAAAAATCTATTTTAAAGACTGTTGATTTCTTTTTTAGATGTTACTACGTAAGTATATATATTCTTTCGGCTTAAGTTTTTTTTGAAATATGTTCTTTCAGGTTTATCCTTTTTCATTTTTTTTCGATCGTTTTACGTACATATGTACTCGTATGTCTTTTTGGCTCTTTTTTACTGGCAAAACAGTACCATAAAAATATGAGAAAAAGGAGGGGAACCGGGGAGGGAAGGTTAGTTGGATACAATTTCACGGAAGAGGAGATCAGGTGGATGAAATTTGATCCAACGGTGAAAATTAATGGCTCCACTAATTTAAATAGAAATCAACGGTGGGATGTTTTTTTTCCAGAATTTATGAGATTTCAAATTAGAGGGTTACGTGGCAATATAGGAGGATTTGTAGGAGTCCACGTGGCACCTTAAGAGCGTTTGTAGGAAGTATAATAGACTTTTAGCATATAATAGAATAGATATACTTGTCCATGTTTGTATAAGCACATATTTAGTTTTTGTCCTAGTAATTAACAGTGAATTAAATTTTACTAGGTAGAAAATTTATATTTCAGTTAAGATTTGAGAAGGTGAAAAAAATTCAAACCGGTGGTGCAAATTGGAAGAGCAACATACTTACAGGACTACAAGATAATATCCACAAGATTATTATGTGATGACATGTTGAAATTACGAAAAACTCACGTAACACTCAGTTAACCAAAATAGCATATACATAGCTAAGTTGTTGCACCAAAACACTAAATTGTTAAATTGTTAAGCTCTTATACTAGTAGCAAAATGCCCGTGTGTTGTAACGGGACGACAACGCAGGGAGGGAAACAGACGGACGGCGAAGGTCCAGGCGGCGGGACGACGACGCAGGGAGGGAAACGGACGGATGGCGAAGGTCCCGGCGGCGGCGTGGGAGCTCCGAGCGGCAACGGGAGGGAGGGGCGCAGGCGCGGCGCGGGGCGCGGCGCGGATGAGGACAAAAGAGAGGGATGCAGAAGGTCTTTTTTTCATCCAAGCCCTCCCTTTCTTTTCAGCATTGGGACTGCGGATTAATTTTATAAACACTCAAGGGTTTTCTGCAAAAATAACCCCTTTTTCTTTTTAATTGAGT
The DNA here is from genome assembly GCA_019925245.2 of Oryza australiensis. Taxonomy (NCBI): domain Eukaryota; kingdom Viridiplantae; phylum Streptophyta; class Magnoliopsida; order Poales; family Poaceae; genus Oryza; species Oryza australiensis. The sequence continues at coordinate 3,046,830 of JAIFGZ020000478.1, forward strand.
TTTTTTAAAATAGCTAGGCGGACTTCACGTTAATTTTGGAAAAACTCAAAGAGTTTTATGTAAAATAGCCGGCAAAACAAAATTTGGTTGGAAACACTACTAGGAGGTCTTTTTTTTCATCCAATCCTTCCCTTTCTTTTCAAGATTGGGATTGCGGGTTAATTTTATAAACACTCAAGGGGTTTTCTGTAAAATAACCAGAGACGAACGAAAATTTTGGATAGAAACACTACTTGCTTTATAGATAGTTATATATACACACATATATATAACTTTGAAAGCAAGGATATCTTCAACTTTATGTACCACTGAACTTTGATTAAGAAATAGTATCAGATAGACATTTAGTCTAAGTTAATTTAATTTCACCAAATTAAGTCAAAAATATAATAAAAATAGATATTGACTTACTAATACTTTAAACCGATTAGAAATTTGATAAAAGTTTAAAATATTTATGACTTGGATATTATTAGTTAAAAAAGTTATATTGATGAATAGGATAAGTTGCATGTATATCGACGGCGGCGCGCTAGCTCACGCGTGGCGGGACGATGACGCAGAGAGGAAAGCAGACGGAGGGCGAAGGTCAGGCGGCGGCGCGAGAGCTCCGAGCGACGACGGGAGGGAGGGACGCAGGAGTGGCGCGGGGCGCGGTGCGGATGGGGACGAAAGAGAGGGACGCAAGATGTATTTTTTTCATCCAAGCCCTCCCTTTTTTCAGCATTGGGACTACGGGTTAATTTTATAAATACTCAAAGAGTTTTCTGCCAAATAACTCCTTTTTCTTCTTTAACTGGGTTTTTTTTAAAATAGCTAGGCGGACTGTGGGTTAATTTAAAAAACTCAAGGAGTTTTCTGCAAAATAGCTAGGCAAAACAAAATTTGGGTGGAAACACTACTTGCTTTATAGACTAGTAAAATGCCCGTGCGTTGCAACGGGACGACGACACAGGGAGGGAAGCAGGCGGAGGGCGAAGGTTCAGACGGCGGCGCGGGAGCTCCGAGCGGCGACGGGAGGGAGGGGCGAGGCGCGACGCGGATGGGGACGGAATAGAGGACGCGGAGGTCTTTTTCATCCAAGCCCTCCCTTTCTTTTCGCACATTGGGACTGTGGGTTAATTTTATAAATACTCAAGGAGTTTTCTGCAAAATAACATTTTTTTCTTTAACTGTTTTTTAAATAGCCAGGCGGACTGCGGGTTAATTTAAAAAAACTCAAGGGGTTTTCTACAAAATAACCAGACAGAACAAAATTTAGGTGAAAACACTACTTGTTTTATAGATAGTTATAGAGTTATAGATTATAGATATAGATTATATATATATATTCAATTATCAAGTTGGTCAACTAGATTGCACCAAGTTATTATATCATGAGTATAAGTTACTCAACTTAGAACTATGTAGATAATGTTTTCCTTATATAATTAGATAGATAGTAATAACTTCGTCTGTCCTAAAATATAGATTTTTAACGATAGACACGATTATTAAAAAATATATAGAATTAAATAAAGAAGGTTGTGATTGAATGAAAAAATAAAGATGGAGAAATTGAATGATGAAAGGTTATGATTGGTTGGGAAGTAAATATTGATGAGAAAAATATATTATTTTAAAATAAATTCTGAAAACTAAAATCTTATAAACTTATATTTGGACAAAGGAATAATTAGCTTTTATCTGCTTGGTAGCGGAGGAATTCTAGACCATAATGCCTCGTCGGGATAGACAAAAATCGCGAGGCATCCCCGGATTAGGCCTTGCAAGCAAGCTTATGCGCACTTCAAGGTTCAAACGGACGGAGTTTTACAATCTGATTTCTATCTCACTGATTTACACCTGTTGTTGATTTGACAGATAAAATTAGCACCGGAATTATTCTGACTTCTTTTTTTGAACAAGAACTTATTCTGACTTGGGAAATTTGGTTCTAGATAAATATTCAATAAAGATCGATCCCCCCGAGTATACTTCTCTTCTGAGTTCATCTGTGGAACCAAGAATCTACACCTTTGTTTGGATTTATATTTCTGGATAAGCATGCACGAAACAAATGCATTAAGAATCTGTAGCACGTGGACTGACAAGGCAACTCAAGGTTGGTTATTGATACATTAGATATATATAGAAAATTGTACAAAGGCACAAAACTAAACAATAATGCTAGCACATTGTGGAATATATATGAGAGGGGAACATGACTGGATGGATGTCTTATTTTAAAATATGACTAGATATGCGTGTCCCCAAAAACAGGGAATATGATTCCATGTCTGGGCCTGTATTATTATGTATTATTGTTGTTGTATTATTATTATTGTTGTTGTTGTTATATTATTATTATTGTAATATATATAATGTAAATCTACATACGGGTTTACATATATTCACAATCTATATCATTTGTGTCAAGATTCTTATTACAAAATGTAACTAACCTTTACTAAATGAATGCTGGTCAAATGAATGCTTACTATAATAAGAAAAGATTAGAATGACACACAATACGTACAATATGCCACCCAATAATTTAGTAAAAATAAGAAAATGATATATCCATTATATCACTAAATTAACATCTTACAAAACGATATATCCTACCATGTTTTTATTCATCAATCATATTAAGAAATCTCAAGCAAACATATAAAATTAATAATAGGACCAACCATATAACATACAATACTTAAAAAATAACAATCACAGTGTACATACAAACAATAAAAAAACTACATAAACAAGATATTTTATACACTACTGAAGAAATGATTTTCTTGAACGAGGCCCCCAATAGGTTTCAGATAGGCACGACCCACTTAATCGGTCGCACGGAAAAATCCATTTTCCTGTGCGGTCGCTTAAGTGAGCCGCACGGGATAACACTTAAGCGACCGCACGGGAAAATAAATTTTCCCGTGCGGCCGATTAAGTGGGCCGCATGGAATAATCCATTTTTCCGTGCGATCGCTTAAGTGGGTCGCACGGGATGATGCACATATATTTTTTAAACTAATTTAGAGATGTAAGGTTTTAATTATCTATAAACCTATTGAATTCTCCATCTAACTTCATAGCAAATATAAAAAAATTTCACAACATAAGAAATAATATAACTTCATATGTTGTGATATTAAGTTAATGTAAGGTTATGTACAAATTTAATATGCATACAAGTTCATAGCTTCTTATAAGGTATATAAATTTAAAACTTAAAGTTTATTTAAATAAAGCTATAATAGAGTGGCTCCCACTGCACATATAATGCAGTTTGTGCGCGTGTAACAAGTTTTTACGTGCATCGTGCCCGTTTTGTCCTCTAACTCGGAGTCGGTTTTTAAAACGGCCATAACTTTCGCATACGGCCTCCGATCGAGATGTTCTATATATGAAAATCGATGAGAAAAAAATTTCGGATGCGTTCATTCATAGCTCTGCTGTGTTCGGCGATTTTATTTTGTCCAAAAAAGCCTCAGAAGATTGCCTTTTCGAGCCCGGAAGGTTTTTTCGGATTTTGAGCGTGTCTTTTGAATTTTTCACAGGCCACGTTTTTTGCTTGTTTATGCTCAAATCTTCTGTGGTTACCTCTCGTGTGCTCCTAAGTCCATAAAAAATATAAAACAATAAAAAGAAAAAGTGAAAATTTTTCCAAAAAAGGGTTATTACTTAAAAAATAGAAAAAAATTTTCACAACACAAGTGACAATATAACTTCATATGTTGTGATAATGAGTTAATGTTAAGATTATGTACAAATTTAAGATGCATACAAGTTCATAGCTTCTTATAAGGTTTGTAAACTTTAAAACTTAAAGCTCATAAACTATAACACATGTGTAACCATTTATGAACAACATATAGTCTCACTTGATCAAAACTAATTAAATTTTTTATGACAGTGTTATGGATCAAAATTAAGTTGTCTTGTCAATTTACATAATTTTCTAAATAAATTTAGATATTATTATATTTTTTGAAGTCTAATTTAGAGATGTAAAGATTATTGCATGCGGGCGGCTTAAGAGCCCGCACGGAAAGATAGTTTTTTCGTGTGGACCGCTTAAGCCGCCTGCACGAAAAGATAATAGTTTTTCCGTGCGGGCCGCTTAAGCGCCCGCACGGAAAGATAATCTTTTCGTGTGGGCTCTTAAGCCGTCCGCATGCGATGATCACCACCGCCTATATAGGTGAGCGCGGGCTCCGAAATTTTCTAACTCTCAACGAAATTTTCTAGCGCCACGGCTTCCTCCACCGCCGAGGGCCTCTTCCACCACCGCCTCCTCCTCCTCCTCCTCCACCGCCGTCGCCTCCACCAACCCCGGACGGCCTCTTCCGCCGCCACCTCCATCGACCACGGCTGTCTCCTTCTCCACCGCCACCGACCACGGCCGCCGCCGCCTCCTCCTCCACCGCGGCCGCCTCCTTTTCCACCGCCACCGACCACGGCCGCCGCCTCCGCCTCCTCCTCCACCACGGTCGCCTCCTTCTCCACCGCCACTGCCTCCTACTCCATCGCGGCCGCCTCCTTCTCCACCGCCACCGACCACGGCCGTCGCCTCCTCATCCTCCTCCACCGCGGCCACCTCCTTCTCCACCGCCACCGACCACGGCCGCCGCCTCCTCCTCCTCCTCCTCCACCACGACCGCCTCCTTCTCCACCGCCACCGACCACAGCCGCCGCCGCCTCCTCCTCCACCGCGGCCGCCACCACCGACCGTGGCCACCTCCGCCTCCTCCACTACGGCTCCACCGCCGCCAGCAACACCGACCGCCGCCTCTACCGCTGCCGCTGTCGCATTGCCATCGTCATTGTAAAATTTGTTGTAAAACATGTGAAGTAATAAAATTGTGATGATGTAAAATTATTTTTGTGCAATTTGTGATATGATATTAGTTGTCGATTTAATTCAATAATACAACAATTTAATAATTCAATATGTAATAGGACGGGGATGCATATTTCCGTGTGGGCCACTTAATTCGTCCGCACGGAAAGATCTATTATCCCATGCGGGCGGCTTAAGTGGCCTGCACGAGATAATAGATCTTTCCATGCGGGCCTCTTAAGCCGCCCACACGGGATAATAGATCTTCCCGTACGGTTGGGCCACCCGCACGAGAAAATTTGATTTTTCCACTTTCGTGCATGCTGGCCGGCCTTCCGCACGGGAAGATGCCTTTCGGCCCGCACGCAAAATCGTTTCTCTAGTAGTGACACTTGAAAAAATACCGTATAAAGAAAAGATCATACATGATACATTTTATTAGCACCTTAATGTATATGTACTAAGATTTGTGCAAGCTATATATAAGGTGCATATTATGAGTACATGTACTCCCATGTGAAAAAATCATATATATATATATATAGAGAGAGGGTCGGGCAGACCAACCATGCGCGCGCGTGACCGAGTCGTGCCGCGGCGCGGCGTGACGCAGACCGAGTCCAAACCGAGACACAGACACACATATCCTCGCCCAAATCTTATCTTCATACACGCGCTTGAACCAATCACAAAGCCACCGGATCTCACTAGGTAGCGGATCCCATTAAAACTCTAAAGTTAAGTTATTAGGATGGGTGACCTCATGGGAAGTGGGTGACCTTGCAACTCTACCAGTTTGTTACACCAGTTGCGATACACCAATATCACCGATTCTCAGTTGTAACTTTATCTAAACACCAGTTGCAACTATACTGGTTGCAACCTAATATAAACACCAGTTGCAACTCCGCCATATGCAGAGTTCTAATGAAATCTGATGATTTAGTGTCGGTTGCAATCAAACGCGGTGGTCAGGCGCTCCAGTCAAACTCAGTCGGACCAATCCGTACGGACCGCGTGGCCAACTGGCATGGGTGTATTCTCTAAAAAGAATGCACCTATATATATATTATATATACAGTATATATATAATAATAATAATAAACGATGTTTAACTTCAAGCTAAGTTATACTATGAAGTACTTCACCCGTTTTGCTACTTTAGATTTGTCCTAAATCAAACATTTCTAACTATAACCATTAATCTTTAAAAATTTATATAATTTAATAACATGTAAATGTAAATTATATTATGAAAGTTGTTCTATGGTGGATCTAATTAAAAACATAAATCTTATCTTATAATAGACTATATAATTCTATAATTCTAAATTGATGCTCAAAGTTTGTAATGTTTTGACTTTAAATCAAGCTAAAATAATAAATAGTTTAAAACAAAGGAAGCATGGTGGATCTATAATAGCTGGACATCTAAGAAGGAGTAATGGCTTCCGTAGCAAAATATCTCCCCTAAGTATTACCAACCATATGCATGGTGTATAGTCTCTATCCACAGTTTCACTATCCCTTTCATGCTTATATTGGTTTCGTCGATGACCTTTTATGTCCGAAAGACAATATGATTGCATTCTTCATGATGTGTAATGCTAGAGAAACAGAAGTGTTTCTCGTAGCCTGGTAAAGTTTGGAGCTTTTAGTTTTAAAAGAAACTTTGGAGCTTTTTCAAATTGCAGGAATTTCTCATGATTTATGGAGTAATCTAATTGAGTTCTGGGAAATAGTTTAACTCCCACAAGGACATGCATGGAAAGTCTCCCACGATTCACCTTACATGTTTATTACACGCCATGATACACCACAGTAGCTGTCATCTCCTTATAAAACATTTGCTCGCAACCTCTCATATGCTAGGTGGAGGGTTAAGTTCAAACCCCTGCTCAATGTATTCCCTATCACAATTCACGTATGCATGCGCATGAACGAGAGAGAAGGGATATAATATCTAGTGCTCTCATAGGCATGACAACTCATCTACGCATCAGGATGCTCCAGCCTCCAAGAGGCTAAGGCTTCTTCCTTGAGCGAGTCATCATGGCCATGAAATCATCCATGTCCACGAAGCCATCATGGTTCCTGTCAATCTCCTTCACCATCCTCCTGCAATCCTCTAGGCTGCAGCTGTCCCCCAGCTTGTGCAGCACCTGCATCACCTCCTCGGCGTTGATCCTGCCGTCGCCGTCCTGGTCGAACACGAAGAACGCCCGGCGCATGTCACCCAGCGGCACGCCGCTCTTGTGCACCTCCATGAACTCCTCAAAGTCCATGTACCCGTTCTTCTTGAAGTCGGCGACGCAGATCATCCGCCTCGCCTCCGCCGCGGCGTCGGCTTTCCCAAACTTCTCCAGGAGCCCCTTCAGATCCTTCCTGGTGATCCGGCCGGGCTCGCCGGCGATCTTGTTGAACACTTCCTTCATCTCGCCGTCGTCAGGCTTGTAGATCTTCGTCAAGTCGGAGAACTGCCGGTCCCTGGCCGAGAGCAGCCGCCCGGTTGGCCGGCCTGCAGCTTTGGACTTGAGCTTCTCAAGATTGTACTTGAAGGTCAAAAGGCTCAGATGAGACATTTTGGATTTGATTTGCTGCAGCTACGGATGATTGATACGTCTAAATGAGCTCTTGGTTACCCGTCATGTAAGTTCATAGGTTCCTTGTCCCAAACATGGCTAAGCTACACATATAGAATACATGCCTGAGAGCTGCAGAAAGTTTCAGAATATGTGATTCCTCCAGAACTTGCACTATAGGCTACCTCAAACCAGAAAGAAGGGCAAACGATGGACCAGCCAACATGCAAAGTAAGAATCTACTATAGCTGCTTGGGATAAGGAAAGCGGAAGAGATGTAAGAACTGAACCAAAGGCTGTTGAAATAATTTCTTTCCTTTTCTTTATCAACTATAATGATAAGAACTGAGGAGTACAATTATTAGCAGATAATGGTTTACAACAATTAAAAATGGCACCTCATCATGTACCGTGCCTGGCTGTAACATAAAGAATCACTGTTTAAATCGTCCAAGTTGTGAACACAATCTATCCAGCAGCAGTTAATAAATGACAGCTGCCAAGCGAACAGGGCCATCAAACTATGGTGGTTTCCCGTCGTCTAACTCATCCATGTTTTCAATGTCCTGGCGAAATGTGATTTTCCGGACATAACCTACAGAATTAGAACACCATCCAAGTGAGCAAATCAACAGGTAAAAGTTTACCATGAGTAACGAAGAGTTGAGGCAGTAGCAAGGAATCAAAATACATTAGCATGGTGTTAGAAAGATCTCAGTTATCAACAAAAGTTAATTCATGAGCTCTATTGGAATATCTAGTTGGCTCAAGCTATTTAGTTTTCCATGGCAGAAATCCTGTAAAATTTGGCAGCAGCCAACTATCTAAATCTACTCATCTGTTGGACAAAGGGATAACATTAAGTGCCCAACACACGTGCACCTGCACGTGTTATGCCAATTTCTATCAGGGGTATTATCTATCATGTCAGATTGAAGAACTAACGTTGCTTGTTATTAGATCTTTTCAGGAATTATTTTGTTTGATAATAGTATCATATCCTTACTGTCGACTTCGGTGGCATATAAATGGCAATTTTATTCATATTAGATCAGTACAATCTACTTACAAAAGCTCAGGTAACTGAACTCAGTAGCATGGAGGAAAAAAATATCCAACAGTAAACAACACTCTTTTTCCAGCTATTCCTAAATAGAAGAGAGAAACTAAAGCATTGAATTCTAGGTTCCGTTATACCATTATTCATCTGCAACATTTCAAGGGCTACATAACTGTGGCACACTGGCACTGTATACAGTTTTATCAGTAGTTCATCCCACCCAAGATATTTGACTTACTGTCCTTGATTGTTGCTAGCATCTGCAATTACTAGGTGTGCTAGGGTGCCAGTGTCCCACCTAAGATGAGGTAGAGCAGGAGTGCTATCATGTTCATGCTTTCACATGCATCCTAGGTGTTCCTAGAAGGAAGAGCAATAAAGAGAAATGGCGTCTCTGATCAAACTCTCCTTTTCTGTGTAAGGTTTTAGCACCAAGGGTTATGCGCACAATATTTAGTGTTATCAGTGGTATTTGCAGCCTTGGTCTTTGAATGAAAGGGGACAAAAGCTGCACTTACAAGCTTGACGTGAATGTTCAGTACATACTAATGCTAATCATTTTATAACATCCTAACTGCAGACCAAGGCTGTCTGGTAAACTATCTGTCAAGGTAAATTATCTGTTTATAAACTAAGAATTCATCAAAACTACACTATCTAATACTAACCAAGTGCCACCCTAAACTGAAGGCAACCTGCCCATTTCCAGTTCAAAACAGCAAGAGATTATTTCATAGCAAGAAGATCTGGATACCTGTAATATTCCCATTTCCTATTTCTGATCTCCTGAGGCATGGAAACGTATCCGAGGAAAGCATGCCCCCCGCACCGCCGGTGCTGCCCACGCTCCTGCGCAGCAACCAAGCCCCAGTCTCCATCCCAGACCCCCCTGGTCACCGCTGCCCCCATCGCCGCCGTCCACCATGCCTCCTCGTTCAGCCTACTGGAGGGAATCGCCTCCACCTTGCCGCTGCCCAGATCAGCGGCCTTCCCCTCACCGGGAGGGGTCTCCCATGTGTCTGCAACACCAGATCCGCTGGATCCCTCCTCGTTGTCACGCATCCGCACCTTCAAGGGCGTCGTAACAACCGGGAAGCCTCGGGATTTCAAATCCTCACCGCGCCAGCTACCACTTCAACACGATTTTCAACCAGGCCTTTACTCCTCCCAGGCGGGCGCCAGCCAGAACCCCTCTCTACGCGTCTCCTCGGTGCCGCAACTACTCCACGACCTGCAGGGCTAGACCGAGAGGGAGGTGGAGCAACGTCTCATCTAGCGTACAGCAGCGTCGGACGCATTCACTCCGCTCGGACCCGGCTGGCAACAAGTCAAAGTGCGCCATTGGTGGCGCCGAGCTACTCACTCGACGGAGCTCCAACCACCGCCTTCAAGCCGACGAGACGTGATTTCAAGACGGCTCCCCTACCAGCGACAATGCCCTATGGCCAAGCTAAACGAATCAAGCTCCCTGCGCCCCTTCCGCGGGGCGACGAATGGGCGTTGCTTCATGTGCCTTGTGCGTGACCACTGTGCGGCGCGCTGCCATGACTTGGTTCATTGCATCCTCTGTCACCGGTCGGGGCACCGGGCCAAGTTCTGCACCTTAAGGCAGCCACCTGCGCAATCTTCCCCCCGCTATCACTCCCCAACTCGCCGCAAACCACCTCCACCCCCGCCACGCTCGCCGGCGCCCCACCAACCTGCTAAGAAACGACGAAGAGGGGGCTCCACTCCCACCACCCCTGCCACACACTGCTTCAACAAGGATGGCCCTCCTCGGCGACCCGTCCACCAGGCTGAAAGGAGTGTTTCATCCCCATCCCGCACGTCACCGAGGCGGAGCTGAAAGAATGGGAGTCCATGGCTGACCTCACTTGGGCGGGACGTCGAGGGGGCTTTCAAGGATGAGTTGCGGCTGTGGGAAGGCGAGGTGGTGGCCTCCCGGCACCACCCAAAGGCGTTCATCATCAAGTTTGAACACCGGCGGCACTGTGTAGAGGCACTCAAGAAGGGCTTCATCAAGTGTCGTGGCCTCGAGCTCCACTTCGTCAAATGGCGCAGCCTGAAGAGCGTCCTCGGCGTCGCCTTGATGTTCCGCGTCCGTCTCTACCCCGACGGCATCCCGCGCCACGCCTAGGAGGCCGACATCGTCGAGCGCATTGTGGCTCGCACTTGCGCGCTCGAGAGCATCGAGACAAACTTGATCCATCCACCCGACACTTGCTGGATCAGCATTTGGGCATAGATTGGCAACCCCAACTCCATCCCCAAGCGGGTGTGGCTGATCTTCACCAGCAGCAAGTGCGACAAGAAGCTTGACACTGTGACGGTGACCGAAAGTCCACCGAAGCGCTGGCAACACAAGGTGAAGTACTGCATCTACGTTCACTTGGAGGAAATTCACGACTACACGACAGCCACAGTAACGCTGGACGACGAAGCGACCGTCGGCCCGGCAAAGCAACGCGTCCCGCCATGGCACCTAGGAGTCGCGGACGGTGAGCCAGCGCCGGCCCGGGTGTTCCCCGAGTTCCCTCACCACCCACCACCACCGCGCTCCTACCAGTTCTGCTTCGGCCGTGACAAGAAGGGTCGCGCGAAGGAGGACCGGGGTGAGCGCGACAAGGTTGGCCACTCTGAAGCTAACTGTTGAAGTCATGGCAGCCGTTGCAAGGAGGCCAAAAAGGGAGACCATCGCAGCTGCGACGAGGACCGCAAAGAATGGAGGAAGCAATACAACGACGAGCACCCCGGGTTTGACCGAGCCCATGGATGGCGCCGCCGCAATGTCGAGGATGATGATGACGACCATCCTGATAGCAGGGTACACCATGGCTGTGAGATCTGGCAAGGCCACGATGCTGCCAAGCCAACTGGCCTCAATGGCCAGCGGGAGCGGGAGCGATCCCCCAGGTGGCGCTATTGGGTGGAGGGCAGATGCCACGGTTGCCTGTGCCACAGAGACACTTCATGTGACACGGCACCACCACTAGCGAAAGCGATCACACCGTAGGTAACCAACCTCTAGCTCCTTTTCTGCTTACAAGCTTCCATTGTGCAAAGCGTTATCCGGAACCTCCTGAAACATGCACGACCAACCACTAGCGAACCAAGCCAAGGCTGCATAGCCGGGAGCGAGCCCTAGCATCAAGAAAGGTTACACTCGTCGTACGAGGCCATCAAGCTCGGACTGCAGCCAACCTGGTCTGGCGGCGTAAAGAACGTGGCTGACACAGGGAAGGAAGCCTGGTCCGCAGGCGCGCTGTGGCACTTCGACGACATACCGACACGCCAAGTCTTCGATCGCCTCCGGGCAATACCCCTCGACAAGACACTGATAAGCATCATCAATGAGATTGAGGCGACACTTTATGGAGATTGCGGCGGTGGCGCCGCCCATCCAGCTGAGCGCATCACCGCCGTCCTCGCCCATGCACGAGCTGACCCCCCTGAACCAGCTACAGGGGCCTAGCTGATGGCGCGATGCAGCCCAACATCGTCGATCCTCTCCATACAGCTGCCGTCATACCAAGTACCCGCCTGCGCGCGACAAGTCCTGGCACTGGGCCGCCGACGACGACACCGTGCGCCGCCGACGCCGTGATGCAGCTGGGCCAAGGCTGAGTAGAGACGACGCCACGCCGCGCCTAACAGGAGTGGCGGCATGGCAGCACTCTTCGCGGCATTGGCGCCATCGATCCTGGACCAGCCAACTACACCGACGCCGACCCAACGCATCAACACACCACGCCTCGCTCAGACAAGCGAATATGATCACGTTAACCCTCACCGTAGCTCCAGGCTTATAGGGAAAGCATACATCCCACCGATGCAAAAATGCCACGAGGTGCTCTTGAAGCGGATGGGATTGCTACATGAGGAAGCCTCCTTCGACAAGGTACTGGCGTAGTAGTGGCAATGTTCAACAAGCTGCTACTGCCTCAAATCATTGTTGCACTCACTGCTATCTTCGACCTCGACATCGGCGATGGCAACAATACCAATCAACCGCCAAAGGAGGCACTGCTCACGGTAGTGGGAGATGGCGTGGCCGACCTCGCTGAGGAGGTCGAAAACGTGGCGGCTTAATTCGCGCCACACAACAAGACAACGAGCTTCTTCAGCTTGCATGTATCGTCATTTATCCTCTCCTCATGTTGTTGTCGTACGTTCACCTTGTTATGCTTCGCTTTTGCTTTTGGGGCCTGCCGGCGCCTACTGGATCGGCAGGCCGTTTCGGAGATACACGCCGCCTTATGCCGCCTGCCTTCGCTAAACTACTAAGCGGCTATATGCCCTGGATGTCGTCCCTGTCATGCGACCTTATGACTGCCTATGAAATGCTTCTAAGCGACTATAAGCCCTGCATGTTGTTGTTTCAGTCTCCTGCTTATCCTGCTTGCTACTACCTCCAAAGAGTGCTGCAAGTGCCATGGTGCATCACGCTAATACAATTGAGGCAGCAGACAACTGCGAGCCTGCGCCTCCACCAGTCGCTTCGACGACACCATAGGTGTCCGAACCCCATGGAGTGGGTGCCGACACAACCGGCAAACGCGAACACAGATCGATCAACGCTGCTACGAGCATCACATAAACAACGGCCGCAACCAACACATCATCAGAGTACGCTAGTAACTTATGGTAATGCAGGACATCGAACTGCTTAGCTGAACGTCCGCGACCTCAACCCGCCAGCAAAATGCAGTGTAGTGCATGAGTTTATGGCGGAGACAGTGTGCAGTCTGGCATGCTGCCAGGAAACAAAGCTACATGTTGTTAACGATGGGCTGGCTAGATACCTAGGAGGGTACAAATTGGACACCTACTCCTTCAAACCAGCAAGAGAAACGAGAAGAGGAATCCTGCTGCTTTGGAACTCCGGGTTGATAGATGTGCATGAATTCAAGATAAGGCGCTTCTCCATCATGGAGGCTAAATCAGGAGGCTAAAGCCCGATGAAGGTGAGCCTTGGCTGCTAGTCGGTGACTTCAACATGATTTACAGAGCGTGCGACAAAAACAATGCGAGGCTAAACCTAAGGCGTATGAATCGTTTCCGCGCGACTTTAAATCACTGCGAGTTCAAAGAGATCGACCTGCAAAACAAGAGCTTCACGAAGAGCAATGAGCGACGGTGCCCGACGCTGGAGAAACTAAACATATTCTTCTGCAACGAGGAATGGGACCTCAACTTCGGTCACCAGATCCTGCACACCTTGTCCTCTGGCATGTCTGACCACTGTCCTCTACTTCTCTCAAACCCAGGCGGTCCACGGAGACCGAGAACCTTCAAGTTTGAAAACTTCTGGGTCAAACTCCCGAGCTTCAAGGATGAGGTTCAGGGTGTATGGAGCCACCCCTCAACGCATCATGAGCCACTGCATCGCTTAGCGGACAAATTAAGCCGGACTGCAGTGGTGCTAAAAAGGTGGTGAAGAGCATCTGTTCAGAAACAAAGCTCAAATACCATTGGCTTTGGACATCATCCATCGACTAGACATGGCACAGGAAAACCGATAGCTAACGCAGACAAAATTCAGACTGCACATGACGCTTAACTAGGCCTAGCTGTGACAGAGAGGGCAAGAAAGAAGCAGGCCACGTGTCTTACGAACATCAAGGAAGGCGACACCAATACAAAAATTTTTCACCGCAATATTAATGTGCGCAAGAGAAAGAACCACATATACCGTCTGCGGAAACAAAATGGATGGGCCACTACGCACACAAAAATGGAAGGAACAATAGCCGAACACGTCCAACGCGTCGTGGGAAGACCGGAACCAAGGACGCACAACCTCAACTGGCCTTCGCTCGGGTTCACCCTGATAGATCCGACCAGCCTAGCGGATCCTTTCACAGAAGAAGAGATCCGCAAAGCAATCGTAGAAATGCCGGTGGATAAGGCACCGGGACCAGATGGCTTCACCGGGAAATTCTTGAAGTCCTGTTAAGACATCAAAAAGGAGGACGTCTTCGCGGCTTTCAACGCCTTACACGACGTGAGAAATACACACCTAAACCGCCTCAACTCTGCAACGTGGTCCTCATCCCAAAGGACGACGTGGAAGTAATCAGCGACTACAGGCCGATAAGCCTGATCCACGGCTTCGCCAAGACCTTCTCCAAGGTCCTGGCCATTAGGCTCCGACCGCTTATGCACTCGCTCATATCAACAAACCAAAATGGCTTCATCGAGCATACACAACAACTTCATGTATGTCAGGAACATGGTGAGGAAGCACCAAAGAAATAGAAGGCCAATCCTGCTCTTTAAGCTGGACATCTCAAAAGCTTTCAATTCAGTGAGATGAGACTACCTCCTAGGACTCCTACAGCGTAGGGGCTTCCTGTAGAAATGGCAAGACTGGATAACATGCCTCCTCTGCACTTCGACCCCAAAAGTCCTCTTGAACGAAATTCCTGGGAAGGCAATTCAACACGGGAAAGGGCTAAGGCAACGCGACCCCCTCTCCCCCTTCTGTTCATGGCAATGGAGCCCCTACAACGCCTGCTAAATGAAGCCACCGAGTTAGGGATGATGAGTAGGCTGCGGGGAAAAGTTGTTCGCTTCTGCACGTCCATGTACGCGGATGACGCGGTGGTTTTTGTTAACCCAAGCAAGGAAGATATTCGGGTCTTCTCCGAACTCCTTCACTAGTTTGGAAAAGCAACGAGCTTATGCGCAAACATGCAAAAATCACAGGTGGCCCCGGTCAGATGTGGTAACCTCGACCTTGAAGACATCATAGAAGGCATGCCGACTACAAGAGCCTCCTTCCCACTGAAATACTTGGGACTCCATTTGACCACTGGAAGGTTACGCGGATGCGACATCCAACCGCTCTACGACAAAGCCATGGGCCGAATAGCACATGGCGAGGACGACACGTTGGCATGGCAGGGCGGTCAACCCTAGTGAAGTCGGTACTAACTTCGCAGCCTATCTTCCTCCTGACGGCCCTGAGGGCAACAAAGGAATCCCTCGAGGCCCTAGACAAACAAAGAAGAAGCTTCTTATGGGCAGGAGACAAAACACTAACAGGAGGGAAATGTAAGGTCAACTGAGCGAGGACCTGCCTCCCCACGGCTTCAGGAGGCTTAGGCATCTTGCACCTCGAGAAATTCTCACGAGCCTTGCGATTGCGATGGTTGTGGCACGAATGGAAATCGCTAGAGAAAGCTTGGGTGGGATCAAAGACGCCTTGCGACGACATCGACAAACTCCTCTTCGCGGTGGTAACAACGATAACAGTTGGAGACGGTACAAAAGTGAAATTTTGGGACTCCGCCTGGCTGCAAGGGAGAAGACTAAAGGACATGGCCCTCCTAGTCTACGCGGCTTCCAGGAAGAAAAATAGTACTCTACAGCAGGCCACGAAGCCTAGCCTACAGGCAATCGCAGTTTGCATGACAGACCTAATCAGCCAAGTCGTCACCGTATGGAGTGCAATTCAAGAGGTACATCTCATAGAGGACGAGGAAGACAATATCACTTTGGACGCTAACTACCTATAGCAAGTACACGGTGGCATCGGCATACAACGCGCAGCTCCTAGGCACAATAAGGTCCGGCTTCGACACCCTCATTTGGAAGTCGTGGGCCCCACAAAAGACCAAGATTTTTGCATGGCTGGTGATCCATAATATAGTTTGGACCTCAGATCGATTGGCAACATGAGGCTGGCAAAATAATAGCATATGCCTACTATGTTGTCAGACATAGGAGGCGGCCCTCCACCTCTTGGCGGAATGTAAGATACACAAGGAGAATTTGGAGAACCATGTCAGAGTGGACATCTTGTGACAAGCTAATGCCTACCTTGTGGGAGCCAACCACGATGGTGCAGGAACGGTGGAAGGCAATCGCCAACACGAGAGGAGCGCCAAAGCAGGTGGTTCACACCCTGGTGCTTCTAGTCTCCTGGGAGATATGGAAGGAAAGGAACCAAAGGATCTTTCAATACAAAGAGCTCTCAGCACCAAACCTTGTCAGCAAGATAAAAGAGGAGGCAGTAACATGGGCCCGAGCTGCGGCTAGGAAGCTTGCCGCATGGCTGCCTTAGCTGCTAGCAGGCCCTAAGGGCCAAGCCTGTAATTTTTACACGTTTTCTTTTATTGCTGTACAGTTTTCTCCTGCTCTATTCGATGAAATTGACGCTCGTCGATTCGTTAAAAAAATTCTGATCTCCTACCAATGAGAGCAGTACGATCCATACTGGGAATGCAAGCAAGGGATCTCACCAATGCCAGCGCATGGCACGCATTTGCAGATGGTCTCCCTCCCCTTCTTCCTGAAATAGCTCACCAGCCCTGTCCCCTGGCAGCTCCGGCACTTGCCCGTCCACTCGTAGGAGACAGTCTTGCAATCCTTCAATCCAATCCACACAAACACAAAATCGTCACTAAATATACCCTACGAATCACAAAAATGGTCAAGGATCCCGCCGCAACCGCACCCACCTCTATCTCCACGTCGCAGCTGAGGCGGCGGTCGAGCTCCTCGCGTGACATCGGCTCGGTCTCCGGAACGGTCAAGGGGAGCGGCAGGGGCTCCACGTCGTCGACGAGGTAGCTCTCCTTGTCCCCCGACCACCAGTCCCACCATCTCCTCCCCTCCCCCTCCCCTTCTTCTCCTCGGCGCCCTCCTTGGCCCTGACGCGCACCCCGGGATCCCGGGCGGCGACGCGGCCGCCGGATGTCGACGGGTCCGCGTCGGGCGGTGCTCTAGGCCGGAACCAGTCCGGCGTAGAGGCCGCGCCGGTGGTGTTGGCCGCCGCCGGCGGGTGTGGGCGCCGGGCGCGGGGGGGGGGAGGGAAGGGCTGGGACGGGGGAGGAGAGGAGCGGGGTGGGGTTCGCGGGAGTCATGGAGATGGAAGTGGGGTTTACGTCCGGAACGCGGAGATCATCGCTCGCCGCCGGCGACGAGTGGGAAATAGTGGGAGCGACGGGGAAGCAAGCGATGTGGCGATGAGCGCGACGAAGGATGTGCCGGAATGTACAGATAACAATAAAGAGAAAAAAAAAGAAGGAAATTGAGAGCTGGGGAGATATCTTGAGATTGGAGGCGTTAATGGGCTGCGCTGTCCGTTCGTGACTTCGTGGGCTGCCCAACTGTTCCAGGCCAATTTGTAGGATCCGCAATTTAACGTTTTGGGATTTATGTGAATTTTTTGCATTTTTAATTTTTTTTTAAAGATTTACAAAAATAACTTTCGAGTTTGAAAAATTTCAAAACTAATCTCCTCCCGCCCATTGGGAGGCGTGAAGGGAAAACGCCCTCCCAAAGGGCGAAATATCGACGTGGCGGACGGCCGTGTGGGGCCGTGCGCGCGCATGTGACATTTTGCGGCGGCTTCCTTCCCGCCCCTGGGAAGGGCGTTTTTCACTGTGCACGGGGGCCGCTGCAAAAATGCCGGGAGGCCGGCCTTTTGCAGACGGCCCCTTCCCGCCCTTGGTAAGGGCGTTTTCACCGTGCACAGGGGCCGCCCGCAAAAGGCCTGGCCAAGGCGGGCATTTTTGCAGTGCCCCTTCCCGCCCTTACCAAGGGCGTTTTTTCACTGTGCTTACAGGGGCCCATTCCCGTCCTTCCAGAGGGCGTTTTTTGCCCAAACCCTAATTGCCCTGATCGACATCGACCCACTCTCTCGTGTTGTTTGAGATGTAAAATGTTATCGTTGTATTTTGTGCTAATATAACAAATCCATTGGATTTGTGGTGTTGTTGCAAATGTAACCGTCTTCGTGATTTGTCGTATTGTTTGAAATGTAAATGTTATCGTCGTAAGGATGCAAATGTAAATATTGTTGCAAGTGTAAATGTTCGAGGTATCGTACATATGTTGTTTGCATTACTGTGAACATATTATTTTAACCAAGTTAACTTAGTTGCAATGGTTAAGCGGTTGTTTGTCACGGTGTTACATAACCCATTAGGTACGGATGATGCAATACAACTAACTCATCCCCCACGAGTGAAGGCTCGGCTACCTATGGAACCGTTCAAGGGCGATAAGCTTGTCATCAATTTTCTCTTTCCTTCTCGGCGTTGTACTCCTTTTGAGTTTCACATTCGGTTACTTTTAAGCCGTTATATTGGGGAATGACATTGTCGATCCACCTAGTGAATCCACACCTTCTTTGAATGCCCGGTAAAGAAACACATGTAATCAATTAGAGAGCCACTAGAGCGAAGACGTTTGCATAATTGATAAAATGAAAGACGTACAACGAAGTCGTTGTCTAAGTTGGGGCAAATGAAATATCTCCGACCATATGTTCGTGGTTCAAATGAGGTAGTCATCTTGCAACGATCCCTACAACCGCACATAGGACGCTCCGACCATTTAGGGAAACCCAGTGGGTTGTTCCTCCATGCTAAGCTTGCGATTTCGACGCGATGTTCATACTCCATCCAAGCCCGAATGAATTGTTCGGTGGACTCGGGCCGTGTTACCGTCGACCGATCGAACGGGTTTAACCGTATCGATCCAATCTTTGTATGGACACGACGTACATCCTCCGGTTGCACATTTTTTATGGTCGGAGTTAAAAAATGGAACAAGCGAAAAGGTTAAAGAAAGAAAAATTATACTCACGACAAAATCGTCATCCGCAATCTCGGGACACACGAAGCATCTTTGTCCTCTAGTTGCTTGTCTTATGGATCTTACCACTTGGCAACGTAGACCACGGTGGCATTCGGACGTTCGCCATGTGGGTAGTGCCGGTGATCCATAGGCCACCCAAAGCTTCGCGCGAACTCGACGTTGGTACTCGGCCTTCCGTTGAAGGTAGTCGACCTTGTTTCGCTAAGTGGGTAGTAACGTGTTCCGTCGGTTCGTGGGTTCTCCGTATCTATCCACTCAACGAAGTTGCACACCCGACGATATGCCCGCATAAGGTGTTAACACGATGTACAATCAAGTTAGCGTTTTCGCGTGAAGATTTTGTAGATGAAAGGTGCGGATAAGCCATACGATCAATGTTGGCGCATTGGAAAAATCGTCTCCCCCGGTTTCGGCGAGGAGGGACGACGTAAGTATGCAGCCATCTCCACAATGGCATAACGGACGGTCACACCATGGTGGAATAAAACCGCTCAAAGGATGGAGTCGCCGGTGGAGACGCTCAAGGAATGGATGATATGAAGATCTCATTGCGGGAGTAAATGTAGAAAAGAGAATGCAGATTTGAAGAGCTCGTATTCGGATCTAGGCAATATATAGTGCGGGGAGGTGACGGTTCACATCTATGTATCGTTTATGTCCGTCACGGGCAACGGCTGATCGAGACGTATCATGTAGGATTGTCACGGGGCAAAAGTTGATAGCGACGTATCGTGCGGGACTATCACGGGGCAAAAGTTGATAGCGACGTATCGTGCGGGACTATCATGGGCAAAAGGCGATAGCGATGTCTCGTGCGGGTCTAACTGGGCCGAAAGTTTTTTGTCGTTAGTAAGAGTATCATGCAGCGAACGATACGGAAGGATCTCGTGACATGTGAGTGCGACGACAGGACATAGATATATACAAACATCAAACACAAAATAAATATTTACAATTTATACAAACTGTTGCACACAGCAGCTGCGACGAGGCCTCTTACCCCTATCCCTCCTAGGCCGTGCTCGACGTGCCCCGAGAGTACGTCGGCTGTGCGGGGCACGCCACGACTAGCACGGACATCCGGCGCGGCGTCTCTGTGGCGGGTCGGCGGCTCGTGGTAGAGGTGCTCCACCGAGCGAGAGGAGGCGAGTACGTCCCGATCCGGTCCTCCAGTCGTCGAAGTCGTCGCCGTACCGACCCCCTCGTCGCCTCCCGGACCCGCCCGCTGCGTCGACGAAGTCCCCGACCAGGAAAATCCCCGCCGAGTAGAATCCTCCCGTATATAAGCAATGTGAAGCATCGGTGACTTAAACTAACACGTGTGAACTAATCATCGGACGACGCTTGCTCACCTCCCGGCTGACGGGGACGAGGAACGGAGGATCCGCTCGCTCCAAGCAAAGCTCGCATCTTTGGGCCGAGTAGCGAAAGGCCGAGGATCGACGATCCACTCGCGCTGCCGTATCCCCGCTCGGTAGCGTCGGACCTAGGCGACATTCGGTTTGTTAGATCACGTTGTAGGGTTGACACAATGAAAATGAGTGGAACTAACCTGTGGAAGGACCAGCGCCGTGTGGTGACCATCCGGGTACTGGACCGCGTGGACGAGGACCTGCAACACCCTGTGGAGGAACCGCGTCGACGGCAGAACGACACGAGAAGATCCGCAAGATCTTCCGTGCCGTCGTCTGCATCCGCTCGAAGGTCATCCTCTGTTCCACCTCGTTCGGTGAATGCACGCGTCCGGCCTCGGCATCACCGAGTCGATTTCGGCATTCAATGCCCGTGCGGCGTCGGCCTACAAAAATCAAAACAAGTTAGGTTTTTCGCTCCAATAAAAAACATAATGACGTACAAAGGCTTTAATGCGAGACAAATCATGACGTACCCCAATGAAGTAGTCCGGTCTCGGTGCTCAGGGTAGGTGTCCGTGGATCGCTGCCGGTGTTGCCGCTGCGTGGCCGAGTGTGAAGGTAACTCGCGGGTGCGTCCGCGGTAGGTACCACCGAAGGTAGGCGGTGTAGTTCTCCTCGGAGTGGGCGTAGATCTCGCCGATCACCTCCTCAGTGGCTATCAGCCAGACCGCCACGTATTGCTGCATACGTGGTTCCCGCAGGAGCCTCCCCTTGTCCCCGTCGAGACAACTGCGTACACAGCAAAGGTCGACTATAGTTTCATTTAATTTGACACAATAGTAGTACATTTGAAATAGAAATACTCACCGGTGGTCCTGGTGGGGAACGGCAACCGTACGTCTACGGAATCCGGCGCGATCGCGCCTCATCACTCGGCCTGGGCAGTGAGGCTCGACGGTGATGTCGTACACCATCGGGATCAACGTCATCCAGTAGGCCGAGTCGCGCGTGCACAACGTCGAGAGGCCTAGAGGCGCCCGAGCTGCAACCGCCTGCTGCGTGTACGGCTCCCAGACAACGTCGACGGCTGAGACGGTCCAACTCGAACACGAAGTCCGGGTAGCTCCGTCTCACCCGAGCGTGGGCGTAACGACGCCGCGACAATAAAAAAATCAAGTGGTTACAAGTTTTGTTCAACACAATTTAAATATTTGAAAGAAATATGACTTTGTACTTACGTTGCGTCGAAACCGATGCACGAACCCATCGTAGGCCCGTCGGCCGGGTTCTCGAAAGCGGCGCTATGTCGTACGGAGAGGTGTCAACGACCGGTCGGCCGATCGCGAACCGCTCTGCAGCCACATTTGTAAGAGAAGGGGACCTGTGAAGATCGCTCCGGATCTGTCTTCGTGCACGCGTCGCACGCCCCACGGTAGGTGGGTGCGAGCACGGCGAACCCCAACTCCACCGAGGCACGCCACCTATCTCCGCGTCCGCTATCGGCCAGGGCGTAGTGGATCAGGCCCCTCTCTGCAGTGTTCCCGACGTGTTGGTGAACATCACCCACCGAACAACCAAAGCGGTACGCCTCCAACGAGCGTCGCACGGAGTACTCGTCGGCGTCGGGGTGGAGCTTGTCGGCCTACAAAGGACAAAACCATGTTAACAAACATCGATGTAATGAAAAATATCGAAGTCTTGAAGTTAACTTACTGTGAACTGCATAATCCAAGTCTTCGTAGGCCCGGTAGTCGCGTAAGGGTAGATCGACTGAACAGCTGGGAGCCCCGGTAGCCTCATCACCCGAGCAAAGCGCGCAGTGATGTCCTCCCTCCATCCATCAACACCGTCCACAGCCCGACGGCCTCTCCGGCTAGTGGTAGCCCTAGCGGTAGGAGACGCCCGCGGCGTCGGAGCCATCTCCCCACAAGGAAGATGGAAGGTGTGCGTCTCAGGACGCCACCGATCCACCAAAGCAGCTATCAGGGACCGGTCCGCATCGAACCGTCTGGCCTGGTCGTGATCGTGGGCACGCGCCTCAACGAGTCTGCAGAGAGCGATCAGGCCAGACTCACGTAACCTGCATATCATACACATAGTGTAATATTAGTATCAAGCATAGTATTCGTCCAATAAGTGATAAGAGTTTGAACGCTGGACGTGTCGCGGATCGACACGCAACAACTCACGCGACGGGCGTGGACGAAAGGTGGTCAGCTGAGCACCCTGCACTGCCGACAAGTACGACCTGTGCGCCCTGTCCACCTGTCTGCTGAAAAGCGCTGGTGTATCGTCCGCCATACCTGCATGAATACATGAAGCACACAATAAGCAATTTATAAGAAAAATCAAAACAACATGAATACATGACATAAATGGTCCATTATATCTCAACATAAAAAAGTTCACGTCTTAATTCAAACTTACAAACACAACATATAAGTATCACAACAACAATAAAACAGTTTACGTCTCACAATGATAAAAATTACACGCACGACAGATGGCAACAACATGACAAATAGTACAAATATCAGATCACCACTAGATTGAAAAGGAGCAAACAAAATAATCAAGCCATTGCATCTGCAGTGGACGACGTAGTCGCTGCACGAGCACGTCTAGGACGTGGTCGCCTCGTTGTTGTTCCTTCTCCAGATGGACGGCTACCATCGGAGGGCTGTCCGGAAAGTCCTGAACCTTCGACGGTGTAAGTTTCTGAATTCTTCGGGCATTTTTTGTATGTATGTCCGCGCTCATCGCATTTGCTGCAACGTAGGGTCCTTCCCCCGGCCTTGGACTCGTCCATGTCGTTTCTGATGCGTCTCGACCGACGACGTCCCTTTTTCATCCTTAACTTCGATGGATCCGGAATGTAGAACACTTGTGGCCGCAGTGTTGTGTACGATCCAGATATCCCAAAACCATATATCTCCTCCTTCCACGTATGGAAAAATTGATTCTTTCCTGTAGTACGGTGACACATAAATATCTGGAACTATGCCGCAGTCCCCAGCTACGGCAAGGACGTGTGAGCAAGGCAGATGTCTAAGCTTCGGCTTCATACAGCTGCAACTACAACCACCATCCGCATGAAGCACACATTCTGCACAGCTTGAACACGGTTGATGCCTCGCCTTCTCCCGTCGACACACATGATCTCGCATCAAGAACTTGGGTTCCTTGGGGGATTACTCGTGCTTCATAGCCTTCGAATTTTGTCTTGCATATATTTCGTCACCACGTTGCCAAATACAATTTTGTTATCGACCATCAAAGGGGATATTTTCTTAAATCTATCCCTAAAATATGTCTGCGTGCCATGAAGGATAAATTCCACAATACCCACCAATGGAAGCCCCCTAACTCCTCGCATCACCCGTTGTACACCTCGGCCGGTTCGTTGTCATTATACCATATCGAGCTCCGTCAGTGTCATACAACAGAGACCACTTTTCTTTCGGTTCATTCTCTATCTAGTGGGAGAAATTACGTATTGATGGTGCAGACCTCCTTCTCATTGTTGGCGGGTCATTATGCAATGGACCAAGAGGTACAGCAGCTCGTCAACTCGTGGCAACGAGATTGCTCGTCGGTTTGCTTCGTTGTCGCTCATCCAACCTTCTCCACATCTCATTGAATTTTTTCTCTTGATTTTGACCACATAGCCTCTTGAATAGATCCATCAGGTGCTTGTTCTTGAATTGTTTGT
This sequence comes from Oryza australiensis, assembly GCA_019925245.2. Lineage (NCBI taxonomy): Eukaryota > Viridiplantae > Streptophyta > Magnoliopsida > Poales > Poaceae > Oryza > Oryza australiensis. The sequence continues at coordinate 3,070,978 of JAIFGZ020000478.1, forward strand.
AGAAATTGGCTCCCATATGACGCATGCACCACCTACTCCGAACATCATGCCACCTAGCCGGAAGTCCCCTCTCCGGCCAACCATTCGAAGGTAGTCGATTGCCCTCGGCATGCGGCATGACGATCATGTATGAGACAAACATTGGGCCTCATACGAACGACTTGGCATCGAACTCTCTCCAAGAACCAATACCCTTTCGGTGTTCTCACTCTCGACAAATGCAAACGCCATAGGTAACACCTGGTTGTTCCCATCTCGCTCCAATCGCCGTCGCATCGACCTCCGTATTTCCAGTCGAAAGGTTCCATCTATGCACAGCACAGGGCGACAGTGAACAAATGCGTTGATGCAAGCACCAATCGAGAAAAAGGCTCTTTGCAGCACGCTCTTGCTCGAATCAGTAGATGATGGAAATGTCTGAATGTCGTAGTAGGTATTGGGGTTTCTCCGAGCAATGGTGGCTAATAGACGAGGTAAATTGTCATACGATGCTTCAAATGTGCCATACCTCATCTCCAATATCTTTTGTTTCGCCCTCCAAGCCTTCGCATAGCTAATAGTATACTTGAATTTGTTCTCAATGTGCCTAATAATGGAGCCAGGTTCAAAATCTGTGTTTTTAACAACATGGCTGTACATCTCACCGGCAACAAACGCCGAGGTGATGTTGCGGTGGTACTTATCTACCCCCGGCAAATGACATGTGTGCTCACCAACAATGCTCACTTTCCAATAGTCATTCCATTTTCCCTTGTATGCATGAACGCGCCACTGACAATCATCCTTCATACACTTCACATCATACACATAGTTCGTAGACTTCACCACCCTAAACTCTCTATGCAAAGACACCGCCCAATGTTTCACCGCCTCTTTCATGTCTTCCTTATGAGCATACCTAGCACCCTGGATGACCTCGTTATCTTTGTATTCAAATGAAACATGCCGCTCTTCCGAGATAACAAGCCGAGAGAAATCGCTTGTTCCCAATCGACGGGCATGACATCTTCTTCCTCATCCGATGATTCATCGCCCTCCACCTGCTCATTTTCGAATCCTCCCTCTCCATTTCTTCAACAATTGCTTCGATTCTCTCTCCTCGTCCGCCACGCCAATCGCCTCCTCTAAGCTTGCTTCATTGCTTGGACCTTCGCCATACTGTTTGCATTGTATTACGCTATCGATTTCGTGCAGTGCCACAAAAATAACAAGGGGCCGGGACCTTTCAAGTGCCATGTCCACATAACGTCTCCACGACTCGGTGTTATCAATAGGCATAAGTTCCCAATAATATCCTTCGTTGCACGACTTACTACAACGGATAGAGACATTGTGTTCACTCTTGTATCCACTTTAAATCCACGTAGCAACCAACTATACACCGACTCAAATGTTTTCTCGCCCGGCCTATCGATGCCCTTTGATTTCATCCTAAATTCGACAAATCTACACCTTCCGGACCGTATCTAACGTTGCCTTCACCGTGAACTATCCGAAATATGATCTTACTTGCCATAGTGCCCGACAAACAAATTGAAACCGAGTTTATTCCATACTACGAATATATTTCCTAGATGATTCTCGTGCCTAACTTAATTTCTTTAATAATATGTTCTCTCGGTCTACATCTTAAATTTTCCCAAATCGATTTGTTCGTTCCATCTACCACCAATCGTAACTCGTTCATTTCAGTTTGCCAAAATTTATAAACTAAATTCAATTAACTCGTAGTTTATATCTAAACATATTTTGATCATCAACAAAATTATACGTACGATTTTCTATAGTGCTTACCATCTACTCACATAATTTACACTTACATCCAAACACATTCTACCTAAGTTGATCTATCTATTCTACCTATGTTAATGTCCATTAAATATCCTTGTTGATCTATCTATTCTTCCTATGTTACCGTCGATTAAATTATCTACATTGATCTAAATTAAACCATCTGTTTTACAAATCTATAACAAATTATTCAATATCTATTCAAATATTACAAATTTATATTTTTCCTAATATTTCATTTACATACTAGCTAACAAACAAAATAATGACGAGATATTGCATTTACCTCCAATGAAGTACGCAATCCAAATAGGGCTTCGCCGCGCTCCTCCTCTTCCTCACCTCTCTCTCTGTTCTTTTTCGGATTTGGAAAGGTGTAAATGAGCTTGAAATGATTGAGAGTCGGCTTATATACTGGCTCGGGTAAAACGCCTTGCGGGGCGTGAAGGGGGCCTCTGCAAAATTGCCGGGCGGCCGTGGCAATTTTGCGGCGGCCCCCGTAAGCACTGAAAACGCCCTTGGTAAGGGCGGGAAGGCCGCCCGCAAAATGCCGCGCGGCCGGCCTTTTTGGGCGGCCCCGTGCACAGGTGAAAAACGCCCTTACCAAGGGCGGGAAGGCCGCCGCAAAAAGGCCGCCTCCCCGGCATTTTTGCAGCGGCCCCCGTGCACAGTGAAAAACGCCTTCCAAGGGCGGGAAGGGGGCCATCCGCAAAATGCCACCGCGCGGCACGGCCTCGCACGGTCTGCTCCGCCACGCCGGATATTTCGCCCTCGGGAGGGCGTTTTTCCTTCACGCCTCCCGGAGGGCGGGAGGAGATTAGTTTTGAAATTTTTCAAACTCGTAAGTTATTTTTGTAAATCTTTAAAAAAATTAAAAATGCAAAAATTCGATTCATGCTTCGAACTCACTGTTTTCCTTACCCACTATAGCTAGATAAATGCATTGCAACGAAGATTAAACTGTACAGAGATTAAATGTTATTTATGGACCATGCGACTGGAAATGGGATAGAATGTGAATTTTTCGGTCCATTTGGGGCTCGAGCATGGGGTCGAGCATAATTTTTTTCATTACTTAGTTTCCTTATTTTTATCGAGTTGATGTTTGTCTGTATCGACGAGATGTCGATCAGTCCTCCAAAAGGGCTACCTAAGAAAATAAAAGAGTGGTCCGGACGTCTATCAATGGACTTAATGGTCGACTCGAGAAGAAGATGGACTTGATGGTCGACTCGAGAAGAAGATGAGCCAAGATTTTAAGACAGGTTTGGCCCTCCCGAAGAATAACAAGTCTACTCATGTGTTCTTTATTGGGTGGATCAATATCAGGGGGTGAGTACAGGTGTGATTGGGTGTTTTTGGATGCGATCCCCCGCCCAGTCCTTCTGCCCGCCCTTTTATAGTCCAATGAAAACAGTTACAGGGGCTTGGGACGCAAGAAAACTTATCATAAAGTATAAAGCAAATACAAGTTAAAGCTGAAAAGCAAAATAGAATCGTCTCGGGATCCTCTCACTTGCAGACATCTTGTGTGCAGTCTTGCCGGGCGACATCACCTTATGTCTGCTTGTCCCTCCTTGTCTTATTTACGAGACTTGTCAAGAAAGTCTCTTTCCCGAGGGGACAAGCTTGCCCCTTTTCGGGTCGGATATGTGCGTAAAGGTCGGAGCCGTGCGTAGAGCCCGAACTACAGGGTTGAGGTCGGGCTAGCCGTCCTTGCTTGAGGTCTAGCTCCCGACCTCAGCCCGATGACTCCCAGTCCGACCTGCCTGACCTTCTTTTTTTAGCATGGGCTATCCCAGGAAGACATCCCCACCAGTCACGTAAAAGGATACAGATCCTCTGCAATATTGCAAATACAGTAGCAGTGGCTAATATGTAGGTCTAGACGTTTGATACTGCATGAGTAATACCATAAACAATTCTCACTGGACGTAAAGGAGAGGACAAAAAATCGACTCTCATTTTAAAGTACTTGTTATTTTGAACATTGACATAGTTTCTGTTACACATGTTCATCGTTACCTTTTTTTCTAACTATATTAAAAGTATAACTAGACAAAATGCTTTTCATGAAACATTTACCAATATCATTTTCTCATGGAAAATTCTAAACGTTTTGCATTAATTAATCATGTAAATTTTCGATGTCTGACTGGGACGGCGTCTATTTGACAATTGAGGTAGTAGTAATTAAGAAATACATATAAACAAATTAAATCAGGTACCACACAGTTGCAGGGTTAAATACATTTAGGAGCACCTCATGTTTACCAAAAAGAAAGGAAAGGAGGAACAAAAATACGGACAGAATCAAAAGGCAAAAAGCAAAATAAAAGGAAAAATATGGTGTTTAATTACTATTCAGATGTATGTGTGCCAGCGTGTCGTCAACGGTTAATGTCTCTCTTCTTCATCCCATGAACACCGGATGATCTCAACCTGAACAATACTCGTTGAATTTGTGTTAGCTAAGGTTATTCCCAGGTGCATATCTGTCAGAGTAAGATTATTTTCTTTTCATCAGTCACTAAAGAAAAATAAGGAATCACAAGCTTAAATACAGCACTCGTGATCACTCACTGGAACATAAAGCCCGTTCTGTTCTTGAGGCTGCTTGGAATCGTCCCTTGGAGTGTATTGTTCTGCACAAACCTGTCAAGCAAAACATCAACCGGTCATAACAAGTGGATGAACTCAAATACTTGACTAGTATAAACTACTTGTTGAAGCCACTTACAATTCACGAAGCCTTGGCATGCTCCCTAGTGATGGAGGAATCTGCCCTGTCAGTTGGTTGTTCTCCAGATGCCTTCAGATCAGAAATGCAAGCAGGCAATCTTCAGTTTACTGAACCATTCTCTAAAAAAAATATTGAGCAGTATGTAGCTACTGTGCTTACAGAGAAACCAAATGATATAGGAGGCTCATATCTGGAATTGTTCCGATCAGATTGTTCCCCACAAGCCAACTGCAATCACCATAACCAAATTAGGAAGAAAATTACTTACCACTGCAAATCCTTTTTCAAGTTATCAGCAAGACAATCAAAGCATGCAAATTTTGCATTAGCTTGTTTCCGGAAGCTTACATGCTTGAGATCGCTGTCAGGTTGGCAATGCCGTCAGATATTGATCCTCCAACTTTAAAATTAGTGAGATTCCTGTCGTGTAATTGCCACCATTTCGGTTTCAGAGGTCATGAGAACATACTGCCCTTTTTGCAGTCATTGATGCATATAGTACATATGGCAATCAGTAACTTACAGAGAAACCACTCGAGCAAGTGGTCCTTCGGTGCAGGTGACACCAGTCCATGAGTTCTCCCGTGGCAAGCATGGATCGCCGGCCCAGTCAGCCGGCCGGTCGTCGAAACCCCTGGCTAGCGCCTGCATGCCGATCACTGCAGCAACACGAGACAATGATACATGAATAATTTTGATGAGCAAACCACGAATTTGCAATGATCCATGAGAGTTTCTCTGTTCTAAGTTACCATCTCTGGGATGTGTCCTCCCTTCGAGTGGCACGACCATCATCAGCTCCGCGGCGTTGATCACCGGCCCGACCGGCGAGCCCGGCGCAGGCGTCAGCGTGATCTTTGTCCGCCCGGAGAGCGGCCACTTGTCGCCGTAGAGCATCGACCCCGCCGTCGAGACGTTCAGGCCAGCGAAGAAGGTCTGTCCGTTGACGGCGACGTCGAAGACTCTCCAGCTGAGCGGGCCCGCCGCGCGGTTGTCCTGGAAGTAGAGCGCCAGGTAGTAGCTCGCGGTGGGGAGCGGCGCCGGCGGCCACTGGAGCTCCAGGCTCTCGCCGCGGTCGCCGGCCGTCGTGATGCCTCTGCGGAACACGTCCTCCGGTGGCTTGTTCCAGAACGCCGCCTGCGACACGCTCGCCTGGCTCTCCACCACCGGCATCCCGTCGCTGTGCGCCTCCCAGAGCCGGTTGAAACGATCGACTGGATAGCTAGAAAAATCCACACGTTTCACGAGATGAAGGAGCAAGCGCGCCATGAATCCGTAGCGAGGAAACTCCGAAACGGGCGGTGGCGCGGGGTTCTTCTTACCTGACGGCGGCTGAGCCGTCGTGACCGAAGCTGTGGCGCGCGATGGTGCTGAGGGCGTAGGACTCGAAGTCGGTGGAGTTGTACACCGAGTCCCCCAATGGCGACACCTCGAGCGCGGAGATGAAGGGGCTGGACTTGGTGGCGGAGTTCCTCGCGAGGCACACGCTGACCTCCTTCTCGGTGGCGAGCACGACGGCCTCGTAGTATGTGGCGAGGCCCCTGGCGTAGTCGCCGGCCGTGTCCACCTCGTTCCACCGCGTGCCCTCGATGATCTGGTCGAACACCGGCGGCGCGCTACCGCCGTCGAATCCGCCGTAGAAGTACGTCGTCCGGACGAGGTACTTCCTCTTCCTCTCCGCGGGCACCAGGTAGCAGTACTTCCTCGCCGACGTGTCCGGGAAGTACCGGAGCGAGGAGAGCACCGGCAGCACCCCTGGCGACCGCAGTTCGGAGACGTTGCCGACGCTGACGAACCGACCATCGGCGACCCATGTCACGTCGCCGACCACCTTCTCCGACGTCGCGCCGCAACTTATCTGGTACCCTGTGTACAAACGCAGACGATGTTCATCAACTGCCCAAGTACATTGCACTTTATGAAGTCACCGAGGCAAAAGTTGTCACGTCCATCACCTGATAGGCCATCGGCCTCGCCGGCGATGCCCAAGACGAGGGCGACGGCGAGGAGGGAGAAGGGGATCATTGGAACAGGAGGAGGAGAGGAAGGTGCAACCGCAACGAGATGGTCGTTGGCTCGTTGCCGGCTTGAGAGGTGAGACTCTGCTTTGTTTTGTTTGGACGGCAGTTTCTTCAGAAGTTCATTATTTTTCTCTCTGAATGTTTTACGCGTCAGCTCTTGGTGGCACACACGTAGATTACATATGTATGACCTCTTCCAAGACAAGGGAGCTGCATTGCACATTTGGAGACTTGCAGTACAGGACACAATGATTAACTTATGATTTGAGATGAAACAGGCATCTTTATAATAACGTTTTATTAGTCGGTGGTACTCAGTACTATTAATGCAGGTTTGGATTCTGAAGAGGTGCCATTTTGCGCTGCTTGGGTGGAAAGCGTTTGGATACGGCAGTGACTTGAGTCAGGCTGGGATCTAGTCGTTGCGTCTCGGTGCTTTCCGTAGGGGCGTGGACGTGGTGGATGTTTTTGTGCCTTGCTTGCATGCCCTGATCTAGCTGAATCTTTGCACATTTTTCTTTTTGTAGGTTTTATATGGTTGGTGTATGATATTGATATATGTTCGTGGTCGTGGGACGTGCTTGGATCAACGTTTCTGCCATTAGTTTGCTCGTGGCAGACTAGCTCTCTTTTCTCTCGGGAATAAATAGGGGAAAAAACAGCTGGAGTTTGATCGGCGGCTCTGCCACGCTGTACACGGAAATATGTTGAACATGGCAATGATTGTTACCGGACCCGATCCCGTCGTAATCAGCAGTCCCCAGCTGAACGACGCATTTGGCATGGGGGGTGTTTGTTTTCTAGGACTAAATCTGTAGATAGTATTTCAAAGTATTAAATATAGATTATTTATCAAACTCATTTATAATCGGTGGCTAATTTACGAAATGAATCTAACCAGCCTAATTATGCTACAAATTTGATGATGTGATACTACACTAAATATTTGCTAATCATGGATTAATTAGTCTTAATAGATTCGTCTTGCGAATTATTTTTGGTTCTGTAATTATTTTTATAATTAGTTCATGTTTAGTCCTTTGAATTGATGTTCAAACATCTGATGTGACACGGACTAAAGTTTAGAGCCTCCATCCAAACACCCCTATGATCTGGATGAAAATTCCTCATGCTTATGACCTTATGTCTAATCTGAGTTCGTAACACTTTTGTCTATTTTGATTCTATGTAACTATATTTATAATGGATAGAGCCTGCGATGTTTAACATAGTCCATTTTAGGAGTAGGAAATCTGCTGGGTCCGATGAATCGATTTTTTTATTTTTAAAAAATTTACAAAAATTAAATTACCATTTTGAAGTTTTATAGAAATGTACTCCTCCCACGCTACCGTAGAACGGGGCATATAAATTGCCCTATTGTTGACAAAAAAAACTGCGCCTGGCCAATAGTGTCAAATCTGTGTTGACGCGAACTATGTCGATAAACACAATGGCTTAGAAGATCTGCTTAGCTCTAGTACAGGTCCTGAATTTTGATGAGATACGAGCATACCAGGCAGTTTGATCCTGCAACGGACAAGATGTAAGATTGATCGGTCAACAGATTGATGTCGATGAAACGAAGCCTGGGTCTTGTTGAGGGATCAAAAAAATATGTATCAACTGGAAGCCGATAGTCTGATGTAGAATTGGCCGATAGCGTGATAACCAATATCCAATAGTTGTTGATGCCAGTCAATAGACGATGTAGCGATACTAGCCGATGTCGATATGGTTTTGAACAATCGACTATACGTCCGATATAGATTCTGACATATATAAATAATGATATAAAGGCAATCGACTGATAATAATGTAATAATAATAATGTAATAAGATAATAAACCAATCGGCCAATAATAATATGATAGAGTAAGTGCTGATCCGTTGATTACAGCCTAGATCAGTAAGTAATCCAATGTCATTAAATTCATGTGATTAAATAATTAATGAAACCTTTGGTGCAATCGGCTAAAACCAACTGGTATATAATCCTTATACATCGATGCAACACTTAGATAACTCATCAGCTGAAACCCCGATGAAACAATGGTTGATGCCTACTGACTTAAATAAATCTAACTTAACCTCATAGGTCAAACCTAACCAATGCAGCATAAGGTTGATAATTGTCTGATAGATTTGAACAAGCAAATATAACACCGATCAAAATAGTCATGTATTAAATTTAACCAAGATAGTAAAACCATCAAAGAAAAATTTAACACATCAAATAAGATCATCTAACCCTCCGATGAAACATTAGCGTAACCCCTATCGGCTTAACAAGACTTAGATTATCAATAACAATCTAGTAAGACGGACCTAACCGATGTAACACAAGATTGTATATAATAATCTAATACTCAATGAGCCGATAAATCTATTTAATATGATGGATATAACAAATATATCTAAAGTGACATTATGTTTAAAGCACATCAACTTGATCAGAATATATCAGACCTAACCGAGAAAGTCATAACTAAACCGATATAACTATAAACAATAATAGGAACTAAAGATAGAGATGATATACCAGATATGCAATACTTTCGACTGTCCGATTAGAATATCGGACTCAACCGAGAAAGTCCTAGCCACGCCAGCGCAAGCGAAGATGACGAAACTCACTTCTTGTTGAAGGTTGAACTCAATCGATGCAGCCCATGCTCGAAAAACAAGAACTCGTCGAAATAAAACCAAAAGTACTAGAGTGGTGATGCACCGAAAATAGATGTATTGATATGTGTATATGAGATATAAAAACCCTGGGTGTACATATTTATACCCATGAGACGATATGAGTCCTAATCGAACACGACACAAACTTTCTTAAACATAAAAGAAAAAACATAAAATCCTCATCAAACATGACACAAACTTTTCTAAATACAAAACTTGCCTAATTAATAGATAAACTTAAGCCGCCATGCAATAGTCTTCAAGATTCTTTCTTGAACTTGGTCTCTCCAGGATAAATTTTCTCGCCTATTTGACATCTTTTCTTAACTGAATCCACTAAAGAATCTTATCAAATTTTGACATTAACACATATGATAGGGCAAAAAAAGTGACATGGCAAATGGCTGGAGGGGTGCGCCATGAAAATTTTGCAGGCGGCCCTTCTCGCCCTCCCCCAGGGTGATTTATTGTCGGGAGAGGGTCATTTGTAAAATGTCACAATAGATTGCCCTGAGAAAGAGCGATTTATCATTCCCTTTTACAGGTAGCACCCTGGCTACATTTTGCAGGTCAGGGACATTTTACAGGCGACCCCCCAACAGTGAATCGTCCTACGAGAAGACGAGAAGAGGCCGCCTATAAAATCACCACGACGCCCTTTTCATCGTCTGCCACATCACATTTCCCATCCTACGATAAGGTGATTTATATGCCTTGCTCTACTAGGACAGGAGGAGTATATTGCTGCAAAACTTCGACATGGTAATTTATTTTTTAAATCTTTTGAAAAATAAATAAAAAATAAAAAATTCCAATGAATCTGGAGTATCAGTGTTAACGACCAAATTTTGCAAATCATGCATTGGATTTGGAGTTAAAGACCGAATCCAATTTGGAGGAAATCGGGATTATCAGAAAGAGAGTGTGCGCCCCAATTGCAAACCGAATCAGCTACAGGGTTTGTCGGCTGATAACCGAATCAGCTAAGGTGTTCGTTGACCGATACCGAATCGGACAAGATAAGTCGATGTAGCTGATTCCGGTAAGGTAACATTGGAATCATAATTGGATTTGTTTGAAGTGCTTTATGAGGATTGTTGTGCACGAATAGAGTCCAAGAAAGGCAATTGTATTTGTTAATTAGGTTATTTTAAATAGTTTTCTTATAGATTATGTCGGTAAGAGTCCACCTAAGGGACTTATCTATAATTTAAATTGTAATAGAGATAAGAGTCATGTCCGACAAGGACATATCATGTATCTGGGTTCGTAGATGACCCAAGACCTTGTAACAAAACAACAATCAGTTCAATACAACTTAGGTGCATTGCCACCTTTTTCCTTTCAATTACTTCAACGAGTTCTTGCTTTAGAGTTGGGCTGCATCGGGTTCGATCTCCGACGAGAGTTAAAGCTTGTTATGGCGGCTTGCGCTCTCGGGATTAGTGCTTCCATCTTTATGACACTCTAATCTTATTTACATAGATTGTCGAGTTATCACATATGTCAAAACTTGGTTTCGGCAATAGAAATTGGGGGTGCAGTCAAGATCGCCAAACACGATGGGTTAAGTGGAAAAGAGGGTTTAGACAGGTTCAAGCCCTCTCGTGAGGTAATACCCTACTCCTGTTTTGGGGATTCGATCCGTCGAGTATTGTATTAATCTCAAGATCTCGTGTGTCTAATAGCTCGTATGTGCTTCGCCTTAATCTGATACCCCTCAAGGGACGCCCCTTACCCCCCTTATATAGTCTTGAGGGACGGGCTTACAAGTCGAAAACCCTATCTTACTCTAAGTCGGTTTCCTCAATCTTACCAAGTTATGACTATGAGCCGTTGCCTTATCTAATCGGCAACATAACACCCAAGTCATAGCCGGTTTACATAATTAGCAGGTGTAACCTATCCCTATTACCAGTCGGATAAGCTTGTGGGTATCCGACATAATCTCCACAGTAGCCCCCAAGTCCTTCGCAGTCGACGAGATAACTTTGCCTCAAACCAAGACAACTCACAGCCAAACAACTCTTTGGCCGATGCTTCTGGTGCCGAGTGGTTCCGTCATCTCTACCTTAAACTCCCAAGTGGCTCCAAAGACTGTGAAGGGCTAAAAAACATCCAAAAAATTCTCAAAAGATAAATATCTAGGTGCATCTCCTGATGCACCTAATTAGGTGTAGCCCCCGACTATGTGGTTAGTCAAAAACAGACTAAGCATATAGTCAAGAACTATAAAAAATCATTCTTACATAAATGCTTAGCTTAAGCTAAAGCAATCATAAAAAATCTCATCACTCGGCAAGCTCATGCTTATTCGAGTGAATTTGCCCGAGTCATCTCAGAATAAATAGTTCAATCAACCCTCGTGGGTGAAAAGCACTCGGTAAGCTCATGTTTATCCGAGTTAACCTGCCCGAGTCATCTCGGAACAAATAATTCAATCGACCCTCATGGGTAAACAAATTTTTCAGTCGTCTGAAAAATATGACCAAAATATTAAATAGCTCCTGTCATAATATTGGTCTTAATCTTAAAAGATCTTCACCAAGGTGGAAAAATAGCATTGATATAATCACTTAATCAAATGCTCTAAAACCAAACAGTTTCTGTCATCAGGACAGCCATGAAAAACTTAACTGTTTGTCACCTTTTGAATTGCATCGTGCCAACCTCTCATGAAGTTGTGCAAACCGCAGCATGAAAGGATTTTAAAGGTATTGGACTATGTGACACGTGCATATTGCCAGGGCAAATCTGCTTAAGTCTATCCACTTAAGTCCCTAAGGACACGTGTCAAGCCACACCTTAGTTGGGCTATAAGTCTCTCATGGGCTCGGCCCAACTACGAGATGACTTAGCAAAACCCTCAACTCTTTATATGAAGCCTCGAGGTCATTCCCGCCACTTCGTCTTCCCAAAAAAATTCCCCTTTCGCAGTATTGTTCACCAGCTCCCTGCGGAAAACCCTAGGCTCCCGCGCGCGCCCAAATCCATCGATCCAGGAGCTCGCGCTTCACCACAAGCTAACCTCCACATCCAGCTCCCAATATCTCCTTCTCAAATCCCCATTCCCCGAGCTAGATCCACTTCCCCCAAACCGCATCCATGGCAGGAGAGAAGGAAATCCCTTTTGAGCAATGGGCGACTTCAGATGTCAAGGAGTCAACCCTTCGGGAAATGGTGAAGAACGGAGTTCTTCCACCTAAAGAGATCGTCGGCTGGCGGCCGGCGGCCAGTGAGGAGTTCCCCACCCCGAACACCAGTGAGATCGTGGTCTTTACTTCCTTTTTCTACTGTGGCTTCGGCCTTCCTTCTTCTTAGTTCTTCCGGGGTCTTCTTGATTATTACGGCCTTCAGCTCTACCACTTGAACCGCAACTCCATGCTTCACATCGCACTCTTCATCCATGTCTGTGAAGCCTTTCTTGGCATCCTTCCTCACTTCCAGCTTTTCCGTCGCATGTTCTATCTCAAGCCGCATCCGAACAAAGATGAACCCTGCGTTGTTGGTGGGGCTGGCTTTCAGCTCCGCGGATCTCTCTGCAGAGATTACTTTCTCTTCCTTTGAAATCCTCTAACAAAGGTTGGCATGCAAACTGGTTCTACATCACAAATCTTGAACCCAGCTTGCCCAACTTTGTTGGCTTTCCTCCGGTCCCAAGGCCTAACTGGAGCACCGTGCCTGTAGCCCAAGATTGGGATGAAGCCAACAAGCTTTTGGCAAATATCTTGGAGATGAAGAAGAAGGGCCTTCGGGGTGAATAGATCACTCGACACTTCATCAAGAACCGATTGGAGCCTATTAAGGAGAGATCCAAGCCCGCGTTCGAGTACGAGGGTGAAAGGGATCCCAATCGGGAGGACCGCGACTCCCTGAGCTATGAAACCTTGAAGACTCGCATGTACAAGATATTTTCTTCTGGGATTGCAGTCGATCGCAGCCTCATGCTGCCAGTTCTCCCGTACAGCTTGTATCGTCCTCCTCCTCCGGTAAGCTGACTCGGCTTCTTTACTGTCTTTCAATCTTAATGTCACACTTCTCAGTGTACAAAAAATCCCTCTTGCAGGAAAATGCCTTCATTATCTCGAAGCCGTACAAAGTGCATCACGATGATGCGCCGCCTTGGCTCGCCAAGAAACCACCATGGTGTGAAGATCCGCAGTGATCCGATCGGCAAAAGGGCCGCCGCCTGGCGAGGATATCGCAGAAGCGGGCGAGTAAGAGGAGGCTGGTGATTGACGACTCGGATGACGATGTCCCAGCTCCTCAAGCTGAAGTGACCCCTCCGAGTCCATCTCCCAAATCCGTTCCCAAGATTCACCAATCAACCAGGTATGTCTCATAACTGAAATCATGCCTTCATTGAAAACCTTTCTGCCTTGGTCCCGATTGCTCCCGTCTTTCTCTTTGCAGGAGGCCTCAAAACATAGACCCCACTGGGCAGAGTGAGGGGCCAAAGCCATCTGCAGCAGCTGAGGCGACAAGGCCTGCAGAACAAGAATCCCGGAGCCCTCTCCCGAGTGAGAGTGCTCCGAGTGAAAAGCCCCCACCTCCTAGTGAGGAAATCCCAGCGAAGGAGCCCCCGACTGCCAGCCAGGAAGCCCCGACTAGAAACCAGTCGGCCGAAGAAGAGATCCCAGCTGCCACCCAAGGGACCCCGACTGAGAACCAGTCGGGTGCGAACCAAGAAAAGAAACGCAGCCGGGAAGTACCAGTCAAGGACTCGGCCATCGAAGCTGGTAAGCTCTGAAGCGAACTTCTGACTTTAATCTTCAATCTGTCCTTTCTTTATCTTCATTTATCTTCTTTAAATCGATCAGCCAAAGTGGAGGAGATCCCCAGGCTACAGTCTTCTGAGACATGGGTCCCTCCAATTAAAATAGAGTGGCGCGACTCTGAGGGCTTGAAGCAGGGCATCGTCCTGAACAAGCAGAAGGAAAATAAAGAAAGGGACATGCTCATCGACAGCTTGAATGAAGCTACCCGGCTGCTGAACATAAGCTTTGCTCTTTTCTGTCATAGCCTTATGATTGCTTTTAGTCGACTAACTCCGCACTTGCGTGCAGAGAGTATATTGCCGGTCGATGGCTAAATCCGATGCACTCGAGAAGCTGGTCCCACACTTGAATTCCCTGGAGAACATCCACCATGAACTAAAGGCTACTCGAGAAGAAGCTGCATCGAGAGAGGCTGCTCTGCGGAGGGAAATAGCTGCGCTCCGGGAGGAAAACCTTGACCTTCGGGGTTTAGTCGGGAGTAAGTTTAATCCTCTCGGTCTCTTTATGCCTTTAATCACAGTCTATTTCGATCTTGGTGTCAACAACTTTTCTTGTTGCAGAGAACTCGTCGGAAGTCCACATGCTCCAGACCCAGCTGGAAGAAGCTAACGCTAGCAAAGCCGAGCTGGAGTCTGAGTTCGAAGGTAAACTCTTTCAAGATAGCGTTCTTCATTTTTCTTTATCTTCGAATGTCTTGTGTAATCATATGTCTTTGGCAGCTTATAAGGTCAAAACCAGAGCACAATATGATGTCTTTGCTGAAAGGGTCCGAAGGGCCGAAAGCATAAGGGACGATGTTGCTAACGCGGCGACACCGATTCTCTTGTCGCTGTTCCATCATGGGCTCGGGACCAGTTCGTTGGACACCGTCGAGGTCTTCGACAAGCTCAGGAGGGCTCCGGATCAATACCTGGCCAACATTTCAGAGGCAGCCACCATGGGAGCGGGCTTTGCTCTTGCGTAGACCAAGTCACTCTATCCCCGGATAGATGTTGACTTAGTCGGGAAGGGCTTTGTCGATGGCACTTCAGACGAGCAGGCCTTGGAGTTGATCAGCGAAGCGCAGGAGTCAGCCAACAAAGTAGCCGCTGATGTAGTGAACAATTTCCGATCTTGATGGCTTTGTAAATGTTATTTGTAAACTGTGATGTGGACTTGTAGATATCTGGCCTATTTATGTTAACGTTTTGATCCGAGTCTTCCTAGAAAATTTCTTAAGTAATTTTTGTTCGCCTGTCACCAAGCCTAAGCTTGATTAGGTCATCAAAAAATTCTCAGTCCATCTATTGAACTCGAATCAAAACATTAAACAATGATAAACCAAATATGAACAAGTTGTCAAAGAAAACCATGCTTTATTGATACATGTGCAGCCCCCGACTGCTAACTCAAGAAGTCATCTTGCTTGAGGTTGGCAGTCGAGAATAACATGAAACTTAAATCAATTTAAGCATAGTATCATCGAAGATGTTCGATATTCCAGGAGTTCTCCACCATAGATCCATCTTCACGCTTTAGTCGATATGCTCCTGGCCGGGTCACCTCAGCGATTATGTATGGTCCTTCCCATAGTGGAGATAATTTGTGACGGTCCTTGGTGGTCTGGATTTTGCGTAGAACCAAATCACCGACAATGAAAGCTCGCGCCCAAACATTGCGACTATGGTATCGTCTAAGTCCTTGAAGATACCTTGCCGACTGGACCAGGGCTGCCTCTCGGGCCTCTTCAAGTCGGGTTAGGTCGTCCACTCGGTCTTGATCGTAGCGCTCGTCGTTGAAGTTGCGGACTCGAAGAGATTCGTACTCCATTTCATTAGGCAACATGGCTTCTGCCCCATAAACTAGGAAGAAAGGAGTTTGGTCGATGGCCCGACTGGGCGTAGTTCGTAATGACCATAGAACCGAGGGCAGCTCTTGAACCCATTTGCCGGCATAAGGACTTAGCCGGTCAAACACTCGGGCCTTGATGCCTTGAAGAACCATGCCATTGGCGCGCTCAACCTGTCCATTGCTTTTGGGGTGCGTGACCGATACGTAGCAGATTTTGATGCCGAAGTCTTCACAGAATTCTTTGAAAATGCCTCCAGTGAATTGAGTTCCATTGTCGGTTATAATTCTATTTGGGACGCCAAACCGGTGCACGATGTTGAGGATGAAGTCTCGCACCTTGTCAGCGGTGATTGTAGCAACCGGCCTCGCCTCGATCCACTTGGAGAACTTGTCGATTGCGACGAACAGATGTGTGAATCCTCCTGGTGCCTTCTTGAAAGGGCCGACCATATCCAAGCCCCATACTACGAACGACCATGATAATGGAACCGTTGGTAGCTCTTGGGCTGGAACATGGCTCTGCCGAGCGAAGAACTGGCAACCTTCACACGTTTGGACCACTTTGTCAGCGTCGGAGACCGCCGTAAGCCAAAAAAACTTGTCGGTAGGCTTTGCCTACCAAGGTGCGTGCTGCCGCGTGACTTCCGCATATACCCGAGTGGATATCTTGGAGTAGTTGCCGTCCTTCCTCAGGCGTGATACATCTCATTAGGACTCCAGAAGGGCTCCTCTTGTATAAATCAGAGTCGACCATGACATAAGCTTGACAACGGCGTCGGACTCGTTCCGCCTCATCCCGGTCTTCTGGCAGCTCTTGCTGAGTTAAAAATTTAATGAGTGGTGCTCTCCAGTCGGCGTCGAGCATGGCGACTTGATTTGCAGCTTGCTCATTGGGAGTTGGTTTTGCCGCCACGGTCGGTTCATAGAGATGCTCTACGAAGACGTCTGTTGGAGCAGCTTCTCGCTTGGACCCGAACTACGCCAACTTGTCAGCTGCCTCGTTATTATGTCTCAGGACATGGGATAGCTCTAGTCCGTCAAACTTGTCTTCAAGTTTGTGAACTTCTTGCCGATAGGCTTCCATGGTGTCGTTTAAACAGGACTAGTTCTTCATCACTTGGTTGACGACCAGCTGGGAATCTCCTTTCACGACCAACCGTCGTATCCCGAGTGAAACAGCAAGTCGCAGGCCATGCAGCAAGGCTTCGTACTTGGCGACGTTGTGTGAGGCGGAGAAGTGAAGGTGAATAACATATCTTAGCCTTTCCCCAGTCGGGGAGATCAGCACGACTCCTGCTCCCAAGCCAGTGATCCTCTTGGATCCGTCAAAGTGCATGATCCAGTATTGTAGGTCTTTCCTAGGTACATCTTCTTGTTGTTTGGTCCACTCGGCCAGGAAATCCGCCAGGGCTTGTGACTTTATAGACGTCCTCGCCTTGAAAGTTAAGTCCAGCGGCATCAATTCCAGAGCCCACTTTGCGATGCACCCAGTCGCCTCCCGGTTGTGGATGACATCGTCGAGCGAAAAAGAAGTGACGACGGTGACCGAGTGACCCTGAAAGTAGTGTGCCAATTTCCTCGCGGTTATCAGAACACCATATAACAATTTTTGTACTTGAGGGTATCGAATTTTGGCTCCTGCCAGCACTTCGCTAACAAAGTAGATTGGCCTTTGAATCTTCTGGACTCGTCCTTCTTCCTCGCGCTCAACAACGAGAACCATGCTGACCACTTGGTGAGTTGCTGAAACATACAGTAGCAGGGGTTCCTGAGGCTGAGGTGAGGCTAGGACGGGCGGCGTTGTGAGAAATTCTTTAAAATCTTCAAAGGCCTTGTGAGCTTCCGTAGTCCACTGGAAGTCATCGGTTTTCTTCAGTAACCTGAAGAAAGGCATGCCTCGCTCGCCGAGTCGGGAGATGAATCGGCTTAGCGTCGCCATGCAGCCATTGAGCTTCTGGACGTCTTTCTGGTTACTTGGGGGCTTCATATTCAGGATAGCGTTGATTTTCTCTAGATTAGCTTGAATGCCGCGATGGGACACCATGAAGCCGAGCAGTTTGCCTGATGGCACGCTGAACATGCACTTCTCCGGGTTCAACTTCATTTTGAAGGCCCGAATGTTTGCGAAGGTTTCTTCTAAGTCGGCAATCAGGTCTTCCTTCTGCTTGGTCTTGGTAACGACATCGTCGACGTAAGCTTCCACATTCTTCCCGATCTGCGTCTGAAAGCATCTTTGGATCATGCGCTGGTATGTGGCTCCAGCGTTCTTCAGACCGAAGGGCATTGTGATGTAGCAGTAAGCTCCAAACGGCGTGATGAACGATGTTTTCGGGCAGTCGGATTCCTTCAAGCTGATCTGGTGGTAGCCCGAGTAACAGTCCAAGAAACTCAAGAGCTGGCAGCTGGCTGTTGAGTCCACGACTTGGTCGATTCGAGACAATCCGAATGGATCTTTGGGGCAGGCCTTATTGAGGTCGGTGTAGTCAACGCACATGCGCCATTGCCCTGTCTTCTTCCGGACCATGACCGGGTTAGCAAGCCAGTCGGGATGGAGAACTTCTTTGATGAAACCGGTGTCTAGGAGTTATGTGAGTTCTTCCTTGATGGCATCTTTTCGATCCTGAGCAAAACGGCATAATCGTTGTTTGATAGGTTTTGCATCATCTTTGACGTGTAAAGAGTGCTCGATCACCTCCCGAGGAATTCCAGGCATATCAGATGGTTTCCAAGCAAAAACATCTTTATTATTTTAGAGGAAGGTGACGAGCGCGCTTTCCTATTTAGGATCTAGCTCAGCGCCGATTACAACGGTTTTGGAAGGATCTGATGGATCAAGGGAGATTTTCTTCGTTTTGGCGTCGCCTTGTCCCGACTTGGCTATCTTCTTTGCGGGGATTTCACCCTCTCCAAAAGTTGATGCAGCCAGTCGGATTTCTTTCTGGCCACGTGATCTCTCACGAGATTGGGCCATATCGCAGCTTTCCTTGTCGCAAGTGAAGGCTTTTTTGACGTCGCTGCGCAGGGTGATGATGCCGTTGGGGCCAGGCATCTTCATGCAGAGGTAGGTATAGTGCGGTATCGCCATGAACTTGGTGAGTGCAGGCCTTCCGATGATTGCGTGGTAGGCCGTCTCGAAGTTGGCCACCTCGAAAGTGATGTTCTCCGTTTGGAAGTTCTCCCGAACTCCGAAGGTGACTGGAAGGGCGATGTGCCCGAGTGACGTAGATGACAGCCTGGGGATAACTCTGTGGAAGGGAGCTGAGCTTGACTTTAACTCGGACCTTGAAATCTGCATCTCGTCCAGGGTCTTGGCGAACAGGATGTTGAGGGCGCTGCCCCCATCAATGAGGACGCGCTTTAGCTTGATGTTCCAAACCACCGGGTCTAGTACCAGCGGATACCACCCTGGGTGGACCACTCGGTCAGGATGATCCGAGCGGTTAAACATGATGGCTACCTCCGACCACCGTAGATATTGTGGGACTTCGGGTTGTGCCGCGTTGACCTCGCGGTCAGTTAGCTTTTGCTTCCTCTTGGACTCATAAGCTTGCGGCCTCCCGAAGATGTGATTCAGCTCGCCCACGGGGTCTTGGAAAGGCTCCGAATTTCCAGTCGGATTATTCTTCTTGGTCCCTGATGGGCCGGCTTCGTTAGTCGGCTTCTTGTTAAGCTATGCCGCATATTGCTCGGCGAATTGCTTGTAAATGAAGCAGTCCTTGGCCGCATGCTTGTGATTTGGGTGATGCGTGCACTGGGCGTTCATGATCGTATTGTAGGCCGCGACTCAGGGACGGCGCTAGGAGTTGGACATCGTGGCAACCAGGTCCTCGGGCCGGCGCTTGCGGTCTTTCTGGGCCTGATTGTTGCTGCCGTTATCCTTCTTAGGAGCCGGCTTCCTCCCGAGTGCTTTTCGTCCCTTTTGTCAGGCCGATCTTGGCGCGCCGCCTTGATTGCGTCGTTGGACTTGGCGTAGGAGTTCGCCGTCTCGAACATCTGCTTCACCGTCTTTGGTGGCTTACGCCCAAACTTTTCGATCAACAACTCATCACGGACTCCCATCTGGAAGGCGGCGATGATGATGTCGTCAGTGATGTTGGGGATCTTGTTGCGCTTTTTCGAGAAGCGCCGGATGTAGTCCTTCAGTGGCTCGTCTGGCTTCTGGATGACATTGTAGAGGTCGAAGTGGGTCCCAGGCCTTTCGAAGGTGCCCTGGAAATTGGCGATGAAGTGGTCCCGGAGCTCACTCCACGAGCCAATTGAGCCTCTTGGCAAGCTCGTGAGCCAGTTTCTGGCCGAGTTGGCGAGGGCGACAGGCAAGTAATTGGCCATGGCCTTGTTGTCTCTTCCTGCTGCACAGATAGCGAGGGTGTTGTGGAGATTATGGCAATCGGGTATCTACATGGCAAGTTTATCCGATTGGAAATAGGGATAGATTGTACTTGCTATATCTGTAAACCAAATATGACTTGGGTGTTACGTTGCCGATTGAGATAAGGCAACGGCCTATAGTCACGGTTTGGTAAGATTGAGGAAACCGACTTAGAGTAGGACAGGGTTTCCGATCTGTAAGTCCACCTCCCAAGACTATATAAGGGGGGTAAGGGGCGTCCCTTGAGGGAGATGAGTTTTCTGAGTTACAGATCTTGAGATTAATAAAGACACTCGGCGGATCGAATTCCCGAAACAGGAGTAGGATATTACCTCACGAGAGGGCCTGAACCTGTCTAAACCTTGTTTTCCATCTAACCCATCGAGCTTGGCGATCTTGACTGCACCCCCAATTTTCTATTGTTGAAACCAAGTTTCGAC
This sequence comes from Oryza australiensis, assembly GCA_019925245.2. Lineage (NCBI taxonomy): Eukaryota > Viridiplantae > Streptophyta > Magnoliopsida > Poales > Poaceae > Oryza > Oryza australiensis. The sequence goes on from JAIFGZ020000478.1 coordinate 3,091,638, forward strand.
AGTTGGCGCGCCAGGTAGGGGCCCGCGCGTCAAGACTTCTTCGACAATCTCGCCGACAAGCGTGATGGGATCTTCTTCAGGATTCGGCGACTTCGCCGCCAACGACTTTGACAAAATCTCTTCCTTCGACTCGGATTCGAACCAGTCGGAAGGAGAGACCCGCTCGGCGCCGTTTGGGCTCCCGAATAGTGCCAAGATCTACGACGACATCTTGGAGTCCAAGATGCGGTCCACCCTCTCCGACGAAGGAATTCACTCGGCACCGTTCGGACTACCGAACGCCGCCGAAATCTGCACCGATCTCGTCTCCCCAACGGAGACGATCTACTCGACGAAGACCTCTCGGCGCCGTTTGGATTACCAAACGCCGCCGAGATCTACGGCAAGCTCCTCTCCCGAGTCGAGGTCGAACCACTGGAGAAGCCGCGTCCTTAAGCTCGACTCGGACGGAACGATCCGACCCAAGCTACCCGGGATCGAGGGAGGTCGCCGTCATCCTCCGGCCATTCGGCTCATGCTCATCTTCGGAGCTCAACGAGTATCTCGGCTCCGCCGGCTTTGACGACCTCTATGGCATCCCCTGACGAAGCCGACGACTCCGAATGCAACAAGGACTACAAGCCGAAGTGCTTCGATGTCCTCATGGGCGAGGTGGCCGAGTCCGACTCAGCCATGGCCCGCAGGCTTGCAGAGGAAGAGCGAGCCAGGATCGAGCAAGAGCGCAAGCTGGCGGAGGAGGAGAAGAAACACAAAGAAGAAGCCGACAAGAGAAAGCAAGATCTACGGGCAACCGGACGGACCGCTCAGGAGGCTATTCTTCAAACGCGGGTCCGCAACACCAATATCTTCCAAACGCCACAAAGAAAACGCGTTGCTGCCCTCACACTTTTGGACACCGTCATCGAGACAAGCACCCCGACGTGACTCCTATACTAGACAAGATCAAGACCATTGTCGCAGCCACAGCCAACGGTCATCCCTCCACCTCGGCACGAAGGCCGACTGAGTCTGTGGCCGAAACGCCCAATAAAAGCCGGCTCCCGCCACTAAGGTCAGGAGACTACAAGAGGCCCGAGCCAGACCGATCGACGACTAGGCCAAGAGGCCCACGCCACGAGTCCACGCAGAAGCATTAGGAGCAAACGGTCGACTCCCGCGACAAACGACACGGACGTCCACCCGTCCACCACCGCGTCCGCCGCAACAACAGCTCCAGCTACCGAACTAGCCAACCAAGGACCCCGCCGAGCGATCTGCGGGAAGTCCTCGAGCGCCGCTACCAAGAGCGAGACCAGCGCACTCGGGAAGATCGAAGGGGATCACCCGATAGCAACGACGACGGAGTGCCGCCACTGGAGAGCACGAGTGCACCGGCGTAATGGATTCAAGCCAACAGAATAGAGAAGTATGACGGCAAGACCGACCCCGAGTCGTGGCTTACCGTGTATACCCTCGCCATCCGCGCGGCAGGCGACGACAACAAGGCTATGGCCAATTACCTGCCCGTGGCCCTCGCCAACTCAGCCAGGAACTGGCTCACGAGCCTGCCAAGAGGCTCAATCGGCTCGTGGAGTGAGCTTAGGGACCACTTCATCGCCAACTTTCAGGGCACCTTCGAGAGACCCGGCACCCACTTCGACTTATACAACGTCATCCAGAAGCCGGACGAGCCTCTGAAGGATTACATCCGGCGCTTCTCCGAAAAGCGCAACAAGATCCCCAACATCACCGATGACATCATCATCGCTGCCTTCCAGAAGGGAGTCTGTGATGAGCTGTTAATCGGGAAGTTCGGGCGCAAGCCACCGAAGACGGTGAAACAGATGTTCGAAACGGCAAACTCTTACGCCAAATCCAATGATGCCATCAAGGCGGCTCATCAAGACCGGCCCGACGGAGGGAAGATAAGCAGGCGGGAGGAAGTCGAAATCCTAAGAAGGATAACGGCAACAACAACAACCAGGGCCAAAAGGACCGCAAGCGCCGATCCGAAGATCTGGTCGCCGCCACCTCCAACTCTCAACGCCGCCCTCGAGTCGCGGCCTATGAAGCCATCATGAACGCTCAATGCACACATCATCCTAATCACAAGCACGCAGCTAAGGACTGCTTCATTTATAAACAGTTCGCCGAGCAGTACGCTGCGCAACTCAACAAGAAGCCGACTGATGAAGCTGGTCCATCGGGTGCCAAGTAAAACAACGCGGCTGAAAATGCCGAGCCTTTCCAAGACCCCGTGGGCGAGCTCAATTACATCTTCGGGGGGCCGTTAGCCTATGAATCCAAGAGAAAACAGAAGCTAACCGACCGAGAGGTCAACGCGGCGCAACCCGAGGTACCACAGTACCTGCGATGGTCGGAGGTGGCCATCACTTTTGACCGCTCGGATCACCCCGACCGAGTGGTTCACCCGGGGCGCTATCCACTCGTCTTGGACCCGGTGTTCCACAACATCAGGCTTAAGCGCGTCCTCATCGATGGGAGCAGCGCCCTCAATATTTTGTTCGCCAAGACCATGGATGAGATGCAGATCCCGAGGGCCGAATTGAAGGCAAGCTCAGCCCCCTTCCATGGATTCATCCCGGGGCTGTCATCCACACCACTCGGCCACATCGCCCTCCCGGTCACCTTCGGAGCTCGAGAGAACTTCCGAACGGAGAACGTCACTTTCGAGGTGGCCGACTTCGAAACGGCCTACCACGCCATCATCGGAAGGCCTGTGCTTGCCAAATTCATGGCGATACCTCATTACACCTACCTCTGCATGAAGATGCCGGGTCCCAACGGCGTCATCACTCTTCGCAGCGACGTGAAGCAAGCCTTCACCTGCGATAAGGAGAGCTGCGACATGGCCCAATCTCGCGAGAGATCACGCGGTGTGGACCCCCGATTTTGAGTCGGGAATCTTTCGTGTTCATAGTACCATTTCCCTGGATCAAGTAGTTGGTACCCACGAATACAGTACTGGATAATCAAGTGCGCATGCACGAATAGTCTTACAATACCATTATTACATGAATAGGCCCGAAGGCATTGTTCATCCCACAGGACCTTATGGTCCGAATACAATATAAAAACAGAGTTTAGATAAGGCAGCGGAAAGAGGCAGCGGCTTGTCCATTGCCACAGGCAACGACCGGAGCTAAAGTCTAATATGCGCCGTCAGTTCCCTCGTCCTCCTGGTGATATGCGTATGGATCTTCCGGCTCTTCAACTCCATCAGCTGGAGGTTTGTGCGTATAGCAAGGGTGAGTACCAACCGTACTCAGCAAGCCAACACAGAATTGATGCATATGACAAGGTTATTCAAAGAACATGGCTAGGGTTGTTTTTGTGAAAAGCCAGTTTTCACAATTCTTTTCATAAGCCTATTGACTAGCCAAGATCCAGTTTTAATTTCATAGTTCATTAACCCGGCGACGGTTCGTCTCTACCATCCATCGTGATTCCAAGGATGGCTTCCCGCCTCCGGTTCGTCATGATCTTCCGGGAGTCCACCCTTCTCGCATTCTCGAGAAGTTGATCCACCAGCGAATAAAATCATCATGCAAACCTATCCCAGCATTTTTAAGTTCAAAGTCTAGCCAAGCGAAAGTCTTGTCACGATGCTCAATATCCGCGAGCACGGCTATTCGAATAGATTGATTCATTCACACTGCAGTGGATGTACACTTTACCCGTACTCCGCGACAGCCCAACAAATGAGCCTACGCCTCAACACATGAGACGGTCACGGCAAAGCCTTTCGATAACCTCACTTTGGCAGTACCCGCTCCATGAACTTATGTCCTCATGCACTCTAGCCGTCCTTTTCTAGCAAAGTGAGAGGAGTTTCGCGCACCCGGGTAAGGGAAGACATTTCCAATCTTTAAGTCTAATTAATGTAGTTTAATTCCACCATTCATAACAAAGGCCGCAGCCTCATCCTCATCCCATAACCACATCATAGAGAACCATCTATGCAAGGATACTGCCTCTGCTCGGCTACCTAGTCAACTAGGTCTATACCCATTCGAGAAGTACGGTTGTACCGGCTCGTTTCCGGCTATCTCATGGCTCGGTCCTTAATCGACTGTGGTCGGCACTTGCCGTTTCCGGAATCCACCCAAATCATCCAGCCGCCCCCAGTCTAAAACATTTGTATAGTACTTTCGTTTTCATCAAACTTAATTCATTATGGCCATGTGGCGCTCATGTCTCCACATGCCGAATCTCGACCACCTCCCCTAAGGTAGTTGCCCAAGCACAAAGCTTTTTCATAAAGTCATGAGTATGCATAAATCTAAATATAGCATGGCTAAGCGGTTTACCGAAGTTATGCTTCTGTTATTTGTATCACATTGCGAGTTACAAGGAGTAATTCTAAAGGTAACAATAGCAAGGTATGGCATAACAAGTATAGGTAACTCGGTAAAGCATGCATGTTTAGAGTTTGAAATAACATCATTTCACAATTGGGATCAATATGTTCAAAGGGTGTGAAGACTTGCCTTGTTCGCACGCTTCTTGAGTGGGGTTTCCTGCGGGGTCAGTGTTCGCCTCCTCGGTCGCTAATCATACGAGCGAAAAGGAAAAAGAAAAATGGATTCCAGTTAAAATCCGATAAGAACGAACGAAAAAGCATGAAAAATCATAAAGAACTCTCCAAACTATTTCCCCCTATGACCCTACTCAAGTTACGGAGGATTTTTTTATAGCAAAGTCGGCCGTAGCGACGAGTTTCGACTCTTTAGGGTTTTTGTAAAAAGGGGTCGATAAAACGACGAAGCGGAAATCTTGCGAATGTTGTTCAAGAGGTTCGTTGATATATCTTTGCCGAGTCCAACAGTTAAGTATATTTTAAAGAAAGGAAAAGTAATATTAAATCTTCAAGAAGTTTCACGCAAACGGAAGTTTCCAAAAATCGTATATAGAAAATCATTTTACTCGAGGAAAAATACCGAGAAAACTATATATTTTTGCACAAATATTCCCCAAACTTCCCTAAAAATATTCTCCAATTTTTTTCTAGAATTTTTCCCTATTTTTTTTTCTAATTTTTCTCCCTCCTTTTCTTTTCTAATTTTTCTCCCCTAGCCGGATCTTTCCTTCTCTCTCCTCTCTACCCCTCGGCGTCTACCCCCTCTCTACGGCGCCCGCCGAGCGGCAGCGATGGCGCGGCGTCCGGCCAACGGCGACCTCGCGGCACGAGCTAGGGCCAAAAATGGAATCATGGGGTAGTGACTAACCGGCGAGCGGCGGCGGGCTCCGGTGATCGTCGGCGATGGTGAACACGGCGGCGACGCGGTTCGGCAAAACCCGACGCACTCGGTGGCGTTTTGACGCGTTCCTGGCGGCAAAGGAGGGAAAGGGGTGAAGTGGTGTTGGCACGGTGTGGGAGGGTGAGAAGAAACTTGGGACCTATTTATATTGCGCGGGGTGCTCGGGAACGCCCGGCGTCGACCGCTCGCCCGTACACGCGTGCGTGCGCACGTCGCGCGTTGTGCCCACCGTGGCCGACGTGTGCGTGTGGCGCGGAGCGTGCGTGCGCGACGTGGCGAGGACGCGTCGTGGTGCGGATCGTGCGTGACGCGGCGAGTGCGCGGCGACGGCATGGCGCGCAGTCACGGCGGCTCGGCGAGCGGCTTGGCGCGCACGCGCTGCGCGCGTGGCGCGTGGCGGCGCGGCACGGCGCGGCTACGGGCGGCCGCGACGGCGAGCGTACGGCGACATTGACGCGGCGCGGGACGGAACGCGTGCGCAACGCACGGCGTCGCGGTAATGCACGCGTGGTACGGTATGACCGGCGTCGAACACCTAGCAGCCTAATGAACAAGTGCGCTTTCTCTTTTCCCGAATTTTGAAATCCTATTTTCTATTTCCATTTCCTTTCACTCTAAAAATTCAAAATAAATTTCAATATTTCCAAAATAATTTTGAAATTATATTTTCAAACTTTTCCCCTCACTTTTTATTTTCCAAAAATATATTTTTCATATTTCCATTTCTTCTTTTAAAATCAATAAATTGGGGTCTTTGATTAATATAAGTTTCTAACTTCTCAAATATATTTTTATCATTCAAATATTTATTATTTTTCTTCCATCGTTAGGGTTTTAACCAAATATATTCTTTTCAAAGAATCTTTTGTAAATCTCCAAAATTAATATGTTTACCCTTCTTCAATATATATATATATTCTCGAATTACTTCTCCCAAAGAGGATCTCAAAGCTTAGGGATTTTATTCAACTTCTCATCAAAGCAATTCCTAAGAAATTCTTACGCAACCGAATTGGCAATTTAAAATTGAAAAACACGATAAGAAGCAATGATTCCAAAAAGTTTTTGCGAGTTCCGATTTTCACGTTCCGAATTCTACTCCTTCGATTTTCGGGATGTTACAAACCTACCCCCTAACAATAAATCTCGTCCCCGAGATTTTCTTACCGTTGCTGAATAGGTGTGGATATTTCGTCCTCGGAATTCTTCGCTCTCCCGTGTAGCTTCTTCTTCGGTGTGATTACTCCATTGTACTTTGTACATGCGCCACGACTTGGTTCGTGTCTTCTTTTCTGCTTCGTCTAGTATCTTGATTGGATGTTCTGGGTAGGTAAGATCACTGTGGACTTGGATGGTTTCTAACGGGGTTTGCTCTTCCTACACCCGCAGACATTTCTTCACGCGATACGTGGAATACCGGGTGGACATCGAGAGATTCTCGTGGCTCCAATTGGTAGGCCACTTCTCCCCTCCTAGCGCTTATCAGGAATGGGCCCACGTATCGTGGTGCGAGTTTCCCTTTGACTTTGAATCTCTGTGTTCCCCGTAGTGGGGAGACCTTTAGATACACGTAGTCACCCTCTTTGAATTCCAATTCTCTTCGTTGAGTATCTGCGTAGCTCTTTTGTCGTGATTGAGCAGCTTGCAGTCGATCCCTGTGGAGATTGTGGCAATCGGGTATCCACATGGCAAGCTTATCCGACTGGAGGTAGGGATAGATTGCGCCTGCTATATCTGTAAGCCGAACTTGACTTAGGTGTTACGGTTGCCGATAGAGATAAGGCAATCGGCCTATAGTCACGGTTTGGTAAGATTGAGGAAACCACCTTAGAATAAGATAGAGTTTCCGACTTGTAAACCCTTCCTCCTAAGACTATATAAGGGGGGTAAGGGGCGTCCCTTGAGGGATAGATTCCAACACTAGATCTGAGATTCAACTTCATAAGCAAGAGCTTTAGATCACGAGATCAATAAAGATACTCGGCGGATCGAATCCACCGAAACAGAGTAGGGTATTACCTCTCGAGAGGGCCTCGAACTGTCTAAATCTTCTTCTTCTTCTAACCCATTGTGCTTGGCGATCTTGACTGCGACCCCATAAAATATATTGCCGAAACCAAGTTTCGACGCTTGGCGCACTGTAGGGGACCGCGCGTCGAGACTTCTTCAACAATCTCGCCGACAAGCGTGATGGGATCTCCTTCAAGACTCGGCGACTTCGCCGCCAACTTCGCCGGCGACTCCTCCTCGACTCGGATTCGAACCGCCGGAGGGAACAACCTACTCGGCGCCGTTCGGGCTCCAACGCGCGAGATCTTCGACAACATCTTGAAGACCAAGATGCGATCCACCCTCTCCGACGACGGACTTCACTCGGCGCCATTCGGATTATCGAATGCCGCCGAGATCTCGCGCCAATCTTCTTGCCTCCCGACGGAAGCAATCTACTCACGAAGACCTTTCGGTGCCGTTTGGGTTACCGAACGTCGCCAAGATCTACAATCGCTTCTCCCGAGTTGGCGAGGATCCACTGGAAGAGCCCGATCCCCAAGCTCCGACTGGATCGGAACGATCCAGATCCGGGTTACCCAGATCAAGGGAGGTCGCCGTCATCCTCCCGTCCTTTGGCTCCCGTTCATCTTCGAGCTCAACGGATACCTCAGCTCCGCCGGCTTCGACAATCTCTACGGCATCCCTTCGACGAAGCCGACAACTCCGACCGCCATATGGATCGGCGAGCCGGAAGCTGACGTCCTCATGGCCGAGCCGGATGAGTCCGACTCAGCCATGGCCGAAGGCTTGCCAAGAGGAGCGAGCGAGTGGAGCTCGAACGCAAGACACCGAAGAAGACAAACAACGTAAAGACGAGGCCGATAAAAGGAAGCATGATCTCGCGTGCACTGACGATCCGCCCAGAGGCCATCCTCCAAACACGGGTTCGCAACACCAATGTCTTCCGACGCCACGCAGAACGCTCGCGCCGCACTCACGCTCTTGGATACCGTCATGGAGACGGCTCCGCCAACGTGACTCCTATACTGGATAAGATCAAGACCATCGTTGCCGCCACGGCTAACGGCCCTCCCACCACTTCGGCAAGAAGGCCGACCGAATCCGTGGCCGAAACGCCGACAAGAGCCGGCTCCCACCCCTAAGGTCGGAGACTATAGGAGGCCCGAGCCGGCTCGGCCGTCAACTAGGCCAAGAGGCCCGCCTCCCGAGTCCATGCCGAGGCACCAGAGAGACGGTCGACTCCCGCCGCAAACGACATGGACGTCCACCCGTCCACCACCGAGTCCACCGCAAGCCAGGCTACCCAACCAGCCAACGTAAGACCCCGCCGAGTGATCTCGCGGGAAGTCCTCGACCGCCGCTACCAAGAGCGCGACCGTCGCACTCGGAAGATCGGAGGGGATCACCCGATAGCGGTGACGATGGAGTACCGGCCTTCACTCGGGAGCTCCGCCGAGTGCATTGGCCGAGTGGCTTTAAGCCCACCGGGATAGAAAGGTACGATGGCAAAACCAACCCCGAATCTTGGTTAACCGTATATACCCTTGCCATCCGAGCCGCAGTGGCGACAACAAAGCCATGGCGAACTACTCCGCCCGTGGCCCTCGCAAACTCGGCCAGAATTGGCTCACCACCGCCAAGAGGCTCAATCGGCTCGTGGAGCGAGCCGAGGGACCACTTCGTTGCCAACTTCCAAGGCACCTTCGAGAGGCCCAGCACGCACTTCGACCTTTACAATGTCATCCGGCCGGACGAGCCTCGAAGGATTACATTCGTCGCTTCTCCGAGAAGCGCAACAAGATCCCGAACATCACCGATGACATCATCATCGCCGCCTTCCGAGGGAGTCCGTGATGAGCCGCTTATCGGCAAGTTCGGACGCAAGCCACCGAAGACGGTGAAGCGGATGTTTGAGACGGCGAATTCATACGCCAAATCAAACGACGCCATCAAGGCCGCCCGTCAAGATCGGCCCGACGGAAGAGAGGACAAGCAAGCAGGAGGAAGCCGAAATCCTAAGAAGGATGGCGGCAACAACAGCAACCAGGGCCCGAAAGATCGCAAGCGCCGATCTGAAGACCTGGTGGCCGCAACCTCCAATACTCAACGCCGTCCCCGAGCCGCCGCCTACGACGCCATCATGAACGCCAGTGCACCCACCATCCGAATCACAAGCACGCGGCAAAGGATCTTTATCTACAAGCAGCGCAAAGCACGCGGCAGCTCAACAAGAAGCCGATCGACGAGGCTGGCCCGTCCGCGCCAAGAAGAACAATGCGGCTAAGAATGCCGAACCTTTTCAAGACCCAGTGGGGGAGCTCAACCACATCTTCGGAGGCCCGCTAGCTTATGAATCCAAGAGGAAACAAAAGCTAACCGACCGGGAGGTCAACGCGGCTCAACCCGAAGTCCTCGCATCTGCGATGGTCGGAAGTGGCCATCACTTTTGACCGCTCGGATCATCCCGACCGAGTGGTCCACCCGGACGATATCCACTCGCCCCGGACCCCGTAGTCCGCAACATCAGCTTAAGCGCGTCCTCATCGACGGGGCAGCGCCTCAACATCCCGTTTGCCAAGACTATGGACGAAATGCAGATCCCGAGGGCCGAACTCAAAGCAAGCTCAGCCCCCTTCCACGGAGTTATCCCGGGCTATCTTCAACACCACTCGGGCATATCTCTCTCCGGTCACCTTCGGAGCCCGAGAGAATTTCCGAACGGAGAACGTCACCTTCGAGGTGGCCGACTTCGAAACGGCATATCATGCCATCATCGGAAGGCTCGCGCTTGCCAAGTTCATGGCGATCCCACACTACACTTATCTTTGCATGAAGATGCCGGGTCCCAACGGCGTCGTCACTCTTTCAGCGACGTGAAGCAAGCCTTCACCCGCGACGAGGAGAGCCGCGACATGGCCCAATCTCGCGAGAGATTACGCGGCCAACAAGAAGTCCGATTGGCTGCATCAACTTCGGCAGAGGGCGAAGTCCCCGCGAAGAAAATAGCCAAATCGGGATCCGGCGACGCCAAGACCAAGAAGATCTCCCTTGATTCGTCGATCCCTCCAAAACTGCTGTAATCGGCGCCGACCTAGATCCTAAATAGGAAAGCGCGCTCGTCACCTTCCTCCAAAATAATAAAGATGTTTTTGCTTGGAAACCATCCGATATGCCCGGAATTCCTAGGGAGGTGATCGAGCACTCTCGAACGTCAAAGATGACGCCAAACCAATTAAACAACGATTACGCAGGTTCGCACAGGATCGAAAAGACGCGATCAAAGAAGAACTCGCAAAGCTCTTGGCTGCCGGCTTCATTAAAGAAGTCCTTCATCCCGACTGGCTAGCCAATCCAGTCTTGGTCCGCAAGAAGACGGGGCAATGGCGCATGTGCGTCGATTACACCGACCTCAACAAAGCCTGCCCCAAAGATCCATTCGGGCTACCTCGCATCGATCAAGTTGTCGACTCAAGCCAATTGCGAACTCCCGAGCTTCTTGGATTGTTACTCGGGCTATCACCAGATCGTCGAAAGAATCCGACTGCTTGAAGACATCTTTCATCACGCCGTTCGGGGCCTACTGCTACATCACCATGCCTTTCGGCCTAAAGAACGCCGGAGCTACATACCAACGCATGATCCAAAGATGCTTCCAAACGCAGATCGGCAAAAACGTTGAAGCTTATGTCGACGATGTTGTCATCAAGACCAAGCAGAAAGAAGACCTGATCGCCGACTTAGAAGAAACCTTTGCAAACATCCGGGCCTTCGAATGAAGTTGAACCCGAGAAGTGCACCTTCGGCGTCCCATCGGGCAACCGCTCGGCTTCATGGTATCACATCGCGGCATTGAAGCAAACCCAGAGAAGATCAACGCCATCTTAAACATGAAGCCCCCGAGTAATCAGAAAGACGTCCAAAAGCTCACTGGCTGCATGGCGGCGCTAAGCCGTTTCATATCCCGACTCGGCGAACGAGGCATGCCCTTCTTCGATCGCTGAAAAAGACAGACGACTTCCGTGGACCACGAGCGACAAGGCCTTTGAAGATTTCAAAGAATTCCTTACCACGCCACCCGTCCCGGCTTCACCTCGCCCCAGGAACCCCTCTTGCGTACGTCTCACCACGCACCAAGTGGTCGCACGGTACTTGTGGTCGAACGAGAAGAAGAAGGACGGGCCCGTAAGATTCAAAGACCAATTTACTTTGTCGTCGAAGTATTGGCAGGAGCCAAAATCCGATACCCCTGTGTACAAAAATTGCTTTATGGTGTTCTAATAACCGCGAGGAAATTGGCACACTACTTTCAGGGTCACTCGGTCACCGTCATCACCTCTTTTCCACTCGGCGACGTCATCCACAACCGCGAGGCAACCGGCGCATCGCCAAGTGGGCCCTGAACCGATGCCTGGACTTAACTTTTAAGCCCGACGTCCATTAAGTCACAAGCCTTAGCGGACTTCCCGGCCGAGTGGACTCGAACAAGCAAGAGCACGTACCTCGGGAAGACCTCCAACACCGGACCATGCACTTCGACGGATCCAAGAGGATCACCGGCTTGGGAGCAGGAGTTGTGCCGATTTCCTCGACTGGGAAAGGCTAAGATATGTCCTTCACCTCCACTTCTCCGCCTCACACAACGTCGCCGAATACGAAGCTCTCTTACATGGACTGCGCCTTGCGCCTCACTCGGGATTCGTCGACTTATTGTGAAAGGCGACTCCCACTGGTCGTCAATCAAGTGATGAAAGCGGGTCTTGCTTAAACGACACTATGGAGGCCTACCGACAAGAGGTCCGCAAGCTTGAGGACAAGTTTGACGGACTCGAACTCTCACATGTCCCGAGACACAACAACGAAGCGCCAATGAGCTAGCGCAGTTCGGATCAAAGCGCGAAGCCGCCCGACGATGTCTTTGTCGAACATCTCTACGAGCCAACCGTCACGGCAAAGACAGCTCCCAACGAGCAAACCACGAACGAAGTCACCATGATCGATACCGACCGGAGGACGCCGCTCATCAAATTTCTAACTCAGCAAGAGCCGCCGGATGACCGGATGAAGCGAACGCGTCCGGCGTCGTTGCCAAGCGTACGTCATGGTCGACTCCGATTTATACAAGAGAAGCCCCTCGGAATTCTAATGAGGTGCATCACACCCGAAGAAGGGAAACAATTACTCCAAGATATCCACTCGGGCATATGCGGAAGCCACGCGGCAAGACGCACTTTAGTCGGCAAAGCTTACGAGAGGGATTCTTCGCTCACCGCGGTCTCCGACGCGGACAAAGTCGTAAGAACCGCGAAGGCCGCCGTTTTCGCCAGCAAAGCCATGTTCCAGCCCAGAGCTTCAAACAATCCCACTTTCCCGGCCGTTCGCGGTATGGGGGCCGGACATGGTTGGTCCCTTCAAAAAGGCTCCAGGAGGTTTCACGCACCTCTTCGTCGCAATCGACAAGTTCTCCAAGTGGATTGAAGCCAAGCCGGTTGCCACAATCACCGCCGACAAAGCACGGGATTTTTCCTCAACATCGTGCACCGCTTCGGCGTCCCAAACAAATCATAACCGATAATGGGACTCAATTCACGGAGGCATCTTCAAGGAATTCTGCGAAGACTTCGGAATCAAGATCTCGCTACGCACGCAGCTCATCCCAAAAGCAATGGGCAAGTCGAGCGAGCAAACAAAGCATGGTTCTTCAAGGCATCAAGGCTCGCGTCTTCGACCGGCTAAGCCCTTACGCCGGCAAGTGGGTCCAAGAACTTCCCTCGGTTCTATGGTCGCCGCGAACTACACCGGCGGGCCACCGGCCAAACTCCTTTCTTTCGGTCTATGGCGCAGAAGCCATGTTGCCAAATGAGATGGAGTTTGAGTCCCTCCAGTCCGCAGCTTCAACGATGAACGCTACGACATCGACCGAGTGGATGACCTCACCCGATTGGAAGAGGCCCGCGAGGCGGCCCTCATCCGGTCGGCCAAATACCTTCAAGGGCTCGAAGATACCACAGCCGCAACGTGCGAGCACGAAGCTTTCATTGTTGGCGACCGGTCCTACGCAAGATCCGACCACCAAAGACCGACACAAGTTATCTCCCTTATGGGAAGGACCCTATATAATCGCCGAAGTGACTCGGCCTGGTGCCTACCGGCTAAAGCGCGAGGACGGGTCTATGGTGGAGAACTCCTGGAACATTGAACATCTTCGGCGGTTTTACGCCTAATCTCGGCTAAGGCCTCATGTTTTCCTTGACTCGCCAACCTCAAGCAAGATGACTTCTTGAGCTAGCAATCGGGGCCGATACACATATCAATAAAGCTCGAATTTTCCTCGTCAAATTTTTGTGCATAATTTGGTTTATCATTGTTTAATGTCCTTCGACTCGAGCTCAGTGTCTAAGGACCGAGAGTTTTCCGATGACCTAATCAAGCCTAGGCTTGGTGACAGCCAGACGAAAACTACTTAAGAAATTTCACGCAAAGGCTCGAATCAAGGCATTGACATAAATAAACTAAAAATAGGCACAGAGATTTCATGACAAGAGTGTTACGATTACATGACATTCATGAAGCAAAGTCGAAATACGTTCGTAGTTTAAAATTGTTTACTACATCTAAAGAGATCTTCTTCGCCGCCTCCCGCGCCTCGCCGAGCATATCTAAGGCTCGCTCGTCGTTGTCCCCTCGCGAAGCCCTCCCGATTGAATGAATATCCACTGGGGTAGAGGGACTTGGTCCAGGCAAGAGCCACCAGCCCCCATGTTGGTCGCTTCGGTGATGTTCTTCGATATCGCTCGGAGCGCAGCCGAGCTTGTCGAAGATCTCGATTGGCTCCAGCGAGCTGGCCCCAACCCCTTGATCAAACAAGGCTGCCAAGATTGGTGCGGCGGCATTGGCGACCTCTTCCCGTATCTCGTCGCTGGATTTGATCCGCCCGAGTAAGACGTCATACCGGGCTCGGGTCTTTATCTTATAAGCCGCAAGGAGTCCTAGATCAGTCAAGGCACTCGGGAATGAAGCAAAGACATGAAATTCAACTTCAAAGAAGGTTACCTTCAAATTCGGCCTCCATTTCGGCCTTGCCAAGGTTGACCGCTTCCAGCTGGACTTGAAGCGAGTGGACCTCCGAAGAATTTTCTACAACAAAAGAGGATTATCAATAGACAAGATCAACAAAAGAATCACGATGAAGCGAGAGAGGCAGGCTTACTTCCGATTGATCCGCGGAGGTCGAGGTTCGCTCTCGAAGCTCCGAGATCTCCGTCCTTAAAGCGGCCTCCCTTGAAGCGGCCTCCTCCCGAGTGACCTTCAGCTGTCGCTGAACGTCCTCTAAGGAGTTTAAGTGAGGCACCAGCTTTTCCAGCGCCTCGGATTTTGCCATTGAGCGGCAATATTCTTTCTGCATGCGAAAGCAGAAGGATGATCGACTGAAGGATAACGAAGATATAATCAAAAAGAAAGATGAAGGCTTACGTTGAGCGGTCGGGTCGCCTCGTTCGAGCTCTCGACGAGGGCATCCCTTTCATCCTTTTCAGCCCGCCGGCCGAGGATGATGCCCCGTCTCTCGCCTTCCGAGTCCCGCCACTCGATTCGATTGGAGGAACCTGTGTCTCGAAGACCGTAGCCTGGGAATCTCTTCTACCGTGGCTGGCAAACAAGAAAAACCAATGAAGACATGAAAGATTCAAAATTGAAAAAACAAAGGAAAGTTCCGAAGCAAGTCTCACCGGTTTCGACTGGCCGCCTCGCCTAGGTGGGGCAGCCGGGCCCTTCTTCTTCTTCGGGCTCTCGTGCCGAGTGACCCTCGGCCGGGGCACTCGGGCCGCACTGAGGGTTCCCGCAACCGACCGGTCTCCGGTCGGGATATCCGGCGCGCACGGGGCTCTTCCCCTGGGGCACTCTCCTTCGAGGAGAAGGGTGCTTCTCCGAACGCCCGCACTTGGTTGCGGGCTCGGGTTTCGGCCCGACGGCCTTGGCGCTTCGGGAGCGGCGGCGGGTCGGCCCTTCATCCCCTCCGACAGATCTATATCCCGGGGCTTCCCGCACAAGTAAATACAGCGAAGATAAAGAAGAGTTCTCTACGAAAGAACTCGGACTTTGGTTTCGAGCTTACTGGTTGATCGGCGGATCTTCGGTGCAGTCCGCGGCGATCGCCTTAGAGGCGGGGTCTCGACCGGAGGAGCCGGACGTCATCATCCGAGTCCTCGATGATCGCCCGCCTTTGCTTGCGCGCTTGTTCGAGTCCTCACTGCGCGCCCGCTTCCCGACCGGATCGCTTGATTTTTATCCCGCCGCCGGCTTAGTGGGCGACGCGCTGCGCGTCATCATGAGCCATCTTATACGGCTTGGAAATGATAGAGGCGTTCTCCGCGAAGAAGGAAGGCGCAACGTTAAGCGACAAGACATCAAGATCGAAAGATACTATAAAGCAATCAATCGGCTTACCGGGAGGAGGAGGTCGATGTATGCTGAATGGAAGGACTGGTAGTATGAGGGCTCGCTCGACCGAGATCCCGAATGAGAAGAGCTTGTACATCCGGATCTTCGGGATCTCGTATGTGAGCGGATCCGGGTCCTCCCGATTGGGTCCTGTTCCGCCTTCGTACTCGAAGGCCGGCTTCGATCGCTCCCCGATTGGCGCCGCCGGCACTCCGATGAAGTGCCGAGTGATTTGTTCCCCGCGAAGGTTCCTCTTCTTCATCGCCGGATCTTCGCGAGCAGATCGTTGGCTCATCCCATTCTTGGGCTACGGGACGGTGCTCCAAGATGGTTTGGGGACAGGAGGAAGACCGACAAAGGAAGGAAGGCCGGGTTCAAGATTGCCGATGTAGAACCGGTTCGCGTGCCGCCTTTGTTCGAGGATTTCAAGGGAGAGAGAAGTAGTCTTTGCGGAGAGATCCGCGAAGCTAGAAGCTGCCCGCCAACGACACAAGGATGGTCCTTGTTCGGATGGGGTTTGGTAGAACATACGACGAAACAGATTGAAGTGAGGAAGAATGCCAAGGAAGGCCTCACACACATGAATAAAGAGTGCAATGTGAAGCATCGAGTTGGGGTTCGATGGTAGATGTGAAGGCCATAATAATCCAAGAGCCCCGAAAGAATTCGGAGGTGGGAAGACTGAACCCGCAATAGAAAAAGGAGGTAAAGACGACAAGCTCACGGTGTTAGGGGGGAAGTCCTCCCCGCCGCCGGCGCCATCCCACTAGTTCCTTGGGCGGAAGCACGCCGTGCTTCACCATCTCCTTGAGGGTGTATTCCCTCACATCCGAGGTGGCCCATTGGTCGAACGGAATATTCTTCTCCTCCGCCATGAGATCGAGGTTGATGAGGAGCGGATCCGCGAGAAAGGTTGGATCTTGGGCGAAAGATGTGGGAGTTTTGGTTGCGGAGCTAGTAGTCGCGGCAAGCGAGCTTCTTGGCGGATGGACCGAGGAGCGCGCAAGCCTAGAGTTCTCCGCAATGAACCGATGAACAAGATTGCGAGAAGGGGAATTTTTGGAAGATGAAGAGGCGGGGACGACCTCGTGTCTTTATAAAGAAAGATTTGAGGGTTGCGCTAGGTTTTCTCGGTGAGTGGGCCGAGCCCATAAGAAAATCTACGGCCCGGCTAAGGTGTGGTCCGATACGTGTCCTTAGGGACTTAAGCGGATGAGCTTAAGCAGATTTGCCCGGCAATATGAGCGTGTCCGAGTGCCCTATACCTTAAAAGATCCTTCCATACCGCGGTTTGCTTGACTTCATGAGAAGCGGCACGATGCAATTTGGAAGGTGACCAACAAGCAGAGTTTTTATAGCCACCTTGGTGAACAAGGGCTGTTTGGTTTTTCAAAGCATTTGGTCGGTAATCTTACCGATGCCGTTTGTTTTCCACCTTGGTGAAGATCTTTATAAGATTGAGACCAAGTATTATGGCAAAAGCTGTTTAATAACTTGGTCATATTTTTCATATGATTGAAAGAACTTATTTTCCCATGAGGGATGATTAAAGTATTTGTTGGATGACTCGGTAGATCCACTCGGATAAGCATGAGCTTACCGAGTGCTTTTTACCCGCTAGGTTGATTGAGTTATTTTTTCCGAATTATTTCGGGCAAAATCCACTCGGATAAGCAAGAGCTTGCCGGGTGTCTTTTTCCCATGAGGGTTGATTGAATTGTTTGTTCTGAGATGACTCGGACAAATTCACTCGGTTGAGTACGAACTTGCTGAGTAATAAGATTTCTATGATTGTTTTAGCATGAGCTAGGCATCTACATGAGAATAATTTTTTATAGTTCTTGACTATATGCTTAGTCTATTTTTGACTAACCACATAGTCGGGGCTACACCTATAATTAGGTGCATCGGAGATGCACCTAGATATTTATTTTTGAGAAATTTTTATATATATTTTTCCAGCCCTTCACGTCTTTGGAGCCACTCGGGAAGATTCAGCAGAGATGATGAAATCACTCGGCGCCAAAAGCACTCGGTCAAAGAGATTTTTGATTGAGTTCTCGCTTTGGTCCAAGCGAGTTGTCTCGTCGACCGAAAAGGACTCGGGGGCTACTGTGGAGATTGTGGCAATCGGGTATCCACATGGCAAGCTTATCCGACTGGAGGTAGGGATAGATTGCGCCTGCTATATCTGTAAGCCGAACTTGACTTAGGTGTTACGGTTGCCGATAGAGATAAGGCAATCGGCCTATAGTCACGGTTTGGTAAGATTGAGGAAACCACCTTAGAATAAGATAGAGTTTCCGACTTGTAAACCCTTCCTCCTAAGACTATATAAGGGGGGTAAGGGGCGTCCCTTGAGGGATAGATTCCAACACTAGATCTGAGATTCAACTTCATAAGCAAGAGCTTTAGATCACGAGATCAATAAAGATACTCGGCGGATCGAATCCACCGAAACAGGAGTAGGGTATTACCTCTCGAGAGGGCCTGAACCTGTCTAAATCTTCTTCTTCTTCTAACCCATTGTGCTTGGCGATCTTGACTGCGACCCCATAAAATATATTGCCGAAACCAAGTTTCGACAATCCCGAATCAGGCGAACCTTTTCCTCAGCCTCCTTGATTATGTCAGGCCCGAATATGGTTCGTTCACCGGTTTCCGACCACATCAATGGGGTCCGACATCGGCGACCAAATAGAGCTTCGTTTGGCGACATCTTCAAACTGGCTTGATAGCTATTGTTGTAAGAGAACTCGGCGTACGACAAGCATTTCTCCCAATCCTTGGTGAAATCCAATGCACAGGCTCTCAGCATATCCTCCAGTACTTGGTTCGTCCTTTCAGTCTGCCCATCGGTCTGTGGATGATAGGCGGTACTGAAAGCGAGATGACTTCCGAGTGCCTCGTGGACCTTGCTCCAAAAATGAGATGTGAACTGGGTACCACGATCCGATATGATCCTCTTTGGTACACCGTGAAGGCATACAATCCTACTCATATATAGTTCCGCTAGCTTGGCACTGTTGTAGTTAGTTTTCACGGGTATAAATCTGGCGGTCTTGGTGAGCCGATCTACTATTACCCAAATGGAATCGTAACCGTCGTAGTTTTGGGTAGTCCCACTATGAAATCCATGCCTATCTCGTCCCATTTCCATTCGGGAATCTTGAGTGGCTGCAGCAAGCAAGCCGGCCGTTGATGCTCGCTTTCACCCTTTGGCACACATCGCACACGGCTACGTATTCGGCTACATCTCTCTTCATATTGGGCCACCAAGTATTCTCCTTTCAAATCCTGGTACATTTTCGTGCTTGGGATGTAGCGAATATGCCGATTCGTGGGCTTCCTTTAAGATCAATCCTCTCAAACCGCCTCGTTCGCAGCACACGATTCTTTTCTTGTACCACAGATTCCCTTGTCATCTACGAAAACTCCCGAGCGCGTCCGCGCCATGCGTTCCTTGATTTCCCGGGTTTCCTCATTCCTTTTTGGGCTTCCTCTATTTGAGTTCTCGGTAGGGGTTGGATTTCCAGTGAGTTCACTTCTCCGTGAGGAATCGAGTGCGGATTGAGTCTAGCCATTTCTTCTTGGAGTTCGCTGGCCATACCTCCCAATTCCATGTGGTTGCATTGGGCTTTGCGGCTCGCAGATCGGCTACTACATTTGCCTTGCTGGGATGATAATGAATTCCTAGATCGTAATCCTTGATCAACTCCAGCCATCGCCTCGTCGTAGATTGAGATCAGGCTAAGTAAAGAAATATTTTAGGCTCTTGTGATCGTATACACATCACGGTGGTTCCCGATCAGATAGTGTCTCCAAATCTTCAATGCGTGTACAACCGCCGCTAATTCCAGTCGTGTGTGGGATAATTCTCTTCGTGGGGTCGTAATCGCCGAGAGGCATACGCTACGACCTTCCCATCTGCATCAACACTCCTCCCAATCCTTGCCGGGAGGCATCACAGTACATCACGAAGTCCTTCCGGTTGTCGGGTAAGGTCAAGATTGGGGCAGTGGTTAACTTTTCTTTTAATTGGTCGAAGGCTTTTTGGCACTTCTCATTCCATTCAAACTTCTTTTCCTTCTTCGAAGTTGAGTCATAGGTCGGGCTACGGTGGAAAACCCTTCGATAAACCGTCGGTAATAACCGGCCAAGCCCAAGAAACTCCGAACTTCCGTCACGACTTGGGTGCCTTCCATCCCGTAACGGCTTCGACCTTGGCGGGGTCTACTGCTACTCCTCCGGCTGAAACCACGTGGCCAAGAAAAGCGACTTCCTTGAGCCAGAACTCGCATTTGCTGAATTTTGCATACAGCTGGTGCTCTCGTAACTTTTCCAGTATGAGTCGTAGATGCTCCGCGTGTTCCTCATCGTTCTTGGAGTAGATAAGTATATCGTCGATGAACACCACCACGAATTTGTCCAGGTATTCCATGAATACCTTGTTCATCAGGTTCATAAAGTACGCAGGGGCATTGGTCAATCCAAAGGACATCACCGTGAACTCGTATAAGCCGTAACGTGTAGAGAACGCCGTCTTAGGAATATCTCCGGCTCTAATCTTCAAGCGATGATATCCCGACCGTAGATCAATCTTTGAGAACACCTGTGCACCCTTAAGTTGATCGAATAGGTCATCGATCCGGGCAGCGGGTACTTGTTCTTGATGGTTACTTCATTCGCGATCGGTAGTCCACACACATTCTCATACTCCCATCCTTCTTTTGACGAAGAGTACGGGGCTCCCGGGGAGAAGAGCTGGGCGTACAAATCCCTTCTCTTGTAGTTCCCTTATCGCTTCTTGAGTTCCTCTAACTCGTTGGCCGGCGTTCGATAAGGTCTCTTGGATATGGGGCGTACCGGGCATTAGATCGATGATAAACTCTACGTCGCGATCCGGGGCATTCGGGTAATTCCTCGGGAAACACATCCGGGTATTCTTGTACTACGGGCATTCCGCCTAAGGGTAGCATGGTGAACACTCCTGCGCAGCTTGCTCACATAGCCTTGGGTTTTGATCCATAGTTACGCTCATCGGTGATCCCCATGGGGTGGATACCGTGACTTTCCTTCGATCGCATCTATAATCCCATTATTTCGGTCAACCAATCCATCCCGAGTATGACATCTATGGTCTGGGGTGATAGCACCATAAGGTTTGAGAGAAACACCACGTCTCTAATCCGTATGGGCACATTAATGCAGCATGGGGTACGGTTATGTCTCCCCGGTGAGTGTACCAACATAGGCCTCTTAAGTGCTACTTGGTGTAGGTGGTATTGTTTGCTTACTTGGGAAGATATGAATGAATGCGAGGCTCCGGAATCGAATAAAACTTTAAGCGGTGCAGAGTTGATAGAGAACATACCCATCAATACGCTCCGGTCCTCCCGAGCTTCTTCCGCCCTCACATGATTTACCTGACCACGTCGAAATCCGGTGGCAGCCTCGTTGGGTAGCGGGGTCCTGAACAGACCTCGTCCTGCCGCAGGGGTGGGGGTTCCTCGGACGGGCGTTGCATTGGCGCCGGTGCGCACGGGGCGTTGCGTGGTTTTGGGCAGCTATTGGAGTAGTGCCCGAATTCTCCGCAATTAAAACAGCTCACATTCCTTCTTCCTGGAGCGGCTAGGGTTGGTGTAGGCGTACGGAACCGAGGTGTAGCGACTGTTGACATGGTCGGAAGCGGGAGAACGTCCGGTTGCGGAACATTTGGCTTCCATCCGACGGAGTGGCTCCCTTAGGGCGTTGTGGCGTTCCCGAAATGGGCGAGCCATAGCGAGCCTCCTCTTGCGGTTATTGTCTACCACCTTTTGGTCATGCTCAAGTCGGACGACCTTGTTGATGAGGCTTTGGAACCGGTGTGATCCCGCCCGATCATTGGTCCCCTCGTTCGTCATTTAGTCCCTCAATGAATTTGTCTATCTTTTCTTCTTCGTCGCAGTCACTTGGTGGCGTAACGGCAAGCTGGGTGAACTTGTTCAGATATTCTTGTATCGAGGTGTTCCCTTGACGCACTGCGGAACTCATTTTTCTTCATCCTCATCACTGCACTGGTACGAAATTTTCACGGAACGCAGCCGTGAATTCCTCCCATGTTGGTTCGCCGGCGTCTTCGCTCGTGTCTCCTTGTAGGTGTCCCACCGTCACTCGCGGGACCCTCCAACTGGTTAGTAGCGAAGATAACTCTATCGCTTCTCGGACTCGACGAGGGTTAACTTCTTCTCTATCACTCTTAGCCAATCTTCGGCATCCATAGGCTCTTCGGCTGTGGAAAAGTGGGCGGCTTAGCTCTCATGAATTCCCCGGACTCGATCCTCCTCGACCTCCTTGATTATTAGCAATCGCTTGGAGTAGCCGGGTCCGCATAGCCATGACTTCCGCCGGGTGGAGGGGTTAGGTTCGCGGGTTCTCGTTGGTCGCGCGGCCTGCGGCGATGTGCCATCCGAAGAAGGAAGATGAACCAAGAGATCGGACTAGTTTAGGTTATAGTTCACGGGGAATTTTTCTTCAAGTTCTTTCGAATGATCTTCAATCAACATCAAGGTGAAATAATAATAAGCATACGAATTAAGACATCGCAAGGCGATGCTCGGGTTCATCATATTACATAAGGGGGTACACGGACTGTACACACACAGTCCTTCATGCCAGGAAAGCAATAATAATTATATCGTCCAACTAGATCAACTAATTAAGGGGAAATAGGAAGTGCTGCCGAGCTGGGAAGGTTCTTCCGCCTAGTCATCCAACCACCCGCAAGAGCCGGGCGCCGAAGTGGGTGGTCCGCGCTGAAGCAAACCGAAGTCCCCAAGGCTCGGAGGTGGTGGCCTCGGAGTCACGCCGAATCTTCGACTCGGTGGCCGCGTACTCTTGCGAGCGATGCGGCGGGTGAGGGGCCTCCCGTGTGAGTCGCGACGAGGGGAACTTCCTCCTCCATTGAGTCGGTGTCGCTAGACTCCCATTTGATCTCCATGGGCTCTGCCTCAGACTCCGTATCGGTGTAGATTTGGATGGGGTTACCCTCTCCTGATCCCGGCTCGGATAGTACTGGTACGGAGCTCCGGGTGGGTCCCATGGATGTAGCAGCAGTGGGGTCGACCAGGTACGGTGCAGGCTCTGTGCTCAACATGAAAGCTTGCTCCATCATAGCTTGAAAAGTATCCAAGCTTGCTGGAGTCATATGGTAATAGTGGTCGGGCACAGGGGCAGGAGGTGAAGGTACAGGCTCAGTGGAAGTACCTGCAGCGTAGACAGGACGAGTGCGCAGCTGTTCCTCTAGCTGGTTGATCTGCTGCTTGCTCTTCCTGAGCTGCTCTTCCAGCTCTACCAGAGCCTCCCCTCGGGCCATGTAGCGGTCCGAGAGTTGCTCATACTGAGCACCATTGGCCTGCAGCTGAGTCTGCAGCATGCTTATCTGGTCTCCACGCCTTGGTGGTTGTTGACCAGATCATTGAGGCGTGTCGGCGATCGTTGATCTCGAGCGGGCCTCCTCGTAGCTGTCGTCGTCTCCGCCCAACGCGATAGACGCGTGACCATCGGGTTGTAGCAGCAGGGGTAGCCTCCACGGTGCGGCCGGGTTGCCCTCTTCGCGGTAAGGATGATGCACGAACTCGTCATTGTGAGTTCGGCACGGTGTTCGCATTAAGGCGAAGGAAGGCCTCGCGAGCCGCATCCCGAATAGCCGCTTCGCTAGGTCCCGGTGGTAGCGGGTATGGAAGCGTAAGATGTCTCGCTTCCCATGCGGGCTTCTATGGATACAATTGCCTCCCAGCTGGATACTCTTCGAGCCATGCCTTTTGGTGTGATAAGTGGGTGGTTCCGGTACCTCAAGCACCATAGTAGGGACTCGGAGTTGGACCACGAACCCCTCGTCTCGCGGAATGTGACTTCCCGGTTCCGTCGTGGTTTGACATCGCTACGGCAACTTAGGGTTAGCGGGAGGGAGCTATCATAATCATTTGGTAAAAAGAAATACAGATGTAGAAAAGATATATTTGCATTTTCGGGAATAATAGTTTAAACGATCCTACCGTAGGGATATTTCCCTTTAGCCATCTAGTTAGGGGTAGGGCGCCATTTGGTCTTAGCCTACGGTGGCATGGCTCGATACCAGCTCGTGGACCCCGATTTTGAGTCGGGAATCTTTCGTGTTCATAGTACCATTTCCTGGATCAAGTAGTTGGTACCCACGAATACGATCTTGGATAATCAAGTGCGCATGCACGAATAGTCTTACAATACCATTATTACATGAATAGGCCCGAAGGCATTGTTCATCCCACAGGACCTTATGGTCCGAATACAATATAAAAACAGAGTTTAGATAAGGCAGCGGAAAGAGGCAGCGGCTTGTCCATTGCCACAGGCAACGACCGGAGCTAAAGTCTAATATGCGCCGTCAGTTCCCTCGTCCTCCTGGTGATATGCGTATGGATCTTCCGGCTCTTCAACTCCATCAGCTGGAGGTTTGTGCGTATAGCAAGGGTGAGTACCAACCGTACTCAGCAAGCCAACACAGAATTGATGCATATGACAAGGTTATTCAAAGAACATGGCTAGGGTTGTTTTTGCGAAAAGCCAGTTTTCACAATTCTTTTCATAAGCCTATTGACTAGCCAAGATCCAGTTTTAATTTCATAGTTCATTAACCCGGCGACGGTTCTGTCTACCATCCATCGTGATTCCAAGGATGGCTTCCCGCCTCCGGTTCGTCATGATCTTCTGGGGAGTCCACCCCTTCTCGCATTCTCGAGAAGTTGATCCACCAGCGAATAAAATCATCATGCAAACCTATCCCAGCATTTTTAAGTTCAAAGTCTAGCCAAGCGAAAGTCTTGTCACGATGCTCAATATCCGCGAGCACGGCTATTCGAATAGATTGATTCATTCACACTGCAGTGGATGTACACTTTACCCGTACTCCGCGACAGCCCAACAAATGAGCCTACGCCTCAACACATGAGACGGTCACGGCAAAGCCTTTCGATAACCTCACTTTGGCAGTATCCGCTCCATGAACTTATGTCCTCATGCACTCTAGCCGTCCTTTTCTAGCAGTGAGAGGAGTTCTGGCGCACCCGGGGTAAGGGAAGACATTTCCAATCTTTAAGTCTAATTAACAGTAGTTTAATTCCACCATTCATAACAAAGGCCGCAGCCTCATCCTCATCCCATAACCACATCATAGAGAACCATCTATGCAAGGATACTGCCTCTGCTCGGCTACCTAGTCAGCTAGGTCTATACCCATTAGAGAAGTACGGTTGTACTGGCTCGTTTCCCGGCTATCTCATGGCTCGGTCCTTAACTGACCAGGATCGGCACTTGCCGTTTCCGGAATCCACCCAAATCATCCAGCCGCCCCAGTCTAAAACATTTGTATAGTACTTTCAGTTTTCATCAAACTTAATTCATTATGGCCATGTGGCGCTCATGTCTCCACATGCCGAATCTCGACCACCTCCCCTAAGGTAGTTGCCCAAGCACAAAGCTTTTTCATAAAGTCATGAGTATGCATAAATCTAAGTATAGCATGGCTAAGCGGTTTACCGAAGTTATGCTTCGGTTATTTGTATCACATTGCGAGTTACAAGGAGTAATTCTAAAGGTAACAATAGCAAGGTATGGCATAACAAGTATAGGTAACTCGGTAAAGCATGCATGTTTAGAGTTTGAAATAACATCATTTCACAATTGGGATCAATATGTTCAAAGGGTGTGAAGACTTGCCTTGTTCGCACGCTTCTTGAGTGGGGTTTCTGCGGGGTCGTGTTCGCCTCCTCGGTCGCTAATCATACGAGCGAAAAGGAAAAAGAAAAATGGATTCCGGTTAAAATCCGATAAGAACGAACGAAAAGCATGAAAAATCATAAAGAACTCTCCAAACTATTTCCCCTATGACCCTACTCGAGTTACGGAGGATTTTTTTATAGCAAAGTCGGCCGTAGCGACGAGTTTCGACTCTTTAGGGTTTTTGTAAAAGGGGTCGATAAAACGACGAAGCGGAAATCTTGCGAATGTTGTTCAAGAGGTTCGTTGATATATCTTTGCCGAGTCCAACAGTTAAGTATATTTTAAAGAAAGGAAAAGTAATATTAAATCTTCAAGAAGTTTCACGCAAGCGGAAGTTTCCAAAAATCGTATATAGAAAATCATTTTACTCGAGGAAAAATACCGAGAAAACTATATATTTTTGCACAAATATTCCCCAAAATTCCCTAAAAATATTCTCCAATTTTTTTCTAGAATTTTTCCCTATTTTTTTTTCTAATTTTTCTCCCTCCTGTTCTTTTCTAATTTTTCTCCCCTAGCCGAGCACTGTTCCTTCTCTCTCCTCTCTACCCCTGGCGTCTACCCCCTTCTCTGCGGCGCCCGGCGAGCGGCAGCGATGGCGCGGCGTTCGGCCAACGGCGACCTCGGCGGCACGAGCTAGGGCCAAAAATGGAATCATGGGGTAGTGACTAACCGGCGGCGGGCTCCGGTGATCGTCGGCTGATGGTGAACACGGCGACGACGCGGTTCGGCAAAACCCGACGCACTCGGTGGCGTTTTGACGCGTTCCGGTGGCGGCAAAGGAGGGAAAGGGGTGAAGTGGTGTTGGCACGGTGTGGGAGGGTGAGAAGAAACTTGGGACCTATTTATATTGCGCGGGGTGCTCGGGAACGTCCGGCGTCGACCGCTGCCGTACACGCGTGCGTGCGCACGTCGCGCGTTGTGCCCACCGTGGCCGACGTGTGCGTGTGGCGCGGGAGCGTGCGTGCGCGACGTGGCGAGGACGCGTCGTGGTGCGGGCTGTGCGTGGCGCGGGCGAGTGCGGCGACGGCATGGCGCGCGACGGCGTGGACCGGCGTGCGCGTCCGTTGCCCGCGGCTGGCGAGCGGCATGGCGCGGCGCTTATTGCGCGCGTCCAGCCGGCGTGGCGGCGTCGGCATGGCGCGGCTTGGCTGCGCGGCGACGCGACGGCGAGCGTACGGCGATGTTGACGCGGGCGCGGGGCGGGAACGCACGCGCGCGCGGCGCCGCGCGTGTAATGCACGCGTGGTACGGTATGACCGGCGTCGAACACTGGCAGCTAATGAACAGTGCGCTTTCTCTTTTTCCCGAATTTTGAAATCCTATTTTCTACTTCCATTTCCTTTCACTCTAAAAATTCAAAATAAATTTCAATATTTCCAAAATAATTTTGAAATTATATTTTCAAACTTTTCCCCTCACTTTTTATTTTCCAAAAAATATATTTTTCATATTTCCATTTCTTCTTTTAAAATCAATAAATTGGGGTCTTTGATTAATATAAGTTTCTAACTTCTCAAATATATTTTTATCATTCAAATATTTATTATTTTTCTTCCATCAGTTAGGGTTTTAACCAAATATATTCTTTTCAAAGAATCTTTTGTAAATCTCCAAAATTAATATGTTTACCCTTCTTTAAATATATATATATATTCTGAATTACTTCTCCCATCAGGGATCTCAAAGCTTAGGGATTTTATTCAACTTCTCATCAAAGCAATTCCAGAAGAAATTCTTACGCAACTGAATTGGCAATTTAAAATTGAAAAACACGATAAGAAGCAATGATTCCAAAAGTTTTTGCGAGTTCCGATTTTCACGTTCCGAATTCTACTCCTTCGATTTTCAGGATGTTATACGCGGCCAACAAGAAATCCGATTGGCTGCATCGACTGTGGCAGAGGGTGAAATCCCCGCGAAGAAGATAGCCAAGTCAGGATCCGACGACGCCAATACCAAGGAGATCTCCCTTGATCCATCGGATCCCTCAAAAACTGCTGTAATTGGCGCTGAACTAGATCCCAAATAGGAAAGCGCGCATGTCACCTTCCTCCAAAATAATAAAGATGTTTTTGCTTGGAAACCATCTGATATGCCTGGAATTCCTAGGGAGGTGATCGAGCACTCTTTGCACGTCAAAGATGACGCCAAACCGATAAAACAACGATTACGCAGATTCGCACGGGATCGAAAAGATGCCATCAAGGAAGAGCTCACAAAGCTCTTGGTATGCTTTACCAAAGAAGTCCTACATCCCGACTGGTTAGCCAACCCAGTTCTGGTCCGCAAGAAGACAGGGCAATGGCGCATGTGCGTTGACTATACCGACCTCAACAAAGCCTGCCCCAAAGATCCATTTGGGCTGCCTCGCATCGACCAAGTCGTAGATTCAACAGCCGGCTACCAACTTTTGAGCTTTTTGGACTGTTACTCGGGCTATCACGAGATCGGTTTGAAAGAATCCATTGCTGAAGACATCGTTTATCACGCCGTTTGGGGCCTCTGCTACATCACCATGCCTTTTGGCACGAAGAACGCCGGTGCCACATACCAACGCATGATCCAGAGGTGTTTCCAGACGCAGATCAGCAAGAACGTGGAAGCTTATGTCGATGATGTCGTCATCAAGACCAAGCAGAAAGAAGACCTGATCGCTGACCTAGAAGAAACCTTCACGAATATCCGGGCCTTCAGAATGAAGTTGAACCCGGAGAAGTGCACTTTCGGCGTCCCATCAGGCAAACTGCTCGGTTTCATGGTGTCACATCGCGGCATTGAAGCCAATCCAGAGAAGATCAACGCTATCTTGAACATGAAGCCCCCGAGTAACCAGAAGGATGTCCAGAAGCTCACTGGCTGCATGGCGGCGCTAAGCCGCTTCATCTCTCGACTCGGCGAACGAGGCATGCCCTTCTTCAGGCTGCTAAAGAAAACGGACGACTTCCAATGGACCGCGGAAGCCCACAAGGCCTTTGAAGATTTTAAAGAATTCCTTACGACGCCGCTCGTCCTAGCCTCACCTCAGCCTAAGGAGCCCCTGCTACTGTATGTCTTAGCGACTCACCAAGTGGTCAGCACGGTTCTTGTAGTTGAGCACGAAGAAGAAGGACGAGTCCAGAAGATTCAGAGGCCAATCTACTTTGTTAGCGAAGTGCTGGCAGGAGCCAAAACTCGCTACCCGCATGTACAAAAATTGCTTTATGGTGTCCTGATAACCACGAGGAAATTGGCGCACTACTTTCAGGGTCACTCGGTCACCGTCGTCACCTCCTTTCCACTCGGCGATGTCCTCCACAACCGGGAGGCAACTGGGCGCATCACGAAGTGGGCTCTGGAGCTGATGCCACTAGACTTAACGTTTAAGGCGAGGATGTCTGTCAAGTCATAGGCCCTAGCGGACTTCTTGGCCGAGTGGACCGAACAACAAGAACATGTACCTCGGGAAGACCTTCAATATTGGACCATGCACTTCGACGGATCCAAGAGGATCACCGGCTTGAGAGCAGGAGTTGTGCTAATCTCCCCGACTGGGGAAAAGCTAAGATACGTCCTCCACCTCCACTTCTCCGCCTCACATAACATCGCCGAGTACGAAGCTCTGCTGCATGGACCGCGGCTCGCAATTTCACTCGGGATACGTCGGCTCGTCGTGAAGGGGGAATCCCAGTTGGTCGTCAACCAAGTAATGAAGGACTGGTCCTGTCTAAACGACACCATGGAGGCCTACCGACAAGAGGTCCGCAAACTTGAAGACAAGTTTGACGGACTCGAACTATCACATGTCTTGAGACACAACAACGAAGCAGCTGATGAGTTGGCACAGTTCGGGTCCAAGCATGAAGCCGCCCCAACAGACGTTTTTGTTGAGCACCTCTATGAGCCAACCATCACGGCAAAGACAACTTCCAATGAACAAGCTGCAAACGAAGTCGCCATGACTGACGCCGACTGGAGGACCCCTCTCATCAAATTTTTAACACAGCAAGAGCTGCTGGAAGACCGGGATGAGGTAGAACGTGTCCGACGTCGTTGCCAAGCTTATGTCATGGTTGACTCTGACTTATACAAGAGAAGCCCCTCCGGAATCTTAATGAGATGCATCACACCCGAGGAAGGAAGACAGCTGCTCCAAGACATCCACTCGGGCATATGCGGAAGCCACGCAGCAGCACGCACCTTGGCAAAGCCTATAGACAGGGTTTTTTCTGGCTTACCGCGGTCTCCGACGTGGACAAAGTCGTACGAACCTGTGAAGGTTGTCAATTTTTCGCCCGACAAAGCCATGTCCCAGCCCAAGAGCTACAAACAATCCCACTATCCTGGCTTTTTGCGGTGTGGGGCCTAGACATGGTCGGCCCTTTCAAGAAGGCCTCAGGAGGATTCACACACTTATTCATCGCAATCGACAAGTTCTCCAAGTGGATTGAGGCTAAGCCAGTCGCCTCAATTACTGCTGACAAGGCACGGGATTTCTTCCTCAACATCGTGCATCGCTTCGGTGTCCCAAATAGGATCATAACCGACAACGGGACTCAATTCACAGGAGGCATCTTCAAGGAATTCTGCGAAGACTTTGGAATCAAGATCTGTTATGCGTCAGTTGCACACCCCAAAAGCAACAGACAAGTCGAACGGGCCAACGGCATGGTCCTTCAAGGCATCAAGGCCCGCGTGTTCGACCGCCTAAGTCCTTACGTAGTCAAGTGGGTTCAAGAGCTCCCCTCGGTTCTATGGTCTCTGCGGACCACACCCAGTCGGGCTACCGGCCAAACTCCTTTCTTTCTGGTCTACGGCGCAGAAGCCATGTTGCCAAATGAGATGGAGTATGAATCCCTCCGAGTCCGCAGCTTCAACGATGAACGCTACGACCCCGACCGAGTGGACGACCTCACCCGACTGGAAGAGGCCCGAGAGGTAGCCCTCATCCAGTCGGCGAAATATCTTCAAGGGCTCAGACGATACCACAGTCGCAACGTTCGAGCACGAGGTTTTATCGTTGGCGATTTGGTTCTACGCAAGGTTCAAACCACTAAGGACCGTCACAAGTTATCCCCTTTATGGGAAGGACCATACATAATCGCCGAGGTGACTCGGCCAGGTGCATATCGGTTAAAGCATGAAGACGGGTCTATGGTGGAGAACTCCTGGAACATTTAGCATTTTTGACGATTCTATGCTTAAATCGACTTAAGTGTCATGTTTTTCTTGACTGCCAACCTCAAGCAAGATGACTTCTTGAGTTAGCAGTCCGGGGCTGTACATATGTCAATAAAGCATAGTTTTCCTCATCAACCTTTGTGCATGATTTGGTTTATCATTGTTTAATGTTCCTTGATTCGAGTTCAGTGTTTAAGGACTGAGAGTTTTCTGATGGCCTAATCGAGCTTAGGCTCGATGACAGTCGGACGAAAATTACTTAAGAAATTTCACATAAAAACTCGGATCAGGGCATTAACATAAATAAAACTGAATATTCACAAGTCTACATCAGAACGTCACAAGCATCCAATATCTACAAGACGATGATTACAAAACAACTAAGGTCAGAAATTGTTAACTACATCAACGGCGATCCGCTTAGCTGAGTCCTGCGCCTCACTAATCAGGTCCAGGGCTTGCTCATCCGAGGTGCCATCGGCGAAGCCTTCCCCGACTGAATTGACATCCACTCAGGGGTAGAGAGATCTCGTCTGCGCAAGAGCCAGGCCAGCCCCCATGGTTGCAGCCTCGGTGATGTTGGCCAAGTATTGGTCAGGGGCTCTCCGCAGCTTGTCGAAGATTTCGACCACGTCCAGCGAGCTAGCCCCGACTCCTTGGTGAAATAATGACAGCAAGATCGGCGTCGCTGTATTGGCAACATCTTCCCGGACATGTTCGGCTCGTTTGACCCTCTCAAGTAAGACGTCGTATTGAGCTCGGGTCTTCACTTTGTAAGCTGCCAAAAGAACTTGATCACGCAAAGCACTCGAAGATAAAGCAGCGCAAAAAATGATCACTTCAAAGAAGCTCACCTTCAAACTCGGCCTCCAACTCGGTCTTGCCGAGGCTGACTGCCTCTAGCTGGACCAGGAGCGAGTGAACCTCCGACGAATTTTCTACAAACAAAGAAGGCTATTAGCGACCAAGATCAGCACAGAACCCACAAAGAGACTGGGAGGGTTGAACATACTCCCGACTGATCCCCGGAGGTCGAGGTTCTCTTCCCGGAGTTCAGCTATGTCCTTCCTCAGGGCCGCCTCCCTCGACGCGGCCTCCTCCCGAGTGGTCTTTAATTTCCGCTGGATGTCCTCCAGGGAGTTCAGATGAGGGACCAATTTCTCGAGCGCCTCGGACTTGGCCATGGATCGACAATACTCCTTCTGCACGCAAGATCCGAAGTTGACCAACTGAAAAAAAATAATGATACAACAATAGGAAAAAGATCAAGGCTTACATTGAGTAGCCGAGTCGCCTCGTTCAGGCTGTTGACGAGGGCATCCCTTTCCTCGCTTTTCGCTTGCTTGTCTAAGACGATGCCCTGCCTTTGGCCTTCCGAGTCTCGCCACTCGATTCTAATCGGGGGAACCCAGGTTTCAGAAGACTGTAACCTGAGGATTTCCTCTACTGGGGCTGGCAGATCAGGAAGAACAGATGAAGACACGAAAGATTTAAAATGAAGATTAAAGACAAGATTTCGGTTCAAGACTTACGGCTTCGGCAGGCTGAACTCTTAAGCTGGAGCGGGTGGTCTTTTCCTTACGGCTTTTCAGGCCCGATCTTGATCGGGGCTCTGTTGCGGCACAGGGCTTCTCGCGCGGCCGGTTTCCGATCGGGGCGTCCCGGCGCGGTCGGGGCTCCTTCCTCGGGACATCTTTCTTTGGAGGCGAGGGCTTTCTACCCGGAGCGCTCTCGCTCGGGAGAGGGCTCCGGGGTCTTGGTTCCGCAGGCTTGGATGCCTCGGATGCGGCAGCTGGGGTTGGCCCTTCACTCCTCCCGGCAGGATCTATATCCTGGGGCCTCCTACCAAACCAACGACGCGATCAGTCGGAATGAAGACAAAGAAATTTTCAACAATGAAGTTTTGGCTTCAGTCATGAGGCGTACCTAGACGACCGGCGGATCTTCGGTGCCGCCTTCGGCGACGGCCTCGGAGGGGGGGGGTCTCGACTGGAGGAGCCGGGACATCATCGTCTGAATTGTCGATGACGAGCCTCCTTTTGCTCGCACGTTTGTTGGTGTCCTCACTCAGGGCCGCCCGTTTCCCGACTGGATCACTTTGGATTTTTACTCCTCCAGTCGGCTTCTTGGCAGGGCGAAGCGGCACGTCATCATGAGGGACCTTGTACGGTTTTGAAACAATGGAAGCATTTTCCTGCAAGAGAAATTCCCGCAATACTAAGAGGTACGACATCAAGATTGCAAGACAGTATAAAGAGGTCAGTCGGCTTACCGGAGGAGGAGGCCGATAGAGGCTGAAGGGAAGAACCGGCAGCACAAGGGCGCACTCGACTGCGATCCCAGTCGAGAAGATCTTGTACATCCAGATCTTCAGGATCTCGAAACTAAGGGGATCTCGGTCCTCCCGATTGGGGTCCTTCCTGCCTTCGTACTCGAAGGCTGGCTTCGATCGCTCTTTGATTGGCGCCAGTCGGCTCCTGATGAAGTGCCGAGTGATATGTTCGCCGCGAAGACCCTTTTGCTTCATTTCCAAGATCTTCGCTAGCAGTTTGTTGGATTCATCCCAATCTTGAGCCACTGGCACAGTGCTCCAGGTATGCTTGGGTACAGGGGGAAGGCCGACAAAGGCTGGCAGGCTGGGTTCGAGGTTGCTGATATAGAACCAGCCTGCGTGCCATCCCTTATTGGAAGACTTCAAAGGGAGAGAGAAGTACTCCTTGCGGAGGGATCCGCGGAGTTGGAAGCTTGCCCCGCCGACGATGCAGGGCTGGTCCTTGTTGGGATGCGGCTTAAGATAGAACATGCAACGAAAGAGTTGGAAATGGGGGAGGATGCCGAGGAAAGCCTCACATACATGAATAAAGAGAGCAATGTGGAGCATAGAGTTGGGGTTCATATGATAGAGTCGAAGACCATAATAATCCAAAAGCCCCCTAAAGAACTCGGAAGTGGGGAGGCTGAACCCGCAGTAAAAGAAAGAAGTGAACACGACAAGTTCACCGGTGTTCGGGGTGGGGAAATCTTCACCCGCCGCCGGGCGCCAACCCACGATCTCCTTGGGAGGAAGCACGCCGTGCTTCACCATCTCCTTGAGGGTGGATTCCCTCACATCCGTTGTGGCCCATTGGTCGAAGGGGATCTTCTTTTCATCCGCCATGAACGTGGTTTGGGTGGAAAGTAGATCTGGCCAAAAAGGATGGGGATTTGAGCAAGGGATCTTGGGAGCTGGATGCGGAGGCTAGTTCGTGGCAAAGAGTGAGCTCCTGGGTTGATGGATTCGGGTGCGCGCGAGTCTAGGGTTTTTCGCAAGGAGCTGGTGAACAGTGCTGCGAAAAAAGGAAATTTTTGGAAAGACGAAGTGGCGGGGATGACCTCGAGGCTTTGTAGAAAGATTTGAGGGTTGCGCTAGGTTTTCTCGTGATTGGGCCGAGCCCATGAGAGACCTGCGGCCCAGCTAAGGTGTGGCCCGACGCGTGTCCTTAGGAACTTAAGCGGATGAGCTTAAGCAGATTTGCCTTGGCAATATGCACATGTCCGAATGCCCTATACCTTTGGAAATCCTTTCATACCGCGGTTTGTTTGACTTCATGAGAAACTAACACAATGCAATTTGAAAGGTGACCAACAGCCAAGTTTTTTATAGCTGCCTTGAGGACAAGGGCTGTTTGGTTTTTTAGCATTTGATTGGATGATTATATCAATGCTATTTTTCCACCTTGGTGAAGATCTTTATAGATTGAGACCAGTATTTTGGCAAGAGCTGTTTATTAATTTGGTCATGTTTTTTCAGATGACTGAGAAATTTATTTACCCATGAGGGATGACTAAAATATTTGTTCAGAGATGACTTGGACAAATTCACTCGGACGAGCATGAGCTTGCCGAGTGATGAGATTTTTTATAATTGTTTTAGCATGAGCTAAGTATTTATGAGAATATGATTCTTTTTATTCCTTGACTATGTGCTTAATCATATAGTCGGGGGCTATATCTAATTAGGTACATCGAGAGATGTGCTTAGATATTTAATTTTGAGAATTTTTGGATATTTTCTAGCCCTTCACAGTCTTTGGAGCCACTCGGGAAGATTCAGGCAGAGATGATGGAATCACTCGGCGCCAGAAGCACTCGGCCAAAGAGGTTTTTGGCTGTGTACTGTCTTGGTTTGAAGCTGAGTTGTCTTGTCGACTGAAAAGGACTCGGGGACTACTGTGGAGATTATGGCAATCAGGTATCTACATGGCAAGTTTATCCGATTGGAAATAGGGATAGATTGTACTTGCTATATCTGTAAACCAAATATGACTTGGGTGTTACGTTGCCGATTGAGATAAGGCAACGGCCTATAGTCACGGTTTGGTAAGATTGAGGAAACCGACTTAGAGTAGGACAGGGTTTCCGATCTGTAAGCCCACCTCCCAAGACTATATAAGGGGGGTAAGGGGCGTCCCTTGAGGGAGATGAGTTTTCTGAGTTACAGATCTTGAGATCAATAAAGACACTCGGCGGATCGAATTCCCGAAACAGGAGTAGGGTATTACCTCATGAGAGGGCCTGAACCTGTCTAAACCTTGTTTTCCATCTAACCCATCGAGCTTGGCGATCTTGACTGCACCCCCAATTTTCTATTGCCGAAACCAAGTTTCGACAGGTGTAGACGGTCAGCCACGACTCGGGGTCGGTCTTTCCATCGTACTTCTCGATTCCTGTGGGCTGAAAACCACTCGGCCAATGCACTCGACGCAGGTCCCGAGTGAACGCGGTACCCCGTCGTCGTTGCTGTCGGGCGATCTCCTTCGATCTTCGTGGGAGCGTTGCTCTCGTTCTTGGTAGCGCCGGTCAAGGACTTCCCGCAGATCACTCGGCGGGGTCCTTGGTAGGCTACTTCGGTAGTCGGAATTGTTGCTGCGGCGGACCCAGTCGTGGATGGGTGGTCGTCCATGCCGCTTTTCGCGGGAGTTGACCGATTACTCTTGATGCTTCCGTGTGGCCTCGTGGCGAAGGTCTCTTGACCTAGTGGCCGTCCGATCTTGTTCGGGCCTCTTGTAATCCTTCGACCGCAGCGGCGGAAGTCGGCTTCTGTCAGGCGTCTCTGCGACGGACTCAGTCGGCCTTTGCGCTGAGGTGGATGGAGAGCAGTTGGCTGTGGCTGCGATGATGGTCTTGATCTTGTCCAGGATGGGCGTTACCGTAGCGGGTGCCGTCTCGATAACAGTGTCGAGGAGGGTGAGGGCAGCGACGACGGTTTGTTGAGGCGTCTGGAAGATGTTGGTGTTGTCGACTCGCGTCTGAAGTATGGCCTCGCGAGCAGATCGCCCAGTCGCCCTCAGGTCTCGCTTTCTTCTGTCGGTTTCCTCCTTGCGCCTATTCTCCTCTTCTGCCAGCTTGCGCTCCTGCTCAAGCCTGGCTTGTTCGTCCTCTGCGATCCTGCGGGCCATGGCTGAGTCGGTCTCGGCCACCTCAGCCATGAGAACGTCGAAGCACTTTGGCTCGTAATCCTTGTCGCAGTCGGAGTCGTTGGCCTCGTCCGAGGAGATGCCGTAGAGATCGTCGAAGCCTGAAGAGCTGAGGTACTCATCGAGCTCCGTGGATGAGCATGATCCGAACGGTTGGAGGATGACGGCGACTTACCTTGAGCCCGGGTTGCTTGAATCTGGATCGCTCCAGTCCAGGTTGTAGCTTGATGACGGGGGTTCCTCCGAGTGGGTCGATTTCAATTCGGAGGAGAGGAGTTTGCAATAGACCTCAGCGGCGTTTGGTAACCCAAACGGTGCTGAGAGGGTTTCTCCTCCTGACTGGATTGATTCCGACGGGGAGGTGAGAAGGTGGCTGCAGATCTCAGCGGCGTTTGGTAGTCCAAACGGCGTCGAGTGGATTCCTCCTTCCGAGTGGACGGATTCCAACTTGGAAGTTAGAACTCTGTCGTAGATCTCAGCGTTGTTCGGCAACCCGAACGGCGCCAAAGTGGATTCCTCCTTCCAAGTGGGCGGAACCCAACTCGGAAGTCAAAATTTTGTCGTAGATCTCGGCGTTGTTCTGTAGCTCGAACGGCGCCGAGCGGGTTCCCCCTCCCGACTGGTCCGAATCCGAGTCGGGAAAGGAGAGCTTGTTCAATCCTTCGGCGGCGAAGTCGTCGATGTCCGATGAAGATCCCATCGCGCTTGCTGGCGAGATTGAAGAAGAAATCTTGATGCGCGGGCCCCTACCTGGCGCGCCAACTGTCGAAACTTAGTTTCGGCATTAGAAATTGGGGGTGCAGTCAAGATCGCCAAACACGATGGGTTAAGTGGAAAAGAGGGTTTAGACAGGTTCAGGCCCTCTCGTGAGGTAATACCCTACTCCTATTTCGGGAATTCGATCCGCCGAGTATTGTATTGATCTCAAGATCTCGTGTGTCTAATAGCTCGTATGTGCTTCGTCTTAATCTGATACCCCTCAAGGGACGCCCCTTACCCCCTTATATAGTCTTAAGGGGCAGGTTTACAAGTCGGAAACCCTATCTTACTCTAAGTCGGTTTCCTCAATCTTACCAAGTTATGAATATGAGCCGTTGCCTTATCTAATCGGCAACGTAACACCCAAGTCATAGCCGGTTTACATAATTAGCAGGCGTAACCTATCCCTATTACCAGTCGGATAAGCTTGCCATGTGGGTATCCGATTGCCATAATCTCCACAACATACGCTATATAATCTAGATCAATATTGTTGTCTAACCCTAATCGGCTAGCATCTGTTACTAGACAACAGCCGGTAAGGTTAGATATCAACGTCGGCTTAGATTATATAGTGTATCCACCATCTCGAAAGATTTTCATCGACTTGTTTGGATCTTATACTTCTTTTTATGCTTAGTGCTACATCGGTTGAGTCTAATCTACTAAATAATATCTAAAATCATAATATCTATCTTGTCTCATGATTGCTATTAGAGATAGTATCGGTGTTTCAGCCGATCTTACCTGTTTTAACTATCTTGTTTCTTACATGTTTACTTGATATGCTAAATCTGTCCTTTATATTAAGATCTTACTGTGACGAAATATATTAAGCTTGTTATCGATGTGTTAGGTTATCTTAACACTCGATCGATTCCTGTTTAATGTATTTAATCTATATTGATATCTTAGTATAAAGTAGTATCGGAGTACTAGCCGATACATGTTAAATTTATGACATCGGCTATGCTATAAATAAGTATAATCTTTATCTTAAAGTACTTTTAGACATAAGTGATTTATACTGTCTTGGCACGCTACCGATCTATCCCAATCACTTGGTTTAAACGTATTTCGAGACTTAGATTGTATATTATGAATATCTACAGCCGATCGATTAGATCTAATTTCCCATTGCCGATTCTATGCATACAACATCGGCTCAATATTAAACCATATGTCATCGGCCATTAGTCGATCGGCTATCATTTTCGGACTAACTCTGTTTTATTTCTTTGTTTTTTGTTGGTTGCAGGATCAAACCAACTGGCACGCCTACAAACCTCAAAAGCAAGATTTGGACCTGCACTAGAGTTAAGCGGATCTCTCAGGTCAGTGTGTGATATTTTTACCGTCAACACGCTTTTGGCACGCCCAGTGGGACACGACAAGACATCATGGTGGACATCAAGTCATCTAAAATCGACCCAGAGAACATCATCCCTGTGACCATGGACAAACTCACGCTAGAACAGAAGGCCGAGTTTGAAGAGATGATGAACAAGCTGCAGAACCAGTTTTTGCACTCATTCGTACAAACTCGCTCATACAAGCTACAGTACATGACAATTTTACCATCAACAGCACCTCAGCAGAAGTCGTGGGCTGATATGATTGCCGATGTAATGAGGGAGCAGTTTGGTTTGAAGCCTAAGGATACTGGTAATTTGTATCGGCATCCATATCTGGTGTACTTTGAGAGGGTACCATTGCCAAACCAATACAAGGTACCAGATTTTTTGAAATTCTCAGGGCAAGACAACGTGTCAACTTATGAACATGTTAGTCAATTTTTGGCCCAGTGTGGTGAAGCATCGGCTACTAACGCTTTGAGGGTTAGAATATTCCCTCTGTCTTTGTCTGGATCGGTTTTCACATGGTTTTCATCTTTTCCATATAATTTTGTCAAAAGTTGGGCCAATTTAGAGAAGCAGTTTCATAAGTACTTTTATAGCGGGATCCATGAGATGAAACTGTCTGATCTGATAGCAATCATGCAGAGGCATGATGAATCTGTTAAGGATTACATTCAGAGGTTCAGAGACATGAGGAACAAATGTTACAGCCTGATTTTTTTGGACTCCCAGTTAGCCGATCTTGTCTTCCAAGGTTTATTGATGCCAATTAAGGAAAGGTTTTTGGCTCAAGACTTTGAAAGCCTGCCTCACTTGGCTCAAAAGATAACAACACATGAACAAAGATTTCAAGAAGCCAAGAAAGCTTTTAAAAAGATTAGCCACGTTGCATATACGTCTGAATCTGAAGATGAGGATGATTCCAAAGTAGCAGCAGCTGAATGGGCAAGAAACAAGAAGGTTGTTACATGTCAATGGGTCAAAAATTCGGCCAAGGAGGAAAAATATGATTTTGATATTACCAAGGCTGACAAGATTTTTGATTTGCTACTTTGGGAGAAGCAAATCCAACTTCCTGTTGGCCATGTGATTCCATTGGCTGAGGAGTTGAGAAAAAGAAAACATTGCAAATGTCACAATATTGGATCTCACAGCACCAATGACTGCAAAATTTTCAAACAGTAGATCCAATCGACTATTGAAGCAGGGAAGATTAAATTTGAGGATTCAAAGAAGCCGATGAAAGTTGATGGTAATCCTTTTCCTGTCAACATGATTCACACAAGTGGAAGAGCAGCCGATAGGAAAGATTATCGGTCCAAGAAGCCTAACTCTGTCAGAATCATCGATAAATACTAGAGGAAAAATAACAGATAGGAAGAGAGGTACTATCAGGAGGATGACAGCTTTGATCCCCATTGGAGTTGCGACTTTTTTCAAATTTTGCTGGAATAAAGGGATAAGGCTGCCATCGATAGAAAATTGTCCAGCATGTAGCAATTGTGATGGCGACTATGCTGGAGGTTCAAGCCGATCTTGTCCTAGGGAAAATCGGCTAACGCAGAGGAAGCCGCCTGCTCATTAGAGGTTGGGTCCAATTCATCAGGATTTTGATGAGGATGAAGATGAGACCATGAACCCTCAATGGTGTCCTTCTGGTATTTTTACTAAGAACCAGAAGAGGAGAGTTCAGAGGATGAGCAGGGAACGTTTTCAGGAAGTGCAGGAGGAGATTAATCATCGGCTGAAGAGATAGAAGCAAGAACGCTCAACGAAAGAATGGCGTGTTAAGAGCAAAGTCCTTTCAGCCGATGAGGTCAAAGTTGACAAGGTAAAAAGGTTGGTTAAGCGAAAGGCTGTTGCTTCTGCATCGGTTAACATGGTATTTGTATTACCAACAGAATATGAGGCTAGCCAAGCCGATGCAGATCTTGTTGAAGAATCCTTAACCAAGTTGGTTTTGTTCCCAGAACAAGCTCCTTTGAAAAACCAGAAGTGACAGGGCATCGGCACCTCAAGCCACTATATGTCAAGGGTTTGTCAACGGCAAGCCGATGTCCAAAATATTGGTTGATGGTGGGGTTGCCGTGAATTTATTGCCATACTGTACATTTAAGAAGTTGGGCAAGAGTTTAGATGATCTCATCAAGACCAACATGGTTCTTAAAGACTTTGGTGACAATCCATTGGAAACCAAAGGAGTTTTAAATGTGGAGTTGACAATCGGCAGCAAGACTGATCCTACCATATTTTTTGTCATCGATGGGAAGGGATCATATAGCCTGTTGCTTGGAAGGGATTGGATTCATGTAAATTGTTGTATTCCTTCGACCATGCATCAGAGCCTAATCCAATGGCAAGGTGACAAGGTGGAAATCGTGCCAGCCGATAGGTCAGTTAATATCGCCAGTGCCAATTTAACTCTTTGGAAGATGGATGGAATTGATTGCTTGTTTGGAAAAAATTTGGCAAGGAGATTATCTAAAAGTGTCCGATTGTGACATACAACCAATTAGAGATGAAGAGTCCCAATTATTGCTTTGAGGACATCATGGAGGGTTCAAGTTTCTACACCAAAGATACTGTAGATGATCTTGATGGCAAATTGGGACAAGACTTCATGTCAGCCGACGATTTGGAAGAAGTTGATATAGGTTCTGGAGTGTCACATACCCAAATCGGGGTTAGAAAAATTTTGTAAAACCAAATAAAAATAAGGTTTCTCATTTTTGTGAACCAAAAATTTTCTTTTTAACTTAGGTGAGACCATCCTGGACCTTTGCATAAAAAAGAATTTTGAGAAACAAATTAAAACTTTTCATTTATAACCTAGGACAAAATGCAAACTCATGTGAAAGCACACATAGTATCATAAAACATGCTTTGACTTGAGTCATTTGTGTGTATTTGGATTTTCAATTTGTATTTCATAATAGGTCTCATGAATAATAACTATAACTAGGCTCTAGATAAATAACTAAACCATTTGGGCCTAATGCTCACTAGAGGAATGTTAACATAGTGACCATACACCTGAGAATATATCAACATTGCTAATAACAAGCCTCACTAAATTAAACGGACCACTCATCTGAAGACGTGTCACAAACATGGAGATGAATAAATAAATTACCTCATATGGGAAATAATCTACCTTCATTACCTTCATAAGCATCCTCCCAACCCAAAACCTAAGTGAATAAATTGTGTGTGTGTGTGTGTGTGTGTGTATATATATATATATAAAGTAGAGATCTATGCTATAGGAACTGAAATCAAACATAATAACATCACCTCATGTTAGGAGAAGTCCAAATAAAATCTCTTATGACGATTTAGATGAATTTACCA
Source organism: Oryza australiensis (assembly GCA_019925245.2). Taxonomy (NCBI): domain Eukaryota; kingdom Viridiplantae; phylum Streptophyta; class Magnoliopsida; order Poales; family Poaceae; genus Oryza; species Oryza australiensis. The sequence goes on from JAIFGZ020000478.1 coordinate 3,133,230, forward strand.
AAATGGGAACACCTATACATAAAAACGGGACCTAATTTTCTAGAACAATCCATGCAAGATAAAATTGTGGAAAAATTTCATGAAGGTTCCAAAGGTTATGAGAAACACAAATATAATTTTTTAACAATTTAATAATTAGTTTGAAGCACCAAACAAATTGGACAAAAACAGACGAATAATAGGCAAATTAGTATCCCTATCGGCTAAAAAATACAACTTGCCTAAAAATAAATTAAAATGCACATAAGTATATATAGTAAATAATGTATTCAAATATTAGGTTAAATTCCATGAATAAATATAATTTTTCCAGAATTTTTCTCCTCAGTTTAGGTCCCCTAAAAATTCAAACTAGTTCCTAGATACCCCATCTTTGTTTAATTACTGAGAGTAAAATACAAATGATTTTTGAATGCAACCAAAGAAATGGAAACTAGATAAACTCCTATACCTCCAATAAAAATTTCACTAATTTACCATGTCCACAGATTAAACTATGAAACTATGCATGTGTTCCTATTTCTTCCTCCGTCATCCTCCGCCCTCACCTCCAGGCACTTCGACCCCTCCAACTTCCTCCATGACCACTTCACCGGCCTCCTCTCTAGTGGCGCCACCATCCAGATCATCCTCGAGGGCTTGACCGCCTCCCTCCCCAGGGCCGGCACCGGGATCAGCCTCGGCGACTACTTCGTCAGCTCTGGCCTCGAGCAGCTCATCCAGCAGCTCGCTGAGAACAACCCCAACCGCTACGGCACCCCTTGTTAACGACCAAATTTGGAAACCTAACACCCGGGTTTGAAACAAAGATTGAAGCAGAATTGAAGAAGAAACGTGATCTGAGAAGAGATGGAATCAAAATCGGCTAAGTTCGAATCGGCTACGGAGCCCGTCGGCTGAGAGCGAGTCGGACTAAGACAACGGATAGCCGATTCTGGGTCAAGGTGAAGTGGGACCGTTTCCGATGAAAGTGCTTAAAGATAAATAGAAGGTTCGGTTCCCAATTTGCGCGTTAAAAGATATTGCCATCTACGGATAGAGTCCTGTAACGACAATTGTATCTGTAAATTAGAAGTTTGTTTAGATTGATTATTGTAATGCGGCATGGGACCATATCCCGGGATATTGTCATATTTTAAATAGTAGATTAGATAGAGACCGTGGTTCGCACGGATAATGTTATTCTTGGGTATAAATAGGACCCGAGGTCCCTGTAAATCATATCAACACACATTCAATACAACTTTCAGCGCATCGCCTCCTATTTACTTTAGACGAACAATTGATCCGGCTTCGAGCTGCATCGTTTCGATCCCCGATTTAAGGTAAATGTTTGTCATTAGTGGTGTATCTCATCGAATTTAGTGCTTTCATCGCTATGATACTCTAAATTCGATGATTTATGCTGTGCTAGTTATCATATATCACATATAATCTAGAACAATGTTTAGATCTATCTCGACATCGGCTCATTTCTGTCAAGAATCAGCAACCGATAGAGTTAGATTTAAGGCTTGGCCTAGATTATATGCGATATCCACCGTCTCGAGGTATTTACATCAGCTACAGTAGATCTGATTGTTCTTTTTATACTTAATGTTACATCAATATTGATCTATTAAGCCGTTTTTAGAGCTTTTATGATCTTTTCGGCTAGATGTACATGTTTAGAGACAGTGCTGGGGTTTTAGCCGGCCTTATCTGTTTTAATATTCTTTTTGATATATTCACTATCAGGTTTATTAAAACCGCCTCTTATATTAAGATCTTGCTCTAGTTAAATGCCCTAAGCCAGAATCAGCCTGTTAGCCACAGCCGACAGCTGACTGATCTAGGTTTAGCGCATTTAGCTTAGATCAATATGTTTTCATAAGATGAGTCGGAGTATTAGCCGATTCATAGTTAGACTTACGGTATCGGCTAGGCTGTTAAAACATATATCTATTATCTCATTGTATATTTGGATTAAGTGGTTAATACTGTCTCGGCGCAGCCGATCTATTCTAGTCACTTAGTTTAAATGCACTTTGGGATATAATATATATGTAAATTGACTCTCACAGCCAATCCAGTAGGATCTAACCTAACACTTAACGCATATATCTTTATTTTTCTTGTTGGTTAAAAGATCAAACCAGCGCACGCCACATGTCGGCACGGGTAGCCGAGAAGGACACCGCTGGAGCTAAGCACGCGTGAGAGAAATTTCTCATCAACACGCTTCTTGGCACGCCCAGTGGGACTATCTCTGTCAACTCGGCTAGGACGCATCGACGCAGCTGACAAGATGGTCGACCTCAAGAGCCCCAGCATTTCTCAGGACAACATCGTGCCTGTAAAGATGGAACAATTGTCGGCTGAACAACAAGCCGGCTACAAAAAGATGGTAGCAGAGCTTCAAGGCAACTACCTACAGTCGTTCACCCAGACAAGGTCTGGGGCTATGCACCAAAAGCACAAGTTCAGCACGGACGAACTCAAGGTGTCCTCCTCCAGTGGATCAAAAGGCAAACAGAAGGCAGAGGAGCCGATCCAAGAACAAGATGATTCGGGCCTGCATACTTTCCAAGACCAAATTGATTCGGCTGTCCACCATACGCTGGTCAACCAGAGTGGCATTCTGTTAACGCCAAAATTTGGTAAACCCCGAAGTCCTTATCGGCTAAGGGTTAGTATCGGCTCGAAGCAGAATCGGCTAAGAGTTTTGCGACAGCCGATGGAGGATCCATATTTCCAGCAGTCGGGTTCTTGTTAGATTCGGTTTGAGAAGATCTTATCTAAAAGAAACTGAGTCCAGGGAGGATACGACATGTATCTATTAATTAGGAAGAAGTTGTTAGTTTCCTATTTTATCTTTAGGAAAGTCTGTTTTTGTAATCTGTTAGGATCTTTGTCATCCTATGGGTATAAATATGTAAGCCCAGGGTTCATGTAAAGAATATATCTCGATCAATACAACCTCGAAGCATCTCCACCTTTCACTTTTCTAGTTTGTTCTTCATCCGGCGAGACTTGGCACTTTGACGCGGGCTGCATCGGCTTCGATCTCCAGTGAAGGGGTAAGTCCAAAGTTTCGTCGGCTCGGGCAATCATATTGGTTACGTCGGCGTCGTCCAAGGCTGCATCGGTACATTCGATCTCTTGGATTGCTTCGGTTCGATTGATATCTTTGCCTCGAATATTTATCATATGTCTCGTTGAATCTAATTTTAGTATATCGATTTGGCTCTATTGTCTCTCATTTTAGGGTTTCTACCGATACCGGTTAAATCGTTATATTAGATTAGATTGGTTTAGGCATCTACCACCCTGAAAATCAGCCAAGGGCTTGATTGTCTAGATATTGCGTTTTTTTCATACTTAGTGCTGCATCAGTTTGAATCTGCTAAGTCGTGATTAGAACCGTAATCTCTAGCCTGCCTGTTGGTTGCCACTAAGGGTTTCATCGGGGTTTCAGCCGGTGAGGTATCCATATTTCGCATAAGCTTGCAAGGATTGCACACAAGTTGGATCTAGCCGATTGCACCAGAGGCTTCATTGAATGTTTAATCATTTGGATTTAATGACATCGGGCTTCCAGCCGATGTGTGCTTTAATCTTTAAATCAACATTTGTTTTATCATGTGATTGCTTCGTGCTATATTACATTGCTACATCGTCATGTTATCATTGGTCGATCGCCTTTATATAAATATTTGCTCAGCGCACAACCAATGGATTGTAACACCATCGGCTGGCATTGGCGTCGGCTGGAATTGCGCCATCAGCTTATCAGCCGATCAATTAGTTTTTGGGTATCGGTCTATCGACCGGTATGATTTATGTTATGCTGTTTTGCATAACTTGTCAGTAGGAGGATCAAACTGACTGGCACGTCCACGCTTCATCTATTCTAGGACCTGCACTGGAGCTAAGCAGATCTCCCAGGCCGGCGTGTTGATTTTTTGCATCAACACATTTTTTGGCATGCCCAGTGGGACTGTGTTTGTGACAACAAGATTTTTACACGGTTCTTGGGACCTACAATTGCCGCAAGATGTCTGATAAAGAAGTCAAGGCCGAAGAAGAACAATCTCTCAAGCTGATGAATGAAGATAGGGAACAACCGACTGAGCCGATGGATGATGAGACACTTCAAGAGATGGTTGATAGCGTCATTCATCGTGCTGTGTTTGATCAATCTGGAGTTTTGATGAATACATTGTATGGTTTGATCGAGGAAACAATTCCTAAGGTAATTGCTTTAAGAAGTCAGCATGAGGGGCAAATTGGTGAGCAATCTCAACACTATCGGCAATAGCAAAATTGGCTCGGGGGGCAAGTTGATCGATATCAGTATGAAGAGCCACATCATCAATATCGGCCAGCGAAAATTCGAAGATATCCGTCCAAAGAGGATTGGGCCGATATAGTTGCAAAGGTAATGGAGAAGCAGTTTGGAATTAAACGTAAAACTCAAATTTCTGTGTATCGGCCGCCATATCCTGAGTGGTTTGATGGAGTTCCACTTCCAAGCCGATACAAGGTTCCAGATTTCTCCATGTTTTCATGGAAAGATGGTATATCCACAATGGAACACATCAGCCGATTCTTAGCTCAAATTGGGGAAGCATCGGCTGAAGAAGCTCTGAAGGTTAGGCTTTTTCCATTGTCTTTGACTGGATCAGCTTTTACATGGTTTTCATCATTGTCACCGAATTCCATCAGAAGTTGGGCCGATCTTGAAAAGCAGTTTCATATGTACTTCTTTGCTGAGGTTAGCGAGTTGAGGCTTGCAGATTTGATATCAGTTAAACAGCAAGAAGGGGAATCGGCTAAGGAATACATTCACTACAGGCCCCAGACGCCACCACCGTTGTATCGGCAAGCACCCGTACCATATGATCAATATGAGCCGATACAGCAGGACAACCGGACGTGGGCCGATTTGATTGCGGACGTCATGCGCGATCAATTCGGCCTCAAGCCAAAGGACTTAGGGAACATGTATCGGTATCCTTATCCGGAGCATTTCGAGCGACTTCCATTGCCCAATCGGTACAAAGTCCCAGACTTCTCAAAATTCTCAGGGTAGGACAACGTGTCAACCTATGAGCACGTCAACCGATTCTTGGCGCAGTGCGGCGAAGCATCGGCTACAGATGCCTTGAGAGTTCGACTATTCCCATTGTCTCTTTCGGAATCGTCCTTCACTTTGTTCTCTTCATTGCCTTACAACTCAATTCAGAGATGGGTCGATCTCGAAAAACAATTTCATAGCTACTTCTACACCAACAACCATGAAATGAAGTTGTCGGACCTCACCAGTATCAGGCAGAAGCACAACGAGTCAGTTAAAGACTAAATTCGACGCTTTAGAGAGATAAGGAACCGATGCTATAGCCTGGTGCTGTCGGACGCCCAGCTAGCCGATTTGGCCTTCCACGGCCTGATCGCGCCGATCCGTGAACGATTCTCTGCTCAGGACTTCGACAGCCTGGCGCATCTGGCACAGAAGGTGATGGCCCATGAGCAAAGGTTTCAAGACACCAGAAAGGCCGTCAAAAATATAACTCAAGTCATCGTTGAATTAGACTCCGATTCCAGCAACGATGACGTAGAGGTGGCGACAGCCGAATGGGCCTAGAATAAAAAGGCCATCGTCTGTCAGTGGTTGCTGAAGACGGCGAAAGAGGTGAAATATGATTTCGACATCACCAAGGCCGACAGGATCTTCGATCTATTACTCAAGGAGAAGCAGATCCAGCTTCCTGAGAACCATGTGATCCCATCGGCTGATGAACTAAAGAAGAAAAAATATTGCAAGTGGCACAACTCTACATCCCATGCCACTAACGACAGTAAGGTCTTCAGGCAACAGATCCAGTCGGCAATAGAGGCCGGGAAACTCAAGTTTGCCGATTCTACTCGGCCTATGAAGGTAGACGACAACCCCTTCCCGGTCAATATGGTTCAGGCCGGCCCCAGGCAAGCTGACCGGCAGCACAGAATGACGTACAGCTTAGCCGAAACATTAGAAGGGGTCAAGGCAGAGGGTAAGCCGACTAGAAGCCAAGTCGCGCCAATCAACATGGTGCGCCCCGTTGCCCGATCGGCTGATCGACGGCCGATCAACACGAACGGTCGACGCCACTTCCAACAGCAACCTTGGTGGGAAGAGGCTTGATTTGAAAGATTTTATCGGCAAGAGCCAGAAATGCGAGGTCGCCGGTACGACAGGAATCACGATCGGCTAGGGCCGATCCATGAAGACTTCTTCGACGAAGACGAGAACAATGACTACTACGACGAAGGAGAGGCCGACGATGAAGAATCGGCCAACCCCAAATGGTGCCCCTCGGCCTCTTCACCAAAACGCGAAACGAAGAATTCAAAGGCTAAAGCGTGAAGGAAGGGAAGAAGAAGTTAGGCAGATGTTCAAAGAACAACGCCGTCGGCTGGGTAAAATCAAGAGGCGATGGATCCCCAAAAAGAAAATCGCCATAGCCGACGAGGAACAGACCAGAGAGAGTTCAGCCGATCGAGCCAGAAGGGCAGCCAAAGGGAAAGACAAAGTCTCTGCATCAGTCAATATGGTATTCATATTGCCAGCCGAATTTGGTGTTCCTGAAGCCAATGCAGACAATATCGAGGATGCCTTGGTCAAGCTAGCACTGTCCCAGGATCAAGCAATTTTCGACAAGCCAGAGGGGACCGAAAATCGGCATCTCAAGCCGCTATACGTAAAAGGTTTCATCAACGGCAAGCCGATGTCAAAAATGCTAGTGGATGGGGGAGCCGCAGTAAACCTTATGCCCTATGCAACATTCAGGAAATTGGGAAAGGGAGCCGAAGACCTGATTGAGACTAACATGGTACTAAAAGACTTCGGCGGCAACCCATTAGAGACCAAGGGCGTATTGAACGTCGATCTGACCGTCGGCAACAAGACCGTACCCACAACCTTTTTTGTCATCGACGGGAAGGGGTCTTACAGCCTGCTGCTCGGGAGGGACTGGATACATGCCAACTATTGTGTCCCTTCCACTATACACCAGTGTCTACTTCAATGGGACGGCGACAAGATAGAGATTGTACCAGCCGACAGGTCAGTAAGCATCGCCAATGCTGATTTGCCACTCTGGGAAATTGATGGCATTGATCGTTTGTCCGGGAAAATCTGGCAAGCCGATTTTCTAAAAGTGTCTGATTATGCCATACAGCCGATTGGAGACGACGAGCCGCAGCTGCTGCTTTGAGCAAGACGTCGTGGAGGGCTCGAACGTCTACGGCATGGACACCGCAGACGAAGACGATGGCAAGCTAAGGCAAGGTTTTACATCGGCCGACGAGTTAGAAGAAATAGACATAGGCTCTGGGGACAGGCCTAGGCCGACGTATATTAGCAGAAATTTATCTTCTCATTGTAGATCCCAGCTTATTGATTTGTTAAAAGAATATAAAGATTGTTTTGCTTGGGAGTACTTCGAGATGTCTGGTCTTAGCCGATCTATAGTCGTTCATCAACTGCCAATCAAGGCAGGCTATCGGCCATTCAAACAACCTCCCAGGAGGTTCAAAGCCGATATGTATGATGCGATCAAAGCCGAAATAACTCAGCTATATGATGCTGGATTCATTCGGCCTTGACGATACGCCGAGTGGGTCTCAAACATTGTCCCAGTATTGAAAAAGAATGCAAACTTAGGGTATGCATCGATTTCAGAGACTTAAATAAGGCTATCCCCAAAGATGAATACCCAATGCCTATAGCCGATTTGCTCGTAGACGCTGCATCAGGCTACAAAATCATCAGCTTTATGGATGGCAATGCAGGCTACAATCAAATTTTTATGACCGAAGAGGACATTCACAAAACTGCTTTTCGATGTCCTGGGGCAATCGGCTTATATGAATGGGTCGTTATGACGTTTGGGCTGAAAAAATGATGGGACAACATATCAACGGGCCATGAATTATATCTTCCACGACATGATCGGCTCTCTGGTGGAGATCTACATCGACGATGTCGTCGTCAAGTCCAGGGAGATAGAGGACCACATAGCCGATCTAAAACAGGTTTTGGAGCGGACAAGAAAATATGGCCTAAAGATGAATCCGTTGAAGTGCGCGTTCGGCGTGTCAGCCGGGCAATTCCTAGGGTTTCTTGTTCATGAAAGAGGAATTAAGGTTATGCCAAGAAGCATCAACGCTATCAAGACGATACAACCTCCAAAGGATAAGAAGCAGCTTCAATCATTGATCGGCAAAATCAACTTCATTAGGCGGTTCATAGCCAATCTTTCAGAGAAGATGGAACTGGGCACACCACTGCTTCAGCTTAAGGCTGATCAAGCATTCACATGGGGGGCAGAGCAGCAGAAGGCCTTGGATAATATCAAGAGTTATTTAAGCTCGCTTTCAGTTTTAATGTCTCCATGAAAGGGAATATTGTTCAAGCTGTACCTGTCAGCCGATGACAAGTCAATCGGCTCAGTTCTAATCCAAGAGATTGAGGGCAAAGAAAAAGCTATCTTCTATCTCAGCCGACGGCTGTTGGACGCAGAAACAAGATATTTACCAGTGGATAAGCTATGCCAGTGCCTATATTTTTCATGTACGAAGTTAAGGCATTATCTGTTATCCAATGAGTGCACAATAATATGTAAGGCCGATGTCGTCAAATACATGCTATCGGCTCTAGTTTTAAAAGGGTGGATTGGAAAGTGAATTTTTGCCTTGACAGAATTTGATCTGAGGTATCAAGCACCCAGGGCAGTTAAAGGACAAGTTATAGCCGATTTTATCGTGGAGCATAGAGATGACTCAATCGGCTCAATCGAGATTATGCCTTGGACATTGACATTTGATGGCTCGGTATGCACCAACGGCTGCGGTATCAAATTGGTCATTATTTCTCCTAGGGGGGCAAGCTTTGAATTTGCTTTTTCTATCGACCCCCATGCTACAAACAATCAGGCCGAGTACGAAGCAGTGCTCAAGGGGTTGCATCTTCTCAGAGAAGTCGAAGCCGACACCATAGAGATAATGGGGGATTCACTATTGGTCATCAGCTAGTTGTCAGGGGAGTATGAATGCAGGAATGACGCGCTGATGGTCTACTATCAACAATGCCGAGAATTGATGGATAGCTTTCGGCTAGTTACACTAAAACACATCCCTAGAGAGGGCAGAATACAGAAGCCAATAATTTAGCTCAAGGGGCATCAGGCTACAGGCCGATGATCAGAGAAGTCGAGATAGAAGTCGCTGCCATGACAGCCCATGATTGGAGGTTTGAGGTCTACAGCTATTTACAGAACCCCTCTCAATCGGCTTCAAGGAAATTGCAATACAAGGCTTTAAGATATGTGTTGCTCGACGAAGACCTCTACTATCGGACGATTGATAGTGTGCTGCTCAAGTGTCTTAGTGCCGATCAAGCTAAGGTGGCTATCGGAGAAGTACATGAAGGGATATGCGGCACGCATCAATCAGCTCACAAGATGAAGTGGTTGCTTCGGAGGACAGGATATTTTTGGCCAACGATGCTGGAGGACTGTTTCAAGTATTATAAAGGCTGCCAGGATTGTCAAAAATTCGGCACCGTGTAAAGAGCACCAGCATCGGCTATGAACCCAATCATAAAGCCTTGGTCGTTCAGAGGATGGGGTATTCACATGATCGGCCAGATCAATCCACCCTCAAGCAAAGGGCATAAATTCATTCTGGTGGCAACAGATTATTTTACAAAATGGGTGGAGGCAATTCCTTTGAAAAAGGTTGATTCCAGGGACGCAATCGAGTTTGTTAAAGAACATATTATCTACCGATTTGGCGTCCCACAAACAATAATAACAGACCAGGGATCTATCTTCATATCGGACGAGTTTGTTCAGTTTGCCGACAGCATGGGGATCAAGTTACTTAATTCTTCACCATACTATGCACAGGCCAACGGGCAAGCAGAGGCTTCAAACAAAAGTTTTATCAAACTAATAAAGAGGAAGATTTCTGAGTACCCTAAGCAATGGCACAACCGATTAGCCAAATCACTGTGGGCCTATCGGATGGCATGCCATTGATCTATCCAGGTCCCTCCATACAAGTTGGTCTATGGACACGAAGCAGTATTGCCATGGAAAAATATCATCGGCTCAAGACGGATTGAGCTATAAGATCAGCTCACAGCCGATGATTACTATCACTTGATGGTGGACGAATTAGAGGACCTAGTTTTATCAAGGATGAGGGCCTTGGAAAGAGTAACAAGGGATAAAGAACGAGTAGCCCATCATTATAATAAGAAAGTCGTACCTTAGTCTTTTGAGGAGGGCGAACTCGTTTAGAAATTGATATTGCCGATTGGATCAAGAGATAATAAATTCGGCAAGTGGTCACCAAATTGGAAAGGGCCGTTCAAGATCCACAAATACGTCTCTAAAGGAGCTTATATGCTAGAGGGTTTGGATGGAGAAGTGTTTGGAAGGGCCTGAATGGCAAGTATTTAAAGAAATATTATCCAAGTGTATGGATCAACTCATGATTCGGCTCTATTCGTTCAGCCGATTTGTGTTAGCCGATGTCTTGTCTTGAGCAAGCATCGCCTTTAGGTAATTTTCAAGCCAAGTTTTTCCCCTAGTTCCCTACAATCGACTGGTGGTGGCCGACGGTTACGACAACAGGACGCAAGTGTGTTAAGTTCAAAATTTCATCGACATCAAAGACATCAACAAAATTAGGGGGGCATATATATACAACGATCACGATTAAGAAGGCAGACAGCAGCAAAATTTACAATCACGATTAAGAAGGCAGACAGCAGCAAAATTTTTCAAGCTTTCAACGCATTTTGAAAACAATCATGATATTAAATGATGCAAGGGTGGGCCGACCACATATAGTTAATTACAGACCGGCAGAGTCGATTACACAAAATTCTTTTAGTGCTGAGCCGAAGTCTATTACATCAGATCGGCAGTCTAAGCCGATTACACAAGATCTTTTCAGTACATCCTAAGTTTACTACATCGGTTACTCGGCTAGGAATGCATCTATGGCCGATAGCGCTGCAGCTTGAATCGCCTTGATTTCATCGATAACAGCTTGGTCTTCGGCGTCGGAGCCAGGGATCACCTTGGCCGATTTATGGGGTTCTTTTAGGTGCTTGATGGCGGCCTTTAGCTTGCCTGTTTGGTCCTCGGTGGCTTTAGGCAAATCAGCTAGCATTTTTTCTTCGGCTACGATGTTGGCTCGGCATTGCTCTAGCCGTTGCAGCAGGTCAGCTTCTTCGGCCCTCAAACTGGTGATCCGAGCCTAAGATGTGGTAGGGCCGGCCTTCAGCTCATTCCGTTTTATCTTCTCGGCCTCCACTCTCTTGACTGCGTCATTGATCTTGGCCATCACATCGGCTTGGGCAAGCCTTTCAATCATTCTTTGCATCGCACGCCCAAGCCTTGGCCGATGCTGATCAATACAGACGGCGGCGGACATCTTGGTGGCGAGATCTTCGGGGAGTTGGCCTTCGATTTCAAAGAATCGGCACCTGGCCAATCCGCACTCCTCCACCAGCCTGTTCACATCGATGTCCAGCCGACGGCGTATGTCTTGAAGTTTCTCTTTGAGCTCGTCGGCTAGGGCTTTGTTTGGACTGGTGGCTTCCCCTTCCTCATCCCCAAGGAATTCCTTGATGTCGAAGGAAAGCAGGTCGGCCAAAGGCTGCACAAAGGGAATAACAGGTTTAAGCTGTGATTGAAATGGCCAATTGTTCGAAGTATTATGAGAGGAAAAAGAGGGATCAACTTACTCTTGCTGCGGGCATCGGATCGGCTTCTTTTTCAGCTTCGGGCGGGTTGACGAGGGCAATGTCTTCTTCGGTAGGGTTGCCGCTTGAGGTTGCTGCATCAGCTCGTTCGTTGGTCGGCTCTGTGACGTCCCTAGCCTCTTGACCACCTACGGCCGACGCCGTGTGTTCGCTCGACGCCTGGGGGCAGCCGATGGAGGTGGAGAAGGCTGCAAGAGACAAGTGTTAAATGTCAAGTCGGCTGGGATCAGAAAGCTAAAATGTAAGCTGAGGGAAATGGTTACCATTGAGGCACGGCGCGGAGGATGGCGAGCCAGCTTTTTGACATGTGCAAGATACATTTGGCTAAGTACAAGATAGTGTTATGTTAAAAACTGAATATAACAAGATAAAGGATTACCATTGTTTCTTCGCGGGAGGGCTTAGAGCGCGGTGTCGGTGGAGGGTTTAGCAAGTTGTGGCTCGAATTGCTCGATTCGGCTGCCTCTCCGATAGCTGCTGACATCTCTTCATCTGTGAACTCCTCGTTTAGGACTTGGTCGACGTTGGGGTCTATTGACGGGAGGCTGTTAGCTGGTGCGATCGGTTGTTTCTTCTTTTGCTTCTTGGCCGATGCAGCTGATGGCTTCATGCTTGGAGTGGCTCTTTTTTGCCGGGCCAGCGGCTGGCACGTCTGTCCATGCAGCAAGTTCTTCAGTTTGGGCGCATCCCAGCCGATGGCCGATGGAGCTAGCCCGCACCCATTCGACAGATCGCCTGGGCGGTATTCGACAGGGATGCCTGAGTTGCTCACCGTCGGCCGTTCAGTTTCAGTCACCTGCGAGAAAATAAAAGAGGATTTTTTCTGTAAGTGTTGACAAATTAAATTGGCTGATAATCTGAAAGGAAGAGTAACTTGAAGTGCGAGACTTACTAAAGAGATTTCATCCGACAGCAGCAGAGTGATGAAGTGGGAAGATCTCTCGTGAAAGATGTGGTGTTTGATCTCGACCCACCAACGGTCATAGGCTGTGCTCTTCTTGTATGCTAGCACCATGTCACCAATACTGCCGAGAGGGGGACCGGCTATGTTCATCAATTTGCTAACGATTGGGGTCTGGTCCACTATTCCCCTTGTCTCAATCTTATCGGCATAATAACAGCCGATGGGCAGTTGCCCAAGTCCTAACTGCCGGGCACCCGACATAGGGTAATAAAACTCATAACTTTGGGTCACTGATTGGCCCTGGTGGATCCCAGTCAGCAGGATGCAAGGACTGATAGCAGTGGTGAACAAATCCCTGCACTTGGGGTAGTCGTCCGAGTTGATCTCTTCCAGGTTGAATTCGATGGGAAGCTTGAAGAGTGGCTGATCCATGTAAAAGTACCAGATGCGGTTGTTCTTTGCACACCCGTCGTAGAAGGATACAAACCACTCGGCTAGCAGTTTGGCCGATTGCTTTGACCCGGCGTGCATGGCTGCTGCTTCTCCATAACTTAGACACCTGGTGGTGGTGACCTCATTTCCCTCATCATCTTCGATCGGCTCTAAACGCGAGAAGCGTGCTTTGGTCAAAGGTGGCTGACCATCTATTTTTTGGGTCATCAAGACCAGCCAGATCTGAAGGAACCACCAGGGACCTCCGGTGTTGACAGAGGCATTGGTGGCTATCTTAGCAACTGCTTGATGGAGGGTTTGATATAGGTGGCCGAGGAGATACTTTCCCAAAGGGATTTTTCTTTTCTCCACCAAGACCTCAACTACGATCTGCCAATTGGCAGTCGGCCCACAGCTCGAGCCACAGAACAGGAATTTTTCTAACCACGTCATGAGAAAATGCGGCGTGTTCCCTAGGGCCGACTGGTCCTTCCTTCATGTTCATGGACACATAGCCGCTCCATCCTCCTATGGCTTTTGTTTTGAATTGGTGTTGACTTTTCCTATACAGTTCTAGCCCAGTGGTCATAATTACGTCGGCCAGGGTGACTGTCATTGGGCCTTGTTGAAACATGAAGGCATTGAGGGTGTCATTCCAGAAGTATGTTGCAGCCGACATCATTGGTTCATTTTTTTGCATATCGGCCATTGACAGAGATAGGCATTGAGCTATTCCTACCTCTTCCCAGTGGGTTTGCTTGGCCGATTGCATCCTCTTATACCATTCAGGCCAGGATTTGTCCATGGATGGCCAAGACTTAAAAGTTCCAGACCAATGGCTCAAAGAAAGTTTCTTCATATTGTAGGGCATCCTATCGGTTTCGGCTATGATTATCTCGGTGGGGTCCTGGTTGCCGATAGGCCCTAGGAAGTATCTGTTTTGCTGAACAAGGGTGGGGATGGCTATTTGATGGGACAAGTGCTACAATCGGAAAGAAGAACAAATTTATAAATGAAAAACCCTAGAATTCGAATCTATAAGTTCAGGCGGAAGAGAAAGGGTTTTGGGCCGATTAGGGCATACCTCGGGGAACTCGCGAGGCGGTGGCGATGCGGCGCGGTGCGGCGGAGGAAGTCATTGTGTGACTGGAGATTGCCGGAGGAGGGGATCGCCGGTGCGGGTCTTGAGGGTTGTACGAGTCGCCGGAGAACTCAAAGGTTGCTGAGGTGGCTGCTTGTTTGTGAAGGCGTGACACGTGTGATGGCCGCGGGGGCGGTATTTAAAGAGTTTTGTGAACGGCCGAAACAGAGTCGTGCTAGGATTGTGCCTTGGATTTGAATCACCTAAAATCCGCAACATTGCGTATCGCGGACTTGGGGGGCATGTGTTAACAACCAAATATGGAAACTTAACTCCCGGGTTTGAAACAAAGATTGAAGCGGAATTGAAGAAGAAACGTGATCTAAGAAGAGATGGAATCAGAATCGGCTAAGTCCGAATCGGCTACGGAGCCCGTCGGCTGAGAGCGAGTCGGACTAAGACAGCCGATAGCCGATTCTGGGTCAAGGTGAAGTGGGACCGTTTCCGATGAAAGTGCTTAAAGATAAATAGAAGGTTTGGTTCCCAATTTGCGCGTTAAAAGGTATTGCCATCTACGGATAGAGTCCTGTAACGGCAATTGTATCTGTAAATTAGGAGTTTGTTTAGATTGTTTATTGTAATGCCGCATGGGACCATATCCCGGGATATTGTCGTATTTTAAATAGTAGATTAGATAGAGACCGTGGTTCGCACGGATGATGTTATTCTTGGGTATAAATAGGATCTGAGATCCTTGTAAATCATATCACACAATCAATACAACCTTCGGCGCATCGCCTCCTTTTTTCTTTAAACGAACAATTGATCCGGCTTCGGGCTGCATCGTTTTGATCCCCGATTTAAGGTAGATGTTTGTCATTAGTAGTGTATCTCGTCGAATTTAGTGCTTCCATCGCTATGATACTCTAAATTCGATGATTTATGATGCGCTAGTTATCATATATCACATATAATCTAGAACAATGTTTAGATCTGTCTCGACATCGGCTCGTTTCTGTCAAGAATCAGCAATCGATAGAGTTAGGTCTAAGGCTTGGCCTAGATTATATGCGATATCCAGTCTCGAGGTATTTACATCAGCTACAGTAGATCTGATTGTTCTTTTTATACTTAATGCTGCATCAATATTGATCTATTAAGTCATTTTTAGAGCTTTTATGATCTATTCGGCTAGATTATATGTTTAGAGACAGTTCCGGGGTTTCAGCAGGCCTTATCTGTTTTAATATTCTTTTTGATATATTCACTATCAGGTTTATTAAAACCGCCTCTTATATTAAGATCTTGCTCTAGTTAAATGCCCTAAGCTAGAATCAGCCTGTTAGCCATAGCCGGCATCCGACTGATCTAGGTTTAGCGCATTTAGCTTAGATCAATATCTTTTCATAAGATGAGTCGGAATATTAGCCGATTCACAGTTAGACTTACGGTATCGGCTAGGCTGTTAAAACATATATCTATTATCCCATTGTATAGTTGGATTAAGTGGTTAATACTGTCTCGGCGCAGCCGACCTATTCTAGTCACTTAGTTTAAATGCACTTCAGGATAGCATATATATGTAAATTGACTCTCACAGTCGATCCAGTAGGATCAAACCTAACACTTAACGCATATATCTTTATTTTTCTTCTTGGTTAACAGATTAAACCAATTGGCACACCCTGTACAGCATAGGTAGCCGAGAAGGACCTGCATTGGAGCTAAGCAGATCTCCCAGGCCAGCGCGTGAGAGAAATTTCTCATCAACACCCCTCCAACCGTCAAGTCTGCCATCGCCGTGCTCCCTGACGTTGCCATCCCTGCTGACATTATGACCGCCGATGGAGGGGCCCAGTGCGCCGTCTGCATGGACGACTTCCACCTCGGAGCCGCCACCAAGAAGCTCCCCTGCAAACACGTCTTCCACAAGGATTGCATTCTTCGCTGCCGCTAAGGCAGAGCAGCTCAAGAGCATTGTGTCGACAGTCCAGGCGTTCGTCCGTGGCGTCATCCGCAACCACTGTTCATCGCCGAGGAGGACGTCGTCATCATTGCCGATTTACTTCTTCTCCGCATCTTATTTGCTTGTCCGTGCTATCATCGTCGTTCCAAAGCTTTTCAGTGCCGCCGGGACCTTCTGCCGTTCTAACCGCCGCCTACACTACACCGACCTCCACTAGCCGAGGTAAGTAGAAAAATGGATTCGTGATGACGCGCACTACATTTTCTCTTTTGACCTCGACCCCAACCGAGCCACCAATTGACGCCGGTGAACTCGCTAGCCCACGACAAAAGCTCCAACAAAACCGATTTGTTGTCAGTTAAAAGCCAAGGACTAGACTTTGAAAATTTAAACAAACCTAGGGTCCACTGTGTAAATATGCCACTCAATGACATGTGGGTCTATAACCTATTTGTATTATGCAAAAACATCGAGGACTCTTAATTAAAACTGGAAAAACACGACTAAAACGTTTCCAAATTGGTTGAAAAATATGCACAACTTGTAGAATCCATATAAAATCCAATTTAACTTATTTTTGGGTGAAACAAATTTCTATGAACTCACTATATAATGGAATTTAATTTAGAATTATAAAACTTGGCACTTACAGTACAAATTTAGTCTAAAAAATTTAAATAAGGAAAGTCACACGAGAGGATTACACAAACTTATGAAATACATAGAAAATTCAATTTAACATATTTTTGGATAAACTTAAATTCCATAGATGAACCAACTTACACTCTCTATTTAGGAAAAATAAAAACATATAGTTACTTTGTACCAAATACCTCTAAAATTATTAATATTAAAATGATGTGATTTAGGTAGGCTGAACAAAGAGATTTATTTAAAATTCATTTAAATTCCTTTTTGAGTAAACTCAAGTTCTGTAGATTCACCAAAACACATATTTTCAAATTATAAAATAAAAACATAAGCCTACTGTATAGTAATATCACTTAAATATTTATATAAGGAATAAACAACTTAGAGTACACTACAACTTGTAAAAATTGTAGAGAAATCATTTTTAATCCATTTTAAGTGAACCAAGTTTATATAGGAACATAAAATAATGAAATTCAATTAGGAAAAATAAAATATGGCAATTCAAGTACTAAATATGTAGAAAAACCTTAAATAGATAACCTAGGTGTTAATCACAATAGATAAGCTAAGCACCATGTGTATGCATATATAGATGTCTATATACATTGTATCCTAGCTCTAAATAAATCAAAATAAAACATGTTAGCTCAGGAGAACCATATGATCCATCCCTAAATAACAAAACTTAGTACACATAGTTCATAAATAATCCCTAAGTTAATATGTTAAGGAACTAACATAGAACACTCCCTAGCTTATAAAGTAGGTAGTAAAGAAATTTAAACTCTAAAATCTTGGATTAAGAGTAGATTTGATTAACTAAAGTATTCATTCTTATACACCTCTAGCAACATAGAACCTGTTCTGAATATACCATTCCTAAGTTAAGCACATAAGGACCCCTATATACCTAGAACACGTTATAAATTATAAAACCCATAGAAAATTCATAATAACTCTAAAAATTATGAAACCAAAGATGTTAGTATTAGAAAACATATCTCCACACCTCTATGAATTCAAATTAATAAAAATAAAATTATAGGAACATCGTCCAAACAACACCTAACCCTATACCGCTACCACCCGAGGAAACTTCTAAAATAAATAACTCCCAAATAGGATAAGATAAATTAGAAATTCCTTCACCAAAAATCATTTTAGACCAGTACCTACTCAGTGTAAAAAAACATGCATTTTAGAGTATTTTGAATTTTCGCCTATTTTCGGTGTTTAATTGTATATCGTGTGTTTTTTTTAGATAATTGCATAAAGGGTGATGGAGAGGATTAGGTGCTAACATTTCTCAAGATCCAGGCAAGTTCTTCCTCTACTTTCCTTTGACACTTTGAATCCCATGTTTTGAGGGATGAAAATATTTGTTTGCAAAGTTGCATGTGAACTTAGGCTATATCGATATTTAAAAATTGGTTATGGTAGTTACGACCTAATTTGCTGCATTTCCTCCTTTTATTAATTAATTTCCTTGCTGATTGTACCCCTAGAATTGGTTAGAGTACACTCTTTGTGCTTGAATGGGTTTATACATGATTTATGCAACCACTTGCTTAGCCTTGCTTAGAATTTTGCAAATACTTGTTCCATCTATATTTAATATCTAGAATTTTGTTAAAGTGTGTCCCTGCTAAAATAGGTTTAAAAGGATGAGTATTTGCGAACCAAAATGGGTAAAAAGGTGATTTTGACTTGGGCGACAAGTGGCATGCAATTGATGTACTTGCATTGCCGATAGGGGTGTTTGCCCAAGTTCGTAAGGACCGAACTTGTGTCACCAACTTAAAGTTAAACCGTACAACCACATGTGCTAGTATGGGATAGCCTTAGTCGAGTAATCTACTTAACACCTAGCCTTGCACTCTGGTAGGCCGGTGAGCATGGGTTCGGATAACCCAGAGGAACTTCCTATTTACCCTGGTAGTTTATGTGACTAAGTCTGTCCAATACAACGATATTGTGCCACGTTGGTGGGTTCCTGTCGTGTCCGCCACCATGGCGTCAAGTTTAAGGTGGGGCCACACTACTTGATGGTTCTAGGAATATATTCCAGTATGCCTAGGATGGAGGAACACAAATCGTGCTAGTGCAAGGCTAGGGGTTGAGTAGTGTAAAGGCTTCGTTGTATCCTCTAGACTGTACTCAATGTGTAGAGTATGGTGATACTGACGGATACCGGACAAAACTTGAGTGATTCACATCATGTGGGTAAAGCTGTACAAACTCTCAGAGTTCTCTAAAACTAATCGATTAGCCGTGCTCACGGTCAAGAGCGCTTTGGTGAAGTGCCATGAGTATAGACTCAATTGCTTCAAAAATGTGATCAAGTGTTTTTAACAAAATGCGTTGAGTTGTGTGAGTGTGGATATATATATGTAAATATTGTAACTTGTCATCATGGAGGTTGACAAGCTATTGATTATGATGGAATTATAATGTATTTAATGATGAACCGAAAAACTTGTTTTGTTAATTGAAGCATCAACTCCTTTTTAAAAGAATTGCGAAAATTAAACTTGTTTTATGCTGAAAATGAGCCACCGATATGGCCCCCTTTGAATATAAGCTTTACATTTAGTATGTTAGGCTTGACTTGTGCTTGTCAGTACATTAATTAGATTAATATACTGACTCTTGCCACTGGAATATCCATTTTGCTTGCAGGTTAGACTTAGTTCTGGAATGTTGTGGGTAATCGACTGTTTCTTATAGGACCTGAACTTACTGGGGTAAACCCCTAGTCGGTGTGCTTGTGGGTGGCTAACCAAGTCTTAGTTGTTCGCTGTTCTCTGATATATTTATTTGGCCGGTCGGCCTATGTAATTATCTAAGTGATGTAATCCTTTAAGTTCTTTTCAATTTAAGTGTATTTGCTGTGTATATCCATGCTTGAGATGAAAGTGTGAATCTAGTGCACACACTGGGAGCTAGATTCACATGAGTATGAGTTAAGGTTATTTGAGATGTTGTAGATCTTTAGCCATTTTGTCAAGTCTCCTAAATGTGTAAAGCATCTGGTCGCCGCCTTCGAGTGGTTTGACGGGCATATCTCAGGCTGAAGTTGACTGGCAGGCTAAAGACCCAGTAATGTCCCCAATATCCTTCTCTCAGGACGTCGAACGTTTTATTATGTCTGTTAGATGATTTGAAGTGATTCACTTCATCTTGCAATTATAATGGAAGGTCTGGTTCGTCTCCGACAAGGAGATAGGCCTAGGCCGACATTTATTAGCAAAAATTTGTCTTCTCATTTTAGAACCAAGCTAATAAAACTTTTGAAAGAATATAAATATTGTTTTGCTTGGAAATAGTTTGAGATGCCAGGACTTAGCCGATCGATTGTAGAACATCGGCTTCCTATCAAACCAGCATATCGGCCGTTTAAACAATCACCTAGAAGATTCAAAGCCGATATGTATGACGCTATCAAAACCGAAATTACTCGATTGTACTATGATGGTTTTATTCGGCCATGCCGATATGCTGAGTGGGTTTTCAATATAGTATCAGTCATCAAGAAGAATGGTAAACTTAGGGTTTGCATCAATTTTCGAGATTTAAACAAGGCTACCCATAAGGATGAATACCCAATGCCGATTGCCAATTTATTGGTTGATGCTGCTTCAGGGCACAAGATTATAAGTTTTATGGATGACAATGCTAGACACAATCAGATTTTCATGGCAGAAGAAGATATCTATAAGACTGCTTTTAGATGTCCTTGTGCAATTGGCTTGTACGAGTGGGTTGTGATGACTTTTGGTTTGAAGAACGCTGGAGCTATATATCAAAAGGCCATGAATTATATATTCCATGATCTGATCGGCTTGTTGGTTGAGATCTATATTGATGATGTGGTAGTGAAATCGAAGGAGGTTGATGACCATATAGCCGATTTGAGGAAAGTTTTGTATAGAACAAGGAAATATGGCCTAAAGATGAATCTCACGAAGTGTGCTTTTGGCGTATCGGCTGGACAATTTAGGCTTTCTTGTTCATGAAAGGGAGATTGAAGTGACACAAAGGAGTATCGATGCTATCAAGAATATTCAACCTCCATAAGACAAGAAGCAGTTGCAATCTCTGGTCGGCAAGGTGAATTTCATCAGGAGGTTTATTGCTAATTTGTCTGGGAAGATGGAACCCTCCACACCTTTGCTCAGATTGAAAGCCAATCAGAAGTTTGCTTGGGGGGCAGAGCAACAAAAAGCTTGGATAATATTAAGGAATATTTGAGTTCCCCTCCAGTTATGATTCCTCCACAAAAGGGAGTACCTTTCAAGTTATACTTGTCAGCCGATGAGAAGTCAATCGGCTTGATCTTGATCCAGAAATTTGAGGGCAAGGAGAGAGCAATCTTTTATTTAAGCAGAAGGCTTCTGGATGCAGAGACAAGGTATTCTCCGGTGGAAAAATTGTGCTTATATCTATATTTCTCTTGCACAAAGTTGAGGCATTATCTATTATCCAATGAATGCACCATAGTTTGCAAAGCCGATGTCGTTAAGTATATGCATTGATGAAATTTGATCTCAGATATGAATCACCCAAAACAGTCAAGGGACAAGCCATAGCCGATTTTATTATCGAACATCGTGATGACTCAATCGGCTTGGTTGACATAGTGCCTTGAACTTTGTTTTTTGATGGATCGGTTTGTACTCATGGTTGTGGTATCGGCTTGGTCATAACATCACTTAGGGGCAAGTTTTGAATTTGCCTATACTATTAAGCCTTATGTCACTAACAATCAAGCCGAGTATGAGGCAGTGCTCAAGGGATTTAACTCTTAAAGGAAGTTGAAGCCGATGCCATTGAAATCATGGGTGATTCTTTGTTGGTCATCAATCAATTATATGGAGAATATGAGTGCAAGAATGATACATTGGTGATATACAATGAGAAGTGTCGAGAATTAATGGATAGTTTTCGGCTGGTGACTTTGAAGCATATTCCTCGAGAGCAAAATATTGAAGCTAATGATTTGGCTCAGGGGGCATCAGGATACAAGCCGATGATAAAAGATATCGAGGTAGAAATCGCTACGATCACAGCCGATGATTGGAGGTATGATGTATTTAATTATCTGAAGAATCCCTCTCAATCGGCTTCGAGAAAATTGTGATACAAAGCTTTGAGATATGTTCTACTGGATGACGATATGTATTATCGAACGATTGATGAAATATTGCTAAGATGTTTGAGTGACGATCAAGGAAAGGTTGTGATGGGCGAGGTGCATGAAGGTATATGTGGTACTCATCAATCGGCTCACAAAATGAAGTGGTTGCTTCGACGAGCTGGATATTTTTGACTGACGATGTTGAAAGATTGCTTCAGATATTATAAAGGTTATTAAGATTGCCAGAAGTTTGGAGCAATTCAGAGAGCACTAGCGTCGGCTATAAATCCCATAATCAAGCCATGGCCGTTCAGAGGCTGGAGAATTGACATGATCGGCCATATTAACCCACCCTCAAGCAAAGAACATAAGTTTATATTGGTAGCAATCGATTATTTCACAAAGTGGGTGGAGGAGATACCGTTGAAGAAGGTTGACTCTGGGGGATGAAATTCAGTTCGTTAAAGAGCATATTATATACCGATTTGGCGTTTCTCATACCATCACAACCGATCAGGGATCTATCTTTGTATCAGATGAGTTTGTCCAATTTGCAGAAAGTATGGGGATTAAATTGTTGAATTCTTCACCATATTATGCACAAGCTAATGGACAGGCAGAAGCATCCAACAAGAGTTTGATTAAGTTAATCAAAAGAAAGATCTCTGAGTTTTCAGAGCAATGGCATAACCGATTGGCCGAGGCATTGTGGTCCTATCGGATGACTTATCATGGATCAATCCAGGTTCCTCCTTACAAGCTAGTTTATGGGCATGAAGTCGTGTTACCATGGGAAAGTGTCATCGGCTCAAGGAGGATTGATTTACAAGATGAATTGACAGCCGATGATTATCATAATCTCATGGTAGATGAATTGAAAGAGTTGGTTCAATCCAGGATGCGTGCTTTGGAAAAAGTGACAAGGGATAAGGAGAGAATCACTCGTCATTACAATAATAAAGTTGTGCCAAAATCTTTTTCAGAAGACGAGTTGATTTGGAAGTTGATCCTGCCGATTGGGACTCGTGATAATAAATTCAGCAAGTGGTCACCAAATTGGGAAGGGCCTTTTCAAATCTACAAGTCTGTTTCTATGGGAGCTTACATGTTGCAAGGGCTTGATGGAGAAGTTTTTGGAAGGGCTATCAATGGGAAGTACTTGAAGAAATATTATCCGAGTGATTGGATCAATTCATGATTCGGCTGTGTTATGCCGATACATGGTAGCCAATATGTTTAGATCGCCTTTAGATGGCCGATATATGTTATATCGTCCTTAGTCTGTTTGATTTATCATAATCGGTTGTGTTCTGTCGATGTGTGATGACCGATATATGTTATATCGCCCTTAGACTTTTGAACATATCATAATCGGTTGTGTTTTGCCGATGTGTGATGGCCGATATTATGTGACATCATTCTTAGTCAAGCCATAATTTTATCAATGTTTGACATTGTAAAATTAGGGGAGCATACATACATGCATACAAAAATAGTGGACTTTGAAAAATTTCAACGCAAGATATATTACAAGAATCGGCGCAAGCAAGTTACATCACAAAAGTTCACAAGGATTACAAGAATCGGCATGAAAGTTCGCAAGTTTCAAGTGCTAAGCTCCTGTTACATGGATTGACTCATCCAGATACTAGCTTGTTGATAGCCGATATTGCTCTTTGCCTAATTTGTTCTATGTCTTCGACGGCTTGGATGTCGATAGCATCGGTTCCAGTGATTACTTTTAGAAACTTCATAAGATCTGACAAATGCTTGACAGAAGTCCTCACTTTGGATTTTTGTTCTTCAATTGCCCTGGGAAGATCGGCAAGTGTCTGTTCTTTTGATGCAATCTTGGCGTTGCATTTTTCAAGCTCAGCTAGCAGCTCCTCCTTGCATTTTTGTAGCCGATCAATGTTGGTCTTAATTGAAGTTGGCCCTGCAGTCATATCATCAAGCTTAGCCTTCTCTGCAGTGATCGATTGCCGATTGGCTTCGACGGTGGCTTCAAGAGCTTTTCTCTCTCGCCGATCGGCAATCCTTTGTTGTGTTTTTTTCCAGCTTGTATCGATGTTGTTCAAGATATGCGGCTTGGGACATGATGTCAGCTAGGTTATCTGGGATTTGATCTTGTATTTCTTCGAACCTAGCTCTGATCGGCCTGCAGTTGATGACTAAGTAGTCCAAGGAGCTCTCTAGCCGACGGGCAATATCCAATAGCTTGGCCTTCAGATCATCGGCAATGGGAGTCAGGGCTTTGCTTGTGGTATCTTCCTCTTCATCCATAAACTGTCTTATGTCAGAGGAGAACATATCGGCTAAGACCTAAAAAGGGAATGTTGAAATTGTTAAGTATTGAAAAACTAAAAATAGTCGATATGGAGTTAAGAGGAGGTGCTTATAGGGATGACAGGAGTTGCTTCTCTTTCTGCTTCCACATGATGGTTGTCCCTAGCCGATGGAGTGCATTCACTTGATTTATGTGGGACTGGTGCTGGAGAGTGAGGCGGCTTCACGAAAAGAAAAAAGAGACAAGTTTGGTTTAGAATCGGCTAATTGAAAATTAAGAAAAATTTTGAGTTTAAAGTTACTGATGGAGGTGGAGCCGGTTTCTTCTTGGTGGCCAATTTCTTTTTCTGCAAAAAGAAGGGGTTTTGTTCAAGAATTGAAATGTGAAAATTTAAAGAGAATGAACTCCAGAGAAAAATACATATCGGTTGAGGACGAGGTTGGCGTCTTGGAGGAGTTAGAGTTTTCTGAGAAGTTGGGTCGTCGGCTGGCGGCTTCGGCATGGTTCTTCTTGGTTCACTTGTCTCGGTAGCAGCATCATCAACGGCTTCCTCTATTTTCTTCTGGATTCAAGAACTCCTCTACGTCTGGGTCTAAGGATGGCAGATCATCGG
This sequence comes from Oryza australiensis, assembly GCA_019925245.2. Lineage (NCBI taxonomy): Eukaryota > Viridiplantae > Streptophyta > Magnoliopsida > Poales > Poaceae > Oryza > Oryza australiensis. The sequence goes on from JAIFGZ020000478.1 coordinate 3,158,107, forward strand.
CTGCAACTGTCTTTTGTTTCTTGGGAGCTTTCTTCTTTGCAGCCGATGGATCGATAGGTGATGGCTTGGTCCTTTTCCTTTTCCAGCTTCAGACTTCAGAGGGGATCGGCTGGCGGGTTTGACCATGAAGCAAAGATGCCATTTTGGGGGCATCATAGCCGATCCTTGAAGGGGCAAGTCCACAACCATTGGGGGAATGCCGATGTCATAACAGATAGTTGCCCCAGTGTTGCTGGTATGAGGAGGAAAGGAGTCGGTAGTCTGCAAACAAAAAGAAAGATATAGTTAAATATTGAAGTATAATAGTCGATAATGAAGAATTTGACAAAATAAGAAGTGCTTACTTGTGGAACTAACTCCGAGTACATGGTGGTCAAGTACATCGAAGCCGATTGGTGAAAAAAGGTGTTTCTTCCATTCAATCCATCATCGGTCGAGGGCTGCACTCCTCATTACGGCCAGTTCAATATTGTCAATGCTGCCGAGAAGAGGCCCTGGGATATTGAGTAATCTATCCATCATAAGGCCCAAAGAGATCTCTTCCCTAGTGTGGATCTTGTCCACAAAGAATAAGCCGATCGGCAGCTGTCCCATCCCTAACTATCTGGCAGCACTCATCGGATGATAGAACTCGTATGAAATTTGGACGTTTCTTCCCTGATGGATGTCGACTGGGAGGATACAAGGAGAGATAGCAGCTGTGAAGACTTCCCTGGACTTATCAAACTTCTCAGAGTTTATCTCATCAAATCTGAAGTCACAGGGGAGCTCAAAATCTTCAGAATTTGCATAGGCAAACCAGATTCTGGTGTTCGTTGGAAACCCATCATAGAAGTTGTCGAACCAATCTTTGAAGAGGTCAGTTGATAGCTTCGATCCAGTATATGAGGATGTTGCCTCTCCAAAGGACATGCATTGGCGAGTGGTCACTTCATTGTCATCTTCATCTGTTGTCGGCTGCACTCTTGGGAATTCGGCTTCTACTAAAGCTAGTCTCTCAGCAACCTTATGAGTGTGCAGATTAAGCCAAATTTGGAGAAGCCACCAGGGGCCACCAGTGTCGATAGCCGAATCGGTAGCGATCTTAGACGATGCATTGTTCAGGGTCTGGTAAAGATACCCTAGCAAGTATTTGCCCAAAGAGATTTGTTTCTTCTCTACCAAGGCTTCGGCTACATGTTGTTAGTTAGTAGTGGGGCCACAGCTAGGACCACAAAACAGAATTTTTTCCAACCACATCAAGAGAAAGGTAGCGTGCTCCCTAGGGCCTACTGGGCCAGTTCCCATATTTTGGGTGATGAATCCATTCCAGCCGCCAATAGCCCGAGTTTTGAAAGAGAATTGGCCCTTGGTGTTCAAGCTGACCGGGTTAGCCGACGAGGTGATGTACAGACCCGTCATCATAACTATGTCAAAGAGAGTAGGCGTCATCGGCCCCTGATTGAACAAGAAAGCGTTCAAAGTGTTGGACCAGAAGTAGGTAGCAGCCGACAGCATAGGCTCGTCTTTGGTCATATCGGCTATGGTTAGGGCTAGGCACTGAGCTATCCCAAGTTCTTCTCAGTGGCTCTGCTGGCTAGCCGATACTCTGTTGTACCACTCTGGCCAAGTTTTTTCAGTGGATGGCCACGACTTGAAGGTTTCAGCCCAATGTGCCAAACTAGGGTTTGATAATCTAAAGGGAACCCTATTGGTCTCAGCGTTGATGAATTCGGTGGGGTCTTGTCGAAACTTGGTTTCGGCAATGTAATTTCTGGGGTCGCAGTCAAGATCGCCAAGCACAATGGGTTAGAAGGAAAAGAAGATTTAGACAGGTTCAGGCCCTCTCGTGAGGTAATACCCTACTCCTGTTTCGGTGGATTCGATCCGTCGAGTGTCTTTATTGATTTCATGATCTAAGGCTCAAAGCTAAAAGTTGATCTAACTTCTGATATTGCATATCCTTCAAGGGACACCCCTTACCTCCCTTATATAGTCTTGGGAGGAAGGTTTACAGATCGGAAACCCTATCTTAATCTAAGTTGGTTTCCTCAATCTTACCAAACCGTGACTATGGACCGTTGCCTTATCTCAATCGGCAACGTAACACCCAGGTCATGTTTGGTTTACAGATATGGCAGGTGCAACCTATCCCTACCTCCAGTCGGATAAGCTTACCATGTAGATACCCGATTGCCATAATCTCCACAGTAGCCCCCGAGTCCTTTTCAGTCGACGAGACAACTCAGCTTCAAACCAAAACAGCACACAGCCAAAAATCTCTTTGACTGAGTGCTTTTGGCGCCGAGTGATTCCATCATCTCTGCCTGAATCTTCCCGAGTGGCTCCAAAGACTATGAAGGGCTCGAAAATATCTAAAAAATTCTCAAAAATAACTATTTGGGTGCATCTCCTGATGCACCTAATTAGGTGTAGCCCCCGACTATATGGTTAGTCAAAATCAGGCTAATCATGTAGTCAAGAACTATAAAAAATTATTCTCATATAAATACTTAGCTCATGCTAAAGCAATCATAAAAATCTTATTACCCGGCAAGTTCATACTCATCCGAGTGATTTTGCCCAAGTCGTCTCAGAACAAATAATTCAATCAACTCTCATGGGTGGAAAAGCACTCGGCAAGCTCATACTTATCCGAGTGGATCTGCCCGAGTCATTTCGGAACAAACATTTTAATCATCACTCATGGGTAAACAAGTTTTTCAGTCGTCTGAAAAATATGACCTGAGTTATTAAATTGCTCTTGCCATAACACTGGTCTCAATCTATGAAGATCTTCACCAAGGTGGAAAAAATAGCATTGATATAATCACTTAATCAAATGCTAAAGAACCAAACAGCCCTTGTCATCAAGGCAACTATAAAAAGCCTAGCTGTTGGTCACCTCTCAAATTGCATCGTGCCAGCTTCTCATGAAGTCAAGCAAACCGCGGTATGAAAGGATTTCCAAAGGTACGGGGCATTCGGACACGTGCATATTGCCGGGGCAAATCGCTTAAGCTCATCCGCTTAAGTCCCTAAGGACACGCGTCGGGCCACACCTTAGCGGGCGCAGATTCTCTCGTGGGCTCGGCCCAATCACGAGAAAACCTAGCGCAACCCTCAAATCTTTCTATAAAGCCTCGAGGTCATCCCCGCCTCTTGATCTTCCAAAAAAATTCCTCTTTTCGCAGCACTGTTCACCAGTTCCCTGCGAAGAACCCTAGACTTGCGCGCATCCAAATCCATCCATCCAGGAGCTCACTTCTTGCCACAAACCAGCTTCCGCAGCCACTCTCCCAAGATCTCCTGCTCAAACCTCCATCCTTTCCGACCAGATCCGCTTCCCATCCAAACCACACTCATGGCGGAGGAAAAGAGAATCCCCTTTGACCAATGGGCCACATCGGATGTGAGGGAATCTACCCTCAAGGAGATGGTGAAGCACGGCGTGCTTCCCTCCAAGGAGATCGTGGGCTGGCGCCCGGCAGCGGGTGAAGATTTCCCAACCCCAAACACCGGTGAGCTCGTTGTATTCACCTCTTTTTTCTATTGCGGGTTCAGCCTTCCCACCTCCGAGTTCTTCCGGGGGCTTTTGGATTACTATGGTCTCCAGCTCTATCATCTGAACCCGAACTCCATGCTTCACATCGCTCTCTTTATTCATGTATGCGAAGCCTTCCTTGGTATCCTCCCCCACTTCCAACTCTTCCGCCGCATGTTTTACCTCAAACCTCATCTGAATAAGGACCACCCATGCGTCGTTGGTGGGGCGGGTTTCCAACTCCGCGGATCTCTCCGCAAGGAGTACTTTTCTCTTCCCCTGAAATCTTCCAACAAGGGATGGCACGCGAGCTGGTTCTATATCAGCAATCTTGAACCCAGCCTGCCAACCTTCGTCGGCCTTCCCCCTGTACCCAGGCAAACTTGGAGCACTGTTCCGTGGCTCAAGATTGGGACGAGGCCAACAAACTGGTCGCGAAGATCCTGGAGATGAAGCAAAAGGGTCTTCGCGGCGAGCAGATCACTCGGCACTTCATCAGGTGCCGACTGGCTCCAATCAAAGAACGGTCAAAGCCGGCCTTTGAATACGAAGGCAGGAAGGACCCCAATCGGGAAGATCAAGATCTACTCAGCTACGAGATCCTGAAGATCCGGATGTACAAGATCTTCTCGACTGGAATTGCAGTCGAGCGCGCCCTCATTTTGCCGGTTCTTCCCTTCAGCATCCATCGGCCTCCTCCTTCGGTAAGCCGACTGACTTCTTCGTATTGTCTTGTAACTTTGATCGTCATGTCTCTTAGTATTGTGAGAACTTCTCTTGCAGGAAAATGCCTCTGTTACTTCAAAACCGTACAAGGTGCCTCATGATGACGTGCCACATCGCCCTGCCAAGAAGCCGACTGGCGGGATAAAAATTCAAAGCGATCCAGTCGGGAAGCGGGCGGCCCCGAGTGAGGACACCAACAGGCGGGCGAGCAAGAGGAGGCTCGTTATTGACGACTCGGACGACGACATCCCGGCTCCTCCAGTCGAGACGCCCCCTCCAAAGCCATCACCGAAAGCGGCACCAAAGATCCGTCGGTCGTCCAGGTATGCTTCATGACTGAAGTCCGGTCTTTTTGTTGAAAACTTCCTCTGTCTTCATTCCAGCTGTATTCGTTATCGTTGGAGGCCCCAGGACATTGATCCTGCCGGGAAGGGTGAGGGGCCTACTCCAGCTGCTGATCCCGAGGCGCCCAAACCTGCGGAGCCAAGGCCACGGAGCCCGCTTCCGAGCGAGAGTGCTCCGGGCAGAAAACCCTCGCCACCGAAGAAGGATACCCCAAGGAAGGAGCCCCGAGCTCCGGCGGGCGTCCGGTGGAGGCCGGTCGGCGACGAGGAAACCACAGTGCGGCTCGGTCGGCCCGGCGAGGATCGGTCGGCGAAAGGCCGAAGAAGGAGGCCAGGGGGCTGCTCCACCCAAGAGTGTAGCCACCGAAGCCGGTAAGTCTTAAATCAAAGTCTCATCTTTACTCTTTAGTTTGAAACTTTCGCGTCTTCATCTGTTCTTCTTAATCTGCCAGCCACGGTGGAGGAAATCCCCAGGCTATAGTCTTCTGAAACCTGGGTTCCCCCGATCAAGATTGAGTGGCGGGACTCAGAAGGCCAGAGACAGGGCATCATCTTGGACAAGCAAGCCGAGAGCGAAGAAAGGGATGCCCTTGTCAACAGCCTAAATGAGGCGACTCGGCTACTGTCGAAACTTGGTTTCGGCAATATAATTTCTGGGGTCGCAGTCAAGATCGCCAAGCACAATGGGTTAGAAGGAAAAGAGGATTAGACAGGTTCAGGCCCTCTCGTGAGGTAATACCCTACTCCTGTTTCGGTGGATTCGATCCGCCGAGTGTCTTTATTGATCTTGTGATCTAAGGCTCAAAGCTAAAAGCTGATCTCTCTTCCGATATCCCTCAAGGGACGCCCTTTACCCCCCTTATATAGTCTCGGGAGGTGGGTTTACAGATCGGAAACCCTATCTTACTCTAAGTCGGTTTCCTCAATCTTACCAAACCGTGACTACAGGCCGATTGCCTTATCTCTATCGGCAATCGTAACACCCAAGTCATGTTTGGTTTACAGATACGTCAGGTGCAACCTATCCCTACCTCCAGTCGGATAGACTTGCCATGTAGATACCCGATTGCCATAATCTCCACAGTAGCCCCCGAGTCCTTTTCAGTCGACGAGACAGCTCAGCTTCAAACCAAAACAGTGCACAACCAAAAATCTCTTTGGCCGAGTGCTTTTGGCGCCGAGTGATTCCATCATCTCTGCCTGAATCTTCCCGAGTGGCTCCGAAGACTGTGAAGGGCTGGAAAATACCTAAAAAATTCTCAAAAATAAATATCTAGGTGCATCTCCTGATGCACCTAATTAGGTGTAGCCCCCGACTATGTGGTTAGTCAAAAACAGACTAAGCATATAGTCAAGAACTATAAAAAATTATTCTCATATAAATACTTAGCTCATGCTAAAGCAATCATAAAAATCTCATTACCCGGCAAGTTCATACTCATCCGAGTGAATTTGTCCGAGTCATCTTAGAACAAATAATTCAATCAACCCTCATGGGTAGAAAGCACTCGGTAAGCTCATGCTTATCCGAGTGGATCTGCCCGAGTTATCTCGGAACAAATATTTCAATCGTCCCTCATGGGAAAACGAGTTTTTCAATCATATGAAGAATACGACCAAGTTATTAAATAGCTCTCGCCATAATACCGGTCTCAATCTACAAAGATCTTCACCAAAGTGGAAAAATAGCATCGATATAATCTCTTAATCGAATGCTATAAAACCAAACAGCCCTTGTCATCAAGGCAGCTATAAAAAGCTTAGCTGTTGGTCACCTTCCAAATTGCATCGTGCCAGCTTCTCATGAAGTCAAGCAAACCGCGGTACGAAAGGATTTCCAAAGGTACAGGGCATTCGGACACGTGCATATTGCCAGGGCAAATCTGCTTAAGCTCATCCGCTTAAGTCCCTAAGGACACGCGTCGGGCCACACCTTAAGCGGGCGCGAGATTCTCTCATGGGCTTGGCCCAATCACGAGAAAACCTAGCACAACCCTCAAATCTTTCTATAAAGGCTCGAGGTCGTCCCCGCCTCTTCGTCTTCCAAAAGATTCCCCTTTTCGCAGCACTGTTCACCAGTTCCCTGCGAAGAACCCTAGACTCGCGCGCTCCCAAATCCATCCATCCAGGAGCTCGCTTCTTGCCACAACCAGCTTCCACAGCCAATCTCCCAGGATCCCTTGTCAAAATCCTCATTCTTTCCGACCAGATCCACTTCCCATCCAAACCACACTCATGGCGGAGGAAAAGAGAATCCCCTTTGACCAATGGGCCACATCGGATGTGAGGGAATCAACCCTCAAGGAGATGGTGAAGCACGGAGTGCTCCCTCCTAAGGAGATAGTGGGCTGGCACCCGGCGGCGGGTGAGGATTTTCCATCCCCGAACATCGGTGAGCTCGTTGTATTCACTTCTTTTTTCTATTGCGGGTTCAGCCTTCCCACCTCCGAGTTCTTCCGGGGGCTTCTGGATTATTACGGCCTTCAATTCTACCATCTGAACCCCAACTCCATGCTTCACATCGCTCTTTTCATTCATGTATGTGAAGCATTCCTTGGCATCCTCCCCCACTTCCAACTCTTCCGCCGCATGTTTTACCTCAAACCGCATCCGAATAAGGACCACCCATGCGTAGTTGGCGGGGGGCGGGTTTCCAACTCCGCGGATCTCTCCGCAAGGAGTACTTCTCTCTTCCCTTAAAATCTTACAATAAGGGATGGCATGCGGGCTGGTTCTATATTAGCAATCTCGAACCCAGCCTGCCAGCCTTTGTCGGCCTTCCCCCTGTCCACAGGAAAACTTGGAGCACTGTTCCAGTGGCTCAAGATTGGGACGAGGCCAACAAGCTGCTCGCAAAGATCCTAGCGATGAAGCAAAGAGGTCTCCGCGGCGAACGGATCACTCGGCACTTCATCAGTGCCGGCGGCTCCAATCAAAGAGCGGTCAAAGCCAGCCTTTGAATATGAAGGCGGGAAGGACCCCAATCGGGAAGATCAAGATCCACTCAGTTATGAGATCCTGAAGATCCGGATGTACAAGATCTTCTCGACTGGAATTGCAGTCAAGCGCACCCTCATTCTGCCTGTTCTTCCCTTTAACATCCATCGGCCTCCTCCTCCAGTAAACAGTGCGCTTCATAATGTCTTGCAACCTTGATATCTTGTCTCTTAGTGTTGCGCGAACTTCTCTTGCAGGAAAATGCTTCGTCGTCTCAAAACCGTACAAGGTGTCTTACGATGACGTGCCGCATCGCCCGCCAAGAAGCCAAGCGGCGGCATAAAGATTCAAAGCGACCCGGTCGGGAAGAGGCGGCCCAGTGAGGACGCCAACAAGCGGGCGAGCAAAAGGAGGCTCATCATTGATGACTCGGACGATGACGTCCCGGCTCCTCCGTCGAGACTCCTCCTCCAAGGCCATCGCCGAAGGCGCGCCGAAGATCCGCCGGTCGTCCGGGTATGCTTTATGGCTAAAGTCCGAACTTTTCGTTGAAAACTTTCTTTGTCTTCACCCCGGTTGTATTTTTGCGGAGGCCCCGGGACATAGATCCCGCCGGGAAGGGTGAGGGCCGACTCCGCCGCAGCTCAGGCGCCCAAGCCGGCGGAGCCGAAGCCTCGGGGCCCACATCCGAGCGAGAGCGCTCCGAGCAAAAAACCTTCACCTCCGAAGAGGATGCCCCAAGGAAGGAGCCCCGATCGCCCGGCGGACGTCCCGTGGAAGCCATTCGGCATGGGAAACCTCGGGCTACGGCTCGGTCGCCCGGCGAGGATCGGTCGGCGAGAAGCCGAGGAAGGAGGCCGGCGGGCCATTCCACCCAAGAGCGCGACCACGAAGCGGTGAGTCTTGAATCGAGTCTCGTCTTTGCTCTTTGGTTCGAATCTTTCATGTCTTCATTCGTTCTCCCCTGCCGGCCACGGTGGAGGAAATCCCAGTTACGGTCTTCGAAACACAGGTTCCCCGATCAAGATCGAGTGGCGAGACTCGAAAGCCGGAGGCGGGGCATCGTCTTGGACGGCAAGGCGAGAGCGAAGAAAGGGATGCCCTTGTCGAAAGCTTGAGCGAGCGGCTCGGCTACTCAACGTAAGCCTTAATCTCTTTCCCTTATTGTGTTATCATCTTTTCCGGTCGGTCACTCTTGAATTTCGCGCGCGAAAAATCTGCCGTTCTATGGCGAAGTCCGAGTCTTTGGAGGAAAGCTGGTTCCTCACCGAACTCTTTAGAGGATGTCCAGAGAAAGCTGAAGACCACTCAAGAGGAAGCCGCGTCGAGGGAGGCGGCTCTAAGGAAGGAAATCGCGGAGCTTCGGGAGGAGAACCTCGACCTCCGAGGATCAGTCGGGAGTGAGCCCATCTCTCCGAGTTTCTTTATGATTCTCATGTTGACCCCGGTTGCTGATGATCTTCTTTGCTTGTAGAAAATTCGTCGGAGGTCCACTCGCTCCAAGTCCAGCTGGAGGCAGTCAGCCTCGACAAGGCCGAACTGGAGGCCGAGTTTGAAGGTAAGCCTCTTCGAAGTAACATTCTTTGTGCTGCTTTATTTCTGAGTGCTTTGCATGATCAGATGCTTTTGGCAGCTTACAAGGTTAAGACCCGAGCTCAGTATGACGTCTTGCTCGAGCGGGTCAAACGAGCCGGAGAGATCCGGGAAGAGGTCGCCAATGCCGCTGCGCCAATCTTGCTGTCCTTGTTTCATCAAGGGGTCGGGGCCAGTTCGCTAGGGCCATTAGAGATTTTCGACAAGCTGCGGAGGGCCCCCGACCAATATCTGGCGAACATCACTGAAGCCGCCAACATGGGGGCTGGTCTGGCTCTTGCACAGACCAAGTCTCTTTACCCCCGAGTGGATATCCACTCGGTCGGAGAGGGCTTTGCTGACGGGACCACGGATGAGCAGGCCTTGGACATACTGAGTGAGGCGCAGGAGTCGGCGAAGAAGATTTCCGTCGACGTAGTGAATAACTTCCGAATTTAATTTGTCTTGTGAACATTGGTTTGTAAATATCGTATGATTGTGATGCTCTGATGCAGACTTTGTGATATATTTACTTTATTTATGTTAATGCTTTGATCCGAGTTTTTGTGTGAAATTTCTTAAGTAATTTTCGTCTGACTGTCACCAAGCCTAGGCTCGATTAGGTCGTCAGAAAACTCTCAGTCCTTAAACACTGAACTCGAATCAAGGAACATTAAACAATGATAAACCAAGTCATGCACAGAAGTTGATGAGGAAAACTTAAGCTTTATTGACATATGTACAGCCCCCGACTGCTAACTCAAGAAGTCATCTTGCTTGAGGTTGGCAGTCAAGGAAAACATGAAACCTTAGTCAAATTAAGCATAGAATCATCGAAGATGTTCGATGTTCCAGGAGTTCTCCACCATGGATCCGTCTTCACGCTTTAGTCGGTATGCACCGGGCCGAGTCACCTCAGCGATTATGTATGGTCCTTCCCATAAGGGGATAACTTGTGACGGTCCATGGTGGTCTGAATCTTACATAGAACCAGGTCGCCAACGATGAAAGCTCGTGCTCGAACGTCGCGACTGTGGTATCGTCTGAGCCCTTGAAGATATTTGGCCAACTGGATGAGGGCTGCCTCTCGGGCCTCTTCCAGTCGGGTGAGGTCGTCCACTCGGTCGGGGTCGTAGCGTTCGTCGTTGAAGCTGCGGACTCGGAGGGATTCATGCTCCATCTCGTTTGGCAACATGGCTTCTGCGCTGTAGACCAAAAAGAAGGGAGTTTGGCCGGTAGCCCGACTGGGTGTGGTCCGCAGAGACCATAGGACCGAGGGAAGCTCTTGGACCCACTTGTCTGCGTAAGGGTTTAGACGATCGAACACGCGGGCCTTGATGCCTTGAAGAACCATGCCATTGGCCCGTTTGACTTGTTCGTTGCTTTTAGGATGTGCGACAGATGCATAACAGATCTTGATTCCAAAGTCTTCGCAGAATTCCTTGAAGATGCCTCCCGTGAATTGAGTCCCATTGTCGGTTATAATTCTGTTTGGGACGCCGAAGCGGCGCACGATGTTGAGGAAGAAATCTTGTGCCTTGTCGGCAGTGATTGTGGCGACCGGCTTGGCTTCAATCCACTTGGAGAACTTGTCGATTGCGACGAAGAGGTGTGTAAATCCTCCTGGAGCTTTCTTGAAAGGGCCGACCATGTCCAAGCCCCACACCGCGAACGGCCAGGACAATGGGATTGTCTGTAGCTCCTGGGCTGGGACATGGCTTTGTGGGGCGAAAAATTGGCAACCTTCACAGGTTCGTACGACTTTGTCCGCGTCGGAGACCGCGGTGAGCCAGAAAAAACCTTGTCTGTAAGCTTTGCCGACCAGAGTGCGTGCTGCCGCGTGGCTTCCGCATATGCCCGAGTGGATGTCTTGGAGTAACTGCCTCCGTTCCTCGGGTGTGATGCATCTCATTAGAATTCCAGAGGGGCTCCTCTTGTATAAGTCGGAGTCAACCATGACATATGCTTGGCAACGACGTCGGACGCGTTTTGCTTCATCCCAGTCTTCCGGCAGCTCTTGTTGAGTTAAGAATTTGATGAGCGGTGTCCTCCAGTCGGTGTCGGTCATGGCGACTTCGTTCGCAGCTTGTTCGTTGGAAGTTGTCTTTGCCGTGATGGTTGGTTCATAGAGGTGCTCGACAAAGACGTCTGTTGGGGCAGCTTCGCGCTTGGATCCTGTCGAAACTTGGTTTCGGCAATATAATTTCTGGGGTCGCAGTCGAGATCGCCAAGCAAAATGGGTTAGAAGAAGAAGAGGATTTAGACAGGTTCAGGCCCTCTCGTGAGGTAATACCCTACTCCTGTTTCGGTGGATTCGATCCGCCGAGTGTCTTTATTGGTCTCGTGATCTAAGGCTCAAAGCTTAAAGCTGATCTAACATAGGATATCCCTCAAGGGACGCCCCTTACCCCCCTTATATAGTCTTGGGAGGAGGGCTTACAGATCGAAAACCCTATCTTACTCTAAGTTGGTTTCCTCAATCTTACCAAACCGTGACTATAAGCCGATTGCCTTATCTCTATCGGCAATCGTAACACCCAAGTCATGTTCGGTTTACAGATATGGCAGGCGCAATCTATCCCTACCTCCAGTCGGATAAGCTTGCCATGTAGATACCCCATTGCCATAATCTCCACAGTAGCCCCCGAGTCCTTTTCATTCGATGAGACAGCTCAGCTTCAGACCAAAACTGTACACAGCCAAAAACCTCTTTGACCGAGTGCTTTTGGCGCTGAGTGATTCCATCATCTCTGCCTGAATCTTCCCGAGTGGCTCCAAAGGCGTGAAGGGCTGGAAAATATCTAAAAAATTCTCAAAAATAAATATCTAGGTGCATCTCTGATGCACCTAATTAGGTGTAGCCCCGACTATGTGGTTAGTCAAAAACAGACTAAGCATATAGTCAAGAACTATAAAAAATCATTCTTATGTAGATGCTTAGCTCAAGCTAAAGCAACCTCATTACTCGGCAAGCTTGTGCTTTATCCGAGTGAATTTACCCGAGTAATCTCAGAACAAATAACTCAATCAACCCTCATAGATGGAAAGCACTCGGTAAGCTCATGCTTATCCGAGTGGATCTTCCCGAGTCATCCCGGAACAAATATTTTAATCGTCCCTCATGGGAAAACGAGTTCTTTCAATCATATGAAAAATATGACCAAGTTATTAAATAGCTTTTGCCATAATACTGGTCTTAATCAATAAAGATCTTCACCAAGGTGGAAAAATAGCATTGATATAATCATTTAATCAAATGCTAAAAAACCAAACAGCCCTTGTCATCAAGGCAGCTATAGAAAGCTTAGCTGTTGGTCACCTTTCAAGTTGCATTGTGCCTGCTTCTCATGAAGTCAAGCAAACTGCGGTATGAAAGGATTTTCAAAGGTACAGGGCATTCGGACACGTGCATATTGCCAGGACAAATCTGCTTAAGCTCATCCGCTTAAGTCCCTAAGGACACGCGTCGGGCCACACCTTAACTGGGCCGCAGATTCTCTCATGGGCTCGGCCCAATCACAAGAAAACCTAGCGCAACCCTCAAATCTTTCTATAAAGGCTCGAGGTCGTCCCCGCCTCTTCATCTTCCAAAAGATTCCTCTTTTCGCAGCACTGTTCACCAGTTTCCTGCGAAGAACCCTAGACTCGCGCGCTCCCAAATCCATCCATCCAAGAGCTCGCTTCTTGCCACAATCAGCTTCCGCAGCCAATCTCCCAAGTTCCCTTGTCAAAATCCCCACTCTTTCCGACCAGATCCACTTCCCATCCAAACCACACTCATGACGGAGGAAAAGAGGATCCCATTTGACCAATGGGCCACATCGGATGTGAGGGAATCCACCCTCAAGGAGATTGTGAAGCATGGCGTGCTTCCCCCAAAGGAGATCGTGGGCTGGCGCCCGACGGCGAGTGAGGACTTCACAACCCCGAACACCGGTGAGCTCGTTGTTTTTACTTCTTTCTTCAATTGCGGGTTTAGCCTTCCCACCTCCGAGTTCTTCCGGGGGCTTCTGGATTATTATGGGCTTCAACTCTACCATCTGAACCCCAACTCGATGTTTCACATCGCTCTCTTCATTCATGTATGCGAAGCATTCCTTGGCATCCTCCCCCACTTCCAACTGTTCCGCCGCATGTTTTATCTTAAACCACATCCGAATAAAGACCACCCATGCGATGTTGGCGGGGCAGGTTTCCAACTTCGTGGATCTCTCCGCAAGGAGTACTTCTCTCTTCCCTTAAAATCTTCCAATAAGGGATGGCACGCGGGCTGGTTCTATATTAGCAACCTCGAACCCAACCTGCCAGCTTTCGTCGGCCTTCCCCCTGTCCCCAGGCCTACTTGGAGCACCGTTCCAGTGGCCCAACATTGGGACGAGGCCAACAAACTGCTTGCAAAGATCCTGGCAATGAAACAGAAGGGTATTCGCGGCGAGCAGATCACTCAGCACTTCATTCGGTGCCGACTAGCTCCAATAAAGGAGAGGTCAAAGCCAGCCTTCGAATACGAAGGTGGGAAGGACCCCAATCGGGAAGATCCAGATCCACTCAGATACGAAATCCTGAAGATCCAGATGTACAAGATCTTCTCGACAGGAATTGCATTTTTAGCCGCGGTTTTCTTCTTGGCGCCTGACGGACCAGCCTCATCAGTCGGCTTTTTGTTGAGCTGCGCCGCGTATTGCTCGGCGAACTGTTTGTAGATGAAGCAGTCCTTCGCCGCGTGCTTATGATTGGCCCAATCACGAGAAAACCTAGCACAACCCTCAAATCTTTCTATAAAGGCTCGAGGTCGTCCCCGCCTCTTCGTCTTCCAAAAGATTCCCCTTTTCGCAGCACTGTTCACCAGTTCCCTGCGAAGAACCCTAGACTCGCGCGCTCCCAAATCCATCCATCCAGGAGCTCGCTTCTTGCCACAACCAGCTTCCACAGCCAATCTCCCAGGATCCCTTGTCAAAATCCTCATTCTTTCCAACCAGATCCACTTCCCATCCAAACCACACTCATGGCGGAGGAAAAGAGAATCCCCTTTGACCAATGGGCCACATCGGATGTGAGGGAATCAACCCTCAAGGAGATGGTGAAGCACGGAGTGCTCCCTCCTAAGGAGATCGTGGGCTGGCACCCGGCGGCGGGTGAGGATTTTCCATCCCCGAACACCGGTGAGCTCGTTGTATTCACTTCTTTTTTCTATTGCGGGTTCAGCCTTCCCACCTCCGAGTTCTTCCGGGGGCTTCTGGATTATTACGGCCTTCAACTCTACCATCTGAACCCCAACTTCATGCTTCACATCGCTCTTTTCATTCATGTATGTGAAGCATTCCTTGGCATCCTCCCCCACTTCCAACTCTTCCGCCGCATGTTTTACCTCAAACCGCATCCGAATAAGGACCACCCATGCGTCGTTGGCGGGGCGGGTTTCCAACTCCGCGGATCTCTCCGCAAGGAGTACTTCTCTCTTCCCTTAAAATCTTCCAATAAGGGATGGCATGCGGGCTGGTTCTATATTAGCAATCTCGAACCCAGCCTGCCAGCCTTTGTCGGCCTTCCCCCTGTCCACAGGAAAACTTGGAGCACTGTTCCAGTGGCTCAAGATTGGGACGAGGCCAACAAGCTGCTCGCAAAGATCCTAGCGATGAAGCAAAGAGGTCTCCGCGGCGAACAGATCACTCGGCACTTCATCAGGTGCCGACTGGCTCCAATCAAAGAGCGGTCAAAGCCAGCCTTTGAATATGAAGGCGGGAAGGACCCCAATCGGGAAGATCAAGATCCACTCAGTTATGAGATCCTGAAGATCCGGATGTACAAGATCTTCTCGACTGGAATTGCAGTCAAGTGCGCCCTCATTCTGCCTGTCCTTCCCTTTAACATCCATCGGCCTCCTCCTCCGGTAAACCGACTGACTGCTTCATAATGTCTTGCAACCTTGATATCTTGTCTCTTAGTGTTGCGCGAACTTCTCTTGCAGGAAAATGCTTCTGTCGTCTCAAAACCGTACAAGGTGTCTTACGATGACGTGCCGCATCGCCCAGCCAAGAAGCCAACTGGCGGCATAAAGATTCAAAGCGACCCAGTCGGGAAGAGGGCGGCCCCGAGTGAGGACGCCAACAAGCGGGCGAGCAAAAGGAGGCTCATCATTGATGACTCGGACGATGACGTCCCGCTCCTCCGTCGAGACTCCTCCTCCAAGGCCATCGCCGAAGGCGCGCCGAAGATCCGCCGTCGTCCGGTATGCTTTATGGCTGAAGTCCGAACTTTTTTCGTTGAAAACTTTCTTTGTCTTCACCCCAGTTGTATTTTTTGCAGGAGGCCCCAGGACATAGATCCTGCCGGGAAGGGTGAGGGGCCGACTCCCGCCGCAGCTCCCGAGGCGCCCAAGCCAGCGGAGCCGAAGCCTCGGGGCCCACATCCGAGCGAGAGCGCTCCGAGCAAAAAACCTTCACCTCCGAAGAGGGATGCCCCAAGGAAGGAGCCCCCGATCGCCAGCCGGGACGTCCCGACTGGAAGCCATTCGACAGCTGGGAAACCTCAGGCTACGGCTCGGTCAGCCCCGACTGAGGATCAGTCGGCGAGAAGCCAGAGGAAGGAGGCCAGCCGGGCTGTTCCACCCAAGAGCGCAGCCACTGAAGCCGGTGAGTCTTGAATCAGAGTCTCGTCTTTGCTCTTTGGTTCGAATCTTTCATGTCTTCATTCGTTCTCCCTATCTGCCAGCCACAGTGGAGGAAATCCCCAGGTTACAGTCTTCTGAAACCTGGGTTCCCCCGATCAAGATCGAGTGGCGAGACTCGAAAGGCCAGAGGCAGGGCATCGTCTTGGACAGGCAAGCTGAGAGCGAAGAAAGGGATGCCCTTGTCGAAAGCTTGAACGAAGCGACTCGGCTACTCAACGTAAGCCTTAATCTCTTTCCCTTATTGTGTTATCATCTTTTTCCAGTCGGTCACTCTTCGAATTTCGCGCGCAGAAAGAGTACTGCCGTTCTATGGCGAAGTCCGAGGTGCTGGAGAAGCTGGTTCCTCACCTGAACTCTTTAGAGGATGTCCAGAGAAAGCTGAAGACCACTCAAGAGGAAGCCGCGTCGAGGGAGGCGGCTCTAAGGAAGGAAATCGCGGAGCTTCGGGAGGAGAACCTCGACCTCCGAGGATCAGTCGGGAGTGAGCCCATCTCTCCGAGTTTCTTTATGATTCTCATGTTGACCCCGGTTGCTGATGATCTTCTTTGCTTGTAGAAAATTCGTCGGAGGTCCACTCGCTCCAAGTCCAGCTGGAGGCAGTCAGCCTCGACAAGGCCGAACTGGAGGCCGAGTTTGAAGGTAAGCCTTTTCGAAGTAACATTCTTTGTGCTGCTTTATTTCTGAGTGCTTTGCATGATCAGATGCTTTTGGCGGCTTACAAGGTTAAGACCCGAGCTCGGTATGACGTCTTGCTCGAGCGGGTCAAACGAGCGGAGAGATCGGGAAGAGGTCGCCAATGCCGCTGCGCCAATCTTGCTGTCCTTGTTTCATCAAGGGGTCGGGGCCGTTCGCTAGGGCCATTAGAGATTTTCGACAAGCTGCGGAGGGCCCCGACCAATATCCGCGAACATCACCGAAGCCGCCAACATGGGGGCTGGTCGGCTCTTGCACGAGACCAAGTCTCTTTACCCCGAGTGGATATCCACTCGGTCGGAGAGGGCTTTGCGACGGGACCACGGATGAGCGAGGCCTTGGACATGCGAGTGAGGCGCAGGAGTCGGCGAAGAAGATTTCCGTCGACGTAGTGAATAACTTCCGAATTTAATTTGTCTTGTGAACATTGGTTTGTAAATATCGTATGATTGTGATGCTCGATGCGAGACTTTGTGATATATTTACTTTATTTATGTTAATGCTTTGATCAGAGTTTTTGTGTGAAATTTCTTAAGTAATTTTCGTCTTGTCACCAAGCCTAGGCTCGATTAGGTCGTCGAAAACTCTCGGTCCTTAAACACGAACTCGAATCAAGGAACACTAAACAATGATAAACCAAGTCATGCACAGAAGTTGATGAGGAAAACTTAAGCTTTATTGACATATGTACAGCCCCCGACAGCTAACTCAAGAAGTCATCTTGCTTGAGGTTGGCAGTCAAGGAAAACATGAAACCTTAGTCAAATTAAGCATAGAATCGTCGAAGATGTTCGATGTTCCAGGAGTTCTCCACCATGGATCCGTCTTCACGCTTTAGTCGGTATGCACCGGCCGAGTCACCTCGGCGATTATGTATGGTCCTTCCCATAAGGGGATAACTTGTGACGGTCCATGGTGGTCTGAATCTTACATAGAACCATGTCACCAACGATGAAAGCTCGTGCTCGAACGTCGCGACTGTGGTATCGTCTGAGCCCTTGAAGATATTTGGCCAACTGGATAAGGGCTGCCTCTCGGGCCTCTTCCAGCCGGGTGAGGTCGTCCACTCGGTCGGGGTCGTAGCGTTCGTCGTTGAAGCTGCGGACTCGGAGGGATTCATACTCCATCTCGTTTGGCAACATGGCTTCGCCGTAGACCAAAAAGAAGGGAGTTTGGCCGTAGCCCGCCGGGTGTGGTCCGCGAGACCATAGGACCGAGGAAGCTCTTGGACCCACTTGCTGCGTAAGGGTTTAGACGATCGAACACGCGGGCCTTGATGCCTTGAAGGACCATGCCGTTGGCCCGTTCGACTTGTCCATTACTTTTGGGATGGGCAACTGATGCGGAACAGATTTTGATTCCGAAATCTTCGCAGAATTCCTTGAAGACGCCTCCCGTGAATTGAGTCCCGTCATCGGTTATGATTTTGTTTGGGACGTCGAAGCGGTGCACGATGTTGAGGAAGAAATCTCGTGCTTTGTCAGCAGTAATTGTGGCGACCGGCTTGGCTTCAATCCACTTGGAGAACTTGTCGATTGCGACGAAAAGGTGTGTAAATCCTCCTGGAGCTTTCTTGAAAGGGCCGACCATGTCCAAGCCCCATACCGCGAACGGCCAGGATAGTGGGATTGTTTGTAGCTCCTGGGCCGGGACATGGCTCTGTCGGGCGAAAAATTGGCAGCCTTCATAGGTTCGTATGACTTTGTCCACGTCGGAGACCGTGGTAAGCCAGAAGAAACCTTGTCTGTAGGCTTTGCCCACCAGAGTGCGTGCTGCCGCGTGGTTTCCGCAGATGCCCGAGTGGATGTCTTGGAGCAGCTGCCTCCCTTCCTCGGGTGTAATGCATCTCATTAGGATTCCGGATGGGCTTCTCTTGTATAGTTCGGAGTCGACCATGAAATATGCTTGGCAACGACGTCGAACGCATTCAGCCTCATCCCGGTCTTCCGGCAACTCTTGCTGAGTTAAGAATTTGATGAGGGGTGTCCTCCAGTCGGCATCGGTCATGGCGACTTCGTTCGCAGCTTGTTCGTTGGAAGTTGTCTTTGCCGTGATGGTTGGTTCATAGAGGTGCTCGACAAAAACGTCTGTTGGGGCAGCTTCGCGCTTGGACCCGAACTGTGCCAACTCATCAGCTGCTTCGTTGTTATGTCTCAAGACATGTGAAAGCTCGAGCCCGTCAAACTTGTCTTCAAGTTTGCGGACCTCTTGTCGGTAGGCCTCCATGGTGTCGTTTAGGCAAGACCAGTCCTTCATTACTTGGTTGACGACCAACTGGGAATCGCCTTTCACAATGAGTCGACGTATCCCAAGTGAAACTGCGAGGCGCAGTCCATGTAGCAGGGCTTCGTATTCGGCAACGTTGTGTGAGGCGGAGAAGTGGAGGTGAAGGACATATCTTAGCCTTTCCCCAGTCGGGGAGATCAGCACAACTCCTGCTCCCGGGCCGGTGATCCTCTTGGATCCGTCGAAGTGCATGGTCCAGTGTTGGAGGTCTTCCCGAGGTACGTTCTCTTGTTGCTCAGTCCACTCGGTCAGGAAATCCGCCAAGGCTTGTGACTTTATGGACGTCCTTGCCTTAAAAGTCAAGTCCAGCGGCATCAGCTCCAGAGCCCACTTAGCAATGCGCCCAGTAGCCTCCCGGTTGTGGATGACATCGCCGAGTGGAAAGGAGGTGACGACGGTGACCGAGTGTCCCTGAAAAAGTGTGCCAATTTCCTCGCGGTTATTAGGACACCATAGAGCAGTTTTTGTACCTGAGGGTAGCGAATTTTGGCTCCTGCCAACACTTCGCTAACAAAATAGATCGGCCTCTAGATCTTCTGGGCCCGTCCTTCTTCTTCACGCTCGACGACGAGGACCGTACTAACCACTTGGTGAGTGGCTGAAACGTACAGCAGCAGAGGTTCCTGAGGCTGGGGCGAGGCCAGGACAGGCGGCGTTGTAAGGAACTCTTTGAAATCTTCAAAGGCCTTGTTGGCTTCTGCGGTCCACTAGAAGTCATCTCTCTTCTTTAAAAATCTGAAGAAGGGCATGCCTCGTTCGCCGAGTCGAGAGATGAAGCGGCTTAGCGTCGCCATGCAGCCGGTGAGCTTCTGGACGTCCTTCTGGTTACTCGGGGGCTTCATGCTTAAGATGGCATTGATCTTTTCTGGATTGGCTTCAATGCCGTGATGCGACACCATGAAGCCGAGCAGTTTGCCTGATGGAACGCCGAAAGTGCATTTCTCCGGGTTCAACTTTATTCTGAAGGCTCGGATGTTTTCAAAGGTTTCTTCTAGGTCGGCAATCAGGTCTTCTTTCTGCTTGGTCTTGATGACGACATCGTCGACATAGGCTTCTACGTTCTTGCCGATCTGCGTCTGGAAACATCTTTGGATCATGCGTTGGTATGTGGTGCCGGCGTTCTTCAGGCCCAAAGGCATGGTGATGTAGATAAGCCCCAAACGGCGTGATGAACGATGTCTTTAGGCGGTCGGATTCTTTCAAGCGATCGGTGATAGCCCGAGTAACAATCCAAGAAGCTCGGGAGTTGGCGGCTGCTTGTTGAGTCTACGACTTGGTCGATGCGAGGCGGCCGAATGGATCTTTGGGACGAGCTTTGTTGAGATCGGTGTAGTCAACGCACATGCGCCATTGCCCCGTCTTCTTGCGGACCAGGACTGGGTTGGCTAACCAATCGGGGTGAAGGACTTCTTTGATGAAGCCGGCAGCCAAGAGCTTTGCGAGCTCTTCCTTGATAGCGTCTTTTCGGTCCTGCGCGAATCTGCGTAATCGTTGTTTTATTGGTTTGGCGTCATCTTTGACGTGCAAAGAGTGCTCGATCACCTCCCTAGGAATTCCAGGCATATCAGATGGTTTCCAAGCAAAAACATCTTTATTATTTTGGAGGAAGGTGACGAGCGCGCTTTCCTATTTGGGATCTAGTTCAGCGCCGATTACGGCGGTTTTGAGGATCCGACGGATCAAGGGAGATCTTCTTGGTCTTGGTGTCGCCGGATCCTGATTTGGCTATCTTCTTCGCGGGGACTTCGCCCTCAGCCGAAGTTGATGCAGCCAATCGGACTTCTTGCTGGCCGCGCAATCTCTCGCGAGATTGGGCCATGTCGCGGCTCTCCTTATCGCAGGTGAAGGCTTGCTTCACATCGCTGCGAAGAGTGATGACGCCGTTGGGACCCGGCATCTTCATGCAGAGGTAGGTGTAATGTGGGATCGCCATAAATTTGGCAAGCGCAGGCCTTCCGATGATGGCATGGTATGCTGTTTCGAAGTCGGCCACCTCAAAAGTGACGTTCTCCGTTCGGAAGTTTTCTCGAGCCCCAAAGGTGACAGGGAGGGAGATGTGCCCGAGTGGTGTAGATGATAGTCCCGGGATGACTCCGTGGAAGGGGGCTGAGCTTGCCTTCAATTCGGCCCTCGGAATCTGCATCTCATCCATCGTCTTGGCGAACAGAATGTTGAGGGCGCTGCCCCCATCGATGAGGACGCGCTTGAGCCTGATGTTGCGGACCACGGGATCCAGGACGAGTGGATAGCGCCCTGGGTGAACCACTCGGTCAGGGTGATCCGAGCGGTCAAAAGTGATGGCCACTTCCGACCATCGCAGATATTAAGAGACTTCGGGTTGAGCCGCGTTGACCTCTCGGTCGGTTAGCTTCTGTTTCCTCTTGGATTCATAGGCTAGCGGTCCCCCGAAGTTGTGATTGAGCTCTCCCACAGGGTCTTGGAAAGGTTCGGCATTTTCAGCCGCATTGTTTTTCTTAGCGCCCGATGGACCGGCCTCATCAGTCGGCTTCTTGTTGAGTTGCACCGCGTACTGCTCGGCGAACTGTTTGTAGATGAAGTAGTCCTTAGCCGCGTGCTTGTGGTTGGGATGATGAGTGCACTGAGCGTTCATGATAGAATCGTAGGCGGCGACTCGGGGGCGGCGTTGAGTGTTGGAGGTTGCGGCCACTAGGTCCTCGGATCGGCACTTGCGATCTTTCTGGGCCTGGTTGTTATTGTTGCCATTATCCTTCTTAGGATTTCGGCTTCCTCCCGCCTGCTTGTCTTCCCTCCTGTCGGGCTGGTCTTGGCGGGAAGCCTTGATGGCGTCGTTGGACTTGGCGTAGGAGTTCGCCGTCTCGAACATCTGTTTCACCGTCTTCGGTGGCTTGCGCCCGAATTTTCCGATTAACAGCTCATCACGGACTCCCTTCTGGAAGGCGGCGATGATGATGTCATCGGTGATGTTGGGGATCTTGTTGCGCTTCTCGGAGAAGCGATGGATGTAATCTTTCAGAGGCTCGTCCGGCTTCTGGATGACGTTGTATAGATCGAAGTGTGTGCCGGGCCTCTCGAAGGTACCCTGGAAGTTGGCAATAAAGTGGTCCCTCAGCTCGCTCCACGAGCCGATTGAGCCTCTTGGCAGGCTCGTGAGCCAGTTCCTGGCGGAGTTGGCGAGGGCCACTGGAAGATAATTGGCCATAGCCTTGTTGTCACCACCTGCTGCGAGGATGGCGAGAGTGTAGACGGTAAGCCATGACTCGTGGTCGGTCTTGCCGTCGTACCTTTCTATTCCTGTGGGCTTGAATCCACTCGGCCGAGTGCACTCGGCGAAGCTCCCGAGTGGCAGCACTCCATCGTCGCCGCTATCGGGTGATCCCCTCCAATCTTCCGGGTGTGTCGGTCTCGCTCCCTGTAGCGGCGATCGAGGACTTCCGCGAGATCACTCGGCGGGGTCTTCGGTTGGCTGGTTGGGTAGCTGGAGCGTTGTTGCGGCGGACGCGGTCCAAGAGCGTGAGCGCGGCAACGGCGTTCTGGCGTGGCGTCGAAAGATGTTGGTGTTGCGAACCCGCGTTTGGAGGATGGCCTCTGGGCGGATCGTCCCCGCGCGTAGATCTTGCTTCCTCTTGTCAGCCTCTTCCCTGCGTTGCTTCTCTTATTCGGCCGTCTTGCGCTTTTGCTCGATCTTGGCTCGTTCTTCCTCCGCGAGCCTCCTGGCCATGGCTGAGTCAGACTCGTCCGGCTCGGCCATAAGGACATCGAAGCACTTTGGCTCGTAGTCCTTGTGGCAGTCGGAGTCGTCGGCTTCGTCTGAGGGGATGCCGTAGAGGTCGTCGAAGCCGGCGAAGCTGAGATATTCATTGAGCTCCGAAGATGAGCATGAGCCGAATGACGGGAGGATGACGGCGACCTCCCTTAGCCCTGGGTAGCCCGGGTCTGGATCGTTCCAGTCCGAGTCATAGCATGGGGAAGCGGGCTCCTCCGAGTGGGTCGATCTCAACTCGGGGGAGAGGAGTTTGCGGTAGATCTCGGCGGCGTTTGGTAATCCAAACGGCACCGAGAGGACTTCTTCTGAGTAGATCGTCTCCGCCGGGGAGACGAGAAGATCGGCGCAGATTTCGGCGGTATTCGGTAATCCGAATGGTACCGAGTGAAGTCCTTCGTTGGAGAGGGTGGATTGCATCTTGGTCTTCAAGATGGTGTCGTAGATCTCGGCGCAATTGGGGAGCCCGAACGGAGCCGAGTGGGTTTTTCCTTCCGACTGGTTTGAATCCAAGTCGAAGGAGAAGTCGTCGAAGTTGTTGGTGGCGAAGTCGCCGAATCCTAAAGGAGATCCCATCACGCTCTTCGGCGAGATTGTTGAAGAAGTCTCGACGCGCGGTCCCCTACCTGGCGCGCCAACTGTCGAAACTTGGTTTCGACAATGTAATTTCTGGGGTCGCAGTCAAGATCGCCAAGCACAATGGGTTAGAAGGAAAAGAAGATTTAGACAGGTTCAGGCCCTCTCGTGAGGTAATACCCTACTCCTGTTTCGGTGGATTCGATCCGCCGAGTGTCTTTATTGATCTCGTGATCTAAGGCTCAAAGCTAAAAGTTGATCTAACTTTTGATATTGCATATCCCTCAAGGGACACCCCTTACCTCCCTTATATAGTCTTGGGAAGAAGGTTTACAGATTGGAAACCCTATCTTAATCTAAGTTGGTTTCCTCAATCTTACCAAACCGTGACTATGGGCCGTTGTCTTATCTCAATCGGCAACGTAACACCCAAGTCATGTTTGGTTTAGAGATATGGCAGGTGCAACCTATCCCTACCTCCAGTCGGATAAGCTTGCCATGTAGATACCCGATTGCCATAATCTCCACAGTAGCCCCCGAGTCCTTTTCAGTCGACGAGACAGCTCAGCTACAAACCAAAACAGCACACAGCCAAAAATCTCTTTGACTAAGTGCTTTTGGCGCCGAGTGATTCCATCATCTCTGCCTAAATCTTCCCGAGTGGCTCCAAAGACTGTGAAGGGCTGGAAAATATCTACAAAATTCTCAAAAATAATTATTTGGGTGCATCTCCTGATGCACCTAATTAGGTGTAGCCCCCGACTATATGGTTAGTCAAAATCAGGCTAATCATGTAGTCAAGAACTATAAAAAATTATTCTCATATAAATACTTAGCTCATGCTAAAGCAATCATAAAAATCTTATTACAGGCAAGTTCATACTCATCCGAGTGATTTTGCCCAAGTCGTCTCAGAACAAATAATTCAATCAACCCTCATGGGTGGAAAAGCACTCGGCAAGCTCATACTTATCCGAGTGGATCTGCCCGAGTCATTTCGGAACAAACATTTTAATCATCCCTCATAGGTAAACAAGTTTTTCAGTCGTCTGAAAAATATGACCTGAGTTATTAAATTGCTCTTGCCATAACACTGGTCTCAATCTATGAAGATCTTCACCAAGATGGAAAAAATAGCATTGATATAATCACTTAATCAAATGCTAAAGAACCAAACAGCCCATGTCATCAAGGCAGCTATAAAAAGTCTAGCTGTTGGTCACCTCTCAAATTGCATCGTGCCAGCTTCTCATGAAGTCAAGCAAACCGCGGTATGAAAGGATTTCCAAAGGTACAGGGCATTCGGACACGTGCATATTGCCAGGGCAAATCTGCATAAGCTCATCCGCTTAAGTCCCTAAGGACACGCGTCGGGCCACACCTTAACTGGGCCACAGATTCTCTCATGGGCTCAGCCCAATCACAAGAAAACCTAGCGCAACCCTCAAATCTTTCTATAAAGCCTCGAGGTCGTCCCCGCCTCTTGATCTTCCAAAAAAAATCCTTTTTTCGCAGCACTGTTCACCAGTTCCCTGCGAAGAACCCTAGACTTGCGCGCATCCAAATCGATCCATCCAGGAGCTTACTTCTTGCCACAAACCAGCTTCCGCAGCCACTCTCCCAAGATCTCCTGCTCAAACCTCCATCCTTTTCGACCAGATCCGCTTTCCATCCAAACCACACTTATGGCGGAGGAAAAAAGAATCCCCTTTGACCAATGGGCCACATCGGATGTGAGGGAATCTATCCTCAAGGAGATGGTGAAGCACGGCGTGCTTCCCTCCAAGGAGATCGTGGGCTGGCGCCCGGCGGCGGGTGAAGATTTCCCAACCCCAAACACCGGTGAGCTCGTTGTATTCACCTCTTTTTTCTATTGCGGGTTCAGCCTTCCCACCTCCGAGTTCTTCCGGGGGCTTTTGGATTACTATGGTCTCCAGCTCTATCAGCTAAGGGTTAGGATCGGCTCGAGTCGGTATCGGCTTGGAGTCCCGCATCGCCGATGGGGGTTTTCGTTATCCATATCTCCAGCGATCGGATTCTTGTTAGATTCGGTTTGAGAAGATCTTATCCAGAAGAAACCGAGTCCAGGGAGGATACGGCTTGTATCTATTAATTAGGAAGAGATTGTTAGTTTTCAATTTTATCTTTAGGAAAGTTTGTTTTGTAATCTGTTGGGATCTTTGTCACCCTATGGGTATAAATATGTAAGCCCAGGGTTCATGTAAATCATCTCTCTCTCGATCAATACAACTCGGCGCATCGCCATCTTTCTTTTATCTGTTCTACTTTGTCATCCAGTGGAACTTGGCACCTGACGCGGGGCTGCATCGACTTCGATCTCCGGCGAAGGGGTAAGTCCAAGGTCCCGTCGGCTCAGGCAATTGTATTGGCTACGTTGGCATCGTCCAAGGCTGCATCAGTACATTCGACCTCTTGGATTGCTTCGATTCGGTTGATATCTTTGTCTGGTTATTTATCATATATCTCTGTTGAATCTAATTTTAGTATCTCGATTTGGCTCTATCGGCTGTCTCTCGTTTTAGGGTTTCTACTGATACCGGCTAAATCGTTATATTAGATTAGATTAGCTTAGGCATCTACCACCCTGAAAATCAGACAATGGCTTGATTGTCTAGATATTGCTTTTCTTTTCATATTTAGTGTTGCATCAGTTTGATCTACTAAGTCGTGATTAGAACCGTAATCTCTAGCCTGCCTGTTGACTGCCACTAGGGGTTTCATCGGGGTTTCAGCTGATGAGCTATTTGGATATCGCATCGGCTTGCAAGGAATATACATAAGTTGGATCTAGCCGATTGCAGTGGAGGCGTCATTGAATATTCGATCATTTGGATTTTATGATATCCGATATATGCTTTAATCTTTAAATCAATATCTATTTCATCATGTGATTGCTTTGTGCCATAATTACATTGCTATATCATCATGTTATCATCGGCCGATCGCCTTTATATAAATATTTGTTCAACACGGAGCCGATGGATTCAAACCCTAACACCATCGGCTGGCATCGGCATCGGCTGGAATTGCACCATCAGCTTATTAGCCGATCAGTTAGTTTTTGGGTATCGGTCTATCGGCCGATATGATTTATGTTCTGCTGTTTTGCATAACTTGTCAGTGGCAGAATCAAACTGACTGACACGCCCGTGCTTCATCTATTCTAGGACCTGCTGGAGCTAAGCAGATCTTCCAGGCTGGCGTGTTGATTTTTCTCGTCAACACACAGTAACCGTCCGATGAAAAGCCCTAGATTTTCTTGGAGATAAGATTCGGCAAATCCGCAACATTATCAATATAGTGGACTTGGGGGGCATGTGTTAACGATCAAATTTGGTAAATCATCCATCGGATTTAGAGTTAAGACCAAAGCCAATTTGGAGGAAATCGGGAGAAACAGAGTACACGCCAATTGCAGACTGAATCGGCTAGAGGGTTTGTCGACTGATAACCGAATCGGCTAAGGTGTTCGTCGGTCGATACCGAATCAGACAAGATAAGCCGATGTAGCCGATTTTAGTAAGGTAACATTGGAATCATCATCGGATTCGTTTGAAGTGCTTTATGAGGATTGATGTGCACGGATAGAGTCCAAGAAAGGCAATTGTATCTGTTAATTAGGTTATTTTAAATAGTTTCCTTATAGATTATGTCGGTAAGAGTCCGCCTAAGGGACTTATCTGTAATTTGAATTGCAATAGAGATAAGAGTCGTGTCCGACAAGGACATATCATGTATCTGGGTTCAGAGGTGACCCAAGACCTTGTAACAAAACAACAATCAGTTCAACATAACTTCAGCGTATCGCCACCTTTTTCCTTTCAATTACTTCGACGAGTTCTTGATTTCGAGTTGGGTTGCATCGTGTTCGATCTCTGACGAGAGTTAAAGCATGTTATGGCGGCTTGCGCTCTCGGGATTAGTGCTTCCATCTTTATGACACTCTACTATTGTTTATGTAGATCGTCGAGTTATCACATATGCTATATAATCTAGATCAATATTGCTGTCTAACCCTAATCGGCTAGCATCTGTTACTAGACAACAGCCGATAAGGTTATATATCAACGTCGGCTTAGATTATATAGTGTATCCACCATCTCGAAAGATTTTCATCGACTTGTTTAGATCTTATACTTCTTTTTATGCTTAGTGCTACATCGGTTGAGTCTAATCTACTAAATAATATCTAAAATCATAATATCTATCTTGTCTCATGATTGCTATTAGAGATAGTATCGATGTTTCAGTCGATCTTACCTGTTTTAACTATCTTATATCTTACATGTTTACTTGATATGCTAAATATGTCCTTTATATTAAGATCTTACTGTGACGAAATATATTAAGCTTGTTATCGATCTGTTAGGTTATCTTAACACTCGATCGATTCTTGTTTAATGTATTTAATCTATATTGATATCTTAGTATAAAGTAGTATCGGAGTACTAGCCGATACATGTTAAATTTATGACATCGGCTATGCTATAAATAAGTATAATCTTTATCTTAAAGTACTTTTAGACATAAGTGATTTATACTATCTTGGCACGCTGCCGATCTATCCCAATCACTTGGTTTAAATGTATTTCGAGACTTAGATTGTATATTATGAATATCTACAGCCGATCGATTAGATCTAATTTCCCATTGTCGATTCTATGCATACAGCATTGGCTCAATATCAAACGATACGTCATCGGCCATTAGCCGATCGGCTATCGTTTACGGACTAACTCTGTTTTCTTTCTTTGTTTCTTGTTGGTTGCAGGATCAAACCAACTGACACGCTTACGAACCTTAAAAGCAAAATTTGAACCTGCACTAGAGTTAAACAGATCTCTCAGGCCAGTGCGTGACATTTTTACCGTCAACAACCAGTTGCTGGTGAGGCCTGAAATTAATAGGCCGAGTTGGGCCTACTATGAAGGACCTGGATTTCCTTCAGACTACGGAGCCCTGAACTGAAAGGCTGAAATGCGTTGGGCCGAGATATATAAAGCGAGTCAACCAAGTCAACGAATTTGAGTTATGGGCCGTAAGTGAACTTACCTGGCCTGTTCTGTTGCTTAGTTGGGTCTTAGATTATTCATCGCCTTTGACCGAGATCAATTAGGCGAGTAAACAATGGAAGTTTGCATCTTACACAAGGCCATTACTTCGAGCGGCAAAAAGGTGAGAGCCCCCAAGTGGTCAACTGTCCAAGTCCAAGCCCCTGCTGATCGGCTGCATCTGCATTGGAGTCAATCTGATCTCTGCTCATCTCGTGCGCCCAAGCTGCAATCTTTCACGGCGGAAACGAAGCGGAGGGTTGATTAAAATGGACAGTAAGCCGACGCGGCCGCCCCGCCAGCCGCCGTCGTTGCCGTCCAAAACGAGCGGCGTGTGGCCCGTCGCGTTGCTCGTCGTGCTCTGCTTCGCCTCTCTCCCGCTCTTTCTCGCGCTGTCACGCGCACGGCCGAGCCTGTCCGACGTGTCGCAGATGGGCGTCACGGTGACCGTCCGCAATGGTGAGCAGCAAGCCAGCAATCAACGTTGATATTCCTGTAACGTCATTACGCGATTAGTTCACTGGTTTCTTGGTCAATGCAGAGGATCCAGGAGTGACGCCACCGGAATTCTCTGCGGCGAGCCGGGACAGGCTCCTCGGCGGGCTGCTCTCGCCGGACATCGGCGAGAGCGCGTGCCTGAGCCGGTACCAGTCCTCGCTCCACCGCAAGCCGTCGCCGCACTCGCCGTCGCCGTACCTCGTCTCCCGGCTGCGCAAGTACGAGGCGCTCCACCGCAAGTGCGGCCCTGGCACGCTCTTCTACAAGAAGTCCCTGATGCAGCTCACCTCCGCCTACAGCATGGGCCTCGTCGAGTGCACCTACCTCGTCTGGACGCCGTGCGGCGGGAAGCACCTCGGCGACCGCATGCTGTCCATGGCGTCCGCCTTCCTCTACGCGCTCCTCACCCACCGCGTCTTCGTCGTGCACGTCACCGACGACATGGCCGGACTCTTCTGCGAGCCCTTCCCGGCCGCGTCGTGGGAGCTCCCCGCGGGCTTCCTCGTCCACAACCTGACCCAGCTCCACCGCGGCAGCGAGCACAGCTACGCGAACCTCCTCGGTGCCAAGAAGATCAAGACCGACGATCCCGCCGGCGTGCGGTCCGAGTCGCTGCCGTCGTACGCGTACGTCCACCTGGAGCACGACTACCAGCAGCCGGACCAGCTCTTCTTCTGCGACGACGACCAGACCGTGCTGGCGAAGGTGAACTGGCTGATACTGCGCTCCAATCTCTACTTCACGCCAGGGTTGTTCCTGGTGCCGCAGTTCGAGGACGAGCTCCGGTGGATGTTCCCGGCGAGAGACACGGTGTTCCACCACATCGGGAGGTACCTGTACCACCCTTCCAACAAGGTGTGGGAGCTTATCACGAGGTACTACACGTCGTACATGGCCAGGTTCGAAGAAAAGATTGGCATTCAGATCACGACATTCGCCGGGAGCAAGGTGTCGTCGGAGGAGGAGTACTTCAAGCAGATCGTCGCTTGCACGACTCAGGAGAAGATTCTGCCTGAGATCGACCCGAACGAGACGTCGAGCGCTAACGAGGCGGCGCTAGCCACCACGGCGTCGAAGGCTGTGCTCGTCAGCTCGGCGCAGTCGGAGTACGCCGAGAAGCTGAAGGCGATGTACTACGAGCACACGACGGTGACCGGCGAGTCTGTCAGCGTGCTGCAGCCGGCCGGCGCCGGTAAGCAGGCACCCAACCAGAAGGCGCTGGTGGAGATGTTCCTGCAGAGCTACTGCGACGTGTCGGTGGTCAGCGGGCGGTCGGCGGTGGGGTACGTCGGCCATGGCCTCGCCGGAGTAAAGCCCTGGTTGTTGCTAACGCCGACGAATCAGACCGCGGGGGCTAACCCGCCCTGCATCCAGACGACGTCGATGGAGCCGTGCTTCCATGCGCCGCCGAGTTATGACTGCAGGGCCAAGAAGGATGGAGACCTTGGTACCGTTCTACGGCATGTCAAGCATTGCGAGGATGTCGCTGACGGTCTGAAATTGTATGACTAAAATTTTGCTCTAATTATTCAGATATTCAAATTTCGCTTCAATGTTCAGTTGAAAGAAGAAGAAACTGCAGAACAATTACAGGATTTATTGACTTTAGATGGAAGCAAATGTAACATGGCCTTCCAGTTGAAAGATACCATATGATTTAAGATGGGGAATGTTTCAAATGATTTGCATCCAGTCAGCATTAGACCCTTCATGCAATTGGTTGTCTTAGGCCCTGTTTGTTTGAGGGACTAATCTCTCTAGTCCCTTGAAATTAGTCCCTTTTAGTCAAAAAAACCCAAACACTCTTGACTAAAAGGGACTAAACTAATTTTAGTCCTTAGTCCCTAATTGAGGTGCTTTTTGGGACTAATCTCACCCATTCCACCGGATGCCCTTTCACTGTTGCGCAACCACCCAGCCCGCCGGTTCGGCGCACTCACCGTCGCCGTTGCCGCGCCCTCTCCGCCACAAGTCCCGCCCGCCGGTCCCGCCTCGCCGCCGCCGGCGCGACCCTAGCCGCCGCCGGTCCGGCCCCCGCCGCCGCCCGAGCCGCCTAGCCGCCGCCGGTCCGGTCCCCGCCGCCACGATCCCGCATCTAGCCGCCGCCGTCCCGCCTCTCCGCCGCCCGATCCAGCCACTTGCCGCCGCGGTCCCGACTCCGCCGCCGATGCCCGCCGTTGGCCGCCGCGGTCCGCCCCGCCGGCGCGGCCCCGGCCCAGCCGCCGGCGGTCCCGCCTCGACGCCCGAGCCGCACGTAGCGAGTATGCTAGTTTCAGTACTGGAGCAGTCATTTTTGTTGTCTGGGATAAGTATATGGCTATTGGGGATGAGATAGTTCAGGTGAAGGACTAAAGTAGATTGGGGATGGATATTGAACCGAAGAGAACGTCCAAACTAAAGTTAGGAGCCTAGCGTAATGTTCCCTCCTTCAAATAGGGGTTGTCCTTTTTATTTTCGCATACTGCCAGACGATAGCTAGAGACTAGAGGTGACTATTTACTATATTATAGAATAATTCATTTCTCACCTTATTTGTCGCATATCTCATATGTTTGCAAGATTGTTGTTTGTTGATTATTTTGGGAATGGATGAATTTTTGCAAGTGGACGCAATATCCGCAACAAAGAAATGGCCGGCAACGAGGATGAGCACTACGATTTTTCTCGCAAGCACGCACACATCATTCGGGCGGCAAAGACTTAGGTTTCTCGCAAGCTTCGTCGGACATTAATGCATCTCGCGGCGGATTCCATTTTTCAGCGATGGGCTTCGGGGGAAGGGGATCCGGGGTTCGATCGAACTCTCGGGCGGACGCATTCCCGATTTCTCCTCGTACCAAGAAATGTTACGGTCGGATGGACATGGAGGTGATCCCATTTCGGCTAGCACTCGTTCGGCCGTCGCCCCATCGCGTCCTCCTATGTCCGCTAGCAGCCGAGGAAGAGGTAGACGGGGAGGAAGAACTGGTCGAGGGCGTGCTAGGTCGCTGTCCATTGGCGCGGGATCCGACGGAGGGATGCGGGATTTGTTCCCCCGCTCCCATTTCAGGGCGAAGGAATCGTCGGAGGCCGTGGTGGATCAATGTCCTCACTTGCGCACGGCTTCACCGGACTTGGTGGATTTGGAGGTGGTGGCCGGCACCGGGCTTCGTCATCGGCAATTCTGCGGCGGCGAGGAAGAGTACAACGAGGACGACGAAGAACCGAACATGGCGATGAGGGACAACGCACGGTAAATCCACTATGTGCATCTTTTTTGGAATATTTGATGTTAAGACATTCTTCTAAGTTTTTATCTCACTTATAATTTTAATATATGTAATGTACAATATGTCTAAATTTTACCTTATGCCCCTAGAGTATTTATGACAAGGCATGTTGATTTGAAGAAAACACCTATAGATTTTGTGTAATAGCATGTGAGGAAGCGAGGGATGGTAATTGTCCCAATGGAACATGGACAACTAGAGGCTATCAAAATTTGAAGTCTAAATATTTTGTTAGCACTCAAGCTGAAGCATTCAACCAAACAATTGAAGAATAGAATGGTCCAAGCGAAGAGTATCTACATATGTTGGGTTTGGCTCGATCAACAAACGGGGTGTGGTCGAGGACCGAATGGAGAGATAACAGGTCGGATGGTTGGTGGAAAAGAACAATCAAGGTACTAGTATTTCTCATAACAACATCTTCTTGTTCTTTTACATAATTAGATTTCTCGTAACACGGTTTTATAACGGAGAAAACCGGATGCAAAAATTTGCGGCAACCCCGAGTACTTGGACATGCTTATAGAGCTATTCCAAGGTGTCGCAGATTGATGGATCCACTTGCATATTTCTCTGGTGATGAAGATGAGGAAGAGGAAGAGGAAACGAAAGATTTGCGGATGCGGATGATGGATTTGAGGATAGTCCTATGAGCACTAGCGAAAAGAGGAAGAGCGAGTAGTCTGTTGTCCACGAGGTTCTAGTCCTAGGAAGAAAAGCAAGAGCCCAGTTGTTAGGTTGATGAAGGGGTTGTTCAATAGATGGGACAGTGAGACCGAGAACTCCTCTCATATACTAACGAGCTTCTACAAACAGGGAAACAAATTGAGAAAAAGGAGACAAGTTTGAGCAGTCCTTGATGCACTCGCCAAAAGTTGGCAATTGAGTGTGGTGCAACGAAGAGCGTGGAGTACTTTTGTGCAACACGGTTATTTCGGAAAAAGGAAACGAGTTATGTTTAGAACATGAGAAGTAACGAAGCAAGGTTTTTGTGGTTGAAGAGATGGTGCCAGGAAGAATTTATATTAGTTATTAATTTCACTTATAAGTGAAACTTATATGCAATTTTGTTATGTAAGGCACTTGTTTATTGAACTATGTTATGTCTGTTGTTAGTACCTTATTATGTTGTGTAATGGACATGTGGTTGAATGGATTGCTACGATAAGTTATCATGTTATGTACTTATTCTATATGCTATGGATAACTCCTATGTTGATGATATGCTGAATTTAAACATGTAGGATGGTTATGGTTCATCATATGAGAAGGAAAGTGATGATGAGGATAGTAGTGATGAGAGCAATGATGATGACGGCGGTGGTGATGAGGATAATGGTGATGAGGTGGAAAGTGATGATGACAACAATCTAGATCGAAAGAAGCGCGTTTTGGCGCATTGATGCTTCAAAAATCAAGGAAGCGAAAACTACTTATGCTAGTGGCATGATTGGTACGTATTACTTGGACTCTTATTCAAACAAAGCTCCTAGAAGAATATCAATTGAGTCTGGACATGCTTGGGTAATGAGAACACTAGGCAACGAACGCATGTTACAACATGTTTAGAATGAGCAGACCAGTGTTTGAGAAATTGCATAATGTTCTTATGGATTCTTATGGGTTGAAGTCCACCACAAATATGTCCTCAATTGAGTCTTTAGCTATCTTTTTGTGGATAGTCGGTGCCCCCCAATCGCTTAGACAAGTTGAAAATCGTTTTGTTAGGTCTTTGGAAACAATAGTTCGAAAGTTTAATGAGGTGTTAACAGTGATAATCAAGCTTGCAAAAGATATCATTAAACCAAAAGATCCTCGGTTTACAATGCGGCACAAAAGTTACAATGTGCAAAGTATGCACCGTACTTGGATAATTGCATTGGAGCAATAGATGTGACACATATTCAAGTTGTGGTGCCAGTTTTCACTGCTGTGCAACATATGAACAGACATAAGGAGAAGAGTCAGAATGTGATGTGTGTATGCGATTTTGATATGAGATTTACATTTGTTCTTGCTGGATGGCCTGGATCGGTTCATGACATGAGGGTGTTTAATGATGCTCAAAATAGATTGGGAGATAAGTTTCCACAACCACCTATTGGAAAGTTTTATTTAGTCGACTCGGGTTACCCTAACAGACTTGGTTATCTTGCACCGTATAAGGGTACAACATATCATTTTCAGAAGTACAATGAGGGTATAATGCCTAGAGGGAAAAAGGAGCACTTCAATTACTGTCATTCTTCTTGTAGAAATGTCATAGAGAGATCTTTTGGAGTTTTGAAGAATAAGTGGAGAATTTTATTTCGATTACCCAGTTATCCACAAAAAAAGCAAAGCAAAATAATTGTTGCCTGCATAGCACTGCATAATTTCATTAGAGACAGTAAGCTAGCTGATGAAGAATTCGACCATTGTGACCAAGATGCAAATTATGTTCCATTGGCCGGAACATTTTCTTCTCCATCAAACGATGCAACCAATTATTTGGATAGCCAGGTGATGAATCATTTTCGAGACTCGGTTGCCGATGGCCTTTGGTCTTTGAGAAATATATGATTTGTCTTTTTATTGTTCTTGTGGAACGAGTAATTTTAATATGATTTGTAGAACTTTTATTTTAATTTGTAATAATATTTTGCTACTATGTTTGCAATCCATATTGTTGTATAAATATTTGTAGAGTCATATATATAAATATCCTTGCCTCTAATTTGTATTTTCAATGTAGTTTTTATTTTTTTCTTGCATGGCTATATAAGGGTAATATGGTCTTTATACAATGTAATTAATTACCTTTAGTCCCTTTTAGTCCCTATAACCAAACAGGAAGGGACTAAAAGTTTTAGTCAAGGGACTAAACTTTAGTCCCTTGACTAAATTGCCAAACAACCCCTTAAAGAAGGTACCAAAGCCCTGTCTTTTGGCAAACAATAAGTGAAACAACTTATGACCATTTAAAGATGAAAATTTGTCAATCTGAATGATGACACAACACCTCAAGAAATTCCACAACATGGCTCTGGCTCAGTTAGAGTTTCGGCCCAAATGCAACTATATTAGTTGAAAGTGGTACAAGTATAAATTAAGAGCTCCAGCTTAATTTTATATAATTTTCAAGAAGTAATTACAACCCTAATGTCGACATTTTGAAGGTACATGTACAAAACAAACAAAAATAAATAGGCAAGCTAGCAAGGAGAAGGGCTATCACTTCAAATGTGTCTTTCTCTTAAACATGAACATTGCCACTAAGGACCGTGGGAAGAAAGACCTCCGTGGCCTTGAGTCTGCTATCGTAGTTGTCGCTATAGTGTCGGCTCTAGGTAGCAACATTCGATACTTATGAGGATTGGAGCTGGATGATCCCACTGCGTCAAAAGAGGCTGATGTGTTTTTTAGATCGGAGATTTGAGCAATAGGAAGAGACGCCTCACTGGTCTTTTGTTGTTTCTCATGTTGGGCTCTCCTTTTTCTTAGTTCATTCTCCATTGCTAATTTTCCATCATGTGCTATATTGGCTTTCTCATGGGCCTCTCTTAGTGCAACCCTCCTATCATCAATTTGCTTGATCAGTTGATCTAACCTATCCAAACTCCTCACCTCTGCCTCCTTTGCTTCCTTGATCTTGTCTACGGCTCTAATAACTTGCTTCTTAGCAAGGTCCTCAGCATCTTGTACCTTTTTGCACAATACATTGTACTCCTCAAGTGATAATGTAACATCGTTGTTTCTTCGTTTAGCTTGGGGTTCTAGTTCTATTTCTTGTTTATAGTCGTGTAATGCATTTGCTGATGCCGTTGCAATTTCTCTCGATGCATTAACTGCAAGTATCTCCCTTGATGTTGCTTCTATCCTCAATTGGACCACATTTACCTCTGCTTGGGCTTGGTCTGCCTCTTCTCTAGCCTTTTCCATCTCATTCCTAGCAAACATAGCATTCATCTTTGCATGTTCTAATTTTTTACTTGCCTGCTGTAGCTCTAAAGGCATTTTTGCCGCTTTTGTTCTCTCTTCCACCATGCTGAGCTCAAATGCAATCTTGCTTAATTCTTCCTGAAGAGACAAAGCAGACTCAAATGCAAGATTCTCTTTCTGCCTTAATGATGCGAGGTTTGTTTTCTCCATCTCTACATCAGCTCGTAGCGTAGCAGCGGCATTCCACAAAGACTTCACCTCATCCTTGGCCTTATCAATGTCTATCCTCATATCCTCAAGCTCCTTCCTAGTCCGTGCTAGCTTCGTACGAACAATAACCATTGGTCTCTCTTCCTCTCTAGCCTCATATGGAACTTTAGGCAATGTACCTTCCACATAAGCCATAAACTCATCCCTCATATTCATCAGCAATGTTGAGGCAACGTGTAGCTTTGACTCAAGGTCTTTACTGAGTGATAGGTCATCATTTAGCTTTTGAACCTCGTCATCAACCTGTTTTAGTTCATTCTGCCAAATCACCTTGTCATGTTGATAAGCCAAAGCTACATTTATTTTCTGTTCCTCAGCTATAGCATGGCTAGCTTGCAAAGAGGTTATCAACTCTTTCATTGTGATAATCTTAATGGTGAGGTCTTCAACGGTCTTTTCAATTTCTTGTGATGCAACAATGGACTCGTGTGCTTTTGTTTCAATGTTATCCCTTTGAGAAATTAGAGATGTATATTCCTTTTGAAGTTGATCTAGATCCAGTTTCACCGACTGCAAGTCTTCTAAGGCCTTTGCATGCTG
This sequence comes from Oryza australiensis, assembly GCA_019925245.2. Taxonomy (NCBI): domain Eukaryota; kingdom Viridiplantae; phylum Streptophyta; class Magnoliopsida; order Poales; family Poaceae; genus Oryza; species Oryza australiensis. The sequence goes on from JAIFGZ020000478.1 coordinate 3,194,746, forward strand.
TTCATCGACAAGCTCGATCTCTGCCTTCATTATAGCTCTCTCTTTGTGGGCAATTCCTTGTTGCATCTCTTCAAGCTGAATCTCAGCAAGTTCTAAGTCTTGTTCTGCTTGCATTGCCTCAATCTGAGATTTATCTAGGTCTACTTTTAGTCGTTCTATAATTTGCCTAGTACAACATAGCTCCTCAAGAAGTTTGCTTTTCTCAACCTGTGTGACTTCTGCTCTTCTCTTGTACTCAGAAGCATCTTCTTGCACCTTGTCAAGCTCAACTTGGACATGTTTCCGTCTCTACAAAAGAACAGTTTTAATCGAATTTATATACTCCCTTCATTAAAATAAGACATCAAGATGGATTAAAGAACGATAAAAAATTACCTCTTTCCAATCAAGTATCCCTCCAAATTTGCTAACAGCATCTTTAACGGATTCAATTGGTGCCGTTGTGTCAACAAGGACACGGTTATCGATAGTTTGAATGAAGCGTTCAGCAATCTCTGCAGCCTTAAAAATGTTTCCAGCTGAGTTATGGCGATATATTTCCTTCCTCTCAAGTTGATTATCACAATTCTTGTCTCCCTTGTTTGCATATAGATCATTAATCTTAAAAGAACTTAAATCTTCACTAAAACGTCGTGTGTGGCCATGGCTATGTATTCGCTTCTCTTCATTCTGATTATGGTAATTGTCCTCTCCATCATTTATTCGTAAATGATTAATCGTAAGGGAACTTAAATCTTCACTTGAATGTCTAGTATGACCAACCGACAAACTTGATGGAAAATCAAATGAAATAGTAGTCTTTGATTCATTTGAGCTTGCCGATACACCAACAAAGTTTGGATCAATAGGCACTTGGGGAATCCCTTCAATATTCAATCCCTCCATCTCCTAGCATGCGGGAGAATACCAAATAATGCTTCAAATAATTATGATGGTTAGAATTACTAATGGGTACCTGGAAAGGTGATTATCATGCAAGTTAGAAGGAAAAATGCAGTTAAACAATGCACTCACAAAGTCATGACATATATATATATATATATATATATATATATATATATATATATATATATATATATCATATGAGGTTGGTTAACCCTTTTTAAGTGACTTACACAATAGCAAGAAGGGCCATTTAGTCACCATGTTGATCAAATTGTCGAAGTATGCCATAACCTGTGCATCTCCATGGATAAAAAAAATGCAGGCTTTTGGTCAATTTTTTTGTAGGGCATGATTTTTCTAAATATTGGAGTCATACAAATTAGCATGCTATGAGAGAAATTATATCGATCATAGAAGATTCTATCCATCACGGATTAATTCTAAATTTGCATAGAAGATTCTATCCATCATAATTATGCATAGAAGATCATGGTCTAAATTTCTGCAACTAATGTAGTTTTGCATCTACATAACAATTAATAGCACGAATAACTAAAGCATCTACAGAGATCTTTACAGAACAACACAACACATTGTGATTACAGATGAAGAAAGTGATTGAATAGAGTAAAAGCCTTCCATGAATCTTTATTTATTTGAGAGATCTCCTAAGTTTTATCGGAAAAAGTATATAACATTGCAACCATGGTAAGGCTAACACATGAATAATAGACGTCTACCATGTGTTATAATCTTGCACTTCCCATTCATATTAAGAGAATTAATTTCACGTGATCCTTGATCACTTTTGTATTTCTCACGAAGATAGAAAATGACTCCGTTTAATTGAAGAAAATATAATTATCATTCGTGATACACCTATACAGATAGATACATGCAACTTCTATGCAAATCAAATCACGTGGGTGCACTATAAAAATAACATACTGCAACAAACAAAAAAATTGTCAAACAAATAACTATATAAAATTGTGCAGTACCTCTTGGATCTTTGATTTCCGTCCCTTCAAGAGTTCCTCAATAAGAGAGATCAGAATTGTGAGGGAGAGAGATGGGGGAGAGAGAAAGAGAGGAAATGCTAAGAAGGTAATATGACATGCATATGCATGGAGACCACCAAGTTCACCAAAGATGAAACTACATCTATTATTAGGATGTGGAGTTGTGTTATTCCGCAATAGCAGGAACTTGTTTGGCCTGATTTTAGCCTTGTGTTTATAAAAGCCATAACACTATCCAAACAATACATATCCGATATCAAACAAGAGCGATACTAATACAGTTCTGGCCGCTCAACAACATAAAGATATTATTGTTTCAATTGATGGTTGTCATAGTCACAAAATTTCTGGACACATAGGATTGAGGAGCAAGGTTGAGAAGCGTGATACGCTAATTACAAGATTTATCTCCATATCCCTAGGATTGGGATGACGTTTTCGAGTCAGGGAACACTGTCTTTGACCCGTTTCGTGTGACTATGGCCTGCCTCCTTAGGAAATCTAGATGGCAAGGAAGAAAATAAAGCTGGATCTAAAACATATTGTGATAAAAGAGTGGGATTTCGGAGCACACAATGGGACAAAAAGGGCTTCTCCCACGGATGAGACAAAGCACTACCAAGCATCAACACACCCAGCTGGAGCTGCGGTTCACCGTCCGCAGCTACCACGGCAACGCAGGCGTTTTTCTCCAGAATCCGCCACCCGTCCGCAACCACGCGCTACATACACAGCTTATCCGCCCGCACGACGGTCACCACGGCTGGTTTGACATGTCTCTCCGCTTGCGACGCTGCGTGGCGGCCGGCAGGTGGCACGTTGTTGCAATCACAGTGGGGAAGGTGGTTGGCCGTGGCGATTAAACTAATCAAGCTTCTCTAGCTCTCGCTTGGTCCTTGGAAACGAGTTGATGAGTAGACTGCCGTCGTGTGCAGTGTGCTTGCTCGTGCTCGCCTGTTGTTTCCACATATCGCTGTCGCCATGGTGATTTCTCTCGTATAGTGTTGTTCCACCAGCGAAAATTAGCCCAGTTTCACTTTTGGATTTGAGTTGACTAGTCACCGGGTGAAAATGGGATTCACCTTCACGACTTGTCAAAATATGCACACGCCTACTTTCACTCGCAAGTAGACTCATCGGGACAGTGGGACGCACATAACTGCTTCCGCCGTTGCATCGTTTGCAAATTAACTCAGCTCTTAAGTGATAAGTCATCGCAAACATTTTACGCAAAAAATAATTGGAAAAATATTTTCCATCAATTTACAATTATTGTTACTTTCTACTACTATGTACAAAAAAAATATGTATACGACGGTACTCCTCCAAAAATGAGCCCAAAAACGTACGTGCTTTGCACAAACAATGCAGTATAGCTATTAGCTATACAATAAAAAGAATAAACGAATGGCCTTCCAGAAATCCAATCCAACGGTTGAGATCTAATCACACTAGCTCAAAAACTAGACGCTGCACCGGAAAACGGCGCGAACCAGATGTCCGCTTCATCCAACTTCATCAGGTCCTGCAAGCCATCCCAGAGCTGGTTGCTGCCGGCTTCGTCCACACCCATCTGCCAATCCACCGGCGCGGTCTCCTCGGCATCCGCGCTGCACGGCGAGAGCGTCGGAGTCATCTGCTCTGCCTCTGCCGTTGTCGCCGCCGTGACAGCATCGCCGCCATTGCCGTTTCTTTGGCTGGGCATGGGTAAAGGCTCGGAGCACGGGAAGTTGAGCTTCGCGCGCGCGCCGCGGAACTCGAGGGCGGCGCGGTCGTACGCCCTGGCGGCCTCCTCGGCGGTGTCGAACGTCCCGAGCCACTTGCGCACCGCGCGGCGCGGGTCGCGGATCTCCGCCGCCCACTTCCCCCACGGCCGCTGCCGCACGCCGCGGTACACGTTCTTCTTCCTCCTCCGCCTAACCCTCTGCCCGCCTCCTCCTGCCGCCACGGCCGCAGCAGCAGCACCACCGCCACCAGCATAATACGTCGCCATTACCGCCTCCTCCGGTCCCCCCGCCGCCTCGGCCCCAAAGAAGTCGCACCCGAGGCAGCCGTCGATGCCGCACAGAGCGCACGCCTCCCCGCACGCCACCGTGACGATCTCCGGCGGCGGCGTGGTGCACCCGGAGACCACGTACCGCAGCGCCGCGACGATGATGCTGTGCTCCTGCTCGGACGAGATCCACTGCGCGGAACTCGGAGCCTGACTACGCCCATGCTCATCAAGCTTGGTCTTGCAAGAATCCTGCCTCGCCGCCGCCATGGCTGGTATCAGCTTCTTGGTCATGAGTGTTCCAGTGATCACTAGGGAGAGCTTGCTGTCGCTGAGCTAAGAGTGAGCCGGAGCAGGGAGTGTGGTTGAGGTCGTTAGCTGAAGCCGGGAGAATGGAGGCGCTTATATAGGGGGAGGCCAACATCGAGAGCAACACGGACGACAGAACGGCGCCAGGGCATGCTCCACGCCGTCGTTGATCTTTCCGCTTCAGGCTTAGCCCTGTGGAAAACGTGTGGTGTTGTGTTGGGGGGTTTGTGTTGTGCCGTGGAGCCAAGGTGAGGTGTGGATGCTGACTTAAGGCGTGAGGTCAGCGGGAGGCTCCAGCAGCAGCAAACCAACGGTAGAATAGTCTACGACCGGGCCAGGTTGTTTGATGACTTGGCTTATTTCTAGGGACGTGAACTCGCGCTAATGACCAGATTGCCCTCTCCTACCTCGGCCGCAGCGACGAATTCCCCTTCCCTCGTTCCGCGGCGCCGCCGCCGCCAGGCGCCATACCGTCGATCTTCTCCGGCTCCACCGAAGCACGCCGCGTCGAGCTCCTCCCTATCCTCCGTCCTCTCCCCTCTACTGGATCGGCCCGGAGCGGAGATCCATCCGGGCTGATTCGGTGATTCCTTCGGTTTCGGTAAGGAATTCGCAACTCGCTTGGACTGATTTCACTTTCGATCTGATTAGCCATTTTTGTCGGCTTTGCTATGTTCAATCAAGTCCCACTATTTTCACTGTGGTCCGTAGAATTACAGTAGAAAACGCACCCATTATTCAATTGCTCCAGCTGCAGTATGAACATGTTGTTTTCTGCTAATTTTTTGAGTTCGATTTCTGCTCAGCTTATGTGATTTGATTGAAATAGCTAGCCTGGATCACTATATGTGTCAGTTAACTTCTTGGGTTGTTTGAATTCTGAAATTTTGTGCCTTGTTGCCTTCTCTAGCGAAATTGATTCCCACAAAGCAGCATTAGTATAGTTGGTACTACAACAGTGCGAATTCAGGTTTCTAGTTCTGTTAGGACTTAGTAGTATACTGTTTTTTGATTATGTGCTTAAAACGATCCCCACCTGAATTTCGTTCCAAGGTACGAACAAAGGAGTACAGAGGGATTGCATCATGATAGAAATGATAGAGATTGTAGGGGGCGGAAGAAAACATGTTTTTCCAAACATCTATAACAGTTCTATCGCTGCTCTTAAGGCGCTGAACCCAGAAATTGGTTTCCTCCAACCATCTTCGTAAGGCGTTTTCAACCGAAGGAGGCGTGTGTTGGAATACCACAACATGACGATGATTCCAGAGCACCCAGAAACACAAAAGGTAGAACAGGTGAAAATGCTTTGCTGGGATATTCGCCAAAGGCCTTCAAGGTATATGCATTCCTTATATTTTTCATTATCAAGTAATAGTGAAATATCTCCAAGGGAAAAAGTTTAGAATATTCTTCAAGCAAGGTGCACACACAAAAAACTGTGTCTCGGGAGACATTATTGCCAATATGTAGCACACAAGATCCAAAGGTTTTGAGAAAATTCTACCGTCCTTGGAAGTATCAAAGTTGCAGTATGCATATCAGGACCTACTAATACAAATTCTGGAGGCCAACTCACTGTTGTCATAGATATAGAAGACGGACATTTTCTTTTTTGAGTTACAGCTAAATATATGTGTTGTGCTATGGATAAATATGAATTATATGCATGCTAGTATTGTTTGGAACAAATCAATAATGAGGTGTTTAGAACTTGTATTGTAGATGTCTTTGCATAATGAACTTGTATTTGAGAGATGATGAAACAAGATAGAACCATAATATGTAGAAGGACAATTTGTAATATGAAAGTGCATCAAGGATTTGTTGGTAAAGAAATATAAAATAGATTTGGTTGGGTGGGAGATTCACCACCACCACCACCATTGCCTTCTTTTAGAGTATAGATAGAAGACAAACATTTTCATAATGCGCTGAGGTAAAGTAATGTCCAAATGGTTGAGGTAAAGTACTAACATCAAGCTAGTTTAAACAAAAAATCACTTCACGGCTAGTGGGGCAAAAGTCCTGAGGCAAGAATAATACATTGAACTCTTGACACATAAGAGCAAAGTTCAATAATTTGTTTAAATGAAATGTCGTAATATCATATTCCGGGTATTTAAGATATCATTTAAATTTCTTATTCCAAGCATAAAATAGTCCTGAAAGAAAACTTATATTGCTGTCATACAATCAACCAAACACTTTCCGGTTATTTAAGATATAGTTTAAATTTCTTATTTCAGGCACAAAATAATCCTGAAAGAAAAATATTTGGCCTAATGGCGTCGCCCTGCTGGAACTCTGAGACCACTCTTTTCCCAGACGCAGTAATTGTTGCCGTGAGCAACGACATGGAAGTCTGACGGGATCAAGTTGCCCACATCATACCGTGTCCCAATCTTTGTGATCACCTTGTCATCGATCATCGCGACGTAGACATCTCCATCAGCAGCAAGGATGTTCAGCTTGCTCCCGGGATGAATCTCATTTCTTGATCTCACTGCAGCTAATGTGCTGATCTCCTGCTTCAAGTTCCAGTCAAACACATGGTCGTAGAACTGTGCAGACGGTAGACAGACTGTTAGTTCGGGATTATATGGTTAAGAAATTATGTTTTATTTTTATCGCGGTTGGAGATTAATACGATTATCAAGCTGAGCACTCACAATGCAGGGAACTCCAGGGTGTGTGAGGATGTAGGCGTAGCCCTGCATGACCTTGTCGGAGGGGAACGGCCATGAGTTCTGTGTGGAGCCAGTGTCATGGTTGTCGATGAAGGTGACGGCCTTCTCCGGCAGCCAGCCAATCATTCCGGGCGCCTTGCCGTTACCATCCTTCATCCGCCAGAGCTCGCCTTGCACCGCCGCCTGCAGCTCACCCTTCGTCGTGAAATCGAACGCCGACGCCGGGCCACCCACGGCCTGCGCCCAGTTCACTAGCTCCTGCCGATCACCATCCTGGTTCCACGACGGCTCGCCGTTGCCATCGTAACGCATGTTGCTCCATATCTCCGCGACGACGAAGGACGGGTCGGTGTTGTCGACGTACGTCTTGGCGACGGCCGCCGAGTAGCCCTTGGCGAAGTCGAGGCGCCAGCCGTCGAAGCCGACGTCGGACTTGAGCCAGTTGAGCCAGTCGGAGAGCTCTGTCTGCACACGCGTGTTGAGGTGGTCGATGTCGGGCGCGGCGCCGAAGTCTGCGCCGGTGTCGCGGTGACCGCGGCCGTTGGAGTACTGCGTGTCGTCGCTGCAGATCATGTCGGGGCCCCAGTCGAGGCGGCTGTCCGGCGTGCCGCCTTCGAAGATGCAGTAGATGCCACGGCTATCCTTGTAGTCCGCGCACCGGTGGTTGATGACGATGTCGGCGACGCACTTGATGCCCTTGCCGTGGAAGGCGGCGATGAGCGACCTGAGCTCTGCCCCCGTGCCGTACTTGGACGCGTCCAGGTCATAGAGCCGGCCCGGCATGTATCCCTGCGGAGCGACGGAGTGCGACGGCGGCGGGAGCCAGACGTGCGTGACACCGGTCGCAGCGATGTCGTCGACGCGGCCATGGAGGAAGTTGTACCACCCGCCCTGCTTCTTCCACGACTCCCAGTTGAACCCCTGCACCAACATCATGTCAACGTGCATGTACGTCAAATTTGTTCATAGCTAGTTATAATTTCTTATTGTCATGTGAAATTACTAACGGGAAGTACAGTAGATCAATGAGGCTCACCTGAAAGAGAACCTGAGCTTGGGCTAAGTGAGAGCCCAAACAGAGCAAGACGAAGAATAGGAGGCAGCTCATTGTGGTGGAATGCTTTGCCATTGCGTGTCTCAATACAAGCTGAGTTGTGTGGATGGGGCATGCCGGTGCGTGGGAATTTATAGGTGCAGCTCCGCATGCAGACGTCGCCGTGCGAATTGATTTTTCGTTGGATAAATTCAGTTGCTCCTAACGAGAAGAGCAACGGCATATATAGCTTCTACGGCGACGAGTTGCGCTCATTTAAAAGAGGATAAAAAGGAGGCCAAGAGGATATGTTGGATAATGCCTTGGATAGCGTTGTGGGCTCCAGGTAAAGCTTCCTTTTGTTCTTCCCGTTCCCTGGAGGAGGCGAGTCTTCTCCTGTTGGCTGCTCCATAGACTGCAGACCTCCTTCATTCGGTCGTCCCTGTTGGCGCCCATCCGCCGAATGGCGGGTAGCTAAATCAAATCTGAACTTTGTTTTGTAGTATTCGTAATTACTATTACTATTTGTCTCCCTTTTTTTATAATTAGACAATCTATCCATCCATCCATGATTTTATCCTTCCTTTAGTATACGTACCAACCTTAGACAGACACTTCCTAGAAATCCCCTGTTAATCAGATGATATAGTTGTTAGTCAAACTAAAAGTGGATAAATGCGGATATTGTGATTTTGTTTAAAACAAGAGTCCATGCCAGAAACAATGTAAAACTACTGACATTGGGAATTAAATTGAAGCAAACTAGAAAAGAAAAAAGAAAAACGGTTCTAAACTCTCAAGGTAACAAACTGCTTGTTGTTTACATGTCACATGTCATATATATAAATAGTTATAAAAAATTTATGATATATCACTCAATAAACATGCAATTTGAAATTTAACTTCTATCAGATAAAAAATTGACTGTGAATATCCATTAACTAGCTATATTTATATAGATGTCGAATTTCGATTTCGAGTGATATATTATATATTAATATATTTTATCAATCTTTTTAAATTTTTATAATTATTTAGACGATATGCCAGAAACAAGAGGATGTCCTTTCAAAAGTTTAAAATTCATTCAGAAAACTAACAATTTGGATTTGTATAATAACTTGATGCACGCTGGAAAAAATAATGAAGTTCGCATTAGAAATAGAAATTATTAAATGTGGACATGTGGTGGATGTGATAATTCTCTCTGTTACCCTCGAGGTCAAGCCCTCAAGCCCTTGCCGCTTGATGTCCCACTTGAAATAAGTGAGACAGAAAACATTCATCATTTTTAAATTAATCACTTCGTATCCCATAACTTGTTCATGTTTTAAATATTGTATGCCATTGTACCAATAGAAATTAATTTTATTTGGTTGCATGCAATACATTCAATGATGTATATTTACTTTTTACACAAATAAGCAAAACATACTTGTTAGATGATGATTATTTTAAGAAGACCTTAAAAACTTTAGGGATGATCAAAATAAGATGAAAGAAGTATGATGCTTCTAGTTCTACTAGTAAAATATCCGATCCGTGCTTTGCTAGGGCAAAATATTCATTCTTTGTTTTTCCTATATCTATAACTTACATGGCTATTTTACTGAAAACCTCTTGAGTTTTTCTAAAATTAACTCATGATCCCTGCTATTTTAAAAAACCCAGTTAAAGAAGAAAAAAAGGTTATTTTGTAGAAAACCCCTTGAGTGTTTATAAAATTAACATGCAGTCCCATTGTTGAAAAGAAAGGGATGGCTTGGATAAAAAAAGACCTCCTGCATCCCTCTCTTCCATCCCCATCCGCGTCGCGTCTGCGCCCCTCCCTCCCATCGCCGCTCGGAGCTCCCGCGCCACCGCTACCTTCGCCCTCCGTCTATTTTCCTCCCTGCGTCGTCGTCCCGTTGTAACGTATAGACATTGTGCTAGTTTATTTTAATATATGTTATTCACTTAAATTAAAATAAATATTAGAAAATTTTATGAACCAATTTATCAAATATATTGGGGAACCGGTGACAGAACAATTATTATCATTATGTAGTAGTAAGAAGTAAGAACTTGCTGGATATCAGGTTCCATTGCACGAAGCAAGACATCGTGTACAACGCCTATAGGTGGTCCAGTCCAATATAGCAGTGACAATCTCAAACTTGATCTCCATCACCAACGCTAGGTGGCCTCAAGATTAGCGCCCAAGACCTCGTTAAGGAGTTTTACATGTTGTCGCGTTCTAAATCACCAAGATTACCGGTCTAAATCTTCCGAGCAAATATCAAGATATATTACAGTTTCTTCACTGACGATAATAGCATTTTGGGAAATCTGAAAAATACAAAATGACAAAATCTTTGCTCGAAGAGATCCTCGTCAGGTGAGATGGTTTACTAATTTTATAACTCAGTGTCATCTCCAATCGGTTAGATTCAAGACTGATTTTAGATATTAGATTAGCTTTCTGTGTTTGGTTAGGCTTCTTCAGCTAAATTCTGCTCTGTATGTGTTTCTGTTATGTAAGTTTTTCTCTCTTTCTTATCTATACAAGTTTCTTCTACGGTGACAACCTCCTCCACAGTCTTTGATTAAAAAAATTACCGATCTAACATTTAGCACTAAACAACCCACGGTTCGAAGGTGCTTAAATTTAATATCTAGAATTGAAATTTGAAGAGAGAGATAATTGGGATGGCTACAGTATTTGAGATATTAAAAGGTTATTGAATTAAGAAAACTCGATATTCATGCTTTTCCCATGAAAACTGGTTGGTTAGTGATCAAGGCCTCCCGGTTGACTATTTGAGAAAAAGTTTTAAAAAAGGTCATTTTTTATCGGTTTTACGAAATATATGCGTTTGAAAAAAAAATATACCAAAAGTGAGATGCGAACTCACTGGCGGCGCGCGATGGCTTGGCAGTTCGCGTCCCCTGCGTGAGTTCGCTTGGCTGGACAGCAATATGGCTACCAAATTAAATGGTAATGATGAATTAGTTGTTAATCAAATGCTAACGACGTTAATTAAATAAATAATGACTAATTAATTAATTTCTAATTATGCTAATTAATTATTTAACCGCAAGAGTTCGCTCCGCAGTTCTGCGAGTTCGTATCCACCCACTTTGCCACACGCTCTTTTTATTAACTCATGTGAAGTCACAAACTCATCGCGTGAACTCATAATGACATCACAAATATGTTACGAGTTCACGCACTCATCGTACTAACTTGCTGTGAATTCTCATAACCCCTTCACGACAATGGTATATTTTTGTTAATTTTTTTGACGTGTATATTTTTTAAAACCGATAAAAAAGATATATTTTTATTTTTTTATATTTGTAACTTGGGTGTTTAGCCAGCGCTTCCCTTGGAGAGTATACTTTATTTTGCTTAATTTTTTAAGGCATGAGGCATACGTCATATGTCATTCATTCCAGAGATTAATTTTGCACCGGTTATACTCAGGTTCGTCTCGTTTCAGCAATGGTCCATGATGTGCATTTTCTTTTGAAAATATCATTTTGTTTACGTGATCAAAGGACATAATGAACTTTCAGCCTTTTGCACTGACTGTAAGCACATAACCATTGTCTTACATATAGGATTCTTGTGGATTTCTGAGAATTCAGTAAGCACATAACCATTGTCTTACATATAGGATTCTTGTGGATTCTTAAGAAAATAAAAGGAATTAATGCCGGGGGCGACATATGCTACAGCATCTTTTGTAGTCACAATTATGCAAGTTCTGCAATGTAGTATGCATCGGTCTCAAGCGTAGTCATAGAACATAATTATCCTTATATTTAGAATATGGTTGTTCTTAAGGGGATCGGTATCAAGTCCTAGTCGTCAGTCAAGATTGACCGAACGGCCAACAAGACCAGTACATCTTGATACCACCACTCACTACTACCAAAATGTACATAGAGATCGACACTATAAGTGTCGAAACATCTAAAACCGGCATCTATAGTGTTTTCCCCACCTCCAGCAGGCCAAAAATTCAAAACCCGATACCTTTAAACGACTATAGGTGCTCGTTCTGAAGATTCTCCGACACCTATAATATAGGTGTCAGCTTTTTAAAAAGACCGACACCTATAATAAATTATAGGTGTAATTAAAAATCGACACCTATAATATTATAGGTACTAGTTTTTTAAAAACATCGGCACCTAAGAAACCTGAGCCGAGCCGGATTTTAGCCGCGGGACAGAGCATATCCTTTTATATTCCCTTCCTCTCCATCTTCCTAATCCTCTCCATGCTCTCCATCACATCGACGGCAGGCAGTGGCGGCGGGAGGGGCGCCGACGGGAGGACCGCTACGGGAGGGGTAGCGGCGGGCAACGGCGGGAGGGGCACGACTGAGGAAGTCCCTCCGGCTGTGGGAGGGGCAACGGCGGGAGCGTGACTGAGGGAGGCGGCCCTCCCCTCCGGCTGCAGGAGGGGCGGCGGCGGGAGCGCGGCTGAGGGAGGCGGCGGCGGCGGCGGCTAGCCCTCCCTCTCTCCCTCAGATCTTTCAGCTACCTCGTCGGTCGGGATGGGGATGGAGGACGGAGGGGTAGCGCAGGGATGGGGACGGGACGCACGACGACCGACATCGGCGGTCTCCCTCTCTCCCTCAGATCTCTCAGCTACCTCGCCGGCCAGGATGGGGACGGAGGGCGGAGGGGTAGCGTAGAGATGGGGACAGGACACACAGCAGTCGGCATCGGCGGTCTCCCTCTCTCCCTCAGATCTCTTAGCCGGTGAGTTCTTTTTTCTAATCTGGGATGTAGATTTTTTTGTGTCAAAATTTGATCTGTTGTTGATGGATTGATATATGGATGATGTGGATGAATTGTTCTATCTGTGGATGAATTACTGTTATGTGGATGATGTGGATGAATTAATGCGGATGAATTGTTCTTGTCAAAATTTCTGTTCGAATTTGATATGTTCTTCTCAAGCCGAGACATCAATTCATCGGTTTGATCTGTGGATGGATCGGCTCGGCTTGCATTGAGCCGGATTTTTTTATCCCTTGAACCTTATATAGGTGTCGGTTCTTAAACTGGCACCTATTTTTTTCAATTGGTACCGGCAATAGGTGTCGGTTGGAAAAACCGGCACCTAAGCACTTTTCTGTAGTAGTGACTCCATCGGTAGAAGTTACCGGTGCGAAACAAAACTATGATATTTGCGGTTAGCCTTATGGTTGCCCCGAATAGCATGTTTCTTTCGAGATAGTTAGATCGATTATCTCCTAGTCTCCTTGCCTCGCGCACATCGTTACCGTCTACGCTTTCTCAATCACCATTTCCTTGCCTTACCTCAACTATCCTTCTTGTGTTGGCTTCCCTCTCCCCGTCAAAAGTGCAACGGCAATCATCCGTGAGAAGTAAGCGGTCTAGATTTTGGTCCTATCTTGTTCGGTTCCTCCCTCACCTTTGAGGACATGGTGCTATCCTACAATGCCACCGAGCACCGCTCCCCGGCTCCCGGCAGCCCCAACGCCGCTCTGGCATACCAGCGATCAGCCTCACGAGACGATCCAACGCACATGGAATCAAATGTCCTCCGAGGCCAGCAACAGATGAGAGTTAACATGTGTCCTGATGCTGAGCAACTATATAAATACTCCTATACTTATATGTTTTTATTGGACATTGTGCAAAATATCTAAATGGTATACGAACGATAAGCTAGGGAGCAACCATAGGTTCGTGGGTCATGTTGTTTGACTCCTGGTTTTTTTCCCTCACCAGTTAAGCGGCTATCCAATCGGCAGCGGCAGCGACGGCTTGAGAGTACTGACGTCGGGCGCCGAGGGCGATGCTGCATGCGGGAGAAGAATACCCAGGCGGCAGCGCTGCTAGCCGAATAAAGCTGGAGGATGCCAGAGCCAGTGCCACCGAAGAACACCCGGGTAGCGGTGTTGGGACAAAGATGAGGCAAAAAGCAGTCCATAAATAGCCGAATAATCGAGTCGTGTATTTGGGGTTTCATGCTCTCCACCGCCGCTTTTTTTTATCTCATCGTACCCTGTTCATTTAACGATGAGATTTTATTTGGTATCTCCCAGTACCATAAGATATCACTTCAAGCGCTGAAGCATGTATATCAACGTGCAATAATATATCACACATGCTGGATAAATTTTTTTATTCCCCATATGCCCAGCGCACAAATACACAAAAGGTAAAAAAAAAATCTTCAATCTCAGGTGCTCCGTAAGGTGTATACGTGCACTGGTGGTATGGAATAGTAGTTGTAACATAGAGGAAAACCAAATAATGAGGTTCATTTGGTAAAAAAAATATTGAGATTAATTAGTTCCCCTAAAGTTTAATGATGGGTCTGCTGTCAGGAACGTTTGCTCCGAGTGATTAAAGTGAAGGAGTCAACGAACTTTGGACTTCAATATTAATAATCTTTACTTCGAGAAGGTAAAATACATATAAATATCGTAGCAAAGTTCAATACTTTGCTTAAATTAAGAATTTCATACAATCGTAATCTGGTTATTTAAGATATAATTTAAATCTTATTATAGGCACAAAATAATCCTGAAATTTTTCTTTGCCTAATAGTGGTGCCGCCCTGCTGGAACTCTGAGACCACTCTTTTCCCAGACGCAGTAATTGTTGCCGTGAGCAACGACATGGAAGTCTGACGGGATCAAGTTGCCCACATCATACCGTGTCCCAATCTTTGTGATCACCATGTCATCGATCATGGCGACGTAGACATCTCCATCAGCAGCAAGGATGTTCAGCTTGCTCCCGGGATGAATCCCATTTCTTGATCTCACTGCAGCTAATGTGCTGATCTCCTGCTTCAAGTTCCAGTCAAACACATGGTCGTAGAACTGTGCAGACGGTAGACAGACTGTTAGTTCGGGATTATATGGTTAAGAAATTATGTTTTATTTTTATCGCGGTTGGAGATTAATACGATTATCAAGCTGAGCACTCACAATGCAGGGAACTCCAGGGTGTGTGAGGATGTAGGCGTAGCCCTGCATGACCTTGTCGGAGGGGAACGGCCATGAGTTCTGTGTGGAGCCAGTGTCATGGTTGTCGATGAAGGTGACGGCCTTCTCCGGCAGCCAGCCAATCATTCCGGGCGCCTTGCCGTTACCATCCTTCATCCGCCAGAGCTCGCCTTGCACCGCCGCCTGCAGCTCACCCTTCGTCGTGAAATCGAACGCCGACGCGGGGCCACCCACGGCCTGCGCCCAGTTCACTAGCTCCTGCCGGTCACCATCCTGGTTCCACGACGGCTCACCGTTGCCATCGTAACGCATGTTGCTCCATATCTCCGCGACGACGAAGGACGGGTCGGTGTTGTCGACGTACGTCTTGGCGACGGCCGCCGAGTAGCCCTTGGCGAAGTCGAGGCGCCAGCCGTCGAAGCCGACGTCGGACTTGAGCCAGTTGAGCCAGTCGGAGAGCTCTGTCTGCACACGTGTGTTGAGGTGGTCGATGTCGGGCGCGGCGCCGAAGTCTGCGCCGGTGTCGCGGTGACCGCGGCCGTTGGAGTACTGCGTGTCGTCGCTGCAGATCATGTCGGGGCCCCAGTCGAGGCGGCTGTCCGGCGTGCCGCCCTCGAAGATGCAGTAGATGCCACGGCTATCCTTGTAGTCCGCGCACCGGTGGTTGATGACGATGTCGGCGACGCACTTGATGCCCTTGCCGTGGAAGGCGGCGATGAGCGACCTGAGCTCTGCCCCCGTGCCGTACTTGGACGCGTCCAGGTCGTAGAGCCGGCCCGGCATGTATCCCTGCGGAGCGACGGAGTGCGACGGCGGCGGGAGCCAGACGTGCGTGACCCCGGTCGCGGCGATGTCCTCGACGCGGCCATGGAGGAAGTTGTACCACCCGCCCTGCTTCTTCCACGACTCCCAGTTGAACCCCTGCACCAATAACATTCACGTCAACAAGCATGTACCTCAAAATTAGTCCAGAGTGGTCATTGTGGCCTCTTTTAATGTGACATTGTACAGGATTCTCACCTGAAAGAGGACCTGGGCTTGGGCCAAGTGAGAGCTCAGACAGAGCAAGGCGATGAGGAGGAGGCTGCCCATTGTGGCTATGCGATTTGCCATTGCTGCTTCTTTCCAGTAGCTGAGTTGTGTGGAGGGGCGCATGCCGGTGCATGGGAATTTATAGGTGCAGCACGGCAGCCACTTGGCCAATGGATGGATCGTTGTTGGATAAGTTCAGTTGCTCCCAACGAGAGAAGAGAAACGGCAGCGCTGCTATGTGGGCTATCTCATTTATAAGCAGATAAAAAGGGCGCGAGAGATATGTATGCGTCGTGCTATGCAGTCTTGGATCGCGTGTGGGGCAGGTGCGGGGACGCCGCGAACAGAGTGCGGCCGTATGGGTGGTCCGTTATTGCGCGCCTTTCTGATGCGTATGCGCGTCGCGCGGCTTCGGTTTGTAACTTCCGTCCTCGCTGCCCATGGTCTTTTGAGTTTTGGTCGCATCAGCTTCAGAAGCTTTCGGCTCTAGCTGCTGCCCTAACACAAATTGGCTACCATTTCTCCTCTTTCTTTCTTTATCTTTTTCCGGGTTGTGTGTATGATTTACTCAGGTTATGGCTATCCTGCGATTGTGCACTGCTTAGTTTCCAGGCCGTTTGACTACCCTACGTCCTGTTTTACCTCTTGATGGAAAATGACGATAAGATGTCACAAGCGCGCTCCGCATCCGTTTTTCCGTTTCCACAAGAGTCCAAGCAGCGTCGCCCATATATATTTCCCTTTGCACAGCTCAACAAGCAGCTTTTTCGGCCCAGTAACATGTTAGCCCGATTAAAAAAAATTATACAACAATAAAATCTTTGTAGAAAAGACTTTGTTCATGCTTACAAAATTTTGTATACAGAAGTTTCGAACAAGTTGAAGTAGTGTGTTAGCCTAACCCTAGAAAAAATATGCATAGAAACTTTATATACACATAAACTTTATACATATACCATAACTGTATGCGTATACAATTTTGTATATATACACTTCAAACAAACTAAAAAATAATTTATAAAAAAGGCAAAGGCAAAAATGCACGTGGACTGTTAAAAAAATAAAGAATACGGCCTGTTAATAAGGAAAGAGGCCCGAATTCGATATGTGTAAAACAAATTGTCTATGCCAACTTAAAAAGGGGAAACGAGATGTCCATAAGCCCGTAAAAGGATTTGGTAAAAAAAAAGGAAAAAGCTAAAAACCATGTGTCGATGGATTATATCCGTAGACGATATTTCTAGGGTATGAGAATCGTATATGCTCTCCATATACGAGATTGATAAAAAAGAGACGGGAGACAGTGACTTTTATACAGGTTCGGACCCTTTAACCGACAGGTAATAGCCCTACTCCTGTTTGCCGAAGCCAGTATTGTCTTTATATATCAAAATCATATGAGTATAATATTTAGGATGATATATTCTAATCTTTGCTTACTCGAGTATGAACTCAACAAGATTGGAGTTGTCTTGTATTGACTTGTTTAGATCTGTATTGGCTTGTATTCGTCTCTGTTCGCTTCTGTTGGAGTGTCCTCTCTTCTCCTTGGGGTCTTGTATTTATATTCTCGGGTGGCCCTTTGTTCAAATAGAACTAGTGAGCCAAATATGGATATGATTCGAGTAGTTATTGTCATGTTTAAGTAGAACTTTACTTATCTTTTCTTATCTGAAACACCTTTCATATATGAGGCATGATTCCATATAAAACTTGGTATATGATGGACCTCATCGAGCTTAACGCAGAAGTATTGAGTATGTCTTATCTATAACCCTGACAAAAGCCCCCGGCCTCAATGCAAATGATCGTACTAGCGTTTTTGACCGTGTAGCCCAAAAACCCAGCCTTGTCAGAAATCACGAAGCTGTTCTCGGATGACCGATTAGGCATGTAATTCTCTACAAGTTCTCTTCTCTTTTCAGCCATGATAGAGAACATGCCCATTGTTTGAATTTGGATTGGGGTAAAAAAGTATCATCTCGGTGGGTAAACTATCGCTTTGTTCAATCTTTCTTTCTGCTTTCTCAGATTCATACAAGATATGCGACCATGCTATAGCATTGTCGTTCTGAGTTTCTTGTAGTCGGCATAAAGTGCGATCACAAGACAACTCTTTGACTCTGATCTATCATGGAACCCATTCTTTTATGTACTGAGACATGAAGTCACTAATCCAACATCTATCTAATTGAAAATAAATTCTGACTACTATGTGCCTTGGGACCAGTATATATCTTTTACACTACAAGGAATTTGGTGATACATGACGGAAAAAATCTGTCATGGAATGGCCGAAATCCGTCACGGATGGTCATCCGTGACAAATTTTTTTCCCATCATGTATTGAGCGTCAAGGATTGGAATCGAGCCATTGGTGACGGAATTTTGGAAAATTTTCCGTCACAGATGCCCCGGAAGCCCACTTCGCCCAGAGTGGACTTGGGTTGAGCCCAGACGGCTATGACGGAACCTATCGTCACGAATTGTTGCCACGTAGGATATTTTTCCGTCACGGATTTGTGTAGCCATGAAGCAGGATGCTGACGTGTCGTCCGTGCCACATAGGACTCAGCCCAGGTGATTTGTGGCCCAATTTGGGCTTCCATGACCTTTCGGCCCACTTACACTTTGGGCCGGTCTTTTTTTGAAATGTTTTTTTGTTCGTTTCACAATTTTTTTGGCCTTTTGTCGCGCTTTTTTGGGCTTTTCACATTTTTTCCGGCATGTTATTACATCCCTTTGGCCATTTTAGTAGCATTGCAGCCCAGTTCGGATTGGGCTGATTCTAGATAGCAGCCCAGTTTACAATGGGCTGTTTCTAGATATCAGGCCAATTCAGATTGGGCTCCTACTAATAACACAAATATTTCATGCATAATTACAACGTAATTAATTAACAATCAACACTAATTAACACTAATTCACATCATCAATAATTAATAGCAGTGTTTCATACATTTCAGGTCACCAGTTTACAAAAAGTCATCACATCTCATACAACATAACATCTCATACAACATAATTAAGACTTGTCCAGAAGCACATTCTCCACTAATTAACAGCCAATCTAGCACACGTCCAAGCCATTGGCCACTCTAGCATCAATGTTTCCCAGCACAACAAAAGGAGCTTTTATGCTCAGCAGCAGCCAGAGCACAAATGTTAGCAGCACCAGCACCATCAAGTTCAGCTGCAATAAGAGCAGTAGCAGAAATGATGCAACAAAAAAGCAACAATGTTGCCTGGACACCTAGACCATCTTATCAAGCTCTGGCTAAGTGTCTCCAATCTTACTCAACAGTCTGTCTACTTTTGCATTAGTCTCAGCTTGCTTGCCATCTCAGCTTGCTTCCTTGCCATCTCCTGTTGTTCCACCACCCTTGCTTGCTCAGATTCCTGTAGCTTCTTCGCCAACTCTTCCAATTTCGCTAGGAGGTCATCCTTTGCCAACTTCTCTGTAGCTAGTTGCTGTTTAAATGTCCCTTTCTTTTTGCTCTGAATTCCCACATTCTGCAGAAATGTGGGCTTCTTGGTCTTCTCAGCAAGCACACCAGCAACTACCTTGGTCACACAAGGGCCCTCTTCATCTTCTCCATGTCCAGCCACCTTGCTTTCCAATTCATCCTAGTGAAGTGCAAGTAAAACACATGGTTCTTGAGATACAACAACAAATAATAAGGATGAGCTTAATTGCCAATAATTTACTTACAACAAGAAGCTGAACATCTGGTGTGTAGCCCTTTGTTTTACTGTAGTGGCACTCCTTGAACATATCCATTGCATCAGGTTCCTTTTCTTCGTACTGGTCTCCTTGTAGAATGGTCACAATTATCTTACATGTATGGAACACTTGATTCAATGTGAAAAAACATGAAACTTGCATGACATGTTATCATCAATCTCTTGTATTACAGCAAGAGCATAGAGAAGCAATGTGCCATCACATTTCATCATCGGTAACATGTAATACAGGAAAGATCATATATAAGCAAAGTGGCATCACATTAGCTATGCACAATTACACATCCCATGTACCTTAGTACTGAACTTATGTGCAACATACAATAACTTACCAAATTTTCCAAATGCACCATGTAGCTGCGTGAGCCAGTTGTATGATGGTACTTGACCATGCTTCGGTTGGTTTTGTTTAGTTCAGAATTGACCTACAGGAATAGTAGCCATGTTAAACAGGCATCTAAGTTAGCATATAGGAGGCAAACTTTTAGCACAAAGCAAACCATTTTTTTAGATGACCATGTCTTGACAAGTTCACTCCACTCTGTATCACTCATACTTGAGCAGGGAGAAGTTTTCTTTACCAAATTGAGCGGGTAAGGATTAAAGTACTTCTCTTTCAGACGATAGCGATGTTGGCGAACTGCTTTCTTCATCATTTGGACACAAGCAAATTTAAAATGCTTATCTTTTATGTCGATATCAAACTTTGCCTATTCAAAAGACAGAACAAAAGATTATTACCAGGGGAGCAGCTGTAGCCTATTCGTTATTGTCAAGTGAGCAGCTCTAGCAAATAAATTTTTGGAGTACATGGTGAAACTATAAAACAATTAAATGAGAGTTGGTACACAAGTTGGTGGACAGATAACTACTAGTAATGTTTGTAGCTATTCTAATCTTCATATATAACCATTCAAAAAACAAAAAAAGAATTGATTGTAGTTGATTAGCAAACCTAATTTTAAATCTTCACAGATAAGTATTCAACTCAAAGAACAGATTGGTAATTGCAACATAAGAGTATTGGTAAGGTTGCAGTTAGTGTAGGAGTACTTAGCTAGATAGCAGTAAATAAGGATTACCATAAGAATGAATTTGAATGTCTATACATTAACAGATCATTGGACATTAAAGCTGAAATAGAGAGACTTACAGCTAGGTGCATCCTAAACATTCTGTGGATCGCAGTGGCAGACTTATCCTCGTAGTCCTTCCATTTGGGAAACATAGGAATGTAGTTCCTCACTATAATGTTGCATTCAATTGCAAACTTTGCAGCAACAACAGGATTGACAGGCCTTATGTCCCCTTCCTTGATGACCACCGGTAGTTTTGCACGCCGAGATCGCGACATCCTTTGCAGTTGGGCTCCTTTATTAGTCCCCCTGACCCATGGTACCTCCTCTGGGTGTAAATGAATAAATAATTACAGATAGTGAGCCAAAGAAAACTTGATTTGACAGTTAATATTACAATAAATTAATGAACTAAAACAACAGGGCTATGGGGATTAGGGTGCAATAACATGCCTTCAAAATCTGTGTCCATTGCAACTCCATCTTCTTCCTGGACACTCCCATCACCTTCCCTGTCCAGCTGATTGTCCCCATGACCCTGGGCTATACCATCACCATCACCTCCAGTAGCCACCTCGTTGTCACAATGACCCTGGGCTATACCATCACCATCACCTCCACTAGCCACCTCATTGTTACAATGACCCTCGGCTGTACCATGCCCATCAACTCCACTGGCCACCTGATTTGCAGCATGACCCGGGGGGGTACCATCACATCCGCTGGCCACATTGATGTTTTGTTCATTCAAGCCCTCACCTACCAATAGAGATATAGTCAGAATGCGCTACTATTTAACATGAACAAACATACAGATGTTAAGTAACAATTTAGTTGTCATAGACACTTGCCTACAGGAAGTGGACGAGTGCGCTTGTCATGGTTCCCAGGAATTCCATCAGCTGATCCATCACGACAGGCTTCCTTTGTTTGCAAATCTTTTCTTCTCCTTGTAGTGACTCCAGGGGCTGGCAGCGTTGCCTTCTTTTGTGCTTTGACTCCACCTGGAGCCATGTCAGCAAGTCTTTTCTTGGTAGTGCATGCTTCCTGAAACACAAAAGCAAACATAAATCCATGAATAAGTCTTGGATTGAATTATATTGGCTTAGCAAACAAGCTAGGCACATGACAAGCATAAATACAATGATAGAATTAGCACCTTAGGGTTGTTAGTGTTACACAGATCTGGTTCATCATGCTCAGGATTGTAGTCAGGATCACAATCTCTGTCCTTTCTATGGTCAGCTGTAGCATCCTTTTGTGGGGCCACTCTTTTATTTCCAAACTTAAGGGATGTTACTAATTGAGGAATTCCTAGCTCGTTAAACCTTGCAGCGTTCTGCATACATTGTCTTAGCTGTACAAGCTCATATGGACTGATTTGGTTCTCTAAAAAAAGAAGTGTAATCGTTAGAAGTGTGATATACAACGGGAGTAACGCACCAGATGCACACAAATAGGCCAACTGAATGAATCAGAATTACCACAAACTAAAGCCCGAGTTAGTACAAACTCTACAAAATCATCTCCTGCATACATTCTCTCTAGTTCGTACAAAGTAAAGCTATAGTTAGTACAAACTAAAGCTATAAAAATTACATTCAACAACACCACACATCCACAGTTCTAAACCATACATCATGTCTCTGACCTAGAGTTCTAAACCACACAATGAACAAAGTCAAGCACTTAGACAAATCCTAAGAATTCTTGGTCCCCATCACTACAATCAATTTTACCTATACAAGTCTATAAAATTATAGTCTAGTGCTGGGATGAAGAACTCAACTACCTGTTGTCCTGCGCCTCTTGTCTCCCTTTGGTCCACCGCCCGGTGGCATCAGAATGTATGGTCGCCTTTGCTGCGTGCTGCTCATCGACGACCGGCTGGGATGGAGAGAGAAGGTTGATGGCGCGGGGGGTTATGGCAGCAGCAGGGCGGAGGATGACGGTGGTAGAAGGGTTGGTAGACGTTGGTGGTCGGATGGCGGCAACAACGAGGTGAGCGACGGCGGCGGAAGAAATCCTACGGTTTCAGTGGATGAGGGGGAGAGGATGGTGGTAGCGGGGATGGCGGTGGAGGCGAGGATGGAGGCGACAGGCAGGTCGAGGACGGTGGTGAAGGGCGGACGACGCGATGATGGAGGCGGCAGGGAGGCGGCCTAGGGTTTTGACGGCGGCGGTGGATGCCCGTTGCGACGACTTATGCGAGGGCTGGAGGGGATTGAGGGGATTGATTTGGAGGGGTTTGCCATTGGAAATTACTATCTAGCCCACAGGAGATGACCGTCTCGGTCATCAAGTGAAGGGTACAAATGTCAATTGGAGGTGCGCTTCGGGCAAAAATTTGCACGGCAACGTGCAAAATTTGGGTGAGGGGATTGGGGAATAGAGGCTGACAGGGTAGGTCGACCAGGTCAGCCCATGAGATGGGTGGGCTCGGTTCGGCGTGGTCATGAGGGTGACGGTGGGTCCTTGAATGCCAAATTTCTTTCTAACGTAATTTTGGAACAAGAAATGAATTCAAATGAAAAAGTCATCAACAAGAGAGTTGTAGAACTCATCGATATATACAACTATTGTTTTGACCATTACTTCATTTGACAAAGTTTGAACAAAATAAATTTTGAATTTCAAGAAATGACAAATTGAAGCTTGAATTTCAAATAGTAAATGATTTCAATTCAAAAAGTAATGAATACCAAGTTTGCTTAACTCATTGAGATCTAGAAATCTTATATAGGTCATTTTGTCATATGAGAAAGTGGTGATATACATGTGGTACAAATTTAACAAGTCTCCCTTATAGTCTAAGAAACTATATGAGAGACTTGTCAAATTTGTACCACATGTATATCACCACTTTCTCATATGACAAAATGACCTATATAAGATTTCTAGATCTCAATGAGTTAAGCAAACTTGGTATTCATTACTTTTTGAATTGAAATCATTTACTATTTGAAATTCAAGCTTCAATTTGTCATTTCTTGAAATTCAAAATTTATTTTGTTCAAACTTTGTCAAATAGAGTAATGGTCAAAACAATAGTTGTAGATATCGATGAGTTCTACAACTCTCTTGTTGATGAATTTTTTATTTCAATTCATTTGTTGTTCCAAAATTACGTTAGAAAGAAATTTGGCATCCAAGGACCCACCTGTCAGCCTCATGACCAAGCTCAACCGAGCCCACCAATCAAACTAAAACCTAATCCCTTCCCGTGTTTAGAGTTTATTCCTCACTGTCTTTGTTGCGATCGGCGCGCGTCGCCGCCTACTCCACCTCGCCGCGCCGCCGCCCAGTGCCCAATCCACCTCGACGCCGCACCAATCAACCTCGACGCCGGCCCACTCCACCTTGCCGTCCCCCTAGTCCACCTCGTCGCTGCCCAGTCCACCTCGCCGCGTCGCCGCCTACTGCAGCTCGCCGTGCCACCGCCAGTCCCCAATCCACCTCGACGCCGCACCAATCAACCTCGACGCCGGGCCACTCCACCTTGCCGTCCCCTCCCTAGTCCACCTCGCCGCCGACCCAGTCCACCTTGCCGGCCCGCCCCAGTCCACTGCCGGCGGGTTGCGCGGCGGGCCACTAACAGAGGAAGGCAGCTGCGCCAGTCGGTTTCCACGGTCCCTTCCCGCCGCCTGCTGCATTGCTTCAAGGTGAATTCCTTTCCCGGCGCCATCTTCTCTCTGATTTTCTTGTACAGTGCATGCTTGTTAATTAAATTGTGTGTCTCCGCAATGCATGTTCAGATGGATAGAAGTTGGGTGCACAACACACTATTTTCTACTCAATATGTCAATGGTGTCAAAGAATTTATGGATTTTGTTATGCTTTGGATCAAACAATACCCTGTCCATGCACTAAGTGTCTAAATCAGAAGTACCTGCATCAGCCCAATGTGAAGAATCACATTTTGATGAATGGCATGGACTGTACTTATACTCGATGGGTACATCATGGAGAGGACATTAGTGTACATGTTAATGAAGTCCCTGCTCCTATTCTTGTTTTGGACACTGATGAGGCTTCCATTGGTGTGGCTAAGAATGACAATAATGGTGGTGATCGGTTCGACAGTTTACTCAGGGACCTACAAAATGCAGAAGGGCATGGTAATTGAGGTACTGATTCTGAAAATGGAAATAATGATGGAAAAAATGTTCGAAAGAGGAAGACCTCTTTTCTTGAAGATCTGTTAAAGGAGGCTAAGCGTCAGCTTTATCCCGATTGTGCCAAATTTTCAAAGTTATCATTTGTGATTAAGATGCTTCATATGAAGTCATATTATAGGGTTACCAACACTGCATTTTCTGCATTCTTGAAGTTACTAGCTGATGCATTCCCAGAGTTTAATACACTACCAAGATCATATGAAGAAGCAAAGAAACTGATAAAGGAACTAGGTCTTGGATATGATTCTATCCATGTGTGCTACAACAACTGCATTCTGTTTCGAAAAGAATATGAGAATGATGACAATTGCCCAGTTTGTGGTTTGTCAAGATGGAAAGACCCACAGAGGAAGAAGATTCCGCAGAAAGTGTTGCGGCATTTTCCATTGATGCCAAGGCTACAGAGGCTATTTCTAACCAAGGAGGGTTCAGAATTAGCACAATGGCACAAGTTAAAGAGACAGCCTAGTGACAAGGAAATGAGTCATCCAGCTGATGGTGAGGCTTGGCAAGATTTTGACTAGGAATATCCAGATTTTGCTGATGAAGCTAGAAACGTGAGACTTGGGCTAGCTACAGATGGATTCAATCCCTTTGGCAATTGTAACTTGAAGTATAGCATGTGGCTTGTCTTTGTTGTGCCCTACAACCTTCCACCTTGGGCATGCATGGATCAGTCCAATCTAATGATGGCTCTGTTGATTCCAGGTCCATCTTCACCTGGGAAAGACTTTGATTTGTTTCTACAGCCTCTTGTTGAAGAATTGATTGAGCTTTGGAAGGGTGTCCAAACTTATGATGCCATTATTGATAAAGAGTTCAAACTTCGTGCGCCAGTGTTATGGTGCATTCATGATTACCCAGCTCTGTCTACTTTGTCTGGGCGTAAGACGAAAGGCTATTTTGCTTGCATTCACTGTGACAAGAATCCTCTCTCTATTGCCCTAAGGAATAAAATTGCATATATTGGACACTACCGTTTCCTGCCTAGGGATCATATTTTAAGGAGGAACAATGAATACACTGGCCTTCATGAAACCGATGATCCGCCAAGTAAATTTACCAAAGAAGAGCTACTAGCAGAATTGGAGAAGGTAAGACATGTCAATCCTGGGATCAAGCAAAAGGAGCAGAGCAGGAAAAGGAAGCATTCTGGCATGGAGAGTGACAGAACTGCAAATGTGAAAATTTGGAGCAGGAGAATCTGTCTAAAACATCTTCAACAGTTCAATTTCTCACAACAAATCCACACAAAGACAAAGACGAAACAAGAAACAAAGATTTCATTGATATTTTTCACAGCAAAAGGCACACATGCATCAGATCCACAACTTCACATTTTTTAAGTGTTCAACAAAATAACAAATCATAGGTTCACAACTTCACATTTTTCACAAGTCCCAGACCCTAGACCCAGGCTCTAGTCCCAAGCCTCCCTCAGCCTCAAGTCATTGGCTCACTGCCTTAATCACATATTCACAGGATGACACTATGACAGAGAGAAGTAACAAAAGGAATATAAATATAACTTAAGCTGTTTAGTGCAATGGTGCCTCGTTAAAAACCTTTCTAGGTAAAAACTCATACCACGTGAGAAAACCCTAGAAAGGAAAAGAGTACAACCCACATCTTTTAAATGTTCATAGTAAATAGTCTTACAATTATAGTCATCCGGTGTTTACATCATCATCAAGATATAAATTCTCAAAGGAATGTTGAAGCTTCAAATTATCCATGGTATGCTGAGTCTTTGCATCTGCTTGCTTTTAGTTCTTATGCAATGCTAGAACTTCCACCATGTCAGGACTTAGACATCACCGACGCTCCTCGATGGTCCTGCCAGTTAGGCTAAAAGCATATTCCGATGATATAGTAGATTCAGGAACAGTCAAAACATCTCTAGCTAAGATGGAAAGAATAGGATAAGTGAGTTTGTGCTCATGCCACAAGTTAAGGATATTGAAGTCATCATCGTATTGGTTGACGGTGTCACTATCAAGATATGCAGGCAGCTTAGAAGCATTCAGATTAGCAGTTGAAGAAGTTGTCTGACGCAAAGCACTAAAGATGTTCTACTAGACAAAGGACCACCACCATCACCTGGACTAGCACCAGCATCAAGTCCAGTAGCTAGACTTGCACCAGCACCAAGTCTAGTACCAAAATGGGTACCAGCATCACCACCAAAACCTTTCCCCCAAGCAGTCTTTTTCTTACCAAAAGAAGGGCATGGAATTGTGACCCTTTGCAATCTCACAACACCAAACTTACTTTCATACTTAGCAAAAATATCATACTATGCAGCCTAACCTCAGTTAAATAAGTAGAGTAATCACTACCAATAAGATGAGATATAATTTGGAGAACATTGCTAAAACCCTTGAGCTTGGCCCTAGGATTGAAGATAGAAGCAAATGAATAAAGAAATGGAATTTCAGACCAGTAGGATGGGAACTTATCTTTCATGGTGACAACAACTTTTCTAAGGTTCCTATCATTCTCGTAAGTATTTAGATGTCCAACAATCTCAAGAATGTGATGCATAATTAGTGGAGATGTTGGATAATAAACACCAGACATAATAACAGTTGAATCATATAATTGTTCAGGGAATAACATAGTTGTTTTAGCACATATCCAATGTGGGTTTGTAAGTAATGACTGACCATTAACCAAAGGATGGTGTGTAGTGATAAACACTTAAAAATGTGCCCTATGTGGCATGAGATGCTTAAGCATTAGATAAGTTGTATTCCATCTAACATCCATGTCCAAGCCAAACTTACTAGGGCAAATACCCTTAGCAACACAGTAGTTTTTGTATGTAGCAGTGCGCTGATTAGATGAATTCAAGAATGAAATAGCAGTTCTAAAAGCATGAAGCATAGGTTTGAATATTTCAAGACTAACCTTAACATTTAAATTAATGATATGACATACACAACGCTGATGCAAAAATAAATCACCAACACAACCAGACAGAGCGGGACTAAGGGTCTCCATTGCTTTAGTGTTAGCAAAGAAATTATCTAATGTATGGAGAAAACCTTATGAGTTAAACCATATTCTTTCAACAATAGCGAGCACATGTTCAGAAAATATTATTAGCATTGTGTGACACATCAATGAGCCTAAGATCCAAAATTCTCTTCTCTAATTGTCAATCAGAAATAACAACATGAGACACAACACTTAAAAAGTCTTCCTTAGCATTACCAGACCATATATCAGATGTCAAAGGAACAAAGTTAACAGTCTTTAAAGACTCAACAAGCATAGCATGATGATCCTTAAAGTACTTATGAAGGTCTCTGGTGGTAGTTTGCCTAGAGACATCAATAAACTAGGGTTATGGGCTAACTTAATTTACTCCTCGAAAGCAGCAGATTCACCAAAACAAATTGGAAGATCCTCTCTAGCAATCAGCCTACACAACCATATTCTAGCAACCTCGGGACTATATTCTTAGTGACAAAAAGAGCCATTTGCATTAAACCTAAGCATGGACTAAGACATGGCATTAAACCCAAGCCTTCTTTGTTTGCATGACTTAATATGCCTAAGCAAATGTCCAATATCACCAGATGAATGGGTAGACAAAGTTTTATGGCAGTAATTATACTTAGCAGAGACTCGAACCTAAGATCCATTACACTCTTAAAAAATTTCCTCAAAGTCGGCCCATACCTTAGATTTGGTCCTCTTGTTGTTGACGCTAGAGCCGAACGGTGCCCCACTACCACCGGCACCAGGAGTAGCGCCATCGACCGAGTCCGACTGTGACTGTGGGTCATCATTGCCAGGGACATCGATCGGAGTGGAAGCAGTGTTGCCGAACACCTCCACGTGTTCCTCCTCCAAGTCATCTTCGTCATGACCACGCATCCCCATCGTCCTCAACTTGTAGTTGCAGGAGGTAGGGTGATCGTCCATCATTGGCACTTTGGTTCCTCAATGGCGGCTTGTCACACCACGAGGTGTTTTTCCCTTTTAAAAACCGAAAGAAAAATCACAAGAAAAATAGTTGGAATTTAACCTAGAGCGAACAAATAATTTCAAAAGCAAAATCTAAATGAAAATGGCATGGTAGGATTTTTCCTAAATTCTACATGTCAAAATACAATAACATGATTTTTAGTGGAATTTTTAGAGCACTAGAAATAATTTTTAACCAATTAAAATCAAAATCAGAATTAATAAATCCTCAAAAATCGTTTCTCTCTCCTCCCGTCCTTTTCCCGCCCAAACCGGCTTGTGGGCCGTCGGCCGGCCGCCGGCCCAGCCTTCCCGTGCGCCCGTGCCTCCCTCTCTCCTCGCGGGCCGGACGAAGGCCGCGGCCCGTTTAACCCTTGCGCCGGAAATAAGTCTGTTTCCCCTCTTCTCCGAGACGCCGACATGTGGGGCCCACGTGTCGATCCGTCCCGACCTTCGCCGCCCGGCGCCATTACCGCCGCCCGCCCGAGCGGATCTCGCGCGCCCGCCTCCCCGCGCCTTGGGACACCGCCGCCTTTACTCCTCGCCCTTCCCGCCGACCTTAACCCTCCCGCCACCGCGCCGCGCCTCCTAATGGCCGAATTTAATCGTCGGCCATTAAACTACCAAATCCCTCCCTCTATTAACTCCGGCGACGAATTACTCCCCCTCCGTCCCCTTTAAAAGCAGCCCCTAGGCCTCCCCGTCCTCCCCACGCCCTCACCAGAGCTCTCCTCTCTCTTTCTTGCTCCAGCACCGTGCGCCCAAGCTCCCGAGCCCGTCGCCGGCTTTCGGTCGCGTTTCCCCATCGCCCCGAGCCGTCCTGGACCTCGCCGCCTCCTCCTCCCGCCTCCCCGGCACTCGAGCCACCTCGGCCGCCCCTCCCATCGCTTCTCGTCGCCTTCCTCACCGTCCACGCCGTCGTCTTCCCCACCTCCGGCGTCCCCGTGGTGAGCTATCCCTCCCCGCCCTCTCAGTCCGAGCCCGCGTCGCCGCTTGCGGGTGCGCGCGGCTCTGCCCCGCACGTGAGCCGCAGCACTCCGCCACCCCGCGCCGCCGCTCGAATGGCGCCGGCCGGTCTCCGGCCACCGTGCGCCATCGTCGGCCGTCTGTGCCGCCCGCGCCTCCCCGACCGTCCGATCTACCTCGGCAGATCGGAGCCGTCCTCTCCCGCTCGCCCGCGTGGCACGCCACGTGGTCGCCACCTCGGCGCCACGTGTGCGCCACGTGGTGCGCCGCCCCCTCCTCGGCCGTGGACCCGGTCCACCATGGACCGGTGCTCCCGCGGCCGATGACATCAGCTTTCGGCCACTGACGTCAGCCCTAGCCGCTAACGTCATTCCCGGGACTTATTGCATAATAATTTATTAAGGACTTTTTGTGCTTTAGTAAAAAAATAGAAAACTTCTAAAAATCATATCTTTTCAATCTGAGCTCCGTTTTAGCCCATTCAAATTTCATTAAATTCATAAAAATGCTAAGAATACATTAAAATTGGTTTTGTCCCCTGTGTCAGTAGCTTTTTAGCATGTCTTGTTGAAGTGCTTTGTTTATCGTGTAGACCCCGGTAGTTCCTCCGACCCAGTGTATTTTGAAGTTGTCGCGGAGTTTCCCCAGTCCGAAGAGCAAGGCAAGTCATGCTTTATTATTGATCATATTGCTCCTATTTTTGCTAAAACACATGTTTTATTCTATTAAACTGTATTTATTTTCGAATGTCATCTCATGGGGAATATTACACCGTATGGTTAGATCTAAGCCTTAGGCTTGCCACCCTAACCCCTTTGTTAAACTTGGGTTAACAACATGACTAGCTTATAGGCCTAGGTTATGCTTAAACCTGCTTAGACTTACTAGCACACTAAATGGGTAATTTCATCTAGACTACATTATGTTGGACACATGAAATGAAAGATATAATCCGAGGACTTTTGTGGACCGAACTAATAACTAAAACATGACAAATGGTGGGCTGTGGGTGCTGTGGTTTTGATAGTGGTGCCCATGGCATTTAAGGACCGGTTCACGGGAAACCCTCGGAAGAATGATCGTACAAACCACAAGCCAGAATGGGCAACGGTGGGTCCTATAGTGTAGCTCTTACTAGCCGACGAACCCAGGCGAGGGTGAGCGGGATGGAGTGCTAGTTGGCCCCGGTATAAGGGTTGCTGGACTGCCGGATTCACCGAGGCACTCGGGGGGCTGCCCACGTCCCAAGGACGGGAGTGGGGACGAAACCTTGGTGTGGTTCGCTTGGTTAGCGGGGGGGGGAGGGGTTATACGAAATGTCCTATCACAGTCCCTTTTCGGGGTACCGTGGCGGTATTCCCGGGCACGGGAAGCCGTGTTGTGGGGCTGTGTCTTGTGGGTACAGTTGTACACCTCTGATCAGAGTAAAGCTATTTGAATAGCCGTGCCCACGGTTATGGGCGATCAACCGACTTCACCGTGATTAGTCCCACACTGATTGAAACCTGATAAATGGAACATGACTAGTATAGTTGGATGGTTTGGGCCCGTCGCAACGTGGGGATAACGTTGGACAGTGTTGGCTTTAAATATGAATTAAATACTTGAACTACTACTGTTTTGTCGTGTTCAAAACTCCTTTGATTGCAAAAACCCTAGTTGTTTGTGCTAAAGGCAAACTCGAGCCAAATCCTTGTCTTCCCCCTTGCATTCATACCCTCTCTCTTCCGGTATGACTTGCTGAGTACGTGGAAGTACTCATCCTTGCCTCTTCACCAGAACCTGAGTAAGAAGCCGAAGAAGAAGATGAGGTTAAGTAGGCTTTGTCCTGCACTCTGGAAAAACCCTAGGAGCCCTCTGAACTTTTTCATATGCATAAGTCCTAGCGTTTGGAGTCGTTTCGGGAAAATGGGTCTCTGTTTCCTTGGGGTTGGGGAGAATTTTGAGCGTCTTTTAAAATAGAGAATTTTGAAAAAACCAGGTCAGTCTAAGTGATAGGACTTTGAGGCTAAATTTGAAAAAAAACCATTTGCAATCTTGTTCGACCGTCAGTCGGGATTTTTCTAAGGGAACAAAGTCCTAAGTCCAGATAGAAGGGAATGGCCGCTGATTTTATACCTATTAAAGCTAAGCATCTATTTTAAGCATTATCACATCATCTAGGGGATGTCGTTAGAAGTTTTACTTAGCCCCATGAAAATGTTTCTCAAAAACCCTTCTTTTCTCGTTTACTTCACTTGAGTCCTTTATCGTTTATCTAACTTGGGTTTGAGCATGCATTGATCCCCTACCTTGTCTTCTCTAGATGGCAAGCCGTCCCGTCATCCACAATGATCAGGGTCTGAAGGGTTTCGTCATGGAACTGGCAAGGATGGATTTGGCAGTAGGCTATCCTGGTGCTCCTGAGTACACTGGCGTCTCACCGTTCGACAGCGAGTTGCCCCATAGATGCACGGTTTCGTCGACACCAACATCCCGAACATGGTGGTCACTGCTTCGGGAGGAACGGATGAGCATGCCTGCCAAGAGGCTGCTTACCTGATGCTGGCCCGGATAAGGGAGATGCATGACTACCATCTCCGCCACTATGCCTACCGTTTCCATCCCCGACGCGGAAGTTCGTCAGTGGTCAACTCCTTCCAATTCGCCGAAGGGGAGAATGACACCACCTTCTCTCACATGAGGACTGTGATTGAAGGGTTGGACAAGACGCATTCAGACCTTCATATGGTAGCCAAACCCCTGAATGACCAGAAGCTTCTGAGGATCAAGAGCCTAAAGGATGAGGTGGATCGCCTCAAGAAATAAATCGTCATCCTAAAAGGGCTTCCACCCCCCAACATCCTTCGGATCAGGATCACGCCTCGAAAGAGCACCAAGGCCCCGGTGCGGATGCAGCTGGCGCCCAGGGTCCCCTTCCTACTCCGCCACCCTCCCCAGCTCCTGCACCAGTACCGGTTCCTACTCCTTCTCTGGTCCTCGTTCCGACCCTAAGCAGAGGAGGAGGATGGATCCCCGTGTCCAGCAGCAGCAGAGGCAGTAGCAGTGGCAGCTCCAAGGTCCCAGGCGAAAAAGAGGAGTTAGCAAGCTCTCGAAGCCGCTCGAAGAGAAAGGAAGACGGGAACTCCCAAGGGAGTGGTTTCGACTCCACCGACCGCGAAAGACGCTCCGACCCCTAGAGTGTCGCCACCCTTAGTTTACCATTTTCCCTAGTTTTCCTGCTTGTTCAGTTGTTGTGTGTTAGGAGTGTTGTGTGTAGGGTAGCGGTCAACCTGTATCAAGTGTGGGTATGGGTTGTCCAGATAAGGATGTTGAGTGTGTTTTAAGTGTTTTAATAAAGAACAGATCAAAACAAGTAATAAAATTCAGCTTCTCAGTCCAATCTATTTTACTCCTTCTCTTTCCTTATTCGTTCCGCTCCTTCAGATGGTGAACACCAGGAACGGCAGCACCAACACCAACACTGAGTCAGCAGAAAACAACACCAGAGCTAATGGCAACACCCCACCTCCTCACCCGAGAACATCACCTTGGCTCAAGTTTTAGCCAACCAGACCCAAATGATTGCTGCAATGATGCAGCAAATTCAACAGTTTCAACAGCAGAACCAGAACCATTACGACCAGTTCGCACCGCCACCTCCCCCACAAAACAAATTGTCGGAGTTTCTCCATGTCCGACCCCCAACCTTCTCTAGCACCACAAATCCCATGGAAGCCAACGATTGGCTCAATGCCATAGAAAAGAAGATGGACCTACTACAGTGCACAGACCAAGAAAGGGTGTCTTTTGTAACCCACCAACTTCAAGGACCCGCCTCGGGATGGTGGGACAACCGCATAGTCACTCGTCGGGCAGACACACCTACAGTCACTTGGGCAGAATTCTGCCACCAATTTTGGAAAGCACACATCCCCAAAGGAGTGGTAGCACAGAAAAAGAGGGAGTTCAGATCTCTTGAACAAGGCACCCGGACAGTCACGGAATATCTGCATGAGTTTAATCGCTTAGCATGTTACGCACCGGAAGATGTGCGCACTGACGGCGAGCGTCAAGAAAAGTTCTTGGCCGGACTTGATGATGAGTTAACAGATAAACTCATCTCAGGTGAATGCGCCGATTTTGAAAAACTGGTCGACAAAGCTATTCGCCAAGAAGACCAGTGCAACAAGATGCTTAAGAAACGGAAGGTCGTTCAGTTCAGACCACAGCCTCAACAAGGAAACCCCCAACGGCCACATTTCACTCCCGGAGGTCAGGGCGAACCTACTACCATGATCGTTCCCCAGCATCGACCTTACCACCCTGGAAACTTCCAAAACAGTGGGAGCCGGTTTGGGCAGCCGCAACGGAATCCCACTCCGCATCCCTTGATGGCGCGGCCGCCACCGCAACCCAAGCCAGCACCGTCGAAGAAGGACTCGGGATTTAAACCAGACAACTGATTCAACTGTGGAGAACCTGGATATTTCACAGATAAGTGTCCAAAACCCAAGCGTGCACCTCGGTTCGTCCAAGCCAGGGTGAATCATGCGTCAGCAGAGAAAGCCCAAGATGCACCGGAAGTAATACTGGGTATGTTCCCTGTGAACTCCTTTACCGCATTAGTCTTGTTTGATTCGGGTGCAACCCATTCATTCATATCAAAAGCATTTGTGGGGACACATGGGTTGCCGGTACTGAAACTTAAGATACCCATGCGGGTTCAAACCCCCGGGAAACGTTTGAACACCGCCCACTTCTGTCCTTCGGTGGTAATAGAAATCCAAGGATCCCCGTTTCTAGCCAAGCTTATCCTTCTGGAATCACAAGGCCTAGATGTCATCCTTGGGATGGACTGGCTAACCCGTTATAAAGGCTTGATCGATTGAGCGAGTCGCACGATCACCTTGACCAGTGGTGAAGGGAGGGAAGTGATTTTCCGCTCCTCTAAACCGTCGAGGGGAGTAGCAAGCCTAAATCGGATCTCAGTCATGGAGAAACCTGAAGAGGAAGGAAAATACCTAAAGAAGTTAGGGGATATTCCTGTGGTTTGCGAGTACCCAGATGTCTTCCCAGAAGACCTAACCACGATGCCGTCGGAAAGAGAAATAGAGTTTCGGATTGACCTGATCCCTGACACTGCTCCGATCCACAAGAGGCCTTATAGAATGGGAGCCAATGAGTTGACAGAAGTCAAGAAGCAAGTGGATGAACAGTTACAAAAAGGGTATATCCACCCGAGCACATCGCCCTGGGGTGCTCCAGTAATATTTGTGGAGAAGAAGGATAAGACCAAGAGGATGTGCGTCGACTATCGCGCACTCAACGAGGTCACCATTAAGAACAAGTATCCATTACCTCGGATTGATGACCTATTTGATCAGTTAAAGGGAGCAAAGGTGTTCTCTAAGATAGACCTGCGGTCAGGCTATCATCAGCTAAGGATTCGAGAGGAGGACATTCCCCAGACCGCTTTCATCACTTGATACGGTTTGTATGAGTGCATGGTCATGTCCTTCGGGCTTACCAATGCCCTAGCCTTTTTCATGAACTTGATGAACAAGGTATTTATGGAATTTCTGGACAAGTTCGTCGTAGTGTTCATCGATGACATTCTGATCTACTCCAAGACGGAAGAAAAGCACGACCACCATCTTCGGTTGGTACTCAAAAAGTTAAGAAACCACCAGCTCTATGCTAAGTTTAGCAAGTGTGCTTTTTGGTTAAAGGAAGTACAATTCCTTGGACATACCGTGAACGCCCAAGGAGTCACGGTGGATCCTTCCAATGTGGAAGCAGTAACCAAGTGGACTCCACCCAAAACCGTCACCCAAATAAGGAATTTTCTTGGACTTGCGGGATATTACCGTCGGTTCATCGAGAATTTCTCTAAAATTGCAAAGCCAATGACCCAGTTGTTGAAAAAGGATGAAAAGTTTAAGTGGACCGCGGAGTGCGACAACAGTTTTGAAGAGCTTAAGAGAAAACTGGTGTCCGCACCAGTTTTGATCTTGCCAGATCAAACCAAGGATTTCCAAGTTTATTGCGACGCATCTCGCCAAGGGTTAGGTTGTGTGTTGATGCAAGAAGGAAAAGTAGTCGCTTATGCTTCTCGCGAGTTGAGACCTCATGAGTCTAACTATCCAACCCATGACTTGGAGCTAGCGGCAGTCGTCCACACTTTGAAAATATCGCGACATTACCTCGTTAGTAATCGATGTGAAATGTATACGGATCATAAGAGCCTGAAATACTTTTTCACCCAACCGGATTTGAACCTCCGTCAACGAAGGTGGTTGGAGTTGATCAAGGATTATGACCTAAGTATACACTACCACCCTGGCAAAGCTAACATGGTAGCTGATGCTTTGAGCCGAAAGAGTTACTGCAACTCTATCCACATAAAAGGGAGATGTGTACAGTTACAACAGGATCTGGAGCGCCTGAACCTGGGAATTGTCGAACCCGGATTTGTGGCCGCTCTTCAAGCCCAACCCACACTCTTAGACCAAATTCGCATAGCTCAAGCCTCGGATCCTGACATAACCGAGCTTAAGAAGAACATGAGGGTTGGAAAAGCTCGCGACTTCACGGAGGACGAGCATGGAACGATCTGGATGGGCACAAGGATGTGCGTACCAGAGGATAAAGAACTGAAAAAGTTGATCCTTACCGAGGCTCATCAGAGTCAGTATTCAATCCACACAAGAAGCACCAAGATGTACCAAGATCTTAAGGAGAAATTTTGGTGGATCAGCATGAAAAGAGAAACCGCAGAGTTTGTCACGTTGTGCGATGTGTGCTAACGAGTGAAGGCAGAACACCAAAAACCCGCAGGGCTACTCCAACCGCTCCAAATTCCGGAATGGAAGTGGGAGGAAATCAGGATGGACTTCATCACAGGATTACCCCGGACATCGTCATGGTACGATTCCATCTGGGTTATCATCGACCGACTCACTAAAGTGGTCCACTTCATCCCAGTGCACACCACCTACACAGGAAAGAGACTGGCAGAACTATATCTCGCAAGGATCATGTGTCTCCATGGGGTACCCAAGAAGATAGTATCAGATCGTGGTAGTCAATTCACCTCTAAGTTTTGGCAGAAGCTACAAGAGGAACTTGGAACCCGGTTGAATTTCAGTACGGCCTACCACCGTCAAACCGATGGTCAGACCGAGCGAGTGAATCAGATTTTGGAAGACATGTTGCGGGCCTGTGCTCTTGACTTCGGGAAAGCATGGGACAAGAGTCTGCCCTACGCAGAGTTCTCTTACAACAACAACTAGCAGGCTAGTCTGCAGATGGCACCTTTCGAAGCGCTGTATGGACGAAAGTGTCGTACCCCGCTCTTTTGGGACCAAACTGGCGAGCGCCAGTTGTTTGGGACCGAAGTGATAAGCGAGGCGGAGGAAAAGGTCAGGACAGTAAGGGAGAGGCTTAGAATTGCACAGTCTCGGCAAAAGAGTTACGCAGACAACCGTCGAAGGGACCTAACGTTCGACGTAGGTGATTATGTGTATCTTCGAGTAACCCCGCTTCGAGGAGTACACCGTTTCCAAACTAAAGGCAAGTTGGCACCACGTTTTGTGGGACCATACCGGATACAGGAACGTTGAGGAGAAGTAGCTTACCGGCTCGAGCTTCATCCTCCATGGCCGGCATCCATGATGTATTCCACGTCTCACAACTTAAAAAGTGTCTAAGAGTACCAGAAGAACAGACGAGCCCGGATCAGATAGAGATTCAGGAATATTTGACTTATGTGGGGAAGCCAACACGTATCCTCGAAACTAGTAAAGGGAGAACTCGGAACAAGGTTATCAGGTTCTGTCGAGTTCAGTGTACTCATCACTCAGAAGAAGAGGCCACCTGGGAAAGGGAAGATGAGCTAAAGGCCGCTCATCCCTATCTTTTCGCTAGTACCTCCGAATCTCGGGGTCGAGATTTCATTTAAGGGGGTAGGTTTGTCACACCCTGAGGTGTTTTTCCCTATTAAAAATCGAAAGAAAAATCACAAGAAAAATAGTTGGAATTTAACCTGGAGCGAACAGATAATTTTAAAAGCAAAATCTAAACTGAAATGGCATGGTAGGATTTTTCCTAAATTCTACATGTCAAAATACACTAATAGGATTTTTAGCGGAATTATTAGAGCACAAGAAATAATTTTTAACCAATTAAAATCAAAATCAGAATTAATAAATCCCAAAAAAATTGTTTTTCTCTCCTCCCGTCCTTTTCCCGCCCAAACCGGCCTGTGGGCCGCCGGCCCAGCCTTCCCGGGCGCCCACGCCTCTCCTCTCTCCCTCGCAAGCCGGCCGAAGGCCGCGTCCCATTTAACCCTTGCGCCCGGAAATAAGTTTGTTTTCTCCCTCTTCTTCAGGACGCTGACAGGTGGGGCCCACCTATCAGATCCGTCCCCGACCTCCGGCCGCCCGGCACCATTACCGCCACCCCGCCCCGCGTGGATCTCACGCGCCCACCTCGCCCCGTGCCTCGGGACACTGCCGCCTTTACTCCCCCGTCCTTCCCGCCGGCCTTAATCTCCCCGACTGCCGCGCCCGCGCCTCCTAATGGCCGGATTTAATCGCCGACCATTAAACCCCAAAATCCCTCCCTTTATTAACTCCGGCGAGGAATTACTCCCCCTCCCGGCCACCACCGACCCCTTCCGTCCCCTATAAAAGCAGCCCCTAGGCCTCCCCGTCCTCCCCGCGCAC
The DNA here is from genome assembly GCA_019925245.2 of Oryza australiensis. Classification (NCBI taxonomy): domain Eukaryota; kingdom Viridiplantae; phylum Streptophyta; class Magnoliopsida; order Poales; family Poaceae; genus Oryza; species Oryza australiensis. Next base: position 3,233,340 of record JAIFGZ020000478.1, read on the forward strand.
TCACCCGAGCTGTCCTCTCTCTCACTCGCTCCGGCACCGTGCGCCCAAGCTCCCAAGCCTGTCGCCGGCTTTCGGTCGTGTTGCCCCGTCGCCCCAAGCCGTCTCGGACCTCGCCGCCGCCTCCTCCTCGCCTCCTCGGCGCCCGAGCCACCTCGGCCGCCCCTCCCCGCCGCTTCCCGTCGCCTTCCTCACCGTCCGCGCGCCGTCGTCTTCCCCACCTCCGGCATCCCCGCGGTGAGCTATCCCTCCCCGCCCTCTCGGTCCGAGTCCGCGTCACCGCTTGCGGGTGCGCGCGACTCCGCCCGCGCGTGAGCCGCGGCACTCCGCCGCCCCGCGCCGCCCCGAATGGTGCCGGCTGGTCTCCGGCGGCCGTGCGCCATCGCCGGCCGTCCATGCCGCCCGTGCCCCTCCCCGACCGTCCGATCTGCCTCGACAGATCAGAGCCGTCCGCTCCCGCTCGGCCGCGTGGCACACCACGTGGTCGCCACCTCGGCGCCACGTGTGCGCCACCCTGTCCTCGGCCGTGGACCCCGTCCATCGTGGACCGGTGCTCCCGCGGCCGATGACGTCAGCTTTCGGCCGCAGACGTCAGCCCTAGCCGCCGACGTCATTCCCGGGACTTATTATGCTATAATTTATTAAGGACTTTTTACGCTTTTGTAAAAACAGAGAAAACTACTAAAAATCATATCTTTTCAATCCGAGCTCTATTTTAGCCCATTCAAAATTCATTAAATTCATAAAAATGCCAAGAATACATTAAAATTGGTTTGTGCCCTGTTTCAGTAGCTTTTTAGCCTGTCTTGTTGAAGTGCTTTGTTTGTCGTGTAGACCCCGGTAGTTCCTTCGACCCGGTGTATTTTGAAGTTGTCGCGGAGTTTCCCCAGTCCGAAGAGCAAGGCAAGTCATGCTTTATTATTGATCATGTTGCTCCTATTTTTGCTAAAACACCTGTTTTATTCTATTAAACTGCATTTATTTTCGAATGTCATCTCATGGGGAATATTACACTGTATGGTTAGATCTAAGCCTTAGGCTTGCCACCCTAACCCCTTTGTTAAACTTGGGTTAACAACATGACTAGCTTATAGGCCTAGGTTATGCTTAGACCTACTTAGACTTACTAGCACATGACATGAGTAATTTCATCTAGACTACATTATGTGGGACACATGAAATGAAAGATATAATCCAAGGACTTTTGTGGACCGGACTAATAACTAAAACATGACAAATGGTGGGCTGTGGGTGCTATGGTTTTGATAGTGGTGCCCATGGCATTTAAGGACCGGTTCACGGGAAACCCTCGGAAGAATGACCGTACAAACCACAAGCCAGAATGGTCAACTGTGGGTCCTGTAGTGTAGCTCTTCCTAGCCGACGAACCCAGGAGAGGGTGAGCAGGGTGAGCAGGAGATGGTAGAATTGTTGCGCATCAAGCCAAGGGGCCATTGTTTCTTTACGAGGGCAATTTTCCGCGATATAGGACTCTGGTTACAGATAAACAATAACTTGTTTCAGGTGTGGCCCTAGAACAGTCAATGATATCAGCATCGGCTCCTGGAAAGTAGATTGCATCATCATCGACACAGAAGCAACCAGGGTTCAATCCTCTTGTTTTGGTCAAATAGCAACCTCAACACATGGGACAAAGCATTCCTCAGGTTACTCGATAACAAGTTGCGGCTTTGTTCATAACAAACCAGCCGATTGTTGAGCCGATTCCACAGATACCGATAAGGCAGCAGACACCGATTCCACAATAGCATCAACCTATTGGTACTCAGTTTGTTCTTGGTCGGCAAGCCCATATGGTGCATCCGTCTCCTCAACATCACATTGGAGGCAATACTAATTTCCAGTATCAGCCTCATTCACCTCAAGTGCAGTATCGGCCACGGGCATCACCTCAACCCCAGTATTTGCCTCAATTTAATCAATTTGATCCGATACAGCAGCAGTATCAAGGGGCACCTCAACAAAAGCCTTGTGCTGATATGATAGCCGATGTGATGAGGGAACAGTTTGGTCTCAAGCCTAAGGATACTGGTAATTTGTATCGGCATCCATACCCGAAATACTTTGAGAGGGTGCCATTACCAAACCGATACAAGGTCCCAGATTTTTCAAAATTCTCACAGCAAGATAATGTGTCAACCTATGAGCATGTCAGTCGATTTTTGGCTCAGTGTGATGAGGCATCGGCTACTGATGCTCTGAGGGTTAGGTTATTTCCTTTGTCTTTGTCAGGATCGACTTTTACATGGTTTTCATCTTTGCCATATAATTATGTTCAAAGTTGGGCCAATCTAGAAAAGCAGTTTCATAAGTACTTCTATAGTGGAATCCATGAGATGAAATTGTCTGATCTGACAGCAATCAAATAGAAACATGATGAATCTATTCAAGATTATATTCAGAGGTTTAGAGATATGAGAACAGATGTTACAACTTGGTTTTGACAGATTCTCAGTTAGCTGATCTTGATTTTCAAGGTTTGTTGACACCAATTAAGGAAAGATTTTCGGCTCAAGACTTTGAGAGCTTGGCTCGTTTGGCTCAGAAGGTGATAGCACATGAGCAAAGGTTTCAAGAAGCTAAGAAAGCATTTAAAAAGATTAACCACGTTAATACATATGCTTCTGAATCTGAAGAAGAAGATGACTCCGAAGTAGCAGCGGCTGAGTGGGCAAGGAACAAGAAAATTTTTACATGTCAGTGGGTCAGAAATTCTGCAAAGGAAGAAAAATATGACTTTGATATTACCAAGGCTAACAAGATCTTTAATTTACTACTTCGGGAGAAACAAATTCAACTACTTGTTGATCATGTGATTCCATCGGCTGATGAGTTGGGGAAGAGGAAGTATTGTAAGTGGCATAATACTGGATCTCATAGCTGTAGGGTCTCCTTCGGAGAGGTCAACTCCACAATACCACATAACCTCCCAAGAAGCTGGTTATAAGTGAAATAGTACAGATACAGAAACTTCATATGTTTTTACAAATTAATAATATACAAGTACAAGTTATGCAATACAAAAAGACGCGACACTTCTATAGGAATAGCCTGAGTGTAGAGTCGACCTAGATTTCGTGTTCTTCCTCGGCTTTGGGGTTTTCTAAAAATATTATATGCAAGGATGAGCACCAATGGTACTCAGCAAGCCAAACTAAACTTAAGTTATATAAACAAATAAATATACAAGACATCTTAAGAAGAGTAACATAATCCTAGCTCTAACATGATTCTACGTTACATATAAATGGATATGCATGATATTTTAAAAAAAGAATAATATAAACCTAGCCTTAACTTGACAAACTAAACTGAATTCAACAATATATGGTTAAACATGGATGATATTTTAAAGAGAAACATGAATTATAAATTAATCTTTAGCATGATGATATTTCCTAACCTTTTATAGGATATTCTATGTACACACCTAATAAGATTAATCATGAACTTAACTTAACTTGATTCTATATTCTACCCCTTCCTAAAATTATTTATATATGAATATTCAAATTTTGTAGTGGCATTTTAGAAAAGTACTCATGCCATTATACTGGAGTCACCCATAGACACAACTCCATTAACCGGGAATACGGCGTATTCGAATACAAATCGACTACAGCGTCTGCCCAGCTTTACCCGAGGATTAACCTTAGTTAGCTAGACTAAATGGTAACATGCCATTTATATAATTCTAACCTTTTCTGATGTGTGAACGAGACCTGAGGGCTATCTTAATAGGGGCACCAACTCTAACCAGTAATTGGTGTCTCGACCCCTATTTTATAGTTGTTCGTCACACACTTGCCCTGGCTTGGTGAAACCTCGGACTATCTTAACAGACGGTACTGATCTGGTTAGTATCGGCGTTGTTATCCGTTGTTTACATAGTTGTCCACCAATGAGACTTAACTAACACTACAATCTCCAATGTTGTTATGCGCATTAATAAATCTTCTCAAGTCCCGAGGGAGATCAGAGAGAAATATATAATTGCCATGCCGATATAATCGGTCCATCGGATGGGCAAAACTATGTTTTTATTTTGGCATAAGAGTTTTTATAATTTTTTGGCATATAGCCAAAACCATTTAGGTCATATGAATTATATTTTTCGGCATATAGCGAAAATTATCCTCATATCACCTGAGATGATAGGACTTACATTTGCCTATCACATAAAATAATGGATCATTTGTCCATTCTATTGTATAAAATAATAATATAATTTCGTATGACCATTGCATAAAATATTAATGCATATGATAATGCTCATTTTATTATTCTTATGATTTTATATTTAATGAAGGTTATCAGAATGTTGTCTAAGGAGAAGGAGAATATATCTAATAACATGGAATATTAAACTTCTCCTTTCTTATACATGAATTGATAGGATATTCCTAATGCATGAAATAATAACTTATATGTACTAAAGAATTCCTTGTATTCACATGAAATATTGATATAAATAATCTAAGGAATATTTAAAACTACATGAAATGATAATTTATAACTATCTAACTTAACTAACCCATCCCACGAAATATTTCCAATTATGTATACTATATATAACATGGTAATTTATAATTATTATTTTTAAATTCTATAAATGATCAAGAATAGTTTGACTTGCCTTTGGGACCAATGGTCTTAAATTTTTCTTCTCCTTGAATAACAACGAGGGCGTTTATGTCGACAATATGATATGGCTTGGTTTCTTTTACAAACTCGACGTCGTGATCTTTCGGTAACCAATAAAATAAATCAAACAAACAATTTCAAAGAGACATAAAATAGATATTGCAATTCGAAAAAGAGTTATAAAGTGATTTTTGAAGTTTTAGAGGGAAAGTTATTTGTTAGCTTTTTGTTGACACCAAATTCGTATCACCGCATGATGTGTTGACGTCGAATCACACGCTGGCCTGGGAGATCTGCTTAGCTCCAGTGCAGGTCCTAAAATTGATGAATTGCATGCATGCGAGTTAGTTTGATCCTGCCACAGACAAGATATGCAAAACAGCAGAGCATAAATCAAATCGACCGATAGGCCGATAATCAAAATAGTCGATCTGTTGACAACCGATTGTGTGATTCCAGCCGATGCCGATGTCCAGATAACTCGTTGGCTGAAACCCCGATGAAACCCTTATTGGTAGCCATCAGGCAGGCTAGAGACTTCGGTCCTAATCACAACTTAGTAGGTCAAACTAAATTGATGCAGTACTAAGTATGAAAAGAAACGTAATATCTTGACAATCAAGCCTTTGACTAATTTTCAGGGTGGTAGATGCCTAAGCTAATCTAATCTAATATAACGATTTATCCGATATTGGCAGAAACCCTAAAATGAGAGACAGCCGATAGAGCTAAATCGAGATACTAGGACTAGATTCAACAGAAACATATGATAAGACCGGCTAACCCTCCGGTGAAACATTAGTATGAACCTATCGGCTTAACAAGACTTAGATTATCGATAACAATCTAGTAGGTCGGATCTAACCAATGCAGCACGAGATTGTATATGATAATATAATACTCGAGGAGCCGATAGATCTGTCTAATGTGATAGATATAACAAATCTACCTAAAGCAACATTACGCTTATAGAAACATCGACTTGATCAGAATATCGGACCTAACCGAGAAAGTCCTAACTAAGTCGATGTATCTATAAACGGTATTAAAATTATTTTAAAGAAGAAAGAAAAAATGAATAATTCTTAGAGTTTTTAACTAGAGAGATTATTTTTTAATTTTTTGGAGTTTAAAGTTTGAATAAAAATAAAAGGAATTGGAAATAATACTTCAAATATTTTAAAAAGGATAATAAATATGTTTTAAAAAATGGAAGGGTTTTAGAATTACAAAATAAAATTCGGGAGGGGTGAAAGGGGTCAAACTATTTTTCCCGGGTCATTTATCAAATCCTAAAATTTAAAATTTGGATTTATTTTAAAATGAAGTGATTTATAAAATTTAGAAGTTAAAAATATTTCTAAAAAGGAATATAGACAAATTTGATGGGAATAAAAGAAATTTGAGTTTGAAAAGTTTGAAAGGATTTATGGGTCAACTTAGGGAAGAATTCAATTTTCTAAAAGTTATTTCTAAATTTCCTAATTTTCTTTCTTCTTTTCTATCTCTTCCTTTTAATATAAATAAATAGAAAAAAAGTTGCCTAAGGCTGGATTCGAACCAAGGACCTTTCACTCCCACCCCAACTCATCAGCCACTGCACTAGCTTTTCTTCTTTTTCTTTGTTTTGTTTCCCATTTCATTTATTTTATTTTTCTTCTCTCTCCTTTCTCTCTATTCCCTCTCTCGCCCTCTCTTCTTCTCTTCCTGAGCCGTCGCCGGACAAGGAGGTGGTGCGCACGGGAGCGATGGCTAGATTTGGGGAACTAACCGGTCCTACACCATTTACAACCCACGGAGATCCCATTTCAAGGTTCGGCCAGCCGGAGAAGCGGCGGAAAAGGCTGGCGATGGCGAGGCGGCCATGGCGGCGGCGACGCTCGTTGCCATAGCTCTCCGATGATGGTCCAGCCAAGGCAAGCTACTTGAAAGCATCTAAGGAACATGGGGAGACTAGCTACGGTGTTGGTTTGGTTGGAAATGCAACGGGTTGAGCTAGCACTGTGCATGCGCGGCGGCCGAAGCAGAGCACTAATGGTGGTGGTCGCCGGTGGTGGTTTTTGGTGGTTTATTGACTCAAAAATCTTAGAGGAATGAAAGCTAGAGATGTGTAGATCATCGGCATACCTTCAATTTGGGAAGAAATCAACCGGGGGCAACGAATTTTAGAATTTACTCTTGGCGGCCAATTAGGGTTATTGGAGTTCTTCCCTTGGGTTGTCTCAAAATTCACACAATTCAAAGTGCAACAGCAAGGGGAAACTTGGGGGAAATGTTGAGGAGGAGATAAGGAGAAATTTTTGTATACACATCTTGATCTGACATGGTCTATTTATAGGGTTCCCATGTCGGTTTGAAGCTTGCGGGATAAGGGCGGCAATGGCGGTGCGGCAAAGTCGGTTCGCCGTGGATGAATTCGATGATGTCATTGCTCCAATCACGAGTGGCCACTTGTTCAAGAGGATAGGGGTGCCTTGAGGTCGGTTCGTGGCTTCAGTGGGTAAGGCCGGCGCTCACGATTTTGGCTTGGAAGCTTGCGGTGTCGTGGTTGGGCTGCACCGGGGAGGAAGAAGAGGAAGTAAAGAGGGAAGGAATAGGTAGTGGCACAAGGTTGGTTCTCTACTCCGGCGGCCAAGGGCGGCGCCCACAGCGCGATAACGGAAGCAGCGGCAGCCATGGTTAGCACAAGCAGAGGCAGAAGAAGGAGAGAAAGGAAGGAAGGAAGGTGTCGACCCCCTTTTTGAGGACGGGAATCATTCGTATTCATAGTACCTTATCCGTGGATCGAGTAGTTTGGTACCCACGAATACAGTTCTGAATTACCAGGTGCAAAGTGCACGAATAGTCTTACATCGAATTTATTACAATAATAGGCCGAAGGCAATATCCAATACCTATAGGACCCACTGGTCCGGATAGAACCAAAAACAAAGTTTAGATAAGATTAGCAGTCGGAAGGCAGCGGCATGTCGATTGCCATAGGCAACGACCGGGGACTAAGACCTAGTAGACGCCTTCTCCTCCATCGCCCACCTGGCAGTAAGCACAGAGGTCCTCCAGTTCTTCGTTTCCTTCATCTGAGGTTTGTGCGTATAGCAAGGGTGAGTACCCAACATACTCAGCAAGTCGACACGGAATGATGCATATGATAGGGTCATTCAAAGGATGGCTAAGGTTCATTTGCACAAAGCCAATTTTCACAAATCATTTCACAAACCTATTATCTAGCCAAGTCAAGTTTAAGTTTCAGAGTATATTGAAAACGGCAACGGTTCTGTCTACCATCCATCGTGATTTCCAAGGATGGCTTCCCGCCTTCAGTTCGTCATTGTTTTCTGGGGAGTCCACCCCTTCTCGTAGTTCGAGAAGTTGAGTTCACCAGCACACAAAATCATTATGCAATCCCATCCCATCATTTCAAAATTTATGAGTCTAGCCACGGGAGAAACTTGTCACGTTGCTCATTAACCGCGAGCACGACTATTCGAATAGATTGATTCACTCACACTGCAGTGGATGTACACTTTACCCGTACTTCGGGACTACTCATTGAATGAGCTTTCATCCCTTCATATGGAATGGTCACGGCAAAGCCTTTCGATAACTTTGCTTTGGCAGTACCCGCTCCATGAACTTAAATCCTCTTGCACTCTAGCCGTCCTTTCCTAGCAGTGAGAGGAGTTCTGGCGCTCCCGGGGTAAGGGAAAAACTTTCACAACATTCTTATTCATTACTCAACACTTAGGATGCAGCCTTATCTCAATAACCAGAACCACCTCTTCACTCAAGAACCACTATGCAGGGATACTGCCTCCGCTCGGCTATCAACTCCGCTAGGTCTATACCCATTCGAGAAGTACGGCTGTACTGGCTCGTTCCAGGTTATAAGTCTCATGGCTCGGTCCTTAATTGACCAGGGACGGTTCTTGCCTTTACCGAAATCCACCCAAATCCGTCCATCCGCCCCAGTCCAAAACATTGGTTTTGTACTTTTTATTTTTCATCAAAACCAATTTCATCATGATCAAGGCAATGTGGCGCTCATGTCTCCACATGTCGTATTCCAACTACCTCCCCAAAGATAGTTGCCCAAGCACGAAGCTTCTTTGTAAAATCATGAGTATGCAAGAATCTAATATAAGCAGGGCTAAGCATTTTACCGAAGTTAGCCTCCGGTCATATCGTATCGAAGGTTACAAAGAATAATTCTAATGGTAATCAATATCAAGGCAGGGTATATCAAGCATAGGTACTCATTTGTGTATAGCATGTAATTTGTAATTAAAATCAACATCATTTCGCAAAGTAGGATCAATATGTTCAAATGAAAGTGTTGACTTGCCTTGCTCGCACACTTGTTGGCCAGGGTCTTCAACGTAGTCAGTGCCTGCTCCTTCGGTTGCTATCCGTACGTGCGAAAAGTCAACTGAATTCGATCAGAATTCAATGAAATATCGAGAGATCGAAAAGAACCACAAAAATGACTCCAAATGTTTAGCCCAAAATTCTACTCGAGTTCGGACGAAAGTTTCGGGACGAAATCCGAGTTAAAAACAAGTTTGAGATTTTAGGATTTTCGCAAAATGTCGATCAAATTTAATTAAGAGAATATATTTTTTAAAAGCGCTAGATCAAAGAATTAATGCTCTAGGTTTTGGAGGTCCGAGCACCAAAAGATTATATTTTTAATGGCGGAAAGAAAATAGATAAACTCTGGATTAAAAATGACGCGAAAACAAAATCTCCGAAAAATCCGATTTCGATTTCCGAATTTGCACCGAGAAAAATACATGAGAAAACAATATATTTTTGTCCCAAATATTTTCCCAAATATTTTTCCTAATTTTCCAGAATTTTTCCATATTTTTCCCATTTTCTTTTTCTTTTTCCTTTTCTTTTTTTCTCCTATTTCTCTCCCTCCATTCATTCGACCGGCGCTCCCTCCCTTCCTCTCGTTTCCGGCCGGTGGCCGCGCTAGCGCGAGGGGCGGCGGCTCGAGGACTCACCGGCGGCGACGGCGACGGCGAGGGGAGGCGGCGGGACACCGGCGCACGGCGGCGATGGCTCGCGGCGACTGTGGTGCTCGGCGGCTTGCGGCGCTCGGGCGGGAAGACCGGCGAGGGGAGTGGAGGAAGGACAGCGGCGAGGTGGGGAAAACGGGAGGGCTCGGCCCTATTTATTGCCACGGCGAGAGAGAAACGGGGGAGAGAGAGGGGCCGGCGCGGCGGCGGTGCACGGCGGAGGCACGCGGCGGCGCGGGTTGCGCGGGCGGGCGAGGCAAACGCGGGCGCGACGGCGGGGACCGCGCGGGGTCGGCGTGTGGCGCGCGGGCGCGGGGCGGCTTACGAGGCGGGCGGCGCGCGGCGGGGCAGGCGTGCGCGGGCGGGTCGCGCGGCGCGGGGGGGCCGGGCGCGGTGCGGCGTGGCACGGGCACGTGGCGCGTGCGGGGGTGGGGGCCGGTACGGCGCGGGCGACGGCGCGCGGCGCGTGTCACGCGCGTGCACGAGGCCGAGGACCGGATCGAACACCTTGTGACGCGTCAACATTGACTTTTTCGATTTTTCCCGATTTTAAGTTCTAATTTCCAAATCCTACTTTCCCTTCACTCTAAAAATTCAAAATAAAATCTAGTATTCCCAAAATTAGTTTTAAAATATATTTTCAAACTTTTCACCCAATTTTATTATTTTAAAAATATATTTCACATATTTAATTTAATCCTTTTTTCCAAAATTAGAAAAGATACTTTTGATTGAGAATAATTTACGGACGCCACATATATCTTTTAAAATATTTTATTACTCATTTTATTCACCAATTAATATTACTCACCAACCAAAATAATATTTTGATCCCAAATATATATTTTCATAAATCCACAACCCTCTTCCTATTTTATATTAAAATTCCCAATTCTAAACTCGAAATTTTTCTCCCTAATGGAAATCCAAATCATTTGGTTTTTCTCAAACATCGAGACGAATCGCTCCTATATAAATTTATGCAACCAAGATGGCAAATAAGAAGCGAAAAACTCGATCAAGAAGCAACAAGCGAAAGTTTTTGTGAGTTTCGATTTTTAATTCTCGGTTTTTAATTCTCCGATTTTCGGGCGTTACGAAGGAGGGAAAAGAAAAAGAAGAAAAGAGAAAAAGAAAAGGGAAGAGGAAAAAATAAAGGAAAAGGAAAATAAAAGAAAGTAAAGATTTGAGGAAAATTTGGAAAAGATTTGATCTAGGGTCTAAAAATCAATTTAACTCAATTATTTGGGAACTTTTCTCAAATTGAAAGTCAATTTGGGGTTTTTCAAACATAGAGAATAAGGATTTAATTAATTTTTGATTTTTGAATTAGAATTACAAAAAATTTAGAAACAATTCAATTTGGGGTTTGAAATTAATTCAAATTCATTTTTTGGAAATTTCTTTGAATTAAAGATGAAATTAAGATTTTTCAAAAATAAGGGCAAGAGTTAATAAATTTGGGATTTTTAAATAAAAATAAGGAGAATAAATAAAGAATGCAAATAAATTTTTGAAGATTTTAAATGTTTAAAAATAGAATGCACAATAAACTTTGTTCACAAAAATTTTCTACGTCAATTTGAGTATTTTTTAAGTGTAAATTTTAGGGATGTTACACTAGCACCAATGATTGCAAGGTTTTCAGGCAACAGATCCAATCGGCTTTTGAGTAAGGGAAGATAAAATTTGATGATTCAAAAAGGCCAATAAACTCCTTTTTTTGTTAACATGGTTCATACGAGTGGGAGGGTAGCCGATAGAAAAGATTATCGGTCCATGCAGCGTAACTCTGTCAGAATCATCAATAAACACCAGAGGAAGTATAATAGGCAGGAAGAGAGATACTATGAGGAAGATGACAGTTTTGATCCCCATTGGAGTTATGAATTCTTCAGGTTTTGCTGGAATGAAGGGACGAGACTGCCGACAATAAAAGATTGCCCAGGATGCAGCAACTATGATAAGGGCTATGCTGGAGGTTCAAGCCGATCTTGTCTTAAGGAAAATCGGCTAAGGCAAGGTAAATTGCCTGTTCATCAAAGATTGGGTCCAATTCGCCAAGATATTTGACAGAAGGATTTTGATGAGGATGAAGATGAAACCAGGAACCCACAATGGTGTCCTTCTGGTATTTTTACTAAGAACCAGAAGAGGAGGGTTCAAACGATGAGGAACAGGGAGCGTTTCCAAGAGGTTCAAGAGGAGATCAATCATCAGCTAAAGAGAAAAAAGCAAGAGTGGCATGTCAAGAGTAAGGTGCTTTCAGCCGATGAGGTTGAAGCCGACAAGGCAAAAAGGCTAGCTAAGTGGAAGGTTGTTGCTTCTGCGTCGGTTAATATGGTGTTTGTACTACCAGCAGAATATGAGGCTAACCAAACTGATGCGGATGTCATGGAAGAACCTTTAGCCAAGTTGGTTTTATCACTAGAACAAACTATTTTTGAGAAGCCAGAAGGAACAGGGTATCAGCACTTCAAGCCATTATATGTCAAGGGATTTATCAATGGCAAGCCGATGTCTAAGATGTTGGTTGATGGTGGAGCTGCTGTGAATTTGATGTCGTATGCTACATTCAGGAAGTTGGGCAAGTATTCAGATGATCTCATCAAGACTAACATGGTTCTTAAAGATTTTGGTGGCAATCCTTCAGAGACCAAAGGAGTGTTAAATGTGGAGCTGACAATTGGCATCAAAACTGTTCCTACCATGTTTTTTGTCATCAATGGGAGGGGTTCATATAGTCTGTTGCTTGGAAGGGATTGGATTCATGCAAATTGTTGTATTCCTTCGACCATGCATCAGAGTTTGATCCAATGGCAAGGTTACAAGATAGATATCGTGCCAGCCGACAGGTCAGTCAATGTTGCTAATGCCGATTTAACTATTTGGGAGATGGATGGAATCGATTGCTTGTCTGGAAAAGTTTGGGAAGGAGATTATCTAAAAGTATCCGATTGTGATATACAGCCAGTTAGAGATAAAGAGCCCCAATTATTACTTTGAGGGCATCGTGGAGGGTTTAAATTTCTACATCAAGGATACTATAGATGATCTCGATGGCAAATTGGGACAAGGTTTTATATCGGCCGATGATTTGAAAGAAGTTGATATAGGTCCAGGAGATAGGCCTAGGCTGACTTTTATCAGTAAGAATTTATCTTCTGATTTCAGAACCAAGTTAATAGAGCTTTTTGAAAGAGTACAAAGATTGCTTTGCTTGGGAATATTTTGAGATGCCAGGACTTAGCCGATCGATTGTAGAACATCGGCTTCGTATCAAACCAGGATATCGGCCATATAAACAACCACCTAGAAGAAGTAAAGCCGATATGTATGATGCTATTAAAGCTGAAATTACTCGATTATATGATGCTAGTTTTATTCGGCCATGCCGATATGCTGAGTGGGTTTCTAATATAGTTCCAGTTATCAAGAAGAACGGTAAACTTAGGGTTTGCATTGATTTTCGAGATCTAAACAAGGCTACCCCTAAGGATGAGTACCCAATGTCGATTTTTAATTAATTGGTTGATGCTGCTTCAGGGCATAAGATTATAAGTTTTATGGATGGCAATGCTGGATACAATCAGATTTTTATGGCAGAAGAAGACATTCATAAGACTGCTTTTAGATGTCCTGGTGCCATCGGTTTGTATGAGTGGGTTGTGATGACTTTTGGCTTGAAGAACGCTGGAGCTACATATCAAAGGGTCATAAATTACATATTTCATGATCTGATCGGCTTGTTGGTTGAGATCTATATTGATGATGTGGTAGTGAAGTCAAAGGAGATTGATGATCATATAGCCGATTTGAGAAAAGTTTTTGAAAGAACAAGAAAATATGGCTTAAAGATGAATCCCACAAAGTGTGCTTTTGGTGTATTGGCTGGACAATTTTTGGGCTTTCTTGTTTATGAGAGGAGGAATGAGGTAACACAGAGGAGTATTAATGCAATCAAGAATATTCAACCTCTAGAAGATAAGAAGCAGTTGCAATCTTTGGTCAGCAAGGTGAATTTTATTAGAAGATTTATTTCTAACTTATCTGGAAGATGGAGCCTTTTACACCTTTACTCAGATTGAGAGCCGATCAGGAGTTTACTTGGGAGGCTATCAACAAAAGGTCTTGGATAATATTAAGGAATATTTGAGTTCCCCTCCAGTTTTGATTCCTTCACAAAAAAGAGTACCTTTCAAGTTGTACTTGTCAGCCGATGAGAAGTCAATCGGCTCGGTCTTGATACAGGAATTTGAGGGCAAGAAGAGAGCAATCTTTTATTTAAGCAGAAGGTTTCTGGATGTAGAGATAAGGTATTCTTCAATGGAAAAATTGTGCTTGTGTAGAGATAAGGCCTTGGACATTGACTTTTGATGGATCGATTTATACTCATGATTATGGTAGCGGTTCGGTCATAATATCACCTAAGGGACAAGTTTTGAATTTGTTTATACTACTAAGCCTTATGCCACCAATAATCAAGCTGAGTATGAGGCAGTTCTCAAGGGATTACAACTCTTAAAGGAAGTTGAGGCCGATGCTGTTGAAATCATGAGTGATTCTTTGTTGGTCATCAACCAGTTAACTGGGGAATATGAGTGCAAGAATGATACATTGATGATTTACAATGAGAAGTGCCGAGAATTGATGGATATTTTTTGGTTGGTGACTTTGAGGCATATTCCTCGAGAGCAGAACGTTGAAGTTAATGATTTGGCTCAGGGGGCATCGGGATACAAGCCGGTGGTGAAAGATGTTGAGGTAGAAATCGCTACAATCGAGCCAATGGTTGGAGCTATGATGTATTTAATTATTTGAAGAATCCCTCTCTGTCAGCTTCAAGAAAATTGCGATATAAAGCTTTGAGATATGTATTGTTGGATGATGAGCTATATTATCGAACGATTGATGGGGTGTTGCTAAAGTGTTTGAGTGCCGATCAAGCAAAGGTTGTGATGGGAGAAGTATATGAAGGTATATGTGGTATTCATCAATCGGCCCACAAGATAAAGTGGTTGCTTCGACGAGCTGGGTATTTTTGGCCAATAATGTTAGAATATTATTTCAGATATTATAAAGGTCATCAAGATTGCCAAAAGTTTGGAGCAATTCAAAAAACACTAGCATCGGCTATGAATCCTATAATCAAGCCATGGCCGTTCAGAATTTGGGGAATTGATATGGTCGGCCAGATCAATCCACCTTCAAGCAAAGGACATAAGTTTATATTGATGGCAACCGATTATTTTATAAAATGGGTGGAGGCAATAACATTGAAGAAGGTTGATTCTGGGGATGCAATGCAGTTTGTTAAAGAGCATATTATATACCGATTTGGTGTTCCTCAGACTGTCACAACTGATCAGGGATCTATCTTTGTGTCATATGAGTTTGTTCAATTTGCAGAAAGCATGGGGATTAAGTTGTTGAATTCTTCTCCATATTATGCACAAGCCAATGGGCAGGCAGAAGCATCTAACAAGAGTTTGATTAAGTAGATTAAGAGAAAGATTTCTGAATTTCCAAAGCAATGGCATAGTCGACTGGTTGAAGCATTGTGGTCTTATCAGATGACTTGTCATGGATCGATCCAAGTTCCTCCTTACAAGCTAGTTTATGGGCATGAAGCCATGTTACCATGCAAAAGTGTCATCGGCTCAAGGAGGTTTAATTTACAAGATTAGTTGACAACCAATGATTATCATAATCTCATGGTAGATGAATCGGAAGAGTTGGTTCAATCTAGCATGCGTGCTTTGGAGAAAGTAACAAGAGATAAGGAGAGAATTGCTCGTCATTATAATAAGAAAGTTATGCTGAAATCTTTTTCAGAGGGCGAGTTGGTTTGGAAATTGATTTTGCCGATTGTAACTCGTGATAATAAATTCGGGAAGTGGTCGCCAAATTGGGAGGGGCCTTTTCGAATCTACAAGTCTATTTCTAAGGGAGCTTATATGTTGCAAGGGCTTGATGGAGAAGTTTTTGGAAGAGCTTTCAATGGGAAATATATGAAAAAATATTACCCAAGTGCATGAATCAATTCAAGATTCGGCTATGTTATGTCGATACATGGTAGCCGATGTATTAACATCGCCTTTAGATGACCGATATAATTTATATCGCCCTTAGTCTTTTTAACTTATCATAATCGGTTGTGTTATGCCGATGTGTGATGGCCGATATTTGTTATATCGCCCTTAGTCAAGCTACAATTTTTATCAATGTTTGTTTGACATTGTAAAATTAGGAGGGCATACATGCATACAAAATATGTGGACTTTAAAAAAATTCATAGAAGTTATGTCACAGAAGTTCACAAAAGTTTCATGCTCCTATTACAAATCGGTTCATCCAGATACAAGCTTGTTTATAGCCGACATGGCCCTTTGCCTAACTTGTTCTACTTCATCAAAGGCTTGGGCATCAATTGCATCGGTTCCTGGGATCATCTTCGGAGACTTGGTTAGATCTGACAAATGTTTAACAGATGTCTTTAACTTGGATCTTTGCTCTTCGATGGCCCCGAGGAAATCGGCAAGCTTTTATTCTTCCGATGCTAATTCGGCATTGCATTTCTCTAGCTCGGCTAGTATCTCTGCCTTGCGACTTTTCAGCCGATCAATGTTGGCCTGAGTGGAGTTTGGCCCAGCGATCATCTCATCAAGTTTGGCCTTGTCTGCATTGATTGATAGCCGATTAGCTTGAATAGTGGCTTCAAGATCTTTTCTTTCTCATCGATCGACAATTCACTACTAGGATTTGACCCTTATAGCACCGCTAGTTTTTGCAACACCACACATTTGGTTGCAATATTTGTTTCTATGGCAACCAACATCATATTTGGTAGCAATATATGGGACTTATGGCGACCAAAATGTTGTGTTGCGTTAGTCATAAGCTCCATTGCAAGAAGTAGGAACTAATGCCACAGTTGAATAGGTGGTTGCGAGTGCAGGTGCCTATTGCCACAGCTAGTGTTGAGTTGTGATAATATTATTGTTGCGTTGTGATAGCTAGGTGTTGTTGCCACCAGTGTAAAGGTGGTTGCATGTAGTTGTGCATATGGCAATGAAGTAAGTTCGTTGTGTTAATTTTGACCCGCGTTGCAATAGATCAGACCTATATTGCATCCAAGAAATGATTAGTTGCAAGTAGTTGTGAATATAGCCACGATAAAATTTTGTTGCCTTAATTTAGACTTACGTTGCAAAAGGTCTTATTATATTGCAACCAAAAGTCATCCGTTGCATCCATTGAGGTTCTATTGCCACCAACTTTATATATGGATATATTAGAGTATGTGTCATTGCAAGAAGAGTGGTAGGCCACCGGTAGAGAGCCAGGCCGCCACCTCGCCCAGGGGGAAGACAGCCGGCGCCGGTGCCGATCTCCCAAGGGATTGAGGCTGCTGCCACGCGCCAGGGGGGCAAGCAACCAAGTCGCCGCCAACCCCACAGATTGAGGCCGCCGCCGTGCCCAGGGGGCAGCAGCCAAGTCGCCGCCGCGCCCAGGAGGGCAGGCCGCCGTCGCACCCGAGGGCTAGGCCGCCGCCACGCCCAGGGGGGCAAGCAGCCAGGCCGCCGCCGCACCCTGTTGCTGGCCCTCCTTTGGCTTCCAGTCCCCATCGCCGTGCTTCCTTGTTGGACCTCCTTGAATCTCAGTCCGTCCTCAAGCTTCTAGGTATTGATTTCTACCCCCTCGTTTCCTCTTGT
This sequence comes from Oryza australiensis, assembly GCA_019925245.2. NCBI lineage: Eukaryota > Viridiplantae > Streptophyta > Magnoliopsida > Poales > Poaceae > Oryza > Oryza australiensis. The sequence continues at coordinate 3,250,738 of JAIFGZ020000478.1, forward strand.
TAGTTCCTTGCTAATGATTTCATGGACATGGAATTCTGAATACATTTGCCTTAGAAAGCCATTGTATGACAGGAATAGGAATATTCAGAAAGAATTTCTTAATTTCTTACAAGAAGCTAAGCTTGTCCAGATTCAGTATGAGATTGAGGAACATGGCCTGTGATATTGTTAAAGCTCAAGTCCCTGTGCCAATAGGGAAGCAGTTAACATCGTTGATACAGATGCCTTAGCACTATTGCACTTTTGGATTTTTGCAATGTGGTGAATTTTGCCAAGGTAAATATATATGCATGATCAACAGCTAGCTAGTTGTATATCCTTTCTTTGTATGATAAGTGCATATCCCTATAAGTTACCAGCTGGCTTGATGTAGTGAGTATTGTACCACGGTGATCGTTTATGATCTTGTGAGTGGGGGCATATGCAGGTGAAATATAGGTAGGCAATTAAGCTTGTTGATAACATCATTGAGTCACTGACCACCGTGACTGCTTGTTGACATTGTCAGCACGCACAAACAATATAGATGCATTTCTGATATGATTATCTGCTCGATTCGGTTGGCCTATCCCGAAGCTGTTGTGAAGCCATTGTGGCTCGCTGCGGTGCTTCCTGCATGCGTTCCCGTATGCATATCCCGAAGCTGTTGTGAAGCTAGCCATTGTGACTGATGCAGATGCTTAATTTAGTATGCATATCTTGCCTTTCGTTCTGACCAAGTTCAGCGCTGCATGCATCAGTTCCCTGTATGTAGCTAGGTTTGCACCTTCTGTCTGTTAATCTGAACTTGCAGATTATTAACAAATTTCACTTTGACTTGTTTAGGTGGGAGGCCCTAGAGACTCTGTGATGCTCGATCAACACCGAGCATATCTATCTAGTGCTCAGTGCTGCTATTTTGTATTCGAGTAAGATGAGGCATTTTGTAGATTGTAAGGCTAGCATGTATGGCTTGTGGATGCCATTTGAACTAGCTACTAATTAAGGGCTGTGTATGCTACTGTTACACCTTTTGTAAAGATGGTTCAACTACAATGACTTCTGTGATGTGAACTTATGGATGTTGAGACATTATTCAATGAAAACTTGAGACATTCAGCTATGTTATTGTTCTGTTATGTGAACTTATATGGATGTTGAGTAAGCCTGAGATTATATGGTTGATGTGAAATTAATTGTATAATAATGTCATGTTGATGTTAAATTAAATTTGTAATCATGTAAGTTCATAGCATTGGAGTGTTGGTCGCTATAAAGTTATATACCATCATATTATTGGTCGGTACAACTAGTAACAGAACATCGGTCGCTATAAATAATAGTAACTAACTATCGGTCGATATAAATGTGTCAGTCGGTATAGATACATACCGACGCCATTTACACGGACTAATGACATCCGTAGATATAGATTTATAGCGACCGATGGTCGGTCGCTGTAATGACTTATAGCGACTTTTTTGTGGTTGCTATAAAGAGTGTGTGGTATAGTGGGTGGGCGGGGTGTTGTATTGTGGCTAGTCTGAACCTTGAAATTGGATCGTCGGGAGTTCAAGTTAATTTAGCGCCAAAATGGTAGATGTGGTTCTGGTGTTTGCTTTAGCAAGCTTGTTGAGAACTGCTCTTGGTCCTCACTCGGATGAGATCTTGAAGGCGAGGCAGTTCAGTCTACTCTACTAATACGGCAAGGAATAATCCTCGATAGCAGATTGCAAACTAATCAGTTGCGTAATCAGTTTCCTTCCTAATCAGTTCAGACATTTGCGTAATCAGTTTCCTTCCTAATTAGTTTCCTTCCTAATCAGTTTCCTCTCAATATGCAAGCTATGTACATTTGCGTAATCAGTTTGCATAATCGTAGAGACTACCATGACGGCGGCTGCCTCCTCCGACGCCGGACGCAAGCGCGTCGTGATGCCGCCTCCTTCGTCCGTCCCTTCATCTTCAGCGCTTGATCATCAGTCGTCGTCTTCTTCGCAAGAGAGGCGTCGTCCTCCTAATGAAGCCGTCCGCGAAGAACAAGATGGCAGGCACGACGACAATGGCTTGGGGAGAACACTACGTTTTCTCTACACCAGGTATATCTTAATATTCCTGGTTCCCGCAGATTCCATTTGGTGAATAGTTAGCACATACTAGTTAATCAGTTTTAAACTTCTCAATGAGTATACCTTACTGCAAATCTGAATGCTGCCAGTATGTTCAGGAAGATGTTAGGCACCACCAAATCTGCACATTTGTTGTCCCTGCCACTTACACACCTCAAAATTCAGAAGTTATAGATTAAATAAAAATTCTAATCAACGCTTATGAGATAATTTGTAGCAACTATTGTTATGCACAGAAGTACAGAATGATCATGTACTGAAGGACTAAACTAAAAGTACTGGAGTACACTAGAATTCAGAAACTCACTTTTTGACCAACCTCATCTCAGAATTCAGAAATGAATTGAAGTACTGAACTCCTCCAGAATCAAAATAGAGAGGTAAAGAACTACAGATATAGTTATCAAAATAACAGGGCATGATTTTGACATGAAGTATTGAACATATACACATCTGAGATAATAAATCTGAATCATAGACAATACGACTACAACCCTACGGTTGAACTAGCCTTGCTCTGATCTCATCGATAACTGACGGGAACTAGCCTTGCTCTGAACTACAGCCATTTGTGACACGAATTCACTACCTTTGTTGAGAATGAGATACTGGACCAGTCACTACTCACCAGTGTGATTTGTAAAAACTCTACTGGTCAGTTTATGTCCTACACTTAAATAATCCTAGCACTAGTAGCACACAACTGCATAAAACTCCTGTTCCTGTTATATTCACGCACCCGGCTATAGAGGTGATAATTGACTATTTGAAATAATTTTACTACTGCAGTCACTACTACTTCTCGGTAACTCGCTACATAACAATGTTATCGGTTTGTTAGTGACCAAGCAGAACTGAGAAGAGACAAGCATATAGCATAAACCAAGTGCAGGCCTGAAATTCGAAGTTTTTATTAAGACTAACATGTTAGAAAAATAGAATATTCAGATGTTGCAAGCAGCAGCATAAGCTTATGCCCACCCCATATCCTGATAAAAAGACAACCGACAGTATTTTAGAGCTTTAGACTTCATTTTCTACTCTAAAGATGGAATATATCATTAGAATGTTTTGTTGTCATAGAGCAGAATATATCTTTTTTTTACTAAAGCAGAATATATCATTAGAATGTATAAAGAATAGTGTAATCCTGAGTACCTTACTGAATGCAGTCCATTAATTAAATAGATAGATTGTGTTAAAATACCTCCATACGTATCAATAATAGTAACCTAATGCATCCATACTTGCCCCATACTTTGCATCCAAACTGAATTGCCCTGAAGCAAAAATACTCTGAACTCTCTGAAAATGACTATGGTTGGTACTGAACTACTCTGTTCCTATCAACACTCATGCATAGGCTTGTAAAATTACTGATAAATAAAGAGAACTTGCAACCTAAAAGAACAGAACCTAAGATACTGGTTGAGCTTGCTGCTACAAATGACAAAGTTTACTCCTAATATATATTCTAAGTGATTATGCTATGCACACACTTTGATGATTCCTGCTCTCTATATGCACACAGTGAACCAATGACGGGTGACATGTGGACAATTCATTTCCAATGCAAGGGGAGACCTGAGGAAGACGAATTCACCTCCGCTGATATGGATAGAGCTCATATCTCATTTTTTAACCTGATGAATTTCAAAGAACAGCTTGGGTATGGCGCGAGGGACTTCTTATACTACAAGAAGCGTTGTGGTGGGGATGTAGCTAGACTTGAGCCCATCGAATATTTACGGCACGCAGAAGCAATATTACATGACAATGCTGCAGATAGGCAAATCAGGTTGGTATTGTAAAGGGAGCCGGAACTGGAGGAAAATGTTAGCATAACACCAATTAAGCGACATGGGGGGAAGCGAAAACATGATCAAACAAATGAACACCTTGATTCCTACAAGGTGTGGCTAGAAAATTTGCGAGCTGAAAATCCAGACATGGTTCTTTGCATCATTCATTCACATTGTTATAACACAATGTTGGTTTGACAAGTGTATCCGGTTAATCATGACTTGCAGACTACATGGATGACTTTTTATCATGCTATGTGGTTTGTCTTTGAAATGGTGGTTATTATGCTATGTATGATGTGTTAGTAAAGTTCATCAAATTGGTGGGGATCTTATCATCCAAACGGTATATGATATTTTTGGAGGGTGTTCCTTAATTTACTTTATATCTTTGCCATGCCACTATGATCATTAAATTTGCACATACTTATTTTTCCATGCACTTAATCACCAGGGTTCTTATATTAAATTAATAATAAATTCTATTGGCCTTCATAAAAATAATAAATTCTATTGTGTTCATGAATTGCAGAAAAGCGCGGATACCCAAAATATTTAGAGAAAGGTTTATGCCTATATGATAGTGATGGATAGCTAGAAGAATGAAGTGCTGATGGGCCATGGAGCATGGAGCAATCAATAAGTGAAATCATATTCAGTTCTATTTTATTATGTAATACTCAAAACATAGTTGCAAACTTGTATACGAAGATGATGTTTTTATTCTATTGTGGTCATCTTTATTCTAGTAGTACCTAGTCATTGTGTTATTACTTTGGTTGAGACATATATTTAAAGTTAATAAAGGTTTGAGTTCTTATATGTGATGATGAAATCTATACTCATAGCATAACTATTTTGTTTCAAGAATTAAATTTCTAGCTATGAAACAAAAAAATATGCTGGTTAAAATGCCCTCATTGCAACAAACTACCACACAACCCCTATTTGTAGTCGCAATATACATTATTGCCACATAAAGGACCTGTCTACCACCAACAATGACTCATTGTATTTTTCATCTATTACCACCAACAATGATTTGCTGCATTTCCCATCTATTACCACCAACAATGATTTATTGTATTTTCCATCTATTACCACCAACAATACTTCATTGCATTTTCTATCTATTACCACCAACAATGAATCCATTGCACTTCCTATATATTACCACTAACAAATCACCGTGGCAATTTCGACTCTAGCCACCAAATTTGTTACATTGCAAAATCTCTATAATGCAATGGAGCACGATGCATGGCAATATGGCCATATTCCCACATAACTACAGAGTTGCAATAACATTATTTTGCCACAAGTACATCCATGACAACACTGTCATATTGCAGCGACGTGTTTCATCGCAACAGTAACTAACACTACCATTTTGTTGGTTGCAATAGTTATTTTTGTGCATTGCAAAACTACTTTATTGCAACTCCACATTCAAGAGGATGCAGGAACCTATTGCACCGATCCAAATGAAACCACCTCTCAACGACCTTACATAGATGCAATTGATCCGTATTGCAACCAAAATAGCCATATTGCAACCATATATAGACGTTACCACAGGGCTGGATCCTAGTAGTGATTCTTTGCCTTGCCTTCTCCAGTTTGAATCGATATTGTTCAAGAAATACCGCTGGAGAGATGATATCGGCCAGGTTTTCTGGGATTTGGTCTTGGATTTCAAGGAACCTTGCTCTGATTGGTCCACAATCAACAACCAAGGCATCCAGAGAGCTCTCTAGCCGATGTGTAATATCTAACAGTGTAGCTTTCAGATCATCGGTAAGGGAGCTAGGGTTTTGCTTGTAGTTTCTTCTTCATCATCCATGAACTACCTTATGTCGAAAGAGAACATATCGGCTAGAACCTGAAAAAGAGAATGTTGAGATTGGTAAGTGTTGGAAAACTCAAAACAACTGATATGGAATTTTAGAAAAAGTACTTACAGGGATGACAGGAGCTAATTCTTCTTCTCTGACATGGTGGCTGCCCACAGCTGATGGAGTGTGTTTGCTGGATTCACGACGGGTAGGTGTTGGAGAGCGAGAAGGCTTAATAAAAAAGAAGAGAAAGACATGTTTGGTTCAGCATCGGTTGATCGAAAGTTAAGAAGAACTTTGAGTTCAAAGTTATCGATGGAAGTGGTGCTGGTTTCTTCTTGGTAGCTAGTTTCTTTTTCTGCAAGTGAAAGAGTTTAGTCAGAATTGGAATATGAATATTTAAAGGAATTAAACTCTAGAAAAATGCATACCGGAGGAAGACGGGTTTGGCGTGTTGGAGTAGTTGGAGTCTTTTGAGGGGCTGGTACGTCGGCTGGCGGTGTTTGCATGGTTTTTCTTGTTTCACTCACATCGGCAGCAGCGTCATTGATGGCTTCTTCTATTTTTTTATCTAAGAATTCTTCTACATCTCGATCTAGAGTTGGCAGATCATCGGCTGTAGTAGTTCTTTTGTCTCTTTGAGGTCTTTTCTTTGTAGCCGATGGTTCAGCAACCGATTGTGCGATTCTTTTTCTTCTACCAACTTCATAAGGGATTGGTTGGCGAGTTTGGCCATGAAGTAAGGAAGCTATCTTGGGGCATTATAGTCGATCATTGAAGGAGCTAATCCACCACCATTTGGAAGAATTCCTGCAGCATAACAGATAACTTCTCCACTTTGACTGGCCTGAGGAGGTGAGGAGTCTGTGGTCTGCAAACAAGGAAAAATAAGTGGTCAAATATTGAAAGGTGTTAGCTGGCAATAAAGGATCTGACAAAAGGAAGAATGCTTACTGGTGGCACCAACTCTGGGTAAATAGTAGTCAAATACATTGAAGCCGATTGATAAAAAAAGATGTTTCTTCCATTCTATCCACCATCGGTCAAAAGTTGCACTCCTCATAGGGCTAACTCAATGTTATCAATACTGCCTAGGGGAGGTCCTGGAATATTCAGCAGCCTGTCCATCATGAGGGCCGAGGTGATTTCTCCTCTGGTTTGGATCTTGTCCATGAAGTACAAGCCGATTGATAGCTGAACCAATCCCAATTGTCCAGTAGCACTCATCGGATGATAAAATTCATATGAGATTTGAACGTTTTTGCCCTGATGGATGCCGACAGGGAGTATGCAAGGGGATATGGCAGTTGTAAAAACTTCTCTAGATTTTTCAAATTTTTCAGAGTTGATTTCATCAAATCTGAAATCGGCTGGGAGCTCAAAGTATTCAGAATGTTCATAAGCAAAACAAATTCTTGAATCCCTTAGAAATCCCTCATAGAAGTTGCCGAACCAATTTTTGAAGAGATCAGCTGATAGCTTTGATCCAGTATATGTAGATGCTGCCTCTCCAAAGGACATGCATCGGCGAGTTTTAACCTCATTGCCATCATCGTCTGTGGTCGGCTGTGTTGATGGGAAATCAACTTCTGTTAATGCTGTTCTCTTAACAGCTTTGAGGGTATGCAGGTTGAGTCAGATCTGCAAGAGCCACCAGTGCCGATGGCAGAGTTTATGGTGATCCGAGCTGATGCAGAGTTCAAGGTTTGGTAGAGATATCCTAACAGATATTTGCCCAAAGGAAATTGCTTCTTATCTACTAGGGCTTCGGCCGCATGTTGCCAATTGGTGGTAGGGCCACAACTCGGACCGCAGACCAAAAATTTCTCCAACCACATCAACAGAAAAGCTGCATGTTCTTTGGGGGTTACTGGACTAGTTCCCATGTTCTGAGTAATAAATCCATTCCAACCACCGATGGCCCGGATTTTGAAAGAAAATTTGTTCTTGATATTCAAGCTAACTGGGTTAGCCGATGAGGTGATGTCCAAGCCTGTGATCATGACTATGTCTAGAAGGGTTGGTGTCATTGGTCCTTGATTAAACAAGAAGGCGTTCAGGGTGTTGGATCAAAAGTAGGTTGCAGCCGATAGCATGGGTTCATCCTTAGTCATATCGGCTACAGTCAAAGCTAGGCACTGTGCTATTCCAAGTTCTTCTCAATGAGTCTGCTGACTAGCCGATATTTTATTGTACTAATCCGGCCAAGTTTTGTCGGTAGATGACCAAGATTTGAAGGTTCCAGCCCAGTGAGTTAAACTAGGGTTTGTCAACCTGAAGGGAACCCTATTTGTCTCAGCATTGATAAACTCAGTAGGGTCTGTGTTGCCGATTGGTCCCAAAAAAATTTGGTTTGAATGGACCAGACTAGGAATTACAACTTGTTTGGAAAGATGCTATAGCAGAGAAAAGCGAATCACGAAGAGGAAAACCAATCTGTAGCAAGAAAAGAAGTTGCAGCCGATAGGGCTTACCTTGGAAAACTCAGCCGATGAGGCACCAGAGGGATTGACAGAGGTCGACATTGCCAGAGATGGAGTCGCCGCCGCAAGGGGATCACCTGCAGGTTCGCCAAAGGCTTTGAGGAGATCGCTGGTGAAGTTGGGCACAACTGTGGCTAAAGCGGTGAAACGGAAATAACGGCGTGAAAAACTTCAAAACGGTAGTTATTATTTAAAAAAGTGCGGTAACGATCGGAATGAAAAGCCCTAGAATTTCTTGGAGATAAGATTAGGCAAATCCGCAATACTATAAATATAGCGGACTTAGGGGCATGTGTTAACGATCAAATTTGGTAAATCATGCATCGGATTTGGAGTTAATACCGAAGCAGATTTGGAGGGATTCGTGATTCTCGAAAACAGAGTACGCATTGGTGGCAAGTTGAATCGGCTAAGGTGTTCATCGACTGATACCGAATCAGACAAGGTAAGCCGATGTAGCCGATTCCGGTAAGATAACATTGGAATCATCCTCAGATCAGGTATATATGCTTCATGAGGATTGCCATATTTTGATAGAGTCTGAAAAAGGCAATTATATCTATTAATTAGGTTATTTTAAGTAATTTTCTTATAGATTGTGCCGGTAAGAGTCCATCTAAGGGACTTATTCGTGTTTTGATTTGTAATAGAGATAAGAGTCGTGTCCAACAAGGACATATTATGTATTTGGGTATAAATATAGCCCAAGATTGTGTAATCAAACAACAATCAGTTCAATAACACTTTCGGCGCATCGCCACCTTTTCTACTTTTGTTTGTTTCGACGAGTTCTTGCTTTCGAGTTAGGCTGCATCGGGTTTGATCTCCGACAAGAGGTAAAGCTTGTTATGGTGTCTTACATTCTCGGGATTAGTGCTTACATATTTTATGACACCCTAATCTTGTTTACGTAAATTGTCGAGTTATGATATATGCTATATAATCTAAATCAATATTGCTATAACCCCAATCGGCTAGCATCTGTTACTAGACAACAGCCGATAGGGTTAGATATCAATGTTGACATAGATTATATAGTGTATCCACCATCTCGAAAGGCTTTCATCGATTTGTTCAGACCTTATGCTTCTCTTTATAATTAGTGTTGCTTCGGTTAAGTCCGACCTATTAAGTATTATCTAGAATCATAATATCTATCTTGTTCTATGATTGCTTTTGGAGATAGCATCGGGGTTTCAGCCGATTTTACCCGGTTTAGTTATCTTGTTTTCTACATGTATACTTGGTATTCTAAATTTTCCCTTTATATTAAGATCTTATTGTGGTAAAATATATTAAGCTTGCTATTAATCTGTTAGGTCATCTTAACACTTGATTGATTCGTGTTTAATATATTTAATCTATATTGGTATCCTAGTATAAAGTGGTATCAGAGTATTAGCCGATACATGTTAGATTTATTATATTGGCTATGCTATAAATACATATAATCCCGGTCTTAGAGTACTTTTAGAAATAAGTGATTTATACTATCTCGGCACACTGTCCGATTTATCCTAATCACTTGGTTTAAACCTATCTTGATACATAGATTATATATTATCGATATCTACAGCCGATCGAGTAGATCTAACTTTCCATTTGCTTTGTTGCCGATCCTATGCATATCACATCGGCTCAATATTGAACGATATGTCATCGGCCATTAGCCGATCGGCTATCGTTTATGGATTTAATTTTATTTTCTTTCTTTGTTTCTTGTTGGTTGCAGGATCAAATCAACTGTCATGCCTTTGAAACCCAAAAGCAAGATTTAGGTCCTATACTAGAGTTAAGCAGATCTCTTAGGCCAGTATGTGTTTTTCACATCGACAGAGTGTCGGGCCACGGTCATGCCGACTGTTCGGCCGTTGTTAACACCTAAATTTGGTAATTGAATCCCTAAGTCCTAGCAAGGATGAAGCAGAATCGGATCGGCTGGCTTGGCGAAGAGACAGAGGCCGCATCGGCTGAGAAGCGATCGGCTGCGAGGCCAGTCGGCTAAGGTTGAATCGGACAAGAGCGGCCGATAACCGATTCTAGGTTTAGAAGAGATAAGGTCGTTTCTGGTGCAACGGTTTAAAGATAAATAGAAGATTCGGTTATTAGATTGCGCGTTAAACGATATTGCCATCTATGGATAGAGTCCTGTAACGGCAATTGTATCTGTAATTTAGGAGTTTGTTTAAACTATTCATTGTAATGCGACGTGGGTCTTTCCCTGGATAACGTCGTGTTCTAAATAGTAGTTTAGATAGAGTCCAGGGTTTATACGGATAATGTATCTTGGGTATAAATAGGACCCGAGACCCCCTGTAAATTAAATTCAAGACAATCAATCAAACCTTCGGCGCATCGCCAACCTTTTTCTTTAGACGAGCAATTCGTTTGGCTACGGGCTGCATCGTTTCGATTCCCAAATCCAGATAAATGTTTGTCATTAGTGGTATGATCTGTTGTTTCTAGTGCTTCCATCGTAATGATACATTAGATTCAGGGGTTTGTACTGCGATATTTATCATATAACGCACATAAATTAGATCAATGTTTAGATCTATCCTGCCATTGGCCGGTTCTGTCAAGAACTCGCAGCCAGTAAGGCTAGATCTAAAGGTTGACTGGTTTATATGTGGTATCCACCGTCTCGAGAGATATAAATCGGCTACAACAGATCGGGTTGCTCTTTTTATACTTAATGTTGCATCAACGTTGAACTATTAAGTCATTTTTAGAACTTCCAATGATCTATTCGGCTAGATTTATATTGTTTAGAGACAGTGCCGGGGTTTCAGCCGGCCTTATCTGCCCTGATATATTTCTTTTAGTATATTTATTATTAGATTTATATTATGACTGCCTCTTATTTTAAGATCTTGTTCTTGTCGGGCGGTACTAGCCGAAATCAGCCTGCCATCGACAGCCGACGGCCGATTTCCCACGCTACGCGCATCTAGTTCAAGAATGATATCTTTTCATAAGATTTGTCAGAGTACTAGCCGATTTATTGTTAGATTTTCAGTATCGGCTAGGTTATCGATTCATATATTTATTATCCTTTACTGTTAGGGTTAAACGGCTGATGCTGTCTCGGTATAGCCGATCCATTCCAGTCGTTTGGCTTAAATATATTTTAGGATAGCACATATATGCTCATGGATTCTCTCAGCCGATCCAGTGGGGATCTAACCTAACACTTAACACATATTTTTTGTTTTTTTTGTTAACAGATCAAACCAACTAGCACGTCCTGTATAACACAGGCAGCCGAGAAGGACCTGCACTAGAGTCAAGCAGATCTCCCAGGCCAGCGCGTGAGAGAAATTTCTCGTCAACAGCCGTGCCATGCTGGGTCGACACATCGTGCGGAAAAAAAGCTCAGACACGGCCTTACGATCGGGCCGGGCCAACACAGGCCCAACAATATTCGGGCCATGTTGTGCCTGGGCGGGGCCAAATCTTCGTGCTGTGGGTCGGGACGTCGGGCTGGGGGCCCTTTTAGCCAACTATACTGTGAACAATGAAGTAGCTCGTCCAATAAATCCAACAGAATGCAACCTAATTAAGTATCTTACCATCAATAAGGTCTAATTTAAGTAATGATCGAGAATATTCTATTGTATTTTTTTTACTTGTATGTTAAAAATTTGGAGTAGGAAAGTTTGGTACTAAAGGATTCAAAATTTGGGCTCGCAAGTTCAAATTTCCGAGATGAACTATAGGAAACAGAGCAGTATATATTGGTAAGATTTTATAAGCTAGACATGCAAACAGAAACAAACATTTCTAGTACAAGTTATTAAGAACTACTTTTTTGCGACCAAGTTATTAAAAACTGTGTAGCTAGCGAGCGAGCCGTTTCTAGCGCCGTCCTTCTGGTTCTGGGACTCTAAGGCCGCTCTTCTCCCAGACGCAGTAGTCATTGCCATGAGCCACGATGTGGAAATCCGACGGGATCATGTTGCCCACGTCCATTTTGGGCCCGATCTTGGTGATGACCCTCTCGTCAACCATCGCCACGTACATGTCACTCTCCGCCGCCAGGATGCGCAGCTTGCTCCCGGCGTTGATCCCGTTGCGCTTCCTCGCCGCCGCCAGCGCGTTGATCTCTTGCTTCAGGTTCCAGTCGAACACGTGGTCGTAGAACTAAACATCACAAAACAAATTGGTACCTATGAATGATGAAGCATCGATCCATGGATGTTATAACACGATTTGAGAGATTAATTGCGTACGATGCATGGGACTCCAGGGTGGGTGAGGATGTAGGCGTAGCCTAGCATGACCTTGTCAGGCGGGAATGGCCACATCCGCTGCGTCGAGCCAGTGTCGTGGTTGTCGACGAAGGTGACGGCCTTCTCGGGATACCAGCCGATCATGCCCGGCGCCTTGCCGTCCTTGTCCCGCATCCGCCACAGCTCGCCCTGCACCGCCGACTGCAGGATGCCCTTGGTCGTGAAGTCGAACGCCGTCGCCGGGCCGCCCACCTGCTTCACCCAGTTGACGAGCTCCTGCCGCTCGCCGTCCTGGTTGGCCGCCGGCTTCCCGTCGCCGTCGTAGCTCAGGGAGCTCCATATCTCCGCGACGACGAAGCTCGGCCTGGCGTTCTGGACGTACGTCTTGGCGACGGCCGCGGAGTATCCCTTGGCAAAGTCGAGGCGCCAGCCGTCGAAGCCGACGTCCCTCCTGAGCCACCTGAGCCAGTCGGAGAGCTCCCGCTGGACGAGCGGGTTGAGGTGGTCGATGTCAGGTGCCGCAGCGAAGTCGGCGCCGGTGTCGCGGTGGCCCGTGCCGTCGGAGTACTGCGTGTCGTCGCTGCAGATCATGGAGGGGCCCCAGTCCAGGCAGCCGCGCGGCCCGCCGCCCTTGAAGATGCAGTAGACGCCGCGGCCGTCCTTGTCGTCAGCGCAGCGGTGGTTGATGACGATGTCCGCGACGCACTTGATGCCCTTGGCGTGGAAGGCGGCGATGAGCGACTTGAGCTCCGTCTTGGTGCCGTACTTGGACGCGTTCAGGTCGTAGAGCCGTCCCGGCATGTAGCCTGCATGCACGCGAAAAATCGATTGAAACACATGCATACATGTCAAATTGTCATTGCCTGATGAGGTAACTGGTAGTTGCAGTAAGACACACTGACCGTAACACACTTTACGTCACGTATATATGTCACAAAGAGAAGTGTAATGAGATGAAAGGAGATGCATGGTTTGCTGGCCTTGAGGCGAGACGGAGTGCGTGGGAGGGGGGAGCCAGACGTGCGTGACGCCGGCGCTGGCGATGTCGCCCACCTGGCCCTTGAGCATGTTGTACCAGCCGCCCTGCTTCTTCCACGAGTCCCAGTTAAAACCCTGCACAAAACGTTACAAACACGTGAATTATATTAGCCGCTCTGATTTGCTGTGGATAATTTTACACAGGTGAACACCCTTGCGCGTTTACGGGTGAAATGAATACACCTGGAAGAGGATCTGCGTCTGTGCGTGCACGACGTCGGGCGTGAGCCAGAGCAACGCCACGAGGAGAAAGCCACACAGGGCGTCGATTTGCTTCCCCATGGCCTACGTGCAGCCGGACACTTGTGAAAAGGGAACCCTTTGTGCTGGTGCTCTCTCGCTGCTGCTGCTCGCAGCGTCGTCAAGTCAGCTAGCTGATCACTCTTGCAGACTTGGACAATGATCGATCGGATCTTGCTGTGTGGAGAAGAAATCGTCTCCGGCAAGTATTTATAGTAGTTGCGGGGATAGACGGCCGGGATGCTCCTGGTGTTCTGGATTAGCTCGAATCAAACGGATAAGGACAGCGCCGTCTTAATTTCGCCGCCATAAGGGCGTGCCAAGACGGTCAGCAATTCAGCATTATTCAGAACTTCGAAACGTAATTCCTAATTTTTTTTTCCTTTTCATGGGGCGTTTATATACACACGTGCATACTCACACTGTAATATAAACATACACCCATACACTCACATTATTAACACACACACACATATATTTTATCCGTATGAATAACTAACAAAATCATCACCTCATGCGCCTAAGTAAACAGGTTCTAAAAAAAAAATTTAGATTAATATTATCTATCACTTAAAAAATAATTAACCATAAATATAAATATCGATGTCAAGTCTAAAACTTGAATCTGCTAAATAAACAGGTTAAAAAAACTTATCAACCGAGCTGCTCAGTTCGCAAAATTCCCTGCAAACCTCACTCACACATCCATTTCAAACATATGGAGACCGCTGACAATAATCTTTTATCTCACTAAATTCTTACTAAAAGCTCACTTGTATGTAATATCTACGGATACTATGGTTTAAACCTGACGAAGCCTACAACTTCATCGCTACACCTCTGATGCTTCACAAAATTTCAAAGACTTCAATTTTTCACTCCTCCAAATTCTACAATCTTTTTCTAAAAAATGCCTTCCGACTTTTGCATGAATTTTCTGAATTTTTTTCATTGCCATATATTACCTGCTTCATGACACGTGACGTGTAATGACCAAAACCAACCTGACCTGAGATAAACAGTCCTATCGTTTTGTATATAACCGGCTGTAATACTTATTAGCGTCAAAAAATAATTTATAAATAAATTTTTAGCAACTTAAAAAGATTGTTAAAAAATACGATAAAAATATCAATATCAAGTAGTGTTTCCACTCAAATTTTGTTTTGCCTAGCTATTTTACGAGAAAACCCTCGAGTTTTTCGAAATTAACCCGCAATCCGCCCGTATATTTAAAAAAACCAGTTATACGTACGATAGAGCTTATCTTACCTACTTAAAAATTTATAACTTTTTATCATCAAATCGTTTTTCGTCCAAATCTATAAAATTTTCGATTCGTATAACCTCTCGCTCCATTGTTGCCTCACTTTCCTCACCTCCAGCAGGCGAGCCCGACTCACGCGCCTCCTACGTCGCCGTGCATTGTCCTGAGCGGTGGCCGAGCACACACCGCACACGTGAGCTAGCGCGCCGTCGTCGATATACATGCAACTTATCCTATTCATCAATATATTTTTCTAACTAATAATATCCGAGTTGTAAATATTTTAAACTTTTACTAAATTTCTAATCGGTTTAAAGTATCAGTAAGTCAATATCTATTTTCATCATATTTTTGACTTAATTTGGTGAAATTAAATTAACTTAGACTAAATGTCTATATGATATTATTTCTTAATCAAGGTCCAATGATACATAAAGTTGAAGATATCATTGCTTTTAAACTTATATATATGTATATATATAACTATCTATAAAACAAGTAGTGTTTCTATCCAAAATTTTCGTTCGTCTGGTTATTTTGCAGAAAACCCCTTGAATATTTATAAAATTAACCCGCAATCCCAATGCTGAAAAGAAAGGGATGGCTTGGATGAAAAAAGACCTCATATGTCCCTCTCTTCCGTCCTCGTCCGCGCCACACCCCGCGTCGTGCTGCGCCCCTCCCCGTCGTTGCTCGGAGCTCCGCGTTGTCGTCTAGACCTTCGCCCTCCGTATGCTTCCCTCCATGCGTCATCGTTCCGTTGCAACGCACGGGCATTTTGCTAGTTAATTCTAAAATTAAGATTTGAAATTTAATTTTTTGTTGGGGCTGTGAAGAGCAAAAGATTAAGCTGATAATACCTATGACCAATAAAATATGGTATTTCAGACTTTTTAAAAAAACATATACCCCTCGCCTTAAACATTGGTAGAAATACGTCTAGCATCTTTAACTTTGAAACCGGACATCCAACTCCTCAAACTTTGTAATATCATTTATATTACTCTTTAGATGGTTTTGGATAGTGATTTTGTGTAATTGAAAGCTTAAAAAGCGGTTTTGAATAGCTAGTATCACATATTTACATCTCATCAATCATTGGTCATCAATTTATACTCTCTAGTGATGTTGTACTTGTATTATATCGATATTTATTTGTAACTGAGAGCTTAAAAAAGGTAAAAATTGATTTAGGTCAAGATTTTAACATATATTTCCAATGCATATGTCACATCAATAACTTATTTAATGCATATATAAATTAGATAAAAATTACTTTGCAAAACCACCTTAGATGTTATATGAATAGTATTGTCTAGTTTAAGGGTTGGATGTCCAATTTCAAAGTTTAAGGTGCTAGATAGACTTTTTCAGTTAATGTTTAGGAGGATATTTGGATTTTTTTTCTTTTTTTAAGATTTCTAACGTTTTTCTCATATCTTAATTATAATTTAATGGTTCTCATCACTCTCTCATGTTACTCGTTATTTACCACTCCCCAATAGTTGAACACTAAACTAGTCTAACATATAACAAAAATATAAAACAGCTAGAAATAAATTTATAACTCATAAAAAAATTAAATTTTGACGGGCAAAATTCACACATAAAACCAAGAATAATAACGAAATTATCGTTAAAATGGAACAAAATCGTACATTACATAGTACTTCAAATCTGCAATTTAAGTGGCTATGAAACTTTACAAATTTCAGACGCGCGCGCCTTGAATTTAGCAAATCCCACAAAATATATATCGGTCAGATGGGGAGTGTCGCGCCGACGATTATAGACAGAAAGCACCTGGCTAACTAGTGTGTTAGCAACCCTCAAAAAAAAACTAGTGTGTTAGCATGTGTTCTTCAAGGCGTGTGTGTGTGTACTTAGGACTAGCTAGCTGCGTGTACCAATCCCTGATCATATCCTTCGGAGTAAGGGCAAGTGGGGAGAAGCGGTGATTAATGGCGAACATCTAGCCACGCGTACAACAGTGGTCTACGCAAAATAGATAGTAATTCAGTCAACGAATGCTGCCGCGCACGTAGGAAAGATCTGGGCAGTATGTACCGACGTAATTAACGACGCACGCTTGCATGCAAAATTGCAAACCTCAATCTGTAATTTGCGTGGATCGATAACTCCACCGTCCACGAGCGTGTACGTATGTGGATTTTCAGACTTGTCATCGCTCATGAATAGAACCTTAGGCAATTCGCTCAAACATTATTGCTCGTACCGTCGTAACGTTGGATGACGAAGCGGATTGGATAGAGTCTCGTATTGCCCCCCTTGGATAGCCAGCCGGGCTTCTCCAGCTTGAAAGTGCTTGGTCTCATCCAAATCGAAGGCAAAGCCGGCCGTCTCTTTGTCGGCCTTGGGCCTGTTGCACAAGTCCATCCGATCCATTGACCCTCGTCAAGTTTATCTACTCCGTTGTCAATATGTGCAACCGTGCTTATAATAGTAAAAGACAATGCAGGTTTCTCCCTTCCAATCCGACGAATCATATATACCGTTGCCATTCAATAGCATCTGATCCATGTACAGATCCAGCCGACACACGTAATGCTGTGTATTTTCGCGGATGCTCGGTCGAGCTTCTGCATGCTTCCTTGCTCTGACCGGCGCCTACAACGACTATGATAGGGTCGGCTATATGGGGGTGGCTGCATCCAATCGAACTGCTGTGAATCGTACGCGAGTAGATCAAACGGCGATGGGTCGAGCTCAGAAGCTCTACGTTACGTATACCGGCCCAGCAGTTTCGTTTCTACACGTACGGCCGGCGTCTACCGTTTCTGACTCGTTGGCTCTTATCCGAATATAAGTGGTGCCATTTATGGAGATAAGCCCTACGTCGTTTGATGGAGGACTTGGATTCGATATAACTGGATTTACACAAAGTTATTGCTCACCGGGAAAAAACAAAACAAAAAACAAATAAAGTTATTGTTCGACGTGTGGTACTGTATAGACGTAGCTAGGCCCGCGGGCCAAAATATATACCTTATCTATAGGATTCATTACTCATGGGAATTTGTGCTAGTTGCATTGGGCTAAAAAAAGCCACAAATCCTAATTTGAGCACCACTAGTCAGGTTTCCTTTCGTCCGTCTCAAAAGAAAAAGTCCATAACCAGGATAGAAGAGGCTGAGTTCAAACCGGATTCATAAGTGACCTGTCGACCCCTCTTGATTTACTGATGTAGCGGTTTAATCGGTGGATCGATCAGTTGGACTAGTGTTCCTATTACATATATTGTATCTTCTAAAATTGGACGCAACAAACAACATGATTTGGTTGAACGGAAAGTACACGTGGATTGTAACATGCTTCTCACCATCTTTTGGGAGAGGGGGTTTTAATTATTTGTCATTTTATGGATATGATATTTAGTAATTTGTCACTCATACGTCTATGACAAATTATTAAACATCAAATCTAAGAGTGGTACGTTTGGTTGGATGCTTGTCGGGTCTTCCTTCTAGCACATTCAATAGTGCAAATGGTTCAATTGCTCCGGATACAACGAAATAGCAGTATAGTACACATGCTCAAAACTATCTGACTGTATTAACGGTCCTAAAGCGCAACCTGACCAGTGATAGCATTGGGGTTTTGGTTTATTTTCCTGATCGAACCGTTGGTCCGGTTAAGTTTTTTCAACAATAGTTGAGATGAAATTACTGGCAGGTGGTAGGCACTTAATTGTTTGACACAATAGTATGCTCAAAACAATCTGAATATGTAATGGTACTAGAGCACAATTGGACAATTGGACAAAGGCTACCACTGATTCTGGTTTTTTCAATTATAATTAAAATGCACCTTCTCGTGGGGTGGTTGGGTTTATTAAATTACATAGAACTCGTAAACAAGGCATAACGAGCTTAACGAGTTAGCTCGGTGCTCGTGGTCTAAACCGAGCCTTGTTAAACTTAATGAACCAAACCAAGCTAGCTTGTTAAGATAACAAGCCGAGCTGGACCATATCATTATCCACCCCTAGTAGGGGTGTGTAGCTTTGACTCTTCCATGATATAATGTTCGACCTTGGAAACTCTCTTTCTTTTTCTTAATTACTTGAGGAGAGCGCATGACACCAATTTTGTTTTTAGAATGATACTAAGTTTGTCTGCAGCGTAAATAATTAATACCAAGCTTTTTTCTTAATTAATTGTCCAACATTTTCTTAGAAAGAAAGAGGCACATCAATTTAGTCTAGAGGTAAAGAATAAAAAAACTTTTTAGTCCTTTTAGTCCAAACTAGTTGTTTGTCCAGCATAAAAATAGATATCAAGTTTTCTTAGTTATCCAATGTTTTCTTAGAAGAGAAGAGCGCATACTGGTTTAGACTATTAGATAATGAGATAAAATTAGAGGTAGATTAGGAGTTGGTTTTCAGATAGAGATAGAGTTAGAGTTTGTTTGTAATCTTCTGTTTCCTTGAGTTTAGCTAGCGGTTGCGCCATGTGCACCTGTATCTGCCAGTTTTTCGCTATCTCTGTAACCTCTCTGTAATTGCCACCGTGAGGGCTTTTCTCACGTATATTAACACGTAACGAGGCCTGGAGGAAGGGCATTGTTCACCTAATATGGTATCAGAGCCTTCCACCCTCCATCCAATCTAATCTCGCCGAGTTTTCTCCAGTCACGGCGCATGCAATGGCTTCTTCCTCGACTCCGGCAGCCTCTGGCCTCAATGTTCAAGAAGTCTCAGAGAAATTGATGAAGACAAACTTCGTGCTATGGAAGGCGCAAATCCTGGTAGAGCTTCGAGGTGCTCAGATGGCTGGCTTCCTAGATGGGAGCAATAGGGCGCCGGAGGCCTTCATCAACCTCACCAAAGCCAACAGCAAGACTGTCGAGAAGGTTGCTAACCCGGCGTTGGCACAATGGGTGGCGCAAGAACAGCAAGTACTTAGCTACTTGTTGTCGTCACTTTCCCGCAAAGTTCTCACACAGGTTGCTACTCTAACCAAAGCAACTGAAGTATGGGAGGCCATAGAGAATCTCTTCTCTTCTCAGTCACGTGCGAGACATCAACACTCGCATGGCCCTTTCCACGACACGGAAGGGCAGACACAGAAGGGCAACAAGAGTGTGGCTGAATACATTGGGAAGATGAAGAGCCTAGCAGATGAGATGGCCTCGGCAGGCAAGCCGCTGGACGACGAGGAACTTGTTTCCTATATTCTCGCCGGCCTGGATTTTGATTATAATCCAGTTGTGTCATCAGTAGTCGGTTGTTCAGATGCAATCTCCGGCAATGAGCTCTATGCTTTGCTCGTCGGCTTTGAGACACGTCTAGAGCTCCTCCAGAATGCATCAAATCCATCTGTCAACGCCGTGTCGCGAGGAGGGCGTGGCGCTGGGCGTTTTGGCAGAGGGCGTGGTGGTTTCGGTCGTGGGCACAGTGATGGGAAGCCCATGCCAACCTGTCAATTGTGCGACAAGGTAGGGCATATGGTTGCAAAATGCTGGAAGAGATTTGATCACTCTTTTTCAGGTGAAGAAAGAAGTGCTAATACTGCAGCAACCCATTCCTACAACGTCGGCACAAATTGGTACATTGATAGTGGGGCTACCAACCACATCACTAGCGAGATGGAGAAATTAGCAGTAAAGGACAAGTATAATGGCAACAAACTGTTGATGAGAAAAACACACGCTGGCCTAGAAGATCTACTTAGCTCCTGTGTAGGTCCTAGAATCGATGAAGCGCGGGTGTGCCAGTCAGTTTGATCTTGTCACTGACAAGATATACAAAGCAGCAAAGCTTAAAGCATATCAGCCGATAGCCCAGTAACCAAAACAGCTGATCGACTAAAACAGCCGATAGCCAAAACAGCCGATCGGCTGATGAGCCAATGGCGTGATTCCAGCCGACGCCGATGTTGACCGATGCACTTAGGGTTTTAATCCATCGGTCGTGTTGATGAGCAAACTTCTATATAGAGACGATCGGCTGACGATAACATGATGATATAGCAATGTAATATAGCACAAACCAATCACATGATAAAATAGACATTGATGTGAAGATTAAAGCACACATCGGTTGGAGGTCTGATGTCGTTAAATCCAAATGATTAGAAACCTTTGCTGCAATCGGCTAAAAACAACTTTGTATATAATCCTTGTAAGCCGATGCAATGTCCAGATAACTCATCGGCTGAAACCCCGAAGAAACAATGATTGATGCCTACTGACTTAAATAAATCTAACTTACAACCACAACCTCATAGGTCAGACCTAACTGATGCAGCATAAGGTTGATAATTGCCTGATAGATTTAAACAAGTCGATACGACACTGATCAAAGTGGTCATGTATTAAATTTAATCAAGACAGTAAACCGTCATGAGAAAATTTAACACATCAGATAGGATCGGCTAACCCTCCGATGAAACATTAGCGTAAACCTGTCGACTTAACAAGACTTGGATTATTAACAACAATCTAGTAGGTCAGACCTAACCGATGCAGCCCCGCGTCAGGTGCCAAGTCTCGCTGGATGATGAACAAAGTGGAAAAAGTAAAAGGTGGCGATGCGCCGAATTGTATTGATCATAGAAGATAGATTACATGAACCCCGGGCTTACATATTTATACCCACGAGCTAATAAAGATCCTAACAGATTACAACTCAATCTTTCCTAAAGATAAAACAAAACTAACCAAGTCCTTATTGGACACTTACAAACTTTCCTAAAAATAAAATAAAAAACTTAACAAACCTTTCCTAATTAATATATACAAGTCGCATCCTTCCTGGACTCGGTTTCTTCTGGATAAGACTTTTCCAAAACTGGATCTAACAAGAATCTGACTATTGGAAATATAGATAATAGAAAACCTCCATCGACTGATGTAGGACTCTTAGCCGATTCTAGCTTTGAGCCGATTTAGACCTTGAGCCGATGGGGACCTTGGGGCTTACCAAATTTTGGCGTTAACACGAACAAGTGCACACTACAAGTGGAATAGGTATGGATATTAATCATGTTGGTCATGCTATTGTTCGTACCCCCACTCGCAATCTCCTGTTAAAAAATATCCTTCATGTTCCTGATGCTTATAAAAGTTTAGTCTCAGCTCATTGCTTTGCTAGAGACAATAGGGCATTCGTTGAACTTCATCCCTATTTCTTTTTGGTTAAGGATCAGGTAACGAGGGCGCCACTTCTTCGAGGTAGGTGTAATCGTGGTCTCTACCCATTGCCAATTGATAAGATACCTAGCTCCACCAACAAACAGGTCTATGGTGTCGTCCAGCCGTCGTTGTCCCGGTGGCATAATTGTCTAGGTCACCCGTCTTTTACTATTGTCGATCGTGTTATTAGCAAAAATAATCTCCCTGTAACTAGAGACTCTAGTCAGGAGTATGTGTGTGATGCCTGTCAAAAGGGCAAAAGTAATCAGTTACCATATCCAAAGTCTTGTAGTATATTTTCAGAACCTTTGCAACTTGTGTTTTCAGATGTCTGGGGTCCTGCTCCAAGTTCAATTGGCAATAAGAGCTATTATGTTAGTTTCATTGATGATTTTAGTAAGTTTATCTGGGTGTACTTACTTAACACAAGTCATAAGTCTTTGAGAAATTTCGCAATTTCCAAAACCTTGTTGAACGGCTCCTAAGTAGAAAAATCAAGGCTATGCAAACTGATTGGGGTGGTGAATATCAAAGGTTGAATACATTTTTTTAGTCAAATTGGCATTGAGCATCATGTTTCTTGTCCTCATGCACATCAACAAAATGGCTCAGCAGAACGTAAACACCATCATATTGTTGAAGTAGGGTTGTCCTTATTAGCTCATGCATCCATGCCACTTAAGTTCTAGGATGAAGCTTTTACTATTGCTGCATATCTAATTAATAGAACTCCTACCAAGGTTCTTGCCTTTGAAACACCATTGCAGCGCTTGTTCAATCTTCCTCCAGATTATTCCCTACTCCGCGTCTTTGGATGCGCTTGTTGGCCTAATCTTTGACCATATAATTCTAAGAAACTCGAGTTTCGCTCTAAACAATGTGTGTTTTTGGGATATAGCACACTCCACAAAGGTTTTAAATGCCTTGATGTTTCTGTTGGTTGTGTCTATATATCAAGAGATGTTGTCTTTGACGAATGCGTTTTTCCTTTTGCTACTCTCCACTCTAATGCTGGTGCTAGGCTTCGGTCAGAGATTCTCCCTCTTCCACCAAATCTCCTTCCACCAGCGCTTGATCATGGGGGCGAGCATGTGCATGATCAATCTCTGATTAATAATCCTAATCCTACTAATAGTGTGGATGAAGCTTCAGTTGTTTTAGGTACTGCACGTGATCCATAACACGCTGCACATAATACTATTGAAGCAGCGGCGCCGGACCTGGACTTGGACGAAAATGATTTTATGCAGCAGCAGAAGGAATCGGGTGATCATGATTTTATGCAGCAGTAGGTCACTAGCTCCGACGGGCAGCATACCAGGTCTCCTGACTCTCCTGGCGCGCACCAGACCGATGGCAGTTCTAGGACTGACAGCAGTTATTCAAGTGTTGTTGCGTCGGCCTCCGAAACTCATAGTTCTGCCGAGAGTGGAGCAGTGCTGCCATCACTATCAGGAACAACGCCAGGGTCTTCGGGATCAAGTGTGGCTGAGGAGAGTGTGACCGAAGTGGTGGAGCAGCAAATGACAGGCCCCGTGACAAGAGCAAGGCATGAAATTCACAAGCCAAAAAGGTATACTGATGGCACTATAAGGTATGCAGGGTTATCTAACACGGGAGAACGTGATAATTTAAAAGAAGTTTTAACTAATCCAAATTGGAAACAAGCTATGGATAAAGAATTCACATCCTTAGTGCAAAATAAAACATGGCATCTTGTTCCACCAAAGAAGGGAGTCAATGTAATTGACTGCAAGTGGGTATATAAAATCAAGAGAAAAGCAGATCGAAATATAGATAGATACAAAGCTTGATTGGTAGACAAAGGTTTTAAACAACTCTATGCCATTGATTATGTGGACATGTTTAGTCATGTTGTTAAAGCTGCAACTATTAGGCTTGTTTTGTCTCTAGCTGTTTCATAGGGCTGGAGTCTGAGGCAACTTGATGTTTAGAACGCCTTCTTACTGAAGGGTTACGCGGAGGCTACGCTAGCCGAAAACAAAAACTTTTTACCGCGCAAACCAGGAACACTTGCAAGTAAGGGCCGATAGATCGTTACCGATTGGAGTGTGCGCGGAAATGACCAATCGGGGCTATCCGATCCGAACAGTGTAGCCGATTCCCGCAAGCCGACACCGATACCCGGGACAGCCGATTCGCCAATCAGCCGATTCGCCAATGCCGTAGCCGATCCGAGTCGTCCGACTGTGTTCTCGCGCCTCGCTCCTATGCGCTCGATCGCAGCCGATTCCTCCACAGCCGATGAACATCGTGCAACGTAGCAGCGCCTCTACCGGTATCCACACGTCCGGAGACAGAACACCGAACACCTGTGTGCTAGCACGCGATGCAAGGCTAGGGTTTGGCTCGAAAGTGGGGAGGGTTTCCGTGGAGATTGATCTCGGCGACTTCTGTTGCGGATTCGGTTCAATGCGATGCAATTGACGTGTCGCAGCTCTCCACCCCTCCCTCCTTTATATAGAGTTGGCCGACTGGGACTAGTGGCCGATCAGGACTCTATTTTGAATCGGATCCTATCCGAATCTCATAGAGTCGGCCGCCCATACGTCGTAAGACCATAGGACTCTATCCGATCGGATCCCTATCCGATCGAGCCGTATCCGAGTCCAACTCGAATGCTTGTTCTTATCCCCTTAAGCGTGCGACCCTGTAGGTTCAGGTATACTCGATTTCGGCTATAGTCTAACTTAGCCGACCGTCGGCTCGAGTCCAACTCAGCCGACCAGTCAACAGCGGCACCTAGCAGCACATATTGACACTATAGTATACAAGAATATAATATCGACTCTGAACCTGTAATGTGTACACAAATCTCTTTGCCTCACGATACCAGTTAAGCTATAGGCAAGATGTGTGCCATCCCTTCAATAGCTTAACCATTCACTCGAACCGTATTGGATTATCATGCGTTGATTGACTCCTCAATCAACTTAGCATGGCCATGCATTTCCATAATCCATTACCTCGAGGGGCCCGAGATATCTCTCCAAAGGAGGGGCAAATTCCATCTTGATCACTCACATCCCACTCCATGTTTCATAGCAAACCCGAAAACTACCTTTATAACTATCCGATTACGGAATAGCGTTTGGTAGTCCCAAAGTAGGCTACTACACATGTTGGAATCCATGGTGATCTCAGTCTAAGGACTTTGTACCAACACTACCCGAGACCAACTAATGGCACATTAATTTCGTAGTGTCTCATGGTGGGTCTATCCAACAATGTGTTCTCCAACACATGTGTCCATGTTTATTGATTTGGTATCTCCATACCCATGATCTATGAGACATGATCATCAATCAATAAACATGCCGATCTTAGAATCATATTTGTTCCAACAATATGACATATGATCAGGGATCATTTAAAAATAGATTGATACATATAGAGTCTCATAAATAAGTCACGTACTTATTGATCAATACAAGATGTCTATTTCATGGAACTGAATAACACTTTATTCATTATTACATAAACATTGACGTGATATCCAACATCTCCATGTTGCCTCTAGGGCATATCACTAACACTTACATGGCTATCTTGAAAAGGAAGTGTATATAAAGCAACCACCAAGATTTGAGGAGTCAAAGACACCACACAGTCTTTGTAAGTTGGATAAAGCTCTATATGGCTTGAAACAAGCTCCTCGAGCCTGGTATAGGTTAAGTAAAAATTTATTGGAAATTGGGTATATGTCCTCTAAAGCATACACATCTATGTTATTCTTTAAAAGAAAGGATCTTGTGATACTTTTGCTAGTTTATGTTGATGATATAATTGTTGCTAGCTCATCCTCTCAAGCAGCTGTGACACTATTGAAGGAACTTGGAAAGGATTTTCCTGTTAAGGATTTAGGAGATTTACACTATTTTCTTGGGATTGAGGTTAAAAGAACAGGTAGTGGTTTGTTGCTATGTCAAGAAAGGTATGCCAAGGATGTCATCAAAAGGACTGGTATAAGCAATTGCAAATCTGTAAGTACTCCTCTTTCAACAGTTGAAAAAATATCTGCTAATGAAGGAGAAGTGCTTGGTCTGGAAGATGCAACTTAATACCGTAGTATTGTAGAAGCCTTACAGTACTTAACTCTTACTTTGCCTGATATATCTTTCTCTATTAATAAAGTGTGCCAATTTCTGCATAATCCTACTATAAAACACTGGGTTGCTATAAAAAGGATACTTAGATATGTTCAAGGGACAGCGAACCTTGGAACAAGAATAGAGAAATCAACCTCTAATATTATAAGTGCTTACTCTGATGATGATTGGGCAGGATGTTTAGATAACAGAAGGTCAACATGTGGATTTGCAGTGTTTTTAGGGACAAATTTAATATCTTGGAGTGCAAAAAAAATAACCAATGGTGTCAAGGTCTAGCACTGAAGCAGAATATAAAGCTTTGGCCAATGCAACGGCTAAGATGATGTGGGTATGCAAGCTATTGAAAGAACTTGATGTTCCACATCCTGAACCTGCACAGTTGTGGTGTGATAACATTGGAGCCACTTATATGACAGCAGATCCTATATTCCATGCAAGAACTAAACATATCAAGATTGACTTTCATTTTGTCAGAGAACAGGTAGCTCAAAGGCAAATGATAGTTTGTTTCGTTTTATCTCAAGATCAAGTAGCTGATGGTTTTACTAAGCATTTCTCATTTCGACAACTTTAATTATTTCGAAACAATCTTAATCTTGAAGATTTGTGATTGAGGGGATGTTAGATAATGAGATAAAATTAGAGATAGATTAGGAGTTGGTTTTCAGATAGAGATAGAGTTAGAGTTTGTTTGTAATCTTCTGTTTCCTTGAGTTTAGCTGGAGTATCTTGCTGTCTCTGTAACCTCTCTGTAATTGTCACCGTGAGGGCTTTCTCGCGTATATTAACATGTAACCGAGACTTGGAGGAAGGGCATCGTTCACCTAATATAGACTAGAGGTAAAGAATGAAAATTATTTTTCACTCCTTTCAGTCCAAACATATCGATTATTTTCTTCTTGCTTAGCGTCGACATACCAGTTTATACAAGTAGTAAGTAATGAATGAAAATTACATTTCGCTCTCCTTTCAGTCCAAACATATACTATACCGTAGATAACCAAATGGCATGTTCTTACTGCATGCCATCGCTAGCTACTGGTGTCACGTTCGTAAGTGCAGGATCCCTGATTCCCTATCAACCCCGTCCTTCTATACCAACCACTTGGCCGTCAAAAGCAGGAACACACAACCGATCCGTCATCTGATTCCCCCCAACGTACTCATTGGATCTCACCAGTCACCACCAAATGCCCTAATCCTTTTCCCTGCCAATGCAAACACACAAACACCTCGCAAATCATTTCACGTATATCAGCAACCGGTATTCTGGCCTCCTTCACAGGGTACTGCCTGCAGCAACCGAGCAGGTTGAAGCAGTGGTGCATCGGCCACCAAGAGCGTCAGAATTATTAACGAACACGTGGCGCCACGGCGAGGCCATGTCAATCTGTTTCAGACGCACGCGGATCTTCTCGGCATCCTCCTCGGGATCCCCTGCGATGGCGACTCCACGTCCGGATCAAAACGAGCACAAGTTCCAACCCGCAAAGTGGCCTGACTTTTGCTATACGTGGGGAACCCTATACCACCCCCAGTGCCTATTGGTCTTGGCCTCTTTGGCACATGGCAGATTGGCAGTAGGCAGTTGGCCGTAATGTTCTAGTGCAAAGCTTACGATGCAGCTAGCAAAGCAAAGTAGCAATGCCATGGAAATGTGGTCGCGACAGAGCAAGAACTCACCTACTACTCTACTCCTGTGCAGCGTTTTTTTGGACCGTGCAAAAATTCTGGGGCTCTGTGGACCTTAAACAGAAAAGAAGAAGAAATTGAACTTTGGTGAGAAAGAGAGCAATAGCATAAGCTGAGCCGTAAAGTGTCGCCACGCAGATGGATTTCTAGAAAACGCCGCTGATCGCCTGATCCTGCGCTGCGCGACGCCGCCGGCAACAAGGATGCGATCGATCAGAACAGTGTCCTTTTCCGGATTCGACCCGGTTTTGGTTTTGTTGGATTCTTCGGTCGGAGTGGTTATCTACTTATCTGACGCGCTGTCCATCACTGCTTTTCTCCTCCTCCCCCATACCTTACAGCCTTTTGCGTTCTTGGCTATATGCATTTTGGCTGTCAAGTTCAGATTTTCAGACCATGCCAATGAGGATATCGTTATCCAGGCGGTGTGATACGATGAATATTAAATCCGCTACTACGTACATTATATCATCTGCATTTAATTAACTGTTCATTTGGCGCCATCGATCGATCGCGTGCGCCGATATTTACGTGATCTTTGGTTCTGCACTGTGCAACAGTGACATAGATCTCGATCGAGTCTGCCCAATCATGTAGGATGAGAGAGAGAGAGAGAGAGAGTCATGCAACTCCATACAGCGCTAGCTGCATACTTCTATGTACGCATACGAATTAATGTACGTTTCAATTGATCGATGTTAATCTGATCGAAGTTAATCTGATCGATCGGATGGATATACCCATACAGCTTATCAAGTAATCATCTAGTAGGATTTACGGAATTGCTGTAGCTCTACGTAGACGAAGCCAAGACGAACTCTGATCGCCGTGATTCCGCACGCGATCGACGACGTCGCCCTCGCTCACTTTTATCTCTTACCAAGCATTGAGCAACTACCTATGCGTGGTGGCGCGCTCTCGCCGCCGGCCGGTCTGGCCGCGCGAGCGGGTCCTCCTCGCAGCCTCGCAGGCACGCAAGATTTAATTCCACGTTGCGTCGTGCGTCGAACGGCCGGTAACATCCACGGCCGGCCGGGGCACAAGCTCAGGCATCTCGGGAGGGCACCAATGGGAGCCGGCCACCGAGCGCCGACCGACAGGGACGTGGTCGACGTAGCATATGCATAGGCAGCCATAGCACCTCGTCGTTAGGCCCAAAACCATATCACGTCTCCCAGCTCAGCTAGACCACACAGACAAATCACAAAGCCGTCGAAAAGTCTCCGGATTTTTAGTTTATTCCCTGTCACTTAGGGGCAGGCCTATCCATCGGCCGGTGTCTATGCTCCTCCTTTTACGGCGATGTTTTTAGAGTTGTGGGGAGGCTGGACATGTCTGTATTTGGCAATTGGCATGACGACCGCAGGAGCGGAAATATCAGCGTTGCCATCGGCATTGCAGCCTTTTTCTCCGTGAGTGTACGTGGCTGCACTGCGATGGCGTGCTTAGCTCGCCGGACGCGACGAACGGCTCCTTGATTCGGCGGCTAGCTACCGCGCCGGCCGGCCGCGCCGCGGTGAAGGGAGAGATGGATATGCACGGGTTTCGGTCGTGTGTGCACTGTGGAAGCGGGAGATACACGCATCCTCCTTTCTTGACGGGCGATGCGAATTGAAGTCGTGGATTCGATGGGTGGATGGGGATTTGGTCGCGGCGCCGTCTCCACACGAGCGGCACGGCGTCGTGTACGAACTTGGGCCATTCGTGTGCTAGCTGTATATATGTATGCATATGTACAATCGTTCAAACGGGGCGCGTTTGGTGCTACTTTTGAAGATTGCGCATTCTTAGCAACGGACGTGAACAAATGGCACGAACCGGACAACCGGGTGCGCGTACGTATGGGATGATGAAGGTACTACACTACGAGAAACCGTGGTTTTGCTGAGTGTCCTAGGCACTCGGCTAAGGTCCAAATGCACTCGACAATAGATTTGCCGAGTGTAACACTCGGTAAAAAGATACGATAAATCTTTTATCAGCAAAGGTGACTTTGCCGAGTGTTTTTCGTCGGACACTCGACAAAGACTTTGCCAAGTGCCCGAAAGACACTCGGCAAAGTTTATAATCTGATTTTTAAAAAAATAAAGAAAAAATGGATGCATCGAACATAGGTTTACAAAACCACCTAGTTATTACGATAACCATGCTTTTGTATGATAAAATTAAAATACAGTAACCTCATTTTTAAAAAATAATTTAAATTTTGATAAATTATATTGTTTTTTTAGACTACCATGGTTACCATGCTGTAACCATGCTTATCGATAACCCCCTCCCCGTCCTGATCCAACGTGTAATCGGAATGAACCTACCAAAATAACTTAGCAGCTAGTACGATCTTTTGGTATCATGCTTAAGATACACCAAAATGGACAAAACAGAAAACATGAACGGCGTGTTCAAGATACAGATAAATTAACACTACAGCAGAAATGATCATCGATATCATGGATATGTTTAATCCTTGGGAATCTTGAACCATCTTTCTTTAGTGTAATACCAAAGTTATTAGTGAAAAGAATGGAAGGCATGTTCAAGTTATACGTCAGACAGTAGAAAAGGCATAAATTTTAAATTGAGGTATTGTCATGTACGAAGGGGTTACTTTGCCCTTTTTTTAAAGTAAACATCATGTATTATGATCCAAATTTCGGTTCAAATTTCACAAAATTACAATAACTTTGACACGTGATATATAATCCTACAAAACCACATTAATAATCATTTTAACTTTGTTCTACCATCATATCTCAAATTTATAAATATTTTATCCATCATATAAATGTTACACCCACTTTCTTTATTTTGATACAGGAGTATATCAAAATGGTTAACAATATAATTCTATGAAACTTTAGTATCATAATACCTGAGATTATATGTCACATGTCAAAACACATATGATTTTGTGTAACTTTTACTTAACAGGTGAGGTTTAATTGCTTTTTTTTGTGAAGAGGGAGATCCCCTATTTCCATGTTACTTTGCCAGTTAGCAAGTTATTTCTTTGGGACCGTTTATCTTTAGTCATCTAGAAAGACTAACAAGATTCAATATTTTAAACAATTCAGTTCATATCAATATATATAGGGGTATAACGTTCAATTTGTACTGTAGTTGCACAAATCTTGATGTGAACTAAATTGTTTAAAAAATATTGAATGTTGTTAGTGTATATATATATGTATATATATATATATATATATCACGATGCATTTTGTCTTAAGTCTACGCTTGACCGTGTTCGCCATCTATCGCAGCCATGACCTTTCCTATATATCCACCCTCACCGTCCTCCTACTCACTCGAACCTTAGTTTGTCTTTATTTTTTTTTTAGAAATTTGTAGTTGTTGTCACTCGTTACTAGCGCAAGAGAAGAGTATGTATATGCACGAGAGAAGAGTATGTATATGTTCTTAGTGATTTGAAAGGCAATGCTTAAAAAATAAACTATAAAAAACTTCAAAATTAAAATTATAAAATTTAAAATTTGACAGTAGTTTACAAGGTGAAAGGCAAACAATAGAATGCTAAAAGTAGACATGAGTATCTGTACCCTGAGCCGGTAGTTACCATTACTGAATAACTTATCATATTTAATATGGAACACCTTTACATTCACTAATTAAGCCATGTGATATCACTAAAAAAATGCTTTCCAGAGACTTTTTCAAATGCTACAATACTGTAGAGGCATTCTCAAAATGCCTAATAAGTGCCTTGTGGTGAATTTTATCTACAAACGAATGTTTATAAGATGGTAGAGGCATTTTCTAAAGGCATTAAATTGTACCACAACTATATCAAACCAATGTGAAAAAGAGAATAAAATGTTTTTTCCTTACTATTGACAATCCTTGAACTCAAGATCTCTTTTGACAAATCACTTTTATCTTCAATTCACTAAGAGCATGTCCAACAGTGTCTCTAAATGAATCTCTAATTCTATTTCAGAGAATTTCCTTTAAAAATTTGTCTCCAACAGAGACTCCATATGAATCTCTAAAATTATAGGTTCTTTAAAACCAGGATATCATGCTCATAACTAAGAACTAAGAATAGACTTTTCGTTCTCTAAAATATCTTCCGTCACCACATGGATTATTTTAAGACGACACGCACGCGAAATAAACAATTATCGATCTGCTTAATTTGCTGTGCCGCCTGCCGCCTAGTTGGCTGCGCCGTCGCCTGTCGCCCCCTCCTTGCCGCAAAGCCGGCGCGCACGTCTCCTGCAAATTTGCCGCCGCGCACCTACTGTCGCCTGGAAGTTTTGTCGCCTCGCTGCGCCGCCGCACTGCGTCTGGAAATTTTGCCGCTCATCAGTTCCCTGCACCGCCGCAATGCCGTCCTGCCACCTGCCGCCCCACCTTTGTCTTCTGGTTTCCAGAGGTAATTTTGGTCTCACACTAATTTACGTGATTGATTTGCAGAGCAGTGAAGGAGGTGATTGATTTGCAGAGTAGTGAAGGAGATATATAGACCATTGTTTGCTGTAGTACTGCATGAAACTAATTTACGTGATTGATTTGCAAAGTAGTGAAGGAGATATATAGACCATTGTTTGCTGTAGTACTGCATGAAATACAGCCGAACAAATTTTGCCACACAGCCGCCGCGCACCTACTGCTCATTGTCTTCTGCATCTGCCGTCGAAAATTATTTGTTTTATTTGTTGTACTACTGCATCAACTATTGATAATTGTTTGTACAAACTCCACAAACATGACATGAGAACAGATAACTGAAGAGATATACATATTTATTATATTTCTTTTAATTTGTTTTATTTAACCATTTATATATTCATATTTTAGATAATATTTATCCCTTTGTTTGATGATTTTCACGCCGATATATTTTTGAGTTATTAATTTTGTGTGTCGTCGTTTCGATATAAATGATTTGTACATGTAGCGTACTTGAACCTTTAGCGTGATGGATAATTCCAGAGATGCTCCACGTGGTAAAAGATTGGCGCATAGGGTCCCTCCTTCGAATGCGGCAAACAGACCACATGCACGACCAATGACCGACAATGCTCGTCCAGTCGGAGCTCAGGGGAATTCAGCGTATCGGCCTCCCAATACACGGCGCTTTCCGACAGCCGCAACCAACGATGGATTTGTACAACCCCAACCGACGACACCTTCATTCAACTGGTCTGCTGGTGCTCCAGCGATATCTGTGTTGGACGACACTTCCCAAGTAAGCAGTCATGGAGTTGACGACGCGGAAGTGAAACAAGACACACAGATCAACGATCTCGATGTCCAAGGTGAATGGTGTTGAACATTTTTTTGTCGAATAAGTTAAATAATTATTTATTTTGGTACTAAACTGATTAGTGAATTTTTTTGCAACTTCATAGGTCAATTCACATTGTACATATTAAGTTAAATAATTATTTATTTTGCTACTTTAATTTTTTGCAGCTTCTATGTATTCCGGCAATTACTTTAGTGATCTTATGGCACAAGATAACAACGATCACGCCGTAATGGATGAATTTGGTAACTATCAATCCTCTCGGAAGCACCTTGCTATGAAGGGAACAATGATCACAATGCCCCGGTAAGAACAAATTCAAAGCGAGCCAAGAATTTCAGCTAACGGGAGGATGTCCTTTTAGTTTCGGCGTGGATCAACATCGTGTAGACCCTATTAATGGTAACAACCAAGGCAAGAATCAGATCGTTCTCAAAAGTCACTTACGCAGCAGATGGCAACATATTCAGGAAGCTGTTAATAGATTTTGTGGTTGTTTAAGCCGTATAGAGGCGAGAAGACAAAGTGGCACCACTGTACAAGACAAGGTACCCCTAAAAAATATTTTTTTTATTTACATGTTATATTGCATTGTGTATTTATTTTCTCCCTATGAACAGCTTGTTCAGACACAGAGTCTTTTCAAATATGAAGATCCTAATAATAAAGCATTTGCTTTCATGCATTGCTGTAATGAGTTGAGGAGTCAGCAAAAGTGGCTAGACAAGGAAAGGGAATTATCGGCCCCAAAGGTAACCAACAAGAAGCGAAGGCGGTACCGAATCATCTACTCCAATCGGTACTCCGACTAATGCACGAATATTGAAGAAGCAAGTCGTGAGTATAATACGTCACAAAGACCAATGGGAGTGAAAAGGGCCAAAGCTAGTTTACGTCAAGGTCGTGATGACCGACACCTAACAACAGTTGATTATCTGCGGGAGAAGAAAAAAGTGGCAGACGATGACAGATTCTCTCAATTGTGCATGTTGGAAAAACAACGTGTTGAAACAGACAAGGAACTCAGACAAAAGGAGATAGCACTGAGAGAGAGGGAGGTCGTTGTGAGGGAAAGGGAGGCTGACAGAAAACGCATGATAGATGAAGAGCGTATAATGACTTTAGATTTGAGCTCAATGCTGGTGCAGCTTCAAGAATACTACACACGTCTCAAAGAAAAGATAATGAGTAGTTACAGGTACGCAAATAATTGTCATGTTTATTTGCCTCGCAATTACTTTAGTATAACGAATTAAAATATGATGCTTGTTTTACATTTCAGAGATAATCAGACGGGTAATGAAGACAACCGTGACGTTAGTGGAGACAACCATGATGTTAATGGAGGAGATGATTGATTTGATGGTTGCATAAATAAATTTTTGTTTAGTGCTCGCATAGAACTGGATCAATTAATTAGGATCCTATATATAAGTTATGTTATTAGTACGTGACATGAATTTTAATTTCAATCTGTCTGGATATCATATTATTCAATTCAGATTACTTTGTGTTCGTTAAAAAATTTTGGATCTCCACTTTCATTATTTTTCCAGTGACACATCGATCTACATGGGCTACTGCATGCCCACGCTATTTGTACTGGTCGTTTAACAATATTAAAATGTTAAACAGGAAAAAGAGTTGGTACATAAATGTCCAACAAGAACTACATTAATGAAAACTCTAAATTCTTATTACAAAAGGTTACACTTTTAAATTATTTAATAATGGTCACCATGGGAATTCCATAAGTATTCAACTAAATCTTCTTGAAGCTGAGAGTGCACTCCCCTGTCCTTTATCTTTCTGTATGCCTCTATAAACTCATGAAGCTCAGGTGTAGGCTCATGAGAGGCGATTACTGGTTCATTAACACTATCAAAGATGTCATGTTCGAAATCTGTTTCTCTCTCATCCTCGATGATCATGTTATGCATAATTACACAAGCCTTCATTATTTGACCAAGTGTATGTTGATCCCAATAATTAACTGGACCACGAACAATGGAAAAGCGAGCTTGAAGAACGCCGAAAGCACGCTCCACGTCCTTCCTTGTGGCTTCTTATGCTTTGGCAAAATACTTCCACTTGTTCCCCTGTGGCATAGGTATAGTTTTAACAAAAGCTGCCCAATTAGGATAAATACCATCGGCAAGATAATATCCCATTGTATATTCATGGCTGTTTATGGTATAATTGACCTTCGGAGCATGTCCTTCCACCAGCTTTGCAAATAGAGGTGAACGTTGAAGAACATTGATGTCATTATGAGATCCTGGCATCCCAAAAAAATGCATGCCATATCCATAGATCATGTGAGGCAACAGCTTACAAAATAATTGTAGGCTCGTGCATATGTCCAGTGAACTGTCCATGCCAACCCTTTTTGACAATTCTTCCATCTCCAATGCATGCAGTCTATGGATCCGAGCATTCCTGGAAAACCTCAACTTTCTCCTATTGCCATTAGTCTTGATTGAGTCATTGTCATTTGGTGACCGAAGATATTCATTGCCAAAAACTTCGACAACCGCATTGACAAACTTTTTCAAACTTTCAATTGTCGTGCTTGCGCCAATTCGTATATACTCATCTGTTGCATCAGCTTCAATCCCATAAGTCAAAATCCGCATAGCCGCTGTTACTTTCTGCAAACAACTTAGCCCAAGTATTCTGGCCGTGTTTCTTTTCTGAACAAAATATTCGTCGTGGTCCTCAATAGCTTGCTTGATGTGAAGGAACAATGTACGGCCTATCCGAAACCTACATATAAAAATAACAGTGTCAGTTAATAATTAATACGGACAATATTAAAAAACTAATAATTGTTCCATACCTACGCCTGAACATGGTAGGACTGTACGTAGGTTCTTCCGCAAAATAATCGTTAAACAATCTTACATGGCCTGTTTGTCGGTCACATTCAATAACTCGATGTCCGGGAATAGAACCAATTGTGTTCCTTCATTACCATTGTCATCGTCACTGTCTGCTTCATGTAGTATATCGGCAATAAACTCGATATCATTGTCGAAAAAAGACTCCAAATAATAACGCATCAACGCACTACGTTGGTTCATTGTTCAACAGCCTTGACAATGTCTACAGAAATAAATTAAAAGGCACATGGTCAAATTTAACATGATATATGCATTCAGATCAGCCGAAACAATTAGTTCTAGTAGGGCATTAATGAGATTTCAGCAAGTAATAAATATCCGTCAAGAATAGAACCAGTCAACAGTTGATGCAGAACATATAGAATCCCATGCGTGTACAAACCAGGTTCCTGCATGCGAAAAAGATAGAAGTATACACGGTTTACGAAAAAGAGAGGACATATACGGTGATCTTTGTGGCCGCGCCGCGACCACTACAATTATCTGCGCGACCCGCAATTATCTCCCGCCGCAACGTCCTATTGCCGCCACGAGCGATTTTCCTTGCCGGCCTTGTGCGCGGCTCGCACCGTACGTGCGGTTGCCGCCGCCTACAACAGATAATTGCCGGCCCGCACTGCGCCCATCGTCGCCTGCGCTGCCTGCCCACGCATCTGCTACCGCGTTTTGGGAAAAGATTGATACTCTACCAGCGGTTGATAGGTTCCGGTTAGTTATAAAATAGAGAATAAATTTTGAGAATCTGTCATATCAAATATTAATTTTGTTCTCTAAATTTTTTAGGAATTCTCTAAATTAGCTTTTTTGAGAATTGATTTTTGAGAATCTGTTGGACATGCTCTAACCAACCCAACCTTATGTTGTTACTTCTATGTTTGTGCTTTGTGTTACTTATATTTAGTCCCTTAGTATGCATTATCATTCTAAGAAGTGTCTCTAAGAGTTTAAAATGCCTCAACAAATGTCTTTTCAAAAAAAAATATCTCTACAAGATAAAATTTAACAAAATATGCTAAAAATGTCTCTAAAGTGTCTCTAGAGTAAAAGTTATCTAGGCAATTTTTAAAGTGCCTCCAAAAAATATCTCTACACTATAAAACTCCTGATTTTAAAGGCAATTTGCAAAACACCTCTACACAAGTGCCTCTACATGAGGTTTTTGTTGTAGTGTGTTGCTATACACATTATTGTGTATTCTTTTCTAAGGGCATATCATTTGACTTGTTCACTTTGGCATAAAAAGGTTATTGGAAAACAGAGGATGTGTTACTTTTCATGTTTGGTTTTGGATTTTGGACAAGATCATGAGTATGATTATCTTTGTTTATAAGGGAATTTACAATATAAAATAGTCATATGGTGTGATCTAAAGAGATAGCGTCACATAGGCTGGAACCACCATCGAGGACGCCCTCTTCCCAATGCACAATATCTTGAATATGTCTAGAGAAAGCTTCCGAGCAGTGGCTCTGCAAGCACAGCATGTCTCCTATCTCAAGACTCGTATGCCCTTTACAGAGCACACTCATCCCCACAAGACCATCTCACCTGGTCGAGGTGATAGCTCGGTCCAATGTAAACGCGCGAGGTCACTCGCCGTGTGACGATATTGTAAATGCCTTAATTGAGCTCTTTTTCCCCACTAGCAAGGTCAGTCCATGAAAAAATTCATAGACTATTGGCTAGGTCGACCAATCAAACAGACCACCCTACGCTTAAGAACATTTGTGTGATGTCTTGCCATTACGATAATTACTTATTGCACAAACATCCAGTCTCTCAAGACATTATGAGTGTTCAACATATGGACTTTCCCTTGCATGAGCTCTCTCAATTCACTAAAGTGAATTACGAAGTCCCTCAAGTATGAATTGAGCCAAACACCAATAGTACTATTACAAAACACACCACATGATGTCGTTGGCGCCCCACCATGGATTGAGATCATCTATCTTTAAAGTCACTACGTATTTGCCATTGACATCTAGATCTAGGGTTCATCAAGCCCACATGTCTGTCACGTGGCTTTGATGGCGGAGGATCTTGATCCCCCACCGATGCCCCTCTGGGGTCACTCATCGTGCATCATCCCTGCCTCTAGTCATGCGTTATCATGCCAGCAGTGGATCTAGCTCGTCTACAGTAATGCAGAGAACCACTGTTCGTGTGAGGAGCACAATAAATTACTGCATGAACAATGCCTATTCACTGTAGCACATTGTTATGTATTGTAGCATATTTACTATAGCACAATATCTAGGCCTTATGCTCTTGATCAGATGGTCTTCATTCCTCCTAATGCTAGCTATTGTGGATCCTCTGCAACTTGTAATGCAGTGGAGCCTGATTCGCCAGCAGTTTCCATTTCACCGTGGCCATACCATGTCCAATACCAACGACTGTTTTTACTGGGCATGGATTGTCATTGATGTGGGCAATAGCCTCAATACTGCAGTACAGAGGTTCCTCACCACGTTTTGATGAAGGCTTGGTCCCGATCTTCATGATGTAGGATCCCGATCTTGATAACCAGCTGAAGATCAGGCGATAATTTGCTGCAAGCAGCGATAACTAATGCAACCTGACGACACACACAAGAAGCCAACCACCGTCTCTATACGGCAACTGGGCCAAGGATTCGCCCAATCACACTCTTAAAGAAACCAACCTATGCAACCTGAAATCGATGGACCAGGAGCACAGATTGGGTGCCGATGACGTGAGCGCTTCTGTAATTTCCGCGAAGGAAAATACAAGAGCAAAGGGATAGAGATCTCTCTCTGGATTTGTTAGCACATAGCTGAACAAAAAGGTTCTATGTTTGGATTATCAAAAGGTTCTCTTTGCTTAGGAGCAAAGGGATATTTATACTAGGAATAACCGTCCTAGATGGGTGCAAAACCAAAATTAGAATGAAGAGGCATAGTATATGAAAAGGCTTCCAAAAAAAACTCCCAAAGTGGCCTCGGGAGGCTTTTGGACTTCTACGCACTCTTTACTAATTTGACCATAACTTAATTTTGGGAGATTCAAATGATAATCCGTTTAGTGGGTGTGAAAATAGACTCAATAAGCTTTCCAGCCATGTGCAGCATGCACCACGAATTATTGTAGAATGGCACAGTTTTGCATGGAAACATAAACATCAAACAAACTATTGGCCTTCTGTGCAGTCTTCACTAAATGGCTGATAACTTTTGATTGGAAACTCCAATTGATGAACTGTTTGTTGGACGTGAAACTAGACTTGCTAAGTTTTCCATCCGTAGGTAACACACCTTCTAACTCTTCGTATTCTTCCCGTAATGATGTTCACAAACTATTTTCCGAACCTGATGTCTGAACCCAATCAGCAGGAATGAATAGTTTCACGTGTCTGATCCCGATGTCCGAACCTGCTGTCTGAACCTAAGCAATAGCAATGTGCACAAATAAGGCAGTATATAATTCTTATTAACATTTAAATGGACTTCACAAAGTAGTGTGTTCACCTCTTGTTGTAGTTTCTTTGTTTGACTACGTGACGGTCTTTGATTTGTATCTTTGATGTTGGTTTGTGGGTTGTTGACGCTTGAGGAAGTATGTATAGTTGAGATTGCATCATCACATTTTTCCTTGACCCAACCGGCATGTTGGGTGTGATGTGGCAGGTTCCCAAGGTTCCCAAGTCTGCACGCATGTTGCAGTTTCTAGCTTATTAACTTACCAGGTCATCAAAGTGCGAAAATGATACCTAGCGAATGGTCGCTAGAATCTAGCACTAGCGATTAGTCCCCCTTTCCTCTTTCGGAACCCTTGATCAAACATAAACTTTTCTTTTTACCCTTTCGACTTCGTCTACTCTTTATACATTTCAATTTTTTTCATTTTTACAGAAATTAACAGCTTTATGATTTACTTTAGGACATGATATGGTTTGGCAATTTTCTAATTAGAAACTTTTTATTAAACTCTCTGAAAAAACTTTCTTTGCGAGATACTTTCTTCGTAGAATTTTTATTGTAGAAACTTTTTGGAGAATCTTTTATTGCAAAAACTCTCTCTAAAAACTTTTGTTGTAGAAACTCTCTTAAGAAGATTTTATTGCATAAACTTTCTCTTTCTCTGTTGAGCTTTTTAAATAGAAACTTTATACACCCAAATGTTTTTTGGAGAAACTTTTATTGCAGAAACTTTCTCTTTAAAAACTTGTTGTGGAAGCTCTCTTAAGAAGCTTTCATTGCATAAACTTTCTCTCTCTGTTGAATTTTTTGATAGAAACTTTATACACCCAAATTAGTTGAATTCAAAAACTATTGGTACTTGAGAAACTTTTTACATTGATGAGATCTCAAACGAATCCAAAAAACTCAGAAACTTCCTACTCAAAATCAAGAACTCTCAATGAAATC
The DNA here is from genome assembly GCA_019925245.2 of Oryza australiensis. Taxonomy (NCBI): domain Eukaryota; kingdom Viridiplantae; phylum Streptophyta; class Magnoliopsida; order Poales; family Poaceae; genus Oryza; species Oryza australiensis. The sequence continues at coordinate 3,291,289 of JAIFGZ020000478.1, forward strand.
TTAGGAAGCATCAACTCAAAATCAGAAACTTTCCACCATTCTACTCCAAATAATGCACATTCAACTGAGCGTGGACCTCACCGGAGACTGATTCGCAACCCGGAAGGATTGGGGACGAGCTCGTGCAAGGTTGGACTCGCTAGCCCCATCATCAATGGTGCCCGAATGGCGATAGGGACCCACCTCACCATTCACGGCACCGGCGCCAACGGCCTTGCCACCGTGCATGCCATCTACTTCGCTAGGAAGAGAAGAAAGGGGAAGAAAGACTGGAGGGCTCGTTGATGACCTTGCCGTTGCACACACTGTCTATCTCACCGGGAAGAGAAGAAAGGCTGATAGGGAAAGAAGAAAGGCTGAAAGGGAAAGGGGTAGAGGGCTCATCGCCTTTGTGAAGAGGACTGAGGGGTCGCTGCTTCTCGTTGCTGCGTGAGGCGGAGGCGGCGTGAGGGCAAGCGAGTGACGAGAGGAGCCGGAGAATACCGATGGATTGGATCGATTTGTAGTGGATGGAGAAGATAAGATGGGGATAACAAGATAAGGTGTTCTCCTACTTCCTTTTCATGTGAACGATCGCAAAATAGAATCCCCCATCGAAGTGTATGTTCTTAGAAAAGTTAAATTAAATCATGATTTTTTTTCATCCCCAAGTATCAGATGTGGGCAAAGTTTTAATGAGCTATATGTCACACAACCTAACTTGATCCGTAGTCCATACGAGCAAGCCAGTGTAAGCAAGTACATACATGCACAAGAGGCTATTTCCTCCATACTAAAATATAGCAACCTAGAATCAAATTATGCATTTCCTATTACAATGAATCCGGACAGACACCTGATGTTATGTTGCTATATTTTGGGATGGATGGAGTATGGGATTGTATATTTGGTTGCTACCATGATAAAAATTGGCCTGACATGAGACACTCCTGACATATTTTAGTTCTTGTTTGGTTGCCACCTTGAGCTCCATCCCCTCTCGTCTGGCCTGGTGCATTTGGCACATGCTTAGCCTGAGTCAGGCGACTATTTTTGGTCACCTGAACTCCACGACAAAGATGTGGGCAAAGTTTTAATGAGCTATATGTCACACAACCTAACTTGATCCGTAGTCCATACGAGCAAGCCAGTGTAAGCAAGTACATACATGCACAAGAGGCTATTTCCTCCATACTAAAATATAGCAACCTAGAATCGAATTATGCATTTCCTATTACAATGAATCCGGACAGACACCTGATGTTATGTTACTATATTTTGGGATGGATGGAGTATGGGATTGTATATTTGGTTGCTACCATGATAAAAATTGGCCTGACATGAGACACTCCTGACATATTTTAGTTCTTGTTTGGTTGCCACCTTGAGCTCCATCCCCTCTCGTCTGGCCTGGTGCATTTGGCACATGCTTAGCCTGAGTCAGGCGACTATTTTTGGTCACCTGAACTCCAGGTGCAACAAGTGGGGATTAGCCTCGTAATCTTCCTCCACTTCTCAAAAACAACGACAAGGATGTGAATCAAAGCCACCGCCACCACCGTGGAGTGAAGCCCCCGTTGTCGTTGCGCCAAGCCTCCGGTGCCATCATCACTCGAGGCCCTGCCTCCGCCGCCATGCGAAGTCACGCAAAGCAGCCGCTAACTGTGACATCTTGGTGAAGCAGTCTAAGGTCTAGAGAGCTATCAGGTGTAAGCGGGTCGGCCTTGCGGGGAGGGAGCGTTACACAAACCCTAGCTAAATTTGTCGTAAAAAATAAGATTTAAAGGGAGAGACGTTACTCCAAACTTTTCTAAAAAGAAATTATGAGCATGTGAAGAATTGAACACAGGACCTCGGGGTTGAAACCACACACCCTTTGCCACTGTACTATGAAAGTGCATCTCACTAAATATGTCTCATTGCACAAGTTTGGCAGCATTGTTCCGTTGATTGAACCATTGAAGCGATGTGCGTGTATTTCTTGATTCTTGATTTGGGGCCCCTTGATTTGTTCCGTCGTTGCGCAAGGTTGCCCCCTTGATTTGTCCATGGAAGCGTTTGCTGGATATTTTATTTGGGCATATGTTTCCTTGTGTTCTCTTTTCTCTCTTTTATTTTTCCCTTCTTTATTTTTTTATGTTTGATTTGTCGATGAGAAGCTAGATAGCGGATGGATTTTGGTTGAGGGATGATGCAGTTCTGCCCAAGATTATATGCGGATCTTACATCCACATTTTTTAAACTGTATTTGTTTGAGCTTTTATTTTTCAGCTTTTCTGAAAAAATGATTATCTGAAAAGCTAGTTTACTGACTGATGATCTTTTACTATTAGTTTTCGTAATAAATTTTTATCTTCTCAGCACACTAAAACCAGCAAAAACTCATTTCAATCAGTTTTTCAGCTTTCCGAATGCTAGCTCGGAAAGCTGGTTGTTTATTTTAATTTTTCAACTTCTGAAAGCAGAAGTTGGAAAGTTACCAGGAAAACATAGCATTAATAGTGATCAACTAAAGCCCAATAATATTTTTTTTCTGAAAGGCAGCCCCTGGCAAACCAAACAAGTATACTCTCAGGCTGTCTGACCTGACAAGATTGATGAACCCATCGGATGCCTCTCAGGCACAAAAAAATTCTCAGGCATAGTGCTCAGGGCACCAACCAAACAGCCCCTACATGCACGAAACAGTTCCAACTATTTTCAACTGAACCTTCTCTTCCTAAACACGACAGGCGGAAGCAGTTCGATCGTACCAACTTGCATAAAAGTCGGTGTTGATGATTGATGCTGAGCCCCTGATCCTAAACCGATCAATCCCCATCACGCTCGATAGCCATTGGCAACTTGCATCGGGCATCACCTGCGGAGCACAAGCCCGCGTGCGCGAAAAGAGAAATTTCGGAGCCATCTAGTATCCGTGGCCGCCTAGCTCGATCTGCTCCGCCTTGACAGCGACGGCCAGCGCTCAGAGGGAAACACGCGGACGGCGACGGGGGGAAGATGCCCATCATCCGGCGGTCCAGCCACCGACATCATATTGGCGCCGCTCCCGTGGGTCCAGCCCGTAGGGTCGCGCGGCAGCGTGACGCGCACGACGCGAACCCGCGCGCGGCTCGGTCGGTGCACCGTATCGCCCGCGCGGCCACCAATTGCGCCAGGCTCGCCCCGCGGCCGCCGCGCTGCAAGTTGCGCTGGGGATAACGCTGCGCGCTCCATGCCGCGGCTGATGGCGACAGCTTCCCGTGTGGTCGCGAATCGCGATCGTTCATGTGATACGCGCGCTCGCCACCTCTGGTTCGGTTGCCCGATCACCCGCAACGCCTGCCTGCCATAGTGCCATGGCATGACGACCAGGGCGTTCGCGTTCACCACCGCGCGGTCCCGCGACGTGTGGTCGTGAGCCCGCCCATGCAGGCCCCGCGCAATCCGCAATTAAGACCGTGACGCACGGAGCTCGCGATCGAGCAGGCACGGCCGGTTCTAGAGCAACCTCAAACTGTCCGACCGAGCGGCGAGCGGATCTACGCGACAGCGACCGGCCGTGGAACCATTGGCCCAGGACGAAGCTGGAGCACAAATCAAGGCGCCATGGTAATTATCTCGCTACAGGGACGATCAGTACTTGCTTAACGGCACGAAAGAGCCACATCGAGGCACATCGAGCTCCAGCTCGTGGTATCGTCAGCGTGAGGCGGCCGGCGCGGCAGATCACGGCCATGCCGCGTCGAAATCGCAGGTGCTGTGCACTGAGCTTTCCGGAGAAAGGCAGCGCTATTAGCCCACGCTTGGGTCCCGAGATTGATCTTGATCTATCTATATTTTACTCTTTCCATGGTAGGCTTCTTGATTACGCTAGCTTGTTCAGTTTGTCCGCGATTTTCTGCTAGTGCGAGTTTACAAGAAGCGTTCAAGTTTAAGCTGACTCCACGATAGTTTCGTGACTAATGACGAGAACGCGATATGTGGCCTAGAACTCAGCTCAGTCCAGGTTTATTTGGAAGTGGCTGGATTTGCAGGATTAAATGCTCCGATTTGCTCTGTTCTCATCGCCCTTCCCCACACATTTCACTTTTCAGAATTAAAGCTTCATTCACGTGAATCAGCATCTTTTAAATAAGAGCATTAGTTAGAGGAATCCAGCTTGAATGAGGATATAAATTAATAAGAGAGATAGGCATTGTGAGGTTCCTATGTGCTCCTGAATCAGTATCGTTCTTTCAGAATTTATTTGAGACGAAGCCGATCATAAATGATCCTGTGTTTGATCATGTGGTGATGCAAGAGACACGTTCTAATACCGAAGAAACATGAGGGATACAGATCATGTAGAAGTGTACATGTTTTAGTACTCCGTAGTCTCTATTCTCTAAGCTTTCAAAATGCGAAGAAAACTACGAATTGGTTACACTTACCAGTAGATAATAATCAAAGAATTCTGGTACGAGTATGATATCGAATTCTACAGACTATAGAGATGACGAGATGAGTCGATTACTTCTTGATGCAGGAGAATACCAGAACAAATAGATAAAAAGAAGAAGAAACATATATATATATATATCTAAAGGCGTGTTCGACTGGTTTATAAATCGGCCGATAAGACAAGCCAGTTGGTTTATTATGAGAGAAAAATATTGTTTAACGGTTTATAACCTCGGCTGATACGAACAATCTATGATCAAATATGGCGCAGAGTACGTATTGGTTCTAGATATTACTGATCTTTTTCTCAACGAAACTCTAGATATTGCTATCTTCGTAGTCAGCAATGCAGGCATAGCGAGAAGCAAGTATCACAATCGGAAAAGCATTGCTTGTCTTCTCCTGGTAGGCTGGTATAGTGTTACATGTGTATTAGGAGCAGTGAACAATCAATAAACATCAGATGTTCCAAACCTATGCTTTTCTCGAAGCAGTAGGATGGCCTCCAAATTCTACTCTCAAACTGTTGAATGAACCCGCTCGTAGTTTCTTGAATGTTTACTTTTGCCACCGTGAAAACGATAGGGTCTACGCGCTGACAATAGCTTCAACTAGTCTATAAAACGACGGATGTAACAGGGAAACCAACCACATTTTTTTAAAAGGAAAAATGACATGATAATATTTTTTCATTGAATAGAGATGAAAAAATACAGCTTAGAAGAAAAAAAACAAAGAACACTATACAGAGGTTTACCAACCATACTTTTTTAAAGGAAAATGACACAATAATATCTTTTCATTAAATAGAGATGAAAAAATACAGCTTAGAAGAAAAAAACAAAAAACACTATACAAAGGTTTAAAACTTTTAAAGAGGTAAACTCAGGGAGGGAGGAAGTCTCTCAAGTGTTTAGCCCCCGCTAGACTCCAGAGGCTAGCTTCTTCTTTAACTTTCTCCAGTAGGGTATTCGTTGGCACTTCTACATGATTGAAGATCCATCGGTTCCTTTCCTTCCAGATTTTCCAGACCACCAGCATGATCACAGATCTTAATCCTTTTTAGGTACATCGTTAGTGCTTGCTAAGCTCTCCCACCACTGTTGTACTGATGCAGTCTCCTCCCATCGGACGGGCTCGATTTGTGAAACTCCCAGCCAGTTCGCTACCAGTAGCCAGATCCTTTTTGTATATCTACATTCCGCAACCAAGTGCAGGGCGGTCTCAGGCTCTCGACGACATAGGGGACAATGGCCATTGTTTTCCCAGCCTCTTGCAGCTAGCCTATCAGAGGTCCATACTCTGTTTTAGATGATTAACCACGCGTGGAACTTGTATTTTCCTGAGGCCCAAGTCTTCCATATCAAGGTGCTGAAGGTTGTATCTGTCGTCCCGCAACATTGCGCTCGATAGGCCGAGGAGGCCGTATAGTTCCCATGCTCCGTGAATTTCCACGTGATTTGATCCGCCTCCTCGCTGTGAAGTTGGATGCCCCAAACAGCTTCCCAGAGGGCAACTAACTGACTGACCAAGGTGACTGAGATTGAAAGACTTGGCTGCAGGATCAGGTCCTGTACCCAAGCATCGTTCTCTTTCCCTTGCCGGAGGGACTTATTTTTATTTTTGGAGATCGCAAACACCAGGGGCATGACATCCTTCGGCCTTTGGCCTCCCTGCAACCATGCAGAATCCCAAAACCGAAATGTATTCCCATCACCAACTGTTATTCTCGTTGCCGCAACAAATAAGTTCTTATCCATCTCATCGCATGGTGTTTCCAGTCCTGCCCATGGTTTCTCTGGCTCTTTCCACTCATGCCAAATCCATCGCAGTCGCAGAGCTCTTGTGAATTTTTGCAGATTAAGAATGCCCAAACCTCCTTGACTGGTTGGCGTGCAAGTCCTTGTCCAGTTAACCTTGCATTTTTTCCCCCGGTGGTGTCTCCTGTGCCTGCCCACAAGAAGCGTCGTTGTTGCTTGTCTAGCTGCTCAAGAGAGTCTTTATTTACTCTTAAGGCAGTCAGGAGGTAGATTGGTTGTGCCGTAAGGACGGATTTCACTAAAGTTGCCCTGCCTGCTGGCCCCATGTTTTTCCCTCGCCAGTTTGTTCCCCTGCCCAAAATTTTATCAAACACCGGTTGTATTTCCGTCTTGCGCATTCTCCCCAGCACCAAAGGAAGGCCTAAGTATTTGATTGGGAAGTTTGCCCTCCTTGCTGGCACCCCTTCCAGGACCTCCCCCAGGTGTATTCCATCACATCTGATGGCTGCAACTTGTGACTTATGGAAGTTAGTGACAAGGCCTGTGGAATCGCCAAAGTGATCTAGGATGCTTTTAAAAGCTGTCACATCATCTCGCTTAGGGTTGATAAAAACGATGGCATCATCTGCATACATTGAAATCCGCAAGCGGGTTGCTCTACCCCTCAGCTTGGAGATCGCTCGTAATTTAGTTGCTTTGAATAAAATGTCCTGTAGGGGATCAATTGCAAGGATGAAGAGCAACGGGGACAAGGGGTCCCCCTGCCGTAGGCCCTTGCCATGCAAAATCTTCTGGCCTGGGTGGCCATTAAGCAGGACTTGTGAGCTTGCAGTGGAAAACAGGGTTACCATCCAGTCTATCCATCTTGCGGGAAAGCCCCTTCGCTGAAGCAAGGCGATGAGGTAGTCCCACCGTACTGAAACAAATGCCTTCGTGATGTCCAACTTGAAGAGCAGCATCGACCGCCTTAAACGATGATATCTTCTTGCCATGTTTCTTACGAAGAGGTAGTTGTCATGGATGCTTCTACCCTGAATGAAGGCGCTTTGGTTTATGGAGATCAGCTTTGGCCTATGTGGCCTCAGTCGTAACGCGAGCACCTTGGTGAAGATTTTAGCGATACTGTGAATCAGGCTAATCGGCCTGTAGTCTGATACCCCTTTCGCTCCATCTTTTTTAGGAATCAGTACTATGTTTGCCAAATTAAGCAGGTTTAGGTGCGTGCATTGCAGGCTATGTAAGGACTCAAAAACAGAGAGGACGTCTGGCTTAATGATGTCCCAACATATCTTGAAGAAGAGCCCGGTAAAGCCATCCGGGCCGGGCGCTTTATCGCCTGGCATCTTTTTGATCGCCCTGTGGATTTCTTCCTCAGTGAAAGGTTCGGTGAGGCTTTGCAAGTCAACTGGATGACCATCCCAGTTTAGATCGTACGACCTCGGGCACGGTCGTCCCATCATGCTTACAAAGTGGTCATGCACTATCACTTCTTTTTCGTGGTGCGCAAACGCCCAACCACTATCGTTTTGCAGCCGTTGGATAGTATTCTTCCTCCTCCTCCCATTGGCCCTAAGATGGAAAAATTTTGTGTTTGCCTCCCCTTCCCTAATGTGGGTTATTCTAGAAGCCTGCCTCTTTCATGCCCGTTCAATCGAGGCCAGTGCAACTACCTTGTGTTTTAGAGCCCCCCTCAGCCTGTTCTCTTGCACAGAGAGGGCTCTATGCTCCTGGGCTATATCTAGCCTTTGGATGACTTCCAGCACCATAAAGAACTGAGTCTTGGCTTCCGTGCAGAGGGATTTTGCCCACTCTCTAAGGCTGGCCACTGTTCGTTGGAGCTTTTGACAAAAGCATCGATCCAGTTTGACTAGGGTGGCCCTCTGGCGCTCATTACTCCAGGTGTATCTCCTATTTTTTAGTGGAATCTCTCGTAGTTCACATCTTTGGATGGTGGAGCGGAAACGCCTCATACTTGCCAAGTTTATGTTGCCATTGTTCTTGTCTCGTGCGTAGTATATCATGTTGAAATCCCCTAGTATGAACCAGCCCACCCCTGGAGTGGGCTTTAGAGATGTGATGTGACGGAGGAAGGCCCTTTTTAGATTGTGTCTTGTAGGCCCATAAACTCCTGTGATCTGGAAGGTCACTCTTGAGTGGATGGTTATCACTTGTGCCGTAATTGAGAAGCAACCAACAGAGATATCTCGAACTTTGAGTATACTACTATTCCAGAGTAGAAGAATACCTCCTCTCGTGCCCCTCGATGGCTTGTACGCGTATTTATCTAATTTATATCCCCCTAAGAAGCATGCAAGCGTACCATCTATCGCTTGTAGCTTTGTTTCCTGGAAACATGCTAGGCTACACCTTGTATCTCGCATCAACTCATGGATCGCTTTGCACCGTGACGGCGAATTTAGACCTCTGACGTTCCATGAAATGCAATTTAGGTCTTCTGTCATGTTAGATACTTGAAAAACTCACGGATGGTGCATGCCATGAAAGGGCTTGCTTCGCGCCGGAAACCCCCCTCTCGGCCCAAAACTTTCGCAACCGCCCATGGATCTCGATCGTTTTGCCGATCCAAAAAGACACACGGCCAGCCAATGCGCCTTTCTTCCCCTGCTGCTTGCGCGCTGTTCCATTTGCCCCAGGTGTTCGACATGGTACTCGTCTTGTAGCAGCAGAGCGCTCGAAAAGGGGAAAAAGAGGAGCCTGAACACTTTTGGTTCCTGCCACCCTTAGCTTGGCACTTCTTATCCCTCTCGCGTGATACCATGCCTCGTCGTGCTCCTTCACACTTTGGCCGGTCCATGCGGCCCTCAGGACTCGGGGATGGCCGACTACGGGGCAACTCCAGCCATTATCAAGAAGAATGGTAGCATTCAGCATCAACATAATCCAGCGGCAAGCATCAGAGGCAAATATTAGTAGATCAAACCTCGGCGCACTTCGGCGCCTATGGGTAAAGTCTCCCAGAGGTTGATTACAAAAGTCTACCCGGGGGGCGACGAAAGCATGGCGGCGGCACGCAGTCCATCTTGACATCCCCTACTTCGACAAAAGACAGAGCAAGGAGAAAACACGCTGCTCCAATCACCACTAGCAACATTTCGATACATTGATGCAAATAACACTCCCCTACTAGATTTGGCCAAGATGACATGCATTACGCCAGCAGGTCTTCGACCTCCTCCACCGCCTCTGCCACCCCTTCTCCGACTGTGGAGATCATCGCGGCGTCAATAGCCTACTGCGCGTCATCATCCAAGCCAAAGATGGCTATCAAGGCAGCAATGGTTTGCGGCGGCAGAGGCCCATCGAACATAGCCATGTATTGCACGAGAGTTTGCTCGATCGTGGCGGCGTCGTCATCCTTAAGCAAGCCGAGCCTCTTGAAGAGCACCCTCTGAGAGCGCTGCATTGTCAGCACCATGCTTTGCTTTGCGATGCGCGCGCTCCGTTTGACGATATGCACGTGCTTACTTGCTGGGATCTTTGCACATGATCTGTGATGCTGCGGGCTGGCGATGGCGATGGCTGTGACTGGCGCTTGGAGTGGCGGCAGGGGCAGGATCGGCTGTGGTGGCGACACAAAGAGCGCCTCTACCCCAAGTGTTGCGCTTGTTCTTCATCCCTTGGCTACGTTGTCTGGCTTGTAGGGGATCCGGGACAGAAGCGCGGTTCGACGCCACGGCCGTCAGCCATAGTCCCATTCATCGGCTCCCGGGCGCCGACTGAAGTCTCGCCCGCACCGAGAGGCGAAACCGACATGAGATTCGCTTGGCTAGACACGGTGGTCCCTGTTTCGCCCACCAGGGTCAGGCACTGGAGCGCCTCTTCAATTTGATGACGCGTTGGCGCGAGCGTCGTCCCCGCGGAGAATCGGGCGATGTCCGCAGTGTCCCCAAAATTTGCCCGAAGTCTTGCCTTGCCGGGATTGGGTCCCAGGCCAACGCGCCAGACAAGGCTTCATTCCTTTTGCCTGCCATGGGACGGCCAGCCTCCTCGACGGGAAGGCCTTGCACAAGACGGGCGAAAGCCGGCTCGCCCAGCCTTCCTCTGGCGGTCTCTGTGTCACAAAAGGAGAGGTATGCAAAGCATGAAGCAGTCGGAACTGACGCACCTTGTCATTGTAGTCTTCGTGACCTAGGATGGGTAGGTTGGTCAGGTCCCCCTCCGCATGTCATCGTCCCACGTTGCTACGGCCGCGGCCTCCCTTGTCCCACCGGCGCGGCGAACGAGTGCGCTCTCGCCGATAGCTGTTGTCACTGGCTCGGCGATGCTCGCGACCGCGGCCGAAGTCATGCCCCCCTTCGTCGTCGTCGTCGTCTTCCCGGTCCCATCATCTCCCGCCACGCCGAGGGTGATCATTGCCATCCCTCCGCTGTCGGCCCTGGCGGCCGCGGCTAACTCGGTCTCCTCGGTCTTCCTCTTCCTCACCACTATCTGCCTCCGAGTCCCCGACGTTGGTGTCCCGAGAGCGACCAAAGCGCGCTGGGCGGCCATGGTGGTTCCTGCGGAAGTCACGCCCAGAGCGCCGACCATGGTCGGCGTCGTGGCTAAGGCTCTCCGAGTGTTCTGCGTCCTGCTCCCCCTGCTCGTCTTCTTGCTGCTTGCCTCCTAGGCGATCCCGGATCGAGCGCGGCGGCGGCGGGTGGTGCGGGAATTCGTCGAACGCCCTCCCGAGCACTTGATCGCCGTCAAGAACCCCGAGGTGCCACGGCGGCAATCGGCGTTTGGCAGGCTGGAAACCTTCCTGCTCTTCGAGATTGATCGTTGCTGCGGAGAAATCATGGATCTCCTCTATGTGAAAGATGACCGGGTGGTGCACTCCCCTTTGCCACCGTTCCGGCGTGCCGTCCGCCGCGAACGGGCCATCAACGCCGCTGTCTTCTGCCTGGCAATTGAAACTGAGCCAGACTCTCTTTGGAATCACACTAGGGTTATCTATCCAAGGCCATAGCACAATTGTCCTCGTGTCGCCCGATTCCACTGGATGCATCATGTCAATCTCAATCCTTTCAAGCGTGCATATGCGACCAATGACGCGCTCGGCGATGTCAGGCGCCCAAGCGTGCATAGGGACGTCGTCTAGACACAGCTTGACGCAGAATAGAAGAGCGACGCCGAGCGTGTTGTTTAGGCTTTGCCACTTGACAAAGTATAGCTCGATCCCGCGACGTTTGACGGATCCTCGCGCAAGGGCCTCCTCACAATGGCGCCGGTGTTGGAACTTCACCAGGAACACCTGGGGATGGTGGAGGGAGACTGCCACCTCGTCGCGATCGAGGCGGAATTCTTCGCGAAAGACTTGCTCGATGTCGGTCTGCTGCGTCGGTTGCGGTGTGCGTGCCGCTTAGGTCACCACCGCAGTCTTCCCCCAATCCCTGAGCTCTCCATCGATGGCAAAAGAAGTAGGGATGAAGACAGAGTCCTCTTCCGGCCGCGTTGCCTGGTCGCCGAGCTGGTACATGCTTGGTCACGCCGAGCTTGGAAGCAGCGCCAGCGGGTTCTCAGGCGGCAACGGTCGGGGTTGTGGCAGGGGTGGGAACTGGGGCGCAGCAGGGACGAAAGAAGCAGCTGCTCTGCGGGGGATAGTCTCTGGATTTATGGCCCTGCGATAGCGGCAGTGACGCACCCGGTGGCCAAACCGGCAGCAAAGAAGACAACGGACCGGGTCGCGGCACTGGGCGGCGCAGTGACCTCTGGCAAGGCAATTGAAGCACTTCCCTGCTACCTTCTCGCGGAAAAAGCTGAGGGAGAGTCGTCGCCGTGCTGCGCTGAGAGCGTCTTGTTGTCTTGAAGGCGGCCGGTGGGGAAGACTTGAATGTTGCGAGAGAGATCTGTCTTCGGGCGCGCCGCGTTTCCGGTCACGTTGGCCCTGCACACGAATCCATCCGCGATCTTCTTCTTTCTTATCAACGTGACGCCTGGGCGAGGTAGCATCGTAGGCGTCCTCATTTCTCCGCAGCGAATTTACACGCTGAGGTGGCCGGTAGCTATGCCGGACGGGCGACGTTAATGCCACAGCGCGGACTGGTTGTGGAGTTGGAGAATTTGAAATCCCGTGCGGCGCTGCCCTTGCCTCCTCTGCATAGGATCGATAGGCCCCATGGCCTACCAGATCTGAAGGACTTCGGTTGTTGGAGTGCCACTGTACATCGGAGCAGGCCAGCCCAGCGATCGCCGACGCTCTGGACCTTGCCGCGGCAAAGGGGGCCAAAGGTTGAGGCCGCGCGTGAGGAGGGTGTGGGGATGGCCAGGATGCAGCGAAGGGCAGATCTGAAGCGCGTGTTCCCGAGCGTGGAAAAGGATTTGGCTGTGGGCGCAGGCGCAACCGGTCGTACGCCGTCGACTTGGCCGTCGTCGCCACCGCCGCTGGCTGGAGCTGAGCCTGTCAGGAACTTACCGTTGGAGCCATCCCTTGACTCCTGCTCTTTGCTTCTTCTCGTCTGGACTATACTATCGGCAAACCAACCACACTGGGATCTGTTAAAGAGCAGTAGAAGCCTATTCTTGACTTCCAGCCTCCGTTGGTAAGGATAGAATCAAAACAATCTATACAACTATAAATACAAAAATAATAATGATGATGATTCTATCATTGGCCGCTACTATTTTTACATTTTAGTTTCTAATATTTTGATATTATGTATAAAAATATAGTTATCTACGATATATTATTATATATTTTCTTTTATCTATAGTAAAAACATGTGCATTTTTGCTAGGAAGAGAGGTCATTGAAATCGGCTAGCAGTAAGGGTTGCAAGAATAAAGTTCTAGTATAAGAGATTAAAGATCCTCACTAAGATCAAAGAACAAAGACCATAGTATCCCTCATTAAATAGTAATGAAAGGATAGTTAGGAGTAAAATGAGATAAAATGTAAATATTATGTGATTGATAAGGCAAGTAGTACTAGAGAATCTCTATATTTGAAATAAAATTTAAATCCCTGCTACCTAAATATTATGACATAGGGCATGTTTAGTTTGTTGCCACTTTTAACCTTAGCAAAATTTGGCATTAAGCAACAAACTAAACACACTTTAACCCTTTAACAAGTTTTGGTAGTTCTAGAAATTTTCTCGCTTAATACTTTATCAAAATTTGACAAAGACATCAAACCAACCAAAGTCAATGTAAAAAATTTTGGTAATATCAAAATGTGTCAAATTTTGGTATGATTTGGACAATAAAGTTAACAAGCCAGATACTCTGTTTTACTTGTCAGTTGTCAGCATTCACCACTTATCATCGATGTTTTTATGAATACTTGATACTTCTCGGCCCATATTATACAGTATAACAAACTTCCTATTTTGCTATTTTGTGCCCCATGCATGATGGATTAGTCGATCAACTTAAATTAGTACTCGTACGCGTGCAATCAGAAATATCTAAAGTGTTTGCTCCAAGAAAAAGATAATAAAATAGATCATAATACATTCTACGTGCGGGCATTTTGTTCATTTCATGACATTATACACATCACAGTATATACTCGTGTATCTCAATGGAGATTTTATTTCATGGTCCATGCATGCAATTAGAAATGAGTCTATATATGTCGCTGGGAATGGGTTGGGAACGTTACTCGGTATTTTTCTAGTTTTCTTTTTTTAATATGCAAAGTTGAAAGTTCTTATCTTTGTATTATTTTTTTCTTTTTTGAATGGGTGTGGTTGCGTACTGCGTATGACGTGAAGGACTAGTAGGGGCGGACGAACGACTCTCCTTCCAAAGTAATTAGAAGATGATTAGTTCTAGTTAGGGATAAAAACAGTTTGGAAAATTTCTGGTTTTCGAACGTGTTTCCTGAAATAAAAAGGATTGGTCGAGTTTTCTTTAAAACAGAAATGAATTCAACTTTGTTTTCTCAAAAATAGAAAGGCACTGTCCGTAAGAATTTTTTAAAACGAATTCAGAACTTTCTAGGAACGAATTTGGACTTTTTTAATGAAAAACGAATTAATTTTCATATACAACTGATTAGTTTGATTTATTCAATCAGTCTCCTCTACTTTAAATGTTCATATGTGTACAAGAGATATTTTTTTTGTCCGGTGCTTTAGATTTATTTTCTTTTGCTTAATGGTTATCTTTTATCAGGCTATGCCATGCTGCTTACAGTCAATATAGTTTTTGATTGTTTTAGTTCTCCTAAAAAAGTGCACAGCTAGTTAACAAACAAAATTGGAAATGGTGATATATTGTTTTAGAAAAAACAATGAGCTATACCTCCTTGTTAATTTGAGAAGCTTGGTTAGATCGTTTTCATACTCGGTTAAGTTGTTTTCATATTCATATAAATATTTAAATATTTGTTACCGTATTCGCTTCATATCTGTATCTGACAATATTCAATTTTGTTTTAGTATATAGGGTTTTCGATTTTGATTCTGATTAAAAATATAAAAATAAAAATAGTAGAACTGGTTTTCGTCCATTTTCATAATTAGTTCGAGTATCATTTATTTCTTTTTCAATCTTTTGACGTGAAATTTGTCGCGACACACGAAGACCCGAGAGATGTATTTAGCTCTATTGCAAGTCCTATCAATTAAGTTCAAGACGTGCCGTTAGTTTAATCCTACAACTAACAAGATAAAAATAGACCGATGATCAAGGAGCCGATCGATCAATAAGCCGATGAGATGTTGCGAGGCCAGCCGATATCGATGGAGTCGATCAATCGACTATAAGTTTGACGTATTATTCAAATAATCAGAAAAATAATGAGATTAATGTTATTATTGGCTAGAACCAAATTATGTATAATCATCAACATATATTTCTTTATCAAAGACAATTTTGATAAATCAGACTGAACCGAGACAGTATAAGATTAAAGTTGATAAAGAGAGATTTAATTAGTGAATATACGAATTCGAATATGAGCCAATTATAGCACTTAGAAATCATAACAAGATAATTCATCAGCTAGAACTCTGATGAAATATTGCATAAAAACCTATCGGCATAAAAACCTATCGGCATAGTAGAAATAAACTTACTAATAACAATCTAATAGATCGGATCTAACTAAGACAATATAAAATTTGAGATAATAAAAAAATCTATTTAGCCGATAGAACTATACAAATGTTATGGATATATCGGTCAATCTAAAACAACAATACGATTAGAGAAATATCAACTTAGTCAAAATGTCGGATCTAAACGAAAAAAATCCTAACTAAGCCAATACGACTCTAAACAGCGATACAGTTAAAGATAGAACTAATATATCATATAGGCAACCTTGCGTCAAGTTGAATAGAATATCAGACTTAATCGACAAAGTTCTAACTTATATTCTTTCTAGAGATCGAAATTAACATATGCAACCCCACTCGAAACTAAGACCTCGATGAGAGTAAGATGTATCGATGCGCCAAAAATAATTATATTGATATGTGAAGATATCCGGTATACATATTTACACTTTTGGATCGATATGATTGGACATGACACATGTTTCCTAAAGATTAAAAAAATACAATTATGATCGAACTCTAGATAAAGTTTTCTAAAGAAAAGTTACTAAATCATATCTAATTAATAGACAAAATTAAATTTTCATGCCATGATTTTTATGATTTTTTTGAACTCGATTTTTTCGGATAAACTTTTATCGGTGGATCAACTTCTTGAATTCACTGAATAATCGTACCAAATTCGTACCAAATTTTAGTATTAACTTAATCATGCTACTACTGTAAGCTAAAGAGAAGTCTTTGATTCCAAACATGTAAATAAAAAGGAGCATATCAACTTGGGATTAGGCATGCATCATGCATCAATGCATGCGCGGTACAGTCGATCTGATCCGTTGCAAGCCGCTCTCCGCGTGCCCGGAATGGGACGACGTGAGCCGCTTGGTTTCGAGCCAATTTGCAACCGTCGTCCACTATAGAAGGATGCGGGCAACATGCTGGCAGGCTGCACGCTACTAGGCGACACGAGACCTGCCAGTCGTAAGCTGCTGGCCTATCAAAGCGGAAGCCGGCGCGCGGCGAACCGCATGGTGTGGACGGCCGCGCCGGGAGGCAACCGTGCGTTGCGGACGACGGCGGCGGCGCTCCCCTCCCACTCCCCGCGCGCGAGCGCGAGGGCGAGGGCGAGGGCGATGGCAGCCTACGCCCAGAACCGTCTCGAAGCAGCCACGCGACGCATGTCCCCGTCCAAGCTGGCCGCGACGTCGACGCGAACCAGATCGGCGGGTCCCGTCCACCCTCGGCGAGGAGCCCTCGGGAGGCACCACCTGGCCGACCCGATCTCGCGTAGATACGACGGGCGTGCCACTGACGCGTGGGTCCCTTGGATGGGAGGGTCCACAGGACGAAGGGGTAGATGGCCCGGCACGGGTGACTTTTCGTCCGGCCTTATGATTGGCGATACCGCCCTCGCTGGACCCACCGGCTCCGTTTTGCTAGAGGTTATCGACCCAGATGGCAAGCTGGCGCCCCCTCGGCAACTGGGACGTGCCTACGAATAAGGACTTGTCACGTGCTACATCACAGCCGTCCATTCCGGCGAGGATGGATGATTGCCTGATTGCCCGAAGCACATGGAAGATCAGATGTGAATTGATCGTTCTGGTGCCGTTGGATCCTCCGTGCACTGACAAGATCTGGCAAATCGGTGCGGAAGCTCTGCTGTTTGTTTACCTCCAATCAAGATTTCGGGATAACTTCACATTTCGCGGCTAGAACGGTGAAAATGGATGATTTCTCGTTCGTGTGTACTAGTTACGGTGGACTCCGTAAAACACATTATGTGCCAACAAATTGCTCTAACAGATAAGTGCCAAACCATCCGTGTTATACTCATGAGCATTTATTAGTTTTCTTTTTAGTTAATTTTACAAAACTAAACATATTTTAACCATATTATCGCAAAACTTTGGATTTGATATATATAAAAACTACAAATTTAATATCAAATTTATCATAAAATTTATCGTAAAAATGCAACTTGTTAATAAATTTATCCCAGAGCTATAGCTTTACCGCAAGTTTAATCACAAAACTTCAATACTTATAATTTAAACATAACAATATTTTAGGGATTTAAATTCTAAAATATATTTTTATGATGGCTTTATTATTGATTGTTTCAGATGATATGTAGCTTTGTGATAAAATTAGTGTTAAATCTATAAAACAATTTTATGAGGAAAGTATTTTCTACATCTAGGTGCCATAACACTATACTTAGGTGTATGTATGCTGGTCTATAAAAATTTTATAAAATTTGACAAGAAAGATTATGATAATATAAGACATTACTATACAAACATGGACATGCAAGTCTAATTTGATCTATACATAAAGAAACAGAAATAACAAATTTTATCTGGTATGCATAGGTACTATTCATTGTCCGATTTTATTATTTTTGTTTCTTTAGTTTTAAATCAAATTTAGTCGTACATGTTTTTCTATAGAATTATATAATCCCAATTGATGCTTTTATTTTTTAAAAAAAATTTAAACTATTTAAGTTGCATGCAAATAAGAGGTGCCATGGCACCTAGGTGTAGAAAATCCTTGTTCTTTTATGATACACCGTCCTAAATTAATTTAGTTCTATGACAGTTGGTCAAAGTATGTCTAGTTTTACTAAATTTGTTTTTATTTTTAAGTAATCATGTATGTTCTCTCCTAAATTTGTGCACGGTATCGATCAAATAACCAAGAATTCTATTTCTAATTTCCAACAATCCTAAGCTTAACATGTGTGTTCGTATTTATGATTAATTATTTTTTTAATGGTATGTGATATACCCATGGACACATGGACAATGTGACGCTTGTGATACTATGTCAAGATGTATGGCCGCATTTTTTGGATGTGCTCAGAGGGTTAAGGAGTTTGTGCGTGCACTTATAGGTGAGAGTGTCCCGGTGTGTGCATGCGTGTGTGAGTGTGCGCATGCATCTATGCTTCAAGAAAAATCTAAACTTATACAGTTGAAAGTAAATAACATTTATAATGCATGTTTTGAGTTGTAATTTCAACAAAGAAATTATATAATTGTTTTTGAAGTAACATGCTGCTACTATGTAATATGAATAAAAATGTTCAATCAAAAGTTGTAACTACATTAAAATATCCTAATTAATCGAATGTTGAAAATGTATAAATTTTATTTGTGTATATAAAATAATTTTAATTTGAAATGATCAGGAGTTTATTCGTTAAATTTATTTTTTATTATATTTTGACTATTTTACTTTATGCAAGGAAACAACTTTCTCTTTCTACTTTTCAATGAAAATAGGTTTACCCTTACCACCCACGAGCGTAATTTTCATAAAACTACATATTTAATGCATTACATATTTAATGCATTGCATCGTAAAACTATGTATTTAGCGATAATTTATCAGAAAACTACAATAAGGCCAAGTATTATATAGCCATACATATTCAATTTTGAAGATTTAGAGCTCAACTCACTAACAGTACTACTATGTTGGAGGTATAAAGGTGGTAGTTTTGTAACCCTTCGTCTAAAATCTCTAGTTTTATAATAAATTTGACACTAAATCTTTAATTTTATGATAATTTAGTTAAAGTATATATAATTTTGTGAAATTTAATCTAAGAACAATGTTAGTCTTCATGTGTAAGTAAGGCCCACCACGAGGCGTGATAGGGCATTGTGTGTGGAAAGAGAGAATTGGTTAAAAATATATTAGTAAAATATGTCTCTTGCTTATCGTGTTAATAGCTAACTATATCGTAAGTCATATCTCTATATGCATCTTTAGATAATGTGGCACATACTTATCTATTAAATTTGCTATTAATGCTCTTAATCTGTACAGGACGACGATAAAAAACTGGATAAATTGAACTTATCTTGCTGCATGTACGTTTCACCCTCTCTAAGAAAATCTTGATAAGAACATAATAAATACCATGATATATATGCTATCATTAGAAATCCACAGGATAAGTTGAACTTACCTTGATTTATGTACATTTACTCCCTCCCCTCCCTAAAAAAATCCTGATACCAACATAATAAGTACCCGCACTATGCTATCTTTGGGATCTAATTAATCAATGTGAGATGACAACCCCATCAATCTATAATCTATAACTATCTATAAAGCAAAATAGTGTTTTCACCCAAAATTTGTTTTGCCCAGCTATTTTATAAAAAACCTTTTGAGTTTTTCCGAAATTAACCCATAGTCCGTCTGGCTATTTTTAAAAAAATCCAGTTAAAGAATAAAAATTAGTTATTTTGTAGAAAACCCCTTGAGTATTTATAAAATTAACCCGTAGTCCCAATACTGAAAAGAAAGGGAGGGCTTGGATTAAAAAAAGACCGCTTGCATCTCTCTCTTCTGTCCCCATCCGCGTCGCGTCTGTGTCCCTCCCTCCCGTCGTCGCTCGGAGCTCCCGCGCCACCGCCAGGACCTTCGCCCTCCGTCTGTTTCTCTCCTTACGTTGTCGTCTCGTTACAACGCATGGACATTTTACTAGTTAGTATAGGATGACAAATTGAGAGTCTAAACTGAACTTATCTTACTGCGCCCCCAAAATTCCCAGTGAAACCTGCATGCCATTGCCAGCAGCTCGCGGACACCATATGAGCTTCCAAATGGCCTCTCACTCTCTCTCGCGCTGATCTGCCTCTATAAATACCACGCAAGGCCTTCCCACGCCCACCACCATTCGAAAGATCCATCGAAGATTTTTCTCCTCCCTCTCTCCCTCTCCTCACAGCTCTCTCTCCCTCTCTCTCTCTCTCTCTCTCTCTCTCTCTCCCCTAGCAACAGCATATATAGCGCAAAGACAAGAACACACGACTAGCTAGCAAGAAGAAGACATCTGGTTCAGAACTCTCAGAACAGCTGTGGTGTCTAAGTGATCCTTAATTCTCCAGGGTCATTTGGATGGCAGCCTCCTTGGTCATCGTCATCTCCTTCATTTCTCTTGCTTTTATGTGCTATGTCCACTACACGAGCCGGCAGAGGAGGAAACTCCATGGCTACGGCCATGAGAAAGCCGTCAGGCTGCCTCCGGGCTCCATGGGTTGGCCTTACATCGGCGAGACCCTTCAGCTCTACTCCCAAGACCCCAACGTCTTCTTCGCCTCCAAACAGAAGAGGTTAGTTGCCAATTAACACAACCCAAACATGCTATTAATCTCTGCAACCTGAAAGCATGGACGCATGCTTTTGAAGGACAAGATGATGGCAAGATAATGCCAAGTTGCCAACACAAATACTACATGCCATAGTTGTGGGCTTGTAGCTTTTGGCGTTCTTGTTGATGTATGCCTTGTGTGTGCATGCAGGTACGGTGAGATCTTCAAGACGCACATTCTGGGTTGCCCGTGCGTGATGCTTGCGAGCCCGGAGGCGGCGCGGTTCGTTCTGGTGACGCAGGCGCACCTGTTCAAGCCGACGTACCCGCGGAGCAAGGAGCGGATGATCGGGCCGTCGGCGCTCTTCTTCCACCAGGGCGACTACCACCTCCGCCTTCGAAAGCTCGTCCAGGGCCCTCTCGGCCCCGACGCCCTGCGCGCGCTCGTGCCGGACGTCGAGGCCGCCGTCCGCTCCACGCTCGACTCCTGGGACGGCAACGTCGCCAGCACCTTCCACGCCATGAAGAGGGTAAGTAGAGCCAGCCAGAGCATGAAGAGGAATGTGTGCCGGAAAAGCAGTGCTGCTCGCCACGAGGATGACTGTAACATGTTTGTTTTTTTGTCCTTTCAGCTCTCGTTCGATGTGGGCATCGTGACCATCTTCGGCGGGCGGCTGGACGAGCGGCGGAAGGCGAAGCTGAGGCAGAACTACTCCATCGTGGAGAAGGGCTACAACTCCTTCCCCAACAGCTTCCCCGGGACGCTCTACTACAAGGCGATCCAGGTAAGCAGCAGAAGCCAGGCACTAGACGGCACGAGCAGTAGCATATTCTAGTGCCTTCCTCACGTCGTTCTTGTACGTCCTGTTTGCAGCAACAGTAGGTGATAACCGAGTTCGTTCTGCATCTTACTAAATCTGCAGGCGAGGCGGCGGCTGCACGGCGTGCTGAGCGACATCATGCGGGAGCGGCGGGAGCGGGGCGAGCCGGGCGGCGACCTCCTCGGCTGCCTCATGCAGTCGCGGGCGGGCGACGACGGCGCGCTCCTCACCGACGAGCAGGTCGCCGACAACATCATCGGCGTGCTGTTCGCGGCGCAGGACACGACGGCCAGCGCGCTCACCTGGATCGTCAAGTACCTCCACGACCACCCCAAGCTGCTCGAGGCCGTCAGGGCGGAGCAGGCGGCAATCCGCGCCGCCAACAACGGCGGCCGGCTGCCGCTGACGTGGCCGCAGACGCGGAGCATGGCCCTAACACACAAGGTACGTATTCGTCCGTACTTAACTGCGTATGCGCGAAAATACATCCATTTCCCGATTATTCATTCGATCCCCGTGTATTTTTGCGGTTAAATTACTGACGGCGCCATCTGTTAATTCCTTTGTTGCCATCGCCCCATCCGTCGGTTCAGGTGATTTTGGAGAGCTTAAGGATGGCCAGCATCATCTCGTTCACGTTCAGGGAGGCCGTGGCTGACGTGGAGTACAAAGGTACGCACGTGCGCAGGTCTACGCTACAACGTGGCCGCAGGGGAGCCTCTGCTACTCCATGCATTGTGTGAAAAAACCGTGAAGTTTTTATTTATTTATTTATTGCTTGCTGATGGAACCGTGTATTTTTCCTTGGCGTGTAGGGTTCCTTATCCCCAAGGGATGGAAGGTGATGCCGCTCTTCAGGAACATCCATCATAACCTGGACTACTTCCAGGATCCACAGAAGTTCGACCCTTCTAGATTCAAGGTATGGGCCTCGATCGGTAACACTATTAATTCCTTTAGATAGCATTAAATTCCCTCCTCAATATTGTTAATAGTCAGCTCTTTGTAATATTGTTTGTGGAATGAAATAATAATAAGACATAGTAGTAATACTTCAGGTGTGAATGGGTAGTATTCAGTTTCAGAAATAATTTCGACCATCTTTTTTGTGAATGAACCTTTCTCTTGTCAGAACACGTAAGAGAGGAGTAGCTAATATGCAACAATGCACCACTAGTTTTCGCTGCTCCGTAACCATTGGACAAGCTTAGCCCACAAATACGCCAGAATTCACACTCAGATCAGATGTATACCATGGAAATCCAACCAACCATTAATTAATTTGCTGCTAAGTCAAACCCTTATCTAGAACATTTGTAAATGACTTAAATTATCTTCGCATAGCAGCCGCAGCAAATACTAGTGGTGCTACCTATCTGCAGATAGATAGAGCCTCAAAACTGAAGTACCACGAGTGAAACTTCTTTTTTCTGGTTGTGTGTGGAACAATATCTATGCAGGTGTCGCCGAGGCCGAACACCTTCATGCCATTCGGGAACGGCGTGCACGCGTGCCCCGGGAACGAGCTGGCCAAGCTCGAGATGCTCGTCCTCATCCACCACCTGGTCACCGGCTACAGGTGCGTGCCTCTCCACACAGATTCGCCATATATTCTCCGCTTGTCGTTGTGGACCAGACCGGGCCATGGCTGCTGCCACTCCATTGGCCCCTTCCTCTCCCAGCTGCCAGATTCCGCATACACATACCACTCTGCTACATGCATGCTCCAACCTGTGGGGTCATTTACTGCTCAGATCGCACAGCGCCTACTTAGCATCCTAGTACCACATGAGCAGTCACATGCATGTCATTGGAGTCAAGATAGAGCAAGTTTTATATAGTGAAGATGAATCTTCTTTAATTTCATATCATCTATTCGTAATTAAAAGATAACAAGCACAATATATTGTCTCTAATACATAAACCCTAATACTTTTTATTAGTTTACTCTCACATTATCTTGCAGGGTGGCTTATCCTTTCTCTCAATTTTTCTTCTCCGCCTCACTATCTAATTCTATATGATAAATTTAAAGGCAGCATCTAATGACTTATAATACTCTTAGTTTCTCAAATTTCGTTGTGGAATGGCGTGCTGACTGACCTGCGCGTTCTTGATTTGCAGATGGGAGATTGTTGGTTCCAGCGACGAGGTTGAGTACAGCCCATTCCCTGTGCCCAAGCATGGCCTGCTCGCGAAATTATGGAGTGATGATAGTGTCAGTGTGGAGACAGATGGTTACCAGAATGGTGATAATGACGACAATGGCGTAGAAATAGTTCGATCAGGCGTTTAATGTATATAAGCTAGCTAGAGAGATATTTTTCTGTCTTTCATTGCCCTTCTATCTCCTCAAGGGAAGTCCGGGGAGAAGAAATGGTGTGTTCTTTTTTCTTAACTTGATCATAAGATGGTAATGATGATGAAAATGGGTTCTCGGAGGAAAAACGAGTAAAATGTGTAATACCATCGACATTGACCCAAACTAAATGGCTTAGCAGTTAATGCTGCTGCATTTTGGCTCCTTTCATACCACCATTCCACCGGCACCAAGGCACCAACGCGTGTTGCCATGTTTCCCCGTACACCTGGGTGCAGACACCGGTTTCAGGCCGGGCTTTAAAAAACCGAAGTATACTATCCACGCAAGCCGAGACCCCGAAATCATATGCCCTGTTTGGATCCAAGGGTTAGAGTTAGAATAAGTTAGATTGAGCTAATCTAACCTAAAAGTAGCAAACGGGAGAGTTAGAGTTAGATTTTTGCATCTAACCCATCCCAAAAAACTATCTCCTCCAAGTAGTGATTATTTGGGTTAGTTTGGAGAGAGAAAGAGAGGAAGGGAGAAAGCCAGCCAATGGGGAAGAGAGAGAGGGGGAGCCATTATTAATCTAACCAAGCATTTAAACACCCTTTAGGTTAGAGTTAGTTCAATACTAGTTCAGAGTTAGAAACTGTCGAAACTTGGTTTCGGCAATATGATTTCTGGGGTCGCAATCGAGATCGCCAAGCACAATGGGTTAAAAGAAGAAGAAGATTTAGACAGGTTCAGGCCCTCTCGTGAGGTAAAACCCTACTCCTGTTTCGGTGGATTCGATCCGCCGAGTGTCTTTATTGATCTCACGATCTAAAGCTGAAGGCTAAAAGTTCATCTAGAATTTGATCTAGTCTAAGATATCCCTCAAGGGACGCCCCCTACCCTCCTTATATAGTCTTGGGAGGAGGGCTTACAGATCGGAAACCCTATCTTACTCTAAGTTGGTTTCCTCAATCTTACCAAACCGTGACTATAGGCCGATTGCCTTATCTCTATCGGCAATCGTAACACCCAAGTCAAGTTCGACTTACAGATATAGCAGGCGCAATCTATCCCTACCTCCAGTCGAATAAGCTTGCCATGTAGATACCCGATTGCCACAATCTCCACAGTAGCCCTCGAGTCCTTTTCAGTCGACGAGTCAACTCAGCTTCAAACCAAAGCAGCACTCAGCCAAAAAATCTCTTTGACCGAGTGCTTTTGGCGCCGAGTGATTCCATCATCTCTGCTGAATCTTCCGAGTGGCTCCAAAGGCTGTGAAGGGCTGGAAAAATATATATAAAAATTCTCAAAAATAAATATCTCTAGGTGCATCTCCGATGCACCTAATTAAATGTAGCCCCGACTATGTGGTTAGTCAAAAACAGACTAAGCATATAGTCAAGAACTATAAAAGATCATTCTCATGTAGATGCCTAGCTCATGCTAAAGCAATCATTGAAATCTCATTACTCGGCAAGTTCATACTTATCCGAGTGAATTTGCCCGAGTCATCTCAGAACAAATAATTCAATCAACCCACATGGGTGAAAAGCACTCGGTAAGCTCATGCTTATCCGAGTGGATCGTCCAGTAATCCGGAACAAATATTTCAATCATCCTCATGGGAAACAAGTTCTTTCAATCATATGAAAAATATGACCAAATTATTAAATAGCTTATGCCATAATCTTGGTCTCAATCTATAAAGATCTTCACCAAGGTGGAAAAACAAACAGCATTGGTAAGGTTACCTGACCAAATGCCAAAAAACCAAACAGCTCTTGTCATCAAGGTAGCTATAAAAACTTAGCTATCGGTCACCTTCCAAGTTGCATCGTGCCAGCTTCTCATGAAGTCAAGCAAACCGCGGCATGAAAGGATTTTTTAAAGGTATAGGGCACTCGGACACGCGCATATTGCCAGAGCAAATCTGCTTAAGCTCATCCGCTTAAGTCCCTAAGGACACGCATCGGACCACACCTTAGCTGGGCCGTAGATTTTCTTATGGGCTCGGCCCAATTACCAGAAAACCTAACGCAACCCTCAAATCTTTCTATAAAGATGCGAGGTCGTCCCCGCCTCTTCGTCTTCCAAAAGATTTCCCTTTTCGCAGCACTGTTCACCAGTTCACTGCGGAGAACCCTAGACTCGCGCGCTCCCAAATCCATCCATCCAGGAACTCGCTCTCTACAATAACCAGCCTCCATAGCCAAATCTCCCACGTTCCCTTGTCAAAAATCCGACCTTTTCCGGCCGGATCCACTTCCCATCAACTCACTCTCATGGCGGAGGAAAAGAGGATTCCGTTCGACCAATGGGCCGCTTCGGATGTGAGGGAATCCACCCTCAAGGAGATGGTGAAGCACGGCGTGCTTCCGCCAAAGGAACTCGTGGGGTGGCGCCCGACGGCGGGGGAGGGCTTCCCGACCCCAAACACCGGTGAGCTCGTCGTTTTCACTTCCTTTTCTATTGCGGGTTCAGCCTTCCCACCTCCGAGTTCTTCCGGGGCACGGATTACTATGGGCTTCATCTCTACCATCGAACCCCAACTCAATGCTTCACATAGCTCTCTTCATTCATGTATGTGAAGCCTTCCTTGGCATCCTCCCCCACTTCCAACTCTTCCGACGCATGTTCTATCTCAAACCACATCCGAACAAGGACCACCCTTGCGTCGTTGGCGGGCGGGTTTCCGCTCCGCGGATCTCTCCGCAAAGATTACTTCTCTCTCCCTCTAAAATCTTCCAACAAGGGATGGCACGCGGGCTGGTTCTACATTAACAATCTCGAACCCGGCACGCCGGCCTTCGTCGGTCTTCCCCTGTCCCCAGGCCATCTTGGAGCACCGTCCCCGTAGCCCAAGATTGGGGACGAGGCCAACGTGCTGCTCGCGAAGATCCCGGCAATGAAACGAGAGAGGTCTTCGCGGGAACGGATCACTCGGCACTTCATCGAGTGCCGGCGGCGCCGATCAAGGAACGGCAAAACCGGCCTTCGAGTATGAAGGCGGAACGGACTCCAATCGGGAAGATCCAGATCCACTCAAGTACGAGATCCTGAAGATCCGGATGTACAAACTCTTCTCGTGCAGGATTGCGGTTGAGCGGGCCCTCATTCGCAGTTCTTCCCTTCGGCATCCACCGACCTCCTCCTCCGGTAAGCCGACTGGTTGCTTCATAGTATCTTTCAATCTTGACATCTTGTCTCTTAACATTGTACTTTCTTTCTTCTGCAGGAAAACGCCTCTATCACCTTCAAGCCATACAAGGTGTCCCACGACGACGCGCCGCATCGCCCCGCCAAGAAGCCGGGCGGGATCAAGATCCAAAGCGACCCGGTCGGGAAACGAGCGGCGCGAGTGAAGACTCGAACAAGCGTGCGAGCAAGAGGAGGCTGATTATAGAGGACTCGGATGACGACGTCCGGCTCCTCCCACCGAGACCCCACCTTTGAGACGATCGCCGCGGACGGCGCCAGAAGATCCGCCGGTCATCCAGTACGCTCCGAAACCGAAGTCTGAACTCTTTTGTTGAAAACTTCTCTTTATCTTTACCCTTGCTGTATTCACTTTCGCAGGAGGCCCGGGATATAGATCCTGCCGGGGGAATGAAAAATCGACCCCAACCGCTGCTCCCGAGGTGCCGAGGCCAGCAGAGCCAAAGCCCCAGAGCCCACAACCGAGTGCGAGTGCTCCGGGGAAACAACCTTCACCCCCGAAGAAGGATGCCCCAGGAAGGAGCCCGGCCGCCGGTCGGGATATCCCGCGAAAACCGATCGTAGTAGGAAACAGAGGCCACGGCTCAAGCGCCCCGGCCAGGGTCACTCGGCGCGGAGCCAGAAAAAGGAGGCCAGCCGAGCCGCTCAACCTAAGCAAGCGGCCGCCGAGACCGGTGAGATTTGCTTCGAAGTACTCTTTCGCTCTTTAGCTTGAATCTTTCAATTCCTCATTTGCCCTCCTCGTTTGCCGCCACGGTAGAAGAGATCCCGGTTGCGATCCTCGAAACACGGGTTCCCGATTAGAATCGAGTGGCGGGACTCGGAAGGCGAGAGGCGGGCATCATCCTAGACCGGCAAGCCGAAAAGATGAAAGGGATGCCCTTGTCGAGACGAACGAGGCGACAGGCGCTCAACGTAAGCCTTCGTCTTTCTCTTAAATTATATTATCATTATCTTTCAATCGGTCACTCTTCTGTCATTGCGCGCAGAAGGAATATTGCCGCTCTATGGCAAAATCTGAGGTGCTGGAGAAGTTGGTTCCCCACCTGAACTCCTTAGAGGACGTTCAGCGACAGTTGAAGGCCACTCGGGAGGAGGCCGCGTCAAGGGAGGCGGCTTTAAGGAGGGAGATCGCAGAACTTCGGGAGGCGAATCTCGACCTCCGAGGATCAATCAGGAGTAAGCCCGCCTCTCCAAGTTTCTTCATGATTCTCATGTTGATCTCGGCTGTTGACGATCTTCTTTTGTTGTAGAAAATTCTTCGGAGGTCCACTCGCTTCAAGTCCAGCTAGAAGCGGTCAGCCTTGACAAGGCCGAGATGGAGGCCGAGTTTGAAGGTAATCTTCTTTGAAGTAAAATTTCTTGTGCTGCTTTATTTCCGAGTGCTTTGAATGATCAGGGACTTTTGGCGCTTACAAGGTAAAGCCCGAGCCCAATACGACGTCTTGCTTGGGCGGATCAAACGAAGCGACGAGATACGGGAAGAGGTCGCCAATGCCGCCATGCCGATCTTGCTGTCCTTGTTCGACCAAGGAGTTGGGACCAGTTCGCTGGAGCCGATCAAAATATTTGACAAGCTGCGGCTGGCTCCCGACCGATATCGCGATATCACCGAAGCGGCCGGCATGGGGGATGGTCGGCTCTTGCACAGACCAAGTCCCTTTACCCCAGTGGATATCCACTCGGTCGGAGAAAACTTTCTTGATGGAACGACGGACGAGCGAGGCCTTGGAGATGCTAAGTGAGGCGCAGGAAGCAACGAAGAAAATATCCCTTGATGTAGCGAAGAACTTCAAGATTTAATTTGTCTTTCTGACTTTGTCTTGTAGATGTCGCATATCCGTAACATTCTAATGTAAAACTTGTGATACTTTTAGTTTATTTATGTTAATGCCTTGATTCGAGCTTTTGCGTGAAATTTCTTAAGTAGTTTTCGTCTGGCTGTCATCAAGCCTAGGCTCGATTAGGTCATCGGAAAACTCTCAGTCCTTAGACACTGAGCTCGAGTCGAAGGACATTAAACAATGATAAACCAAATTATGCACAAAAGTTGATGAGGAAAACTTGAGCTTTATTGACATGTGCACAGCCCCCGACTGCTAACTCAAGAAGTCATCTTACTTGAGGTTGGCAGTCAAGGAAAACATGAGGCCTTAGCCGAACTAAGCATAAAATCGTTGAAGATGCTCGATGTTCCAGGAGTTTTCCACCATAGACCCGTCTTCGCACTTTAGCCGGTATGCACCGGGTCGAGTCACTTCAGCGATTATGTATGGTCCTTCCCATAAGGGAGATAACTTGTGTCGGTCTTTGGTGGTCTGGATCTTGCGTAGGACCAGGTCGCCAACAATGAAAGCTCGTGCTCGCACGTTGCGACTGTGGTATCTTCTAAGCCCTTGAAGGTATTTGGCCGACTGGATGAGGGCTGCCTCACGGGCCTTTTCCAATCGAGTGAGGTCATCCACTCGGTCGGGATGGTAGCGTTCATCGTTGAAGGCTGCGAACCCGGAGGGACTCATATTCCATCTCGTTTGGCAACATGGCTTGCGCCATAGACCAAAAAGAAAGGAGTTTGGCCGGTAGCCCGACTGGGTGTGGTTCGCAGCGACCATAAAACCGAGGGTAGTTCTTGGACCCACTTGCCAGCGTAAGGGTTTAGGCGGTCGAAAACGCGAGTCTTGATGTCTTGAAGGACCATGCCGTTGGCTCGCTCGACTTGTCCGTTGCTTTTGGGGTGAGCTACTGATGCGTAGCAAACCTTGATTCCGAAGTCTTCGCTGAATTCCTTGAAGATGCCTCCTGTGAATTGAGTCCCATTATCAGTTATGATTCTGTTTGGGACGCCGAAGCGGTGCACAATGTTGAGGAAAAAGTCTCGTGCTTTGTCAGCAGTAATTGTGGCGACCGGTTTGGCCTCAATCCACTTGGAGAACTTGTCGATTGCGACGAAGAGGTGTGTGAATCCTCCTGGAGCTTTTTGAAAGGGCCAACCATGTCCACCCCATACCGCGAACGGCCGGGAAAGTGGGATTGTTTGAAGCTCTGGCGGGACATGGCTTTGTCGGGCGAAAAACTGGCAGCCTTCGCAGGTTCGTACGACTTTATCCGCGTCGGAGACCACGGTAAGCCAGAAGAAACCTTGCCTGTAAGCTTTGCCGACTAGAGT
This sequence comes from Oryza australiensis, assembly GCA_019925245.2. Lineage (NCBI taxonomy): Eukaryota > Viridiplantae > Streptophyta > Magnoliopsida > Poales > Poaceae > Oryza > Oryza australiensis. Next base: position 3,321,070 of record JAIFGZ020000478.1, read on the forward strand.
GCGTCGCGCGTGGCTTCCGCATATGCCCGAGTGGATGTCTTGGAGCAATGTTTCCCTTCTTCGGGTGTGATGCACCTCATTAGAATTCCGGAGGGGCTTCTCTTGTATAGATCGGAGTCAACCATGACGTATGCTTGGCAACGACGCCGGACGCGTTACGCTTCATCCGGTCATCCAGCGGCTCTTCTTTGGGTTAAGAATTTTATGAGCGGCGTCCTCCGGTCGGTATCGGTCATGGCGACTTCGTTCGTGGTTTGCTCGGTGAGAGTTGTCTTTGCCGTGATGGTAGGTTCGTAGAGATGTTCGACAACGACGTCTGTTGGGGCGGCTTCGCGCTTAGACCCGAACTGTGCCAGCTCATCGGCGGCTTCGTTGTTATGTCTCAGGACATGTGAGAGTTCGAGCCCGTCAAACTTGTCCTCAAGCTTGCGGACCTCTTGCCGTAGGCCTCCATTGTGTCGTTTAGGCGGGACCAGTCCTTCATCACCGATTGACGACCGTGGGAGTCGCCTTTCACAATAAGCCGACGTATCCCAGTGAAAGCTGAGGCGCATCCATGTAGAAGAGCTTCGTACTCGGCAACGTTGTGTGAGGCAGAGAAGTGGAGATGAAGGACATATCTTAGCCTTTCCCGGTTGGGAAATCGCACAACTCCTGCGCCCAAGCCGGTGATCCTCTTGGATCCGTCGAAGTGCATGGTCCGGTGTTGGAGGTCTTCCCGAGGCACATTCTCTTCTTTGTTCATCCACTCGGCCGGGAAGTCCGCCAAGGCTTGTGACTTTATGGACGTCCTTGCCTTAAAAGTTAAGTCCAGCGGCATCGGCTCTAGGGCCCACTTGGCGATGCGTCGGTTGCCTCGCGGTTGTGGATGACATCGCCGAGTGGGAAAGAGGTGACGACGGTGACCGAGTGACCCTAAAAATAGTGTGCCAATTTTCTCGCGGTTATTAGAACACCATAGAGCAATTTTTGTACGAGGGTAGCGAACTTTGGCTCCCCGATGCTTCGCTAACAAAGTAGATTGGCCTTTGAATCTTCGAGTTCGTCCTTCCTCTTCGCGTTCGACCACAAGGACCGTGCTGACCACTTGGTGAGTGGTGAGGCGTACGGCGAGCGAGAGGTTCTGGGGCGAGGCGAGGCCGGGACGGGTGGTGTGGTAAGGAACTCTTTGAAATCCTCAAAGGCTTGGTTGGCTTCCGCGGTCCACTGGAAGTCGTCTGTCTTCTTTAGCAGTCTGAAGAAGGGCATGCCTCGTTCGCCGAGTCGAGATATGAAACGGCTTAGCGCCGCCATGCAGCCAGTGAGCTTTTGGACGCCTTTACGGTTACTCGGGGTTTCATGTTTAAGATGGCGTTGATCTTCTCGGATTTGCTTCAATGCCGCGATGTGACACCATGAAGCCAGAAGCGGTTGCACGATGGAACACCGAAAGTGCACTTCTCGGGTTTAACTTCATTAAAGCCCGGATGTTTGTGAAGGTTTCTTCTAAGTCGGCGATCAGGTCTTCTTTCTGTTTGGTCTTGATGACAACATCGTCGACATAAGCTTCAACGTTCTTGCCGATCTGCGTCTGGAAACATCTTTGGATCATGCTTTGGTATGTGGCTCCGGCGTTCTTCAGGCCAAAAGGCATGGTGATGTAGCAGATAGGCCCCGAATGGCGTGATGAACGATGTCTTTAGGCGGTCGGATTCTTTTAAGCGATCGATGATAGCCCGAGTAACGATCCGAAACTCGGGAGTTGACAGTGATGTTGAGTCAACGACTTGGTCGATGCGAGGCAGCCGAACGGATCTTTGGGGCGAGGCTTTGTTGAGGTCGGTATAGTCAACGCACATGCGCCATTGCCCGTCTTCTTGCGGACCAGACTGGGTTGGCTAACCGTCGGGATGGAGAACTTCTTTAATGAAGCCGGCGCCAAGAGTTTTGCGAGTTCTTCTTTGATTGCGTCTTTTCGATCCTGTGCGAATCTGCGTAATCGTTGTTTTATCGGCTTGGCGTCATCTTTGACGTTCAAAGAGTGCTCGATCACCTCCTAGGAATTCCGGGCATATCGGATGGTTTCCAAGCAAAAACATCTTTATTATTTTGGAGGAAGGTGACGAGCGCACTTTCCTATTTGGGATCTAAGTCGGCGCCGATTATAGCGGTTTCGAGGATCCGACGGATCAAGGGAGATCTTCTTGGTCTTGGCGTCGTCGGATCCCGATTTGGCTATCTTCTTGCGGGGACTTCGCCCTCTCGCCGAAGTTGATGCAGCCAATCGGACTTCTTGTTGGCCACGTAATCTCTCGCGAGATTGGGCCATGTCGCGGCTCTCCTTATCGCGGTGAAGGCTTGCTTCACGTCGCTGCGAAGAGTGATGACGCCGTTGGGACCGGCATCTTCATGCAAAGGTAGGTGTAGTGAGGGATCGCCATGAACTTGGCAAGCGCAGCCTTCCGATGATGGCGTGATAAGTGTTTCGAAGTCGGCCACCTCAAAGGTGACGTTCTGTTCGGAAGTTCTCTCGGGCTCCGAAGGTGATGGGAGGGAGATATGCCCAGTGGTGTTGAAGATAGCCACGGGATGACTCCGTGGAAGGAGGCTGAGCTTGCCTTTAGTTGGGCCCTCGGGATGCATCTCATCCATGGTCTTGGCAAATAGGATGTTGAGGGCGCGCCCCATCGATGAGGACGCGCTTAAGCGATGTTGCGGACCACGGGGTCCGGGACGAGTGGATAGCGCCCGGGTGAACCACTCGGTCGGGATGATCCGAGCGGTCAAAAGTGATGGTCACTTCCGACCATCACGAGATATTGAGGGACTTCGGGTTGAGCCGCGTTGACCTCCCGGTCGGTTAGCTTGTTTCCTCTTGGACTCATAGGCTAGCGGACCTCCGAAGATGTGGTTGAGCTCCCCCACTGGGTCTTGGAAAGGTTCGGCACTTTCAGCCGCGTTGTTTTTCTTGGCGCCTGAAGGGCCAGCCTCGTCAGCCGGCTTCTTGTTGAGCTGCGCCGCGTATTGTTCGGCGAACTGCTTGTAGATGAAGCAGTCCTTCGCCGCGTGCTTATGATTCGGATGGTGGGTGCACTGGGCATTCATGATGGCGTCGTAGGCGGCGACTCGGGGACGGCGTTGAGTGTTGGAGGTTGCGACGACTAGGTCGTCAGATCGGCGCTTGCGATCTTTTTGGCATTGGTTGCCGTTGTTGCCGCCATCCTTCTTAGGGTTACGGTTTCCTCCCGCTTTCTTGTCCTCCCTTCTGTCGGGCCGGTCTTGACGGGCGGCCTTGATGGCGTCATTGGATTTGGCGTATGAGTTCGTCGTCTCAAACATTTGCTTCACCGTCTTCGGTGGTTTGCGCCGAACTTCCCGATGAGCGGCTCATCACGGACTCCCTTCGGAAGGCGCGATGATGATGTCGTCGGTGATATTCGGGATCTTGTTGCGTTTCTCGGAGAAATGACGGATGTAATCCTTCGGGGGCTCGTCCGGCTCGGATGACGTTGTAAAGGTCAAAGTGTGTGCCGGGCCTCTCGAAGGTACCTTGGAAGTTGGCGATGAAGTGATCCTCGGCTCGCTCCACGGCCGATTGAGCCTCTTGGCAGGCTCGTGAGCCAATTTCGGGCTGAGTTTGCGAGGGCCACGGGCGGGTAATTGGCCATGGCTTTGTTGTCGCCACTGCGGCTCGGATGGCAAGGGTGTATACGGTTAGCCAAGATTCGGGGTCGGTCTTGCCATCGTACCTTTCAATCCCTGTAGGCTTAAAGCCACTCGGCCGGTGCACTCGGCGGAGCTCCCGAGTGAAGGCGGTACTCCGTCGTCGCCGCTATCGGGTGATCCCCTCCGATCTTCCCGAGTGCGTCGGTCGCGCTCTGGTAGCGGCGATTGAGGACCTCCCGCAGATCACTCGGCGGGGTCTTCGGTTGGCTGGTTGGGTAGCTGGGCTGTTGCGGCGGACTCGGTGGTGGACGGGTGGACGTCCATGTCGTTTGTCGCGGGAGTCGGCCGTCTGCTCCTGGTACTTCGGCGTGGACTCGCGAGGTGGGCCTCTTGGCACTGGTCGTCGACCGTCCGGCTCGGGCCTCTTATAGTCTCGACCTTAGAGGTGGAAGCCGGCTCTTGTCGGCGTTTCGACCACGGATTCGGTCGGTCTTCGTGCCGAAGTGGTGGGATGGCCGTTCGCGGTGGCGGCGACGATGGTCTTGATCTTGTCGAGTATTGGAGTCACGTCGGCGGAGCCGTCTCTATGACGGTGTCCAAGAGCGTGAGTGCGGCGACAGCGTTCTGCTGTGACGTCTGAAAGATATTGGTGTTGCGGACCCGTGTTTGGAGTATGGCCTCCTGGGCAGATCGTCCGGCTGCACGTAGGTCCTGCTTCCTCTTGTCAGCCTCATCCTTGCGTTGTTTCTCCTCTTCGGCCGTCTTGCGCTCGAGCTCCACCCTGACTCGTTCTTCTTCAGCAAGCCTTCTGGCCATGGCTGAGTCGAACTCGTCCGACTCGGCCATGAGGACGTCGAAGCACTTCGGCTCGTAGTCCATGCGGCAGTCGGAGTTGTCGGCCTTGTCAGAAGGGATGCCGTAGAGGTTGTCGAAGCCGGCGGAGCTGATGTATCCGTTGAGCTCCGAAGATGAGCAGGAGCCGAATGACGGGAGGATGACGGCAACCTCCCTTGATCCTGGGTAACCCGGATCTGGATCGTTCCAGTCCGAGTCAGAGCTTGGGGGAGTAGGCTCCTCCGAGTGGATCACCGCCGACTTGGGGAGAGAAGTTTGCTGAAAATCTTGGCGACGTTTGGTAACCCAAACGGCACCGAGAGGTCTTCATCTGAGTAGATCGCTTCCGTCGGGGAGGCGAGAAGATTGGCGCAGATTTCGGTGGTATTCGGTAATCCGAATGGTGCCGAGCGAAGTCCGTCGTCGGAGAAAGTAGATTGCATCTTGGTCTTCAAGATGTCGTTGTAGATCTCGGCGCTATTGGGGAGCCCGAACGGTACCGAGTGGGTCTTTTCTTCCGACTGGTTTGAGTCCGAGTCGAAGGAGGAGTCGTTGAAGAAGTTGGCGGCGAAGTCGCCGAATCCTGAAGGAGATCCCATCACGCTTGTCGGCGAGATTGTTGAAGAAGTCTCGACGCGCGGCCCCCTACCTAGGCGCGCCAACTGCCGAAACTTGGTTTCGGCAATATGATTTCTGGGGTCGCAATCGAGATCGCCAAGCACAATGGGTTAAAAGAAGAAGAAGATTTAGACAGGTTCAGGCCCTCTCGTGAGGTAAAACCCTACTCCTGTTTTGGTGGATTCGATCCGCCGAGTGTCTTTATTGATCTCACGATCTAAAGCTGAAGGCTAAAAGTTCATCTAGAATCTGATCTAGTCTAAGATATCCCTCAAGGGACGCCCCCTACCCCCCTTATATAGTCTTGAGAGGAGGGCTTACAGATCAGAAACCCTATCTTACTCTAAGTTGGTTTCCTCAATCTTACCAAACCGTGACTATAGGCCGATTGCCTTATCTCTATCGGCAATCGTAACACCCAAATCAAGTTCGGCTTACAGATATGGCAGGCGCAATCTATCCCTACCTCCAGTCGGATAAGCTTGTCATGTAGATACCCGATTGCCACAATCTCCACAGAAACTAACTCTAACCTCTAACCGAGTTAGAGGAGCCAAACAGGCCCATAGTAGGCTCACACAAGGAGTTATTGCCGTAATCCTCCCGATCGCTCGGACAAAGCAGCTCGTACCCAGGTGTTGGTGGAGTAAGAGCATCTTCAACAGATTAGTCATTTTTTTACTTTTTAAATAATCATTTGGTCAGTTTGATAAAATTTTAAAGAGTAAAATTTATCTTTTGTTGCAACATCATCTCTACCTTCACTCTCCATATAACTGTGGGATCCACATATAAGTGTATTTCTCTTCCTTCCTCCCCTGCTCCTCTGCACAGCGACGATAAGGACAGGCGCTCGGGCGGGCGAGGAGCAGCGCGGCGGGCGGACGGCCGGGCGAGAGCGCGGCCTCACGGGCGAGGGCGGGCGGCGGGCGAGGCCGCGTGGCTGCTCGTGGCGCGGCACGGCCGCTCGTGCCCGGCGACGACGCTTGGTGTGCAAGGGCCTGCTCTGTCTCGGCTTCAGGCATGGGGATTGGCATGAGGCCCATCATTAGCCAGCCAAATAGAGTGATCAAATTTGGTCAGGGAGAAGGTGAGTTTGACCAAGTTGGAGAGACTGTTGGAGCACGTTTTTTGGATAGATTAGCCAAAATTTAACTTGAAAAGCCTATTGGAAAGGTTGTTAGAGTTGCTCTAACTCCTAGGGCTAACTACGATTAGTCACGCATAACAACGTTTCGTTCGGTGCCCTTGTTTTTTTAATGTGTTTATTATAGTCTCTTTCGGTTGTAATCTTATTTTTTTTATTATATAAATATGAAAACTCTCACTGTGTCGTGCGATCATTTAAAAAACAGCTCGTACCGCTGCACGCAAGGCGCAGTCTGCATGTGATGCAACGGATTAATAGGCGAAGGGGAACAAGCCAGGCCGTTGGATGGTTCCCAACTCTCTGGTAAGGGTGAAAACAGATCGAATATCGTCGGAAATTAGCTATACCGTATTTGTATTCATATTTTTTTAGAATCAAATTCGGAATCAGAAACCTCGGATACGAAAATGGAGACAAATACTATCGGAAACAAATACGAAACGGATACGAATCGAAACAAATACGGTAACGGATATTGATCAGAATATTAAACCCTCTCAAACTAATCAATATTTATAATTTTTCAGCTAAGAAACACATATAATAAATTTTAAATATTCATATCAACATTGTTTTACTAATTTCACGACCATATCATCTTTCATATTAAATATCATTATAAATCAAGCATAGTAATTTTAGACATCCATAATAAAAATAATTCATTCACATGAGTGTATATCATAATTTAAGTAGTTTATCACAAAATAGTGTTTTTTTGAGCTTATGGAGTTATGGTCATAGACCATTGGACCAAAGGCTCCACACCTAGGGTTCGGATATTATCGATGAGGTATCAGGATATTATCCAACCGTATTCGCTATCCGTCGAATAATGCATCTACCATATTCATATCCGTATCCGAGAAAAAATATCCGTTTCCGTTTCCGAATCCAAAATTATCCGAAAATTATCTGGCTGATACTATCCGTATCCGATTTTGGAGGTATCCAGATATTATCCGACCATATCCGCTATCCGTCGGATAATGCCTCTATCGTATTTATATTCGTATCCGAGAAAAAAATATCCGTTTATATTTCTGAATTCAAAATTATCTAAAAGTTACACGGCTGACACTATTTATAACTAATTTTTTAGGCGAAATTTAAATATTATCCGTATCATTTTCATCCGTGCTCCCTCACTAACGTCGCGTCCCACACCAACGCCACGATCGAGCCCACGACGCTGGCTGGCTGCCTGGCTCGCGCTCGATCAGCACCCACGCGCGCCACGCGCCCCCGCGGCGCGCGCGATCCGCCACCAACCGAAAGATCACTGATCCCCACGCCCACAGGCCCCCAGTTCGGACGGTACGTACACGTACGTTTACGTCGCCGCTCGCCACTGCTGTCGAGTGAGTTGGCGCCCGGCACAAGGCCACACAAACCGGCCGTTGGAGTCCAGCTCACGACGCGTGAGCGCGTGATCGACCGAGACAGTACAGCGCTCCTGTACGCATTCCGATCGATGCATCGCCCGCACGGGCCCGTCACGGCAGGCAGCGAGCGCGAGGTGGTTCGGCTTCCCCTTTTCAGCCACATTACCCCCGTCCGTCGTCCGTCCCCGTCCCGCGTCGTCGCACCGGCAGACGACCCGTACGACGCGACGTCTCTCGTTGGCGTGGTACCATACAGGACGTATAGTAGGCGTACTCTCGGAGATCGAGCTGGCTGTCTCCTTCGCCGCGCGATGGTGGTGGTCCGCGTGCATCACCGGCCGACTGAGCTAGCTCTCTCCCAAGCACATGGGGGCGCCGGCCGACCCGCGCCTCGTCACGTCCGCGTGTGGGGGCACGCCGCGCGCGGAGGCCGACACGTAGGCAATGGGTGGTGACATGCTATGATATTTCGTTGTTTCGTTGCGCATGCACGGGCGGCTTCGTTTGCTCGTGTGCCTGGTTTGGTGAGGGCATCAGTTTCGTTCGTGGCATGGCCCGTTGGGAGTTAGCTGGCCTCCAGGGCTCCGACGCCTGGTTAAGATGCGACCGACAAGAACACGGTTTTTCCTCCGTTGGCGCTTTTGCTGAATATGCGTGCGGTTGATCGGCCACAGTGCCAAGCAGCTGTCTCGCAGGGCATGGCGAAGCCCTCGCGATGACCATTGGCCGGCTTATGCATTTCCCAAAGCTTGTGAAAGATTTCCTGCTCGAAGTGGAGTACTCACGAGATAACTCACGATAAATGCAATAACTCACGAGATTGATGTATCACATGAATGAAAAAATTTATGAGGGAGAGAATATAAAAAAAGAGTGATTTTATTTTTATTTTCAGATTTACTATACTACTTGCGACAGTTTTTTCTCATAGAAACTTTCAAATTGTGGAGTGTTAGATTACATCAAGATTCGTGAAACTTTCAAATTGTGGACAGTTAGATTACATCAAGATTCATGAAACTTTCAAGATAAAAATTTGCGCAAAGTCCACGAGAGCAAGAAGTCGGACATGTGACCTCCCATTCAAGGGGTGAGGATCCTCTACTATAATATCACCATCATCGGTGTCGGAGAGCGATACTCCCACAATGGGGAAGAGAACACCCTCTTAAAGATTTGGCCAGAGGGCGAGTAGGGATCGAGCTCGTGACATGTGAGCGCGAAAGTAACAAGGATGAACATGACGCGTATACAGGTTCAGTCGCTTAGAAATGTAATACCCTACTTTTGTGTTTGGAACTATGAAAATGCAAGAGTGTATGATACATGCTTACAAGATGAGTTTGTGCTACGGTTCTTAGGATTTTCAAAGATCAAATAGATCTCTCCTTATTTCTGATCCTCTTCTAAGTGACATCACCCCTTCCTTTTATAGCCCAAGGAGGGATTTATGGTGGCGTTATCACCTAGGGGATATTTATGTCATGTCTTGTCATTGTCCTCTCTGACATCATTAAGCATCCTTGACTTAATGGTAGGATTTTTTGGCCCTGTTTTTACCATGCCCCGAGCATCCTGACAGGATGCTTCGGGACAACTGTGTCTTACTCCTCTCGTCACCTGTTCGAAACCGAACTTGGTGGGCCCAAGCCAAGTCATGAAAGAGCCACCGCTGATTTTCTTTGCTTGACAATGAAGTCGTAGATCGCCTGCCAGAGCGTAACACGTCGCTCTGCCCCTATTACTTTGAGTGACGCGGCGTTGCTGGTGGCTTCAAACCTCGTCACCACCTGGTTGTATGCGACCGAGCTGTAGTCTTGAACCATAATCTTCTGGGTGTTGCAATGCAATCGATATAATAATGTTCCTCTCGATCAAGTCGCTAGGCTCACCATCATGCTCAGACCGCTGGCAATGCACACAGCCTTTGCTTGAGACTATAACTCCTAGGCAGATATCTTCATGAAGTTCTAGGAGTAGACAATTCTAACGGGCTCCTAGTTAGGGTTATCGTATGATTTGTTTTTACCCAGTGGTAATCTCAATCCCCCGAATGTGTTCTGCTCCTGGAGCATGTATAGTGCCCAGGACCCCTGGCCATGCTTGGGTCACGAGCACACTCCCGTGCCTTTTAATAGAAGTTTTTGTTATGTTGAATGAGCTTCTCAAAAATGTTGTTGATGAAGAAGTTCATGATGAACATTGTAAGTCTTGTGCGTCTCTTGAAGATATAAGGCACATGTGCCCGAGTAGTTGTGTTCGGGACCGATACGCGTCCCGAGCATTGCCCGCTAGGGACCGAACCCAGGGGCTGTACTCGGGCACATCCCGCGATGGCCGCACCTTAAGGTAAATTTGCCTCAAGCAGTTACGCACGAGGCCGATGTGCACCCTGAGCACTGCCTACTGGGTGCACCCAAGGGCTGTGCTCGGTCATAGCCCGCGAGGGGCCACGCATAAGGACATATATACCCCGAGCAGTCGTGCTAGGGGCCGATGTGTGTCCCGAGCATTGTCCCGCTGGGTGCACCCAAGGGTTGTGCTCAGGCACAACCTGCGAGAGGCCACACTTGAGGGTAGATATATCCTAAGCAGTCATTCTTGGGGCTGATTTGTGCCCCGAGGACTTCCAAGCATCCAAGGGTTGTGCTCTAGCACAGCTCGTGGGGGCCATGCCCAAGGATAGATATACCCTGAGCAATCATGCTCAGGGACCGATATTCCCCAGACACAACCCACAGGGGGCCGCGCTCGAGTCGGCTGCGTCCTGAGCACCGCCCGTAGGGTGTCACCCAGAGGGTGTGTCTGGGTAGATATGCCTCGAGCATTAATGGTGTATCTCGTCGAATTTAGTGCTTTCATCGTTATGACACTCTAAATTTGATGATTTATGCTGCGTTAGTTATCATATATTGCATATAATCTAGAACAATGTTTAGATTTGTCTCGTCATCGGCTCGTTTCTGTCAAGAATTGGCAGCCGATAGAACTAGATTTAAAGGTTGGCCTAAATTATATGTGATATCCAACGTCTCGAGGTATTTACATCAGCTACAGTAGATCAGACTGTTCTTTTTATACTTAATGCTGCATCAGTGTTGAACTATTAAGTCGTTTTTAGAGCTTTCATGATCTATTCGGCTAGATGTATATGCTTAGAGACAGTGCCGGGGTTTCAGTCGGCCTTATCTGTTTTAATGTTCGTTTGATATTTGCTATCAAGTTTATTAAAACCACCTCTTATATTAAGATCTTGCTCTAGTTAAATGCCCTAACAGAATCAGTCTATCAGCTACAGCTGATAGCCGACTGATCTAGGTTTAGCGCATTTAGCTCAGATCAATATCTTTTCATAAGATAAATCGGAGTATTAGCCGATTCACAGTTGGACTTATGACATCGACTAAGATTGTTAAAGCATATATTTATTATTCCGTTGTATATTTGGGTCAAGTGGCTAATACTGTCTCGGTGTAGCCGACCTATTCTAGTCACTTGGTTTAAATACACTTCGGAATAGCATATATATGTAAATTGACTCCTACAGCCGATCCAGTAGGTTCTAACTTAATACTTAACGCATATGTCTCTATTTTTCTTGTTGGTTAACAGATCAAACCAACTGACACGCCTTGAACAGCATAGGTAGCCGAGAAGGCCTGCACTGGAGTTAAGCAGATCTCCCAGGCCAGCGCGTGAGAGAAATTTCTCATCAACACGCTTCTTGGCACGCCCAGTGGGACTTTCTTTGTCAACTCGGCTAGGACGCATCGACACAGCTGACAAGATGGTCGACTCCAAGAGCCCCAGCATTTCTCAGGACAACGTCGTGCCTGTGAAGATGGAGCAACTATCGGCTGAACAGCAAGCCGATTACAAAAAGATGGTAGAAGAGCTTTAGGCCAACTACCTACAATCATTCACCTAGACAAGATCCGGGGCCGTGCATCAAAAATACAAGTTCAGCATGGACGAACTCAAGGTGTCCTCCTCCAGTGGATCAAAGGGCAAACAGAAGGCGGAGGAGCCGATTCAGGAACAAGACGATTTGGCCCTGCATACTTTGCAAGACCGAATTGATTCGGCCGTCCATCACGCGCTGATCAACGAGAGTAGCATCTTTGTCAACACCCTTAACAACATGATCGCTACTGTGGTCGACGCCAAGATAGCCGACCAACTGCGGCGGGGCCGACTTACTTCATAGACGGCGGTTTCACGGTTACGGGGCGTTGGCCACCCGAATCGGCCGATTCCACCACCAACACAACCGGGGCCGCCGGGGGTCCTTAGCGCCCGAATCCAATCGAATGGTGCAAGGCCGATGATTACCATGCTGAACCGACAACAACCACGCCCCAGGATCAAATCGCTAACATGTTCAACGACAATCGGCGGTTAGAGCGGTTGCCAAGATTGGCCGGGCAGACAGTACAACGCCGGTGCCCGACAGCTATTCCCGGGTCCACCAACGCCACCACCGGCAAATCGACCGCCTCCCGCCGATCACCCGTTCCACTACCAGTATCAAGGAGGCCGCCAAGATCATCACTACAGGCCCCAGACGCCACCACCACTGTATCGGCAAGCACCCGTGCCATATGATCGATATGAGCCGATACAACAGGACAACCGAACTTGGGCCGATTTGATTGCGGACGTCATGCGCGATCAGTTCGGCCTCAAGCCAAAGGACTCTGGGAACATGTATCGGTATCCTTATCCAGAGCATTTTGAGCGGATTCCATTGCCCAACCGATACAAGATCCCAGATTTTTTGAAGTTCTCAGGGCAAGACAATGTTTCGACCTACGAGCATGTCAGCCGATTCTTGGCGCAGTGCGGCGAAGCATCGGCTACAGACGCCTTGAGAGTCCGGTTGTTCCCTTTGTCTCTTTTGGGATCGGCTTTCACCTGGTTCTCTTTATTGCCTTACAACTCAATTCAGAGTTGGGCCGATCTCGAAAAATAATTTCAGAGCTAATTCTACTCCGTCAACCATCAAATGAAGTTGTCGGACCTCACTACTATCGGGCGAAGCACAACGAATCGGTTCAAGAATACATTCAACGCTTGAGAGATGAGGAACCGACGCTATAGTCTAGTTCTGTCGGATGCCCAGCTAGCCAATTTGGCCTTCCACGGCCTGATCGCGCTGATCCATGAACGCTTCTCCGCTCAGGACTTCGACAGCCTGGCGCATCTGGCACAGAAAGGTGACGGTCCATGAACAAAGATTTCAGGACACCAGAAAGGCCGTCAAAAACATAACTCAAGTCATCGTTGAGTCAGACTCTGATTCCAACGACGATGACGTAGAGTTGGCGGCAGCCGAATGGGCTAAGAACAAAAAGGCCATCGTCTGCCAGTGGCCGCTGAAGACGGCCAAAGAGGAAAAATATAACTTCGACATCACCAAGGCCGATAGGATTTTTGACTTATTGCTCAAGGAGAAACAGATCCAGCTTCCTGAGAACCACGTGATCCCATCAGCCAAAGAACTCAAGAAGAAAAATATTGCAAGTGGCACAACTCCACATCTCATGCCACTAACGATTGTAAAGTCTTCAGACAGCAGATCCAGTCGATAATAGAAGTAGGGAAACTCAAGTTCGCCGATTTCAATTGACCAATCAAGGTAGATGGCCACCCCTTCCCAATCAATATGAAGCGCAGAATGACGTACAACTTAGCCGAAACATTGAAAGGGGTCAATGCAGATGGTGAGCCGACTGGAAGCCAAGCCGCGCCAATCAACAAGGTGCTTCCCGTTGCCCAATCAGCTGATCGACGACCGATCAACACGAACAGCCGACGCCGCCCCCAACAGCAATCGTGGCGGGAGGAGGCCCGGTTTGATAGGTTTTATCGGCAAGAGCCAGAAACACGAGGCCGTCGGTACGACGGGAATTACAGCGGTGCCGATCCCCATTGGCATTGCGAATTTTCAGGCACTGCTAGAAGACCGGGATGAGGCTGCCAACGGTAGAAAATTGCCCGGCTTGCAGCGAGTGCCACGAGGACGAACACAGAAGCCGGCCAATCACCAGTCCAACTCGGTTCGTCCCAAGGCCCGTTCAGCTCAACCGATACCGACAATCCGTTCACGATCGGGTAGGGCCGATCCATCAAGACTTCTTCAACGAAAACGAGAACAACGACTACTACGACGAAGAAGAGGCCGATGATGAAGAATCGACCAACCCCCAATGGTGCCCCTCTGACCTCTTCACCAAAACACAGAAACGAAGAATTCAAAGGCTAAAGCATGAAGGAAGGGAAGAAGAAGTTCGACAGATAATCCAGGAATAACGCCGTCGGCTGGGTAAAATCAAAAGGCGATGGATCCACGAGGATGAAAACCGCCACAGCCGACGAGGAGCAAGCCAAGGAGAGTTCAGCCGATCAAGCCAGGAGGGCACCCAAAGGGAAAGGCAAAGTTTCTGCATCGGTCAACATGGTATTCATATAGCCAGCCGAATTCGGTGCTCCTAAAGCCGATGCAGACACTATCAAAGATGACTTGGAGAAACTAGCACTCTCCCCAGACCAAGCTATTTTTGACAAACCCGAGGGGACCAAAAATCAGCACCTGAAGCTGTTGTACGTTAAAGGATTCGTCAACGGCAAGCTGATGTCCAAGATGCTAGTTGATGAGGGAGCCGCAGTCAACCTAATGCCCTACGCAACATTCAGAAAACTAGGCAAAGGGGCCGAAGACCTGATCAAGACCAATATGGTGCTCAAGGACTTCGGCGGCAACCCATCAGAAACCAAGGGCATCCTGAACGTCGAACTGACCATCGGCAATAAGACCGTGCCCACAACATGAAGGGTTATGCGGAGGCTACGCTAGCCGAAAACAAAAACTTTTCTACCGCGCAAACCAGGAACACTTGCAAGTAAGGGCCGATAGATCATTACCGATTGGAGTGTGCAGCGAAAATAGCCAATCAGGGCTATCCGATCTGGAACTGTGCTGGCCAATGACAGCCGATTCCTGCAAGCCAACAGCCGATTCCTGGGGACAGCCGATTCACCAATCAGTCGATTCGCCGATGTAGCTGATTCGCCGAGTCGTCTGACCGCGTTCTCGTGCCTCGCTCCAATGCGCTCGACCGTAGCCGATTCCACCACAGCCGATTCGTAGCCGATCAACAGCGCGCAACGTAGCAGCGCCTCTACCGGTATCCACATGTCCGGGGACAAAACGCCGAACACCCGTGTGCTAGCACGCGGTGCAAGGCTAGGGTTTGGCTCGAAGGTGGGGAGGGTTTCCATGGAGATTGATCTCGTCGACTTCTAAAGCCGCGTGTGATCAGATTGATTTCAGCGTAATTGACTTCAATTGACGTATACCAGCTCTCCACCCCTCACCCCTTTATATAGAGTTGGCCGACTGGGACTAGTGGCCGATCAGGACTCTATTTTGAATCGGATCTCATCCGAATCTCATAGAGTTGGTCGTCCATACGTCGTAAGACCATAGTACTCTATCCGATCGGATCCCTATCCGATCGAGCTGTATTCGAGTCCAACTCGAATGCATGTTCTTATCCCCTTAAGCGTGCGACCCTGTAGGTTCAGGTATACTCGGTTTCGGCTATAGTGTAACTTAGCCGATCGTCGGCTCGAGTCCAACTTAGCCGACTTATCAACAGTGACGCCTAGCAGCACATATTGACACCATAGTATACAAGAATATAATATTGGCTCTGAACCTGTAATATGTACACAAATTCCTTTGCCTCACGATACCAATTAAGCTATAGGCAAGATGTGTGCCATCCCTTCAATAGCTTAACCATTCACTCGAACCGTATTGGATTATCTGTCTGTTGATTGACTCCTCAATCAACTTAGCATGGCCATGCATTTTCATAATCCATTACCTCGAGGGGCCCAGAGATATCTCTCCAAAGGAGGGGCAAATTCCATCTTGATCACTCACATCCCACTCCATGTTTCATAGCAAACCCGAAAACTACCTTTATAACTACCCAGTTACGAAATAGCGTTTGGTAGTCCCAAAGTAGGCTGCTACACATGTTGGAATTAATGGTGATCTTAGGTCTAAGGACTTTGTACCAACACTACCTAAGACCAACTTATGACACATTAATTCCTGTAGTATCTCATGGTGGGTCTATCCAACAATGTGTTCTCTAACACATATGTCCACGTTTATTGATTTGGTATCTCCATACCTATGATCTATGAGACATGATCATCAATAAATAAACATGCCGATCTTAGAATCATATTAGTTCTAATAATATGACATATGATCAGAGATCATTTAAAAATAGATTCATACATATAGAGTCTCATAAATAAGTCACGTACTTATTGATCAATACAAGATGTCTATTTCATGGAATTGAATAACACTTTATTCATAAATACATAAACATTGACCATGATATCCAACATTTCCATGTTTCCTCTAGGGCATATCACTAACAATCCTCCACTTGCACTAGAGTCAATCATGTAAGTATCTAATACCCATTGCTCTTGTGTGCGCCTCATGCTTCGGCTGAGGGAGAGGTTTTGTTAGCGGATCGGCTATGTTGAAATCCGTGTGCACTTTGCATATCTTGACATCACCTCTGTCCACTATCTCGCGGATGAGATGAAATCACCGAAGTATGTGTTTGGACTTCTGATGTGACCTCGGCTCCTTGACTTGCGTAATGGCTCCACTATTATCACAATAGAGAGACATTGGACCAGTCGTACTAGTCATCACACCAAGCTCAGAAACGAATTTCTTGATCCAAACAGCCTCCTTTGCAGCTTCCGAAGCAGCAATGTACTCGGCCTACGTTGTAGAATCAGCAATAGTATCCTGCTTGGAACTCTTTCAGCTGACTGCGCCTCCGTTCAGACAGAACACGAACCCAGATTGCGATCTATAATCATCCTTGTCCGTTTAGAAGCTAGCACCGGTGTAACCACTTACAACGAGCTCTTCTTCACCTCCATAGACTAGGAACATATCCTTAGTTCTTCTCAAGTACTTAAGGATATTCTTTGGCGATCCAGTGACCTTCACTGGATCCGAGTATCTGCTCGTAGCACTCAAAGCGTACGAGACATCCGAACGTGTACAAAGCATGGCATACATGATGGATCCAATTGCCGAAGCATATGGAACCATACCCATCTTATTCCGCTCATCATGTGTCTGAGGACACTGATTTTTGCTAAGATTAATTCCATGTGACATGGACAAGAAACCTTTCTTGGAATCATGCATGTTGAACCTTTTCAACACCTTATCAATGAATGTACTTTGGCTTAATCCAATTAGCCTCTTGGATCTATCTCTATAGATCCGAATGCCTAATATGTATGCTGCCTCCCTAAGTCTTTCATGGAAAAACTATTTTTCAATGATGACTTGATGGATTCTAGCATAGGGATATCATTTTTAATCGTAATATGTCATCCACATACAAGATTAAAAATACAATTGCGCTCCCACTGAACCTTTTGTAAACACAGGCCTCCTTTTCGTTTTTGATAAAACCAAACCCTTTGATTACTTCATCAAAACGAATATTCTAACTTTGCCGCTTTGCCGCAGTGCCAATTTGCCGCTTTGGAAAATCGAAGGCATTGATTGTTTGTCTGGGAAAATCTGGCAAGCCGATTTTCTAAATGTGTCCGATTCCACAATACAACCGATTGAAGATGACGAGCCGCAGCTGCTGCTTTGAACAAGACATGGTGGAGGGCTCAAGCGTCTTCGGCATGGACACCGCAGACGAAGACGATGGCAAGCTCGGGCAAGGTTTTACGTCGGCCCACGAGTTAGAAGAAATTGACATCGGCTCTGGTGACAAGCCGAGGCCGACGTATATTTGCAAAAATCTATCGTCTCATTGTAGATCCCAGCTCATTAATTTGTTAAAAGAATATAAAAATTGTTTTGCTTGGGAGTACTTCGAGATGTCTGGTCTTAGCCGATCTATTGTCGTTCATCAACTGCCGATCAAGGCAGGCTATCGGCCGTTCAAACAACCTCCCAGGAGGTTCAAAGCCGATATGTATGACGCGATCAAAGCCGAAATAACTCGGCTATACGATGCTGGATTCATTCGGCCTTGCCGATACGCCGAGTGGGTCTCAAACATTGTCCCAGTGTTGAAAAAGAACGGCAAACTCAGGGTATGCATCGACTTCAGGGACCTGAATAAGGCTACCCCAAAAGATGAATACCCAATGCCCATAGCCGATTTGCTCGTAGACGCTGCGTCAGACCACAAAATTATCAGCTTTATGGATGGCAATGCAGGCTACAATCAAATCTTCATGGCCGAAGAGGACATTCACAAAATTCCCTTTCGATGTCCTGGGGCAATCGGCTTGTATGAATGGGTCGTTATGACGTTCGGGCTAAAAAATACTGGGGCAACATATCAATGGGCCATGAACTATATTTTTCATGATATGATCGGCTATTTGGTAGAGATCTACATCGACGATGTAGTTGTCAAGTCCAGGGAGATAGAGGACCATATAGCCGATCTGAGGCAGGTTTTGGAGCGGACAAGAAAATATGGCCTGAAAATGAATCCATTGAAGTGTGCGTTCGATGTATCGGTCGGGCAATTTCTAGGGTTTCTTGTTCATGAAAGAGGAATTGAGGTCACACCAAGAATCATCAATGCTATCAAAACGATACAACCTCCGAAGGACAAGAAGCAACTTCAATCATTGATCGGCAAAATCAACTTCATCAGGCGGTTCATAGCCAATCTTTCAGAAAAGATGAAGCCGTTCACACCACTGCTTCGGCTGAAGGCCGATCAAGCATTCACATTGGGGGCAGAGCAACAAAAGGCTTTGGACAATATCAAGAATTATCTAAGCTCTCCTCCAGTTTTAATGCCTTCACAAAAAGAGATACCATTCAAGCTGTACCTATCGCCGATGATAAGTCAATCGGCTCGGTTTTAATCGAAGAGGTTGAGGGCAAGGAAAAGGCTATCTTCTATCTCACCGATGGCTACTAGATGCGAAACAAGATATTCACCAGTGGAGAAGCTATGCCTATGCCTATATTTTTCGTGTACCAAGTTAAGGCATTATCTGCTATCCAACGAGTGCATAATAATCTGTAAAGCCGATATAGTTAAGTACATGCTATCAGCTTCAGTATTGAAAGAAAGAATTGAGAAGTGGATTTTTGCTCTAACAGAGTTTGATTTGAGGCATCAGGCACTCAGGACAGTCAAAGGACAAGCTATAGCCGATTTTATCGTGGAGCACAGGAATGACTCAATTGGCTCAGTAGAAATCATGCCTTGGACATTAATATTTGATGGCTCGGTTTGCACCAATGGCTGCGACATCGGCTTGGTCATTTTTTCGCCTAGGGGGGCAAGTTTTCAATTTGCTTTCGCTATTAACCCCCATGCTACAAACAACCAAGCCGAATACGAAGCCGTACTTAAAAGATTGCATCTACTCAAGGAAGTTGAAGCCGACACCATCGAAATAATGGGAGATTCACTGTTGATCATCAGCCAGTTGTCAGGAGAGTACGAATGCAAAACTGATACACTGATGATCTACTATCAACAATGCCGAAAATTGATGGAAGGTTTTCGGCTAGTCACGTTGAAGCATATCCCCAGAGAACAGAATATTGAGGCCAATGATTTAGCTCAAGGGGCATCCGGCTACAGGCCGATGTTAAAAGGTATTGAAATCGATGTTGTTGCCATTACAACCGATGATTGGAGGTTTAAAGTCTACAACTATCTCAAGAACCCTTCTCAATCGGCTACAAGGAAACTGCGATACAAGGCACTAAGATATGTTTTGCTCGATGAAGATATGTATTATCGGACGATTGATGGTGTGCTGCTTAAGTGTTTGGGAGCCGATCAAGCCAAAGTGGCTATCGGAGAGGTGCATGAAGGGATTTGCGGCACGCATCAATCTGCTCATAAGATGAAGTGGCTACTTCGGCGAGCAGGATATTTCTGGCCAACAATGCTGGAGGACTGTTTCAAGTATTACGAGGGTTGTTAGGATTGTCAGAAATTCAGCGTCATACAACGAGCACCAGCATCGGCTATGAATCCAATCATCAAGCCTTGGCCGTTTAGAGGATGGAGCATTGACATGATCGGCCAGATCAATCCACCCTTAAGCAAAGGACATAAGTTTATTCTGGTGGCAACATACTATTTTACAAAATGGGTAGAAGCAGTTCCCTTAAAGAAAGTTGACTCTAAAGACGCAATCGAGTTTATTAAAGAACATATTATCTACCGATTTGGCGTCCCACAAACAATTACAACGGACCAGGGATATATATTCATATCAGACGAATTTGTTCAGTTTGCCTACGGCATGGGGATCAAGCTACTTAATTCTTCGCCGTACTACGCACAGGCCAACGGGCAAGCCGAAGCTTCAAATAAAAGTTTGATTAAATTGATTAAAAGAAAGATCTCTGAGTACCCCAAGCAATGGCACAGCCGATTAGCTGAATCACTGTGGGCATATCGGATGGCATGCCATGGATCAATTCAAGTCCCTCCATACAAGCTAGTCTACGGCATGAGGCAGTGCTACCATGGGAAAGCGTCATCGGCTCAAGGCGCATTCAACTACATGATCAACTCATAGCCGATGATTATTATCACTTGATGGTGGACGAATCAGAAGACTTAGTTTTATCTAGGATGAGGGCCTTGGAAAAAGTTATAAGGGATAAAGAGCGAGTAGCCAGACATTATAATAAAAAGGTTGTGCCTAAATCTTTTGAAGAAGGCGAACTCGTTTGGAAATTGATACTGTCGATTGGGTCCAGAGACAATAAATTCGGCAAGTGGTCACCAAATTGGGAAGGGCCTTTCAAGATCCACAGATGCGTCTCTAAAGGAGCTTATATGCTAGAAGGTTTAGATAGAGAAGTGTTTGAAAGGGCTCTTAATGGAAAATACTTGAAAAAATACTACCCAAGCGTATGGATCAACTCATGATTCGGCTGTTTGCTTAGCCGATTCGTGCTAGCCGATGTCCTGTTTCAATCAGGCATCGCCTTTAGGCCATTTTTGTGGCACGTTTTTCCCTAATTTTCGACAATCGGCTGTGGATTGCCGATCGCAACGGTGCAATTGGGTTCATAATTTTGTCGACATCGAAGACATCAACAAAATTAGGGGGCATTACACACACAAGATTAGGTGGATGTCAAAAAATTTTTAGCTTCGTAATCGGCATTATTACAGGAATCAAATGTTTTTCAAGCGTCATTGTCGGCGATCATCGGCAGTCAATAAGAGTTTTTCAAGCATTTTGAGATCGGCCTGGCATCAGGTTGGGTACAAGATCTAAGCCGGTTATGAGAAGACAAGACATGCGGTCTTAAGAATTTTGTGAGTATTTGGGATCGACGACTGTGGTATAAGCGTTGAGACCGATGATCGCGACATGATTTTAGAATTGGCAAAGATAATCTAACACATAAGGCCGAAGCCGATTTCATTCACAAATGCAATTTCAAAAGTTAACTTATATTAAGCATGTAAGGCCGAAGCTGATTTGAGTACAGGCATAGTTTTGAGAATTAACAAATTATATTAAGCAGTCGTAGGGCCAGAGCCGATTACAAAAGTTTGACAAGTATGTGCGAAAGGGCTGAGCCGATTTTCTCTATATCTAAGATTACAGGAGCGGGCTTCAATTCTTGAGGAAATCGGCTATGGCCGATAGCGCCTTCCGCCTTATCTGATCTATTTCTTCGATCGACTTGGTGTCGTCGGTGTCGGATCCAGTCACCGGCCGCACCTCTTTCGCCAAGCCCCTGAGGTGAGACACAACCGCCTTGATGCTTTGTCGTTGGGCTTCGATTTCTGCTGGCAGGCCAGCCATGTACTCCTTGTGGATGTCGATTTCGTTCATGACTAGAACTAAATCGGCCATCAGCTGGTCTTGACGTGTGAGAAGTTGCTCAAACTTGGCGGCTGGCTCAGTCTTCAGGCGGTCGAATGTGGCCTTCTGTGCTTCAATATTTTCTTTTTTGGACTGGATGGCTGCCGACAACATTTGGTTCTCTCGGCGGTCGGCTATGCGTTGCTAGGCCCGCTCGTACTTGAGCTGGTGCGCTTCTAGGAAAGTCACTGGAACAATTGCATCAGCTATCACCTCAGGCAATTGGCCTTGGATCTCCTTGAAACGTGACCGGATTGAGTCGCAGTCAGCCACCAACACGTCGAGCGAGGCCTCCAGGCGATTGCGGATGTCGGCTAGAGCGGCCCTTAGGTCTGCATCCAGTGGCACCAGTGCTTCCTCGCCAACTTCGCCAGGCTCCTCGAACTCCGACAAGTCAAAATTGAGGATGTGGGCTATGTTCTGCAAAAAGGAGATGATGATTAGAGAAAAATTGTTAAATTGAGGAAGCCGATTATAAAACTCAGTCGACTTACCTTGGACACTGGGGTTGGGGCAACTTCTTCATCGGCTGGTTGGTTGCCCGCGACCGATGTGGCCTCATCATCAGTACAATCGCCGTTGCCCGCAGCCTTCTTGGTGTGTTCGCTTGATGCTTGGGGGGCGGGCGTTGGCGCGCGTGGTGGCTGCAAGAAGAGTTAGTCAAGAATCGGCTAGGCGATGTAAAGAGGAGAGGGGGAGTAAAAGCTTACTGTTCGCAAGACGACTGGTGGTTTTCTCGTCACGCGCTTGGTCCTCTGCCGATTCGGAAGCATAAGAGCAACTGCAAGCGAATAGTTTTGAAGAAAGACAGAGTTGAAGTCACTTACTGTGATCGGCCGGACGGGGTGCTTCGGAGGACTTGGCATTTTGGGCTTCGCCTTCGTCGGTGACGGGGTGGCGGCATATTTATCGAGCACGAGTTGGCGGTAGCCTCGTCGATGGCATCGGCAGCTTCTTTGCCTTCCACCTCTTCGTTGAGGTAGGACTCAACGTCCGGGTCGATCGGCGAGAGGTCGTCGTCGGCTGCAACCCGCTTTGCCCTCTTAGTGGCCCTTTTCTTTGCCTCAGCAGCTGATGTGGTAGCAGTCGATGGCTTAGCCCTCTTGGTCCGTTCAACCGGCTGGCGGGTTTGACCATGAAGCAATGTGCCGACTTTCGGCGCATCGAAGCCGATGGGCGACGGCGCCAGCCCGCACCCATTCGGGAGAATGCCGAGCGCGTACTGGATCATCACTCCACTTCGGCTTACCGGAGGAGGGGAGTCATCGATAGTCTGCAATAAGAGGAGATGAGATTAGCCGACGATACAAGTAAGAGCCGACAAATCAACAAGACTTAAGAAAAGTGCTTACCGATGGGACGCGGTCTGGGTTGACCAACGTCAGGTACATACTAGCCGATTGGTGGAAGAGATGTTGCTTCCATTCGGCCCACCAACTGTAGAAGACTGGTGATTTGCTTCGCGCCAAGCTGATGATACCGATTTGGCCAAGTGGAGGAGTTGGGAGCTGCAACAGCTGGAGCATCGTCACAGCCCCTTCGATCCAGCCACTGGGCTGGATCTTGTTGGCAAACCACAATCCAATCGGCAGTTGGCTCATGCCGAGTTGTCGTGCTGCTACCATCGGATGGTAGAACTCGTACGTCTTAGCCACGTTTCGGCCCTAGTGGATGCCGACTGGCAGGATGCATGGGGAGATGGCGGTGGTGAAGACCTCCCTCGGCTTTGGGTTTGCTTTCGAGTTCAACTCGTCCAACCGAAGGTTCCCTGGTTGCTCAAACTCGTGGAAATCTTCGTAGGCGAACCAGACCCTGGAGTCGCTCGCAAAGCCGTTGTACAGCCGCTCAAACCACTCCGAGAACTCGTCGGCCGTCAGCCTTGAGCATGAGTAAGTAGCAGCTGATTCGCCATACGATGTCGGCCGACGAGTTGTCTCCTCTTCATCATCCACGATCCTTGGCTCGATCAATCGGAAGTTGGCTTCGAGGGGAGCAGGTTGACCGATTATCTTGTACATGTGCAAATTCATCCACAATTGAAGTAGCCACCAGGGGCCGCCAGTGCCGATTGATTGCCTAGATGCTAGCCGAGCCAAGGCTGATCCTAGCGTCTGGTACAGATAGCCCAAAAGATATTTCCCCAGAGGGATCTTTTTCTTTTCCACGAGCGCTTCGGCTACGTGCTACCAGTTGGTCGTCGACCCGCAGCTGGAGCCGCAGAAGACGTACTTCTCGAGCCACATCATTAAGAAGGCAGTATGTTCTCGGTCCGATATCGGCCCATCACGCATGTTCATGCTGATGAAGCCGCTCCAGTCGCCGATGCTTTTTGTTTTGAAGATATGGCTGCACTTGCGTTGGAGGTCGCTTGGCCGAACCTTTGAAGTGATGTCCAAGCCGGCCAGCATCACTATGTCCATCAGAGTTGGCGTCATCGGCCCTTGCCTAAACAGGAAGGCGTTCAGCGTATCCGACCAAAAATAATGCGCAGCCGATAGTATCGCTTCATTCTTCGGCATGTCGGCTATCGTCAGATCTAAGCACTGGTCGATGCCGAGTTTGGCCCAGTGCGTCCGTTTCCTAGCCGACATCCTAAGATACCACGCTGACTAGTTCTTGTCAGTAGAGGGCCACGACTTGAAAGCACCAGTCCAGTTTGGCAGGCTAGGGGTGGAGAATCTGAACGGGATCCGATCAGTTTCGGCGTTGATCAGTTCACTTGGGTCTGGATTGCCGATCGGCCCTAGGAAGTACTGGTTCTTGTGAACTAGGTGAGGGATGGCAATCTGATGGGCTAGGTGCTACAGAATATGAAGGGATGAAGGAATCACAACAAGGAAGAATAACAAATTGCAGAAACTAAATCGCGTAAATGGAAAAGGGGATTGGAGCCGATTGGACTTACCTCGGGGTATTGCTGCTCCGATGCACCGGCGGGAGTGCTTGAAGACGCCATCTAGCTGGGATCGTCGCCGCTTGGGGTTCGCTAGAGCGGATCTAGGTTTTTGGTCGCCGGAATCGCCGAGATTGACGAGATCGCCGAGGAATCGTCGAAGAGGAAAGAGAAAGCTGGTCGCGGGGTGCTCGAGAGTGAAAATGAAAGCGTGGCTGTTTTGGTAAGAGGGAAGGATTATTTAAAGGATATTTTTGGCAGCCGAAACAGTTTAGGTCAGAAAAGAGCAGGAATTCGAAAGGGTGACAAATCCGTAACATTTCATATCACGGACTTGGGGGACATGTGTTGACAGCTAAATTTGGTAACCAAATCTCTAAGTCCTAGTTGAAGTTGAAGCAGAATCGGATCGGCTGGTTTGACGGAGAAACAGGGGTCAGGTCGGCTGAGATGCGATCGGCTGCGAAGCCTGTCAGCTAAGGTTGAATCGGACGAGAACAGCCGATAGCCGATTCCAAGTTCAGAGAAGTCGAAGCCGTTTCTGATGCAGATATTTGAAGATAAAATAGAAGATTGGGTTTTCAAATTGCGCATTAAGAGATATTGCTATCTAGGGATAAAGTCTCGTAACGACAAGTGTATGTAAATTAGATATTTGTTTAGGGATAACCCTATCGTAAAGGCGACAAAGGATTGCTTCCCGCGCTTTTGTTGTATAGATATAGTAGTTAGTTGTAACCGTGTGTAGCGCGGTCTTTGCTGTACTTGGGTATAAATAGGACCCGAGACCCCTATAAACAAGAACATCACAATCAATACAACCTTCGGCGCATTGCCTCCTTTTTGTTCAGACGAACAACTGATCTGGCTTCGGGCTGCATCGTTTCGATCCCCAAGTTCACGTAAATGTTTGTCATTAGTGGTGTATCTCGTCGAATTTAGTGCTTCCATCGTTATGACACTCTAAATTCGATGATTTATACTGCATTAGTTATCATATATTGCATATAATCTAGAACAATGTTTAGATCTGTCTCGTCATCGGCTCGTTTCTGTCAAGAATTGGCAGCCGATAGAGCTAGATTTAAAGGTTGGCCTAAATTATATGTGATATCCACCGTCTCGAGGTATTTACATCAGCTACAGTAGATCAGACTGTTCTTTTTATACTTAATGCTGCATCAGTGTTGAACTATTAAGTCGTTTTTAGAGCTTTCATGATCTATTCGGCTAGATGTATATGCTTAGAGACAGTGTCGGGGTTTCAGCCGGCCTTATCTGTTTTAATGTTCGTTTGATATTTGCTATCAAGTTTATTAAAACCACCTCTTATATTAAGATCTTGCTCTAGTTAAATGTCCTAAGCCAGAATAAGTCTATCAGCTACAGCCGATAGCCGACTGATATAGGTTTAGCGCATTTAGCTCAGATCAATATCTTTTCATAAGATAAACCGGAGTATTAGCCGATTCACAGTTGGACTTATGACATCGACTAAGATTGTTAAAGCATATATTTATTATTTTGTTGTATATTTGGGTCAAGTGGCTAATACTGTCTCGGTGTAGCCGATCTATTCTAGTCACTTGGTTTAAATACACTTCGGAATAGCATATATATGTAAATTGACTCCTGCAGCCGATCCAGTATGATCTAACTTAATACTTAACGCATATATCTCTATTTTTCTTATTGGTTAACAGATCAAACCAACTGGCACGCCTTGAATAACATAGGTAGCCGAGAAGGACCTGCACTAGAGTTACGCAGATCTCCCAGGCCAACGCGTGAGAGAAATTTCTCATCAACACCATGCCGACGTGTTGATTTTTCTCGTCTACAGGATCGTATGGTTCTGATAGAAAGTTTTTAAGGTTACATCAATAGCCTGATTTTCACATGATATGTTCTCTTTATTACGACTAAAAAGATTTTCCAAGTTAAAGTTGAAGTGGACAACTGAGACCTTGTTTGTCATGGTCCTAATTTAGGCCCATCCTAGTTTATTAAGGTCCAAATTGAGGCCCAATCTAGTTTGTCCTGGTCGATTGGAGGCCCATCCTAGCCAATGGGCCAAGAATAAGTCACCTAGTGCCAACGACACATGCAGTGGCGGGACCCAAGATTCTAAGTGTGGATGTTCAAGACTTGCACTTGCACATCAGATTTTCTTTGGAAGAATGTTTGGGTCATCAATGGAAAATACATAAGTTTTTTTAAATTAGAAGAGTGGTAAGCTATAGAAAAAATAATTTATCTTATTAGCTTAACATGATTTGGAAACATGATGGGATGTGTTTTGGAAAAATAATATTTGAAAGAAAAACGAAAAACAAAGCAGAGGGTCCATCGGAATCAAACCAGGCACCTGTAGATTGTAGAGACCAGACGTCCACACCCTAACCAACTAGGCAACGCTAGTTTCACATTATGGAGTCCATATACTTGCTAAAAATATGCAGCGAATACTGGTAAAAGTTTGGGGTCAGCCCTAGGAGTAAAAACGAGACGGATAGTTTCGCCCGTTCATATTAATGTGGGACATTTGGATAAAAAGTTTGGATACCCAGAAGTTTTTACTGGTTTCAGGTCCAAATACGAGCATTTTTGCCAAATATGAGATCGACTTCGGGAGGAAGGTATTCGACGGATACGGATTATCCCATGAAAATACGGATATACCCATCTAAATATTCGGATATTACCTGGATACTTTACCATCACAAAATCTATTAGAGCCAGCCATAGCCCACAAGGCCCAAACAGCCAGCCCACCACTCCATCCAGCCAGCACTAGCTAGCCGCATAACATAGCACACAGGCATGATGCACAGGCTAATAGTCGCACAACGCTTCACCGACGCGCTATTCAATCCTCCACCACGCGGCCACGCTCGTCATCGCCGTTGACCCTCGGTCGCTGCACCCATCGAATCGCCACCACCCCCACGATCAACCGTACCCATCGCCACACTCCATCCCGCCAGCGTCTACTAATCACTTTACATGATCACAGGTTACTTAATTTAATTAAATCGATGGTTCACTGACATTCCTCAACGTCACATTAGGAGGATATTTTTTGCCTTTTGCTCATTGTACTTTTGCTGTTCGATTGTATGATTAATATTAGTGGTGATGCAATCATGAGTGCTTGTGCTAGCACATGTGCATCTCCGGTTGGTATGGTAGCAGTTGGTACTGGTCACTCGGTATTTTGGATATATCGAATGGTTGTATGATTATCGTCCATGTGGTACATATATGTGTGGTATATATGGTTGTTGCTTTGATTTGGTATTCGAACAAGCATTCGTAACCAATAATGTACGTATCCGTTATCGTATATATGCAAATTACATTTGTGTCTGACACTATCAAGTTTATATTCGTATATATTCGTATTTGATATTATTTATGGTTGACCTAATTTCAATTATAAAATATGGATTAAGATATGAAGAAGGTAAGATCCGATCCAACCCGACCCCTAGTCAGCCCCCTAGACATGCTTCGAAGTTGTTCTGACTTGCCATAACTCAAAATCCAATTTGCTACAGACGTGGCATGTCATCAAATGTGCTAGTATAAATAGCAGCTGCTCAAACATGTAGTGTCACTCTCATTAAGCTCAAACAAATTTCATAAAAAGACACTACTACAGAAAACGTCATAAAAAGACACTACTACAGAAAACGTCATAGGTGTCAGATTTTTCAATCGATACCATGGAGATGGTACTGATGAAGAGAAACTAAAGGTATCGGTTTAGAAATCGACACCTTTGATATTCCATGAATTAAAAAAAGGTTGGCTCAATGCATAAGATCATCGAGCAGCTCCTCATCACACCCATACCACTATCGATCCAAAAACATCCTCAACACATAGCCCAGACCACCATCGATCCAACAACACAGCACAAATCACACAAATCCAACAACACAGCCGCCGCCGACGCAGACCCACCCACGGGAGAAGCCATCGCTGCTGGATTTGCCGCGGAAGCCGTCGCCGCCAGATTCATCGCGGGAGCCGCCGTCCTATTTGCGGGAGAAGCCGCCGACGTCGGATCCATCGCGGGAGCCGCTCACGGGAGAAGCTACTGCCGACAGATCCGTTGCGGGAGCTATTGCCGATGTTGCCCCTTCGCTTCCGTCGCTCCGTGCCAACCACCACCGTAGCTCCAAATTGACGGTCACCTTGCCTTCTGTCATCTTTTGGTTTTTGGTTTTTGAGAGAGAGAGAGAGGCTGGAGGAGAGGCGAGACGAGAGGGGCAAGAGATAGAGCAAGACAGGCGAAGTGGATAAGACTTTCTCCTCCTTTGTGCTAAAAAGAGGCTACTGGCTTGGTTCAGTATTATGAGTGTCGATTTTTTAAAAAATCCTATAGTAACCGACACATATGATATATTAAAGGCCTTTTTTAAAAAAACAATAACTCATGTTCTAGTGAAAGTTTTTCTCTAAAACCAATATCTATAATGTTTAAAGGTGTTGGTTTTATATTTTTTATTCCATGAAGGTGAGAAAAGGTCGTCGTTAGCATTTCTGGCATCCATAATACTGTTTCTTTTGTGTTTCTGTAGCAATCAGATGGACAAATTCAAATGATGATTTCTGTCGAAACTTGGTTTCGACAATAGAAATTTGAGGGTGCAGGCAAGATCGCCAAGCTCGAAGGGTTAAGTGGAAAACAAGGTTTAGACAGGTTCAGGCCCTCTTGTGAGGTAATACCCTACTCCTGTTTCGGGGATTCAATCCACCAAGTGTTTATTGATCTCTCGTGTATCTAAAGCCTGATCTCTTGAATCTAAAGCTGATAGCTCATATCCCTCAAGGGACATCCCTTACCCCCCTTATATATTCTTGAGGGGTGGACTTACAAGTCGAAAACCCTATCTTACTCTAAGTTGGTTTCCTCAATCTTACCAAGTTATGACTATGAGTCGTTGCCTTATCTAATCGGCAACATAACACCCAAGTCATAGCTGGTTTACATAATTAGCAGGCGTAACCTATCCCTATTACCAGTCGGATAAGCTTGCCATGTGGGTATCCGATTGCCATAATCTCCACAGTAGCCCCCGAGTCCTTCGCAGTCGACGAGATACTTTGCCTCAAACCAAGATAACTCACAGCCAAACAACTTTTTGGCCGAGTGCTCCTGGTGCCGAGTGGTTCTGTCATCCCTGCCTGAAACTCTCGAGTGGCTTCGAAGACTGTGAAGGGCTGGAAAACATCCCAAAAATTCTCAAAACATAAATATCTAGGTGCATCTCCTAATGCACCTAATTAGGTGTAGCCCCCCGACTATGTGGTTAGTCAAAAACAGACTAAGCATATAGTCAAGAACTATAAAAAATCATTCTCATATAAATGCTTAGCTCAAGCTAAGGCAATCATAAAAAATCTCATCACTCGGCAAGCTCATGCTTATCGGAGTGAATTTGCCCGAGTCATCTCAGAACAAATAATTTAATCGACCCTTATGGGTAAAAACCAATTCACTCGGCAAGCTCAAGCTCATCCGAGTTGGTTCGCCCGAGTCATCTCAGGACAAATTTTTCAGTCATCTGAAAAATACGACCAAAATATTAAATAGCTCCTGCCATAATATTGGTCTTAATCTTAAAAGATCTTCACCAAGGTAGAAAAATAGCATTGATATAATTGTTTAATCAAATGCTTAAAAACCAAAAAGTCCCTGTCATCAGGACAGCCATGAAAAACTTAACTGTTTGTCACCTTTCAAATTGCATCATGCCAACCTCTCATGAAGTTGTGCAAACTGCGGTATGAAAGGATTTTAAAGGTATTGGGCTATTAGACACATGCATATTGCCAGGGCAAATTTGCTTAAGTTTATTCACTTAAGTCCCTAAGGACACGCGTCAGACCACACCTTAGTTGGGCTGTAAGTCTCTTATGGGCTCGGCCCAATCGCGAGATGACTTAGCAAAACCCTCAAATCTTTATACGAAGCCTCGAGGTCATCCCCGCCACTTCGTCTTCCAAAAATTTCCCCTTTCGCAGATCGTTCACCGCCTCTGCGGAAAACCCTAGGCTCACGCGCGCGCCCAAATCCATCGATCCAGGAGCTCGCGCTTCATCACAAGCTAGCCTCCGCATCCAGCTCCTAAGATCCCCTTCTCAAATCCCCATTTCCCAAGCCAAATCCGCTTCCCCCAAAACCGCATCCATGGCGGGAGAGAAGGAAATCCCTTTCGAGCAATGGGCGACTTCAGATGTCAAGGAGTCAACCCTTCAGGAAATGGTGAAGAACGGAGTTCTTTCACCTAAAGAGATCGTCGGCTGGCGTCCGGCAGCCGGTGAGGAGTTCCCCACTCCCAACACCGGTGAGATCGTCGTCTTTACTTCCTTTTTCTACGTGGCTTCGGCCTCCTTCTTCGAGTTCTTCGGGGTCTTCTTGATTACTACGGCCTTCACTCTACCACTTGAACCCCAACTCCATGCTTCACATTGCTCTCTTCATCCATGTTTGCGAAGCTTTTCTTGGCATCCTTCCCCACTTCCAGCTCTTCCCCGCATGTTCTATCTTAAGCCACATCCGAACAAGGATGAACCCTGCGTTGTCGGTGGGGCCGGCTTTCAGCTCCGCGGATCTCTCCGCAGAGATTACTTTTCTCTTCCTTTGAAATCCTCTAACAAACGTTTGCATGCAAACTGGTTCTATATCGCAAATCTTGAACCCAGTCTACCCAACTTCGTCGGCCTTCCTCCGGTCCCAAGGTCTAACTGGAGCACCGTGCCAGTAGCCCAAGATTGGGATGAGGCCAACAAGCTCCGAGCCAGTATCCTGAAGATGAAGAAAAAGGGCCTTCGGGGAGAATAGATCACTCGGCATTTCATCAAGAACCGACTGGCACCTATCAAAGAGAGATCCAAGCCCGCATTCGAGTATGAGGGAGAGAGGGATCCCAATCGGGAGGACCACGACTCTCTGAGCTACGAGACCCTGAAGACTCGCATGTACAATATCTTTTCTTCTGGGATCGCCGTCGAGCGCAGCCTCATGCTGCATGTTCTCCCATTCAGCTTGTATCGTCCTCCTCCTCCGGTAAGCTGACTTAACTTCTTTAATGTCTTTCAATCTTGATATTGCACCTCTCAGTGTAGATAAAATCTTCCTTGCAGGAAAATGCTTTCATTATTTCGAAGCCGTACAAAGTGCATCATGACAATGTGCCAGCTCGGCCTGCCAAGAAACCAGCCGGCGGAGTCAAGATCCAGAGTGATCCAATCGGTAAAAGGGCCGCTGTCGGCGAGGATATCAGCAAGCGAGCGAGTAAAAGGAGGCTGGTGATTGATGACTCGGATGACGATGTCCCAGCCCCTCAAGCTGAAACGACCCCTCCAAGACCATCACCAAAATCCGTGCCCAAGATTCGCCGATCGACCAGGTATGTCTCATGACTGAAATCATATCCTTGTTGAAAACCTTTTTGCCTTTGTCCCGATTGCTCCCATCTTTCTCTTTGCAGGAGGCTTCAGAACATAGATCCCACTGGGCAGAGTGAGGGACCAAAGCCATCTGCAGCAGCTGAGGCGACAAGGCCTGCAGAACAAGAATCTCGGAGCCCTCTCCCGAGTGAAAGCGCTCCGAGTGAAAAGCCCCCACCTCCTAGTGAGGATGTCCCAGCAAAGGAGCCCCCGACTGCCAGCCAGGAACCCCCACTGGAAACCAGTCGGCAGAAGAAGAGATCTCGGCTGCCACTCAAGGGACCTCGACTGAGAACCAGTCGAGTGCGAACCAAGAAAAGAAACGCAGCCGGCAAGTACCAGTCAAGGACTCGGCCACCGAAGCTGGTAAGCTCTGAAGCGATCTTCTGACTTTAATCTTCAATCTGTCCTTTCTTTATCTTCATTTATCTTCTTTAAATCGATCAGCCAAAGTGGAGGAGATCCCCAGGCTGCAGTCTTCTGAGACCTGGGTCCCTCCAATCAAAATAGAATGGAGTGACTCTGAAGGCTTGAAGCAGGGCATCGTCTTGAACAAGCAGAAAGAAAATGAAGAAAGATACATGCTTGTTGACAGCCTGAATGAAGCAACCCGGAGCTTTGCTCTTTTCTGTCATAGCCTTATGATTGTTTTTAGTCGACTAACTCCGAACTTTCGTGCAGAGAGTATATTGCCGGTCGATGGCTAAATCCGATGCACTCGAGAAGCTGGTCCCACACCTGAATTCCCTGGAGAACATCCAGCAAGAGTTGAAGACCACTCGAGAAGAGGCTGCATCGAGAGAAGGTGCTCTGCGGAGGGAAATTGCTGCTCTCCGGGAAGAAAACCTTGACCTCCGGGGTTCAGTCGGGAGTAAGCTTAGTCCTCTCGGTCTCTCCGTGCCTTTATTCGCATCTGTTTTGTTCTTGGCGTCGGTAAATTTTCTTGTTGCAGAGAACTCATCGAAAGTCCACATGCTCCAGACCCAGCTGGAAGAGGCTAACGCCAGCAAAGCCGAGCTGGAGTCTGAGTTCGAGGGTAAATTCTTTCAATATAATATTCTTCATTTTGCTTCATCTTCGAGCGTCTTGTGTAATCATGTGTCTTTGGCAGCTTATAAGGTCAAAACCCGAGCCCAATTCGATGTCTTCGTTGAAAGGGTTCGAAGGGCCGAAAGCGTAAGAGACGATGTTGCTAACGCGGCGACACCGATTCTCTTGTCGTTATTCCACCATGGGCTCGGGACCGTTCGTTGGACACCGTCGAGGTCTTCGACAAGCTCGGAGGGCTCCGGATCGATACATAGCCAACATCTCGAAGCGCCACCATAGGAACAAACTTTGCCCTTGCGCAGGCCAAGTCACTCTATCCTCGGATAGATGTTGACTCAGTCGGGGAGGGCTTTGCTGATGGCACTTCAGATGAGCAGGCCTTGGCGTTGATCGATGAGGCACAGGAATCGGCCAAGAAAGTCACTGCTGATGTAGCCAATAACTTTCGCTCCTAATCATTTTGTAAATGCTGTTTGTAAACCGTGATGTGAACTTGTAGATATCTGGCTTATTTATGTTGACGCTTTGACCCGAGTCTTTCTAGAAAATTTCTTGAGTAATTTTCGTCCGACTGTCACCAAGCCTAAGCTTGATTAGGTCATCAAAAAATTCTTAGTCCTTATTTATTGAACTCGAATCAAAACATTAAACAATGATAAATCAAATGTGAACAAGTTGCCGCAGAAAACCATGCTTTATTGATACATGTGCAGCCCCCGATTGTCAACTGAAGAAGTCATCTTGCTTGAGGTTGGCAGTCGAGAATAACATGAAACTTGAGGCAATTTAAGCATAGTATTGTCGAAGATGTTCGATGTTCCAAGAGTTGTCCACCACGGATCCATCTTCACACTTTAGTCGATATGCTCCTGGCCGAGTCACCTCAGCAATTATATATGGCTCTTCCCATAGTGGAGATAATTTGTGACGGTCCTTGGTGGTCTGGATTTTGCGTAGAACCAAATCGCCGACAATGAAAGCTCACGCCCGAACATTGCGACTATTGTATCGTCTAAGTCCTTGAAGATATCTTGCCGACTGGACCAGGGCTGCCTCTCGGGCCTCTTCCAGTTGGGTCAGATCGTCCACTCGATCTTGATTGTAGCGCTCGTCGTTGAAGCTGCGTACTCGAAGAGATTCATACTCCATTTCGTTCGGCAACACGGCTTCTGCCCCGTAAACCAGAAAGAAAGGAGTTTGGCCGGTGGCCCGACTGGGCGTAGTCCGTAGAGACCATAGAACCAAGGGCAGCTCTTGAACCTATTTGCCAGCATAAGGATTTAGCCGGTCAAACACTCGGGCCTTGATGCCTTGAAGTACCATGCCATTGGCACGCTCAACCTGTCCATTGCTTTTGGGGTGCGCGACCGATGCATAGCAGATTTTGATGCTAAAGTCTTCACAGAATTCTTTAAAAACGCCTCCAGTGAATTGAGTCCCATTGTCGGTTATTATTCTGTTTGAGACGCCAAACCGGTGTACGATGTTGAGGATGAAGTCTCGTGCCTTGTCAGCGGTGATCGTAGCGACCGGCTTAGCCTCGATCCACTTGGAAAACTTGTCAATTGCGACGAACAGATGCGTGAATCCTCCTGGAGCCTTCTTGAAAGGACCGACCATATTCAAGCCCCATACCGCAAACGACCAAGATAATGGAATCGTTTATAGCTCTTGGGATGGAACATGGCTCTGCTGAGCGAAGAACTGACAACCTTCACACGTTCGGACCACCTTGTCTGCGTCGGAGACCGCCGTGAGCCAGAAAAAACCTTGTCTGTAGGCTTTGCCTACCAAGGTGCGTGCTGCCGCGTGGCTTTCGTATATACCCGAGTGGATATCTTGGAGTAGTTGCCATCCTTCCTCAGGCGTGATACATCTCATTAGGACTCCAGAAGGGCTCCTCTTGTATAAGTCACAGTCGACCATGACATAAGCTTGACAACGACGTCGGACTCGTTCTGCTTCATCCCGGTCTTCCGGCAGCTCTTGCTGAGTTAAAAATTTGATGAGCGGTGTCCTCTAGTCGGTGTCGAGCATGGCGACTTGGTTTGCAGCTTGCTCGTTGGGAGTTGATTTTGCTGCAACAGTTGGTTCATAGAGATGCTCTACGAAAACGTCTGTTGGAGCAGATTCTCACTTGGACCCGAGCTGCGCTAGCTCGTCAGCTGCCATGTTGTTATGTCTCATGACATGGGATAGCTCCAATCCGTCAAACTTGTCTTCAAGTTTGCGAACTTCTTGCCGATAGGCCTCCATGGTGTCGTTTAAACAGGACCAGTCTTTCATAACTTGGTTAACAACTAGCTGGGAGTCTCCTTTTACGACCAACCGTCGTATCCCGAGTGAAACAGCAAGACGTAGGCCGTGCAGCAGGGCTTCGTATTCGGCGATGTTGTGTGAGGCGGAGAAATGAATGTGCAGAACATATCGTAGCCTTTCTCCAGTCGGGGAGATCAGCACGACTCCCGCCCCCAAGCCCATGATCCTCTTGGATCCGTCAAAGTGCATGGTCCAGTATTGTAGGTCTTCTCGAGGTACATCTTCATGTTGTTCGGTCCACTCGGCCAGGAAATCCGCCAGGGCTTGTGACTTTACAGACATCCTCGCCTTGAAAGTTAAGTCCAGCGGCATCAGTTCCAGGGTCCACTTTGCGATGCGTCCAATCGCCTCCCGGTTATGGATGACATCGCCGAGTGGAAAAGTGGTGACGACAGTGACCGAGTGATCCTGAAAATAGTGCGCTAATTTCCTTGCGGTTAACAGAACACCATATAGCAATTTT
Organism: Oryza australiensis; assembly: GCA_019925245.2. Lineage (NCBI taxonomy): Eukaryota > Viridiplantae > Streptophyta > Magnoliopsida > Poales > Poaceae > Oryza > Oryza australiensis. The sequence continues at coordinate 3,356,850 of JAIFGZ020000478.1, forward strand.
TGTACCTGGGGGTAGCGAATCTTGGCTCCTGCCAGCACTTCGCTAACAAAGTAGATTGGCCTTTGAATCTTCTGGACTCGTCCTTCATCCTCGCGCTCAACGACGAGAACTATGCTGACCACTTGGTGAGTTGCTGAGACATACAGTAGCAAGGGTTTCTGAGGCTGAGGTGAGGCTAGGACGAGCGACGTCGTGAGAAATTCTTTAAAATCTTCAAAGGCCTTGTGGGCTTTTGTAGTCCACTTGAAGTCGTCGGTTTTCTTCAATAGCCTGAAGAAAGGCATGCCTCGCTTGCCGAGTCGGGAGATGAATTGGCTTAGCACCGCCATGCAGCCAGTGAGCTTCTGGACATCTTTCTGGTTACTCGAGGACTTCATATTCAAGATGGCGTTGATTTTCTCTGGGTTAGCTTCAATGCCGCGATGAGACACCATGAAGCCGAGCAGTTTGCCTGATGGCACGCCGAACGTGCACTTCTCCGGGTTTAACTTCATTCTGAAGGCCCGAATGTTTGCGAAGGTTTCTTCTAAGTCGACAATTAGGTCTTCCTTCTGCTTGGTCTTGATGACGACATCGTCGACGTAAGTTTCCACGTTTTTCTCGATCTGTGTCTGAAAGCATCTCTGGATCATGCGCTGGTATGTGGCTCCGGCGTTCTTCAGACCGAAGGGCATCGTAATGTAGCAATAAGCTCCAAACGGCGTGATGAACAATGTTTTCAGGCAGTCGGATTCCTTCAAGCTGATCTGATGGTAGCCCGAGTAGCAGTCCAGGAAACTCAGAAGTTGGCAGCCGGCTGTTGAGTCCACAACTTGGTCGATTCGAGGTAATCCGAATGGATCTTTAGGGCAGGCTTTGTTGAGATCGGTGTAGTCAACGCACATGTGCCATTGCCCTGTCTTCTTCCGGACCAGGACTGGGTTAGCCAGCCAGTCGGGATGGAGAACTTCTTTGATGAAACCGACGGCTAGGAGTTTTGTGAGTTCTTCCTTGATGGCATCTTTTTGATACTGAGCAAAACGGCGTAATCGTTGTTTGATAGTTTTCGCGTCATCTTTGACGTTTAAAGAGTGCTCGATCACCTCCCTAAGAATTCCAGGCATATCAGATGGTTTCCAAGCAAAAACATCTTTATTATTTTGGAGGAAGGTGACGAGCACGCTTTCCTATTTAGGATCTAGCTCAGCGCCGATTACAGCGGTTTTGGAAGGGTCCGATGGATCAAGGGAGATTTTCTTTGTTTTGGCGTCGCCTTGTCCCGACTTGACTATCTTCTTTGTGGGGATTTCACCCTCTGCAGATGTAGATGCAGCCAGTCGGATTTCTTCCTGGCCACGTGATCTCTCACGAGATTGGGCCATGTCGTAGCTTTCCTTGTCACAGGTAAAGGCTTGTTTGACGTCGCTGCGCAAGGTGATGACGCCGTTGGGGCCGGGCATCTTCATGCAGAGGTAGGTGTAGTGTGGTATCGCCATGAACTTGGTGAGCGCAGGCCTTCCAATGATTGCGTGGTAGGCCGTCTCGAAGTCGGCCACCTCAAAAGTGATGTTCTCTGTTCGGAAGTTCTCCCGAACTCCGAAGGTGACCGGAAGGGCGATGTGCCCGAGTGGCATGGATGACAGCCCCGGGATAACTCCGTGAAAGGGGGCTGAGCTTGCCTTCAACTCAGATCTTGGAATCTGCATCTCGTCCAGAGTCTTGACGAACAGGATATTGAGGACGCTGCCCCATCAATGAGGACGCGCTTCAGCTTGATGTTGCGGACCACCGGGTCTAGTACTAGGGGATACCGCCCCGGGTGAACCACTCGGTCAGGATGACCCGAGCGGTTAAACGTGATGGCCACCTCCGACCACCGTAGATATTGTGGGACTTCGGGTTGTTCCGCGTTGACCTCACGGTCCGTCAGCTTTTGCTTCCTCTTGGACTCGTAAGCTTGCGGCCCCTAGAAGATGTGATTCACCTCGCCCATGGGGTCTTGAAAAGGCTCCGAATTTCTAGTCGGGTTATTCTTCTTGGTCCTCGATGGGCCGGCTTCGTCGATCGGCTTCTTGTTAATCGTGCCGCATATTGGTCGATGAATTGCTTGTAAATGAAGCAGTCCTTGGCCGCATGCTTGTGATTTGGGTGATGCGTGCACTGGGCGTTCATGATCGTATCGTAGGCCGTGACCCGGGGACGGCGTTGAGAGTTGGAGGTCGTGGCAACCAGGTCTTTGGGCCGGCGCTTGTGGTCTTTTTGGCCTTGGTTGTTCTTGCCGTTATCCTTCTTAGGATGTCGGCTGCCTCCCGACTGCTTGTCGTCCCTTCTGTCAGGCCGATCTTGCCGTGCCGCCTTGATTGCGTCGTTGGATTTGGCATAGGAGTTCGCTGTTTCGAACATTTGCTTCATCGTCTTCGGTGGCTTACGCCCAAACTTTCCGATCAGCAACTCATCATGGGCTCCCTTCTGGAAGGCGGTGATGATGATGTCATCGGTGATGTTAGAGATCTTGTTGCGCTTTTTCGAGAAGCACCGGATGTAGTCCTTTAGTGGCTCGTCTGGCTTCTGGATGACATTGTAGAGGTCGAAGTGGGTCCCGGGTCTTTCGAAAGTACCCTGGAAATTGACGATGAAGTGGTCCCGGAGTTCGCTCCACGAGCTAATTGAGCCTCTCGGCAAGCTCGTGAGCCAGTTCCTGGCTGAGTTGGCGAGGGCAACAGGCAAGTAATTGGCCATGGCCTTGTTGTCTCCTCCTGCTGCACGGATGGCGAGGGTGTACACGGTCAGCCACGACTAGGGGTCGGTCTTTCCGTCGTACTTCTCGATTCCTGTGCGCTTAAAACCACTCGGCCAATGCACTCGGCGCAGGTCCCGAGTGAACGCGGCCACTTCGTCGTCGTTGCTGTCGGGCGATCTCCTTCGATCTTCGTGGGAGCGCCGCTCTCGTTCTTGGTAGCGCTGGTCAAGGACTTCCCGCAGATCACTCGGCAGGGTCCTTGGTAGGCTGCATCGGTAGTCGGAGTTGTTGCTGCGGCGGACCCGGTCGTGGACGGGTGGTCATCCATGTCGCTTTTCGCGGGAGTCGGTCGATTGCTCTTAATGCTTCCGTGTGGCCTCGTGGCGGGGGTCTCTCGACCTAGTGGCCGTCCGATCTTGTTCGGGCCTCCTGTAATCCTTCGACCGCAGCGGCGAAAGTCGGCTTCTGTCGGGCATTTCCGCGACGGACTCAGTCGGCCTTCGTGTTGAGGTGGAGGGAGAGCAGTTGGCTGTAGCCGCGACGATGTTTTGATCTTGTCCAGGATCGGTGTCACCATGGTGGGTGCCGCTTCGATGACAGTGTCGAAGAGGGTGAGGGCGGCCATGGCGTTCTGTTGAGGCGTCTGGAAGATGTTGGTGTTGTCGACTCGCGTCTAAAGTATGGCCTCCCGAGCGCATCGTCCGGTCGTCCTTAGGTCTCGCTTTCTCCTGTTAGCTTCCTCCTTGCGCCTATTCTCGTTTTCTGCGAGCTTGCGCTCCTACTCAAGCCTGGCTTGTTCTTCCTCTGCGATCCTGCGGGCCATGGCTGAGTCGGTCTCGGCCACCTCAGCCATGAGGACGTTGAAGCACCTAGGATCGTAGTCCTTGTCGAAGTCGGAGTCGTTTGCCTCGTCGGTGGAGATGCTGTAGATGTCGTCGAAGTCTGAAGAGCTGAGGTACTCATCTAGCTCCGCGGATGAGCATGATCCGAACGGTTGGAGGATGACGGCGACTTCCCTTAAGCCCGGGTTGCTTGAATCTGGATCGCTCTAGTCCGGGTTTTAGCTTGATGACGTGGGTTCCTCCGAGTGGGTCGATTTCGACTCAGAGGAGAGGAGTTTGCAATATACCTCAGCGACGTTTGGTAGCCCAAACGGTGCCGAGAGGGTTTCTCCTCCCGAGTGGATCGATTCCGACGGGGAGGTGAGAAGGTGGCTGCAAATCTCAGCGGCGTTTGGTAGTCCGAACGGCGCCGAGTGGATTCCTCCTTCCGAGTGGACGGATTCCAACTTGGAAGTTAGAGCTCTGTCGTAGATCTCATCGTTGTTCGGTAACCCGAACGACGCCAAGTGGATTCCTCCTTCCAAGTGGGCGGAACCCAACTCGGAAGTCAGAACTTTGTCGTAGATCTCGGCATTGTTCGGTAGCCTGAACGGCGCTGAGCGGGTTCCCCCTCCCGACTGGTCCGAATCCGAGTCGGGGAAAGATAGCTTGTTGAATCCTTCGGCGACGAAGTCATCGATGCCTGATGAAGATCCCATCGTGCTTGCCGGCGAGATTGAAAAAGAAATCTTGACGCGCAGGCCCCTACCTGGCGCGCCAACTGTCGAAACTTGGTTTCGGCAATAGAAATTTAGGGGTGAAGTCAAGATCGCCAAGCTCGATGGGTTAAGTGGAAAACAAGGTTTAGACAGGTTCAGGCCCTCTCGTAAGGTAATATCCTACTCCTGTTTTGGAGATTCAATCCACCGAGTGTTTATTGATCTCTCGTGTATCTAAAACTTGATCTCTTGAATCTAAAGCTGATAGCTCATATCCCTCAAGGGACACCCCTTACCTCCCTTATATAGTCTTGAAGTGCGGGCTTCAAGTCGAAAACCCTATCTTACTCTAAGTCGGTTTCCTTAATCTTACCAAGTTATGACTATGAGCCGTTGCCTTATCTAATCGGCAACGTAACACCCAAGTCATAGCCGGTTTACATAATTAGCAGGCGTAACCTATTTCTATTATCAGTCGGATAAGTTTGTCATGTAGGTATTCAATTATCAAGTGTTGGTTTTATATTTTTGTTCTATGAAGGTGAGAAAAGATCGTCGTTAGCATTTCTGGCATCCATAATACCGTTTCTTTTGTGTTTATGTAGCAATCAGACGGACAAATTCAAATGATGATTTCAAAAAGTAAACAATGGCTAGCGTCCTAGCGTTAACTATAGAGCTCGACAAAACACTGACTAACAAATTATGTCATATCTTATCTTTTAGGTGACAAACTTGCAGCCAGCGACCAAACAGGGATCCATATCCTCTGCAATAACACAGAGGTTTACTATTCATGTGAGTTAGCACCGGATCAATACAACGAATAGCAAGATACCAGGTAGAATAGTTCTCTATTTGTACTATTATAATATCAGGATCGAGATACTATCGAAGTACATATTTTTATATAAAATAAAATAATACATATTTTTATATAAATAGAATAATCGAGATACAGGTAAAATCGTTTTTTAAATTTGTCCTATCACAGTACTATAGGATCGGGATAGGATTGAGATTGTATCGGATTTTAAAAATTTTAGAAAGTACATACTTTTAATAAAATAAAATATGTCTTATAAACTAAAGCACATAATATTAATTTTGATAAATTGAATTAATTTTTAATGTAAACTTAAACATATTTATTCATATTATTTTCAATATATTTTATTTAAATAATATTTTATAGGATCGTAGGATCATAGAAACTGATCGTGTGTAAATAAATAGTAATATTGAGATACTATAAAAATTAAATACTAGGTAGGATCGTTATCATTGATTGGGATACCGACAATCTTGGTGAATAGTGTTGATTCCTACAGCCACAGTAACAAAGCAACGTAGCACACTGTTATTTACTGTAGCAGAATTACTGCAGCTAGCTATATTGACATTATGGTCTTGATCAGATCACTGTCAACTCCCCTAATATACAATACTGTGCAACCTCTGCGTTAGAGCCGGATTCACCAAACAGGCCTCCATAGTCTAGACCAACGCCACCCTGACATGGAGCTGGCGAGTTGTGACTCACATTCCACACCAACGCCAATACACTACGTCCACTACCAGAATCTTGATATTTGTCTAGTATTTAGGACACTAGACAAAACTAATATTACACTTCATAAAAGATTTGTCAAGTGTAAAACTCGATAAAAAGCTCTCGGCAAAGAGAGAGTCAGCAAAAGACTATTTACTGAGTGCTAGGCAACGGGCACTCGACAAAGACTTTGTCTAGTGCATGACACTCGACAAAGTAGTAAGGTTTGCTTAGTGTTAGGCACTAGACAAATAAAAATGCTTAGTGTTAGGCACTAGACAAATAAAAATGTTTGCCTAGTGTCAGGCACAAAGCAAACCTTATTACTTTGCCGAGTGCTAGGTACAGCAAAGCTATAAATGTTTATCTAGTGTCAGGCACTAGACAAAATATGGTAGTACTCTGTCACGTCCCACCCTACTTTGCCGAGTGCTAGGTACTAGGCAAAGCTATAAATGTTTGTCTAGTATCAGGCACTAGACAAAATATGGTAGCACTCTGTCACGTCCCACCCTTCTTCGGGCTGGGCCCGCCTATATCTGGAAGCTCTCTAAGATCTTAAGACTGTCCTCACAGCCCAAATAAGTCTTTTCTACGCACTTTGTGCTTACTCATGTGCAACCAAAAAGAACTTCTCGGTCGGTCATCCATCCTCAAATTGCTCCAGGCCAAGCACGCTTAACCTCAGAGTTCTTTGAGTTCTTTCGAGATAGAACTTCCAGAAATGAAGTTGTAACTTGTTGATATGAGTATTTTATTAATCCTATTAAGCCCTGGGCCAGAATGTTACATTCATACCCCCTTAAAAGATCGACGTTCTTGTCGGTCAACCCTAGGCCAGGAACCTCTCCTCTTGGCCATGTCTGTGCGTCCAGTGCCGAAGCATGTGCCATGTCGTGTCCCCTTAGGGCCCACGCGCCATGCGCACCATGCCCGCACAACTGACCCGCCATGCGCCCGTGAAATCGAGAGGATCGGCTCTGATACCACTTTGTCACGTCCCACCATTCCCGGGGAAGCTGGCTGGAGGCGGTGAGCCGAGGGTGCGCCGGCCGGGGGCGGTGGACGGGAGGGCGACGGCGGCAGGCACGTGTGTGTGTGCAGTGTGTGTTACTGTGTGAGCTAGCTAGTGGGCGGGTAAAATTTTTTGGGACCATGCCAAGTTTTGGGATTTTTTCATCAATTTAAAATTTTTAATTATTTTTGTATTTAGTAGAAAATTACTTTGCCTAGTGCAGCACTCGGCAAACTTTTTGTCGAGTGCAGCACTAGGCAAAGTAACCCTTTGCCGAGTGCATTGCACTCGGCAAAGGATTTGCCTAGTGCCACACACTCGGCAAAGTGTTTGCCTAGTGCAGCACTCGGCAAAGGGTTTGCCAAGTGCCAGACACTCAACAAAGGGTTTCTTGCCTAGTTCCAGGCACTCGGCAAATTTGCCGAGTGCTACACTAGGCAAAGTAATTCCTTACTAAATTTAAAAAATAATTAAAAAATTTTATATTGATGCAAAAATTCCAAAACTTGGCATGGTGTCATGTATGTTATATATTACGTCCACAAAAAGTTTTGGAGCCAAATTATAAATTCAACCATCATTATGGCTCTAAATTTGGGATATCAGTATAAACTCTAATATTCGTATTCGGAGATAATTCGATTTATTAGCGTCGTACGTGACAAAATGTTCGAAACCTTTTTAATTTTTTACCGTAACATCAATGTTCGATTTCATGATACTCTGACAAATCTCGTGATTTTTGAACTTTATTTGTTTTTTAAAAATCTCATGAAGTTTGCCTAGTGCCAAGCTTTGCCGAGTGACACTCGGTAAACACCTTGATTGCCTAGTGTCCGAGGTTATACACTCGACAAACTTCTCGGTACTACAAACAACAAGTTTCCGATAGTGATTGTACCTTTGAATGAATTCATGTTTGAATGACCAGCAATAGTCCGTTGCAACGGACTTTCTTTTATAAGAAAAAGTTATCTATCGTAGTTGATTACATATATAACACCAACAAAAACAACACATGATTTTTATATTATATAAAGATCCATTAATCACGTGTCCTTGATGTAAAGCAATGGATGTCCACCATTTATATCACTTTAAACTATGGTTATACACACTTATTTTTAAAAATGCATATATTAGTCAATTAGGCCTGCCCAAATTGCCAATGGGTTGGGTGTGAATCGGCTAACGGGCTGGAGTCTAATTTGGATTTATTGGATGGCTGAAAATGGCCTGCTGCTGCTAATGTTTTCGATCGGTCTGAATAAAAAAAATGAGGTGTTGAAAAAAAAAGTGTGGGTTGGATTTGCTTTCATGTTTTGGATAACTATACTTAAAGTTTCTAGTTATACCCCTCTAATATGTGATATGCTATCATCATCATCTTTAAGGAGAGGTGGTGATGGTGATGGTGACAGAACCACCATGATCACAATATAGATAACAATATAGATAACAAGTGATGACTCTGGTCCACAAATTTTAAAATCATGAATTTCCACGCAGATCTCAAGATTAGAACTTATAACCTGGCCGACTGATTCCATTTGACATGTGGAACAGAAAATGTGAAAAGAAAAGTGTAATGATTTTCTTTGCGGAAGGGGGCGCACTAATTAATTACACAAAAAATTGGGAAAACAATCAAGTTTGTATTTTTCACGATAAAACTTCAAGCTACCATGTATAATTCATAGCAAGGTGAAGCTTCCAGTGTTAATTGAAACAACGTCCAGACACAAGAGCCGGCTGCTTCGCTTTTATCAGCCTCTACTCCTCCTACTGTTCCTACCTTACTAGGATTCCATGATTAACTCAGGGACGCACGTCTTTGGGGTGCTTAATTCGTCTCGGTTTTACCTAATGACTTGGTTGATCGGACCAATCTTGCCACCAACCTCGCTGTGCATGCCATCTGTTTGCCGGTCGCCTGGTCAGGTCATGGGCCTCATGACCGTGGCACGCATAAGTTTGGACTTCAGTTGTTGCCCCCACACCGCGCCGGCCCCGAGGATGGAACGCTGACCCATGGCTCGCCGATCCTGATCATCTTGATCGGCCGCTCGCTGGCCGCTGCCTCCTCGCACCGCGCCCTCTTCCTCGTGCCGGCGTCATGGGTGTTGTCGAGGAGCACGCCGAATAGCTTCACGCACTTCTCCTCGCGGACGTGCTCTTGCTCGCGCTGCTCGCCACCGGAGACGGTTGATGCTCGCATGTCTTCCTGCATCAGTAGCCGAAGATCGAGCAGCCGGACGTCGAGGAAGCGCGACAGGAAGCCCAGAAGCTCCTCGCAGTGCCGTCGCGCCCGCGCCAGCTCCGTCGTCAGGGTATGGTTGTCCTTCTTAAGCTGCTCGTTCTCGCTGGTGATGTCCACCCGCGGCGGCGAGGACGTGGAGGAGGAGCTACGGTCGTTGCCGCTGGACATGGTCGCCGATGGCGCCGGGGGCAGAGGAGGCAGCGACGGAGGGAACACGACGTTGACGCTGCTGCCGCAGGATTTGGAGGACTGAGGCGTCGTGGCCTTGCGGCGGCGGATGCCGGAGAGCAGGCCTTGCTCGCCTCGTCGGAAGTTGCCGTTCGCGAACTCCCACCTATCCGACACCACCTTCCGGAAACCCTGTACAAATAGTCGCCATCGATTGTTAGCACCGATCATATCAGGAGAACGTATGAAGTTGGATGGTCAATTGTAACATGTTTATGTCCTAATCAATACAACACAGTAACGACATCTTTTTGGCAGAAAGACACTAAGAACGTCTTTGTTATCACACACACATCGTTAATTGGGTGAATGCACGAGTACAAATGTATAATCAACAATGGAGTTTCGTCATAAAATGCTTAGATCTGGGATATTCTTTGTTCATAGACAACTACGATGAAAATTAGTTCAATCCGGCCCATCTCGTGTCTATGGCGAGATTTTAGTTCAAGAAAAGTATACGTGAGGTCTCTCATTTTATCGTCGAGTTACAAAACCAGATATATGACATCTCTCAACTTATAAAATCAGATCACTTTAGGTCCTTAGACGATTTTGTCCGATGTTGCAGCTCAGTTAGTTTGCGGCCCACGTGAACCTCACATGTCAGCGACAACTTCCCCTCCTCTCTCCACCTCTCTTCCTCTCTCTCCTCCCGTCCTCCCTATCTTCTTGGCGATGGCCGACGGGGAGAAGGACCGGCACGGCGAGGGAGGAGCGCGGCGGTGGCTCCCGACCGCTCCTACCCTTACTCCCCCGCAAGCTCACCAAGGTCGAACGTGGCCTGCCTCCATCAACGCGTCGTCAAGCTCCTGATTCACCCGTACCACCCACTCGTGTGCCAACGAAGCTCACGCGAGCCAGTTCTCGGCGGTGGCTTCCCGCAGACTAGAGCGAGATGTCAACTTTGGGATGACGGGGCAGAGAGGATGGGTGACGATGGCGTGGCACAACCGCTTTTATATAGCCGCGGCAAGGGAGGACAAGGACGGCGTCAGACCACGGTGCGTCCTAGCTTCCTCTGCCGGCCTCATCCGCTCCCGCCGCTCCTCCATCGGCCTAATCCGCCCCGCTGCTTCTCCTCCGTCAGCATCCTCCGCTCTCCCCTCGAAGGACAGGACAAGCGACGGCCGACCTAAGCTTTCCCGTCTCTACAACCGATCGAGCTCGGTGATGCCGCCACAACTCTTCTCCCCACTTGTCTTTGCCAACAAGGGCCATGTCGGCAACCGCACACCTCCGGTTCTCCCTGCTCGTCGCCGGTCACGCTCCTCTCCCGGCGGCTGCCAGCCGTGCCTGTCGTGCCAGTCCTCCCCATCGGCCGTCGCCATGGGACGGACTAGAGGAGAGAGGAAGAGAGGTGGAGAGAGAGAGGAGGAGAAGTAGTCGCTGACATGTGAGATCCACGTGAGTCCCATGCTGACTCAGCTGCCACGTTGGATAAAACCGTCAAAAGACCTAGAGTAATCCAGTTTTATAAGTTGAGAGATGCCATATATCCATTATTTTGTTTCATGGACGATTTTTGTAACTTAACGATAAGATGAGGGACCTTTGGTATACCTTTTCCATTTTAATTCAAACACTCGGCCCACATACGTAGATGGACATAATGTAAGGCCCATCTAAACGAGGCCATAGGTGACAACGCCAACTCTCTGCTGTCAAATGTCATTGTGCAGCATTTAGATTATTCTCTGTAAAAAAATAAAGGTCGTTCCCTGTAAAATATTGAATCTAAGCTAAGTACCATTTAATTGATTGCACAGATAAAGTACAGAATCATAAATTAATGGCATATATGTGTGTGTGTGTGACATAAAACATTTCTGTGTAATTCACTTGAGCATATTGGTTGAAGACAATTATTTTAAGGATTAACGCTTGAAGAACAATCTATCAAAGGGAAGCAAATAGCATGAATGTTGGGTGCTAGTAAAACACATGAAAGATGCCATCTCAAATAAAAAGAGCCCATGATGGATATATCACTGTCTCACGGACAGATCCCAAGATCAAATGTCTACTATAAGTCAAATTCGAACAACGCCACAAGATGGGCAGAATAAATCACAACGGAAAGAGTAACTCAACTATTCCATTGAATCCAATATACCAGACGTAAGGGTACTGGATATACATATGTGTCAGACGTGACTGCTAATTAAGGTGGGGTTTGGACGAGGAACTAAACTTTAATTTTAATTTACATAGGATGTTTGAATATTAATTTAAATAACTAAATGTAAATTAATTATAAAAATAATTACAGAATCAATGACTAATTCGTGAGAGAAATATATTAAGCCTAATTAATTAATTCACAATGAGTAAATGTTTACTGTAGCATTATACAGTCAAATCATGGTGTAATTAGGCTCATTAGATTTGTTTGTGAATTAACCTCTGATTATAAATGAGTTTTATAAATGATCTATATTTAATATTTTAAAATAGCATAAAATAGTCTCATCTAATACTATTTCACACTCTTGGAGTATTCTCATCTTGCAGCAGTTGGAAGTACCAGTACGGGGAGTAGATAGCTGATATATATATATATATATATATATATATATATATATATATATATATTGAAGATATAAATTGGTTGTTGTTATCAACTTGACGCTTTGACAACTATAACTATAGTACTGGTGACATGCATGTCAGTATGCATGCACCAAAAGTCCAAAAACTCCTGTGAAGTGATCAATCACAGGAGCAATCACACATATGGTCGCGGGAGAAACTTTCTACCCCACAAATTAAGCACAGACACATGTAAAGGCAAACAAAGATTAGTTGAGCTGGATGGTGCTTTGCATGTGCAGCTTGAGTACAACAAGAGCCAAACACTTCTAGAGTTCTAATAGATCATAGAAGAGCCCGGAAAAGTCAATCCATCCCAGAAATTTCCACCAAGATTCCTGTCCCGTATATAATCATAGAGATGCACCAGAAATCATGGCTTTGTCTTGTCGCCACTAGTACACTTGTCCGTGGCGTGTCAATCGACGGCCGGCCTGAATTCCTGATCTGCAAGCTACTATCAGTTACCTAATTAACTTTGCTTTCATGGAACTGTTTGCTACTTTGCTCCCATCGCAATTTGCGAGTTGCGACGTGTGTCCTTTCCTTTTACCAGTTCAGATATGAACCCCCTTCTAGGCGAGCTAGCTAATAGTAATTGGAAACGGTCGTCTTCGAGATGCATGATGCTAGCTAGAGTTTCCTCTTCGAAGCATTCAGCAAAGGAGTACACATGCTCACGTACATGGTTGTCTTCATCGCTCTCCATCTCCTTTTCTCTCTCTCTCTTTTTCTTTCTTCAATGAAAGATGATGATCGCTGCCGTTTCAGATTTGTGGTTTCACCTGCTATATATTTCTAATTTCAGGGTTGTGGTTTAGCTATGTGCTCTGTCTTATTTTCTGATGCAAGATCATCGTTAAAGTGGAATTAACTTCTGACGAATTGACTACACAACTGACATGAGGTTTTTGTCAAAAGGGAGAAATGGAAAAGAAGATGATGAACACGTCAGCTAGCAGTAGGTGCATCTCTCTTTTCAATCGTTTATATCATTCTCTCGTCTCTTTCTACCCCCCAATTATCTTTCTTAAGGCAGGTTGAATCCGTCGTTTAAAACCGATAAGCAGCTTTGCGTGGAAAACTAAAATGAAGTGGAGAGATCAATTGACTTCCGAATGGCGCACACTCACTGACACTTCATTTTTACAGTTTTTGCCTCAAAGCTGTTGTCCATTTTTGCCTCAGAGGTCAATTCCAATATTCAGTTTTATGGTCGTGTAACACGACAAGAAACCTTCTTTTCTACGCTTTAGGTCGACTACAGAGTACAGACCGGTTGGAGTGTGCCTAGCTTCTTCTTCTTCCGGCCGTCTAGAAGCCAATCAAGATTAATTTGCCAACAAATTAGCTCAGCTAGCTTAACTGGTTGGCTAGCTCCAGATGTTTCATTCAACTAATTATTCGCTAGCTAATTAATTTTGTTGAGGGGTTCTGAACTGCTTTTAAACAAGCTAACTCCATGGCCCCACAATGACCAGAGAAACGTGTGCAGCTAGCCACAGGTGGTCATGCATACACATTTGGCTATTTCAGTTTCTGGCTAGGTTCTAGAACGGGATATATAGCTGAACCAACAAATCGAAGAGCTAGCCTTTACTCCGTATCCTTGTAGGCTCATGCTTTTGGTGAGCTTAAAGCCTCAAATATTCAGTAACCGCACTTTTTTCCCTAACAAAACCGATACCAGAAGCAAGCTAGAGCAAGATGAGATTTTGCCAAGAAGAACTAAGCCAAATGCTATAAATGGCAACTTGGTAAGGCGAGTTATTATATGTAAGTCAGAAAACACCAGCGTGTATACGTGCTGACAACTACGGAAACGTAAGCAACATGGTAGGACTTTGCAAATGAACACAGCTCGGCCACGACAGCGAAAGCTCGCCCACAGACAAGAAACGTCAACCCTGCAAGTACATCGTCATCTAAGCCAAAAGGACGCCGTTCAAGGCGTCCCTGCAGTTGAATACAGAGCGCAGATAAAGGAATTATTCGACACATGCAGTGCAGGATGATGATATGTTGATCAAATCAAAGTTAGGAGATGGGAGAGCAAAAGAGTGTGTGTAATGTGTACGCACGTAGGTGTTGAGCTGGCGGACGAAGGAGGAGAAGTTGCAGTGCTTGAAGTGGAGCGGGAGGAGGTCGCGGGCGAACTCCACCGGCTTCCACACCACGAACGACCGCCCCTCCTTGCCCCATGAGATCACCTCGTCCGTCGCGCTCTCCTCCACCATCTGGTGCGTCTTCGTCAGGAACGGCGCCGGCCCGCCGCCGCCTCCTCCCCTCCCCCCGCCGCCCTTCTGCTGTTGTTTCCCCACCGCCGCCGCCGCCATCGATCACCTAAAGCTATGATCTCCTCTACCAACTTTGTTTGTGTGTATGTATGTACGTAATCTATCTATGCGTGTAACTGTGTTATGGTGAGCTGGGTGTGTAGCTAGTAGGAGGTGGTGGCCGAGAAAAGCAGGAGGGCGGTGAGGAACTCCCAGCCCCAGACGTAGAATCCGGTGACTACCGCCCTCCCACCGCAGCCGCCGGCCGCCTCTACTCCCATGTAACCGGCACGGTGGGCGCGAGCGGCGGGGTTTGTTGCCGTGGTCGCGTTTCTGCCCGTCGCCTGCCTAGCTTCTCTCGCTGACGCCGCTTCCACCTCCGCCCCGCTCGGTGTGGAGCTCACGCGGGATATAAAGCGAGTGAGCGGGCGGGTTGCCGTCCTGGCGTTTACGTCTGCGTGGGTCAGGCCGTCCGGTCCAAATAAGAAGCTTCCTCCCCACAGGGAGTCGTGTGGCGCCGCACCACGCACCACGCCGCGCGTGCAACGCTCCCACCGTGAACCCAAATCACCCACACGAATCGACGAGGAATAATACGGGCCCCCGTTACGGTGTGTGCGGTGGAACGGGCGTAGGGAGGACCGACAGGATTTGCGTTGGGCACGTCCGCGTCACCGCTCCGTTCTTCTTCTTCGCCTCTTCCAGAAAACTTCAGGGAGCGGAATTTTTCTATCTCGTCGCCGTAATCTACGATGCGTCCTTGTCATGCCGGGCCGGGGGCGAGATGCGAGAGAAAGTAAAACCAAAGGCGCGTAGAAAAAGGCAGGGCGAGAAAGCAGGCTTTGCTCGCTTTAATGGCTTGCTTGTTTCCATCCATAGCCGATTTGTCCACATCCACCAACACGAGCTAATCGAGATGATACGTCTCCCTCTTCCCACCCAACTCGCCGGCGTACGTAGACCATGTACTTGGAGTATTCGTGTACAAACCCTGCTGCAATCTTAACGGAAATCATCTGGCTCTCGCGGCCTCCCAGCACGTACAGTAGCGGCAACCGTGTGTTTCATAATTTTTGACGAGGTTAAAGTTTTATAATTTTGACTATCAGTAACTTAAAATAATAAAATTTTAACTATTAATAGCTTTAACAATATCATTTTAAAGATACTGAAACAATATATATATTTATCTTACAAAAGTATTATAATAAAATTTAAAAATATTTATTTAGTACATATATTATAATAAAAATATAGTTCAATATATATTTTGAAGAAAACGTTAATGCTTAATTATGAAGCGAAAAGAGAAATGGCTAATTAATAATCTTTAATAATTTATAGTTTGTCAATTCAACGATCAAAATAAAAGTTAAGAGCCGTGGACAGTACTAGTATACTACTCGTAGTACTAGTATATAAATACATGATCCTGAAACGGAGATCACCGTGTCCAATATGAAAGCTTTGATAACAAAGTACCGGTTTTTCCCCTGGTGATGTCATTCTGGACTGGAGCTAGCATGTCTGTGGTACAGCACGTACTGTTACACCAACTACCGTGGAGTTGTTTCGGTCGCTCTTCACACGAATCACACCAAGAAGAGAGGATTCTACGTCATAATTAGGCATAAGTACATTACCTCATTTTCTGGATTCCATTGTCCCATCTCCCATGAATACATAGGTCCTATCCCATTTGAAAGAGCTTCTATATATCATGACATTTTTTAACAGAATATGAAGATCTCCGAACAGTTTAGTTTTTTTTTCGTTTATATTTTGAAAAACTGTCATTGTAGGATTCAGAAGTAAATTTAAAGTTGACTATCAATCAACTGATTCTTAATATCTTAAGCTTATCGTACAAACCCGTACTATGCATCACTCGATGCTCGCACATCACTGGCTGCACTGCATCATCTCTATCTAGTATACTCCTAGCTAGTTGCAATGCATCCTACTCAACGTGAAACCCGCGAAACAGACGGCGAGCGACGCAAGCCAATCGTCAATCCAACGCTAGATAGGTAGACCCGGACCCCGTGTGCTTTTGGACTAGCGTTTTTCTTTCTTCTTTTTCCTGCCCTTTGGCTTTGGGGGTTGGTTGCTTGTCCAACTCGGTGTTTGCAAGTAAACGCCTCACCAACTTGAACAAAAGGCTGGAGAAAAATGAGGCCGTCTCGGAGGGAGTTCCTGCTGACTGATGGGTGCGTGGTAGAAACCTGACTTTTGGTGCCAAAATCCACTCCCATGTCTCCGGTCAGTTACAAGTTTTCGTCTGCGTTGTGTGGCAGACTGGCTCTGGCCAGAACCGGCCGGGAGGGAGAAAGATCGGAGCTTAGGGCCTGTTTTGTTTCTCGGGACTAGGACAAAAAAGTTTGGTATAATGTTTAGATGATATTTTAAAATATTAAATATAAATTATTTACAAAATCTATTTATAATCGATGATTAATTTACGAAACGAATCTAATGAGCCTGATTACAATTTGATAATGTGATGCTACAGTAAACATTTGTTAATTATAAAGTAAATAGGTTTAATGGATTTATCTAACGAATTAGTCATCGATTATATAATTATTTTTATAATTAGTTTATGTTTAATTTTTTAAATTAATGTCTAAAAATTCGATACAGACTCAAATAGTGTTGCTTGAACTAAACACCTCCTTGGTTACATGCCATAGTCAGCTGCAACTTTGATGAATTCATCCGTGGACGCCGATGGGACACAAAGGGTGATGCTCTGATGGAGAAGGTTCTGATTGTTGCTTAACCCCTTGGCTGGAAAGATGTCCATGTTCTGCCTGTGCTGATTGCTGACCAATTCACATTAAATTAGTGCTGAGCTTCTTTCCTTTTTAACAGAGACATAGACACGGATATATTTGTGTGTGTATGGTCTGGCTGGGTTGAGGCTTTGCTGAATTTTAGATTCGAGAATTGGTGGACCAATCATGAACAATCAATTACGGTCTTATTTAAATACACCTCTTTTAAAAATACGAAATATGAATATATGAATAGAATGCAGTTCAAATAACATAGGGATAGAAAACTATCAATGTGGAGAACCAGATATCTATGTTGATTAGAAATCCGTGTAATTGCGCGGTTAACATCTATATTATTTTTTAATACTTTAAAAATTAAACCTATCATCATTATTGTAGTTTTTATTAGAAAGTCACACTAATCATTATTCCTTATTCTTTGAGGTCATTTATTTACTTGTCTAACTCTATTAACTCTATGGCTTCTATTATTTACCCTTCTCGAAACTTTTTTAAAAAAAATCTCGTCGGGTTTTGTTAACGATCAAATTTTGTAAGCAAATCCTCGAGTTTAAAACAGATATTGAAGCGGAATCAGAGAAAACACGCAATCCTTGGAAACAGAGGCCGTATCGGCTGAATCCTAATCGGCTGCGGGGTCAATTGGCTGAGTCCGAGTCGAATCAGGATAGCCAATAGCCGATTCCGATTAGGAGCAAGAGACGGAACCAATCTCGGAAGGAAAGCTTAGAGATAATCATTGGATTCGGTTTCCAAAGAACTTCAAAGACGTTATCATCTACGAATAATGTCCTACAATGGCAATTGTATATTTAAATTAGGATATTTTGTATAGTTTTCTTTATAGATAATGTCGGTTTGTTTAGAAATATTTGTAATCTAATCTGTAATAGGAATCGTGTCTGTTACGGGATTGTTGTGTATCCGGGTATAAATATGACCCGAGACCATTTAATTAAAAAACACACACAACTCAATACAACTTCGGTGCATCGCCACCTTTTGTTTTTACTTTCGATTTCGACAAGTTCTTGCCTCGTCTTCGGGCTGCATCGGATTTCGATCTCCGAGAAGGATAATCTTTTATTACAAGTGGTTTGTATTATTGGGGTTAGTGCTTCCATTGTCATGATACTCTGATCTTGATATCACAAATTGCTTAATTTATCATATACGACATATAATTTAGATCAATGTCTAGATCTATCTTGCGATCGGTTAGCATCTCCTTAAAGACGGTAGCTGATGAAGCTAGATCTAAGGGTTGATTTAGGTTATATGGCGTATCCACCATATCAAAGGACTTTCATTAGCTTATATAGATTCCATGCTTCTTTTTTACTTAATGCTGCATCAATTTGATCTATTAAGCCGTTTTTAGAATCATTTAAGATCTATTCGGTTTAATGACTGTCTTTAGGGATAGTATCGGGGTTTCAGCCGATCTTATCTGTTTTAGCCATATTTTATGTATTATTACTGTTAGATATGTTATAGCAGTCTTTTATATTAAGATCTTAATCTATCTAAACATGCTAAGCCTGGTATCAATCTGTTAAGTCATATTAACAACCGATTAATCTTAGGTTTAGTGTATTTAGTTCAGGTTAATATCTTCATATAAAACATATAAGAGTATTAGCCGATTTTCATTAGATCTACGACATCGGCTAAGCCATAAATATACGTAATTATTATTCTGGTGTGTTTTTAGATATAAGTGATTTATACTGTCTCGGTATATTACCGATTTATCCCAATCACTTAGTCTAAATGCACTTTGAAATGGTAATTATGTATTATGGATATCTATAGCCGATCGAGTAGGATCTAATTACAATTTAATCGCCTATTCGATGTTTCTTGTTGGTTACAGGATCAAACCAACTGGCACGCCCTACAAATCACCAAAGGCGATCCAACTTGGACCTACACTAGAGTTAAGCAGATCTCTCAGGCCAGTGCGTGGAAAATATTTATCATTAATAGGTTTTTATTTTATAGTTTTTATAAGTCCCACCAAACATCATCACCTTACTTCTTTACGACCCGCTCACTGTCTGCTTAACCGTCACGACCCGACTCATTTACAACATGCCCGCCATTCCTTCTTTCTGTCATTACTGGGATTCTATAAGTTGAACTTAATCGTTAATGAGGTTCTATTTTAGAGTTTTTAGATGTCCCACGAACCGTCACCATCTTACTCTATTATGGTCAGCCCGTTGCACCCCTCCCTCCCCACCCCTCTATCTTTATTGTCATTTGTCATCCCTCGCTCGCTCTCGATGGTAACCGTTATATCTCTATTTCTTAATTTGTCACATGTCCACTTGTTCTTTCAACCAGTAATTTTTTATTTTTATTATCATTGGCACCACATAAAATTTAACCTTATATTGTTAGAGTTTCTTTTTATATTTTTTAGCTACCTCTTAACTCCTTTGTCACTTCGCGACTTGCTCTTCCATGACAATCCTGACCTCCATGCTGCTTTGTCATCTATCCACTTATCAATTGGTGTCATCCTTTTTTTATTGTCAGCGGCTAAGAAAATCGAATAGAAACTTATTATTACATAGTTTGTGCCCGTGTATTTACTGTTTGTTTCCTACGTAGAAATTTAACAATTCCTTTTTATTATAGTGAGATGCTGAGTTCATTAATTAATGGAGATAAGCACCGAGCGGATGCTAACTTATGTTAGTGTTAGAAAAATCAAGTTATGCTGCACAGAATACTGACGTATATATGTTCCACTAATTTGCCCTGCCTTTATTTTTTAAAAAAAATGGTATGATTATTTTTTTATTAAACAAAGTAGAAATAAATACGGTCTTTTTCTGGAATTAAGGGATGCATTCTTAAGATGTACATATTAACACATTTGTCTCTGTCGTTCTGTCCGTGTTACACCGAACCTCGCAAATGCAAAAAAAAGTACATGCGAAATGTACGTGGGGCCTCGCGCGGGCGTTGATGGCCGTCCGTGGGCCGTGGTTGTGGATACTAGTAGTGATCTATTTTAGCCATCTAATAACATGGAATCTTGTATATTTCAGGATTTGATCTCAATATTGCTGTCATATAAAGTGCCCAATGTTGCAGGTGAGATTCCGAATAGCAAAATATTTTTCTTTTAGAGTTCGATTTGTTTTAGTTCTAGTCCATCTAGTTGCTTAATTTATCATATACGACATATAATTTAAATCAATGTCTAGATCTATCTTGTGATCGGCTAGCATCTCCTTAAAGACGATAGCCGATGAAGCTAGATCTAAGGGTTGATTTAGGTTATGGCGTATCCACCATCTCGAAGGACTTTCATTAGCTTATATAGATCTCATACTTCTTTTTGTACTTAATGCTGCATCAATCTGATCTATTAAGTCGCTTTTAGAATCATTTAAGATCTATTCGGTTTAATGACTGTCTGTAGGGATAGTATCGGGGCTTCAGCCGATCTTACCTGTTTTAGCCATCTTTTATATATTATTACTGTTAGATGTGTTAAAGCCGCCTTTTATATTAAGATCTTAAACCATCTAAACATGCTAAGCCCGGTATCAATCTGTTAAGTCATATTAATAGCCAATTGATCTTAGGTTTAGTGTATTTAGTTCAGGTTAATATCTTCATATAAAACATATCGGAGTATTAGTCGATTTACATTAGATCTGAGACATCGGCTAAGCTATAAATATGCGTAATTATTATTCTGGTGTGTTTTTAGATATAAGTGATTTATACTGTCTCATCTATCCCAATCACTTAGTCTAAATGCACTTTGAAATGATAATTATGTATTATGGATATCTATAACCGATCGAGTAGTATCTAATTACAATTTAATCGCCTATTCGTTGTTTCTTGTTGGTTACAGGATCAAACCAATTGACACGCCCTACAAGTCACCAAAGGCGATCCAATTTGGACCTGCACTAGAGTTAAGCAGATCTCTCAGACCAGTGCGTGGGAAACATTTCTCATCAACACGCTTTTGGCACGCCCGGTGAAATCTCTCCAACTTTTGAGTCCAATATAATGGTTGAAGTCAAGTCTACTGACGTGGATCAAGAAAACATTATACCCGTCACGATCGACAAGCTCATTGCCGATCAACAAGCTAAGTACCGGCAGATGGTAGAACGATTGCAATCACACTAATTGCAATCCTTTACCTAGACCAGGTCTGGATCAATCGTTCAGAAGTACAAGGTTGAGATCCCTGAGGACTTTGACTCTAGAACCACTTCCCAGAAGGACAAGGGGAAGCAGAAGATGGAGGAGGTCAAACAGGAGCAAGATGAATCGGAGCTCCACACACTCCAGGATCGGATTGACTCGGCTGGCCCCCACGCGCTCGTCAACCAGTCTGGGATTTTGGTGAACACTTTGAACAACATGATCAGCGCCGTGGTTGATTCAAAGATAGCCGAGCAACTGCCAAGGGGTCCAACCTTTCTTCTTGACGGCCGATTCCCCAACTACAGGACTCTGTCAATGCACGGGCTGCCGATCCCTCCACTGGGACAAACCGGTTCCTCCCGGGATGGCCTCTATTCAGCCGAATATGCAGCCATCGGCTATAAAACCATCGCCCAAGCTCTTAACCAGACAACAGCCCCTGCATCAGGGCCACGAGGCTTTAATACTCTCCCAAGAACAGGTGGAAAGCATGTTCAGTGCTGATCGGCAACCTCTCATACACAAAGTGCCGATCGGCAACTATACGCCCAATATGTCTCAAAACTCCAGCAGTATTCGGCCTCCCCCTGAGCAGCAGCCTCCTCTGATGCCTCAGCCGCCTCCTACCGTGAATCAATTCCCACCTCAGTATACAGGGTGCAACTTTGATCAATATTACCAGCCTCATTCACCGCAAATGCAGTATCGGCAAGCCCCCATGCAGTATGATCAGTGCGAGCCGATACGACAAGGTCAAGCTCAAGAGGCGCAGCTGAACAAGCCTTGGGCCGATTTGATTGCCGATGTCATGCGTGATCAGTTCGGCCTCAAGCCCAAGGACTCTGGCGGCATGTACCGATATCCTTATCCAGAATACTTCGAGAGGGTTCCCCTGCCAAATCGGTATAAGGTCCCAGATTTTTCAAAATTCTCGGGGCAGGACAACATTTCAACGTACGAACACGTTAGCCGATTTTTGGCCCAATGTGGAGAGGCATCGGCTACAGACGCACTCAGGGTGCGATTGTTTCCGCTCTCTCTTTTGGGATCGACCTTTACATGGTTTTCATCGCTACCCTACAACTCTGTATAGAGCTGGGCCGATCTCAAGAAGCAATTCCACAGCTACTTCTACTCCAGCACGCATGAAATGAAGCTGTCGGACCTTACCAGCATTAGGCAGAAGCGCGAGGAATTGGTTCAAGACTATATTTAGCGCTTTAGGGACATGATAAACCGGTGTTATAGCCTAGTGTTATCAGATTCACAGCTAGCCGATTTAGCCTTCCACGGCCTCTTGGCGCCTATCAGGGAAAGGTTTTCGGCTCAAGATTTCGAGAGCCTGGCCCATCTAGCCCAAAAAGTGACGATGCATGAACAACATTTTCAAGAGGCCAAGAAGACATTCAAGAAAGTCAGTCACGTCGCCTACGCGTCAGATTCAGATTCAAGCGATAGCGACACTGAAGTAGCAGCGGTCGAATGGACCAAGAATAAGAAGGCGATAACATGTCAGTGGTTGAAAAAATCGGCTAGAGAAGAGAAATACAATTTTGATATCACTAAAGCCGATAAGATTTTTGATCTGCTGCTTCGGGAAAAGCAGATCCAACTCTCGGCCAATCATGTCATCCCATCGGTCGAGGAATTAAAGAAAAGAAAATACTGCAAATGGCATAACACTGGCTCTCATAGTACCAACGATTGTAAGGTGTTCTGCTAGCAGATTCAGTCGGCTATAGAAGCGGGAAAAATCATATTTGAAGATTCCGCAAAGCCAATGAAGGTCGACGGCAACCCCTTTCCCATCAACACGGTCTATACTAGTCCAAGACAAGCGATCGGCGGCCTGTAATGACGAACAACTTAGTCGGGTTCCGACAGGGATGTAGAGAAGAAAGGACTGGCACGGACTACCAGGAGCACCTCGAGAAGCCGACGAAACTTGATTCATTTCTCATTAACATGGTTTGTTCCAATCGCCGATCTGCCGATCCTCGTCCATGAAAGACGGACAGCCTGGTCAGATTCATGAAGAGACATGAAGAAAAAGAAATTGGCAGGGTCTACAAAGTACATCCGAGGAGGTACGATCGGCAAGAGGGGGCTCATCGGCAGCGGCTTGATGGCTTCGATCCCCATTGGAGCTGTGACTTTTTCAAGTTTTGCTGGGAACAGGGGATGAGATTGCCTTCAATCCAAGACTACCCGGCATGCAGTGGACACGAGGGCCAACCAGCCGAGAGCTCCAGCCGATTTATACCCAGGGCGGTTCAGCTCAATCAAAAGAAGGGGTATGTTCATCAACGGCTAGGCCCCATCTATCAAGATTTCTTTCAAGAAGACTCAGGAGACGATGAAGAACAAGTCGCCAACCCTCAATGGTGCCCTTCCGACATTTTCACAAAAACACAAAAGCGGAAGGTGCAACGGCTAAAGAGCGAGGGTCGGCTGAAAGAAGTCCAGGTCGAGATCGATTATCGGTTGAAAAAGAAAAAGGAACAAAACCGCCCAAGGAGACAATGGAGCGTAAAAAAGGATGTTGCCCCAGTCGATGAGAGTCCAGCCGACCAGGCCAAGAGGGTGGCTAAAGAGAAAGGAGTAGCTGTTGCATCAGTCAACATGGTGTTCATATTGCTAGCCGAGTTTGAGGCTGCCGAAACCGATGCAGATACCGTCGAAGAGACCTTGGCCAAGCTAGTGCTGTCCCCAGAACCGACCATATTCAAAAAAACCCGAGGGGACTGAAAATCGGCACTTGAAGCCCTTATACGTTAAAGGATTTGTGAATGGGAAGCCGATGTCGAAGATGCTGGTCGATGAGGGAGCGGTCGTTAACCTCATGCCTTATGCTACTTTCAGGAAGCTGGGCAAAGGAGCCGATGACTTGATCAAGACAAACATGATGCTCAAGGATTTCGACAGAAATCCATCAGAGGCCAAGGGGGTTCTCAATGTCGAGCTAACCGTTGGCAGCAGAACTGTGCCCACAACATTCTTTGTCATCAACGAGAAGGGATCTTACAGCCTGCTGCTCGGAAGGGATTGGATCCACGCCAACTGCTGCATCTCTTCTACAATGCATCAAAGCTTAGTCCAGTGGCAAGGCGACAAGATAGAAGTCGTGCCAGCAGACATGTCAGTTAATGTAGCAAACACTGACTTAACATTATGGGAAGTTGACGACATTGATTACTTGTCTGGCAAAGTATGGTAGGCCGATTTTCTAAAGGTGTCCGATTCTGATATACAACCAATTGGAGACGAAGAGCCTCAATTATTACTTTGAGAGCGTCATGGAGGGCTCAAGCGTCTACACCAAGGACATCGTGGAAGATCTCGATGGCAAGCTGGGGCAAGGTTTTATGTCGGCCGACGAGCTTGAGGAAGTTGATATAGGTCCAGGAGATAGGCCTAGGCCGACATATATTAGTAAAAATTTGTATTCTTATTTTAGGACCAAGCTTATTGATTTATTAAAGGAATATAAAGATTGCTTTGCTTGGGAGTATTTTGAGATGCCTGATCTTAGCCGATTGATTGTGGAACATCGGCTTCCCATCAAATCTGGATATCGGCAATACAAATAGTCTTCCCAGAGGTTTAAAGCCGATATGTGTGATGGGATTAAGGCCGTAATCACTCGGCTATATGATGCTAGTTTCATTCGGCCCTGCCAATACGCAGAGTGAGTTTCTAACATAGTTCCAGTGATCAAGAAGAATGGCAAGCTTAGGGTGTGTATTGATTTCAGAGACTTGAATAAGGCTTTCCCTAAGGACAAGTACCCTATGCCTATAGCCGACTTGCTGGTAGATGCAGCCTCGTGCCACAAAATTATAAGTTTTGTGGATGGCAATGCTAGATATAATCAAATCTTTATGGCCGAGGAGGATATCCATAAGACGGCTTTCAGGTGCCTAGAGGCAATCGGCTTATACGAGTGGGTTGTCATGACTTTTGGACTGAAAAATGCTGGGGCTACATATCAAAGGGCCATGAACTACATCTTTCAGGACCTAGTCGGCTTCTTGGTGGAAATCTACATTGATGATGTCGTTGTCAAATCCAAGAAGGTGGAAGATCACATAGCCGATTTAAGGAAGGTCTTGGAGAGAACCAGAAAATACGGTCTGAAGATGAATCCCATAAAGGGAGCATTTGGCGTATCGGCTGGCCAATTCCTGGGCTTTTTGTGTACGAGAGGGGGATTGAGGTGACACAAAGGAGCATCAACGCGATCAAAACTATTCAACCTCCTCAGGATAAGAAACAGTTGCAGTCTTTGATCGGCAAAATTAACTTCATCAGGCGCTTCATAGCCAATTTATCCGAGAAGATGGAGCCGTTCACACCCTTACTGCGGCTAAAAGCCGATCAAGCGTTTACTTGGGGGGCAAAGCAGCAAAAGGTTTTTGACAACATCAAGGGCTATCTGAGCACTTCTCCAGTATTGATTCCTCCACAAAAAGGAGTGTCGTTCAAGCTATATCTATTAGCCGATAAGAAGTCTATCGACTCAGTTTTGATTAAGGAGGACAAAGGAAAGGAGGAAGCAATTTTCTATCTTACCAGAAGACTTCTGGATGCAGTAACAAGATACTCTTCAGTGAAGAAGTTGTGCTTATGCCTATATTTTTCATGTACGAAGTTCAAACATTATTTGTTATCCAACGAGTGCATCATAGTTTTTAAAGCCGACGTAGTAAAATATATGCTATCGGCTCCAGTTCTGAAAGGACGAGTTGAAAAGTGGATATTTGCCTTAATAGAGTTCGATTTGAGGTATCAAGCGACCAAGGCAGTAAAGGGCAAGCCATAGCCGATTTCATTGTGGAACACAGGGACGAATCAATCGGCTCAGTTGATACCATGCCTTGGACATTAACTTTTGATGGATCAGTTTGCACAAACGGATGCGACATCGACTTGGTGATAATCTCTCCCAGGGGGCTAGTTTTGAGTTCGCTTTTACCATCACGCCTCATGCTACAAACTATCAAGCCGAATATAAAGCCGTTCTCAAAGGATTACAACTGCTAAAGGAAGTTAAAGCCGATGCAATCGAAATAATGGGTGATTCACTGTTGGTCATCAGCCAGCTATCAGGAGAATATGAATGCAAGAACGATGCACTGATGGTCTATTATAAAAAATATCGAGAGTTGATGGATAGTTTTCGGCTAATAGCCTTAAAGCACATCCCTAGAGAGCAGAATTCGGAAGCAAATGATTTGGCTCAAGGGGCATCAGGCTACAAGCCGATGACAAGGAAAATTGAAGTAGGGATTGCAACCATCGCCGCTGACGATTGGAGGTATGACGTCTACAACTATCTACAGAATCCTTCCCAGTCGGCTTCAAGAAAATTGCGCCACAAGGCTTTGTGCTATGTTTTGCTCGATGATGATCTGTACTATCGAACGATTGATGGCGTACTACTCAAGTGCCTAAGTACTGATCAAGCCAAAGTGGTCATAGGAGAAGTGCACGAAGGGATTTGTGGTACTCATCAATCGGCTCACAAGATGAAGTGGTTACTTCGAAGAGCTGGGTATTTTTGGCCGACTATGCTGGAAGATTGCTTGAGATATTATATGGGCTGTCAGGATTGTCAGAAGTTTGGAGCTATCCAGAGGGCACCACCATCGGCTATGAATCCTATAATCAAGCCTTGGCCATTCAGAGGTTGGGGAATCGACATGATCGGCCAGATCAATCCACCCTCGAGCAAGGGACACAAGTTTATATTGGTGGCAACCGATTATTTTACTAAGTGGGTGGAAGCAATTCCCTTAAAGAAGGTTGATTCCGGGGATGCAATCGAGTTTGTCAAGGAGCATATCATTTACAGATTCGGCGTCCCTTAGATTATTACTACAGATCAGGGATCTATCTTTGTCTCCGATGAGTTTGTTCAATTTGCCGACAACATGGGGATTAAGTTGTTTAATTCTTCACCGTATTATGCTTAGGCTAATTGACAGGCTGAGGCTTCAAATAAAAGTTTAATCAAGCTGATAAAGAGGAAGATCGCTAAATACCCAAAGCAATGGCATAGCCAATTGGCCGAATCACTCTGGGCTTATCGGATGGCTTGTCACGGATCAATCCAGGTGCCTCCTTACAAGTTGGTCTACGGGCACAAAGCTGTTTTGCCGTGGGAAAATATCATCGGCTCAAGAAGGATTCAGTTACAGGACCAGTTGACAACCGATGACTATTATAATCTGATGGAGGATAAATCTGAAGACCTAGTGTTGTCAAGGATGCGTGCTTTGGAGAAGGTGACTAGAGATAAAGAACGAGTGGCTCGTCATTATAACAAGAAAATTGTGCCTAAGTCTTTTGAAGAAGGTGAGATAGTCTGGAAATTGATACTGCCGATTGGTACAAGAGATAACAAATTCGATAAATGGTCACCTAATTGGGAAGGTCCTTTCATGATCCACAGATGCGTCTCAAAAGGAGCTTACATGTTAGAAGGATTGGACGAAGAGGTATTTGGAAGGGCTCTTAACGACAAATATTTGAAGAAGTACTATCCTAGCATTTGGATCAATTCATGATTCGGCTAAGTCCTTGCCGATCCATGTTAGCCGATGTGTTGTGAGACTATACACATTGCCTCTAGAACATTTTCACTCTAAGTTTTTCCCCTCCGATTTTTCAAATCGGCTAAGTAAAAAATGAGCAAGAGAAAAAGACAAGTTTACAAACTACTGGTGAAGCTGGACGAGGAGGCCGATTGGCTTATATTTTGTACTGCAATAAAGAATTTGATCAGGGATCGAATGAGTATAATTTGAAGATTGAGTTAAAAAGGGAAAGATGCGTACCAGTCGCTTCGGGTGGAAGGGGTTTTTTGAATATGCTCATCGGCCGGCGGTGTGGTTACATTTTGATTCGAGCTACTTGATGTCGCCGCCTCTTCAACTTCGTGGGAAGTCTCTTCGTCCATGAGCACTTTATTGTTGGCCTCGTCTATGCTCGGGTCGAGGGAAGGCGTGCTATTGGCTGGTGCAGCAGGCTTCGGCTTTTTCTGTTCTTTGTAGGTGCAGCCGATGGAGAGGGTCTCTTCTTCCTCGACACGGCCTTGCGGGTTTGGCCATAAAGCAATGTCTTTACTTCGGCGCGTTGAAGCCGATGGCTGATGGAGCATAACCGCCACCATTCGGGATGAGGCCTAGCCGATACTCGATGACAATGCCTGAATTACTCATCGTGGGGGGATCTGAGTATGTTGTCTACAAAGGAAAAAAGTGTTAAAGTGTTAGAAGATGACGACAGCCAATTCCTCAAAGGAAAATGTTTAAGGGTAAAGATACTTACAGAAGGGATTTTGTCCGGCAGAAGAGTGTGTTAACACTGAAATTTGGTAATTGAGTTCCTAAGACCGCAAGGGCAAAGCAGAATCGGATCGGTTGAAGACAGGAATCACATCGGCTAAAAGAGTGATCGGCTGTGGGGGTAATCGGCTGAGGATGGATCGAATGGGAGCAGTCGACAGCCGATTCTGGGTCCGGAAGAGATGAAACCGTTTTTAGTGCAGAGATTTGAAGATAAATAGAAGATTCGGTTGTTAATTGCGCGTCAAAAGATGTTGCCGCTTATGGATGGAGTCCTATAACGGCAATTGTATCTGTAATCTAGAGATTTGTTGAACTGTTAGTTGTAACACGATATGGGCCCTGCTAGGGATAATATGGTGTTTTGAATAGTAGTTTAGATAGAGTCCGGGGTCGTTACAGATAGTTGTATCTTGGGTATAAATAGGACCCGAGGCCCCTTGTAAATTATGATTATTCATTCAATCAATCAAACCTTCGGCGCATCGCCAACCTTTTCTTTAGACGAGCACTTTGTTTGGCTTCGGGCTACATCGTCTCGATCCCTAAATCCAGGTAAATGTTTGTCGTTAGCAGTATAATTTACTGTTTCTAGTGCTTCCATCACAATGATACATTAGAATCAGGGGTTTATGCTGTGTTATTTATCATATAGCACGTATAAATTAGATCAATTTTTAGATCTATCTTGCCATTGGCTGATTCTAGCGAGAACTTGCGGCCAATAGGGCTAGATCTAAAGGTTGATTGGTTTATATGCGGTATCCACCGTCTCGAGGAGTATAAATTGGCTATAACAGACCGGATGTTTCTTTTATACTTAATGCTGCATCGGGTTCAAACTATTAAGTCATTTTTAGAACCATTAATGATCTGTTCATCTGAGATTTATATTATTTAGAGACAGCACCGGGGTTTCAGCCGGCCTTACCTGCCCTAATATGTTTCTTTTAATGTGCTTATTACTAGATTTGTATTAGGACCGCCTCTTTATGTTAAGATTGTATTTCTGTCGGACGTTGCTGACTGAAATTGGCCTTTCCCGGGCAGCCGATGGCCTATTTCTGGGTTGTACGTTTGGTTCAGGGATATTATCTTTACATAAGATTCATCGGAGTACTAGCCGATTCTTTGTTAGTTTCCCAGTATCGGCTGGGTTATCAATCCGTATATTTATTATTCTTCACTATATTTGGATTAAGCGGCTGATGCTGTCTCGGTGTAGCCGATCCATTCTAGTCACTTGGCCTAAATATAGCCTAGAATAGCATATATACATTCATGGATTTCTTTAGCCAATCCCGTGGGGATCTAACATGACACTTAATGCGTATTTTTTCATTTTTCTTGTTGATTAACAAATCAAATCAACTGGCACGCCCTGCACGTTGTAGGCAGCCAAGAAGGACCTGCACTGGAGTCAAGCAGATCTCCCAGGCCAGCGCGTGAGAGATTTCTCGTCAACACGCTTCTTGGCACGCCCAGTGGGACCACAAAATGAAGTGGCTACTCCGCCAAGCGGGGTACTTCTGGCCGACAATGCTGGAGGATTGCTTCAAGTACTACAAGGGGTGCCAGGACTGCCAAAAGTTCGGCGCTATACAGGGGTGCCAGGACGCTTCTTGGCACGCCCAGTGGGACTTTCTTTGTCTGGTCGGCTCCGACGCATAGACTCAGCCGGCAAGATGGTCGACTCCAAGAGCCCTGGCATCACGCAGGACAACATCGTCCCCATGAAGATGGAACAATTATCAGCTGAACAACAAGCCGAATATAGGAAGATGGTGGAAGGACTCCAGACTAATTATTTGCAATCTTTCACCCTAACAAGATCTGGAGCTGTGCACCAAAAGTACAAGTTCAGCCTGAACGATACCAAGGCATCTTCCTCGGGTGACACAAAGGGCAAACAGAAGGTGGAAGAGCCGACCCAGGTGTAAGATGATTCGGCCGTATACTCTCTACAAGATCGGATCGACTCGGCCGTTCACCACGCACTGATCAACCAAAGTAAGATCTTGGTCAATACCCTCAATAATATGATCTCTAATGTGGTCGACGCCAAGGTAGCCGAACAGCTGCAACGGGGGCCCACGTATTTCGCAGATGGCCAATTTCCTGGTTACAGGACGCTAGTAACCCAGGATCGGCAGCTTCCACTGATAGCACAACCAAGCTCGCCAGGAGGAGTCGGTCAGCTGAATCCAGGCGAAACGGCTATAAGACCAGCAGTTACTATACTAAACCGACAACAGCCGTTGCCTCAGGGTCAACTCGACAGCATGTTCAATGACAATCGACAACCAGAGCCGATTGATCTAGGGAGGCGGCATAACGCCGGTGGCCGACAGTTGTTCCCAGAGCCACCAACGCCACAACCGGTGCCTCGACCGCCTCCCGCTGATCATCGCTACCAGTACCAAGGGGGCCGTCAAGATCACCATTATAGGCCCTAGATGCCACCACAGCTGTATCGGCAAGCACCCATGCCGTATGACCTATATGAGCCGATACAGCAAGACAACCGAGCATGGGCCGATCTAATTACAGATGTCATGCGCGATCAGTTCGGCCTAAAACTGAAAGATCCAGGGAATATGTATCGGTATCCCTATCCAGAACATTTCGAGCGGATCCCGCTGCCCACCCGATACAAGATCCCAGACTTCTCGAAATTCTCAGGGCAAGACAACGTTTCCACATATGAGCACGTTAGCCGATTCTTGGCGCAATGCGGTGAAGCATCGGCTGCGGACCCCTTGAGAGTTCGGTTGTTCCCCC
Organism: Oryza australiensis; assembly: GCA_019925245.2. Classification (NCBI taxonomy): domain Eukaryota; kingdom Viridiplantae; phylum Streptophyta; class Magnoliopsida; order Poales; family Poaceae; genus Oryza; species Oryza australiensis. Next base: position 3,388,151 of record JAIFGZ020000478.1, read on the forward strand.
TTTCTCTTTCAGGATCAGCCTTTACTTGGTTCTCCTCATTGCCTTACAACTCAATCCAGAGTTGGGCCGATCTTGAGAAACAATTCCACAGCTATTTTTACTCCGACAACCATGAGATGAAGTTGTCGGACCTCACCAGCGTCAGGCAGAAACACAACGAGTCAGTCCAAGACTACATCCAACGCTTTAGGGAGATGAGGAACCGATGTTACAGCCTGGTGCTATCGGACGCTCAGCTGGCCGATCTGGCCTTTCATGGTTTGATCGCGCCGATCAGGGAACGATTCTCTGCGCAGGACTTTGATAGCCTAGACCACTTGGTGCAGAAGGTGACGGCCCACGAACAATGTTTCCAAGACACCAGGAAGGCCGTCAAGAATATAACCCAGGTCATCGTCGATTCAGACTACGGGTCCGACGATGATGAAACAGAAGCTGCAGCAGCCGAATGGGCCAAGAACAAAAAGGCCATCGTCTGCCAATGGCTGCTGAAGACGGCTAAGGAAGAAAGGTACGACTTCGACATCACTAAGGCCGACAAGATTTTTGATTTGCTACTCAAAGAGAAACATATTCAATTACCCGAAAATCATGTGATCCCGTCGCGAAGAGTTGAAAAAGCGTAATACCGCAAGTGGCACAACTCTACATCTCACGCCACCAATGACTGCAAAGTCTTCAGACAGCAAATCCAGTCGGCAGTCGAGGCCGGGAAGCTAAAGTTCGCTGACTCAAATCGATCGATGAAGGTAGACGGCAATCCCTTCCCGGTCAACATGGTCCAGGCCAGCCCCAGGCAAGCTGATCGACAGAACAGAATGGCGCACGGCTTAGCCAATACATCGATCGGAGCCACGGCAGAAGACGACCAGACTGGATGCCACGCCGTGCGAATTAATATTGTGCGCCCAGTCATCAGATCGGCTGGCCGACAGCCGATCCATGAACGAAGCCGATACCGCCATCAATACCGGTCTCGGCATGAAGAAATTTACGATGAAGCACCTCGTCGGCAGGAACCGAGTACTCGAGCCGATGATACAAGGTAAACCACGACAATGCTGATCCACATTGGCATTGCGATTTTTCGTGCTCCTGGGAATCGGCATGATTCTACCAACATTGGATGATTGCCCAGCATGTAACGATCGCCGCGACAACGGACACGGAAGCTTATCGCCTGCAAGTCCAGCTCGGCTCGTTCCCAGGGCCGTCCAGCTAAACCAAAGGCGGCGACCAGTCCATGATCGGCTCGGTCCGATCCATCAGGACTTCTTCGTCGACGAAAACCGTGATGGGGACAACCACGACGACGAAGAGGCCGATGATGAGGAATCGGCCAACCCCCAATGGTGCCCATCCGATCTCTTCACAAAGACGCAGAAAAGGAGGGTTCAACGGCTCAAGCGTGAAGGGAGAGAAGACGAAGTGCAACAAATGATCTACGAGCAGCGCCGTCGGCTGGGCAAAATCAAAAGGCAGTGGGTACCCAAAAGGAAAGCCGCCATAGCCGACGAAGAGCGAGACGAGGAAAGCCCAGCTGATCAAGCCAGGAGGGCAGCCAAAGGGAAAGACAAAGTTTCTGTATCGGTTAACATGGTCTTCGTGTTGCCAGCCTAGTTCGACGATCCCGAAGCCGATGCAGACACCATCGAAGATGACCTGGCAAAGCTAGCAATCTCACCAGACCAGGCTATTTTCGACAAGCCTAAAGGAACCAAAAATTGGCACTTGAAGCCGTTGTACGTTAAAGGGTTCGTCAACGGCAAGCCGATCTCCAAAATGCTAGTTGATGGGGGAGCTGTAGTCAACCTCATGCCCTACGCGACATTCAGAAAACTAGGCAAGGGGGCCGAAGACCTGATAAAGAACAACATGGTGCTAAAGGACTTCGGCGGCAACCCATCGGAGACCAAAGGCGTCCTCAACGTTGAACTGACCATCGGCAACAAGATCGTGCCCACAACATTCTTCGTCATCGACGGGAAGGGGTCTTATAGCCTGCTGCTCGGAAGGGACTGGATACACGCCAACTGCTGCATCCCTTCCACAATGCACCAGCTCGATCAATGGGACGGCGACAAGATCGAGATCGTGCGCCCGACAGCCGTCGTTAGCGTCGTCAATGCCGATTTGCCACTTTGGGAAATCAAAGGCATCGATTGTTTATCTGGGAAAATCTGGCAAGCCGATTTTCTAAATGTGTCCAATTCAACAATACAGCCCATAGGAAAATGACGAGCCGTAGCTGCTGCTTTGAACAAGACATGGTGGAGGGCTCAAGTGTTCTCGGCATAGCCACCGCGGACGAAGATGATGGCAAGTTAGGGCAAGGTTTCACGTCGGCCGACGAATTAGAAGAAATTGACATTGGCTCTGGTGATAAGCCGAGGCCGACGTACATTGGCAAAAATCTGTCTCCTCATTGTAGATCCCAACTTATTGAATTATTAAAAGAATATAAAGATTATTTTGCTTGGGAGTACTTCGAGATGCTCGGTCTCAGTCGATCGATAGTGGTCCATCAGCTGCCGATCAAGGCAGGCTATCGGCCGTTCAAACAGCCTCCCAGGAGGTTTAAGGCCAATATGTACGATGCAATTAAAGCTGAAATCACTCGGCTATACGACGCGGGATTCATTCGGCCTTGCCGATACGCCGAGTGGGTCTCAAACATCGTCCCGGTATTGAAGAAAAATGGTAAACTTCGGGTGTGCATCGATTTCAGAGATCTAAACAAGGCAACCACGAAGGATGAATATCCAATGCCAATAGCCGATCTACTTGTCGACGCTGCCTCAGGCCATAAGAATATCAGTTTCATGGATGGCAACGTAGGGTATAACCAGATATTCATGGCCGAAGAGGACATCCACAAGACCGCTTTTCGATGTCCTGGCGCAATCGGCCTTTACGAGTGGGTAGTAATGACGTTCGGCTTGAATAATGCTGGGGCAACATATCAACGGGCCATGAATTACATCTTTCATGATATGATCGGCTCACTAGTGGAGATATACATTGACGACGTGGTTGTCAAGTCAAGAGAGATAGAAGGCCACATTGCCGATCTAAGACAAGTGTTGGAACGGATGAGGAAATATGGTTTAAAGATGAACCCGCTTAAGTGTGCGTTCGGCGTGTCGGCTGGGCAATTCTTGGGATTCCTCGTCCATGAAAGAGGGATTGAAGTCACGCCAAGGAGCGTTAATGCTATCAAAACAATTCAACCCCCCAAAGATAAAAAGCAGCTTCAGTCATTGATCGGAAAGATAAACTTCATCAGACGGTTCATAGCTAATCTCTCAGAAAAGATGGAACCGTTCACACCATTGCTTCGGCTGAAGGCCGATCAGACCTTCACATGGGGGGCAGAGCAGCAGAAAGCGTTAGACAACATAAAAGATTATCTAAGCTCCCCCAGTGTTCATGTCTCCACAAAAGGGAATACCGTTCAAGCTGTACCTGTCGGCCGATGACAAATCAATCGGCTCCGTCCTAATCCAAGAGGCCAACGGCAAAGAAAAAGCCATTTTCTACCTCAGCCGACGGCTGCTAGACGCAGAGACAAGATATTCACCTGTGGAGAAGTTATGCCTATGCCTCTATTTTTTATGTACAAAGTTAAGGCACTATCTGCTGTCCAACGAGTGCACGGTAATTTGCAAAGCCGATGTAGTTAAGTATATGCTATCGGCTCCAGTGCTCAAAGGAAGAATCGAAAAGTGGATCTTCGCACTAACAGAGTTTGATCTAAGGTATCAGGCACCAAGGGCAGTCAAGGGGCAAGTCATAGCCGATTTCATTGTAGAACACAGAAACGATTCAATCGGCTCAGTGGAAATTATGCCTTGGACTTTGATGTTTGATGGCTCGGTATGCACCAACGGCTGCGGCATCGGCTTGGTCCTTATTTCGCCCAGGGGGCAAGCTTCGAGTTCGCTTTCGCCATTGACCCCCACTCCACAAATAACCAAGCCGAGTACGAAGCCATTCTCAAAGGGTTGACTCTATTCAAGGAGGTGGAAGTCGACGCAGTCGAGATAATTGGAGATTCGTTGCTCGTCATCAGCCAATTATCAGGAGAATATGAGTGCAAAAACGACACGCTGATGGTCTATTACCGACAATGCCGGGAGTTAATGGACGATTTTCGGCTAGTCACTTTGAAGCATATCCTCAGAGAGCAAAATACAGAGGCCAACGACTTGGCTCAAGGGGCATCAGGCTATCGGCCGATGCTGAAAGAAGTAGATATAGACGTAGCCGCCATCACAACCGATGATTGGAGGTTTGACATTTACAACTATCTCAAAAACCCCTCTCAATCGGCCACAAGAAAACTACGATACAAGGCGCTACGATATGTGTTGCTTGATGAAGACCTATACTATCGGACGATTGACGGCGTGCTACTCAAGTGCTTGGGAGCCGATCAGGCTACAGTGGCCATCGGAGAAGTACACGAAGGAATCTGTGGCACGCACCAATCGGCCCACAAAATGAAGTGGCTACTCCGCCGAGTGGGGTACTTCTGGCCGACAATGCTAGAGGATTGCTTCAAGTACTACAAGGGGTGCCAGGACTGCCAAAAGTTTGGCACTATACAACGAGCACCGGCATCGGCCATGAACCCAATCATGAAGCCGTGGCCGTTTAGAGGATAGGGCATTGATATGATCGGCCAGATCAATCCACCCTCAAGCAAAGGACACAAATATATCCTGGTGGCAACGGATTATTTCACGAAATGGGTGGAGGTGATCCCTCTCAGAAAAGTGGATTGTAAGGACGCAATCGAGTTTGTCAAAGAGCACATCATCTACCGATTTGGCGTTCCACAAACAATAACAACAAACCAGGGATCTATCTTTGTATCGGACGAATTTGTTCAGTTTGCCGACGGCATGGGGATCAAGCTACTTAATTTTTTGCCGTATTACGCACAAGCCAACGGGCAAGCCGAGGCCTCAAACAAAAGTTTGATCAAGTTGATTAAAAGAAAGATCTCTGAGTATCCTAAACAATGGCACAACCGATTAGCTGAGTCACTGTGGGCATATCGGATGGCATGCCACGGGTCAATCCAAGTTCCCCCTTACAAACTGGTCTATGGACACGAAGCAGTGCTGCCATGGGAAAGTGTCGTCGGCTCAAGGCGCATTCAGCTACAGGACCAACTCACAACCGACGATTATTATCACCTAATGGTGGACGAGTCGGAAGATCTAGTGTTATCCAGGATGAGGGCCTTGGAAAAAGTCACAAAAGATAAAGAACGAGTAGCCAGACATTACAATAAAAAGGTGGTGCCCAAATCTTTTGAGGAAGGCGAGCTCGTTTGGAAACTTATACTGCCGATCGGATCTCGAGACAACAAGTTCGGCAAGTGGTCACCAAATTGGGAAGGACCTTTCAAGATCCATAAATGCGTCTCTAAGGGAGCTTACATGCTAAAAGGACTAGACGGAGAGATATTCGGAAGGACCCTTAATGGAAAATATTTAAAGAAATATTACCCAAGTGTATGGATCAATTCGTGATTCGGCTATAGCTACATAAGCCGATCTATGACAGCCGATGTCTTACGAGGCATCGCCTTTAGGCATTTTCACAACATTTTTTACCAAGCGCCCTACGACCGGCTCATGATTGACCGATAAGAACGGCCAGGATGCACGAGCGGCTCAAACTCACAATTTTGTCGACACCGAAGCTATCAACAAAACTTGGGGGGCATATACACATACACAAGTCAACCGAAGAATCGGGCCGATTGCAATGCAAAATCGGGCTAGAACATTAAACGATCTTTATTCATAATCGGCACACAGCCGCTTTTGATTACATGTTCCCCAGATAATCCCTGATGGCCGCCAGGGCTCGTTCGATAATCTCCGAAGTATCCAACTCTAAAGCATCCAAGATCAGATGCTCTAGCCGAGTGACCCTTATGTCGGTGGTCGTAGTCAACAGTTCGTTGGCAAGTCGTGTTTGCCTTCCTTCCAGCCGGTCGAGGCGCGTGAGCATTGAGGACGCCGAAGGGACAGTGGCCGGAATGCTGCCAAGGTTGATGGGAGGCCTGGCCGCCGGGTGAGGAGCCTCCAACTCCCTGAAGCGCTTCAAGTTGGCCCTCACTTGTCGTGCTTGGCTGACCGTCAGTTCGTACGGCGTGTTCATGATCTCTAGGATCACCCGAAGGGGATGAAGTGGCTACGAGAAGGATCAATCCTGAGTGCTTAGAGAGGAGGAACGGTGTGAGCGAATGAGTTGGGGAATCACCTGGTTTACCGACGAGCTCGAGGAAGCCATAGGAAGCCCTGTCGAAAGCTTGGAGACCTGGATGTTGTACTCCTGGAGATTGAGTGTTTCCTTCGGCCGTGAGTTATTCAGGAAGGACCGAAGGAGTCCATTTATAGAAAGGAAGGATGCGGTTTCAGATGTGAAAGGTCGCTGTCGATGCAAGGGTCGAAGAGGCCATCATTAAAGGCGTCGGTAATCGTTGAATGGTTGGCGACTACGCAAGGCTGGGTACCTATCGTCCAGAACTCACGGGTTCTTGAAGTACAGATTCGGATGAGTCGGACTACGAAACCAAATCGGCAGTGCACTCGGATATTACCGGCCGATAGCCAACATGACCGATGTTCGAATGCTAACACTAACGGTCATGGTGTAGTCTCGGAGTCAGCAACGCTAAACGATGCGAGCGAATGAGGCTGATTTTGACGTGAACAAGTCTAGGCGCCACGTACGGCCGAAGGGCAATCTTATCTACAAGTACAGCCGATCATATCTACAAGCGTAATGGCAGAAAATCGATAAATTATGACACGCGAGTCGAAGCCAAGTATAAGCACAAGTAAGATGGTTATCCAATCACATCACAGAAACATGTCAAGTATGGTACAGAAATGTTAGCCGATCTCGGAAGGTCGGATAATTACAATCTCATTTTTTCAGGAAATCGGCTATGGCCGACAACGCCGTCCGCCTAATTTAGTCGATTTCTCCAATGGCCCTAACGTCGTTGGCTTCAGACCCAGCCATCGATCGGGTGCTCCTCACCAAGTTGCGCAGGTGCGCCACAGCCACCCTAATGCCTTGGCGCTCAACTTCAATCTTGACCGGCAGGCCAGCCATGTACTCCTCATGGACATCGATCTCGTTCGTGACTTGAACAAGATTGGCTATCAGCTGATCCTGGCGGGCGCGGAGTTGCTCAAGCTTGGCCGCCGACTCAGTCTTCAGGCAATCAAAGGGGGCCTTCCGGCTCTCAATGGCATCCTTGGTCGACTGGATGGTGGCTGATCGCGCTTGACTCTCGCGGCGATCGATTATCCACTACCGGGCCTGTTCGTACTTGAATTGATAAGCTTCCACGAAGGTCGCCGACACGATGGCTTTGGCTATGACTTTCGGCAGCTGGTCTTGGATGTCTCTGAATCGCGCGCGTATTGAGCCACTGTCGACCACCAGCGCGTCCAGCGAGGCCTCCAGCCGATTGCCGATGTCGGCGAAAGTGGCCCTCAGGTCCGCAGCCGGCATCACAAGCGCTTCCTCGCTGGTGCACCGGGCTCCTCGAACTCCGACAAATCAAAGGTGAGGAGGTCGGCTACGTTCTGCAGCAAAGAGAGAGATGATCAAGGACATGCTAAGCCGACAAAGCCGATCATCGAAATTAGTTGGCTTATCGTCGGCATCGGGGTCGGGGCTGTTGGTTCGGCCGAATCGTTGCCCATGGTCGTCGGGGCCTCTTCGCCGGCGTTGTCGCCACTGTCCTCAATAGGCGCAGTACGCTCGCCGGACGCCTGGGGGGCAGCCGATGGAGACCGTGAGGGCTACAGAAGAAAGAATTAACAGACAAGCCGATCGATTACTACAAATAAGGTGGCAGAAGATGATTACCGATGGCGCGGGGTGAGGGGTGCGACTGGCCATTCTCTTGACCTACGGGCAATGGTCCGATCAGATGCAAGTGATCATCATGAAGCCAAGCCCGGTGGAGTTAAAGCTTACCGGCTGACATTTTGTTGGCGGACTTGGGGCTGGCGAAACATTGGCTGGGGCATTGACCGACTCAAGACTCGACATCCCTGGTTTGGCCGCCACTCACACAGCCGCCGACGTTTCCTCGCTGGCGATGGTGTCGAGGAATTGCGCGACGGCCGGATCCAAGGGGGGAGGCTGTCGGCTGGCGCTGCTGGCTTTGTCTTCTTCACCCTCTTGGGGGCAGGCGCGGCCGACGACCGCGGTAGTGGTGCCGCTTTTCTCTTCTGCGCAATCGGCTGGCGCACCTGCCCTCGCAGCAGCGATGTCAGTTTGGGCGCCCCCCAGCCGGTAGCCGACGGAGCAAGACCGCCCTTATCTAGAACGCCTGGGTTGTAGTCGACGGGGCGTCCGGAGTCACTTACCGTCGGCCGCTCTGTCTCCGTCTCCTACAAAATCAAAAGACGAACGATAATCGGCTATGTCAGCCGATGAATTGGAAGAAGAAAGTTGTTTGAGTCTGAAGCAGAAATGTACCGAGGGGACTTCGTTGGGCAGAAGCAGGTCGATGTAACAAGACGACCGTTGGTGGAAGATATGGCGCTTAAGTTCGGACCACCATCGGTCGTAAGCGGCGCTTCTCCTCATCGACAATGTTATCACGCCAACGTCGCCAAAGGGAGGGCCGGCTATGTTCAGCAGCCGGTTCATTATCTGGTCCTGGCCGACCGCCCCCCTGATTTCAATCTTATTGGCGTAGAAAAAGCCGATGGGCAGTTGCCCAAGACCAAGCTACCTCGCCGCTGATACTGGGTAGTAAAATTCGTAGCTCCGGGCCACTGATCGGCCTTGGTGAACCCCAGTCGGCAAGATGCAGGGGGACAAGGAGGCGACGAACAGCTCCCTGCACTTTGGGTTGTCGGCTGAGTTGAGGTCGTCCCAATTGAAATCAACCGGCAACTCGAACATTCCTCGGTCCGGATTGAAGTACCAGGTACGGTTATCGTGGGACAGCCCGTCGTAAAGGGCTATGAACCATTCGGCCATCAGCTCGGCCGATTGCTTGGAGCCTTCATGGGCGGCGGCTGCTTCTCCGTAGCTTATGCATCTCCTGGTGGTAATCTAGTTGCCTTCATCATCTTCGATCGGCTCCAGCCTTGGAAATTCGGCTTCCATCAGACGGGGCCGACCGGCTATCTTCTGGGTCACCAGCACCAGCCAGATTTGGAGGAACCACCAGGGGCCACCGGTGTTGACTGAAGCGTCGGCGGCTATCTTCGCGGCGGCTTGATGTAGCATTTGATACAGGTAGCCGAGGAGGTATTTCCCCAACGCAAATGTTGTCCCATCGGCCAGAATCTCGGCCATGATCTGCCAATTGGCAGTCGGCCCGCAGCTTGATCCGTAGAATACAAACATCTCAAGCCTCATCATCAGGAAGGCGGTGTGCTCCCTGTGGCCGACTGTCCCTTCCTTCATGTTTTGGGCGATGAAGCCACTCCATCCGCCGATGGCCTTGGTCTTGAACTGATGTTGGCCTTTCCGGTTCAGGATGCTGGGATCGGCCGACGATTCGATGTCCAGTACAGTTGTCATGTATACGTCGACCAATGTGATGGTCATTGGCCCTTGCCGGAAGATGAAGGCATGGAAACTGTCGTTCCAAAAGTAGGTTGCAGCCGATAGGAGCGGCTCGTCTTTCTCCATGCCAACGACGGACAATTCCAGGCATTGGGCAAGTTTTTTCTCTTCCCACTGAGCATACTTAGCCGATCGTACCCTTTTGTACCATTCAATCCAGGCTGCATCAGTGGATGGCCACGCTTTGAACGTTCCGTTCCAGTGGGAGAGGGATGGCTTGGCAGTGTTAAAAGGGATGCGGTTGGTTTCGGCTATGATGATATCAGCTGGATCTGTGTTGCCGATAGGTCCGAGGAAGTACTTCTCTGCTTGTGTCGAATTTGGGATGAGTACTTGATGTGACAGGTGCTACAGTTCAGAAAAGAGGAGAGAAGCACTAATTAAGAATGGTTGCGTATTACGGTTCGGGAAAAGGAAAAGTACTAATTGGTAAAAATGTGAAGAAAAATGCTACTTGGGAGATGACTGAACGAAATGTTGACGCAAAAATGTTTGAAAAAGCAGATTTGGGAGTAAAATTATGGATCGGAAGAGGGTACCTCTGGGAACTCGGTTGTGGCGGTGGCTAAAGCGATGGCGGCGGCGGCTGGAATGGCAGCAGCGGATGGCGTAGTGGCTGTGGCTAGCGTGACGGCGGTGGCCGGTGAGATGGAGGTGCTCGATGAAGCGGCGGTAGAGGCCATCGGGATGCTGGGAGACGAAGAAGAGTCTGAAGAATGTGAGGGAGTTCGACGAGCACTGATGAAGTTGCCGGAGGAGAGAGAGAAAGCAAAAGGCTTGTTTGCGAAGGAGGTTGAGTGCGCTGTGAAGGCGTGGGCGGCTCGGCCGAGGGGAATGGGTATTTAAAGAGCACTTGGGGAGAAGCCGAGGCGGTTTAGGTCAGGAAGGAAGCAAGAGTTTGGATAGGCAAGCAAATCCGCAACACTTCGTATTACGGACTTGGGGGGCATGTGTTAACACTGAAATTTGGTAATTGAGTTCCTAAGACCGCAAGGGCAAAGCGGAATCGGATCGGTTGAAGATAGGAATCGCATCGGCTAAAAGAGTGATCGGCTGTGGGGGTAATCGGCTGAGGATGGATCGAACGGGAACAGTCGACAGCCGATTCTGGGTCCGAAAGAGATGAAACCGTTTCTAGTGCAGAGATTTGAAGATAAATAGAAGATTCGGTTGTTAATTGCGTGTCAAAAGATGTTGCCGCTTATGGATGGAGTCCTATAACAGCAATTGTATCTGTAATCTAGAGATTTGTTGAACTGTTAGTTGTAACACGATATGGGCCCCGCTAGGGATAATATGGTGTTTTGAATAGTAGTTTAGATAGAGTCCGGGGTCGTTACAGATAGTTGTATCTTGGGTATAAATAAGACCCGAGGCCCCTTGTAAATTATGATTATTCATTCAATCAATCAAACCTTCGGTGCATCGCCAACCTTTTCTTTAGACGAGCACTTTGTTTGGCTTCGGGCTGCATTATGTCGATCCCCAAATCCAGGTAAATGTTTGTCATTAGCGGTATAATTTGCTGTTTCTAGTGCTTCCATCACATTGATACATTAGAATTAGGGGTTTATGCTGTGTTATTTATCATATAGCGTATATAAATTAGATCAATGTTTAGATCTATCTTGCCATTGGCTGGTTCTAGCGAGAACTTGCGGCCAATAGGGCTAGATCTAAAGGTTGGCTGGTTTATATGCGGTATCCACCGTCTCGAGGAGTATAAATCGGCTGTAACAGACCAGATGTTTCTTTTTATACTTAATGCTGCATCGGGTTCAAACTATTAAGTCGTTTTTAGAACCATCAATGATCTGTTCATCTGAGATTTATATTATTTAGAGATAGCGCCAGGGTTTCAGCCGGCCTTACCTGCCCTAATATGTTTCTTTTAATGTGCTTATTACTAGATTTGTATTAGGACCGCCTCTTATGTTAAGATCGTATTTCTGTCGGACGTTGCTGACTGAAATCGGCCTTTCCCGGGCAGCCGATGGCCGATTTCTGGGTTGTACGTTTGATTAACAGATCAAATCAATTGGCACGCCCTACACGTTGTAGGCGCCAAGAAGGACTTGCACCGAAGTCAAGCGATCTCCTCGGCTAGCGCGTGAGAGAGATTTCTCGTCAACGAGTGCCGAGGTACATTGAGGCGCGTTGATGGAAGATGTGTTGCTTGATCTCCACCCACCACTTATCATAAGCCACACTTCTCTTGTTGGCCAGCTCCAAGATCCCAATGTTGCCGAGGGGTGGGCTCTCTATCTCCATAAGTTTGTTCATCATGATCCTTGAGTCAATCACCCCTCGGATCTCGATTTTGTCGGCATAATAACAGTCGATGGGCAGCTATCCAAGACCAAGTTGCCTTCCAGCCGACGCAGGGTAATAAAATTCATAAGATTTTAACACGTTTCGGCCTTGATGTATCCCAATCGGCAGTATGCAAGGAGTGAGCGCCATGGTGAAGATTTCTCTGCACTTGGGGTATTTATCTGAGTCTATTTCATCCAAGTTCAGTTCAATCGGCAACTCAAACTCAGCTCGGTCTTCATAGAAAAACCAAGTCAAATTGTTCTTCGCAAGGCCATCATAGAAAGATATGAACCATTCGGCTAGGAGTTCGATTGATGTTTTGAGCCGACATGAGTAGCTACGACTTCCCCGAAAGATAGGCACCTCCGGCTAGTTCTTCATTCCCCTCCTCATCTTCAGTTGGCTCCAAAAGGAGGAATCGAGCATCAGCTACTCGTGGCCGTCCGGAGACTTTCTGAGTTAGCAATACAAGCGACAACTATAGAAACCACCAAGGGCCTCCAGTGCTGATTGATGCATCAACTGCTATCTTAGTCGATGCCTGGTTCAATGTCTGATAGAGGTAGCCCAGGAGGAATTTGCCTAAGGGAAGTTTTGTCTTATTGACCAGGGCTTTGGCTATTACTTGCCGATTTGCTGTTGGGCCACAACTAGAACCGCAGAAAACAAATTTCTCTAACCACATCATAAGGAATGCGGCGTGCTCCCTAGCGCTGATGGGCCCCGTCCCCATGTTCATGCTAACATAGCCATTCCAACCTCCTATTGCTTTGGTTTTGAAGGAAAACTAGCCCTTGCTGTCTAGCCGATCAGGATTAGCCGACGACATAATGTCAAGCCCTGTTATCATAAATACGTCGGCTAGTGTTGGGGTCATTGGGCCTTGCTAGAAGAGGAAGGCATTGAGAGTGTTGTTCCAGAAGTAGCTGGCAGTCGATATTAATGGTTCGTCCTTGGGCATATCGGCTACCGAAAGGGCCAAACATTAGGCTATGCCTACTTCTTCCCAGTGGCTGTGTTTGCTAGCATGCATTCTTTTGTACCATGAGGGCTAGGATTTATCGGTGGAAGTCTAGGACTTGAAAGTACCATTCCAGTGGCCTAAACTAGGCTTTTCACTCTATAGGGAACACTATCGGTTTCGGCAATAATGAACTCAGTTGGGTCCGTGTTGCCGATAGGCCCTAGGTAATATCTATGGTCGTTGATTAAACTGGGAATGACTATCTGATGAGCGAGATGCTACAATCGGAAAGAGGGGACAAAATCAAGATTCGTAAAGTCTAAGATTCAAATCTACGACTAAGAATGGAGATGGAAGGATTCAGCTGACAGAGCATACCTCAGCGAATTCGGCGGGAGCAGAGCCAGAGGGGGCAGCGGAAGCTATCGTCGCTTTGATTCCGGTTGCCGGAGGAGGGGAGTTGTCGTGGAGGAGTTGAGAAAGTCGAGGGGATCGCCGGGGAGCTCGAGAGTGGTTTCTGTCTGGGGCTTTGTAGATCGTGAAGATGACGGCGTGAGTTTGTTCGGCGCGACTGAGCCGTTATTTGAAGAGTTTTCGTAACGGCCGAAACAAACTCGACTTAGGGTTTCTCCGAGGATAGGATTGCATAAATTCGAAACATTACCAATATTGCGGACTTGGGGGGCATGTGTTAACGACCAAATTTGGTAAGCAAATCCCCGAGTTTGAAGCAGAGATTGAAGAATCGGAGGAAACACACAATCCTTGGAAACAGAGGCTGCATCGGCTGAGTCCGAATCGGCTGCGGGGTCAGTCGGCTGAGTTCGAGTCAGACCAGGATAGCCAATAGCCAATTCCGATTGGGAGCAAGAGATGGAACCAATCTCGGAAGGAAAGCTTAGAGATAATCATTAGATTCGGTTTCCAAAGAACTTCAAAGACGTTGCCATCTACGGATAATGTCCTACACCGGCAATTGTATCTTTAAATTAGGATATTTTGTATAGTTTCCTTTATAGATAATATCAGTTTGTTTAGAAATATTTGTAATCTAATCTGTAATAGGAATCGTGTCTGTTACGGGATTGTTGTGTATCCGGGTTTAAATATGACCCGAGACCATGTAATTAAAAAACACACACAACTCAATACAACTTCGGCGCATCGCCACCTTTTGTTTTTACTTTCGATTTCGATAAGTTCTTGCCTCGTCTTCGGGCTGTGTCGGATTTTGATCTCCAAGAAAGGTAATCTCTTGTTACAAGTGGTTTGTGTTATCGGGGTTAGTGCTTCCATCGTCATGATTCTTGATGTCGCAAATTGCTTAATTTATCATATACAACATATAATTTAGATCAATGTCTAGATCTATCTTGCGATCGGCTAGCATCTCCTTAAAGACGGTAGACGATGAAGATAGATCTAGGGGTTGATTTAGGTTATATGGCGTATCCACCATCTCGAAGGACTTTCATTAGCTTATATAGATCTCATGTTTCTTTTTGTACTTAATGCTGCTGTTGATGAGAAATTCGATTCCCACGCACTAGCCTGAGAGATTTGCTTTACTCTAGTACATGTCCAAATCGGTCGCCTCTGGTGAATTGGGGGCATGCCAGTTGGTTTGATCCTGTAACCAACAAGAAAAAAGAAATAGGCATTAAGTTAAAATTAGATCCTACGGGATCAGCTGGAGGCATCAATTTATACATAATTACTCTCCCAAAGCACACTTAAACTAAGTGATTGGGGTAGATCGGCCATGCCGAGATAGTATAAATCACTTAGGCTAAAAGCGTGTTAGGGTAGTAATTATCTGCATTGATAACTTAGCCGATACTGCAGACCTAATGTGAATCGGCTAATACTCCGATACATTTTATAAAAAGATATTAATCTGATCTAAATGTACTAAACCTAGATCAATCAGCTGTCAGCATAGCATGACAGACTGATATCGGCTTAGGGCACTTAGACAGATTAAGATCTTAATATAAAAGACAGTTTTAATATATCTAATAGCAATTAAAACTAAAGATAACTAAAACAGATAAGGCTAGCTGAAACTCCAGCGCTGTCTCTAATGGTGAACATTAAACTAAACAGATCTTAATAGTTCTAAGAGCGACTTAATAGATTGATTAGATACAACATTAAGTACAGAAAGAAATATCAGATCTGTATGAGTAAATGTGAACCCCTCGGGACGGTAGACACGACATATAATCTAATTCAACTCCTAGATCTAACCTCGTCGGTTGCTGTCTTTAGAGAGAAACCAGCCGACAGTGGGATAGATCTAGGCATTGCTCTATATTATAGGCCGCATATGATAAATTGCGTAGTTTATAACATCAAAACTAGAGTGTCATGACGATGGAAGCACTAATTCCGATGATACAAACCACTAATAACAAGGAATTACCTTGTTAGGAGGTCGACCCCGATGCAGTATCTTATCGAAAATAGAAAGGGTGGCGATGCACCGAGATTGATTGATTGTATGTTTGTTTGATATCTTTTACAAAGAGCCCTCGGGTCTTATTTATACCCAGGCATAACAATATCCGTGTAGGACACAGTTTCTACCTTATCTACTATTTACAGTATGACAATATCTCGGGACGCAGCCCCATGCTGCATTACAAAAGGAATATCTATACAAATCCCTATTTTACAGATACAATTGCCGTTACAGGACTCTATCCATAGATGGCAATATTCTTAATGAACATTTGGGAACTGAATCTAACATTTATCTCCAAGCTTCTTTATCGGAATCGGTTCCATCTTCATCCCTGAGTCAGAATCGACTATGGGCTATCCTTATCCGATTCGGTCTTAGCCGACTAGTTTCTCCATAGATCACCTTTCTGATCTGACTCCGCTTCAATCTTAGCCTTAAACCTAGGGATTTGGTTACCAAATTTTGTCGTTAACACATGTCCCCCAAGTCCGTGATATGATAGTATTGCGGATTTGACGTTGTTTCAACCTCCCGCGCAAACTTCGCCCTAATCCGTTTTGGCTGTCACGACATTTCTTTAAATAACACCCGCCTTGCGCCGAACCAAGCCACGTTGTCACTTTTGCATCCTCAAGCCCTAGCCAGAAAAACTTTTTGTCTCCTCGGCAATGCCGTCGGAACCCGAAGCATGACCTCACCGGCGAACCGTTCCGCAGCGACGATCCCCTCCATTAATGGCGTCCTCAAGCACTCGTTCCGACACAGCTCAGGCAGAATACTCGGAGGTAAGTTCCATCGGCTACAACCCCTTATTCCTTGCAACTTGGTTTTTATCTTATGTAATCTTGTTCTTCCACCTTTAATTTGCAGCACCTCGCCCACCAAATCGCCATCCCAAACCTTGCTAGCCCTAATCAGTTCTTGTTAGGGCCGACTGGCAACTTAGACCCTAGCGAGTTCATCAATGCCGAAACAAACCGAATTTCCTTTAGGTTTTCCACCCCCGATCTGGCCCACTGGTCTAGTGCTTTTAAGTCCTGGCCTTCGACAGACAAATCCTGGCCAGCTTGGTACTCAAGAATGTCTGCTAGGCAACAAACCCATTGGACTGAACTAGGTATACGCCAATGCCTAGCTTTGACAATAGCCGACATGTCCAAGGACGAGCCCCTCCTATCGGCTGCCACCTACTTCTGGTCAGATACGCTAAATGCGTTTTTGTTTACACAAGGGCCGATGACGCCAACTCTCTTGGATGTATCAATGATCATGGGACTGGATATAACCTCCACAATGGACCCAGTCGGCCTCAACATCAAATGCACACATAATTTCAAGACCAAGAGCATAGAAGGCTGGAGCGGCTTTATATCAATGAACATGAAAGATGGTCCAATCTCTGAGAGAGAACACACAACTTTCCTCCTGATGTGGCTAGAGAAATTTGTATTCTACGAATCAAGCTGTGGGCCGACTAGCAACTGGCAGCATGTAGCCGAAGCTTTGGTGAGCAAAAAACAAGTCCTCCTAGGAAAATACCTGCTCGGCTATTTGTACCAGATGCTAAGCAACGCATCGGCTCGGCTGGCTTCCAAGCAGGCCGTCAACACGGGAGGGCCCTGGTGGCTGCTGTAGCTGTGGCTAAATCTCCACACTTATCAGGTTGCAGAAAGGCCGGCTCCACTAGAAGCTGATTTCCCCTTGATCGAGCCACGGTTCGAAGACGATGAAGAAGTAACCATCCGTCGATGTCTGTCGTATGGGGAAGTAGCAGCAACTTACCCTGGATCCAAACTGACAACCGATCATTTCAAAAATTGGTTTGGCAAACTATACAGTGGCTTTCCAAGCAGCTCGAGGATATGGTTCGCCTATGAAGATTTTGATAAGTTCGAACTCCCAGACGATCTTCGGCTAGATGAGCTTAACTCCGAAGAATATGAAAAACCGAGGGAGATGTACATATCGGCCATAACGCCTTGCATCCTCCCCGTCGGCATCCACCAAGGGTGCAATATCCAGAAGTTCTACGAATTCTATCATCCGATGGTGGCTGCAAGACAACTTGGCATGGGCTAGCTGCCGATCGACCTCTATTGCTCAGACAAAATCTAGGCCAGGGACAAAATTGAAGGATACATCATGATGAATCGGCTGCTCAACATCCCTGGTCCCCCTATGGGTAGTATTGACAATATCGACCTGGCGGTGACGAGGACAACTATCTTCAGCCGGTGGTGGAATGAGTGGAAGCGGCACTTGTCTCATCAATCGACCTCAATGTATTTGACCACCGTCGATCCGGAGATGACCCCATCAATAAGTATATTCTCTTCTTAGTTCCTTTCGGCCACTACTTGCATTCTTGACTAACCATGCCTTATTCCTTTGCAGACAACCGACGCTTCCCCTCCACATGCAAGTAACACGGGAGTAACAATCCTTTATGTCCCTGGCGTGCTGTTCGGCGGCTGCGGGCTAGCCCCGTCAATCATCGGCTTCGACGTGCTGAAGGTGGCTACACTTCTTCATGGCCAAACCCGTGAGCCGTTGCATCGGCTAAAAAGGGCGAAGCCATCGGCTGCTGCTACTCCGGCTGCAGAGAAAAAGAAACGGGCTTCAAAGAAGCCGAAACCAACTCCAGCCGACGATTTGCCTCCTGTCGATCCGGATGTGGACGCGGTCCTCAAAGAAGTTAGGATGAGGAAATGGAGCAAGCATGTCAACGCGGGCTGAAACGAGCTCTTCGAGACAAATATGCTCGGACTCCATCGGCCGAGGCGACCATCGAAAAGACTCCGAGCCCTTCGAAACGCGTCCCTTGTTCCCAACCGGTAAACACCTTTCATCACTTAATCTCATCACCTTTTCCATTATGATTCATCGACCTTCAGTGTCTGTAGGCAAAGAAACTGGCTGCCAAGAAGAAAATGGCTCGTCCTCCCTCGGTAAGTTCTACTATCCTTCATTTCCCTCTTATTAACACAACTGATTTCTGACTTGTATCCCTTTTCAGCCTCCTCGCGCTCCAACACCTGCCCCCCACGTATCGAGCGAGCACACGCCAACGACTGCAGGTGGTGGCGACGCCAAAGATGTGGCTACCTCAGTCCCAGTTGTCCGAGTAAGTTCTGTCCAGCCTCATAAATTGGCTCATCAGTTTTGTCGACCCTTCTAACTGTCTCCTGACTTGCAGTCTGTAGTCGATTTTGTGGACTTCGATCTCCTAGAGTTTCTGGATCCTAATGAGGATGTCGATAAGGCCATGGTGGTGTTGAATGAGGACCTGTGGGCTACCCTGTCGGACATAGCCAAACGGCTAGAGTGCTCCCTTGACTTTCTGGTCACTGACTGCGGCTCCATCTGTAGTCGGTTTGAGGACGTCCAGGATCGGCTGTCGGACCAGCTGGCTGACATCATCGCATCGGCCACCTTCATGGAGGTGCATCGACACAAGTTCGAACGGGCTAAGCAGAGAATAGCCGATCGTCGAGAGAACCAGGCGTTGGGGCCACCACCAAAGCCAGTCAACAAGAAATCACCGCCAAGAAGGCCAAGTTCGATGCTTTGAAGACCGAGCTGATTGCTGAGCTTGATCGGCTTCGGAAGCATAGGGAGGAACTGATAGCCAAACTTGCCAACATCGAAGCCGACATTCTGGCCAAAGAACAACGTGTGGCCGGCCTGCCGAAAGAGACCGAGGACCAACGAGCGAAGATCAAGGCGGTCGTGTCACATTTATCTGATATGGCCAGGGCGATGAAGCCGATCCCAGGGAATGATGCAGCCGATGCCAAGGTCATTGAAGAGATAGACGGGATTTGTCGTAAGGCGATATTGGCTATTACCAACTTCCTTTCCTGCTGAACTACTTGTAATAGTTAGCTAGGAATTCTTGTACCTCAAACTCATAGTTCATCTTGTAATCGGTTCAAACTCTTTTGTACTCAGTTTGATCAATGCCACTCACGTGCATGCTTGCCGACCACACCTGGAATGCTTCGAAAACTTCGAACTCAAAAAATTTGCTAAGTCCGATTTATGATAATATACATGTATGCCTCCTTAATTTTGTTGATGGTATCCTTAGCATTAACAAAATTATCAAATCAAAAATCTTGTCACCGTCGGCTAGGCTGAGCCGATGTAGAAAAATTAGGGGAAAATGTGGCGTGAAAAATGTCCTAAAGGCGATGCTTGTGTCCCACAATGCATCGGCTAACACGAATCAGCGCAACCATAGCCAAATCATGAATTGAGCCAAACACTTGGGTAAAATTTTTTCAAATACTTACCGTTTAGAGCCCTTCCAAATACTTCTCCATCCAATCCTTCTAGCATATAGGCCCCTTTAGAGACACATTTGTGGATCTTGAAAGGCCCTTTCCAATTTGGTGACCACTTGCCAAACTTATTATCCCTTGATCCGATCGGCAATATTAATTTCCAAACGAGCTCGCCCTCTTCAAACGTCTTAGGCACAACTTTCTTGTTATAGTGACGGGCTACTCGCTCCTTGTCCCTTGTCACCTTTTCCAAGACCCTCATTCATGACAAAACCAAATCTTCGGATTCATCCACCATTAAGTTGCAATAATCATCGGCTGTAAGCTGATCTTGTAGTTGAATCCTTCTGAAGCCGACGATTGTTTCCCATGGCAACACTGCTTCATGACCATAGACCAGTTTATTGGGGGAACTTGGATAGATCCGTGGCAAGCCATCCGATAGGCCCAAAGTGACTCGGCTAATCGGCTCTGCCACTGCTTGGGGTATTCATTGATCTTTCTCTTTATCAGCTTGATTAGACTTTTATTTGAGGCCTCTGCTTGCCTGTTAGCCTGAGCATAATACGGCGAAGAATTGATTAACTTGATCCCCATGCCGTCGACAAACTGAACGCACTCATCCGATATGAAAATAGATCCCTGATCCGTAGTTATAGTTTGAGGGAGACCGAATTGGTATATGATGTGCTCTTTAACAAACTCGATTGCATCCCTAGAATCGAACTTCTTCAAAGAAATTGCTTCCACCCACTTGGTAAAATAACATGTTGCCACCAATATGAACTTGTGTCCTTTACTCGAGGGTGGATTGATTTGGCCGATCATGTCGATTCCCCTACCTCTGAACGGCCAAGGCTTGATAATTGGGTTCATAGCCGATGCTGGTGCTCTTTGGATAACTCCAAACTTTTGACAGTCTTGGCATCCTTTGTAATACTTGAAACAATCTTCCCAAAGATCGTCACCAAAAATACCCCCGCTCTTCGAAGTAGCCACTTCATTTTATGAGCCGATTGATGCGTGCCACAAATTCCCTCATGCACTTCTCCGATAGCCACCTTGGCTTGATCGGCACTGAGACACTTAAGCAACACGCCATCAATTGTCTGATAATACAAATCTTCGTCGAGCAAGACATATCTCAAAGCCTTGTAGCGCAATTTCCTTGAAGCCGTCGGGAGGGGTTGCGCAAGTAGTTGTAGACATCAAATCTCCAGTTGTCGGCTGTCATGGTGGTGATCTCTACTTCAATATCTTTCATCATCGGCCTGTAGCCTGATGCCCCCTGAGCTAAATCATTGGCTTCTGCATTCTGTTCTCTAGGGATGTGCTTCAAAGTCACTAGCCGAAAGCTATCCATCAACTCTTGGTATTTTTGATAGTAGACCATCAGCACGTCATTCTTGCATTAGAATTCTCCTGACAGCTGGCTGATGACCAACAATGGATCTCCCATTATTTCGATGGCGTCGGCTTCAACCTCTTTGAGTAGTTGTAGTCCTTTGAGTACGGCCTCATACTCGGCTTGGTTGTTTGTGGCATGGGGCGTGATTGAAAAGGCGAACTCAAAGCTTGCCCCCTGGGAGAAATTATTACCAAGCCGTTTCCGCAACCATTGGTGCAAACCGAGCCATCGAAAGTTAGTGTCCAAGGCATAATGTCTACTGAGCCGATTGAGTCATCTCTGTGTTCCACTATAAAATCGGCTATAGCTTGTCCTTTAACTGCCCTGGGCGCCTGGTATCTTAAATCAAACTCCGTCAAGGCAAAAATTCATTTCCCAACCCGTCCTTTTAGTACTGGAGCCGATAGCTATATTTTACTACATCGGCTTTGCTTACCACGGTGCATTTATTGGATAACAAGTAATGCCTCAACTTTGTGCATGAAAAATACAAGCAAAGACACAATTTCTCCACTGATGAATACCTTGTTTTTGCATCCAGAAGCCGTCGGCTGATATAAAAGATGGTCTTTTACTTCCCTTCGATCTCCTGAATCAACACCGAGCCAATGGACTTTTCGTCGGCTGACAGATATAGCTTGAATGATATCCCTTTCTGTGGAGAAATCAAAACTGGAGGTGAGCTTAAGTAATCCTTGATATTGTCCAACGCTTTTTGCTGCTCTACCTCCCAAGTGAATGCTTGATCGGCTTTCAGCCGAAGCAAAGGCGTGAACGGCTCGATCTTTTCTAAAAGGTTGGCGATGAATCGTCTAATGAATTTGATTTTGCCGATCAAAGACTGTAGTTGCTTCTTGTCCCTCGGAGGCTGAATTGTCTTGATAGCATTGATGCTCCTTGGTGTAACCTCTATTCCTCTCTCATGAACAAGAAACCCTAAAAATTGACCGGCCGACATGCTGAACGCACACTTTAGTGGGTTCATTTTTAGGTCGTACTTCCTCGTTCTCTCCAAAACCTGTCTCAGATCGGCTATGTGGTCTTCTATTTCCCTAGATTTGATGACAACATCATCAATGTAGATCTCCACTAGAGAGTCGATCATATCATGAAAAATATAGTTCATGACCCTTTGATAAGTTGCTCCAGCATTCTTCAATCCAAGTGTCATTACAACCCATTCTATAAGCCGATTGCTCCTGGGCATCTGAAAACAGTCTTGTGGATATCTTATTCGGCCATGAAAATCTGATTGTAGCCTGCATTGCCATCCATAAAGCTTATGATTTTATGGCCAGAAGCAGCATCCACAAGCAAATCGGCTATGGGTATTGGGTATTCGTCCTTAGGGATAGCTTTGTTTTGGTCCCTGAAATCAATACACACCCTAAGTTTGCCATTTTTCTTTATTACTGAAACTATGTTTGAAACCCACTCTGCATATCGGCAGGGCCGAATAAATCCAGCATCGTATAGCCGAGTGATTTCGGCTTTAATCGCATCATACATATCGGCTTTAAACCTCCTAGGAGGCTGTTTGTACTGTCGATATCCAGGCTTTATAGGAAGTCGATGCACAACAATAGATGGGCTAAGAGTAGGCATCTCGAAATATTCCCAAGCAAAACAATCTTTATATTCCTTTAATAAATCAACAAGCTTAGATCTAAAACAAGAAGACAAATTTTTGCTAATATATGTCGGCCTAGGCCTATCTCCTGGACCTATATCAACCTCTTCTAACTTGTCGGCCGACATAAAACCCTGCCCAAGTTTGTCGTCGTTGTCATCCATGGTGTCCTCGCTGTAGACGCTCGAGCCCTCCACGATGCCTTCAAAGTAGTAATTGAGGCTCTTCGTCTCCAATAGGCTGTATAGCAGAATCGGACACCTTTAGAAAATCGGCTTGCCAAATTTTGCCGGACAGACAATCGATACCGTCAATTTCCCAAAGCGGCAAATCGGCATTAGCAACGTTCACTGACCTGTCGACTGGCACGATTTTGACCTTGTCGCCTTGCCATTGGATCAAACTTTGATGCATTGTGGAAGGGACGCAACAGTTTGCGTGAATCTAGTCCCTCCCAAGCAGTAGGCTGTACGATCCCTTCCTGTCGATGACAAAAAATGTCGTGGGCACGGTCTTGTTGCCGATGGTCAGCTCCACATTCAAAACACCCTTGGCTTCCGATGGATTGCCGCCGAAGTCTTTGAGAACCATGTTTGTCTTGATTAAATCTTCAGGTCCTTTGCCCAACTTCCTGAAGGTGGCATAGGGCATCAGGTTGACTGCGGCCCCTCCATCGATCAGCATCTTTGACATCGGCTTTACGTTAACAAATCCTTTCACATAAAGCGGCTTGAGGTGCTGATTCTCAGTCCCCTCCGGCTTTTTGAAAATGGCTTGCTCTGGGGATAGAGCTAGTCTTGCCAAGGTATCCTCCACGTTGTCTGCATCGGCTTCTGTAGCACCGAATTTGGCTGGCAATATAAAGACCATGTTAACTGATGCAGCAACTTTTCCTTTTCCTTTTGCCACCCCCAGCTTGGTCGGCTAGGCTTTTGTCGGCTGGGCTTTTGTTGGCTGGTGCCGCTTGTTTCTTAACACGCCATCGCTTTGTGCCCTGCCGACGTTGTTGCTGTTGGATTATCCGCCGTACTTCTTCCTCTTGCCCCTCACTCTTGAGCCGCTGCATGCTTCTCTTTTGTGTTTTGGTAAAGAAGTTCAAAGTGCACCATTGGGAGTTGGCCGATTGCTTTTCGTTGGCCTCTTCTTGATCTTCTTCCTGGAAGAAGTCTTGGTGGATGGGGCCAAGCCGATCATGAATAGAAGGCTTACGTTGGTTGAGCCGAACGGCTCAGGGGACGAATCGGTTAGAACTCTTTAGTTGTGATTCCCTGTATTCGTCTTCTCTGTAATCACTGCACGCCGGGCAATTTTCGAGGGTCGGCAACCTCATTCCTTGCTCCCAGCAGAACCTGAAGAACTCGCGATGCCAATGCGGATCACAACCGTCGTGGCGGCGGTAGTACGCCATGCCCAGCCGATCCGGCGCCCTTTGGTTTAGCCTGCCGCGCCGGCTCTCTTCTTCCTCCTGGATCCTACGTTGGAATCACAAAAGGTTGTCCTGCTTGGGCCGACGATCAGCCGATCGTGCGTTGGTGTGGACCATGTTGATTGACGCAGTCATATCTCAAATCGGCTCCCTGTGGGGTGGTCCTGATGCAGCGCTAACTGTTTCGTCTAAACTGTACGTCATTTGGTGCTGTCGATCAGCTCGCCCGTGGCCGTTTTGGACCATGTTGACCGGGAAGGGGTTGCCATCAACCTTCATCGGCTTAGCCGATTCTTCGAACTTTATCTTCAATGGCCGATTGGATTTGCTGCCTGAACACCTTACAATCGTTCGTGCTGTGGGAGGTGGTGTTGTGCCACTTGCAGTATTTTTTCTTTTTGAGCTCATCGGCTGATGGGATAACATGGTTGTCTGGTAGCCGAATTTTCTTCTCCTTCAATAGCAGATCAAAGATCCTGTCGGCTTTAGTGATATCAAAGTCATATTTCTCTTCCTTGGCCGACCTTTTCAACCATTGGCAGGTTATTGCTTTTTTGTTCCCTGGTCCACTCAGTGCCGCCACCTCCGCATCGCCGTCTCTTGATTACGTGTCGTTGCGTAGGCGACGTGGGCGACTTTCTTGAAGGCCTTCTTAGATTCTTGAAATCTTTGCTCATGGGCCGTCACTTTGTGGGCCATGTGGGCCAGGCTCTCGAAGTCTTGAGCCGAAAACCTTTTGCGGATGGGCGGCAGAAGACCATGAAATGCCAAATTGGCCAGCTGGGAGTCTGATAAGATCAGACAGTAGCATCGGTTCCTCATTTCTCTAAAACGTTGAATATAATCTTGGACCGATTCTTCGTGCTTCTGTCTGATGTTGGTTAAATCCGACAGTTTCATCACATGGTTGCCAGAATAGAAATAACTGTGGAATTATTTCTCTAGATCGGCCCAGCTCTGTATTGTGTTGTGTGGCAGCGACGAGAACCAGGTAAAAGCTGATCCAGACGATGAGAGCGGGAATAGGCGGACTCTAAGCACGCCTGTAGCCGATGCCTCCCCGCATTGAGCCAGGAATCGACTGACGTGTTCATAAGTAGATACGTTGTCCTGCCCAGAGAACTTGAAGAAGTCTGGCACCTTGTACCGGTTTGGTAGTGGTACTCTATCGAAGTGTTCCGGATACGGATACCGGTACATGTAACCAGAGTCCTTTGGCTTAAGACCGAATTGATCACGCATTACATCAGCGATCAGATCGGCCCAAGGTCTGTTGTCTTGAGCTTGGGGTATCGGCTCGTATTGTTCATACGGCATGGGTCCTTGCCGATACTGAAGTGGTGGTGGCGTTTGCGGCCGATACTGGTGATCATGTTGGCCCCCCGGATATTAGTATTGGAACTGGTTGACAGCGACAGGCGGCTGATTCGCCAGTGGTGATGACTGCTCAGGAGGGAGCCCATGGCCACGGAGTTGTGATGTGGCCCCGGAACGAGGCTGCCAACCGGCTCGGGTCACTGATTGAGGTCAAACATGCTCGCCAATTGCTCCTGGGAAGGAGGCTGTCATCGGTTCAGGATGAAGGGCTACAGCCTTGAAGCCAATCCGTGCACGTTGGGCTGGATCACGGCCCCTTTTGGTGGATTTGCTGCGCTGGCGACGGTGTCAGCTGATTTTGGGTTGCCAACACCCTGTAGCCCAGGAATTGGCCGTCAGTGAAGTAGGTTGGCCCTCTATGCAGCTGATCAGCTATCTTTGAATCAACCACGGTGGCTATCATATTATTGAGAGTGTTGACCAATATGCCACTTTGGTTGATAAGGGCGTGATGCACAGTGAGTCGATTCGGTCTTGAAGGGTGTGTAGTTCCGAATCGTCTTGTTCTTGTTTAACATCCTCCATTTTCTTCTTCCCCTTCCTATCCTCGTCGGAGGACGTGTTGAGGTCTTCAAGCTTGAACGTAAACTTCTGGAGGACAGCCCCAGACCTGGTCTGGGTGAAGGATTGCAGGTAATTAGCCCGCAGCTGCTCGACCATCTGTTTGTAGTCGGCAAATTGCTTAGCTGACAGTTGTTCAATCCTCACCGGGATGACGTTTTCCTCGTTGATTTCTGGGTTCTTGTCGCTGGACATTGTGTTGAACTCGGAAGTCTGCACTTGGTCCCACTGGGCATGCCAAAAGCGTGTTGATGAGAAATTCGATTCCCACGCACTGGCGTGAGAGATTTGCTTTACTCTAGTGCAGGTCCAAATCGGTCGCCTCTGGTGAATTGAGGGCATGCCAGTTGGTTTGATCCTGTAACCAACAAGAAACAAGAAATAGACATTAAGTTGAAATGAGATCCTACGGGATCGGCTGAAGGCATTAATTTATACATAATTACTATCCCAAAGTGCACTTAAACAAAGTGATTGGGATAGATCGGTCATGCCGAGATAGTATAAATCACTTAGGCTAAAAACGTGTTAGGGTAGTAATTATCTGCATTGATAACTTAGCTGATACTGCAGATCTAATGTGAATCGGCTAATACTCGATACATTTTATAAAAAGATATTAATCTGATCTAAATATGCTAAACCTAGATCAATCGTACTGCATGCATAGCAGATTGATATCGGCTTAGGGTACTTAGACAGATTAAGATCTTAATATAAAAAACGTTTTAATATATCTAATAGCAATTAAAACTAAAGATAACTAAACATGAATAAGGTTTGAAACTCCGCGTTGTCTCTAATGGTAAACATTAAACTAAACAGATCTTAATAGTTCTAAGAGCGACTTAATAGGTCGATTAAGTGTAGCATTAAGTACAAAAAGAAATATCAGATCTGTATGAGTCAATGTGAATGTCTCGAGATGGTAGACACGACATATAATCTAATTCAACCCCTAGATCTAACCTCGTGGGCTGCTGTCTTCAGAGAGAAACCAGCTGACTGTGGGATATATCTAGGCATTGCTCTAGATTATAGGCCGCGTATGATAAATTGGGTAGTTTATAACATCAAAACTAGAGTGTCATGATGATGAAAGCACTAATTCCGACGATACAAACCACTAATGACAAGGAATTACCTTGTTCGGAGGTCGAACCCGATGCAGCCCGAGCAAGAGCAAGAACTCGTCGAAAATAAAAAGGGTGGCAATGCACCGAGATTGATTGATTGTATGTTTGTTTGATATCTTTTACAAAGAGCCCTCGGGTCTTATTTATACCCAGGCATAACAATATCCGTGTAGGACACGGTTTCTACCTTATCTACTATTTACCTTATCTACTATTTATACGCAGCCCCATGCCGCATTACAAAAGGAATATCTATACAAATCCCTATTTTACAGATACAATTGCTGTTACAGGACTCTATCCATAGATGGCAATATTCTTAACGAACATTTGGGAACCGAATCTAACATTTATCTCCAAGCTTCCTTACCGGAATCGGTTCCATCTTCATCCTCGAATCGGAATCGACTATCCTTATCCGATTCAGTCTTAGCCGACTAGTTTCTTAGCCGATTTGGTCCTAGCCGATGCGGCCTCTGTTTCTCCACAGATCACATTTCCGATCCGACTCCGCTTCAATCTTGGCCTTGAACCCACGGATTTGGTGCCAAATTTGGTCGTTAATAGCTGCATCAATCTGATCTATTAAGTCGCTTTTAGAATCATTTAAGATCTATTCAGTTTAATAACTGTCTCTAGGGATAGTATTGGGGTTTCAGCCGATCTTACCTGTTTTAGCCATCTTTTATGTATTATTACTGTTAGATGAGTTAAAGCCGCCTTTGATTTTAAGATCTTAATCTATCTAAACATGCTAAGCCCGGTATCAATATTTTAAGTCATATTAACAGCCGATTGATCTTAGGTTTAGTGTATTTAGTTCAGGTTAATATCTTCATATAAAACATATCGTAGTATTAGCCAAGTTACATTAGATCTGCGACATCGGCTAAGCTATAAATATGAGTAATTATTATTCTGGTGTGTTTTTAGATATAAGTGATTTATACTGTCTTGGTATACTAACGATCTATCCCAATCACTTAGTCTAAATGCACTTTGAAATGATAATTATGTATTATGGATATCTATAACCGATCGAGTAGGATCTAATTACAATTTAATCGCCTATTCGTTGTTTCTTGTTGGTTACAGGATCAAACCAACTGACATGCCCTACAAGTCACCAAAGGCGATCCAACTTGGACCTGCACTAGAGTTAAGCAGATCTCTCAGACCAGTGCGTGGGATGTTAGTGATATGCCCTAGAGGCAACATGGAGATGTTGGATATCACGTCAATGTTTATGTATTTATGAATAAAGTGTTATTCAGTTCCATGAAATAGACATCTTGTATTGATCAATAAGTACGTGACTTATTTATGAGACTCGATATGTATGAATCTATTTCTAAATGATCCCTGATCATATGTCGTATTGTTGGAACAAATATGATTCTAAGATCGGCATGTTTATTGATTGATGATCATGTCTCATAGATCATGGGTATGGAGATACCAAATCAATAAACATGGACATATGTGTTAGAGAACACATTGTTGGATAGACCCACCATGAGACACTACAGAATCAATGTGCCATTAGTTGGTCTCGTAGTGTTGGTACAAAGTCCTTAGACCTGAGATCACCATGGATTCCAACATGTGTAGTAGCCTACTTTGGGACTACCAAACGCTATTCCGTGAATCGGGCGAGTTATAAAGGTAGTTTTTGGGTTTGCTATGAAACATGGAGTGGGATGTGAGTGATCAAGATGGAATTTGCCCCTCCTTTGGAGAGATATCTCTGGCCCCTCGAGGTAATGGATTATGGAAATGCATGGCCATGCTAAGTTGATTGAGGAGTCAATCAATGGACGGATAATCCAATACGGTTCGAGTGAATGGTTAAGCTATTGAAGGGATGGCACACATCTTGCCTATAGCTTAACCGGTATCGTGAGGCAAAGGGATTTGTGTACACATTACAGGTTCGAGCCGATATTATTCTTGTATACTATGGTGTCAATATGTGCTGCTAGGCGCCGTGTTGACGGTCGGCTGAGTTGGACTCGAGCCGACGATCGGCCAAGTTAGACTATAGCCGAAACCGAGTATACCTGAACCTACGTGGTCGCACGCTTAAGGGGATAGAATAGATATTCGAGTTGGACTCGGATATGGCTCGATCGGATAGGGATCCGATCGGATAGAGTCCTATGGGCTTACGACGTATGGGCGGCCAACTCTATGAGATACGGATGAGATCCGATTCAAAATAGAATCCTAATCGGCCACTAGTCCCGTCGGCCAACTCTATATAAAGGAGGGAGGGGTGGAGAGCGCGGACGTCAATTGCATCGCGTGCAACGAAGTCGCCGAGATCAATCTCCACGGAAACCCTCCCCACTTTCGAGCCAAACCCTAGCCTTGCATCGCGTGCTAGCACACGGGTGTACGGCGTTTTGTCCCCGGACGTGTGGATACCGGTAGGCGTTGCTACGTTGCGCGCTGTTGATTGGCTTCGGATCGGCTACGGCATCTCGTGAATCGGCTGATTGGCGAATCGGCGTCCCCGGGTATTGGTGTCGGCTTGCAAGAATCGGCTACACTGCTCCGGATCGGATAGCCCGATTGGCTATTTCCGCGCACTCGCAATCGGTAACGATCTATCGGCCCTTACTTGCAAGTGTTCCTGGTTTTGCGCGGTAGAAAATTTTTGTTTTCGGCTAGCGTAGCTTCCGCGTAACCCTTCAAGTGGTATCGAGCTAATCTTGCTTAGTTCGGGTTTTAGATTGGATCTGGAACAAGTTTTGCGCACGGGTTGATTAGATCAATCGGTTTTACGGGATTCGTTGAGGAGAGTTAATGGTAATTGCGTTCCTTGATAGTGTATCGGAACGGCGTAATGTGATTACGTCGAAGCAATTTCCATATAACTCGGTTTGAGTCGCTTTCGAGATAGCGTTCCTTGATAGTGTATCGGAACGGTATAATGTGATTATGCCGAAGCTACCTCGTAGTCCGATCTTGTTAGCGCCTCGCGCCTACGCAAACCATCTCTGGTTTCCGTAAGCGAATTCATAGATTAGATCTATGAATTTCGTGTGGTGTTCCGGCGCCGTGTGCGTACCCCTTATAGGTCGTCTCGATGCCGTAGCTCGCGATAAGTACAAAACGTTTCTACGCCTAACTTGTTTTTGCAGAGAATGCTTTGAGATGGTATGGCCCTATTGTATGTATGAGATGCATGTGATGCATGTAATATTCTTTCATATGTGCAATCCTTGTAATATTCTTTCATACGTGCAATGCTTGTAATATTCTTTCACGACCTGCGAGTCGATGTAATCTTCAATTAGAGCTTCTATAGTAGTAGCTTAGTTTGAAGAAATCAAGCATCATGCACATTGGAAGATGGTGCCGAAGATGGAGATCCTCGCGCCGACATGGAGATGGAGATCACCATGTGAAGAGGGCCATACTATTTCATTATATGCTATTCTACCTGCTTTCATATATGTGATATGTTTGTTTGACAGGATAGCATCCCTCACATATTAAGTAGTAATGATGCCCTTCCAAATGTTGCACCCGTCACCGTTATGCTCGTCAATGGTGGGTCTGCCAAAGCAGAGTGCCATTCTCTATCATAACACGAGGGGGTATATGTCAGACATATACATGCAGGAGCATTTGGTTTACTTAACAAGGCTATCAAAACAGTTTTGGGCCTTGGGGCATAGGTTGGCGCCGGGGCATGGAGATGCCACACCAACAACAAGAGTCACATAGAGATGTGATTAGCAAGGTGTTGCTTACCGATGTTACTAATTTTCTAGCGGTGATGCCAAAGCTCACTAGAAAATTAATTAACATGTGGATCTTGACCCAATACGTAACCTAGAGGGAAGGTGGAAAATACGTAATGGGAGTCTTATGTTAAATTGTTTAACAAAAGACATAGCATAAACATTGTGCTAAACTTTGCTTTTTTTGTTGTAGAATAAATGGCGGCTAATACTACACCCAGTACCTTTAATTTGCGATCTATTCTCGAAAAGAAAAATTAAATGGAACAAACTTTATGGATTGGTATCGTAACTTGAGAATTGTTCTCAAGCAAGAGCGTAAGGAGTACGTTCTTGAAGTACCTTATCCGGAGGATTTGCCAAATAATGCCACCGCAACCGCACGGAGAGCTTACGAGAAGCACACCAATGATGCCCTAGACATAAGCCGTCTCATGCTAGCTACAATGTCCCCGAGCTTGGGAAGCAATATGAGAGCAGCGATGCTCACACTATTATTCGGGATCTGCGTGGCATGTTTGAGAACCAAGCTCGGGCCGAGAGGTTCAACACCTCAAAGTCCTTGTTTGCGTGCGAGCTTGTTGAGGGAATCCCGTCATCCGCATGTGATAAAGATGATTGGCTATATCGAGAGTCCGGAAAACTAGGTTTTCCCTTAGCCAAGAGTTGGCTACGATGTGATTCTCCCGCCGCTCCCTCCGAGCTTCGAGCCATTCATATTAAACTATCACATGAACAACATGGGTAGAACCTTGGCTGAATTGCATGGGATGCTAAAGACAGTGAGGAGAGTATCCGAAAAATGGTCATCATGTGATGATGATGCGAAGGCTAAGCGCAAACCACTGTCAAGAAACTTTGCACCAAGAGGAACCCGATGAGATCGCGAGTGCCTCTAATGCAAAGAAGGGCAAGAAGGGGTCGGCGGCATCGATGCCGTTTGCTTCTACTTGCAAGGAGACAGCCACTGGAAAAGGCTGCAAGAAGTACATGGAGGATCTCAAGAAGAAGCAAAGTACGACTTCGCCTGTGTATTAATGTTATAGACATTAATCTTGCTACTTCACCTTCGACTCTTGGGTATTTGATACCGGATCAGTAGCTCATATTTGCAAATCGTTGCGGGGAATGAGAAGAAGTAGAGGATTGAGAAGGGACGAGGTGAACTGCGCGTCGGCAATGGAGCAAGCGTTGCTACGCTTGCCGCACGTACCACTTCATCTACCTTCGGATTAGTTTTGGAATTGAATAATTGTTATTGTGTTCCGACACTATGTCAAAACGTTATTTCCGCTTCATGTTTGCAAGCGGAAGGATATGATTTTAGATCAATGAACAATGGTTGTTCAATATATCTCGAGAGATATGTTCTATTTTCATGCTCCATTGGTGAATGGATTATACGTTTTGAATCTTGAAGCGTCTCCCATCTATAACATTAATACGAAAAACAACTCTCTAATGATATAAACCCCACGTTTATCCGGCATTGTCGCTTAGGCCATATAAATAAGAAACGCATGGAGAAGCTCCATAAGGATGGATTGCTTCACTCTTTTGATTTTGAATCATTTGAGACATGTGAGTCTTGTTTACTTGGTAAGATGACAAAGGCACCTTTCACGGGGCACAGTGAGAGAACAAGTGACTTGTTGGCACTCGTACATACCGATGTATGTGGACCAATGAGCTCAACGGCCGAGGTGGTTATCGTACTTCATTACCTTTATGATGACTTTAGTAGATATGGTTATATCTACTTAATGAGGCATAAGTCCGAATCCTTTGAAAAGTTCAAAGAATTCCGAATGAAGTACAGAATCATTTAGGGAAAACAATCAAGTTTCTACGATCGACCGTGGAGGGAATACTTGAGCCAAGAGTTTGGTAATCATCCGAAAGATTGTGGAATTGTTCCACGCTGACTCCGCCAGAACTCCACAATGGAATGGGGTGTCCGAACGGAGAAATCGCACCTTGTTGGACATGGTGTGATCGATGATGAGCCAAAGTGATCTTCCGTTATCCTTCCGGGGATATGCTCTTGAACACATGCGCTCACACTAAATAGAGTTCCATCTAAGTCGGTTGAAAAGACACCATATGAGATATGGACAGGGCAACCCCTAGTTTGTCTTTTCTCAAAATTTGGGGATGTGAGGCTTATGTAAAACGTTTACATCGACAAGCTCACACCCAAATCGACAAGTGCTTCTTTGTGGGATATCCTAAGGAAACTAAGGGATATTACTTTTATAATCGGGAACAAGGCAAAGTGTTTGTCGCCCGACACGGTGTCTTCTTGGAGAAAGAGTTTCTTTCAAGAAGGGTTAGTGGGAGCAGGGTGCATCTTGAAGAAGTTCAAGAAACACCGGAAAATGTTTGCGACCACGAACCACAACAGAGGTGCAAAGTGTTGCGCCACCGTTGTAGATACACCACCCCACGGAGGTCCGAAAGATCACGTCGTGCACCGACAGTACACAAAGTGCGGAACAACGTGATATATTGTTGTTGGACAACGATGAACCTAAGACCTATGAGGAAGCGATGGTGGGACCCGATTCCAACAAGTGGCTTGGAGCCATGAAATCCGAAATAGAATCCATGTATGACAATCAAGTTTGGAACTTGGTTGATCCACCCGATGGTGTCAAAACCATTGAGTGTAAATGGGTTTTTAAGAAAAGGCCGATATGGATGGAAATGTTCACATCTATAAGGCGCGATTGGTGGCGAAAGGTTTTAAACAGATTCAAGGAGTTGATTATGATGAAACCTTCTCGCCCGTCGCAATGCTTAAATCTATTCGGATTATCCTAGCGATTGCTGCATATTTCGATTATGAGATATGGCGATGGATGTCAAAACGGCTTTCCTGAATGGAAACCTAAGCGAGGATGTATACATGATACAACCTCGTGGTTTTGTCGATCCAGAATCGCTGGAAAGATATGCAAGCTACGAAATCCATTTATGGATTGAAGCAAGCATCTCGGAGTTGGAATATTCGTTTTGATGAAGTAATCAAAGGGTTTGGTTTCATCAAAAATAAAGAAGAGGCCTCGTGTTTATAAAAAGGTCGAGTGGGAGGGCAATTGTATTTCTAATCTTATATGTGGATGACATATTATTGATTGGAAATGATATCCCTATGCTAGAATCCGTCAAGTCTTCATTGAAAAATAGTTTTTCCATGAAAGACTTAGGGACGCAAACATACATATTGGGCATTCGGATCTATAGAGATAGATCCAAGAGGCTAATTGGATTAAGCCAAAGTACATACATTGACAAGGTGTTGAAAAGGTTCAACATGCATGATTCCAAGAAAGGTTTCTTGCCCATGTCACATGGCATTAATCTTAGCAAGAATCGGTGTCCTCGGACACATGATGAGCGGAATAAGATGGGTATGGTTTCATATGCTTCGGCAATTGGATCCATCATGTATGCCATGCTTTGTACACGCCTGCATGTCTCGTACGCTTTGAGTGCTACGAGCGAGATACCGCCGATCCAGTGAAGGTCACTGGATCGCCAGTAAAGAATATCCTTAAGTACTTGAGAAGAACTAAGGATATGTTCCTAGTCTATGGAGGTGAAGAAGAGCTCGTTGTAAGTGGTTACACCGTTGCTAGCTTCCAAACGGACAAGGATGATTATAGATCGCAACTGGGTTCGTGTTCTCGCCCGAACGGAGGCGCAGCAGTGGAAGAGTTCCAAGCGTGATACCGTTGCCGATTCTACAACAGAGGCCGAGTACATTGCCGCTTCGGAAGCTGCAAAGGAGGCCGTTTGGATCAAGAAATTCGTTTCGAGCTTGGTGTGATGACTAGTACGATCGGTCCAATGTCTCTCTATTGTGATAATAGTGGAGCCATTGCGCAAGCCAAGGAGCCGAGGTCACATCGAAGTCTAAACACATACTTCGGCGATATCATCTCATCCGCGAGATAGTGGACGAGGTGATGTCAAGATATGCAAAGTGCACACGGATCTCAACATAGCCGATCCGCCGACAAAACCTCTCCCTCGGCCAAAGCATGAGGCGCAAGAGCAATGGGTATTAGATACTTACATGATTGACTCTAGTGCAAGTGGGAGATTGTTAGTGATATGCCCTAGAGGCAACATGGAGATGTTGGATATCACGTCAATGTTTATGTATTTATGAATAAAGTATTATTCAGTTCCATGAAATAGACATCTTGTATTGATCAATAAGTACGTGACTTATTTATGAGACTCAATATGTATGAATCTATTTCTAAATGATCCCCGATCATATGTCGTATTGTTGGAACAAATATGATTCTAAGATCGGCATGGTTATTGATTGATGATCATGTCTCATAGATCATGGGTATGGAGATACCAAATCAATAAACATGGACATATGTGTTAGAGAACACATTGTTGGATAGACCCACCATGAGACACTACGGAATCAATGTGCCATTAGTTGGTCTCGGTAGTGTTGGTACAAAGTCCTTAGACCTCGAGATCACCATGGATTCCAACATGTGTAGTAGCCTACTTTGGGACTACCAAACGCTATTCCAGAATCGGCGAGTTATAAAGGTAGTTTTCGGGTTTGCTATGAAACATGGAGTGGGATGTGAGTGATCAAGATGGAATTTGCCCCTCCTTTGGAGAGATATCTCGGGCCCTCGAGGTAATGGATTATGGAAATGCATGACCATGCTAAGTTGATTGAGGAGTCAATCAAGCATGATAATCCAATACGGTTCGAGTGAATGGTTAAGCTATTGAAGGGATGGCACACATCTTGCCTATAGCTTAACCGGTATCGTGAGGCAAAGGGATTTGTGTACACATTACAGGTTCGAGCCGATATTATTCTTGTATACTATGGTGTCAATATGTGCTGCTAGGCGCCGCTGTTGACGGGTGCGGTGAGTTGGACTCGAGCCGACGATCGCCAAGTTAGACTATAGCCGAAACCGAGTATACCTGAACCTATAGGGTCGCACGCTTAAGGGGATAGAATAGATATTCGAGTTGGACTCGGATACGGCTCGATCGGATAGGGATCCGATCGGATAGAGTCCTATGGGCTTACGACGTATGGGCGGCCAACTCTATGAGATACGGATGAGATCCGATTCAAAATAGAATCCTAATCGGCCACTAGTCCCGTCGGCCAACTCTATATAAAGGAGAGAGGGGTGGAGAGCTGCCAGACGTCAATTGCATCGCGTGCAACAGAAGTCGCCGAGATCAATCTCCACGGAAACACTCCCCACTTTCGAGCCAAACCCTAGCCTTGCATCGCGTGCTAGCACACGGGTGTACGGCGTTTTGTCCCCGGACGTGTGGATACCGGTAGAGGCGCCGCTACGTTGCGCGCCGTTGATTGGCTTCGGATCGGCTACGGCATCCGCGAATCGGCTGATTGGCGAATCGGCTGTCCCCGGGTATCGGCTGTCGGCTTGCGAGAATCGGCTACACTGTTCCGGATCGGATAGCCCTGATTGGCTATTTCCGCTGCACTCTCCAATCGGTAACGATCTATCGGCCCTTACTTGCAAGTGTTCCTGGTTTGCGCGGTAGAAAATTTTTGTTTTTGGCTAGCGTAGCTTCCGCGTAACCCTTCATGGGAAACATTTCTCATCAATAGGTTTTTATTTTATAGTTTTTATAAGTCCTCCCAAACGTCGTCACCTTACTTCTTTACGACCCGCTCACTATCTCCTCCCCACATGGTCATTTTGTTTTTTTAATTTTTAGAAGTCTCGTCAACCGTCGCGACCCGACTCATTTATAACATGCTCGCCATTCCTTCTTACTATCATTACTGAGATTTTAAAAGTCGAACTTAATCGTTAATGAGGTTCTATTTTAGAGTTTTTAGATGTCCCACGAACCATCACCATCTTACTCTATTATGGCCAGCCCGTCGCACCCCTCCCTCCCCACCCCTCTATTATTCTCATTTGTCATCCCTCGGCTCGCTCTCCGATGGTAACCATTGTATCTCTACTCCTTAATTTGTCACATGTCCACTTGTTCTTCCAACCAGTAATTTCTTGTTTTTATTATCGTTGGCACCATATAAAATTGAATCTTACATTGTTAGAGTTTCTTTTTATATTTTTTAGCCACCTCTTAACTCCTTTGTCATTCTGCGACTTGCTCTTCCATGACAACCCTGACCTCCATGCTGCTTTGTCATCAATCTGCATCATCCTTTTTTTATTGTCGGCGGCTAAGAAAATCGAATTGAAACTTATTATTACATAGTTTGTGCCCATGTATTTACTATATGCTCTGCTTTGTTTCCTACGTAGAAATTTAACAATTCATGTGGAGATTATGGTAATAGGATACCCATATGGCAAGCCTGTCCGACTGGAGATAGGGATAGGTTATGTTTATTGATTATGTAAACTGGCTATGACTTGGGTGTTACGTTGCCGATTTGATAAGGCAATGGCTCATAGTCATAACTTGGTAAGATTGAGGAAACCGACTTAGAGTAAGATAGGGTTTCCGACTTGTAAGCCCGCCCTCCAAGACTATATAAGGTGGGTAAGGGGCGTCCCTTGAGGGATATCAGATGTATGCGAAGCATATACGAACTATTAGACACACGAGATCTTGAGATCAATAAATATTCGGTGGATCGAATCCCCAAAACAGGAGTAGGGTATTACCTCACGAGAGGGCCTGAACCTGTCTAAACCTTGTTTTCTACTTAACCCATCGAGCTTGGCGATCTTGAATGCACCCCCAAATTTCTATTGCCGAAACCAAGTTTTGACAGTTGGCGCGCCAGGTAGGGGCCCGCGCGTCAAGATTTCTTCTTCAATCTCGCCGGCAAGTGCGATGGGATCTTCATCAGGTATCGATGACTTCGCCGCCAAAGGATTCAACAACCTCTCCTTCCCGACTCGGATTCGGACCGTCGGGGGAGGGAACCCACTGCACCGTTCGGTTACCGAACAACGCCGAGATCTACGACAAAGTTCTGACTCCCAAGTTGGAGTCCATCCACTCGAAAGGAGGAATCCACTCGGCGCCGTTCGGACTACCAAACGCCGCTGAGATCTACAGCCGCCTTCTCACCTCCCCGTCGGAATCGATCCACTCGGGAGGAGAAACCCTCTCGGCACCGTTTGTGTTACCAAACGCCGCTGAGACCTATTGCAAACTCCTTTCTTCCGAGTCGAAATCAACTCACTCGGAAGAACCGCCGTCATCAAGCTACGACCCGGACTGGAACGATCCAGATTCGAGCGATCCGGGCTCAAGAGAAGTCGCCGTCATCCTACAACCGTTCGGATCATGCTCATCCACGGAGCTCGACGAGTACCTCTGCTCTTCAGACTTCGATGACCTCTACGGCATCTCCACGGACGAGGCCAACGACTCCGACTTAGATAAGGACTACAATCCTAGGTGCTTCAATGTTCTCATGGCTGAGGTGGCCGAGACCGACTCGGCCATGGCCCGCAGGATCACTGAAGAAGAACAAGCCAGGCTTGAGCTGGAACGCAAGCTGGCAGAAGATGAAAATAGGCGCAAGGAGGAAGCCAACAGAAGAAAGCGAGACCTGAGGGCGACTGGGCGATCCGCTCGCGAGGCCATACTTCAGACGCGAGTCGATAACACCCACATCTTCTAGACGCCTCAACAGAACGCCGTTGCCGCCCTCACCCTCCTCGACACTGTTATCGAGATGGCACCCGCCACGGTAACACCAATCCTAGACAAGATCAAGACCATCGTCGTGGCTACATCCAACTGCTCTCCCTCCACCTCAACACGAAGGCCGACTGTGTCCGTGGCAGAAACGCCTGACAGAAGCCGACTTTCGCCGCTGCGGTCGAAGGATTATAGGAGGCCCAAACAAGCTCGGATGGCCACTAGGTCAAGAGACCCCCGCCACAAGGCCACACGGAAGCATCAAGAGAAATCGGTCAACTCCTACAAAAAGCGGCATGGACGACCACCCGTCCACGACAGGGTCCGCCGTAGCAACAACTCCGACTACCGAAGCAGCCTACAAAGGACCCCGCCGAGTGATCTGCAGGAAGTCCTCGACCGGCGCTACCAAGAGCGAGAGCAACACTCCCACGAAGATCGAAGGAGATCGCTCGACAGAACGACGATGCAGTACTGCGTTCGCTCACGGGACATGCGCCGAGTGCATTGGCCGAGTGGTTTTAAGCCGACAGGAATCAAGAAGTACGACGGAAAGACCGACCCTGAGTCATGGCTGACCGTGTACACCCTCGCCATCCCTGTAGCAGGAGGAGACAACAAGGCCATGGCCAATTACTTACCTGTTGCCCTCGCCAACTCGGCCAGGAACTGGCTCACGAGCTTGCCAAGAGGCTCAATTGGCTCGTGCAATGAGCTCCGGGACCACTTCATCGCCAATTTTTAGGGCACTTTTGAAAGGCCTGGGACCCACTTTGATCTCTACAACGTCATCCAGAAGCCAGACGAGCCGCTGAAGGACTACATCCGACGCTTCTCGGAAAAACGCAATAAGATCCCCAACATCACCGACAATATCGTAATCGTCGCCTTCCAGAAGGGAGTCTGTGATGAATTGCTGATCGGGAAGTTCGGGCGAAAGCCACCAAAGACGGTAAAGCAGATGTTCGAGATGGCGAACTCCTACGTCAAGTCCAACGATGCAATCAAGGCAGCACGGCAAGATCGGCCTGACAAAAGGGACGACAAGCACTCGGGAGGAAGCCTGCATCCTAAGAAGGATAACGGCAGCAACAATCAGGGCCAGAAAGACCGCAAGCGCCGGCCCAAGGACCTGGTTGCCACGACGTCCAACTCCCAACGCCGTCCCCGAGTCGCGGCCTACGACACGATCATGAACGCTCGGTGCACGCATCATCCAAACCACAAGCATGTGGCCAAGGATTGCTTTATCTACAAGCAATTCGCCGAACAATATGCGGCACACTAAGCAAGAAGCCGATCGGCGAAGCCACCATCGGGAACCAAGAAGAACAACCCGACCGGGAATTCGTAACCTTTCCAAGACCACGTGGGCGAGTTGAATCACATCTTCAGGGAGCCGTAAGCTTATGAGTCCAAGAGGAAGCAAAAGCTGACCGACCGCGAGGTCAATGCAGCACAACTCGAAGTCCCACAATACCTACGGTGGTCGGAGGTGGCCATCACATTTAACCACTCGGATCATCCCGACCGAGTGGTTCACCCGGGGCGGTATCCCTTGGTATTAGACCCGGTGGTTCGGAACATCAAGCTGAAGCCCGTCCTCATTGATGGGGCAAGTGCCCTAAATATTCTTGTTCACCAAGACCTGGACAAGATGCGATTCCAAGATCCGAGCCGAAGGCAAGCTCAGCCCCCTTCCACGGAGTTATCCTGTGGTCATCTACGCCACTCGGGCACATCGCCCTTCCAGTCACCTTCGGAGTTCGGGAGAACTTCCGGACGGAGAACATCACCTTCGAGGTGGCCGACTTCGAGATGGCCTACCACACAATCATTGGAAGGCCTGCGCTTGCCAAGTTCATGGCGATACCACACTACACCTACCTCTGCATGAAGATGCCCAGCCCCAATGGCGTCATCACCCTGCGCAGCGACATCAAACAAGCCTTTACCTGCGACAAGGAAAGCTGCGACATGGCCCAATCTCGTGAGAGATCACGTGGCCAGAAAGAAATCCGAATGGCTGCATCAACATCTGAAGAGGGTGAAATCCCCGCGAAAAAGATAGCCAAGTTGGGACAAGGCGACGCCAAAACAAAGAAAATCTCCCTTGATCCATCGGATCCTTCCAAAACCGCTGTAATCGGCGCTGAGCTAGATCCTAAATAGGAAAGCACGCTCATCACCTTCCTCCAAAATAATAAACATGTTTTTGCTTGGAAACCATCTGATATGCTTGGAAGTCCTAGGGAGGTGATTGAGCACTCTTTGCACGTCAAAGATGATGCGAAACCCATCAAACAACGATTACGCCGTTTTGCTCAGGATCAAAAAGATGCCATCAAGGAAGAAGTCACAAAGCTCTTAGCCGCCGGTTTCATCAAAGAAGTCCTCCATCCCGACTGGTTGGCTAACCCGGTCTTGGTCCGGAAGAAGACAGGGCAATGGCGCATGTGCGTCGACTACACCGATCTCAACAAAGCCTGCCCTAAAGATCCATTCGGATTACCTCGAATCGACCAAGTCGTGACTCAACATGCCGGCTGCCGCCTTTTGAGTTTCTGGATCATTACTCGGGCTACCACCAGATCAGCTTGAAGGAATTCGACTGCCTGAAAACATCGTTCATCATGCCATTTGGAGCTTACTGCTACATCACGATGCCCTTCGGTCTGAAGAACGCCGAAGCCACATACCAGCGCATGATCCAAAGATGCTTTCAGATGCGGATCGAGAAAAACGTGGAAGCTTGCGTCGACGATGTCGTCATCAAGACCA
Organism: Oryza australiensis; assembly: GCA_019925245.2. NCBI lineage: Eukaryota > Viridiplantae > Streptophyta > Magnoliopsida > Poales > Poaceae > Oryza > Oryza australiensis. The sequence continues at coordinate 3,429,556 of JAIFGZ020000478.1, forward strand.
AGCAGTAGGAAGACCTGATTGCCGACTTAGAAGAAACCTTCGCAAACATTCGGGCCTTCGAATGAAGTTGAACCCGGAGAAGTGCACGTTCGGCGTACCATCGTGCAACCGCTCGGCTTCATGGTGTCCCATCGCGGCATTGAAGCTAACCTAGAGAAAATCAACGCCATTTTAAATATGAAGCCCTCGAGTAACCAGAAAGATGTCCAGAAGCTCACTGGCTGCATGGCGGTGCTAAGCCGATTCATCTCCCGACTCGGCGAGCGAGGCATGCCTTTCTTCAAGTTACTGAAGAAAACCGACGACTTCCACTAGACTACGGAAACTCACAAGTCCTTTGAAGATTTTAAAGAATTTCTCACGACGCCGCCCGTCCTAGCCTCACCTCAGCCTCAGGAACCCCTGCTACTGCATGTCTCAGCAACTCACCAAGTGGTTAGCACAGTTCTCGTCGTTGAGCGCGAGGAAGAAGGAAGAGTCTAGAAGATTCAAAGGCCAATCTACTTTGTTAGCGAAGTGCTAGCAAGAGCCAAAATTCGCTACCCCTAGGTACAAAAATTGCTATATGGTGTTTTGATAACAGCAAGGAAATTGGCAAACTATTTTTAGGGTCACTCGGTCACTGTCGTCACTTCCTTTCCACTCGGCAATGTCATCCACAACGGGAGGCAACTGGGCGCATCGCAAAGTGGGCCCTAGAGCTGATGCCGCTGGACTTAACTTTCAAGGCGAGGACGTCTATAAAGCAACAAGCCCTGGCGGACTTCCTGGCCGAGTGGACCGAGCAACAAGAAGACGTACCTAGGAAAGACCTATAATACTGGACCATGCACTTTGACGGATCCAAGAGGATCACTGGCTTGGGAGTGGGAGTCGTCCTGATCTCCCCGACTGGGGAAAGGCTAAGATATGTTCTTCACCTTCACTTCTCCGCCTCACACAATGTCGCCGAGTATGAATCCCTACTGCATGGCCTGCGACTTGCTGTTTCACTCGAGATACGACGGTTGGTCGTGAAAAGAGATTCCCAGCTGGTTGTCAAGCAAGTGATGAAAGACTGGTCCTGTTTAAACGACACCATGGAAGCCTATCGGCAAGAAGTTCGTAAACTTGAAGACAGGTTTGATGGACTAGAGCTATCCCATGTCTTGAGACATAACAACGAGGCAGCTGACGAGTTGGCACAGTCCAAGCGAGAAGCTGCTCCAACAGACGTTTTCGTAGAGCATCTCTATGAGCCAACCGTTGCAACAAAACCAACTCCCAACGAGCAAGCTGCAAACCAAGTCGCCATGCTCGACGCCGACTGGAGGACACCGCTCATCAAATTTTTAACTCAGCAAGAGCTGCCGGAAGACCGAGATGAAGCGGAACGAGTCCGACGCCGTTGTCAAGCTTATTTCATGGTCGACTCTGATTTATACAAGAGGAGCCCTTATGGAGTCCTAATGAGATGTATCACGCCTGAGGAAGGACGGCAACTACTCCAAGATATCCACTCAGGTATATGCGGAAGCCACGCGGCAGCACGCACCTTGGTAGGCAAAGCCTATAGACAAGGTTTTTTATGGCTTACGGCGGTCTCCGACGCCGACAAAGTGGTCCGAACATGTGAAGGTTGCCAGTTCTTCGCTCGGCAGAGCCATGTTCCAGCCCAAGAGCTACAAACGATTCCATTATCTTGGCCGTTTGTGGTATGGGGCTTGGATATGGTCGTTCCTTTCAAGAAGGCTCCAGGAGGATTCACGCATCTGTTCATCACAATTGACAAGTTTTCAAAGTGGATCGAGGCTAAGCCGGTTGCTACGATCACCGCTAACAAGGCACGAGACTTCATCCTCAACATCGCACACCGTTTTGGTGTCCCAAATAGAATAATAACCGACAATGGGACTCAATTCACTGGAGGCATTTTCAAGGAATTCTGTGAAGATTTCGGCATCAAAATCTGCTATGCATCGGTCGCACATCCCAAGAGCAACGGACAGGTTGAGTGCGCCAATGGCATGGTACTTCAAGGCATCAAGGCTCGAGTGTTTGACCGGCTAAACCATTATGCTGGCAAATTGGTTCAAGAGTTGCCCTCAGTTCTATGGTCTCTACGGACTACGCCCAGTCGGGCCACCGGCCAAACTCCTTTCTTCCTGGTTTACGGGGCAGAAGCCATGTTGCCGAATGAAATGGAGTACGAATCTCTTCGAGTCCACAGCTTCAACGACGAGCACTACAATCAAGACCGAGTGGACGACCTGACCCGACTGGAGGAGGCCCGTGAGGCAGCCCTGATCCAGTCGGCAAGATATCTTCAAGGACTTAGACGATACCATAGTCGCAATGTTCGGGCGCGAGCCTTCATTGTCGGTAATTTGGTTCTACAAAAGATTCAAACCACCAAGGATCGTCACAAATTATCTCCACTATGGGAAGGACCATATATAATTGCTGAGGTGACTCGCCCAGGAGTATATCGACTAAAGCGTGAAGATGGATCCATGGTGGAGAACGCTTGGAACATCGAACATTTTCGACGATACTTTGCTTAAATTGCCTTAAGTTTCATGTTATTTTTGACTGCCAACCTCAAGCAAGATGACTTCTTGAGTTGACAGTCGGGGGCTGCACATGTATCAATAAAGCATGGTTTTCTGCGGCAACTTGTTCACATTTGGTTTATCATTGTTTAATGTTTTGATTCGAGTTCAATAGATAAGGACTGAGAATTTTTTGATGACCTAATCAAGCTTAGGCTTGGTGACAGTCGGACGAAAATTACTTAAGAAATTTTCTAGGAAGACTCGGGCAAAGCGTTAACATAAATAAGCCAGATATCTACAAGTTTACATCACAGTTTACAAACAACATCTACAAAATAATTAGGATCGAAAGTTGTTGACTACATCAGCGGCTACTTTCTTAGCCGGCTCCTGCGCTTCACTGATCAATTCTAAAGCTTGCTTCTCCGAAGAACCGTCAGTGAAGCCCTCCCCGACTGAGTCAACATCTATCCGAGGATAGAGTGACTTGGCCTGCGCAAGGCCAAAGCCTGCTCCAATGGTGGCTGCTTCTGAGATGTTGGCAATGTATTGATCCGGAGCCCTCCTGAGTTTGTTGAAAACCTCGACGGCGTCTAATGAGCTGGTCCCGAGCCCATGATGGAATAACGACAAGAGAATCGGTGTCCCTTCGAACCCTTTCAACGAAAACATCAAACTGGGCTCGGGTTTTGACCTTATAAGCTGCCAAAGACATATGATTACACAGACACTCAAAGATGAAGCAAAATGAGGAATGCTATCTTGAAATAATTTACCTTCGAACTCGACTCCACCGCTTTGTTGACATTAGCTTCTTCCACTGGGTCCGGAGCGTGTGGACTTCCGACGAGTTCTCTCGCAACAAGAAAAGTTACTGATGCCAAGATCAAAACAGACTATGAATAAAGGCATAAAGAGACCGAGAGGATTAAGCTTATTCCCGATTGAACCCCGAAGGTCAAGGTTCTCCTCCCGGAGCGTGGCTATCTCTCTCCTTAAAGCAGCTTCTCTTGATGCAGCTTCTTCTCGAGTGGCCTTTAGCTCTTGCTGGATGTCCTCCAGGGAATTCAAGTGTGGGACCAGTTTCTCGAGTGCATTGGATTTAGCCATCGACCGGCAATATACTCTCTGCACGCAAGTTCAGAGTTAGTCGACTAAAAGCAATCATAAGGCTATGACAGAAAAGAGCAAAGCTTACGTTTAGCAGCCGGGTAGCTTCATTCAGGCTGTCGACGAGCATGTCCCTTTCTTCATTTTCCTTCTGCTTGTTCAGGATGATGCGTTGCTTCAAGCCCTCGGAGTTGTGCCACTCTATTTTGATTGGAGGGACCCAGGTCTCAGAAGACTGCAGCCTGGGGATCTCCTCCACTTTGGCTGATCGATTTAAAGAGGGCGAATGAAGACAAAGAAAAACAGATTGAAGATTAAAGTAAGAAGATCGCCCGTGGCTTACCGCTTCGGTGGCCGAGTCCTTGACCGGTACTTCCCCGCTTTTCTTTTGTTCTTACCCGACGGTTCTCTGGGGTCCCTTGAGTGGCAATCGGGATCTTCTCTTCATGTCATGCCTCGATTTTCGTTCGGGATTAAAAATCATTAAATAATTCATTTTCTAGAAATTAAATAAAATGAAAAGCATATTAATCAAGTGAAAGTATTAAGGAAATAAAAATTTCCTTTAAAAATCATGGCCAGAAATATTTTTAAAATATTCTCCATGCCCTAAAGTACTCTCCTAAATTTTTCGTGAAATTTTGGAGCTCCGAAATAATTTTAATAATACAAAGAACATTTAAGTAATTATTTAAATAAATTAATTAATCATTAAATAATCTGGTTGAATTTTTATTAAATACTTTGAGTGTTGATCTAATTTCAGGATTTTTCTTGGAATTATTTGAGCATTGGAAGTACATATAAAAATTCAAGGAAATTTGGAAGGAAAAGTCTGCTTTGCCTCCCTCTGCTACAGTATCGTCTTCCTCCTAGAGCTGCCTGTGTACTGTTCATCCGAACAGCCATCTCTTTCCTCCCTTCGCAAATCCCGACGAATCACTTGTTCAAATCTAAAATTAATTGAGGGAAATTAATCCTCACCTCTTCCTCTCCACTTCCCCCATAATTCCCCACCCAATCCCGCAATAATTCGTGGTGGATTTCGATTTTTGTTTCTTCACCGTTGAGCTCCACCATGGCCGGCCGATCTCCCTCCCCGGTCGATTCCCTTCCCAATTAACTGCAAAAATCGCTTCCCCTTCACCTCCTCATCAATTCCCCCATGAATCCTCACTGAATCCCGCAATAATTCTTGGTGTATTTTAATTTCGCAATTCATTGTTCAACAACACCATTGCCAGCCGACCCCCTCCCCTTCCTCTCCCCGGCGACGATCCCCCTCCCCTCCGGCCTATAAAAGGGAGGCCTCACCTCCCTCCTCTCTCCCCTCATGCCACGAACACCTCTCCCTCCTCCTCCGCCGCCATGCAACTCCACTCGCACGCCGCCGCCGTTTTTCCAATTCCGCCACCTCCACCCCGTGCCGCCTCAACCGAGCAAGCACCAAACCATGCCACCACCTCCATCAGCGCCGCAAAGCAACCTCCTCTTCCCGGCTGACCCTCCATTTCGCTCAAAGTCCAACGGAAGCTCACCTCCACCGTCGAACAAGAAAGAACATCGCCGTTATCCTCCTCCCAGCAGCCCCTCCGCGCTTGCTCGAAGCACCGTTCGCCGCATCGTCATCACCGTCGGACTTGTCTTGTCATACTCTTCCTTGGCCACCCCTTCCTCCTTGTCACCATTCGCCGTCGCCGCCACGTCCGCATGCGGTCATCGTTCCTTGTCGCCTTGCGCCTTCCGGCTATGCCGCCTCCTCCTTTGGCTCCGCGTCGCCGAGCCGCTCCTCGCCTCCTCCGCCGTCGCGGGAACCATAGGAGACCGTGCACCCATGCACCGGCCTTTCCTCCGCTCGCCATCATGTGCCCGTGCCGCCTCTTCTCGCCGTCGTGCGCTCGGTGAGTTCCTTCCTCCTCTCTCCGTCTCACTCGCCGACGACGGTCCCTTGCCCACTGTCGTCATCCTACTCTTTTCCTTCCAAAAATAATTAAAAATTGCCTAATAAATCAATTTAATTTCCAGAATCTATTTAATGGTCCAAAACTTCTAAAATTCATATCTAATCCATACAAACTTGAAATTGGGCCATTCAAATTGTAAAATTCATCTAAAATTGAGCTCTACATGTTTGTTTACTTTTCTTGTATTGTTCATTTGGTTTTTATTAGGGTTTTCCTTGTTTTGCGTGTCGCGTGTAGACTTCGTCGTTTCAAAAGGTTCGTGCTCGCGAGGAAAAGAAGTTTTTTCGAAGGAGCAAGGAAAGTCATGTCATTTTGATCATATTGCTATCCGAGTTTACAAAATTATGTTTATTTAAATTATTGCATTTTGCTTTATTAAATTCCGCGTCTATCATTGTTTTATTTAGCCTTACCGATTCTCCTTGTTATAGCCCTACTACTTGTATTATGATCCTTGATAACCCTAGGAAAAATAAAACTAGTGAGCACTTTATGTATGTGGTACTCACTAGCAAACATAGGAATATGCTTAGACATGCTTGAATAGAAACAATTAGATGTTTTCAATAATTAGACTAAGGAATAACTTGTAAATGATGGAAATTTTGGCTGTTTAGCCGTGGCAATAAATGTCCCCTTCAAAATTCCCCAAACATGTTTTTGGTGGGCACGAGGTGCATGGTTTTGTTAGTCGCACCTCGGCCGTCATAAGGACCGGTCTTCGGGCTCTCGTTGCAAAGCATTTCCGTACTACCACCTGTCTAATGGGTAAGGCTTAACACGTCGACTAGTACGGTCGAAACAAAAAGACACGGATAGGGATGGATGAAGCCCTAGGAAGGGTTGAAGCCCATGGGCCGACGTCTCGGCAAGTGAAGGCTCGTAACGAGTCGAGATGCCGGGGGCATAGACTGTCCGCTCGACCTGTGGCACTGGCGGGGGAAGTCTATGTCGGTCTTCTTTGTTTAGGGCAGTACTAAGCGATGAGTTATGTCATGGCTTCCGTCCGTATGCCATGGTGGCATGTGGCACATCGCAACACGTGAGGAAGACATGTCTAGTGGGTAAAGATGTACACCTCTGATCAGAGTAAATCTATTCGAATAGCCGCGCCCTCGGTTATGGGCAAGCCGAGCAATGTACCCAAGTTAGAGTTTAATTCGTTTAAAAGCGAAAGATTTGGAGTTAGCACATGTTGGCTCGAGTTAAGGCAAGATCGCGTTGGTGCGCGACTTGATAATAATTTGACTAGAGATAGGCTCGTGTTTATTAAAATGCCTTAAAATATTTAAATGCTTTGAAATGCTGGTTTTACGCAAAATAACCCGTATATGAATTCCTTGTACCCCTTGCATTATTTGCATTCTCTCGGCATGGCTTGTTGAGTATGGTGGTTGTACTCGCCTTGCAATTCCTTCCCCTTTCGAAGTGTAGTGCTTCGAGTCAAAGACGGTGTTAGAGGACCAAGGCTCGGACCCGTTGAGTTTGCTCGTGGAGTGGAGCGAAGCCCCGCTAGGATCGTCCCGCTTTCCGCGCAGCTTTTCTTCGAGTGCGGGGACTAAGTGCCTCTTCGTAAGTATATTTATACGCTTTAATTTACGTTTGGATCTCGTGTATTGATTTGTCATTTTGTGTACCCTGGCTGGTCCTGGACGGGGAATTAATACACAAAATAGTCTCGGAAATTTGGGATAAATTTCGGGCGTGACACTTGCCCGGTTTCCGCCGAGGCTTCCCGGCTAGCAATGGGGCTCCTCCGTTGGGACATCTTCATTGGGAGGTGGGGGCTTCTCACTCGGAGCGCTCTCACTCGGGAGAGGGCTCCGGGATTCTTGTTCTGCAGGCCTTGTTGCCTCAGCCGCTGCAGATGTCTTTGGGCGCTCACTCTGCCCAGTGGGGTCTATGTTCTGAGGCCTCCTGCAAAAAGAAATACGGGAGCAATCGGGACCAAGGCAGAAAGGTTGTCAACAAAGGCGTGATTTCAGTAATGAGACATACCTGGTTGATCGGCGAATCTTGAGAGTCGACTTGGGTGATGGCCTCGGAGGGGTCACTTCAGCTTGAGGAGCTGGGACATCATCATCCGAGTCATCAATCACCAGCCTCCTTTTGCTCGCCCGCTTGCTGATATCCTCGCCGGCGGCGGCCCTTTTGCCGATTGGATCACTCTGGATCTTGACGCCGCCGGCTGGTTTCTTGGCAGGCCGAGCTGGCGCATCGTCATGATGCACTTTGTACGACTTCGAGATAATGAAGGCATTTTCCTACAAGGAAGATTTTATATACACTGAGAGGTGCAATATCAAGATTGAAAGACATTAAAGAAGTTAAGTAAACTGACTTCGGGGAGGAGGACGATACAAGTGAATGGGAGAACAGCATGAGGCCGCTCGACCGCAATCCTAGAAGGAAATATCTTGTACATGCGAGTCTTCAGGGTTTCATAGCTCAGAGAGTCGCGGTCCTCCCGATTGGGATCCCTTTCGCCTTCATATTCGAATGCGGGCTTGGATCTTTCCTTAATAGGCGCCAGTCGGTTCTTGCTGAAGTGACGAGTGATCTGTTCTCCCAGAAGGCCCTTCTTCTTCATCTCTAGGATACTGGCCAAGAGTTTGTTGGCCTCATCCCAATCTTGGGCTACCGGCACGGTGCTCCAGTTAGGCCTTGGAATCGGAGGAAGGTCGACAAAGTTGGGCAGGCTAGGTTCAAGGTTTGTGATGTAGAACCAGTTCGCGTGCCAACCTTTGTTGGAGGATTTCAAGGAAAGAGAGAAATAATCTCTGCGGAGAGATCCATGGAGCTGAAAGTCGGCCCCACCGACAATGCAGGGCTCATCCTTATTCGGATGTGGCTTAAGATAGAACATGCGGCGGAAGAGCTGGAAGTGGGGAAGGATGCCAAGAAAAGCCTCGCAGACATGGATGAAGAGTGCGATGTGAAGCATGGAGTTGGGGTTCAGATGATAGAGCTGGAGACCGTAATAATCGAGAAGACCTCGAAAAAACTCAGAAGAAGGAAGGCCGAAGCCACAGTAGAAAAAGGAGGTGAAGACGACGATCTCACCAGTGTTTGGAGTGGGAAACTCCTCGCCGGGCGCCGGGCGCCGGGCGCCAGCCGATGATTTCCTTAGGAGGAAGAACTCCGTTCTTCACCATCTCCCGAAGGGTTGATTCCTTGACGTCAGAGGTTTCCCATTGCTCGAAGGGGATTTCCTTCTCTCCCGCCATAGATGCAGTTTGGGGGAAGCAGATCTAGCTCGGGAAGTGGGGATTTGAGGAGGGGATACCCTCTTGGGAGCTGGATGAGGAGGCTAGCTTGTGGTGAAATGCGAGCTTCTAGATCGACGGATTTGGGTGCGCGCGAGCTTAGGGTTTTCCGCTGTGAGCGGGTGAACAGTGCTGCGAAAGAGGAAATTTTTGGGAAGACGAAGTGGCGGGGATGACCTCGAGGCTTCATATGAAGAGTTGAGGGTTTTGCTGAGTCATCTCGCAATTGGGCTGAGCCCATGAGAGACTTGCGGCCCAGCTAAGGTGTGGTTTGACGCGTGTCCTTAGGGACTTAAGTGGATGGACTTAAGCAGATTTGCCCTCGCAATCTGCACGTGTCTAATTGCCCAATAGCTTTAAAACCCTTTCATACCGCGGTTTGCGCAACTTCATGAGAAGTTGGCACGATGCAATTTGGAAGGTAACAAACAGTTAAGCTTTTATGGTTGTCCTGATGACAGGGACTGTTTTGTTTTTAAGCATTTGATTAAGTGATTATATCAATGCTATTTTTCCACCTTGGTGAAGATCTTTTTAGATTGAGACCAATATTATGGCAGGAGCTATTTAATATTTTGGTCGTATTTTTCAGATGACTAAAAAATTTGTTTACCCATGAGGGTTGATTAAATTATTTGTTTCGAGATGATTCGGGCAGATCCACTCGGATAAGCATGAGCTTATCGAGTGTATTTTACCCACGAGGGTTGATTGAGCTATTTGTTCTGAGGTGAGTTGGGCAAAATTACTCGGGTAAGCATGAGCTTGCCGAGTGATGTGATTTTTATAATTGCTTTAGCTTGAGCTAAGCATTTATATGAAGTATGATTTTTTTAGTTCTTGACTATATGCTTAGTTTGTCTTTGACTAACCACATAGTCGGGGGCTACACCAAGTTAGGTGCATCAGGAGATGCACCTAGATATTTATTTTTTGAGAATTTTTGGGATGTTTTCCAGCCCTTCACAGTCTTTGGAGTCACTCGGGAGATTCAGGCAAGGATGACGGAACCACTCGGCACAAGAAGCACTTGGCCAAAGAGTTGTTTGGCTGTGTGTTATCTTGGTTCGAGGCAAAGTTATCTCGTCGACTGCAAAAGACTCGGGGGCTACTGTGGAGATTATGGTAATAGGATACCCATATGGCAAGCCTGTCGGACTGGAGATAGGGATAGGTTATGTTTATGGATTATGTAAACTGGCTATGACTTGGGTGTTACGTTGCCGATTTGATAAGGCAATGGCTCATAGTCATAACTTGGTAAGATGGAGGAAACCGACTTAGAGCAAGATAGGGTTTCCGACTTGTAAGCCCGTCCTCCAAGACTATATAAGGGAGTAAGAGGCGTCCCTTAAGGGTTATTAGATGTATGCGAAGCATATACGAACTATTAGACACACGAGATCTTGAGATCAATAAATACTCGGCGGATCAAATCCCCGAAACAGGAGTAGGGTATTACCTTACGAGAGGGCTTGAACCTGTCTAAACCTTGTTTTCTACTTAACCCATCGAGGTTGGCGATCTTGACTGCACCTCTAAATTTCTATTGCCGAAACCAAGTTTCGACAATTCATTTTTATTATAGTGAGATGCTGAGTTCATTAATTAATGGAGATAAGCACCGAGCGGATGCTAACTTATGTTAGTGTTAGAAAAATCAAGTTATGCTGCACAGAATACTGACGTATATATGTTCCACTAATTTACTCTGCCTTCATATTTTTTTTAACAAAATGGTATGATTATGTCTTTTTATTAAATAAAGCAGAAACAAATACAGTCTTTTTCCGAAATTAAAGGGATACATTCTTAAGATGTACATATTAACGCATTTGTCTCTATCGTTCTGCCCGTGTTACATCGAACCTCGAAAAAAAAGTACATGCGAAATGTACGTGGGGCCTCGCGTGTGTGTCGATGGCCGTCCGTGGGCCGTGGCTGTGGCTGCTTGTGGTGATCTATTTTAGCCATCTAATAACATGGAATCTTGTATATTTCAGGATTTGATTCCAATATTGCTGTCATATAAAGTGCCCAATGTTGCAGGTCAGATTCCGAATAGCAAAATGTGTTTTTCTTTTAGAGTTCGATTTATTTCAGTTCTAGTCCATCTAGTCTGACACCTTTCTGTTTAATAGTTCTACATAAACTCTCGTTGAATCTCAACCGTTCTAAATTATGATATATCCAAACAGACTTATTTCAGAGCACTAGAAATAATTTTTAACCAATTAAAATCAAAATCAGAATTAATAAACTACGGGAAAATCGTTTTTCTCTCCTCCCGTCCTTTTCTCGCCCAAACTGGCCTGTGGGCCGTCGGCCCGAGCTGACGGGCAGCCTTCCCACGTGCCCGCGCCTCCCCTCTCTCCCTCGCGGGCCGGCCGAAGGCCGTGGCTCGTTTAACCCTTGCGCCCGGAAATAAGTCTGTTTCCCCCCTCTTCTCCGGGATGCTGGCAGGTGGGGCCCACCTATCAGATCTGTCCTCGACCTTCGACCGCCCCGGCGCCATTACCGCCGCCCCACCCCGCGCGGATCTCTCGCGCCCGCCTCCCCCCTCCGCGCCTCGGGACACCGCCGCCTTTACTCCCCGTCCTTCCCGCCGGCCTTAATCCTTGTCTTCCCTTTGCATTCATACCCTCTCTCTTCCGTATGACTTACACGAGTATGTGGATGTACTCATCCTTGCCTCTTCACCAGAACCTTAACAAGAAGCCGAAGAAGAAGATGAGGTTGAGTAGGCTTTGTCTTGTACTCTGGAAGATGCCTGTGGAATGGTCGAAGCCACGTGGCCAGTGTCAAGCTTAGGCTTAGGCCCTTTTTCTTTTCCGCTGCTCTTTTGTAACCTTTTTGTAATGTTTCTAAGACGTGGAACTGTAATATCAATAATTGTCGTATGTGTACCCTGGCTGGTCTTGGACAAGGATTTTAATACACATATAGCTTCGGAAATTCTGGTCTGAATTTTTAACCGTGACAAGTTGGTATCAGAGCCAATTCCAGACCGTAGGAAAAGCCAAATGGAAAACTCTAGGAGCCCTCTGAACTTTTTCATATGCATAAGTCCTAGCGTTTGGAGTCGTTTCGAGAAAATGGGTATCTGTTTCCTCGGGGTTGGGGAGAATTTTGAGTGTCTTTTAAAACAGAAAATTTCAAAAAAACCAGGTCAGTCTAAGTGATAGGACTTTGAGGCTAAATTTGAAAAAAAACCATTTATAATCTTGTTCGACCGTCAGTCGGTATTTTTCTAAGGGAACAAAGTCCTACGTCCAGATAGGAGGGAATGGTCGCTGATTTTATACCTATTAAAGCTAAGCATCTATTTTAAGTATTATCACATCATCTAGGGGATGTCGTTAGAAGTTGTACTTAGCCCCATGAAAATGTTTCTCAAAAACCCTTTTTTTCTCGTTTACTTCACTTGAGTCCTTTACCGTTTATCTAACTTGGATTTGAGCATGCATTGATCCACTACCTTGTCTTCTCTAGATGGCAGGCCGTCCCGTCACCCACAACGGTCAGGGTCTGAAGGGTTTCGTCGTGGAACTGGCAAGGATGGCTTTGGCAGTAGGCTATCCTGGTGCTCCCGAGTACATTGTCAACTCACCGTTCGGCAGGGAGTTGCCCCATCAGGTCCGTTTGTTGATGCATGGTTTCGTCGGCACCAACATCCCAAACATGGTGGTCACTGCTTCGGGAGGAACGGATGAGCATGCCTGCCAAGAGGCTGCTTACCTGATGCTGGCCCGGAAAAGGGAGATGCATGACTACCATCTCCGCCACTCTGCCTACCGTTTCCATCCCTGACGCGGAAGTTCATCAGTGGTCAACTCCTTCCAATCCGCCGAAGGGGAGAACGACACCACCTTCTCTCACATGAGGACTGTGATTGAAGGGTTGGACAAGATGCATTCAGACCTTCATATGTGTTGACACATAAATTTGGTAATTGAATCCCTAAGTCCTAGCAAGGATGAAGCAGAATCGGATCGGCTGGTTTGGCGGAGAAGCGGAGGCCGCATCGGCTGAGAAGCTATCGGCTGTAAGGCCAATCGGCTAAGGTTGAATTGGATAGAAGTGGCCGATAGCCGATTCTAGGTTCAGAGAAGATGAAAACCGTTTCTGGTGCAGATGTTTGAAGACAAATAGAAGATTCGATTATTAGAATGCGCGTTAAAAGATATTGCCATCTATGGATAGAGTCCTGTAACGGCAATTGTATCTGTAATTTAGAGGTTTGTTTAAGCTGTTCATTGTAATGCGGCGTGGGTCCTTTCCGGGATATCGTCGTATTTTAAATATAGTTTAGCTAGAGTCCAGGGTTTGTACAGATAATGTTATCTTGGGTATAAATAGGACCCGAGACCCCCCTGTTATGAATAATTCACAATCAATCAAACCTTCGGCGCATCGCCAACCTTTTTCTTCAGACGAGCAATTCGCTTGGCTACGGGCTGCATCGTTTCGATCCCCAAAAACAAGTAAATGCTTATCATTAGTGGTATGTTCTACTGATTCTAGTGCTTCCATCGTAATGACACATTAGATTCAGGGGTTTATACTGCGCTATTTATCATATATTGCATATAAATTAGAGCAATGTTTAGATCTACCCTGCCATTGGCCAGTTCTATCAAGAACCCGAAGCCAATTAGGCTAGATCTAAAGGTTGGCTGGTTTATATGCGATATCCACCGTCTCGAGAGGTATAGATCAGCTACAACAGATCAGGTTGTTCTTTTTATACTTAATATTGCATCAATGATTGAACTATTAAGTCGTTTTTAGAAATTCCAATGATCTGTTCGGTTAGATTTATATGTTTAAGAGACAGTGCTGGGGTTTCAGCTGGCCTTATCTGCCCTAATATATTTCTTTTAGTATATTCATTATTAGATCTATGTTAGGACTGCCTCTTATGTTAAGATCTCGTTCTCGTCAGACGTCATGAGCCGAAATCGGCCTGCCATCAACAGCCGATGGCAGATTTCTTAGGCTATGCGTACCTGGTCCGAGGACGGTATCTTTTCATAAGAATCATTGGAGTACTAGCCGATCTGTTGTTAGCTTTCCAGTATCGGCTAGGTTATCAATACATATATTTATTATCCTTTACCGTATTTGGGTTAAGCGGTTAATGCTGTCTCGGTATCGCCGATCCATTATAGTCGCTTGGCTTAAATATATTTTAGGATAGCAAATATATGCTCATGGATTCCCTCAGCCGATACAGTGGGGATCTAACCTAACACTTAACGTATATTTCCTGTTTTTCTTGTTGGTTAACAGGTCAAACCAACTGGCACACCCTGCACCGCACAGGGCAGCCGAGAAGGACCTGCACTGGAGTTAAGCAGATCTCCCAGGCCAGCGCGTGAGAGAAATTTCTCATCAACACGCTTCTTGGCACGCCGGTGGGACTTTCTTTGTCGGCTCGACTCGGACGCATAGACTCAGCCGGCAAGATGGTCGACTCCAAGAGCCCCAGCGTTTCTCAGGACAACGTCGTGCCTGTGAAGATGGAGCAGTTATCGGCTGAACGGCAAGCCGATTATAAGAAGATGGTGGAAGAGCTCCAGGCCAACTACTGGCAATCTTTCACCCAAACAAGATCCGAGGCCGTGCACCAAAAGTATAAATTCAGCATGGGCGATCTCAAGGCATCCTCCTCTGGTGAGACAAAAGGCAAACAGAAGATGGAGGAGTCGATTCAGGAACAGGACGATTCGGCTCTGCACACCTTGCAAGACCGAATTGATTCGGCCGTTCACCACACGCTGGTCAACCAAGGTAGCATCCTGGTCAACACTCTCAACAACATGATCGCTACCGTGGTTGACGCCAAGATAGCCGACCAACTGCAACGAGGGCCGACGTACTTCACAGACGACCAGTTTCCTGGATACAGGACGTTAGTCACCCAGAATCGGCCGATCCCACCACCAACACAACCAGGGCCGCCAGGAGGGGTCCTCGGCTAGCCAAATCCAACTGAACCGGCTACAAGGCAATGCTAAACCGACAGCAACCGCTGCCCCAGGATCAGGTTGCTAACATGTTCAATGACAATTGGCAGTCAGAGCCGATTCCCCAGATTGACCTGGACAGGCGATACAACGCCGGTGGCCGACAGCTGTTCCCGGGACCACCAACGCCACCACCGGCACATCGGCCTCCCCCCGCTGATCATCACTACCAGTATCAAGGAGGCCGTGAGGTCCATCACTACAGGCCTCAGACGCCACCACCGTTGTATCGGCAAGCACCCGCACCATATGACCCATATGAGCCGATACAGCGGGACGACCAGACTTGGGCCGATCTGATCGCAGATGTCATGTGCGATCAATTCGGCCTCAAGCCAAAAGACTCGGGAAACATGTATCGGTATCCCTATCCAGAGCACTTCGAGCGGATTCTGCTGCCCAACCGATACAAGATCCCAGATTTTTCGAAGTTCTTTGGCAAGACAACGTTTCAACTTACGAGCATGTCAGCCGATTCTTGGCGTAGTGTGGCGAAGCATCGGCTACAGACGCCTTGAGAGTTCGGTTGTTCCCTCTGTCTCTTTCGGGATCGGCTTTTACCTGGTTCTCTTTATTGCCTTACAACTCAATACAGAGCTGGGCCGATCTCGAAAAGCAATTTCAAAGCTATTTTTACTCCGGCAACCATGAGATGAAGTTGTCGGACCTCACCAGCATCAGACAAAAACACAACGAATCGGTTCAAGAATACATCCAACGCTTTAGGGAGATGAGGAACCGATGCTACAGCTTGGTGTTATCGGACGCCCAGCTGGCCGATTTGGCCTTTCATGGCTTGATCGCGCCGATCCGAGAGCGATTCTCTGCACAGGACTTCGACAGCCCAGCCCACTTGGCGCAGAAGGTGAGGCCCACGAGCAGCGATTCCAAGACACCAGGAAGGCCGTCAAAAACATAACTTAGGTCGTCGTTGAATCAAACTACAGTTCCGACGACGATGACGCAGAAGTGGCAGCAGCCGAATGGGCCAAGAACAAAAAGGCCATTGTCTGCCAATGGCTGCTAAAGATGGCTAAAGAAGAGATATATGACTTCGACATCACCAAGGTCGACAGGATTTTTGACTTACTGCTCAAGGAGAAGCAGATTCAGCTCCCTGAAAATCACGTGATCCCGTTGGCCGAGGAACTAAAGAAGAAGAAATATTGCAAGTGGCACAACTCCACATCCGATGCCACCAACGATTGCAAAGTCTTCAGGCAGCAAATCCAGTCGGCAATCGAGGCCGGGAAATTGAAGTTTGCCGATTCTAGTCAGCCGATGAAGGTAGACGGTAACCCTTTCCCGGTCAACACAGTTCAAGCCGGCCCCAGGCAAGCTGGTCGACAGAATAGAATGCCGCACGGCTTAGTCAACGCATCAATCGGGGCCAGAGCAGAAGGCGAGCCAACTGGACATCACGTCGCACCAATCAATATGGCTGACCGACGGCCGATCTATGAAGACAGCCGACACCGTCCTCAGCACCGGTTTTGGCGGGAAGAAGCGCGCGATGAAACACCTCGTCGGCACGAGCCGAAAACCCAAAGCCGCCAATACGAGGTACATCACCACAGTGCCGATCCACATTGGCATTGTGATTTTTTCAGGTATTGCTGGGAATCTGGCATGAGGCTGCCAACACTAGACGACTGCCCAGCGTGCAACTATTGCCGCGACGAGGAGCGCAGGAGCTCATCGGCTACAAGCCTAGCCCGGTTCATCCCTAGGGCCGTGCAGTTGAATCAGAGGCGACGTTCTGTCCATGATCGGCTCGGTCCGATCCATCAAGACTTCTTCGTCGACGAAGACCGCAACGACAACAACCATCGCAACAACGAAGAAGCCGATGACAAGGAATCGGCCAATCCCCAATGGTGCCCGTCCGATATCTTCACAAAGATGCAAAAAAGAAGAATTCAACGACTCAAGCGTGAAGGGAGAGAGGATGAAGTTTGGCACATGATCCAAGATCAGCGCCGTCGGCTAGGCAAGATCAAAAGGCGATGGGTCCCTAAGAGGAAAACCACCGTAGCCGACGAGGAGCAAGCCCAGGAAAGCTCAGCCGACCAATCCAGGAGGGCGGCCAAAGGGAAAGGCAAGGTTTCTGCATCGGTCAATATGGTGTTCTTACTACCAGCCGAATTCAGTGCTCCTGAAGCTGATGCAGACACCATTGAAGACGACTTGGTGAATCTTGCAATCTCACCGGAGGGGACCGAAAATCGGCACTTAAAGCCGTTGTACGTTAAAGGATTCGTCAACGGCAAGCCGATTTCCAAGATGCTAGTTGATGGGGGCGCAGCCAACCTCATGCCTTACGCAACGTTCGTAAAACTAGGCAAAGGAACCGAAGACTTGATAAAGACGAACATGATGCTCAAAGACTTCGGCGGCAACCCATCAGAAACCAAGGGCGTCCTGAATGTCAAACTAACCATCGGCAATAAGACCGTGCCCACAATGTTCTTTGTCATTGACGGGAAGGGGTCTTACAGCCTGCTGCTCGGAAGGGACTGGATACACGCTAATTATTGTGTTCCTCCTACAATGCATAAGAGCCTGATCCAATGGGACGGTGACAAGATTGAGATTGTACCAGCCGACAGTGCCGGTTAGTGTCGTCGTGCCGATTTGCCGCTTTGGGAAATCGAAGGCATCGATTGTTTGTCTGGGAAAATCGGCAAGCCGATTTTATAAATGTGTCCAATTCCACAATACAGCCGATTTGAGATGACGAGCCGCAGCTGCTGCTTTGAAAAAGACATGGTGGAGGGCTCAAGCGGCTTCGGCATGGACACCGTAGACGAAAACGATGGCAATCTCGGGCAAGGTTTCACGTCGGCCGACGAACTAGAAGAAATTGACATCGGCTCTGATGACAAGCCAAGGCCGACTTATATTAGCAAAAATCTATCTCCTCATTGTAGATCCCAGCTTATTGATTTGTTAAAAGAATACAACGATTGTTTTGCTTCGGAGTACTTCGAGATGCCCGGCCTTAGCCGATCAATAGTGGTCCATCAACTACCGAGATCCCAGGAGGTTTAAGGCCGATATGTACGAAGCCAAAATCACTCGGCTATACGACGCAGGATTCATTCGGCCTTGCCGATACGCCGAGTGGGTCTCGAACATCGTCCCAGTGTTGAAGAAAAACGGTAAACTTAGGGTATGCATCGAGTTTAGAGATCTAAACAAAGCCACTCCTAAGGACGAATACCCAATGCCGATAGCTGATTTGCTTGTCGATGCTGCTTCGGGCCACAAAATTATTAGTTTCATGGATGGCAATGCAGGTTATAATCAAATATTTATGGCCAACGAAGACATCCACAAGACTGCTTTCCGATGTCCCGGCGCAATCGGCTTGTACGAATGGGTGGTAATGACGTTCGGCTTGAAGAATGCTGGGGCAACATATTAACGAGCCATGATCTACATTTTTCATGACATGATCGGCTCACTAGTAGAGATCTACATTGACGACGTGGTTGTCAAATCCATGGAGATAGAGGGCCATATAGCCGATCTAAGACAAGTGTTAGAGCGGACAAGGAAATATGGCCTGAAAATGAATCCACTCAAGTGCGCGTTCGGCGTATCGGCCGGGCAGTTCTTGGGATTTCTTGTTCATGAAAGAGGGATCGTGGTCACACCAAGGAGCACAAATGCTATCAAGACAATTCAGCCTTCGAAGGACAAGAAACAACTCCAATCTTTGATCGGCAAAATCAATTTTATCAGGCGATTCATAGCCAATCTCTCAGAAAAGATGGAGTCGTTCACAGCACTGCTTCGGCTGAAAGCCGATCAAGTATTCACATGGGGGGCAGAGCAGCAAAAGGCTTTGGACAACATCAAAGATTATCTAAGTTCCCCTCCAGTTTTAATGCCTCCACAAAAAGGGATACCATTTAAGCTGTACCTGTCAGCCGATGACAAGTCAATCGGCTTTGTTTTAATCCTAGAAGTTGAGGGCAAAGAAAAGGCCATCTTCTATCTTAGCCAACAGTTGCTAGACGCAGAAACAAGGTATTCACCTGTGGATAAGCTATGCCTATGCCTCTATTTTTCGTGTACAAAGCTAAGACATTATCTGCTATCCAACGAGTGCATAGTAATCTGCAAAGCCGATGTAGTTAAGTACATGCTATCAGCTCCGGTGTGAAAGGAAGAATTGGGAAGTGGATCTTTGCGCTAACAGAATTTGATCTGAGGTACCAGGGACCCAGGGCATTCAAAGGACAAACTATAGCCGATCTCATAGTGGAGCACAGAAATGATTCGATCGGCTCAGTGGAAATTATGCCTTGTACTTTAACATTTGACGGCTCGGTTTGCACCAACGGCTGCGGCATCGGCTTAGTCATAATTTCACCAAGGGAGGCAAGTTTCGAATTTGCTTTCACTATCAACCCCCACGCTACAAACAACCAAGCCGAGTACGAAGCCGTCCTTAAAGGATTACATCTACTTAAGGAAGTTGAAGCCGACGCCATCGAAATAATGGGAGATTCATTGTTAGTCATCAGCCAATTATCAGGAGAATATGAATGCAAAAACGATGCGCTGATGGTCTATTATCAGCAATGCCGGGAATTGATGGACGGTTTTCGGCTGGTTACTTTGAAACATATACCCAAAGAGCAGAACACGGAAGCCAATGATTTAGCTCAAGGGGCATCGGGCTATCGGCCGATGTTGAAAGAGATCGACATAGAAGTCGCCGCCATTGCAGCCGATGACTGGAGGTTCAAAGTTTACAGCTATCTCAAAAACCCCTCCCAATCGGCTATAAGGAAATTACGATACAAGGCATTAAGATATGTTTTGCTTGATGAAGATCTGTACTATCGGGCGATTGATGGTGTGCTACACAAGTGTTTGGGAGCCGATCAGGCCAAAGTGGCCATCGGAGAAGTGCACGAAGGGATCTGCGGCACGCATCAATCGGCCCACAAAATGAAGTGGCTGCTTCGCCGAGTAGGGTACTTCTGGCCGACAATGCTGGAGGATTGTTTCAAGTATTACAAGGGTTGCCAAGATTGTCAAAAATTTGGCGCCATACAACGAACACCAGCGTCGGCTATGAACCCAATTATCAAGCCTTGGCCGTTCAGAGGATGGTGTATTGATATGATCGGCCAAATCAATCCACCTTCAAGTAAAGGGCATAAATTTATTCTGGTGGCGACAGATTATTTCACGAAGTTGGTGGAGGCAGTTCCTCTGAGGAAAGTGGATTCTAAGGTTGCAATCGAGTTTGTCAAGGAACATATTGTCTACCGATTTGGCATTCCACAGACGATAACAACAGACCAGAGATCTATCTTCGTATCGGATGAGTTTGTTCAGTTTGCCGACGGCATGGGGATCAAGCTACTTAATTCTTCGCCGTACTACGCACAGGCCAACGGGCAAGCCGAAGCCTCAAATAAAAGTTTGATTAAGCTGACTAAAAGTAAGATCTCTGAGTACCCCAAACAATGGCACAGCCGATTGGACGAATCACTGTGGGCGTATCGGATGGCATGCCATGGGTCAATTCAAGTCCCTCCGTACAAGCTGGTCTACGGGCATTAAGCGGTGCTACCATGGGAAACCGTCGTCGGCTCAAGGCGTATTCAGCTACAGGATCAGCTCACAGCCGATGATTATTATCACTTGATGGTGGACGAGTCAGAAGACCTAGTTCTATCCAGAATGAGGGCCTTGGAAAAAGTTACAGGGGATAAAGAACGAGTAGCTAGACATTATAATAAAAAAGTGGTGTCTAAATCTTTCGAGGAAGGCGAACTCGTTTGAAAATTGATACTGCCGATTGAATCTAGGGATAACAAATTCAGCAAGTGGTCACCAAATTGGGAAGGGCCTTCCAAGATCCACAAATGCGTCTCTAAAGGGGCTTACATGTTAGAAGGTTTGGATGGAGAAGTATTTGGAAGGGCTCTTGATGGAAAATACCTAAATAAATACTACCCAAGTGTATGGATCAACTCATGATTCGGCTCTGGCTGCATAGCTGATTTATGACAGCCGATGTCTTGCTTCAAAAGGCATCGCCTTTAGGCATTTTTATGCAACATTTTTCCCTAAGCTTTCTACGGTCGGCTAACGATTGGCCGATAGCGACGATAATAAGGTGCGCGGATGGCCTGAATTCACAATTTTATCGACACCGAAGCTATCAACAAAATTTGGGGGGCATATACATATACGAGCCAATTGCAAAATTGGGGAAATTATAAATTTTTAAGCTTCGCAATTGGCAGTTAATATAAAAGCGTTTTAAGTGATTGGGATCGATGGCCATAACTCAAGTGTTAAGATCGACGGTTATGGTCTGGTTTCGGAATCGGCAAACATGGTGTTACGCGGGCGGCAAACATGGAGTTAAGATACTACATGCGACCGAAGCCGATTCCATCCACGAGTACAGTTGCAAAAGATTGACAAACTATATTACACAAAAGCCAGGGCAAATTACAAAATTTCAGCAGTTGATCAGAATTAAAGATCATTACAGAAGTTTGGCGAGTATATTACAGGAAGCAGTAGCCGATTTCAGAATGATAAAATGTTACAATTCATTGCCTCAAGAAATCGGCTATAGCCGTCAGCGCGTCCGCCTGATCTTATCCACCTCCTCAATAGCCCTGACGTCGTCGGCCTCAGACCCAGCCACCGACGGGATGCCCTTCACCAGGTCGGAGATGTGCCACAACCGCCTTGATGTTGTGACGTTGAGCTTCGATTTCGGCCGGCAGGCTGGCCATGTACTCCTTATGGACGTCGATCTCGTTCGTGACTTGAACGAGATCGGCCATCAGCTGATCTTGGCGTGAGAGGAGTTGCTCAAGCTTGGTCGCTGGCTCGGTCTTCAGGCGGTCAAAGGTGGCCTTTTGGCTCTCGATGGCTTCCATGGTTGACTGAAGGGTGGTCGACCGTGCCTGGTTCTCGCGATGATCGGCTATCCGCTGCCGTGCCCGTTCGTATTTGAGTTGATGGGCTTCTAAGAAGGTAGCTGGCACGATGGCATCGGCTAGAGCTTCCGGCAGCTGGCCTTGAATTTCCTTGCACGCACAGATTGAACCGCTGTCGACCACCAGCGTGTCCAGTGAGGCCTCCAGCCGGTTGCCGATGTCGGCCAGGGTGGCTCTCAGGTCCTCGGACGGCGTCACCAACACCTCCTCGCCGATCTCGCCGAACTCCTCGAACTCCGACAAGTCGAAATTAAGGAGGTCGGCTATGTTCTGCAAAGGGAAAGATGATTAGAGAATGTTGAGTTGGCAGAGCCGATCAAAGAATTCAGTCAGCTTACCGTGGGCACCGAAGTCGGAGCGACTAGCTCGGTTGGTGCGTTGCCTGCAGCCATCGGGGCTTCTTCGTCGGCGCCGTTGCCACTGCCTGTGGCAGTCACGACGTGCCCGTTGGACGCCTGGGGGGCAGCCGACGGAGATCGTGGGGGCTGCAAAAGAAAGGGTTAGCGGTCAAGTCGGCTAAGTTCTATAAGTCAAGTTGCGAAAGACGATTACCGATGGCGCATGACGTGGAGTGCGGCCGGCCTTGACCTAAGAAAAATTGTTCGGTCAGATGCAAGCGATATCAACACAAGGCCGAATTTGATGAGACAAGGGCTTACCGGCCGATTTTTTGCGGGAGGACTTGGGACCGGTGGGACGTCGGCTGGAGCATTGACGGATTCATGACTGGAGCTCTCAGGTTCAGCCGCCACTCCAACAGCCACTGGCATCTCCTCGCTGGCGACGGTGTCAAGCAATTGCGCGACGGCGGATCCTTCTCTTTAGCCTCTTGGGGGAGGTGCGACCGATGGCTATACAGGGGGTGCAGCCCTTTTCTTGTGGGCAATCGGCTCACGCACATGCCCGCGCAGCAAAGACGCCAGCTTCGGTGCTCCCTAGTCGATTGCCGACGGAGCGAGGCCGCCCCCATCCAGAACGCTTAGACGGTATTCGATGGGGCGCCTGGAGTCGCTCATCGTCGACCGCTCCATCTCCGTCTCCTGCAAGACAGAGAGCAAGTGTTAATTGGCTACATCAGCCGATGTTAAAAAAAGGGAAAGCCATTTGGAGTTCAAAGCTTACCGAGGGGATCTCTTCAGGCAGGAGCAGGTCGACATAGTAAGACGACCGCTGGTGGAAGATATGGTGCTTGAGTTCGGCCCACCATCGGTCATAGGCCGCGCTTTTCTTGAGCGCCAGGGTCATCTCACCGATGTTACCGAGGGGAGGGCCAGCTATACTCAGCAGCCGACGCATTATCAAGTCCTGGCTCACCACTCCCCTCGCTTCAATCTTGTCGGCGTAGTAGAAGCCGATGGGCAGTTGCCCAAGACCGAACTATCTCGCAGCTGACACCGGGTAATAACATTCATGGCTTTTGGCCACTGATTGGCCCTGGTGGATCCCGGTCAGCAGGATGCAGGGGGACAGCGTGGCAATGAACAATTCCCTGCACCTTGGGTTGTCGGCTGAATTGATGTCCTCCCAATTGAAATCGGCCGGCAACTCAAACAGTCCTCGGTCCCGGTAAAAGTACCAGGCGCGGTTCTTGTGCAACAGCTCGTCGTACACAATGAACCATTCGGCCAGCAGGTCGGCCGATTGCCTTGAGCCCGCATGAGCAGCCGCTGCTTCTCCATAGCTAATGCATCTGGTGGTAGTGATCTGGTTGCCATCTTCATCTTCGATCGGCTCCAGCCTTGGGAAAACAGCCTCTGTTAGAGGAAGTCGACCGGCTATTTTTTGGGTCGCCAGGACTAGCCAGATCTGTAAGAACCACCAGGGGCCGCCGGTGTTGATTGGGGCGTTGGCGGCTATCTTTGCGGTGACCTGATGAAGCATCTGATACAAGTAGCTAAGGAGGTATTTCCCCAGCGCAAGCTCGCCCCCGTCAGCCAGGATTTCGGGTACGACCTGCCAGTTGGCGGTCGGCCCACAGCTCGATCCACAGAATAAAAATTTCTCAAGCCACATCATCAGAAACGTGGTGTGCTCCCTGTGGCCGACTGATCCGTCCTTCATATTCTGGGCGATGAAGCCGCTCCACCCGCCGATGGCTTTGGTCTTGAATTGATGCTGCCCCATTTGGCTTAGGTTGCTGGGGTGAGCCGACGCCACGATGTTCAGTCCAGTCGTCATGTGCACGTCGGCTAGTGTGATCGTCATCGCCCTTGCCGAAAGATGAAGGCGTTGAGGCTATCATTCCAAAAATATGTAGCAGTGACAAAAGCGGCTCATCCTTTTCCATGCCGGCAACGGACAGGGCCAAGCACTGGGCGATCCCGGTCTCTTCCCACTGAGTGTACTTTTTTTTATCGTAAAAGCTGGGGGGGAGGTCCCCACAGCAACGAGCAATTTTATAGAAAAGAGGGAAAGCAGGTTTAGGAATACAACCTTAGGGTACACAGGCAGAGTTGCCCACTGCTAGGACTCGCACCCGAAAAGAGAAAAACTAAGTCCTAGGTTGCGGGACTCGGAGGGAAGGAATCTAGCTATAGGCATCGAGCCAGGCACAGAAAGTGTTCTTGTCTTCCATTCTAAGCCTTAAGACTTGTAGAGCACACTAGCCTTTAAAGTTCCTCTTCCAAGCTTGTATGGATGGCGATGATCTCTGGAAAATTTTGTCATTCCTTAATTTCCACAATTCCCAAGCCGCCATCAGGGTTATTTTCTGCAGCATTTGGCAAGGTTGAAGTAGAGATGGTTTGAGAAAGCTTGTCTAGTATGTTGGGTGAGGTGCTCCAATGAAGAGGTAGCGACGACCAGCATTGGGATGCGAAGGGGCACTCGAAGAAAAGGTGTTCAGCGGTTTCCTCCACCCGCATCTCACACATCTTGCAGAGATTATCATCTTGGATGGGGATATGTCTTCTCTGTAACATTGATTTTGTGTTTAACCTATCCATCGCAAGAAGCCACGCACAGAATTTGATTCTCGGAATGCATTTTGATCTCCAGATTAACTGGAAACACTGGTGGCTGTTGGTGGAGCTAAACACATGGCTGTAGAATCTTCTTGAAGAGTACTTGTTTCCACAGGACATCGACCAGCTGTCATTGTGGTCTTCCTCGTAGGGTAGGTCTTGAAGAAGGGGTTGGAGCAACTGTAATTCATGGAAAGCATGATCGGAGAGCGGCAGATGGAAAATGGAAGCCAGATCTTGAGCATGCATGATTTTCGCCACTGGGGCATTACGATTCTTGGCAAAGGAGGCAAGGTGTGGGAAGTTCACGGGGACATTGAGGTTGTTCCAGTTGTCCATCCAAAAACTTACTGAGTAACCTTTTCCAATCTGACATGAGGCTATCATCAAGAACAGGTCGGCTAGCCGCAGGATGTCCTTCCACCAGAAGGAGCCAATCTCATTGCATTGATGGGGAACTTTGTTTTGGTAATAGCTGAACCAGATTTGGTTTACCCAAGGGATGTCTTCGTGGTTGTAGAACTTTGTAAGCTGCTTAATGAGCAGAGCATCATTTTGTAAGTGGAGGTTGAGAATCCCTTGTCCCCCCTTCTCTTTTGGTCTCGTTACAAGACTTGGCCGATCGTACCCTTTTATACCATTCAACCCAGGCTGCGTCGGTGGTCGGCCATGACTTGAAGGTCCCGTTCCAGTGGGCTAGGAATGGCTTGTTGGTGTTGTAGGGGACCCTGTTGGTCTCGGCTATGATGACATCGGTTGGGTCTGTGTTGCCGATGGGGCCGAGAAAATACCTTCTTTCCTGGGTCAAACTAGGGATGGCCACTTGATGTGATAGGTGCTACAGTTTGAAAGAGGAAAAAACGCTAATCAAGAATGGCTAAATGCTACAGTTTGAAAGGGAAAAAAGTGCTAATCAAAAAATGGCTAAAAGCAGGATGAATGCAACAAGGCTGGAAGCACGATTGGAAAAGTAAATCTAAAGAAAAGAAGTTCTGGACCGATGGGTGTACCTCAGGGAACTAGATGATGGCGGCGACGGCTGGTGCGGCGGTGGCGGCCGGTGTGACGGAGGCACCTGACGCGGCGGTGGTGTTGGAAGCCATTGGTTTTGTCGAAGACGAGAATGGGTCTTGATCTGCGAGGGCGTTGAGATCTGACGAAGGGCGTCGATGAATCGCCGGAGAGGAGAGAGGAAAGGCTTGCTTGCGAAGTGTTTTAGTGGATTTTGAACGCGTGATCGTTTCGGTCGAAGCGAAGGGCTATTTAAAGGGCACTCAGGGCAGCCGAAGCGGTTTAGGTCAGAAAAGAGCGGGAATTTGAACAGGCAACAAATCTGTAACACTTCGTATCACAGACTTGGGGGGCATGTATTGACACCTAAATTTGGTAATTGAATCCCTAAGTCCTAGCAAGGATGAAGCAGAATCGGATCGGCTGGTTTGGCAGAGAAGCGGAGGCCACAACAACTGAGAAGCAATCGGCTGTAAGGCCAATCGGCTAAGGTTGAATCGGATAGAAGCGGCTGATAGCCGATTCTAGGTTCAGAGAAGATGAAACCGTTTCTAGTGCAGATGTTGAAGACAAATAGAAGATTCAGTTATCAGAATGCGCGTTAAAAGATATTACCATCTATGGATAGAGTCTTGTAACGGCAATTGTATCTGTAATTTAGGGGTTTGTTTAAGATGTTCATTGTAATGCGGCGTGGGTCCTTTCCGGGATATCGTCGTATTTTAAATAGTAATTTAGATAGAGTCCAGGGTTTGTACAGATAATGTTATCTTGGGTATAAATAGGACCCGAGACCCCCTGTAATGAATAATTCACAATCAATCAAACCTTCGGCGCATCGCCAACCTTTTTCTTCAGACGAGCAATTTGCTTGGCTACGGGCTGCATCGTTTCGATCCCCGAAAACAGGTAAATGCTTGTCATTAGTGGTATGTTCTGCTGATTCTAGTGCTTCCATCGTAATGACACATTAGATTCAAGGGTTTATACTGCACTATTTATCATATATTGCATATAAATTAGAGCAATGTTTAGATATATATCCTGCCATTGGCCAGTTCTATCAAGAACCCGCAGCCAATAAGGCTAGATCTAAAGGTTGGCTGGTTTATATGCGATATCCACCGTCTCGAGAGGTATAGATCAGCTACAACAGATCAGGTTGTTCTTTTTATACTTAATGCTGCATCAATTATTGAACTATTAAGTCATTTTTAGAATTTCCAATGATCTGTTCAGTTAGATTTATATGTTTAAGAGACAGTGTCGGGGTTTCAGCCGGCCTTATCTGCCCTAATATATTTCTTTTAGTATATTCATTATTAGATCTATGTTAGGACCGCCTCTTATGTTAAGGTCTCGTTCTCGTCGGACGTCATGACACAAAATCGGCCTGCCATCAACAACCGATGGCCAATTTCTTAGGATATGCGTACCTGGTCCGAGGACGGTATCTTTTCATAAGAATCATCAGAGTACTAGCCGATCCGTAGTTAGCTTTCCAGTATCGGCTAGGTTATCATTACATATATTTACTATCCTTTACCGTATTTGGGTTAAGCGGCTAATGATGTCTCGGTATCACCGATCCATTCTAGTCGCTTGGCTTAAATATATTTTAGGATAGAAAATATATGCTCATGGATTCCCTCAGCCAATACAGTGGGGATCTAACCTAACACTTAACGTATATTTCCTGTTTTTCTTGTTGGTTAACAGGTCAAACCAACTGGCACACCCTGCACAGCACAGGACAACCGAGAAGGACCTGCATTGGAGTTGCGATCTCCTGTGCCGCGTGAGAGAAATTTCTCATCAAAAATATGGCAGCCAAAGCCCTGAATGACCAGAAGCTTCTGAGGATCAAGAGCCTAAAGGATGAGGTGGATCGCCTCAAGAAAGAAATTGCCATCCTTAAAGGGCTTCCACCCCCAACATCCTTCGGATCAGGATCACGCCTCAGAAGAGCACCAAGGCCCCGGTGCGGATGCAGCTGGCGCCCAGAGTTCCGCTTCCTGCTCCGCCACCCTCCCCAACTCCTGCACCAGTGCCGATTCCTACTCCTGCTCTGGTCCCCGCTCCGACCCTAAGTAGAGGAGGAGGATGGATCTTCGTGTCCAGCAGCAGAAGAGGCAGTAGCAATGGCAGCTCCAAGGTCCCAGGCGGAAAAGAGGAGTTAGCAAGCTCTTGAAGCCGCTCGAAGAGAAAGGAAGACGGGAACTCCCAAGGGAGTGGTTTCGACTCCACCGACCGCGAAAGCCGCTCCGACCCCTAGAGTGTCGCCACCCTTAGTTTACCATTTTCCCTAGTTTTCCTGTTTGTTTAGTTGCTGTGTGTTAGGAGTGTTGTGTGTAGGGTAGCGGTCAACCTGTATCAAGTGTGGGTATGGGTTGTCCAGATAAGGATGTTGAGTGTGTTTTAAGTGTTTTAATAAAGAACAAATCAAAACAAGTAATAAAATTCAGCTTCTCAGTCCAATCTATTTTACTCCTTCTCTTGCCTTATTCGTTCCGCTCCTTCACATGGTGAACACCAGGAACGGCAGCACCAACACCAACACTGAGTCAGCAGAAAACAACACCAGAGCTAATGGCAACACCCCACCTCCTCACCCGAGAACATCACCTTGGCTCAAGTTTTAGCCAACCTGACCCAAATGATGGCTGCAATGATGCAAAGAAATGCAATAGTTTCAACAGCAGAACCGAACCATAACGACCGCCGCACCGCCACCTCCCCACAAAACAAATTGTCGGAGTTTCTCCATGTCCGACCCCCAACCTTCTCTAGCACCACAAATCCCATGGAAGCCAACGATTGGCTCAATGCCATAGAAAAGAAGATGGACCTACTACAGTGCACAGACCAAGAAAGGGTGTCTTTTGCAACCCACCAACTTCAAGGACCCGCCTCGGGATGGTGGGACAACCTCATAATCACTTGTCGGGCAGACACACCTACAGTCACTTGGGCAGAATTCTGCCAGCAATTTTAGAAAGCACACATCCCCGGAGGAGTCGTAGCACAGAAAAAGAGGGAGTTCAGATATCTCAAACAAGGCACTCGGACAGTCACAGAATATGTGCATGAGTTTAATCGCTTAGCACGTTACGCACCGGAAGATGTGTGCACTGATGGCGAGCGTCAAGAAAAGTTCTTGGCTGGACTTGATGATGAGTTAACAGATAAGCTCATCTCAGGTGAATACGCCGATTTCGAAAAACTGGTCGACAAATCTATTCGCCAAGAAGACCAGCGCAACAAAATGCTTAAGAAACGAAAGGCCATTCAGTTCAGAACACAGCCTCAACAAGGAAACCCCCAACGACCACGTTTCACTCCCGGAGGTTAGGGCGGACCTACTACCATAATCGTTCGCCAGCATCGACCTTACCACCCTGGAAACTTCCAAAACAGTGGGAGCCGCTTTGGGCAGCCACAACGGAATCCCGCCCCGCGTCCACCGATGGCGCAGCCGCCACGGCAACCCAAGCCAGCACCGCCGAAGAAGGACTCAGGATTTAAACCAGGCAACTGTTTCAACTGTGGAGAACCTAGACATTTCGCAGATAAGTGTCCAAAACCCAAGCATGCACCCCGGTTCGTCCAAGCCAGGGTGAATTATGCGTCAGCAGAGGAAGCCCAAGATGCACCGGAAGTAATACTGGGTATGTTCCCTGTGAACTCCTTTATCGCATCAGTCTTGTTTGATTCGGGTGCAACCCATTCATTCATATCAAAAGCATTTGTGGGGACACATGGGTTGTCGGTACTGAAACTTAAGATACCTATGCGGGTTCAAACCCCCGGGAAACGTTTGAATACTGTCCACTTCTATCCTTCGGTGGCAATAGAAATCCAAGGATCCCCATTTCTAGCCAACCTTATCCTTATGGAATCATAAGGCCTAAATGTCATCCTTGGGATGGACTGGCTAACCCGTTATAAAGGCTTGATCGATTGCGCGAGTCGCACGATCACCTTGACCGGTGGTGAAGGGAGGGAAGTGATTTTTCGCTCCCTAAACCGTCGAGGAGTAGCAAGCCTGAATCGGATCTCGCCAAGGAGAAACCCGAAGGGGAAGGAAAAGACCTAAAGAAGTTAGGGGATATTCCCGTGGTTTGCGAGTACCCGGATGTCTTCCCAGAAGACCTAACCACGATGTCGCTGGAAAGAGAAATAGAGTTTCGGATTGACCTGATCCCTAGCACTGCTCCAATCCACAAGAGGCCTTATAGAATGGGAGCCAATGAGTTGGCAGAAGTCAAGAAGCAAGTGGACGAACAGTTACAGAAAGGGTATATCCGCCCGAGCACATCGCCCTGGGGTGCTCCAGTAATATTTGTGGAGAAGAAGGATAAGACCAAGAGGATGTGCGTCAACTATCGCGCACTCAACGAGGTCACCATTAAGAACAAGTATCAATTACCTCGGATTGATGACCTGTTTGATCAGTTAAAGGGAGCAAAGGTGTTCTCTAAGATAGACCTACGGTCAGGCTATCATCAGCTAAGGATTCGAGAGGAGGACATTTCCAAGACCACTTTCATCACTCGATACGGTTTGTACAAGTGCACGGTCATGTCCTTCGGGCTTACCAATGCCCCAGCCTTTTTCATGAACTTGATGAACAAGGTATTTATGAAATTTCTGGACAAGTTCATCGTAGTGTTCATCGATGACATTCTGATCTACTCCAAGACGGAAGAAGAGCACGAGCGCCATCTTCGGTTGGTACTCGAAAAGTTAAGAAACCCCCAGCTCTATGCTAAGTTCAGCAAGTGTGCTTTTTGGTTAAAGGAAGTACAATTCCTTGGACATATCGTGAACGCCCAAGGAGTCGCGGTGGATCCTTCCAATGTAGAAGCAGTAACCAAATGAACTCCACCCAAAACCGTCACCCAAATCAAGAGTTTTCTTGGACTTGCGGGATATTATCGTCGGTTCATCGAGAATTTCTCTAAAATTGCAAAGCCAATGACCTAGTTTTAAAAAAGGATGAAAAGTTTAAGTGGACCGTGGAGTGCGACAACAGTTTTGAAGAGCTTAGAAGAAAACTCGTGTCCGCACCACTATTGATCCTGCCAGATCAAACCAAGGATTTCCAAGTTTATTGCGATGCATCTTGCCAAGGGTTAGGTTGTGTGTTGATGCAAGAAGGAAAAGTGGTCGCTTATGCTTCCCGCCAGTTGAGACCTCATGAGTCTAACTATCCAACCCATGACTTGGAACTAGCGGCAGTCGTCCACGCTTTGAAAATATTGCGACATTACCTCGTCAGTAATCGATGTGAAATGTATACGGATCATAAGAGCCTGAAATACATTTCACCCAACCGGATTTGAACCTCCGTCAGCGAAGATGGTTGGAGTTGATCAAGGATTATGACCTAAGTATACACTACCACCCTGGCAAAGCTAACGTGGTAGCTGATGCTTTGAGCCGAAAGAGTTACTGTAACTCTATCCACATAAAAGGGAGATGTGAACAGTTACAACAGGATCTGGAGCGCCTAAACCTGGGAATTGTCGAACCTGAATTTGTGGCCGCTCTTGAAGCCCAACCCACACTCTTAGACCAAATTCACATAGCTCAAGCCTCGGATCCCGACATAACCGAGCTTAAGAAGAACATGAGGGTTGGAAAAGCTCACGACTTCATGGAGGACGAGCATGGAACGATCTGGATGGGCACAAGGATGTGCGTACCAAAGGATAAAGAACTGAAAAGTTGATCCTTACCGAGGCTCATCAGAGTCAGTATTCAATCCACCCAGGAAGCACCAAGATGTACCAAGATCTTAAGGAGAAATTTTGGTGGGTCAACATGAAAAGAGAAATCGTAGAGTTTGTCGCGTTGTGCGATGTGTGCCAACGAGTGAAGGCAGAACACCGAAGACCCGCAGGGTTACTCCAACCGCTCCAAATTCCAGAATGGAAGTGGGAGGAAATCGGGATGGACTTCATCACAGGATTACCCCGGACATCATCAGGGTACGATTCCATCTGGGTTATCGTCGACCAACTCACTAAAGTGGCCCACTTCATCCTAGTGCACACCACTTACATAGGAAAGAAACTGGTAGAACTATATCTTGCAAGGATCATGTGTCTCCATGGGGTACCCAAGAAGATAGTATTAGATCGTGGTAGTCAGTTCACCTCCAAGTTTTGGTAGAAGCTACAAGAGGAACTTGGCACCCGGTTGAATTTCAGTATAGCCTACCACCCTCAAACCAATGGTCAGACCGAGCGAGTGAATCAGTTTTTGGAAGACATGTTGTGGGCCTGTGCTCTCGACTTCGGGAAAGCATAGGACAAGAGTCTGCCCTATGCAAAGTTCTCTTACAACAACAGCTATCAGGCCAGTCTGCATATGGCACCTTTCAAAGTGCTATATGGATGAAACTGTCGTACCCCGCTCTTTTGGGACCAAACTGGCGAGCGCCAGTTGTTTGGGACCGAAGTGATAAGCGAGGCGGAGGAAAAGGTCAGGACAGTAAGGGAGAGGCTTTGAATCGCACAGTCTCGACAAAAGAGTTACGCAGACAACCGTCGAAGGGACCTAACGTTCGAGGCAGGTGATTATGTGTATCTTCGATTCACCCCGCTTTGAGGAGTACACCGTTTCCAAACTAAAGGCAAGTTGGCACCATGCTTTGTTGGACCATACCAGATACAGGAATGTCGAGGAGTAGCAGCTTACCGGCTCGAGCTTCCATCCTCCATGGCCGACATCCATGATGTATTCCACGTCTCACAACTTAAAAAGTGTCTAAGAGTACCAGAAGAACAGACGAGCCCGGATCAGATAGAGATTCAGGAAGATTTGACTTATGTGGAGAAGCCAACATGTATCCTCGAAACCAGTGAATGGAGAACTCAGAACAAGGTTATCAGGTTCTGTCGAGTTCAGTAGACTCATCACTCAGAAGAAGAGGCCACCTGGGAAAGGGAACATGAGCTAAAAGCCGCTCATCCCTATCTTTTTGCCAGTACCTCCGAATCTCGGGGTCGAGATTCCGTTTAAGGGGGGTAGGTTTGTCACACCCTGAGGTGTTTTTCCTTTTAAAAATCGAAAGAAAAATCGCAAGAAAAAAGTTGGAATTTAACCTCGAGTGAACAAATAATTTTAAAAGCAAAAAATCTAAATGGAAATGGCATGGTAGGATTTTTCCTAAATTCTACATGTCAAAATACACTAACAGGATTTGTAGCGGAATTTTCGAGCACTAGAAATAATTTTTAACCAACTAAAATCAAAATCGGAATTAATAAACCACGGGAAAATCATTCTCTCCTCCCGTCCTTTTCTCGCCCAAATCGGCCTGTGGGCCGCCGGCCCGAGCCGACGGCCCAGCCTTCTCGCACGCCTGTGCCTCCCATCTCTCCCTCGCGGGCCGGCCGAAGGCCGCAGCCCGTTTAACCCTTGCGCCCGGAAATAAGTCTGTTTCCCCCTCTTCTCCAAGACACTGATAGGTGGGCCCACCTGTCAGATCCGTCCCCGACCTTAGGCTGCCTCGGCGCCATTACCGTCGCCCCGCCCCGCGCGGATCTCGCGCGCCCGCCTCTCCCCCCTCCCGCACGCCTTGGGACACCGCCGCCTTTACTCCCCCGCCCTTCCTGCCAGCCTTAATATCCTCGGCGCCACGCCCGCGCCTCCTAATGGCTGGATTTAATCGCCGGTGTTAAACCCCAAATCCCTCCTCTATTAACTCCGACAAGGAATTACTCCCCCTCCCGGCAACCACCAACCCTCCGTCCCCTTTAAAAGCAGCCCCTAGGCCTCCCCGTCCTCCCCACGCCCTCACCCAAGCTCTCTCTCTCTGCCTCGCTCCGGCACCGTGCGCCCAAGCTCCCGAGCCCGTCGTCGGCTTTCGGCCGCATTTCCCCATCGCCCGAGCCGTCCTGCACCCCGCCGCCTCCTCCCGCCTCCCCGACGCCCGAGCCACCTCGGCCACTCCTCCCCGCCGCTTCCCGTCACCTTCCTCACCGTCCGCGTCGTCGTCTTCCCCACCTCCGGCGTCCCTGCGGTGAGCTATCCCTCCCCGACCTCTCGCCCGAGCCCGCGCGCCGCCAGGGTGCGCGCGGCTCCGCCCGCGCGTGAGCAGTGGCACTCCGTCGCCCTACGCCGCCGCCCAAATGGCGCCGGCCGGTCTCCGGCCGCCGTGCGCCATCGCCGGCCGTCCGTGCCGCCCGCGCCTCCCCGGCAGTCTGATCTGCCTCGGCAAATCGGAGCCGTTCGCTCACGCTCGCTCACGTGGCACACCACGTGGTCACCACCTCGGCGCCACATGTGCGCGACGCCGTGCACCGCCTCCTCGGGTGGACCCAGACATCGTGGATCGGTGCTCCCGCGGCCGATGACGCGCCTTAGCCGACGCCGCCCTGCCGCCGACGTCATTCCTAGGACTTATTGCGCAATAATTTATTATGGACTTTTTATTAAATTCCGAGCTCTGTTTTAGCCCATTCAAATTTTATTAAATTCATAAAAATGCCAAGAATACATTAAAATTGGTTTTGTTCCCTGTTTTAGTAGCTTTTTAGCCTGTCTTGTTATAGTGCTTTGTTTGTCGTGTATACCCCGGTAGTTCCTCCGACCCGATGTATTTTGAAGTTGTCACGAAGTTTCCCCAGTTTGAAGAGTAAGGCAAGTCATGCTTTATTATTGATCATATTGCTCCTATTTTTGCTAAAACACATGTTTTATTCTATTAAATTGCATTTATTTTTGAATGTTATCTCATGGGGAATATTACACCGTATGGTTAGATCTAAGCCTTAGGCTTGTCACCCTAACCCCTTTGTTAAACTTGGATTAACAACATGACTAGCTTATAGGCCTAGGTTATGCTTAGACCTGCTTAGACTTACTAGCACACTAAATGGGTAATTTCATCTAGACTACATTATGTTGGACACATGAAATGAAAGATATAATTTGAGGACTTTTGTGGACCGGACTAATAACTAAAACATGACAAATTGTGGGTTATGGGTGTTGTAGTTTTGATAGTGGTGCCCATGGCATTTAAGGACCGGTTCACGGGAAACCCTCGAAAGAATGATCATACAAACCACAAGCCAGAATGGGCAACGTTGGGTGCTGTAGTGTAGCTCTTTCTAGCCGACGAACCTAGGCGAGGGTGAGCAGGATGGAGTGCCAGTTGGCCCTGGTATAAGGGTTGCTGGACTGCTAGATTCACCGAGGCACTCAGGGGGGCTGCCCACGTCCCAGGGATGGGAGTGGGGGCGAAACCTTGGTGTTGGTCGCTTGGTTAGCGGGGGGGGGGGTTATATGAAAGGTCGTATCACATTCCCTTTCCGGGGTACCGTGGCGGTATTCTGGCGCACGGGAAGCCGTGTTGTGGGGTTGTGCCTTATGGGTACAGTTGTACACCTCTGATTAGAGTAAAGCTATTCGAATAGCCGTGCCCACGGTTATGGGCGATCAACCGACTTCACCATGATTAGTCCCACATTGATTAAAACCTGATTAATGGAACATGACTAGCATAGTTGAATGGTTTGGGCCTATCACAACGTGGGGATAACATTGGACAGTGTTGGCTTTCAATATGAATTAAATACTTGAACTTCTACTGTTTTGTCGTGTTCAAAACTCTTTTGTTTGTAAAAGCCCTAGCTGTTTGTGCTAAAGGCAAACCCGAGCCAAATCCTTGTCTTCCCCCTTGCATTCATACCCTCTCTCTTCCGGTATGACTTGCTGAGTACGTGGAAGTACTCATCCTTGCCTCTTCACCAGAACCTAAGCAAAAAGCCAAAAAAGAAGATGAGGTTGAGTAGGCTTTGTCCTGCACTCTGGAAGATGCCTGTGGAATGGTCGAAGCCACGTGGCCAGCGTCAAGCTTAGGCTTAGGCCCTTTTTCTTTTCCGCTGCTCTTTTGTAACCTTTTTGTAATGTTTCTAAGACGTGGAACTGTAATATCAACAATTGTCGTATGTGTACCTTGGTTGGTCCTGGACAGGGATTTTAATACACATATAGCTTCGGAAATTCTGGTCTGAATTTCTGTGCATGACATATATGGACTTTAGACTCTTGTTTCAAATTTTTTTAAAAATTCTAATTTTTAGTGATTTCTAAATTGTATTCCTATATAAACTATAGACTCTTCTTTCAATATTCCTTATTTTTTAATTTTGAGTTTAAGTTATTTTTAAATTGGATTTCTATCTGGACACTGAATTCTGCTTTCAATATTCCTTGTTTCTTAGTTTCAAATTTTAGTTATAAATTGTATTTCTGTATGGATTCTATCCTCTACTTTTAATTTTCTTATTTTAAAATTCTGAATCTCAATTAGTTCTAAATACCGGTATGGACTCTAGTCTCCTCTTCCAATATTTCTTATTTTTAATTTCAAATTTCAGCTATTTTTCAATTGCATTTCTATATGGACTTTATTTTAAAAAATGTATTTCTATATGGATTTTATATTTTTCAACTATTAATATGAGAATTTTTAGGCCATGAGAGCAAACATGAAGGATTTTTTTCTATTACTTTAATAAATTAATAGATTTTGATGGTGCAGATATTGTATATTTATAGCACCAATAGCAGTTTGTTTTTGGTGTATGTCTTGACGTGCTCACATGGTATGTGCGGGTTTGTGTAGTAATCACACGGGCATCTAACTTACGTTAAAGCTAGAGAGAGATCTATTACTCCAACTAATATAATATACAATTATCTTAAATAGAGAGATACACCTGTTGTAACCATATAGCGACAATATCATAAATGAGAGACAACTGGCCAGCGACATAGCTTGTCGTTGGTCATGGATACCCTAATACGTTGTAATTACGTTAGATCGGGGAGAAGCGTCCATAGTCACTATCGTGAAGATATAGGCTTCAACTAAACCTCTTTAATAAATATCGTGTCTTGGTGTCATCAACAAGTTGTGACAAGAATGGTGGTGAAGTCACGGTCGTTAACAAATGGACTTTGCTCTTTGAAGCCAAAACATCTGCCAACAAAGATCTAGATGATATTCTCGGGTGGGTCCTGGTTGCATCTTGGCGTCGAAGGCTTGGAACAGCTGCAATTCTAAAATCGCCGCTCGGCACCACCATGAAGGCCCAACATGTTGAGAAGTGTAAAAGGGCGGAAATACTCCTTTAAATGTCTGTATTAAGGGATAAGCATATAATAGCATGCGTAAGCAAAACCCTAGGGTTAGTCCGCAAGGTTATAAAGGTATAAATAGACACTAAAGGGTATGATGCTACAAAATCAGCCCAAATTCAACATCGAAAACCAAATGCGAAAGAAATGTCATAGGAAAACCAAACACGATGACAACATCAAGGCACGATATTTGTTAACAAGGATTAACTGAAGGCTATATTTCCGGGGCACTGATTACAAGTGTTCCTCCCCGATCCAGCATATTATAGTGTATCAGAGTCACAACGACCCTCAGCCGGTCGCCATCGGTAGGCGCTACCTCTCGCTATGGTAAGTCATCATATGCAGTTACAACAGGTGTGTCTCTCTATTTTATAGAGAGCCTAAGATAGAGTCTGACTCTTACTCTATTCCTACACCTACTACAACTCTAAGTCCTAAACTGTAATCGACTATGTACACATGTGCAACACAAACTCTAACAAACTCCACCTTGGCGAATATGCCACACCAATCTGAATCTGTTACTTGCTCAAACCTCCATGTACTAGGACTTGAGTTGGTTCTTCCGCCGTTCATGCCGAGCTGCCCGACGAGCCTACGCCAAGCTCGCCGTCTTCAGGATTGTGCAGAGCAACATCAGCATATCCATATTTCAAGACTCTACTAGCAACAACACTTCCTTGTAGCTTGTACAAACATGAGCTTGTCCTCTCACCAGTCATAACAGTCTTCTCTTTCTTCATGATATACATGATTTTCCTATCAGAATCCGCCTAATACAACCACCCTGTCTCATGTACGCTCCCAAGCAAAATCAGACTCCTCCTTAAAGTCTTGACACATGTCTCACATCCAAAAGTACCACCTCGTTTTCATCATACATCTTGAACTTGACATCGCCCACTCCAATAACATGGTAACTCGTGTCATCGCCCTAGTAAACAACACCAAACTCATCATATTTGTATGAAGAGAACCACTCCCACTTTGATGTCACATGATAGCAACTAGCCAAGTCCAACATTCACGCTTCACTAGACTTCTCGTTAGACACTTTGAGAATCTCATGACTACTACTGTCTGAGTCATCACCATGAACTGCTAAACATGTAATTACACCTTTCCTCTTCTTTAGTAACAGACAATTCCTCCTTATATGCCCAAAGTCATGACACTTATAGCAACGTATCCCCTTCTCCTTGCTCTTCGATGTCCCCGACTCACTGTCATGCCTTGCCTTGACCAGCAAACTCTCAGCCTGAGAAACCTCCATTGCCTCATTTTTCTTTGATCTTCTCAAATCCCGTGCAAGCAACACCGAAACTATCTCCTTGGTCTTGACATTATCATTGCTGTATGTTAGAATAGTCACCACATGTTCATAAGCTGGTGGAAGTAAGCTCAGAAGAATTATTGCCTTGTTTTCATCATCCAGTTTCACATCTAACTTTCTTAAAATCCTTGACCAACTGATTGAAGACATCCATGTGCTTCCTAAGATTTGACTTCTCTTGGATCTGCAAACCATAGAGCTGTTGTTTGAGATATAACTTACTAGTTAGTGGCTTGGACATGTACAAACATGTCAACTTGTCCCAAAATTCCTTTGGTGAATTTTTCTTCATGACCTGGTACATGACAGAATCCGAGAGACTCAACTGTATTATCGCAGCGGCCTACGCCTTCATTACCTCCTACTTGTCAATGTTTATCTTATCCGGCATCTCCCCAAGTGCCTTGGATATTCCTTCCTGAGCCAATAGATCCTTCAGCCTTGTTTGGCAAAGAATAAAATTTCCAATGCCATCGAACTTCACCAAATCAAACTTAGAAAACATCATCGCCACCCTCAACGATAATCAACTTGATTAGCTATCGCCCTGATTAAATTGATCTGCCCTGATTAATTGAACCCGCCGACTAACTCAAAAATTACCAACCGGACCAAACCTTCTTTCTCCAAAAAACCAAACCGATTTCCTTTACTTAGTCAAAAAAACCAGTCAACAGGAAATCAAGGGTGGCTGATCCCCTTTCTTCCTTCTTCGTCTTCCTTCTGCTTGCCTCCCTACTTAGCCCAAATGAAGCCGCCACCCAGCGCCTGCTGCGCTGCTTCCAACCGTCTTTCCTCCTACCGACCACGAGCACAAGAGCCGTGCCGCCTCACCAACTCCCCCTCCCCCCTCTCCCCGCGCCCATGAGGAAGAAGCTGTCGGTGGGAGCGCTGCAACTGCAGTGGGCTTCCTGCTGATCAATGATGCCAACGCCCATGGGTTGTCTCCCGATGCTGAAGCAGACACCACCCCACCACCAGAAACCACTGCCTCCTCCTGGAGCCGATGCCACCAAGCTTGTTCGCCGCCTGCACCATCGCTTGCCGAAGTTGTGCACCGCCGCCTCACCACCCAACGCCACAGACCACCTCTGCCCATGAAATTAAATAGGTCAGATCTCGCCTTTGCTTTGGTGGTTTGCCCGATTGCTTTGTTGTTGCAATCGTCGTGGTCCTTACTGCTTTTATTTGGGATTGGGATGATTCTAATTTGAAGTCCAAATCAATATCCACCTCCTTTTCCCTTTCTGTGTATGACTAGGTCACCGACTTTGCTTCTTCCATACGTAGCCTGGTAGGACTCATCGTTCGAGTCTATCCTCTGTGCCCGCACAAGCCGAGTCGATATCCTGCGTAATTTTGACCCAAAGCAGAGCCGTCCTACTACCATTGGACTCCGGTCATCTCTATGGTCTTAGGCTTCGACACGCGACCGTGCACACTGCCACCTCTCATGACCTCCTCAGCATCCACGCACCCGTAGGACCTCTAGCACAGCCACCCAACACCCCCCGCCCAACCTCGCCAGCTACAAATACCGCTGGTCTATTGCAACCAATGCCTGTTGTTGTGCTAACACTGTTGATCAAAGCACTGACGGTCTGAACTGACTGCCCTTTGCCTGACTCCGTCAATTGTTCTATGTACTCTTTCCCTACAGCAGTCCATCACGCAAATACCTCATCAACACCTTCAAAAACAACCTCTAGGAACCACTCACTCCGACTTCCGATTGAATGCCATCAATCTAGTCGCAAGCCGAAGCCGACAAGTAGCATGTCGTCTTCCCAGCCACCAAACGAACTGAGCTTCACGTCTAGCCGTCTCCCTGTCGAACGTAGCTCATCAAAAGGCCCAGGACACCCAGCCAAGAGTGTTTGAATCCACCGACCGAGAACACCAATCGCCTCCAGCTTCAATCAACTCGAGCATGCGACTGCATGTCTCCCTATTGAGAGTAGCTCACCGGACAATCCTGGCCACCCACGCAAAGTGTGTGACTAGGGGTGGATGAAATACTCGCGGCTCGCTAGCTCGCTTGGCTCGTGGTTGGCTCGGCTCGGCTCGCCTCAGCTCATTGAGAAATGCTAACGAGCTGAGCCAATGGTTTAGCTCGTTAGCTATAACGAGCCAACTCGCGAGCTGCTCATGAGCTCAATGAGCCAAATACAAAGCAGGCTCAACTAATGTTAATTGTTGAAACTCGTTTTCTATGGGCAAGACGATGAATATGACAATGAATTAGTGGAGTTTCCACATGGTGTGGTGG
Source organism: Oryza australiensis (assembly GCA_019925245.2). Taxonomy (NCBI): domain Eukaryota; kingdom Viridiplantae; phylum Streptophyta; class Magnoliopsida; order Poales; family Poaceae; genus Oryza; species Oryza australiensis. The sequence continues at coordinate 3,470,187 of JAIFGZ020000478.1, forward strand.
CAAGCAACTTGTAATTCTTTGATGGTCTTGAGTCTTGATGCTGAATTGCTGATGATGGCATTGTTTGTCTTGATGCTGCTTGATGGAAGAAGGGAGATGTCATCTGTTGTTTGTTTTGTTGTTGATGTGGCAATAAGTCAATAACTTTTGTGATTTTGTGATGGTCAATTTGGACCTAATGTTTTGGATTGTAATAGTAATGATATCTAATCTAGTTGCATCATTGCATTTGCATTTGCATGGACGATAATAGATGGACAAGTGTTATTATGTTAATTATGGACTTATTAGGTATTATCACTTTTTACTCTTCCCTGTTGTATATTTGCATGTTTGATGGACTCAGGAAGAAATGGATATGTAATATGTACACAATATCTATATGGCTCACGAGCTAAATGAGCTAGCTCAAGCTGGCTAACGAGCCAAGCCGAGCCAGCCTTCTGGCTCGTTAGTATAACGAGCCGAGCCGAGCTAGCTCGTTATGCTAATGAGCTAGAGCGAGCCGAGCCGAGCCGAGCCAAGACGAGCCGGCTCGCTATCCAGCCCTATGTGTGACCCACCGATTGGGTCGCTAATCGCTTTCATCGCCTTCAACCCAAGCACCACGTCTGGTCGTCTCCTCGTTGAAAGCAGCCATCAAATAGTTCAGATTGCCACGTGAAGTGTTCGATCCATCGATCAAAATACGTTGATCGTTGCTGTGCTCCACCTTGCACATGTCCCTCCATGGACATAAACCATGAGCGACGCGGTGTGGGGAACCCCGTCGCGCCTCTATCCATGGACCTCTCGTAAGCTCTGATACCACTTGTTGTAAAACTGGTCCAAATTCACCATCAAAACCAAACACGGAAGAAACACCATAGGAGATCCAAACACAATGATGACACCGAGGCACGATATTTGTTAACAAGGTTCAGCCGAAGCCTACATCCCGAGGCATTGAATACGGGAGCTCCTCCCCGATCCAGCATATTACATCATATTATAGTTACAACAATCCTTGGCTAGTCGCCGCCAGCAGCCGCTACCTCTTGCTATGCTAAGTCGTCATATGCAGTTATAACAGATGTGTCTCTCTATTTAAGAGAGAGAGCTTAGGATAGAGTCTAACTTTTATTCTATTCCTAACACATAGTACAACTTTAAGTCCTAAATTGTAACCGACTATATACCTATTTGACACAAACTTCAACATATGCTGTAAGGACAAGTTTCAAAAAAAATTAATACACACTTTATTGTTTTTGTCCACATCTCTAGGACAAGTGTTTGTCTTTTGGCAACGTATTGTAAGTTCAAGCCAAATTTGGCAAATGTCGGAATTTTCCCATGGAGACCGTTCGAACCGAAGGGTGAACTGCAATCAGACCGTAATTGTCTGTGCGGAGTGACCGTCAGCCCGAAGTCTGATCTGTCTGTGTGGAGTGACCGTCAGCCCAAAGTCTGATTCCAGTTATGACAGCTCTTGTGTTTTCTTGCTTAGGTCCGAGATTTTTTGAGTTCCTAATTGATCTCTAAGCCTGTTGAGACATGGAGAGACTCTAGTATTACAAGACCAACCTTTGTATAAGGGCTACAACCAGTTTAATTAAAACAATCAACAACAACCAATGGTACTTGCTTGATCCAAAAGTCTAAGGACTAATGCATGCGTGCAAGCATTGAGTATTAAGATGGCTCATTGGGTTCCTGTTAATAATTTAATTTAGTACATAGAGATTACAAATATGCACTTCTCATTTGAAAAAAAAACAGAAAATGAAATATGCCTTAGACTTTTGGATAAAGGGAGAACAACACAATGAGCCTTTTGAAGCGTCTTTTTCATATTGCATCTGCCTTTTGCCCTAGTTCTAATCCCACTGTGTTCGTCTTCATCGATTTTTGTTGTAACCTGTCTGTCCACACCACAAGAGTACGAATCCCTTTGTAAGTTTGTGTCGAAAATCTTTCATTCGGTTCATGAGACAGGTATTTGCCCCAATTTAGCTTTTTTAGCGACACACATAAATAAGATAAATCATTAGCATATGATCAATTGAATATTCTCTTTGTCTTAAAATATAAGAGTTTTTGTTTAGATGAAATATATCCGAGTATTATGAATCTAGATTAAGAGTTTGTCTAGATTTGTAGTACTACAATATGTTATATTCAACCAAAATTCTTTATATTTTGGAACGAAGGAAGTATTAAGGTTACAAACTTAATTAAAAAAAGTAGATCTATTTGATTTTAAAAATAACCACTTTATAGAGACACCACTAGAGAAAGCATCTTTGGTTGAAGTGTCAAAATCCACAATAGTCCCGGTTTGAGTTGTACCCGGGACTAAAAAATATCTTTAGTCCCGGTTTAAAAAGGCAACGGATCTCTAGGATCTTTAGTCCCTGGTTCAAATCCCGTCGAACCTGTCGGGGCGGATCTTTAGTCCGGTTGGTAACATCAACCGGACTAAAGATTGTTTTGATCTTTAGTGCCGGCTGGTAACACCAACCGGGACTAAAGATGGGGTTCTTTTTAAACTCCTTCTTCCTCCTCCAGCCCGAGCCAGCTCCACTTGTCTTCAAAATTTTGCTCTAGCTAGAGGGGAGGTGCTACCAAATTTTTTTGTGATTTTGTTTTGGTGATAATACACAAATCTTTGCTATCTACAAGGTTAGCAACTTCTTCCTCTTATGATCTATGCTTAGCACTTTTCTTTTTATGGTTATTTTTTATACGTTTTCATCTCTAGATTTTTATGCAAACATGAAGAGAGAGAAAAATTGTTTGAGACTAATTATTTTACTAAGCACATTACATTGTGTTGAGAAAAAAGTTAGGGAAAATACAGAGGAAGAAAAGTATGCTTAGCACGTTACATTTCTAGGAATTTAGTACGTACAATTTTATCTCACAAAAATTTATGGAAAATGATGAGAGAGAATCTTTTGAACAAAAAAGTTATAAAATAGATGACAAAGGAAAAAATATAGAAAATTTGATAGTAGGTTAGAAAAGTAAGGTAATTTTGTTTGAGCTCGTGTAGTAGTAGTACTCGTGCATCTCCGTCATAATTGTAGTTGTGCAGGAGAACATCTTGATACACTCTCCATTATTGTCTGATTACATATATATATAATTATTGTAATAATATTTAAATGGTTTGAATTTCGTGGATTTTTTCTTATGATTTTTATGCATTCCATGTAGATGGATCGGCAATGGATGTACAACGCGGATCGACGGTCGACAGAGGTTATTCAAGGCGTGCATTATTTTTTGAGTGTGGCCGATGCCAACAAGCAGAAGGGTTTCATACGTTGTCCATGCAAAAAGTGCAACAACACGAAGGAGTATTCGACGTCAAGAATTATTCATGCTCACTTGTTTCAGTCGGGATTCATGCCTCACTACAATTGCTGGACATCGCACGGAGAGGTGGGGTTGCAATGGAAGAAGATGAAGAAGACGACGACAACATACCGGACTGTGCTCAATACGGTGGGTTTGAAGAGAATACAGCAGGCAAAGCGGTAGGGGATGCTAAAGAAAACGACGGGTCTGATGACCTTGGTCAGATGTTGCGCGACGTATAGGGGGACTGCGAAGGTGAAAAGGAGGTGCAGAAATTGGAGCGTACGTTGGCGGACCACAAACATCCTTGTACCCAGGCTGTGAACAGGGGCACAAAAAGTTGGGTACCACGCTGGAATTCTTGCAATGGAAGGCCAAAAATGGTGTCAATGACAAAGCATTTGGCGAGTTACTAAAACTCGTGAAGAACATTCTTCCAGAGGGAAACGAATTGCCGGAATCAACGTACGAGGCTAAGAAGTTAGTCTGCCCTCTAGGACTGGAGGTACAGAAGATACTCGCATGTCCTAACGATTGTATTCTCTACCGCAGTGAGGAGTACGAGAACCTAGAAGCATGTCCGGTTTGTAAAGCACTTCGATACAAGATCAGACGAGATGATCCAGGCGAAGTTGACGGACGGCCTTCGAAGAAAAGGATTCCTGCTAAGGTAATGTGGTATTTTCCTATAATACCATGGCTGAAGCATCTGTTCAGAAACAAGGAGCATGCAAGGATGATGCGCTGGCACGCGGAAGAACGCCTACAAGACGGCATGCTGAGACATCCCGTCGATGGGTCACAATGGCAAAACATCAACAGAACATTTAAAGACTTCGGTGAGGATGCAAGAAACCTAAGGTTCGGCTTAAGCATGGATAGCATGAATCCTTTTGGAGAGATGAGCAGCGGGCATAGCACTTGGCCTGTAACGATGTGTATCTACAACCTTTCGCCTTGGCTATGCATGAAGCGGAAGTACATTCAGATGCCGGTTATTATTCAAGGCCTGAAGCAACCTGGGAACGACATCGATGTGTACCTGAGACCGCTGATCAAAGATCTAAAACTGTTGTGGAAGAAAGAAGGTATTCCCGTGTGGGATAAGGATAAACAGGAGCAGTTTATCCTATGAGGGTTGCTGTTTGTTACCATCAACAATTGGCCTACACTTGGTAACCTATCCGGACAGTCAAACAAGGGGTACAACGCTTGCACCCACTGTATGGATGAGACCGAGTGTATGTACCTGAAACACTGTAAGAAGGTAGTGTACATGGGCCATCATCGCTTTCTTGTTGCAAGCCACCCTGTCCGGAGAAGGGGCAAACATTTTGATCAAAAGGCAGACCATCGTACTAAGCCAAAGCATCGCAATGGAAAGGCCACGTTTGCCATGGTGAAAGACCTCAAAGTAGTATTTGGAAAGGGACCCGGCAACCAACCTATAGCAAGTGAAGGTGGTCACGCGACGATGTGGAAGAAGAAGTCAATATTTTGGGAGTTGCCCTACTAGGAAGTCTTGGACGTCCGCCACGCAATCGATGTGATGCACCTCACCAAAAACCTTTGCGTAAACCTGCTGGGCTTCCTGTTAGTGATATGCCCTAGAGACAACATGAAGATGTTGGATATCACGTCAATGTTTATGTATTTATGAATAAAGTGTTATTCAGTTCCATGAAATAGACATCTTGTATTGATCAATAAGTACGTGACTTATTTATGAGACTCTATATGTATGAATCTATTTCTAAATGATCCCTCGATCATATATCATATTATTGGAACTAATATGATTCTAAGATCGGTATGTTTATTGATCGATGATCATGTCTCATAGATCATGGGTATGGAGATACCAAATCAATAAACATGGACACATGTGTTGGAGAACACATTGTTGGATAGACCCACCATGAGACACTACAGGAATTAATGTGCCATTAGTTGGTCTCACGTAGTGTTGGTACAAAGTCCTTAGACCTGAGATCACCATGGATTCCAACATGTGTAGTAGCCTACTTTGGGACTACCAAACGCTATTTCAGAATCGGGTAGTTATGAAGGTAGTTTTCGGGTTTGCTATGAAACATGGAGTGGGATGTGAGTGATCAAGATGGAATTTGCCCCTCCTTTGGAGAGATATCTCTGGGCCCCTCGAGGTAATGGATTATGGAAATGCATGGCCATGCTAAGTTGATTGAGGAGTCAATCAACGGACAGATAATACAATACGGTTCGAGTGAATGGTTAAGCTATTGAAGGGATGGCACACATCTTGCCTATAGCTTAATTGGTATCGTGAGGCAAAGGGATTTGTGTACACATTACAGGTTCGAGCCGATATTATATTCTTGTATACTATGGTGTCAATATGTGCTGCTAGGCGCCGCATGTTGAGTGTCGGCTGAGTTGGACTCGAGCCAAGGTCGGCTAAGTTAGACTACAGCTGAAACCGAGTATACTTGAACCTACAGGGTCGCACGCTTAAGGGGATAAGAACGGGCATTCGAGTTGGACTCGGATGCGGCTCGATCGGATAGGGATTCGATCGGATAGAGTCCTATGGTCTTACGACGTATGGGCGGCCGACTCTATGAGATTCGGATAGGATCCGATTTAAAATAGAGTCCTGATCGGCCACTAGTCCCAGTCGGCCAACTCTATATAAAGGGGCGAGGGGTGGAGAGTTGCTGTATCGCATTGAACCGAATCCGCAACAGATGTCACCGAGATCAATCTCCATGGAAAGCCTCCCCACTTTCGAGCCAAACCCTAGCCTTGCATCGCGTGCTAGCACACGGGTGTTCGGCGTTCTGTCCCCGGACGTGTGGATACCGGTAGAGGCGCTGCTACGTTGCGCGCTGTTCATCGGCTGTGGTGCCCGGAGCAAAGGCGGCTGCGGTAGATCGGCTGCGGTCGAGCGCATCGAGCGGGGCGTGAGAACGAGGTCGGACGACTCGGCGAATCGGCTACATCCACGAATCGGCTGATTGGTGAATCGGCTGTCCCCGGGAATCGGCTGTTATCGGCCAGCACAGTTCCAGATCGGATAGCCCTGATTGGCTATTTCCGCTGCTTACTCCAATCGGTAACAATCTATCGGCCCTTACTTGCAAGTGTTCCTGGTTTGCACGGTAGAAAAGTTTTTGTTTTCGGATAGCGTAGCTTCCGCGTAACCCTTCAAAGTGGTATCGAGCTAATCTTACTTAGTTCGGGTTTTAGATTGGATCGGAACAAGTTTTGCGCACGGGTTGATTAGATCAATCGGTTTTACGGGATCGTTGAGGAGAGTTGATGGTAATTGCGTTCCTTGATAGTGTATCGAACAGCGTAATGTGATTATGTCGAAGCAATATCCATAGAACTCGGTTTGAGTCGGCTTCGAGATAGCGTTCCTTGATAGTGTATCGGAAAGGTATAATGTGATTATGCTAGCGGGACCGCCGTGTGCGCCCCCCTATAGGTCGTCTCGATGCCGTTTCTCTGCGATAGGTAGAAAATGTTTCTACGTCTAACTTGTTTTTGCAGAGAATACTTTGAGATGGTATGGCCTTATTGTATGTATGAGATGTATGAGATGCATGTAATGCATGTAATATTTTTTCATATGTGCAATCCCTGTAATATTCTTTCTTACATGCAATGCTTGTAATATTCTTTCACGACCTGCGAGTCGATGTAATCTTCAATTAGAGCTTCTATAGTAGTAGCTTAGTTTGAAGAAATCAAGCATCATGCACATTGGAAGATGGTGCCAAAGATGGAGATCCTCAGCGCCGACATGGAGATGGAGATCACCATGTGAAGGGGGCCATACTATTTCATAATATGCTATTATACCTGCTTTCATATATGTGATATGTTTGTTTGATAGGATAGCATCCCTCACAAAATTAAGTAGCAATGATGCCCTTCCAAATGTTGCACCCGTCACCGTTATGCTCGTCAATGGTGGGTCCGCCAAAGCAGAGTGCCATTCTCTATCATAACACGAGGGGTATATGTCGACATATACGGTAGGAGCATTTGGTTTACTTAACAAGGCTATCAAAACAGTTTTGGGCCTTGGGGCATAGGTTGGTGCCGGGGCATGGAGATGCCACACCAACAACAAGAGTCACATAGAGATGTGATTAGCAAGGTGTTGCTTATCGATGTTACTAATTTTCTAGCGGTGATGCCAAAGCTCACTTGAAAATTAATTAACATGTGGATCTTGACCCAATACGTAACCTAGAGGGAAGGTGTAAAATACGTAACGGGAGTCTTATGTTAAATTGTTTAACAAAAGACATAGCATAAACATTGTGCTAAACTTTGCTTTTCTCGTTGTAGAATAAATGGCGGCTAATACTACACCCAGTACCTTTAATTTGCGATCTATTCTCAAAAAAAAAAATTAAACGGAACAAACTTTATGGATTGGTATCACAACTTGAGAAATGTTCTCAAGCAAGAGCGTAAGGAGTACGTTCTTGAAGTACTCTATCCCGAGGATTTGCCTAATAATGCCACCGCAACGCACGGAGAGCTTATGAGAAGCACACTAATAATACCCTAGATATAAGCTGTCTCATGCTAGCTACAATGTCCCCTGAGCTTCAGAAGCAATATGAGAGCAGCAATACACTATTATTCGGGACTGCGTGGCATGTTTGAGAACCAAGCTCGGGCGAGAGGTTCAATACCTCGAAGTCCTTGTTTGCGTGCGAGCTTGTTGAGGGAATCCCATCAGTCCGCATATGATAAAAATGATTGGCTACATTGAGAGTCCGGAAAAACTAGGTTTTCCCTTAGCCAAGAGTTGGCTACTGATGTGATTCTCCAGTCGCTCCCTCCAAGCTTCGAGCCATTCATATTAAATTATCACATAAACAATATGGATAGAACCTTGGCTGAATTGCATGGGATGCTAAAGACAGTGAGGAGAGTATCCAGAAAAATGGTTATCATGTGATGATGATGCGAAGGCTAAGCGCAAAGCACTGTCAAGAAACTTTGCACCAAGAGGAAGTTAACTCCCGATGAGATCGCGAGTGCCTCTAATGCAAAGAAGGGCAAGAAGGGTCGGCGACATCGATGTCGTTTGCTTCTATTGCAAGGAGACAGCCACTGGAAAAGGAACCGCAAGAAGTACATGGAGGATCTCAAAAAGAAGCAAAGTACGACTTCGCCGGTATTAATGTTATAGACATTAATCTTGCTACTTCACCTACTCGACTCTTGGGTATGTGATACCGGATCAGTAGCTCATATTTGCAAGTCGTTGCGGGGAATGAGAAGAAGTAGAGGATTGAGAAGGGGCGAGGTGAACCTGCGCGTCGGCAATGGAGCAAGCGTTGCTACGATTCTTGTCGACACGAGTACCACTTCATCTACCTTCGGATTAGTTTTGAAATTGAATAATTGTTATTGTATTCCAACACTATGTCAAAACGTTATTTTCGCTTCATGTTTGCAAGCGGAAGGATATAATTTTAGATCAATGGACAATGGTTGTTTAATATATCTCAAAGATATGTTCTATTTTCATGCTCCATTGGTGAATGGATTATACGTTTTGAATCTTGAAGCGTCTCCCATCTATAACATTAATACGGAAAGGCAACTCTCTAATGATACAAACCCCACGTTTATCCGGCATTGTCGCTTAGGCCATATAAATAAGAAACGCATGGAGAAGCTCCATAAGGATGGATTGCTTCACTCTTTTGATTTTGAATCATTTGAGACATGTGAGTCTTGTTTACTTGGTAAGATGACAAAGGCACCTTTTACGGGACACGGTGAGAGAGCAAGTGCCTTGTTGGCACTCGTACATACCGATGTATGTGGACCAATGAGCTCAACGGCCGAGGTGGTTATCGGTACTTCATTACCTTTTACGACGACTTTAGTAGATATGGTTATATCTACTTAATGAGGCATAAGTCCGAATCCTTTGGAAAGTTCAAAGAATTCCATAATGAAGTAGAATCATTTAGGGAAACAATCAAGTTTCTACGATCGGATCGTGGAGGGAATACTTGAGCCAAGAGTTTGGTAATCATCGAAAGATTGTGGAATTGTTCCACTGATTGACTCCGCCGGGAACTCCACAATGGAACGGAGTGTCCGAACGGAGAAATCGCACCTTGTTGGACATGGTGCGATCGATGATGAGCCAAAGTGATCTTTCGCTATCCTTCGGGATATGCTCTTGAAACAAGCTTGCGCTCACACTAAATAGAGTTCCATCTAAGTCGGTTGAAAAGACACCATATCGAGATATGGACAGGGCAACCCCCTAGTTTGTCTTTTCTCAAAATTTGGGAATGTGAGGCTTATGTAAAACGTTTACAATCGACAAGCTCACACCCAAATCGACAAGTGCTTCTTTGTGGGATATCCTAAGAAAACCAAGGGATATTACTTTTATAATCGGGAACAAGGCAAAGTGTTTGTCGCCCGACACGGTGTCTTCTTGGAGAAAGAGTTTCTTTCAAGAAGGGTTAGTGGGAGTAGGGTGCATCTTGAAGAAGTTCAAGAAACACATGAAAATGTTTCAACGATCACGGAACCACAACGAGGAGCAAAGTGTTGCGCCACCGGTTGTAGATACACCACCCACGGAGTCGAAAGATCACGTCGTGCGCCACAGTACACAGTGCGGAACTACGTGATATATTGTTGTTGGACACGATGAGCCTAAGACCTATGAGGAAGCGATGGTGGGACCCGATTCCAACAAGTGGCTTGGAGCCATGAAATCCGAAATAGAATTCATGTACGACAATCAAGTTTGGAACTTGGTTGATCCACCGATGGTGTCAAAACCATTGAGTGTAAATGGGTTTTTAAGAAAAGGCCGATATGGATGGAAATGTTCACATCTATAAGGCGTGATTGGTGGCGAAAGGTTTTAAACAGATTCAAGGAGTTGATTATGATGAAACCTTCTCGCCCATCGCAATGCTTAAATCTATTCGGATTATCCTAGCGATTGCTGCATATTTCGATTATGAGATATGGCGATGGATGTCAAAACGGCTTTCCTAAATGGAAAGATATGCAAGCTACGAAATCCATTTATGGATTGAAGCAAGCATCTTGGAGTTGGAATATTCGTTTTGATGAAGTAATCAAAGGGTTTGGTTTCATCAAAATCAAAGAGGAGGCTGTGTTTACAAAAGGTCGGTGGGAGCGCAATTGTATTTCTAATCTTATATGTGGACGACATATTGTTGATTGGAAATGATATCCCTATCTTGGAATTCGTCAAGTCTTCATTGAAAAATAGTTTTTCCATGAAAGACTTAGGGAGGCAACATACATATTAGCATTTGGATCTATAGAGATAGATCCAAGAGGCTAATTGGCAAGGTGTTGAAAAGGTTCAACATGCATGATTCCAAGAAAGGTTTCTTGCCCATGTCACATGGCATTAATCTTAGCAAGAATCGGTGTCCTCGGACACATGATGAGCGGAATAAGATGGGTATGGTTCCATATGTTTCGGCAATTGGATCCATCATGTATGCCATGCTTTGTACACTCCCGATGTCTCGTACGCTTTGAGTGCTACGAGCAGATAGCGATCGATCCAGTGAAGGTCACCTGGACTCGCCGTAAAGAATATTCTTAAGTACTTGAGAAGAACTAAGGATATGTTCCTAGTCTATGGAGGTGAAGAAGAGCTCGTTGTAAGTGGTTACACCGATGCTAGCTTCCAAACGGACAAGGATGCGATCGGGTTCGTGTTCGCCTAAACGGAGGCGCACTCACCGGAAGCGTTCCAAGCGGATACCGTTGCTCATTCTACAACGGAGGCCGAGTATATTGCGCTTCGGAAGCCGCAAAGGAGGCGTTTGGATCAAGAAATTCGTTTCGAGCTTGGTGTGATGACCGGTGCGACGGTCCAATGTCTCTCTATTGTGATAATAGTGGAGCCATTGCGCAAGCCAAGGAGCCGAGGTCACATCGAAGTCCAAACACATACTTCGACGATATCATCTCCTCCACGAGATAGTGGACAGAGGTGATGTCAAGATATGCAAAGTGCACATGGATCTCAACATAGCCGATCCGCGACAAAATCTCTCCCTCGCCGAAGCATGAGGGGCACACAAGAGCAATGGGTATTAGATACTTACATTATTGACTCTAGTGCAAGTGGGAGATTGTTAGTGATATGCCCTAGAGGCAACATGGAGATGTTGGATATCACGTCAATGTTTATATATTTATGAATAAAGTGTTATTCGAGTTCCATGAAATAGACATCTTGTATTGATCAATAAGTACGTGAATTATTTATGAGACTCTATATGTATGAATCTATTTCTAAATGATCCCGATCATATATCATATTATTGGAACTAATATGATTCTAAGATCGACATGTTTATTGATTGATGATCATGTCTCATAGATCATGGGTATGGAGATACCAAATCAATAAACATGGACATATGTGTTAGAGAACACATTGTTGGATAGACCCATCGTGAGACACTACGGGAATTAATGTGTCATTAGTTGGTCTCGGTAGTGTTGGTATAAAGTTCTTAGACACGAGATCACCATGGATTCCGGCATGTGTAGTAGCCTACTTTGGGACTACCAAATGCTATTAAATCGGGTAGTTATAAAGGTAGTTTTCAGGTTTGCTATGAAACATGGAGTGGGATGTGAGTGATCAAGATAGAATTTGCCCCTCCTTTGGAGAGATATCTCTGGGCCCTCGAGGTAATGGATTATCGAAATGCATGGCCATGCTAAGTTGATTGAGGAGTCAATCAACGAGATAATGCAATACGGTTCGAGTGAATGGTTAAGCTATTGAAGGGATGGCACACATCTTGCCTATAGCTTAATTGGTATCGTGAGGCAAAGGGATTTGTGTACACATTACGGAGTTCGAGCCGATATTATATTCTTGTATACTATGGTGTCAATATGTCGCTAGGCGCCGTGCTGATGAGTCGGCTGAGTTGGACTCGAGCCGACGGTCGGCTAAGTTAGACTATAGCCGAAACCGAGTATACCCGAACCTCTGTGGTCGCACGCTTAAGGGGATAAGAACGGGCATTCGAGTTGGACTCGGGATACGGCTCGATCGGATAGGGATCCGATCGGATAGAGTCCTATGGTCTTACAACGTATGGGCGGCCGACACTATGAGATTCGGATAGGATCCGATTTAAAATAGAGTCCTGATCGGCCACTAGTCCCAGTCGGCCAACTCTATATAAAGGGGCGAGGGGTGGAGAGTTGTTGTATCGCATTGAACCGAATCCACAACAGAAGTCGCCGAGATCAATCTCCACGGAAATCCTCCCCACTTTCGAGCCAAACCCTAGCCTTGCATCGCGTGCTAGCACACGGGTGTTCGGCGTTCTGTCCCTGGACGTGTGGATACCGGTAGAGGCGCTGCTACGTTGCGCGCTGTTCATCGGCTGTGGTACTTCGAAGCAAGGCGGCTGCGGTAGATCGGCTGCGGTCGAGCGCATCGGAGCGAGACGCGAGAACGCGGTCAGACGACCCTTACTTGCAATTGTTCCTAGTTTGCGCGGTAGAAAAGTTTTTGTTTCCGGCTAGCGTAGCTTCCGCGTAACCCTTCACCTCCTAGGTGTATACGAAAAATCAAAAGATACACTTGAGGCACGTAACGATCTGAAACATATGGCTCAACGCGACGGCCTTCACCCGCAACCAAAGGAGAAAGGAGCCCAATACCTAAGTCCAGCCAGCTACACTCTGAGCAAGGCAGAGAAGGAAATAATGTTTGAATGCCTGGAGAGCACCAAGGTACCGTCTGGATACTCCTCGAATATAAAGGGAATAATAAGCAGGAAGGATAAGAAGTTCACAAATCTAAAGTCCCATGACTGCCACGTGCTGATGACACAGCTGCTTCCCGTTATAATTCGGGGTATCCTTCCCGATAATGTCCGGGCAACAATAACAAAGCTATGTGCTTTCCTGAACACGATTTCACAGAAGATCATTGATCCAGACAGACTAGAAGACTTTCAAAATGATGTGGTCCAATGTCTTGTCAGCTTTGAGATGATATTTCCACCTTTCTTCTTCAATATCATGACGCATCTCCTATGCCACCTTGTCAAAGAGATCCGTATCCTCGGTTCGGTATTCCTACACAACATGTTCCCTTTCGAGAGGTATATGGGCGTTCTAAAGAAGTACGTCCGTAACCGTTCTCGTCCGGAGGCCAACATCGCTAAGGGATATGGAACAGAGGAGGTGATTGAGTTTTGCGTCGACTTTATTGAAGACCTTCGTCCCATCGGGGTGCATGAATCAAGCCATGAAGGTAGACTATGGGGGAAGGGAACTCTTGGAAGAAAAGCAATAATGAACATACACAATGACTTGTACAAGATAGCACATTGGATCGTGTTGTAACAATCTTCCTTGGTGGCTCCTTACATCGAGGAGCACTTCAAGATTGTTCGCTCGGAAAACATCGGTAAGACGGATGCCTGGATTACACGCCATCACATCGATGCATTCCCTGCTTGGCTACGACAACGTCTCATGGGCAACGCGAGCATTGACCAACAACTAGCCTTATTGGCGAGGGGGCCATCTTGCTCGATTACCACATTCCAGGCATATGAAATCAATGGGTACACATTTTACACACGGGCCCAAGACTTAAAGAGCACGAATCAGAACAACGCTGTCCGCATCGATGCCGTGGGATACGACGGTACGGCTAGCACATATTACAGCAACATCGATGACATGTGGGAGCTGGACTATGGACCTCTGAAGGTCCCTCTGTTTCGGTGCCAGTGAGTTAGGGTCAGTGGTGGAGGCGTAACCATTGATGCAAGTGAGATGACAACGGTCGACCTGAGCAAGGGTGGATACTCAGACGAACCCTTCGTCCTTGCCAATGATGTACGGCAAGTTTTCTATGTCCAGGACATGTCTAGCAAAGCAAAGAAGGACAAAGGGTCCGACGAGCCAAAGCGTCACGCGGTTCTCCCAGGCAAAAGAAAAATCGTGGGAGTTGAGGATAGAACTGACGATGATTACAATCAGTTTGACGGGCAACCTCCGTTCGTGGTGATGGTTGACCCGAGCATCCTCCTATCAAATGAGAACATCCCTTACTCACGCAACGATTATATCGAAGGAACAATTGTGCGGAGAAAGTATGTGAGGACAAACGCCACTTAGCTAAATTTATGTATGGACGATGTAAATTAAATTAAATTATTGAATATTATTGTTATCATTTGAATTTATTGTAAATTATTGTAAATTTGTCATACTTAAATTATTGTATATTATTATTTAAATTTAAAATAGTTTTGAATATGATTATTATAATTTAAAATATATTATAGTAGCGCCTTGTTAAAATATTTAATCTCGGTTTTAAACACAAACCGAGACTAGCAGAAGCGACGGCGGTCCGTCGCAGACCGGCGGCACCGGTGGCGGTGGGAGCAAGGACTACGGCGGCGGATAAGTCCGCCGTCACGCGCCACCGGCGGCTCCTATGGCGCCGCCGAGGCATTGAGACGGGAAAGGCAAGCCATCGATCGCAAGCATAAATAAAAATGAAATTTGGGCGATTTGCTGAGGCATTGAGTCGGGAGAAACCATTTTCAAATTTTAATTATATGTTATTATATAATTTTAATACTCCATAATACAAATGTTAATTACATGTTTTTATTTAAATTTATAATATTTTTCAAATAGTATATATGTTAATTATATATTATTATTTAAATTTAAAATAGTTTTGAATATGATAAATATTAATTATATGTTTTTATTTAAATTTATAATATTTTTCAAATAGTATATATGTTAATTATATATTATTATTTAAATTTAAAATAGTTTTGAATATGATAAATGTTAATTATATGTTTTTATTTAAATTTATAATATTTTTCAAATAGGCAATATGTTAGTTATATATTATTTTTTAAATTTAATATAGTTTTGAATATGACAATTGTTCATTATATGTTATTATTTAAATTTATAATATTTTTCAAATAGGCCATATGTTAATTATATATTATTATATAAATTTAAAATAGTTTTGAATATGATGATTATAATTTAAAAGCGTTGAAATATTTAATCCCGGTTTTTAACACAAATCGTGACTAAAGATGAATTTGGATAGGCGGGAAAAATCTTTAGTCCCGATTGATGGCTTAAACCAGACTAAAGATGCCTACCTACGGGCCACGTGGTCGCCCGCCATCTTTAGTCCCGGTTGGTGGCTATAACCGGGACTAAAGATCCTATCTTTTCCCGTTGAAGCTACGAACCGGGACTAAAGTATCTTTTGTCCCGGTTGTTGGCTTCAACCGACAAAAGATACCGTAAATATAAATAGCGGGGCCTCGAGGGGATCCGAACACTTAGCCGTTTTCTTCGCAACGCCTCTTCATCGTCTTCGTCTTCATCGCCGATCAAGCCCTAGGACGCTACCGCCGCCGCGCCGCCATCTTCATTGCCGTCTTCGTCGCTGCGGGCCGGAAGCCGGAAGCCGCCCCACGCCGTCGCGCCGGGTCGCCGCAGGTTAGCCGTCGTCGCCGCGCCTCTTTTCGCCCTTATGTGTGATGATATATGTTAGGGTTTTGGGTTTTGGGGTTTTCGGACCGGGAGGCATCGCCGCCGTCGTCGTCGCTGCATGCACGCCGCCGCACGCCGCACGCCCTTGCACTCCCCCACACGCCGCCCGCCCCACACGCCGCCGCCGGTGTGCCTCCTAGGCTCGCCACCGCCGCCCCCCCCCCCCCGCCCCGCCGCCGTTGCCTCCCGGCCGGCCGCCGCGTCCCTCTCTCTCGCCTCCCTCTCGTTAGTCAAATTAGAATTGTGTAGAATTTTGCAAATTTTTTACTAATATGCATATGTCAAATGGACTTTAGAATTTGTATGTATATATGTGTACTAGATATATGTGTATTTTAGAATTTTGTTTGTATATATGTTTAAATGGACTTTATGGACTTGTGAATTTTGTATGTGTAAATGGACTTTATATATGTGAATTTTGTGAATTTTGTATGTTTACATATGTGTATTTAAATTGAATACATGAATATATTTAAATTCGAATTGTCAATGTGACTTGTGAATTTTGTATTTTCGAACGAACGAGAACGATAAAACGAACGAACGGACGTGGACGAACGGACGGACGAATGAACGAACGAACGAGTTTCGTTTGGTCGTTTGGTCAGTTGGTCGTTCGTTCGTTTGTTCGTTCGGTCGTTACAACGTACATACGATAGAACGAATGGACGAACGAACGAACGTCATCCTCCTCTCTTTCTCTCCTCTCCTCTTATCTTCCTCTCCTCTAGACGATAGAACGAATGGATGAACGAACGGACGTGAACGAATAATAGAACGGACATGAACGATAGAACGAACGAACGTGAACAATAGAACGAACGAACGATCGGTCGGTCGGTCGGTCGTTCGTTCGTTCGTTCGGTCATTCGGTCATTCGGTCATGCAGTCGGTCGTTCGGTCGGTCGTTCGTTCGGTCGTTCGGTCGGTCGTTCGTTCGGTCATTCGTTCGGTCGTTCGGTCGTTCGGTCGTTTGGTCGTTCGTTCGTTCGTTCGGTCGGTCGTTACAACATACATAGGCATGCAACGTTCTCTCTTTCCCTCCTTGCGTCTCCACTTCCTCTCCTCTCCACCTTACCTTCCTCACATCATCCTCCTCTCTTTGTCTCCTCTCCTCCAGACGATCGTACCCACGGACATGAACGAACGATAGAACGAACGGACGTGAACGAACGAACGATAGTTTCGTTCATTCGGTCGCTTTAGGATTAGGGTTAGGGTTTAGGATTTGGGGTTTAGGATTAATGTTAGGGTTTAGGGCCGGATTTCATCTATTTTTCCATCTTCTTTCTTTTATCTATTTCTTTTTTACGTAGACATACATGATTTTACTGAATAATTGATACATGTATTAATCGAATAAATTTTTCTTTGTCAGAATTCTTTGATTAAGTCCTCAACCCACAACAATCAAATGGCGGATCGTGACGAGGAACAGTTTCTCCTTGACGAGATCGCACGCGGTAGCACAGAGTTTTACTCTGAGGAGGGGACCGAGGATCCAGGCCAATACCTCAACAAGGAGGGGAACAAGGGGGGATGAGGAGGGGAACATGGAAGTGAATGAGGGATCCGCCTCCGTTGGACAGAAGAGGCCACGCGGGCAACGTGGTGTCGCCAAGCGCATCGAGGGTCAACACGTCATAACAGAAGTAGCACTGGACGGTCGACCAAGTGCCCTAGCAGACGCCGCAAGGAAGTTTGTGGCACACAGCGGATGGGTGGTGAGGGATCACGTGCCCATAAGCATTGCGAACTAGAGGTGATCAAGCAAAGAAGGAGATGAGCAGAGCTATCTCCCGGACACAGAGAAAGAAATGTAGTGGACCACCATGCTGCAAACGTTCACCATCTCAGACTCACAACAAGCAAGGGTCAAGGAATGGACGTTAAAGAAGATGGTAGAGCTCTTCGGGAACTATAAGAAAGAGTTACACAAGAAATACATCCTGAAGGGCGAGAACCCAGACTTTGACAAGTTTCCAAAGCTCAGAGATCATTGGGAGGCCTTTGTTGAACACAAGACTTGGGAAAGAAGCGTGAGCGATCATTGAAAAGAAGCAGCCAAGAAAAAATATCATCACAGGTTTGGGTCAGGCGGCTATCAGAAAGCAATACAGAAATGGGAGAAAATGGAAGCTGACCTTGAAGCGCGAGATATCATTTTAGGCACAGCCAACTGGCCGGAACGTTCAAAGCATTGGTTCTATGCTCACGACGGCTCACTTAATCCCGTATATGGCGCAGTTATCTTCGACGAAGAAATCCAAGAAGCCGGCCGAAGATTAGAGGAGGCGGTGGAGGCCACTTTGTCGGGCTCGTTCAGGCCCGATAGAGAGAAGGACGAGCTAACACTCGCCCTTCAAAACCCAGAGCATCCAGGACGTACGCGAGGAAAAGGCATCGTTCCCTGGAAATATGGGTTTCAAGCTAACATCGAGATGTACAGGAGCCGCATGAGGACCAAGCGAGAGCACGATGCGAGGTTCGCTGAAATGGAGATGCGGATCTCACAGATTGATCGAATTGTGGATGAAAGGCTGAACCAGAGGTTGGCAGAGGAGAGGAGCCATTGGGTTAGCCAGTAGCCAGATCCAGCAACAACCACCCAACTGTAGCAGCAGCGCAGCAGCTGCGCTTCTACTGGAAATGAAGGCGAGTTGGCCCCACAAGCTGAACCGTTTCTGCCATGCCCCGTTGATGACATCACGCAGCGGACACTATGTGAGCTGCAGATTCTGCTAAAGAACATAACAATAAAGGTATGTTCATACTTTTATGTTGTATATTTTCTTGAATAACTTGACAATCAACGTTCATTACTAACTAATAAGAAATCTTCTCGAATAGGTTGCGTGGCCATTCCAGTAGACCGAGACGGCACCTACCATTGCCGGCCCGTTCCACCTGCGTACTCGAAAGTGGAAATTGAACAGGTGGAACGCGGCTATGAAGATCTCGAGCTGGATATGCTCGGAGGAGACGGGGAGACGACGCTAGGAGAAACAGCTCACCGAATATTTCTTTGGAGGAAGCCCTTCATAATATTCCTCGGACGAACAGCATCTCCTATCGTTCCACCGTCGTCGCCTCCACGTGAGCCCTCTCCTCCGCCTCCTTCGCCTCCTTCGCCTCCTCCGCCTCCTGCGTCGCCTCCATGAGCACCGACTCCTAAACGATCGTTTCCAACTTCACCGCCTTCTCACCCTCCTCTGTCGCCACAACGAGCACCGACTCCTAAATGGTCATCATCAAAGAGCGCACCGTCAATATCAAGCGGTCTCCCAAGAAGAAAGATTCAAAGAATTAAGAAGACTCCGCCACCCGCACAGAAGCTTTCATACGAGAAGACTGATGAGGAGCTTGAAGAAGCCGTCCAAGCTGAAGTCAGGGCCCACTTCAGAAAGAAGTCTCCTGAGAAGCCTCCTGAAATCCCGCAGGAGACCAAGTACTTCTTCAAGAAGACGTACCTAACGCCACAGCCTGAGCCGCAACCTCAATCGTAGTCTGACTACGACAGGACTATTCGGAAGGTTGCTGGCAAGGCGAAGAGAACGGGCAAAGATGTAACCCAGCTCGGCATGCAGCCTCAGAAACCTTTGGAGTTCAGCACAGTTCCAAATGTTAGATCAGAGTTAAGACAATTTATGGAATCTGCTGGAATTTCAATGGATCAATTACACGGCCGTGCTCCCCTGGCGAAGGCTCAGCTGAAATACAAGTTCAAACTTAGAAAGCCTCTTGTAAAGCCGGATGAAGTGAAAAAGCTACCTACACAGATGTACCGCTTCCACAAGTGGTACATGCAAGAATTCAGCAAGGGTGGAGAGATGGTAACGAGCAGATATTCACTGCACTATTTCTAGATGGAGGTGACCACTTCTATATCTGATTCAAAGACATATTCGACCTGTACCAGCTTGATGCCCTCGACGTCTCACTTCTAGCCACGCAGGTTCTGTAAGTATCGTTCTGATATTTCATTTCTTACCTCCTTGTATTTAGCTGATTAAAATTCTTTTTAACCGTTGTAGAATGGCGATCCAATACTGCAACAAGCACGACTGTACCAAACATGGATTCATGGATCCACGCAAAATCAATGGCGTATTGGTTGATCAATTTTCTAATCCAATAGTGGACAATATATACAATGCGCTGGTGCAGAACTCTTTCGGTCGTTTATCCTTCTGCCCTACAACACTGCGTAAGTTTTGTCTTCCTTTCGTATTGATTTTAATCCCGTGCATATATAAATTTTCATATGTGTCATCTAAACCAATTTGCAGATTCTACTGGGTTCTGTTAGTAATTGACATGGATCACTCACGGATCAATGTCTTTGACTCAATGGATAAACCAGAGTCCACGTACTCAAAGATATTTGAACTGTTTAACAGGTAATGCCATATATCTTACTTGCTATTGCATATATGCGGTTCTCGGATAATTACTAGCTAACTTTCAACTGCACGTAGGGCATGGGAACGGCTTCAGGTGAATATTCGCGGAAATTGGAAAGATAAGCTCTCCGTGAGCATGAACTTTTCAGTGAGTAACATGCTTCAAAGTTGTTTTAAATCATTACTTTGTTCTAAAATATGAAATGTATATTAAATTTGTCGTCGTTTCTCCTTTAGTGTGCGAAACAGTCGCAGGGCATCAACTTATGCGGATACTACGTCTGCGACTACATTCACCACTTTCTGACCGATGTCACAACTATCGATGATATAGATGTACGTATAACAGTCATTCATACATTATGTCTTGATTTCTTATTCACTTCATATATTTATTTCTCGTTTATTTGAATTAATGACAGCTTATGCGAGTAAGAGACAACCTCCCCCACGAGACTTTCATACAAGCTGCTCAGGAAGAATTGATGGGATTTATAAACGAGCGATCACCGATCCGCGGGAGAGTTCTACTTTCATTTAATTAACTTAACCACTGGATTCACAAAATAGACAATTTTTTATAACATACGAAATATATGTGAATATTGTACATATGTATACATATTTTGGTAATATATGTATATATTTCTTTTTTAAGTTTATTTATATGTGTGTAAATTATATATTTATACATATATATGCATGTTGCATATATATGTGTGTAAAATATGTATGCACAATATAATGTATGTGTGTAAAAGGCAGCAAGCTAGCATCTAGCAGGAAAAAAATAAAAAAATAAAAAAATCTTTAGTGCCGGTTGGTAATACCAACCGGGACTAAAGATGCATCTTTAGTCCCGATTATTTTAATCGGGACTAAAGAACATGATTTTAGTTCCAGATTCGTAGTCTCGGTTTGACAACCGAGACTACAGAGGGTTGTCAACCGAGATAATAATGAGGTTCTCCACCAGTGAGAGTATTAAAAAACACACTGTTAAGCAATTATTTGGTTGCTCGTGAGAGAAAGTAGCCAATCTTTTAAGCACTTCAGAACACAGCCTAAATCGACTTTATGAGCCGGTTTTGATGTCGATTATCTTCTTGTCAGGAGTTTTACTTTATTAAGGCAGTTGAGAACTTCATTCACACCGCAAAGCTTTGGATGGCTTGCAGTAGTAACCGAAAAAACGTCACCGATCTCATGAATATAAAACCGCACCATCACCACGTACAGACATACCCTTTAGTATACCAAGGTATGCGAAAATTTGGAATTAATTCCGTAGTGGCACTAGCAGCTTGGCAGAGGCGTGTGGTTCGGCAGACATGATTGAGAAAGTAGTGATATTTTGAGAGAAAATATAGTCAGTTTTAACCATAAGTGTCGATGATAAGAATGCAATGTTTGTCAAATTGTTAGCCGATGCATGGCAGCACATGAATCCATATGTTGCACCCAGCACCCTGTAGTAAACACTACAACAATATCTGAACGAGTATAATCTATAATTATCTATAAAGAATATAGTATTTCTATCTAAAATTTTCATCCGCCTGACTATTTTACAGAAAACCCCTTGAGTGTTTATAAAATTAACTCGCAGTTTCAATGTTGAAAAGAAAGGAAAGGCTTGGATAAAAAAACCTCATGCGTCCCTCCCGCCCGTCCCCATCCGCGCCGCGCTACGCCCCTCCCTCCCGTCGCTGCTCGGAGCTCCCACGCTGTGCCTGCGTCTCTCCCTCCCGTCTCCATCCGCGCCGCGTCTCGACTTCACCCGTTGCAACACACGGGTATAGTTGCTAGTAAGATAACATAAATGAATGTCACACCCTGTATTTATGTAAAGAAGAAAGAATAAAAATGACTATAAATTTATAGCCAACTACAAAATAAACTATAATAAATTATATGAGAGAGATAGATTAGGTGTTAATGATACAGCATATAACTAACTTATTATATAAGTGAACTATTATTAACTATTATAAATAATATTATATAAGTGAACTATTATTAAATTGTATTATTAAATTTACTGTATGTAATTTTTTAAGTCGGTACTTAGCTATATTATTAAACTTTACTCTTACTGCTTCTGCTTTATCATAGAAGTAGGCAAAAAAATACACGTTCTCGAATCATCTCTCTATTATATTTATATATATATATAAAGAGTTGGGATACTATGTGGCACGTCGCACAACCTCATCCCGGGTGACATAGTCGAATCTATAATTTGAAAACTCAAATTAAAAATCCGAACCATTCAAATTGTTCTACATATTAATATCGCCTTGTATAACAAATTTTACATTTTTTAAAATTTTTTACTATTTTATTGGATAGGTCAAAGATGCAATAAAATAGATACTCCAGGAATCGTTGGATTAATGCATCTTTTACCTATCCGATAAAATAGTAAAAAATAGCGATATTAATATGTAGAATAATTTGAACGGTTCGAATTTTCAATTCGAGTTTTCAAATTAGAGATTCGGCCATGGCACACGAGATGGGGCTCTACGACGCGTCACATAGTAGCCCAACTATATATCTATAACTATGTATAAAGCAAGTAGTGTTTCACCCAACATTTTCGTTCGTCTCACTATTTTGTAGAAAAATCTTGAGTGTTTATAAAATTAACCCGCAGTCCCAATACTGAAAAGAAAGGGAGGGCTTGAATGAAAAAAAGACCTCCTACGCCCCTCCTGCCTGTCCCCATCCGCGCCTGTGCATGCGCCCCTCCCTCCCGTCGCTGCTCGGAGCTCCCGCGTTGTGCCTGCGTCCTTCCCTCCCGTCCCCATCCGACTTCACCCGTTGCAACGCACGGGCATTGTTGATAGTGTGTGTATATATATAGTTGGGCTACTGTATGGCGCGCCGCAAAGCCTCATCCTATGTGACATGGCCAAATCTCTAATTTGAAAACTCAAATTAAAAATCCGAACCGTTTAAATTGTTCTACATATTAATATCGCCTTGTAGACCAAATTTTATATTTTTTGAAATTTCTTACTATTTTATCTGATAGGTCAAAAATGCATTAATCCAATAATTTTTAGAGTATCTATTTTATTGCATCTTTGACCTTTCCGATAAAATAGTGAAAATTTTAAAAAAATATAAAATTTTAGTCTACAAGGAGATATTAACATGTAAAACAATTTGAACGGTTCGGATTTTCAATTTGAGTTTCAAATTAAAGATTTGGTCATATCATACGAGATGGGGCTATGCGACGCGCCACACAGTAGCCCAACCATATATATATATATATATGTATATATATATGTATATGTATATGTATATATATATATATATGTATATGTATATGTATATATATATATATGTATATGTATATGTATATATATATATGTATATATATATATGTATATATATATATGTATATGTATATGTATATATATATGTATATATATAGACCCCTAATAGCATGCAAAAAATTTTAAGTGACAGATGTCAACAAATATGCAATCAGCAGTACAACTTTAAGACAGATGTCAATGAAGATGCAATCAGCGGTGCTACATGGTGGACATGGCACTATGTGACAAAAAGAGAGTTGGCTGCAATAAAAAGCGAGTTGGCTGCAATCGACAAACAAACAAAGAGAAAAGTCCAAGAAATAAAAATATCATTCAAGCCTAGACAAACAAGGTTTGATTGTGCAAAGTACTAGGTTGATTGTACGAAGTACTAGGCACCACATAGTAGAATTGCTCCATGCAGTTTTGCCTATATGTGGCTGTATGTCTATCTGTACACTAAATAAAGCGGTGGAGGACTCCTCAGCGCAGCTATAAAAGGACATTGCCTCTGCATACTAGGAGACACAGCAGGAAGCACTCTAGCAGGAGTTCCCAAAGCCCTCTCCCACTCTTTTAGTACTACTAGCAAAAACCACCTGTAATATAGCATCTGTAAATAAATCCGCCTCTGTTCTCGCTTGAAGGTAATACTTCAGCACTCTTTGTAAATCTCGGGGTTCCCAAAAGGGAAAACCATATGTAAACTTGTTCCAGTTTTATGAAGTAATTTCTTTATACACCTAAGAGTATTTGTTCAGCTGAATGTTTATGCAAGGGACCCTATAGGAGAAAACTCTACGGTAGTTCTCATCTTTAGCCTGCATCTTGCTTAGGCATTTGGAGAACCGTTGTCCGTAGAGAAGTGTTCCCTTCGGGTGGAACTGCCTGGGGAGACGATAAGCGTTCAGCTAGAACGAATATTCTAGGTGATATCAAGAGAAGTTGCTTCCAAAACGAGAATAATTTATGCATATGGTGAGTACCGAGTAGGATTTTACAAACACTTGTCTACAACAAACAATTGTCTACAACAAGTTGGCTGATCCCTTATGTCTCGCCAACCAGAACGATCCTGTAAAATTAACACAAACAATCAATCCATAAGTACGTGCAAATATAGATTAATTAAAATTATTCGTACGAGTGTTAAAGTATGAGTGCGTGTGTGTGTTTGAATATTTTTGGTATCAGAGCCTGGACAAAATTGAACGGTTAAAATATTTAGATTTAGAAGTAAACACCGGAAAGTTAATTAGTACTAAAGATAATATCAATATAAGGTGTCGGTTAAATCCCTCTGAATCACACAATTGGCATACGTCTCATAGCCAGCTCAATACACTAGTAGACCTTATATACAATTTCTATATAACTTGGGGAGAAAGACGGACGATTTAGAACAAAAATTTGAAAATTAAATAAAGTTCACCGAATCTAGTAGAACAATACTTGGTCATAAACAATAAAATTAACCTAACCCTACAATTTATTGACGAAATTAAGACCTTCTATTACAGAATCTCTCAAAACAACGATTATATTAAAGAAGAAATTTTTCTATCAAGTAAAAAGTTAGATCGTATTTCTAACAAAATAGTTGCAGGTGGATCAGAAGGGTTCATAACATCCGAAAAAGAATTAGGTACTATTAAAAGTTTGTTAGAGGAAGTAAAAACTTTGGTTCGTTCTTAAGGTATATGTCTAAATATAATCACGCCCTAAAAGAAACTAAAAAGTATTTGCAAGCAACTTGTTGGGTTTTCTAATTATGACTCACCTAAAGAAGATTCTAAAATACTAATCAGGCAAAATAATACAATTTTGCAGTTGTTAGTACAAATATTAGACAAGATTAATAGTGTGAAAGGAAACAAGGACATAATATTAGCTTCATCAGGAATTGTGTCATCAGCTAGAACTATAAATTCAGAAAAATGGATCTATTTAAAAGCTCCAGCAGAAGAGACAAATCCATCCAATTAGTACGACAAGATTCAAAGCCATTATCTTTGATGAATAAGATGAAGTGTAAGCAAGACGATATAGATAATTTAGAAGAAGTTATAGATGTCGACAGAGATCTTGAAAGATATCAGAAAGATACCTTAAGGAAAGTAAAACCACAACAAATATACCACATGGGTTTCTTTGACAATAGACATGGGCTATATAGAATATCAAGGGAGGTAGAATTAAGTGTTTTAACTCATCCAGTGGAATTAAGGATTGTAAGTAAGCAAATTGAGGATGGGCTGAAATATTCAGGTTATAAATACATACATCAAGGAATGTATATTATAGGAATTAAAGGGATGACACGAAACAAATTAGGAACAAAGGTTTTAATAACATTATTAGATAAAAGATGGGATAGTATAAATAAAGGAGCACTAGGTTTTATAGAAGGAGATATGAATGAAAATAGGTTAATAACTTATATTGCTCCCGATTTAATGATGCCCATAAAAGAATTCATAAATAAAATGAGTTTTGGGTTTCAAACAAAAGGATATGAAGATTTTATAGGAACAAATCTTTTAGTAAGCATAGAATTCCTAGGAAGATTAACTAATAATAGCAGTTCAAAATATAGGGTAAATGTAAATAATGTGATTGAAAGTATGCAATCAAAAGGTATCCAATTCATGAGACCTCTAAATATAAGCTCTGAAGAACGGGCAGGAAAAGAATGGAATATAAGTAATTAAGAATGGAATATAAGTAATTTAATAGAAAGTAAAGAATTAACGCAACCTAACGATTATATAAGCTACCAAAATCATGAAGGTAGTACCAGCATTAGATTTACAAATTACAAGTCGTCAGGAATAGATGATGCTGAATCAGTAATTTCAGAACCTGAATGTAGTAGGCGTCATAGTGTTTCTGAACTAATGGAAGGACCTGATCTAGATAAAGAAATCTTATATTATGAAGAAAAATTAAAGGGAATAGAACACGAATATAATAATAACATGACAGATAAATAGCCAATGATAAGAGAGGGGGAACTCCTTTTTATTAGAGAGTTAGCTAGGTTAAAAAGGATAAAAAAGGAAAAATTGGCACATAAAGGATCACCTAAAAACATTGTAATAAAGGAAGAGAATAAAATCAGGACATTACAAGCTGAAAGGGAAAGTGATATAGATATCAGCGAAGAACAACAATGGGATATAAATAATACATTTTTTTAGAAAGCTATGAAGAAGAAGAAGAAGAACTAGTTAATAAAGATTTGATATTGATGGTTCTGAACAATATTATGATTTTATTCAAACCTTAGATGAAGAAAGCTTGAATAATTTAGAGAATTCAATGGAAGCCATGGAAGTAGACATAGGAAAAGGAAAAAGAAGAAAATATGGAGAAAGCTCTGTTAAAAATGAAGGAGAAAATGAAAGACAACATAGGAAAACATATGACTTAGTGCATACGTTAGACAACGACAAAGTAGAAATATCTACAGACATGTCCGGGATCAAGAAAATTCACAATCAGTTAGCATATAACATTGAGACATATATAAATGGTACCAAATATGTTATAGATGAGATCACAATTAGAGACTTATCAGTAATCAATGATGATATGTTAATTGGATTAAGGTTTTTTCAGTTCTCTTTACAAGCTGCAATTATACATGAACAAGGAGTTACATTAATCCCAACTCAAGATAATATTCCATATATCTCAGAACTGGTAAAACAAGGACACACGCAACAACTTTCCAAGACCTCTAATCTTGAACCCGAAGATAGCCAGAAATGAAGAGATCAATGGGCTTCAGTGGTGTGGAATCATTCAGCTTTGGAACTGAAAATAGGCTCAGAATATTTCCACCCAACACATATAAATTCAAGCCAAAAGATCATATAGTAATAGATGAAGTTCAAGAATGTATTTTAGATAACTTTTGGTATCAATATAACAATAAAAGGGAACATAGAGGTTATGTGCTATCAATTTTGAATAGTTTGGCTGAAAAAGAATAAAAGGGAACTCTTTTTTTATTAGAGAGTTAGCTAGGTTAAAAAGGATAAAAAGGAAAAATTGGCACATAAAGGATCACCTAAAAACATAGTAATAAAGGAAGAGAATAAAATCAGGACATTACAAGCTGAAAGGGAAAGTGATATAGATATCAGCGAAGAACAACAATGGGATATAAATAATACATTTTTATTAGAAATCTATGAAGAAGAAGAAGAAGAAGAACTAGTTAATAAAGAAAAGTTTGATATTGATGGTTCTGAACAATATTATGATTTTATTCAAACCTTAGATGAAGAAAGCTTGAATAATTTAGAGAATTCAATGGAAGCCATGGAAGTAGACATAGGAAAAGGAAAAAGAAGAAAATATGGAGAAAGCTCCGTTAAAAATGAAGGAGAAAATAAAAGACAACATAGGACAGTCGAAAGTTGGCCACCTGACAAAGATGATAACTCATATGCATACATCCCAGGGCAATATAAATATATGGGAACTAAAAGAAGAGATTTTGAAAAATCAATGAAATTTCAAAACTACAAGGGAGACGGAGCGATATTAAATTTAGCTGCACATGACCCGATTGACTGGCCAAACATTATAAGCGTATGGAAAGGGTTGGTAGTGCAAAAATACATACAAAATCAGCATAATATAGGAAACAAAGTAGAAGTATGATAACATATTTAGAAATTTTTCTTGGTGAATCTATAAAGGTACTTTGGGAGCAATGGGTAGAAGCTTATTGTAATCAATATGAAGAATTGAAAAGGGCCGAAAATAATCCTAATAATTTTGTTAATGTAATATCCAATATAGTTATTACAGAAGATCCAGAATTAGGATATACAACTCTGCAAAATGAAAGGCTAAGGGAAATTGAGAAGATAACTCTGTCTAGCTGGAAAGGAATAAAAGAATTTTCTCAACATTTTCTATACAATGCTACTACGGCTAAGCAAGGATATAATAAAGGTGTAATAGAGAGGTATTTTAATAAATTACTGATCCTTTAGGATCAATAATATTTGAAGAATATAAAAAGGAAACTAATGGAGCAGTCGTTAATATCTCTCAAGCCATAACATTTGTTTTTAAACAATTAAAAAAGATTTGCACAAATATACAAGCCCAAAGGTCCATGAAACAGTCGGACTATAATTTTTGTAATATAAAGTGTGCCTTTTGTATATATTATCCAAGTCAAGACAATAGAGCCACTTGTAGTATATGCTTAAAACAAGCATGTACGGAATGCTTTAAAACAAAAAACTAAAGTTGGAGAAGAGAAATAGAATTAGAACCAGATGATATAATTTTATCTAGTAGAGTTAGGACTCTCAAAAATAGGATAAACAAATTAGAGGTAGAAATTGAAGAATTAAAAATTAAGTTAGACCGAATATCTAACACTAAGCAAGAAGATAAGGCCATAGGAAATATTGAATGCCAAGAGCAAAGCGTTATAGTAAAAAATAAAAATGGTAGCAAAATAATTCAATTAAAAGATTCTATAACAAGCTTTGGAAATAAGTATATAGTTAAGTTACCATTTAAAGAGATATCTGATATAAGGATATCCATAAAGCTAAAGTTAAAACAAAATATTACATACAAAGTTTTAGCATTAGTAGACACTGGGTGCACAAAAAATATTATTCATGATAAGTATTTTGTGAAATGCCCAGACTTAGTTCATACGTTAGATAATGACAAAGCAGAAATATCTACAGACATGTCCGGGATCAAGAAAATTCACAATCAGTTAGCATATAACATTGAGACATATATAAATGGTACCAAATATGTTATAGATGAGATCACAATTAAAGACTTATCAGTAATCAATGATGACATGATAATTGGGTTAAGGTTTTTTCAGTTCTCTTTACAAGCTGCAATTATACATGAACAAGGAGTTACATTAATCCCAACTCAAGATAATATTCCATATATCTCAGAAGTTCTAAAACAAGGACACACACAAAAATTTTCCAAAATCTCTAATCTTTAACCTAAAGATAGCGAGGTAAGTGAGCTTCCTGAAATAAACAAAAATCAAGATTTTAGTACAAATATAAAAGTATATTATGCAGAAAATACTAACATAGATTGTATAGGATTACAATCTTTCTCACCTAATTGGTATAGAGATATAAAGTCCAAAAAGGATATTGAAAGGGTTGTACAAAGGTTAGAAGACATTGAAATTATAGGAGAAATACCTATGAAACATTGGGATAAAAATTCTATTGTATGCAAATTAAACATAATAAACCCCAATATGTTATAAAAACTTGTCCTATAGAAGCTACACCAAAAGATATAGAAGAATTCAAATTGCATATTGAAGAATTATTAAAGTTAAAAGCCATAAGAGAAAGCAGAAGTCCTCATAGATCTACAGCGTTCATAGTAAGCAACCACGCTAAAATAGTTAAAGGAAAATCTAGAATGGTTATCAACTACAAAAGGCTTAATGATAATATTATAGATGATGCATATAATATACCAAACAAACAAGAATGAATTAATAGAATACAAGGTAGTAGATATTTTTCAAAATTCGATTTAAAAGCATGATTTTGGCAAGTAAAAATGGTAGAAGAATCTATTCCTTGGACTGCATCATATAAAGAGCATATAGCTCATCTTTATATGTTTGTTTCTGGCCTAACTCTTGTTCTTTTATATTTGTAGATGACATCCCTACTGGATTCATAGACGGTATTTCAACTGGATTTATTGGTTTCATTGGATTTTTCTTGTTCTGTATTCTTTTATGCTTTGTAATATATTCTTTTGCAGCTGGCTCAATGTAATAATTTAAACCTAAAATTTTTCTGGCTTGGCCCAATACATCTTCAATCTCGGTATATTTTTTCCAGGATATTCCTCCTGATAGAGCGGCTTCTTTCTTCTGGCATATTACTTCTTCAAATGATATGTATATTCCCGGAGCTTTCCCTTCATATACTACATAAATTGTCTTCGTTCTATTTCTTCGCATATTCAAGTAGGCATTAATTGATTTATCATATTAAAATATTCACCAAACTATTCAAAATTGATAGCACATAACCTCTATCTTCCCTTTTATTGTTATATTGATACCAAAAATTATCTAAAAGACATTCTTGAACTTCATCTATCACTATATGATCTTTTGGCTTGAATTTATATGTGTTGGGTGGAAATATTCTGAGTCTATTTTCAGTTCCAAAACTGAATGATTCCACACCACTGAAGCCCATTGATCTCTTCATTTCTGCAAAATAACAGAACGAAAAATAGATCAAGAATATTATTTTCTTTACCCTTTATATGTTCAAAAATTACTTTATATCCATTGCCAGTGATAATATCTTCGAATAGAACCCATCTTCTAGTTGAGCACTTTTTGCTATTAAATTGATCATGATATCTAACAATAGCTTCATAGTCTGTTCTCACTGTAAATTCTTTAAATCCTAAATACAACCTAAAAGCATTTATCGCATACACTATTGCCAAAATTTCTCTATCTGTATTATTTGCAGCTTTTAATTTATAACTCCCAGAGGCATATCTGCATATTTTTTCTTCTGATTTTGCAGAGTATTTATTGGGTTTTTGCTTTAGTATATTTCCCCATCCTAACATAGATGTGTTTGTTTCAATGATGAAATAATTATTATCCAAAGGCAATTCTAGAGGTTTTAAATTTTTTACTTTTTCTTTTATGCTTCTTACTAATTTTATATCTTCAGAATTAAAATATTTTTGACCATTTTTTCTTAGTTTAGCATATAAAAGTCCAGCAAGCTTTGCTAGATTATCTATATAGTTTCTAGCATAATTTACTATTCCTAAAAATTGTTGCAAAATCTTTTTATCCTTCATGTTATTAGGAAAATTTAGTATTTTCTTTGCTATGTGGTCTTGTAAATATATTTTCCCATCTCCTATTTTATGACCTAAGAAATTAACCTTTTCTTTGCATATTTCCATTTTTTTGGATAAAATTAAACCATTTTGTTCAACTTTCCTGAAGAACAGTTCAAGATGAGCTATATGCTCTTTATATGTTTTTGAAAATATTAATAAATCATCAGTATATACTAGGATGAACTCTTGATTTTCATTAAATATATTTTGCATTTTTCTCGGAATAGTGCAGGTGCATTTTTAATCCTAGTGGCATAACTAACCATTCAAAATGTCCTTGGGGACATGTGAATGCAGTCCAAGGAATAGATTCTTCTGTCATTTTTACTTGCCAAAATCATGCTTTTAAATCGAATTTTGAAAAATATCTACTACCTTGTATTCTATTAATCCATTCTTGTTTGTTTGGTATATTATATGCATCATCTATAGTACTATCATTAAGACTTTTGTAGTTGATAACCATTCTAGATTTTCCTCTAACTATTTCAGCGTAGTTGCTTACTATGAACGCTGTAGATCTATGAGGACTTCTGCTTTTTCTTATGGCTTTTAACTTTAATAATTCTTCAATATACAATTTGAATTCTTCTATATCTTTTGGTGTAGCTTCTACAGGATAAGTTTTTATAATATAATTGGGGTTTATTATGTTTAATTTGCATACAATAGAATTTTTATCCCAATGTTTCATAGGTATTTCTCCTATAATTTGAATGTCTTCTAACCTTTGTACAACCCTTTCAATATCCTTTTTGGACTTTATATCTCTATACTAATTAGGTGAGAAAGATTGTAATCCTATACAATCTATGTTAGTATTTTCTGCATAATATACTTCTATATTTGTACTAAAATCTTGATTGTCGTTTATTTCATGAACCTCACTTACCTGGCTATCTTCAGGTTCAAGATTAGAGATTTTGGAAAGTTTTTGTGTGTGTCCTTGTTTTAGAACTTCTGAGATATATGGAATATTATCTTGAGTTGGGATTAATGTAACTCCTTGTTCATGTATAATTGCAGCTTGTAAAGAGAACTGAAAAAATCTTAATCCAATTATCATGACATCATTGATTATTGATAAGTCTCTAATTGTGATCTCATCTATAACATATTTGGTACCATTTATATATGTCTCAATGTTATATGCTAACTGATTGTGAATTTTCTTCATCCTTGACATGTCTGTAGATATTTCTGCTTTGTCGTTATCTAACGTATGAACTAACTCTGGGCATTTCACAAAATACTTATCATGAATAATATTTTTTGTGCACCCAGTGTCTACTAATGCTAAAACTTTGTATGTAATATTTTGTTTTAACTTTAGCTTTATGGGAATCCTTATACCAGATATCTCTTTAAATGGTAACTTAACTATATACTTATTTCCAAAGCTTGTTATAGCATCTTTTAATTGAATTATTTTGCTACATTTTTTATTTTTTACTATAACGCTTTGCTCTTGGCATTCAATATTTCCTATGGCCTTATCTTCTTGCTTAGTGTTAGATATTCGGTCGAACTTAATTTTTAATTCTTCAATTTCTACCTCTAATTTGTTTATCCTATTTTCGAGAGTCCTAACTCTACTAGTTAAAATTATATCATCTGGTTCTAATTCTATTTCTCTTCTCCAACTTTGGTTTTTTGTTTTAAAGCATTCCGTACATGCTTGTTTTAAGCATATACTACAAGTGGCTCTATTGTCTTGACTTGGATAATATATACAAAAGGCACACTTTATATTACAAAAATTATAGTCCGACTGTTTCATGGACCTTTGGGCTTGTATATTTGTGCAAATCTTTTTTAATTGTTTAAAAACAAATGTTATGGCTTGAGAGATATTAACGACTGCTCCATTAGTTTAAAAACAAATGTTATGGCTCTATTGTCTTGACTTGGATAATATATACAAAAGGCACACTTTATATTATAATCACCTTTTCCTTTTACCCAATCATGTTAACAAACAAGTTGATTCATCATTTCAATTTTTAAACCTGACAATTCATCTATTAAATCAATTTCTTCTATGTTTGAGTCATATTCTTCATACTCGTTTTCTATTTCATCTGTCTCTATGATTGAATATATTGATTCATCATCTTTAATTTCATCATCACAAACTAATATATTTTCATTTACGCTGTCTACAATTAAAACTCTTTCTTGTTCCTCATATTTACTAGAGTACCTTTTTTGGTCTTTATTTGGACAAGTTTTGCTTAAATGATCAGGTGAATTGCATATAAAACATCTACATGTTTTATCATAATTTTTTCTAGGGTTATATCTTCTTACATTTTTCTTATGTAAATATGGATCTTTATTATCTGATCTCCTAAGAAAATATCTTATTATTGTCCTAAAATTATTGTTACTCTTCTTATGAGGTCTACAGTAATTATTGTTTCTATATCTATCTTCTCCATATGACAAAGGTATTTGAATAATGTTATTACAAAAATTATAGTCCGACTGTTTCATGGACCTTTAGGCTTGTATATTTGTGCAAATCTTTTTAATTGTTTAAAAACAAATGTTATGGCTTGAGAGATATTAACGATGCTCCTTCAGTTTTCTTTTATATTCTTCAAATATTATCGATCCTAAAGGATCGGGTAATTTGTTAAAATACCTCTCTATTACACCTTTATTATATCCTTGCTTAGCCGTAGTAGCATTGTATAGAAAATGTTGAGAAAATTCTTTTATTCCTTTTCAGCTAGACAGAGTTAACTTCTCAATTTCCCTTAGCCTTTCATTTTACAGAGTTGTATATCCTAATTCTGGATCTTCTGTAATAACTATATTGGATATTATATTAACAAAATTATTAGGATTATTTTCGGCCCTTTTTGATTCTTCATATTGATTAGGATAAGCTTCTACCCATTGCTCCCAAAGTACCTTTATAGATTCACCAAGAAAAGTTTCTAAATATGTTATCATACTTCTACTTTGTTTCCTATATTATGCTGATTTTGTATGTATTTTTGCACTACCAACCCTTTCCATACGCTTATAATGTTTGGCCAGTCAATCGGGTCATGTGCAGCTAAATTTAATATCGCTCCGTCTTCCTTGTAGTTTTGAAATTTCACTGATTTTTCAAAATCTCTTCTTTTATTTCCCATATATTTATATTGCCCTCGGATGTATGCATATGAGTTATCGTCTTTCTCAGGAGGCCAACTTTCGGCTGTCCTATGTTATCTTTCATGTTCTCCTTCATTTTAACAGAGCTTTCTCCATATTTTCTTCTTTTTCCTTTTCCTATGTCTACTTCCATGGCTTCCATTGAATTCTCTAAATTATTTAAGCTTTCTTCATCTAAGGTTTGAATAAAATCATAATATTGTTCAGAACCATCAATATCAAACTTTTCTTTATTAACTAGTTCTTCTTCTTCTTCTTCTTCATAGATTTCTAATAAAAATGTATTATTTATATCTCATTGTTGTTCTTCGTTGATATCTATATCACTTTCCCTTTCAACTTGTAATGTCCTGATTTTATTCTCTTCCTTTATTACTATGTTTTTAGGTGATCCTTTATGTGCCAATTTTTCCTTTTTTATCCTTTTTAACCTAGCTAACTCTCTAATAAAAAAGAGTTCCCTCTCTCTTATCATTGGCCATTTATCTGTCATGTTATTATTATATTCGTGTTCTATTCCCTTTAATTTTTCTTCATAATATAAGATTTCTTTATCTAGATCAGGTCCTTCCATTAGTTCAGAAACACTATGACGCCTACTATATTCAGGTTCTAAAATTACTGATTCAGCATCATCTATTCCTGACGACTTGTAATTTGTAAATCTAATGCTGGTACTATCTTCATGATTTTGGTAGCTTATGTAATCGTTAGGTTGCGTTAATTCTTTACTTTCTATTAAATTACTTATATTCCATTCTTCTCCTGCCCGTTTTTCAGAGCTTATATTTAGAGGTCTCATGAATTTGATACCTTTTGATTGCATATTTTCAATCACATTATTTAAATTTACCCTATATTTTGAACTGCTATTACTAGTTAATCTTCCTAAGAATTCTATGCTTACTAAAAGATTTGTTCCTATAAAATCTTCATATCCTTTTGTTTGAAACCCAAAACTCATTTTATTTATGAATTCTTTTATGGGCATCATTAAATCAGGAGCAATATAAGTTATTAACCTATTTTCATTCATATCTCCTTCTATAAAACCTAATGCTGCTTTATTTATACTATTCCATCTTTTATCTAATAATGTTATTAAAACCTTTGTTCCTAATTTCTTTCGTGTCATCCCTTTAATTCCTATAATATACATTCCTTGATGTATGTATTTATAACCTAAATATTTCAGCCCATTCTCAATTTGCTTACTTACAATTCTTAATTCCACTGGATGAGTTAAAACACTTAATTCTATCTCCCTTGATATTATATATAGCCCATGTCTATTGTCAAAGAAACTCATGTGGTATATTTGTTGTGGTTTTACTTTTCTTAAGGTATCTTCCTGATATCTTTCAAGATCTCTGTCGACATCTATAACTTCCTCTAAATTATCTATATCGTCTTGCTTACACTTCATCTTATTCATCAAAGATAATGGCTTTGAATCTTGTCGTACTAATTGGATGGATTTGTCTCTTCTGCTGGAGCTTTTAAATAAATCCATTTTTCTGAATTTATAGTTCTAGCTGATGACATAATTTCTGATGAAGCTAATATTATGTCCTTGTTTCCTTCCGTACTATTAATCTTGTCTAATATTTGTACTAAATATTACAGATGCTATATTACAGGTGGTTTTTGCTAGTAGTACTAAAAGAGTGGGAGAGGGCTTTGGGAACTCCTACTAGAGTGCTTCCTGCTGTGTCTCCCAGTATGCAGAGGCAGTGTCCTTTTATAGCTGCGCTGAGGAGTCCTCCATCGCTTTATTTAGTGTACAGATAGACATACAGCCACATATAGGCAAAACTGCATGGAGCAATTCTGCTATGCGGTGCCTAGTACTTTGTACAATCAACCTAGTACTTTGCACAATCAAGCCTTGTTTGTCTAGGCTTGAATGATATTTTTATTTCTTGGACTATTCTCTTTGTTTGTTTGTCGATTGCAGCCAACTCTCTTTTTATTGCAGCCAACTCTCTTTTTGTCACATAGCGTCATGTCCACCATGTAGCACCGCTGATTGCATCTTCATTGACATCTGTCTTAAAGTTGTACTGTTGATTGCATATCTAACGTATGTCAGATATGGATGGTTTGGATTTTGGTGGTCAAAACCAAAATTCAATCTCAGAATAAAAACACAAACCTGCAACAAAAATATATAGAAATTGGTATACTTTGATAGAATACTATCAAAATTTAGGGCGTGGAAGACCCTAATAGCGGGCAAAAATTTTAAGTGACAGATGTCAATAAATATACAATCAGCAGTACAACTTTAAGACAGATGTCAATGAAGATGCAATCAACGATACTACATGGTGGATATGGCACTATGTGACAAAAAAATTGGCTGCAATAAAAAACGAGTTGGCTGCAATCGACAAACAAACAAAGAGAAAAAAAAAAAATATCATTCGATATATATATATATATGTATATATATATATGTATATGTATATATATATATGTGAGCGAGCGCGTGCGTGCGTGCGTGCGTGTTATATATTGAAAAAATTGGATGTAGCTACGTTATCGTATCGAGTACGTACCATCCTTCCCGTTTGCCCAAACTACATGCTAGTCCAGTGAGTTGTCACAGCCTAAGATCAGTAACTTAGTTTTCGGAAAATTGCTTAGGATCGGACGTCTGATCCACAACTAAAAAATCGGATGCCCCGTGTACACTGCTGTCATACTGCTTCTACACTTTGCTGTCACGCTGTCCATTCTACTTCTACATGTTAAGCAGTCCTCTCATCTGCTCGTATATGTAACCTTTTTTTTTAACAAATTTAGATATTTTTATCATAAAATATTTATCTGATTTATGATCTAATTATATCATTATATTCGTTTTAATTAAATTTTTAAAATAAGATTTTACATGGTTATAGTCCGATGAAAAATATGAATTATCTTTTTTGATGTATGTGTTTTAGATGTTGCATGTGGGTTTAATTAGGATTTTCAGGTAGTATTTTACGATGTCTCAGTTCATTTGCAAATAATGCACTTGGCATCCGTAAATATTTTGTGATGTTTCAGCGGTTTCAACTTAGGATCGGTTTTATATATGATATAAAAATATATTAACAATATTAAGTATTAGTAAATATATTATATATTTAGTATGAATCTGTTTTATGACTTAATGTTTTATGGAGTGGTTGATGGTGTTTATTGGAACTTAATGTTGAAACAATTACAAGTGACAACAACACTATTTTTTTAGCATAAACTTTTTCATCAAAATATAATCATGTAATATTTTATTATGAAGATTTAATCCAAATATAATAGTGTAATCGAATTATGATTTGGATAGATAAATTAAAAAAAAGTTTAAAATTTGGTTAAAAATATGTACAGTAAAGAGAGAGAGGGCATGCTTACATGCTTACATGTGTATGCAGTATACTCCGCTAGCAACATGACAGGCTCACCGCATTGCATGTATGCAACATAGCAACGCGACATGCATGTGGGACAGTGACATATGAGCACTCGATATTTTTGACATTGGATTGGGCGCCTGACCCATAGTCCTTCCGCAGTTTTTGTTAGCATATTCTGAAACTGCTAAACGATGTATTTCCTTACTCCTATGAATACAAACGCACATCTTTATTCCTATAAACATCTTTGGAAGATTGGGCCAGCTGTTGACACAAAAATCGGTACTAATACACGAAGACCTGAGATTTACTTAGCTTCCGTGCAGATCCTATCAATCGAGTTCAGGGCGTGTTAGTTAGTTTGATCCTACAATTAATAAGATAGATAGATCGTATAAGATCAAGGAGCGATTGGTTGATAGCCCGATGTGATGTAGTGGGGCCAGCCGATGTCGATAGGGTTTTGATCAATCGGATATAGATTTGAAGTAGATTCAAATAATCAGATAAACAATGAGATTCATGCTATCATCGGCTAGAACCAAATTATGCATAATCATCAATAAATCGTTATATATCAAAGACAATCTTGATAGATCGGACCGAACCAAGACAATATAAGATTAAAATTGATAAAAAGATATTTAACTAGTGAATATACAAATTTGAATATAAACCGATACAAAACATAAAAATCGTATCAAGATAATTCATCGGCTAGTACTCTCATGAAACATTGCATAAAAATTCTATCGGCTTAGTTGAAATAAACTTATTAATAGCAATATAATAGATCAGACCTAACCGAGACAATATAAGATTGGAGATAATAAGAAAAACCGATGTAGCTCAACTAAAAACTAAGAACTCGTTGAGAGTAAAAGGTTGGTGATGCCTCGAAATTGATTATATTGATATATATAGATAGGGTACAAAGACCCTGGGTATATATATTTATACCCTTAGGTTGATACAAGTCCTAATTAGATATTAGATAAAACTTTCTAAAGATAAAAAGAAAGTTACTAAATCATGTCTAATTAATAGATAGAATTTAATTTGCCATGTCGTGGTTTATGTGATTCTTTCTTAAACTCGGTATCTTCTTGATAAACTTCCATCAGTTGATCAATTTTTTTCTTTAGCCGAATCCACTAAAGAATCGTACCAAATTTTGGTGTTAACTCCGTCATATCTTGACATTGACAAAGTCACTACGAGAACTGTCGACGGGTATATCGTCTACCACTGAAAGAATAATTAGTCGTAAATGTGACCATCCGTACATGTCAAAGTCTAGGATTTGAATCTGCGTGGGCTGGTTCTACAAAAAAAACCCAACCATTTAAACTACTCACTTCGACGTTAATGGATTTTTTGTTTTACATGCGCTAACTTAATCTTTATCTTCATTAGTTTTAAATGGGACCTAAGGTGGTCCCGATTGATAATACAGCCCAATCCAGATTGTAAGTTCATGAAGTTGCAGGCTTTGATTTGAGGAAAATGTCCGTTTTACATCCCTCAACTATAGCCTTAGTCTGATTCGCGTCTTTCAACCGTAAAACCAGATTAGAAGCCTACCTCAACTATAAAAAATCGGTTTATGTTGCCTTCTTCAATGGTTTAGACGATGGTTTTGTCCTATGTGGCACATTGACACGGTATTTATTTGATGTGGCGCTTACGTGGCATTAGAATTGACCAAAAGAATTTTAGAGAACTATGGGCCTACATGTCCGGTATACTTCTCCCCTCCTATCTTCGTTTTCTCTTCTCTCCTATCTTCCCAACGACCTACGGGAAGACATGGGTGGAGGGCGAGGCGTTCTAATTCAGCAGATTCCCGGGGACCTACGCGATGATGGCGGTGGAGGCCAAGGCGTTCCAATTTAGCGAAGGGGCATGCGACTATGGTGTTCCCTAGTGACCTGCCCGACAATGGCGGTGGAGGCCAACGCCAAGGGCCAAACAGAAGATGGCAGTGGTGGACCTCGAGGGAGGAGCTCGTCAGAGGACGAAGGCCGATTTTGATTGAAGATGGTGAGCATGAAGACCTTCTCTTTATCGACGGTTCCTGATCTGGCAAGGATTCGCTGGAGCACGGAGACAAGAAGTGGTGGGGTTGGTGGTGATCATCGAGGCGAGGAGTGCTACTGCCGTCTCACTTCCCAATTCCCATGTGCCGCGGGCCTTAGCCACACCAGTATGTTGCTGCTCCACTCACTCGCTGGTCTCAACCTTACTGCGAGGTCTCTTATACGTGCGCTCGCCAGCCTTAGCCTCAACCATGCTGCTAGGTTGCCTCTCCCTATGCTGCACCGGTCGTCGCACCGTGCAAGCTTATTGGTTGCACTATCATGCCTATAAATTTAGCCAAATTTTTATATTATTTTATGCATAAATCTATGTGTCGAAACTTGGTTTCGGCAATATAATTTCTGGGGTCGCAGTCAAGATCGCCAAGCACAATGGGTTAGTAGGAAAAGAAGATTTAGACAGGTTCAGGCCCTCTCGTGAGGTAATACCCTACTCCTGTTTCGGTGGATTCGATCCGCTGAGTGTCTTTATTGATCTCGTGATCTAAAGCTGAAGGCTAAAAAGCTGATCAAGCATATGATATCCCTCAAGGGACGCCCCTTACCCCCCTTATATAGTCTTGGGAGAAGGGCTTACAGATCGGAAACCCTATCTTACTCTAAGTCGGTTTCCTCAATCTTACCAAACCGTGACTATAGGCCGATTGCCCTATCTCTATCGGCAATCGTAACACCCAAGTCATGTTCGGTTTACAGATATGGCAGGCGCAATCTATCCCTACCTCCAGTCGGATAAGCTTGCCATGTAGATACCCGATTGCCATAATCTCCACAGTAGCCCCCGAGTCCTTTTCAGTCGACGAGACAGCTCAACTTTAAACCAAAACAGCACACAGCCAAAAATCTCTTTGACCGAGTGCTTTTGGCGCCGAGTGATTCCGTCATCTCTGCCTGAATCTTCCCGAGTGGCTCCAAAGACTGTGAAGGGCTGGAAAATATCTAAAAAAATTCTCAAAAATAAATATCTAGGTGCATCTCCTGATGCACCTAATTAGGTGTAGCCCCCGACTATGTGGTTAGTCAAAAACAGACTAAGCATATAGTCAAGAACTATAAAAAATCATTCTTATGTAGATGCTTAGCTCAAGCTAAAGCAACCTCATCACTCGGCAAGCTCGTGCTCATCCGAGTGAATTTGCCCGAATTATCCCAGAGCAAATAACTCAATTATCCCTCATGGGTGTAAAGCATTCGGTAAGCTTATGCTTATCCGAGTAGATCTGCCCGAGTCATCCCGGAACAAATATTTTAAGCGTCCCTCATGGGAAAACGAGTTCTTTCAATCGTATGAAAAATATGACCAAGTTATTAAATAACTCTTGCCATAATACTGGTCTCAATCTATAAAGATCTTCACCAAGGTGGAAAAATAGCATTGATATAATCACTTAATCAAATGTTAACAAACCAAACAGCCCTTGTCATCAAGGCAGCTATAAAAAGCTTAGCTGTTGGTCACCTTTCAAGTTGCATCGTGCTAACTTCTCATGAAGTCAAGCAAACCGCGGTATGAAAGGATTTTCAAAGGTACAGGGCATTCGGACACGTGCATATTGCCAGGGCAAATCTGCTTAAGCTCATCCGCTTAAGTCCCTAAGGACACGCGTCTGGCCACACCTTAACTGGGCCGCAGATTCTCTCATGGGCTCGACCCAATCACAAGAAAACCTAGCGCAACCCTCAAATCTTCCTATAAAGGCTCGAGGTCGTCCCCGCCTCTTCATCTTCCAAAAGATTCCTCTTTTCGCAGCACTGTTCACCAGTTCCCTGCGAAGAACCCTAGACTCGCACGCTCCCAAATCCATCCATCCAAAAGCTCGCTTCTTGCCACAACTAGCTTCCACAGCCAATCTTCCAAGATCTCTTGCTCAAATGGCCATCCTTTCCGACCAGATCCACTTCCCATCCACACCACACTCATGGCGGAGGAAAAGAGAATCCCATTTGACCAATGGGCCACATCGGATGTGAGGGAATCTACCCTCAAGGAGATGGTGAAGCACGGCATGCTTCCCCCAAAGGAGATCGTGGGCTGGCACCCGGCGGCGGGTGAGGACTTTCCAACCCCGAACACCGATGAGCTCGTTGTATTCACCTCTTTCTTCTATTGTGGGTTCAGCCTTCCCACCTTCGAGTTCTTCCGGGGGCTTTTAGATTACTATGGTCTCCAGCTCTACCATCTGAATCCCAACTCCATGCTTCACATCGCCCTCTTCATTCATGTATGCGAAGCATTCCTTGGCGTCCTCCCCCACTTCTAACTATTCCGCCGCATGTTTTATCTTCAACCACATCCGAATAAACACCACCCATGCGTCGTTGACGGGGCAGGTTTCCAACTCCGCGGATCTCTCCGCAAGGAGTACTTCTCTCTTCCCTTAAAATCTTCCAATAAGGGATGGCACGCGGGCTGGTTCTATATTAGCAACCTCGAACCCCGCACTGCCTTTTGTCGGTCTTCCCCTGTCCCCGGAGCCAACTTGGAGCACTGTTCCAGTGGCTCAAGATTGGGACGAGGCCAATAAACTGCTTGCGAAGATCCTAGCGATGAAGCAAAGAGGTCTTCGTGGCGAACAGATCACTCGGCACTTCATCAGGTGCCGACTGGCGTCGATCAAAGAACGGTCGAAGCCGGCCTTCGAGTACGAAGGCGGGAAGGACCCCAATCGGGAAGATCAGGATCCACTCAGCTACGAGATCTTGAAGATCCGGATGTACAAGATCTTCTCGACTGGAATCGCAGTTGAGCGTGCCTTATTCTGCCGGTTCTTCGCTTCAACATCCACCGGCCTCCTCCTCCGGTAAGCCGACTGGCCGCTTCATAATGTCTTGCAATCTTGATATCTTGTCTCTTAGTGTTGTGCGAACTTCTCTTGCAGAAAAATGCTTCTGTTACTTCAAAGCCGTACAAGGTGCCCCACGATGACGCTCCGCGTCGCCCTGCCAAGAAGCCGGCTGGCGGGATCAAGATCCAAAGTGATTCGGTTGGAAAGCGGGCGGCCCCGAGTGAGGACACAAACAAGCGGGCGAGCAAAAGGAGGCTCATCATTGAGGATTCGGACGATGACGTCCCGACTCCTCCGTCGAGACTCCTCCTCCAAGGCGATCGCCGAGGACGACGCCGAAGATCCGCCAGTCGTCCAGGTATGCTTTATGACTGAAGTCCGAACTTTTTCATTGAAAGATTTCTTTGTCTTCACCCCAACTGTATTCGTTATCGCAGGAGGCCCCAGGACATAGATCCTGCCGGGAAGGGTGAGGGGCCGACCCCCACCGCTGCTCCCGAGGCGCCGAAGCCTGCAGAGCCGGAACCTCGGAGCCCGCATCCGAGCGAGAGCGCTCCGGGCAAAAAACCTTCGCCTCCGAAGAAGGATGCCCCAAGGAAGGAGCCCCGACCGCCATGGGATGCCCCGACCGGAAGCCGATCGCAAGGGAAACCTCAAAGCTACGGCTCGGTCGCCCGACCGAGGGTCACTCGGCGAAGAGCCAGAGGAAAGAGGCCAGCCGGGCTGTTCCACCCAAGTGCGCAGCCACTGAAGCCGGTGAGTCTTGTATCAGAATCTTCTCTTTGCTCTTTTAGTTTGAATCTTTCATGTCTTCATTTGTTCTTCCTATCTGCCAGCCACAGTGGAGGAAATCCCCAGG
The DNA here is from genome assembly GCA_019925245.2 of Oryza australiensis. NCBI lineage: Eukaryota > Viridiplantae > Streptophyta > Magnoliopsida > Poales > Poaceae > Oryza > Oryza australiensis. The sequence goes on from JAIFGZ020000478.1 coordinate 3,514,133, forward strand.
TTACAATCTTCTGAAACCTGGGTTCTCCCAATCAAGATCGAGTGGAGGGACTCGGAAGGCCAAAGGCGGGGCATCATCCACGGACGGGCAGTGAAAGGGAAGAAAGGGATGCCCTTGTCGAAAGCTTAAACGAAGCGACTCGGCTACTCAACGTAAGCCTTAGTCTTTTTCTTTTATTGTGTTATCATCCTTTTCCGGTCGGTCACTCTTGATTTCATGCGCGAAGGAGTATTGTCGTTCCATGGCAAAGTCCGAGGTGCTGGAAAAACTTGTTCCTCACCTGAGCTCCTTAGAGGACGTCCAGCGGAACCTGAAAACTACTCAAGAGGAAGCCTCGTCGAGGGAGGCGGCTTTAAGGAGGGAGATCGCAGAGCTTCGGGAGGCGAACCTAGACCTCCGAGGATCAATCGGGAGTAAGCTCGTCTCTCCGAGTTTCTTTATGATTCTCATGTTGACCCCGGTTGCTGATGATCTTCTTGTAGAAAATTCGTCGGAGGTCCATTCGCTCCAAGTCCAGCTGGAGGCAGTCAGCCTCGACAAAGCCGAACTGGAGGCCGAGTTTGAAGGTAAGCCTCTTTGAAGTAACATTTCTTGTGCTGCTTTATTTCCGAGTGCTTTGCATGATCAGATGCTTTTGGCAGCTTACAAGGTTAAGACCCGAGCTCAATATGACGTCTTGCTTGAACGGGTCAAACGAGCCGGGGAAGTCCGGGAAGAGGTCGCCAATGCTGCGGCGCCACTCTTGCTGTCCTTATTTCATCAAGGGGTCGGGGCCAGTTCGCTAGAGCCAGTAGAAATTTTCGACAAGCTGCGGAGGGCTCCTGACCAATATCTGGCGAACATCACTGAGGCCGCCAACATGGGGGCTGGTCTGGCTCTTGCACAGACCAAGTCCCTTTACCCCCGAGTGGATATCCACTCGGTCGGAGAGGGCTTCGCTGACGGGACCACAGATGAGCAGGCCTTGGATATGCTGAGTGAGGCGCAGGAGTCGGCGAAGAAGATTTCCGTTGACGTAGTAAATAACTTTCGGATTTGATTTGTCTTGCGAACATTGGCTTGTAAATATCATATGATCGTGGTGCTCGATATGGGCTTGTGATATATTTTAGTTTATTTATGTTAATGCCTTGATCCGAGTTTTTGTGTGAAATTTCTTATGTAATTTTCGTCTGACTGTCACCAAGCCTAGGCTCGATTAGGTCATCAGAAAACTCTCAGTCCTTAGACACTGAACTCGAATCGAAGAACATTAAACAATGATAAACCAAATCATGCACAGAAGTTGATGAGGAAAACTTAAGCTTTATTGACATATGTATAGCCCCCGACCGCTAACTCAAGAAGTCATCTTGCTTGAGGTTGGCAGTCAAGGAAAACATGAAACCTTAGTCAAATTAAGCATAAAATCGTCGAAGATGCTCGATGTTCCAGGAGTTCTCCACCATAGATCCGTCTTCACGCTTTAGCCGGTATGCACCGGGCCGAGTCACCTCAGCGATTATGTACGGTCCTTCCCATAAGGGGGATAACTTGTGACGGTCCTTGGTGGTCTGGATCTTGCGTAGAACTAGGTCGCCAACGATGAAAGCTCGTGCCCGAACGTTGCGACCGTGGTATCGCCCGAGCCCTTGAAGATATTTGGCCGACGGATGAGGGCCGCCTCTCGGGCCTCTTCCGGGTAAGGTCGTCCACTCGGTCGTGGTCGTAGCGTTCATCGTTGAAGCTACGGACTCGGAGGGATTCATACTCCATCTCGTTTGGCAACATGGCTTCGCGCCGTAGACCAAAAAGAAGGGAGTTTGGCCGGTAGCCCAACTAGGTGTGGTCCGCAGAGACCATAAGACCGAGGAAGCTCTTGGACCCACTTGCCGCGTAAGGGTTTAGGCGATCGAAAACGCGGGCCTTGATGCCTTGGAGGACCATGCCGTTGGCTCGTTCGACTTGTCCATTGCTTTTGGGATGGGCAGCGATGCGTAGCAAATCTTGATTCCGAAGTCCTCGCAGAATTCTTTGAAGATGCCTCCCGTGAATTGAGTCCCGTTGTCGGTTATGATTCTGTTTGGGACGCGAAGCGGTGCACGATGTTGAGGAAAAGTCCCGTGCCTTGTCAACGTAATTGTGGCGACCGGCTTGGCTTCAATCCACTTGGAGAACTTGTCGATTGCGACGAAGAGGTGTGTGAATCCTCCCGGAGCTTTCTTGAAGGGGCCGACCATGTCCAAGCCCCATACCGCGAACAGCCCGGGATAGTGGGATTGTTTGTAGCTCCTGGGCGGGACATGGCTCGTCGGGCGAAAAATTGGCAGCCTTCGCAGTTCGTACGACTTTGTCCGCGTCGGAGACCGCGGTAAGCCAAAAAAAACCTTGCCTGTAAGCTTTGCCGACCAGAGTGCGTGCTTCCGCGTGGCTTCCGCATATGCCCGAGTGGATGTCTTGAAGTAGCTGCCTCCCTTCCTCGGGTGTGATGTATCTCATTAGGATTCCGGAGGGGCTTCTCTTGTATAAGTCAGAGTCAACCATGACATATGCTTGGCAACGACACTGGACGCGTTCTGCTTCATCCCGGTCTTCCGGCAGCTCTTGCTGGGTTAAGAATTTGATGAGAGGCGTCCTCCAATCGGCGTCAGTCATGGCGACTTCATTCGCAGCTTGCTCGTTGGAAGTTGTCTTTGCCGTGATGGTTGGTTCATAGAGGTGCTCGACAAAGACGTCTGTTGGGGCAGCTTCGCGCTTGGACCCGAACTGTGCCAACTCATCGGCTACTTCATTGTTATGCCTCAAGACGTGTGAGAGTTCGAGCCCGTCAAACTTGTCTTCAAGTTTGCGGACCTCTTGCCGGTAGGCCTCCATGGTGTCGTTTAGACAGGACCAGTCTTTCATTACTTGATTGACGACCAGCTGGGAGTTGCCTTTCACGATGAGCCGATGTATTCCGAGTGAAACTGCGAGACGCAGTCCATGTAGCAGAGCTTCGTACTCGGCAACGTTGTGTGAGGCGGAGACGTGGAGGTGAAGGACGTATCATAGCCTTTCCCCGGTCGGGGAGATCAGCACAACTCCTGCTCCCAAGCCGGTGATCCTCTTGGATCCGTCGAAGTGCATGGTCCAGTGTTGGAGGTCTTCCCGAGGTACGTTCTCTTGTTGCTCAGTCCACTCGGCCAGGAAATCCGCCAAGGCTTGTGACTTTATGGACGTCCTCGCCTTAAAAGTTAAGTCCAACGGCATCAGCTCTAAAGCCCACTTGGCGATGCGTCCGGTCGCCTCCCGGTTGTGGATGACATCGCCGAGTGGGAAAGAAGTGACGACGGTGACCGAGTGACCCTGAAAATAGTGTGCCAATTTCCTCGCGGTTATTAGAACACCATAGAGTAATTTTTGTACCTGAGGGTAGCGAATTTTGGCTCCTGCCAACACTTCGCTAACAAAGTAGATCGACCTCTGAATCTTTTGAGCCCGTCCTTCTTCTTCGCGTTCGACCACGAGGACCGTACTAACCACTTGGTGAGTGGCTGAAACGTACAACAGCAAAGGTTCTTGGGGCTGAGGCGAGGCTAGGACGGGCGACGTTGTAAGGAACTCTTTGAAATCTTCGAAGGCCTTGTTGGCTTCCGCGGTCCACTGGAAGTCATCCGTCTTCTTTAGCAATCGAAGAAGGGCATGCCTCGTTCGCCGAGTCGAGATGAAGCGGCTTAGTGCCGCCATGCAGCCGGTGAGCTTCGGACGTCCTTCGGTTACTCGGGGCTTCATGCTCAATATGGCATTGATCTTCTCCGGATTGGCTTCAATGCCGCGATGTGACACCATGAAGCCGAGCGGTTTGCCGATGGAACGCCGAAAGTGCACTTCTCGGGTTCAACTTCATTCGAAGGCCCGGATGTTTGCAAAAGTTTCTTCTAGGTCAGCGATCAGGTCCTCTTTCTGCTTGGTCTTGATGACAACGTCGTCGACGTAGGCTTCTACGTTCTTGCCGATCTGCGTCCGGAAGCATCTCGGATCATGCGTTGGTATATGGCACCGGCATTCTTCGGCCGAAAGGCATGGTGATGTAGCATGAGGCCCCAAACGGCGTGATGAACGATGTCTTCAGCGGTCGAATTCTTTCAAGCTGATCCGGTGATAGCCCGAGTAACAATCCAAGAAACTCGGGAGTTGGCGGCCGGTGTTGAGTCAACGACTTGGTCGATGCGAGGCAGCCCGAACGGATCTTTGGGACAGGCTTTGTTGAGGTCGGTGTAGTCAACGCACATGCGCCATTGTCTCGTCTTCTTGCGGACCAGGACTGGGTTGGCTAACCAGTCGGGATGAAGGACTTCTTTAATGAAGCCGGCAGCCAAGAGCTTTGCGAGCTCTTCCTTGATAGCGTCTTTTCGGTCCTGCGCGAATCTGCGTAATCGTTGTTTTATTGGTTTGGCGTCATCTTTGACGTGCAAAGAGTGCTCGATCACCTCCCTAGGAATTCCAGGCATATCAGATGGTTTCCAAGAAAAAACATCTTTATTATTTTGGAGGAAGGTGACGAGCGCGCTTTCCTATTTGGGATCTAGGTCGCGCCGATTACGCGAGTTTCGAGGGATCCGATGGATCAAGGGAGATCTTTTTGGTCTTGGCGTCGCCGGATCCCGATTTGGCTATCTTCTTCGCGGGGACTTTGCCCTCTGCCGAAGTTGATGCGGCCAATCGGACTTCTTGTTGGCCACGTAATCTCTCGCGAGATTGGGCCATGTCGCAGCTCTCCTTATCACAGGTGAAGGCTTGCTTCACATCGCTGCGAAGAGTGATGACGCCGTTGGGACCCGGCATCTTCATGCAGAGGTAGGTGTAATGTGGGATCGCCATAAATTTGGCAAGCGCAGGCCTTCTGATGATGGCGTGATATGCTGTTTCGAAGTCGACCACCTCAAAAGTGACGTTCTCTGTTCGGAAGTTCTCTCGAGCCCCGAAGGTGACAAGGAGGGAGATGTGCCCGAGTGGTGTAGACGATAGCCCCGGGATGACTCCGTGGAAGGGGGCTGAGCTTGCCTTCAATTCTGCCCTCGGGATTTGCATCTCATCCATGGTCTTGGCGAACAGGATGTTAAGGGCGCTGCCCCCATCGATGAGGACGCGCTTGAGCCTGATGTTGCGGACCACGGGATCTAGGACGAGTGGATAGCGCCCGGATGAACCACTCGGTCGGGGTGATCCGAGCGGTCAAAAGTGATGGCCACCTCCGACCATCGCAGTGCGAGGACTTCGGGTTGAGCCGCGTTGACCTCTTGGTCGGTTAGCTTCTGTTTCCTCTTGGATTCATAGGCTAGCGGCCCCCCGAAGATGTGATTGAGCTCTCCCACAGGGTCTTGGAAAGGTTCAGCGTTGTCAGCCGCGTTGTTCTTCTTGGCGCCCGATGGACCAGCCTCGTCATTCACTTCTTGTTGAGTGCGCCGCGTCTTGCTGGCGAACTGTTTGTAGATGAAGCAGTCCTTAGCCGCGTGCTTATGGTTGGGATGGTGAGTGCACTGGGCGTTCATGATGGCATCGTAGGCGGCGACTCGGGGGCGGCGTTGAGAGTTGGAGGTTGCAGCCACTAGGTCCTCAGATCGGCGTTTGCGATCCTTTTGGGCCTGGTTGTTGCTATTGCCATTATCCTTCTTAGGATTCCGGTTTCCTCCTGTCTGCTTGTCTTCCCCCCTTATATAGTCTTGGGAGGAGGGCTTACAGATCGGAAACCCTATCTTACTCTAAGTCGGTTTCCTCAATCTTACCAAACCGTGACTATAGGCCGATTGCCCTATCTCTATCGGCAATCGTAACACCTAATTCATGTTCGGTTTACAGATATGGCAGGCGCAATCTATCCCTACCTCCAGTCGGATAAGCTTGTCATGTAGATACCCGATTGCCATAATCTCCACACTATGTCTAGGAATCAAACTAGGGTACAGAAAACAACAAATTAATATACATATACAAATATAAATAAAACGTAAATACTTACAGAATAGGCACCTAGTCCTCACAATGAAAAGAAAGCAGCAGCGGAAAAAAGTGATCATAGCAGGACTTCAACTCCACTCCACAGTCAAAAACTCAACTGGGATATAAGCGTTGCTCCTATAACTTCATCTTCAACTCTGAAGCACTACACTTCTAAAAAGGGGGAATATATCAAGGCTGAGTACAACCACCGTACTCAGCAATCTACACCAAAGATGTAGACGTGCAATTGGAGATAAAAGAAGGTTTCTGGCTATTTGCACAAAGACAGTTTGAGAACATTTATAGTTGAAAATAGTAAAATAGTTGATTAATTAACGCAAGATTAATCTCCACTGAACAACGTACACCATGTTGACCAGGCCCAACCAAACCACTAGAACTACATCAGTTCATTAAATCAAGTTAATTAATAAAGTGGGACTAATCACGGTGAAGCTGGTCGAGCACCCATTGAAGGATAACACGGAGGCTACGATAGCCTAAAAGAAAATTTTCTACCACGCAATCCAGGATAACTTGCAACTAAGGGCTTATAGAGCATTACCGATTGGCGTGCAGTGCAGCAAAAATAGCCAATCAAGAGCTATCCGATCTCAAACAAGTCTTGCCAACCTCAGCCAACCTCGCGGATGTTCTAGCCGACCCCGAGAACACCTTGCCGACCCCGGGAATGCCTCAGCCAACCCCGGGAGTAGATCAGCTGCCCTGCCAACCCCGAAGCGTTTCGCCTGACCTCGATGGCGGATTCGTCTGTGTCTCGCTTCGCCCAACCCCGATAGAATCCATGTGCGCTGCCCGATTGCCTGTTAGCACTTGAACTCGCCGATGGCAATGCCAATTCGCTCGGCCCTTCGACCTGTCGACCCCGACCCCAAGCCACCGAATTGTATTCGGCTAACTTGAATCTCGGTGAGATTCAATGTCGCCAAAGAACGTCGCAAAGTAGCAATGTCTCTACCGGTATCCACACATCCAGGGAGAGAACTTCGAACACCCGTGTGCTAGCACGCGATGCACAGCGAGGGTTTTGGCTTGGACGTGGGAGGGTTTCCGTGGAGGATCTGTTCGGCTCTGTATGTTGTGCGCACCGAATCCCTCCACCCCTCGCCTCCTTATATAGGGTTGCCGATTGGGCCTATAGGCCATCGGGACTCCTTGTCCGGTTGGATCTCTATCCAATTGAGCCGTATCCGAGTCCAACTGGAATTCATGTTCTTTCCTGTTAAGTGTGCAACCCTGTAGGCTCAGTATACATGGTTCCGACCCAAGTCCAACTCGGCTGACCATCAACAGCGGCCCCTAGCAGAACATATTGACACCAAGTATACAAGAGGGTTATTTCGGCTGAACCTATAATGTGTGCACAAATCTCTTTGCCTCACGATACCAATTAAGCTATAGGCAAGACATGCGCCATCCTATATAACAACTTAATCATTCACTCGATCTCGTATTGGATTATTTTTTTGTTGATTGACTCCTCAATCAACTCGGCATGGCCATGCACTTCCATAATCCATTACTTCGAGGGGCCCAGAGATATCTCTCCCAAAGGAGGGGCAAATTCCATCTTGATCATTCAGATCCCACTACATGTTTCATAGCAGACCCCAAAACTACTTTTATAACTACTCAGTTACGGAATAGCGTTTAGTAGTCCCTAAGTAAGTTACTACACATGTTGGAATCCATGATGATCTCAGGTCAAAGGACTTTGCACCAACACTACTTGAGACCAACTAATGCCACATTAATTTCCTATAGTGTCTCAAAGTGGGTCTATAAAACAATGTGTTTTTTAACACATGTTCATGTTTATTGATTTGATATCTCTATACCATGATCTACGAGACATGATCATTAATTAATAAACATGCTGATCTTAGAATCATATTTGTTCCATTAATATGATATACGATCAGGGATCATTTAGAAATAGATTCATACATAAAGAGTCTCATAAATAAGTCACATACTTATTGATCAATATGAGTTGTCTATTTGAAGGAACTAAATAACACTTTATTCATAATACATAAACATTTACCATGATATCCAACATCTCCATGTTGCCAATAGGGCATATCACCAACACTCATAACCGCGGGCACGACTATTCGAATAATTTTACTCTGGCCAGAAGTGTACAACTGTACCCACAAGACACGATTCCCCCATGTTGCCATGCCCCCAAAGTACCACCATGGTACTACAAAGTGGGAAATAGTGATAAGACCCTTCTCATAACCCTCCCCTAACCATCCACACCACGCTAAGGTTTCACCCGCAACCCTAAATCGGGGTGGGCAGCCCCCGTGCGTCGCACTGAATCCGACATCCAATTAACCCCTAAACTGGAGCCGACCCAACTCCATCACGCCCACCCTCGCCTCGGTGCCTAGGAAAGGGTCAAGCTATACTACAAGTCCAACAGTTTTCCGTTCTTGCTTGTGGTAAGCACGGTAAGTCTTTCAGAGTTTCCCACGAACCGGTACTTAGTTGTCATGTGCACGATAATCAAAACTATGCACCCACAGCTCACCATTAAGGCATATTTTAGTTGACTAGTTATGATTATTAAACCATGGCCAAATGTCTCGAGCTTGCAGCTGATCTAGATGCTAAGAGTAGATAGTGTGATTATCTCATTAAATGAGCTAGTGGTAATTAAGCGAGGCTAAGCATATCATAATTCTAGCAAGGTCAACATAAGTGACATAAGCTAGTAAAATTATCATCCAAGTTTGACAAAGGATGGATGCCAAGTAAATTGGTCACAAGCAAGAATATAGGTAATTCCATATTCCCATATAATTAGTAAAATATGCAATTTATTTGCAAACGGTGAAATATTTTATAAAGTAGGCTCAATATGCCAAGGGAGAATGTGTGATTGCCTTGCTTCTTCAAAACTCTTTCTCCTCGCGGACGCGATCTTTCAAAACAACAGAATCTACACGCTAGCACGTAAAATGAGAAAAAACTCTAGTAAAAACCAATAAAACAGTACATGAAAAGTAAACAAATATGTAGATCTCAATTTTAGATACATTTTGCAAGTTGAATGGCCCAATTTAGAGTTCCCATGAATTAGTTATGAATTTTAGAAGTTTTGAGCCGTTTAAATGAATTTTTGGAATTTTGGTGGACTTTTGGTGGAGGGATGACTGAAGCTGCACTAAGTGGGTGAGAGCCTCGTGACCAAGGTGGCCAAGGCGGCGATGCCAAAGGTCGGTGTTGGATGTCGTAGCAACGAAGGCACGAGCAGAGGCCACCGAGGAGTACGCATCCACCGGGAGAGGGTAGAGGTCACCAAAACTATTGCACTTGATGATCTCGATCTTGATTGGGTAACCCTTCACAGAGAGGCGAAAGGGGTCAAGTTCAATGGAACACTAATTATCACTACAAAAATGACGTGTAGAAATAAGGCTCTTAATAATGTCAGGAGAGATAAAAACATTGTTAAGAACAAAGGAATAATTGGGATACTGTAAATAAGCACGACCGACGAAAGTGATAGGTAGCAGAGACTCATTGCCAATGATAATGTGAGAGAGAGTAGTATGAGTGGGTCAATGAGAGGTGGAGAGGGTAACGGTGTCAGATGTCATATGAGAAGAAGCGCCTGAATACATGTACCATTCAGTCAACGGTGGAGCAGTCAGCGTTGTTGTGTTGTAGGTGTTGGCAACTTTTTTGGCAAGAAGACAATCATGGTCGGGACACCTAAACGTCTCGCGGTGATATGGAGTCGCCAACCACCTCTAGCAAAAACTAAACCAAGATGGGTTTTGTAGATTAAACCGGTCAGCGGAGCCGATTCAAATATCAAAATCAGCCTCTAGGCTGATTTAGATCGATATGACGATGACTACCTGTCTCGTGGGCAAACGAAAGGTTTTCAGGACAAACCTACAAAGAGATATCACACTCCCGTAGCGACGGCGGACGGTTTACGACGCAAACCGACAAAGATGGACTAAACTAGGGTAAAGTAGAAAACATGGCTGAAAAGTAAAAGTAAAAGAATGATTCGATTGTAGAGATTGAGGGGTTGATTGTGTCTCTCCAATTGAACCGGCCTTGGCCCTTAAATAGGGGTTGGGCTTGCCTTACACAGGTCCTCCTCCACGTTCAATTCGGGGTAGGCACCTTAGGAAACCCGAAACATACCTTATGGAGCAAGGAAACCCGAGTACCGATGAAAATCGACTCGGTCTCGGACTCTGCCGGTCAGACCGGCCACATGCCACCGGTCTAACCGGCCCTTAGGCTCGGCCTGACCGGCCCATACATGGCTGTCAAACCGGTCCTCTGGAGGAAACTGGCAGATTTTTCAAATATTGGCAATTCTCCCTATTTCAACTCTAGGTGCCAATTTTGGGTGTAAACACATGCCTCCCTGCCTTTTATGATGAACATCGTGAATCTAAAAGCATAGAACATATTTGTCTCAGGGCGATAATCCATATTACTGGCCATAATATTTCCTAAGCATCCTTCCAAACACTTGGAAAATTTCTTCAGGTATTTCCCATTGATAGCTCACTGAAAACGTTCTCCTTGAAGTGTCTCCAAAAAGTAGGCATTTTCTAGAACGATTCCGCATATTCGATAAGGCCCTTCCCAACTTGGTGACCACTTATCGAACTCTTTAGATCGAGAACCCAAAGGCAAAATTATCTTCCATACCAAATCTCCCATTTGGAACGTCTTTGCCTTCACCCTTTTGTTGTATGCTTTAGCCACTCTCTTCTTCTCTTTCTCTATCTCCTCCAAAGCCTTCAAACGCTTGTCGATTACCTCATCAAGATTGTCTCTCATCAAGGTCTTGTAGTCTTCAACCGAAAAAATGTCTTGCTTTATATATCGAAGAGAGCCAAGATTCACCTCAACCGGTAAAACGGCTTCTTGTCCATAGACCACCTCAAAAGAGGTTACCTTGGTGGCATCATGTTTAGATATCCTATGTGCCCATAATGCCTCAGAAAGCACCTCATGCCACCTCTTTGGACGTTCTTCAATCTTCTTCTTCACTAGTTTTAACAAAGTTTTGTTACTCGACTCGGCTTGTCCATTAGCCTGAGCGTAGTAAGGAGAAGAACTCAACAATTTGATACCATAAGATTCGGCAAAACTTTTCACCTCTTTGGACATGAAGGAAGCCCCTTGGTCCGTAGTCAATATTAGAGGAATATCGAATCTATGTATAATATGCTTTAAGATAAAGTCAATTACCTTCGTATGAGTCATATTCTTGAGCGGCACGGCTTCGGCCTACTTAGTGAAGTACTCCACCGTAACTAGCACGAACCGATGCCCTTTCGATGACGAAGGATAAATTTGACCTATAAAATCTAAAGCCCAACCTTGGAACGGCCCCAAGACCAGGATCTTTTCAAATACTCAATAAAAGGAATTCTCTAGTCTTCTTTTGTCTCCTAGGCACAAATGTCCAAACTTACAATCAATTCGGCCTCTGAATCAAGTGTATCGTGCCCCCCACTTCCTGTTCAAACCCGGTCTGACCGGCCACACAATGCCGGTCAGCCCTCTACCTCTCACTGGTCAGACCAGCCACACAAAGCCGGTCAGACCGTCGGCCACCTGTGGTCAGACCGGCAGTGATGCACCGGTCACACCGCCCGCAATCTGTGACTTCGCCAATTTTTCCCAAAGAATTAAAATCAAGCACCGGTTTTTCCAGTATTAAAAATACTCCTTCTTTGATATTATAACCAGATGCTTGGTATTTCAAATTATTGGACCAAAATTCCTTCTTTCTAGACATATGAAAATTATAACATACAATTAATATGCCTAGATGAATACTAATTCAAGTGGCTTTTCAAACAATAATCATCGAGGCATCAAAAACACTTAGCCACTTGAAGTATGATCAATAATGAATCACCAAAGTCATATGTCTCACATACATGAATTTCAATAAACTACAAGTGTAAGTAATCGGCTTAAACATGTATGCAAAATATTATAACAATGCCAATGTTCCTAAAGAAAACAACTCTAGAACAAATCATCACATTGACCATTGACATTAGCCGGATTACTAAGAAGCAATATTTCATGATGCAATAATTATGAAATCTATATTTTCTATGGTGATTCATCAAAACATGCATGATTGGGCTTTTAATAAATATCAAAGACCAACGAGCCGAATCATACTTGCCAATTTCACCACTCAGAATTGGCATTTGCAACATATATGCATAATATCAATTTGATGAGCAAAACACACATGTGCTAGATAGAAAGTAATGTTCTAAAATGGCATATGCATACTATAATGATGAGCACGATAAACCCATACCTTGCCTTAGCATCCAACAAATGGCGGCTCAAAGATGTGATTTTGTATCCATCGTCGTTCATCTTTCTTGATTTCTTCATGAGCATATTAATGTCTTGCACCCCGAGAAAAATCAGCTTTCTTGATTGCACAATTTCGAAGGCAAGACAAACATCGTAGTAGCACCCATAGCAACATGTGGAGGGAGTTTTCTCTAATGACCGAAGATTCTTCTCTCTTCAAATTGGATTTACTACTACTCTGGGAAATCACCGGTCTCTTAGCTTTTACTTTCTTGGGTCTCCATACTTACTTACGTGTTATTTGAGGCTTCAAATCATCACATATCTTGTTCTCCACATCTTCGGCCTCCTTTTCTTTTTGACCTATGGCTCGAAGACGTTGTTGCCTCCTCTTTTGAGAGCGAGATAAGCCGGAAGGTATCCACTTTGGCTGTGGTTGTTTTATAAGAGCCAAGCAATAATTTTTGATATTTGTAGTCGAAGTGGAAGCTTCTGTGTTGCCCTCAATTTTCTTACTCATCTCAGATGCCCCCCAGTCAGACCGGCCTCTAGGCCCGGTCAGACCGGCTGTAAGTAGTCGGTCAGACCGGTCTGATGGCTCGATCAGACCAGTTGTAGGCTGGCAGTTAGACCGCTCAACTGTCCTGGTCAGACCACCCTTGTTGGCAGTCACGATGTCCGCTTTGGTCTTCTCTGCTTGTAGCCCCTTTGTCGTGTCTCTAGTAGGTACTTGAACATCTTGAAACTCCTCTTTGATAGTAACGACCTCCGGAGCTTTGGCTTCTTTTCTCACCCACACCTTCTTCATCTTGTTCGTCTTTGATCTATTGGACTGATCCTTTTGTGAGAAATGATCTTGTCTTGATCTAGATGAATGACTTGGTATTGACCTAAGTGATTCCTTCCATTCTTGATGAAACGGCATAGGTGGTTGAGGCATCCACGACATATAATATATAAAAGGATAACCAAACGTTGGCATTGGATATGGATACCATGGTGTCACAACCGGATGTTTGTATGGAGTTGATATTGTTGATGGTTCCGATTGCTTTGGCGTTTGACCAAATCTCTTTCTAGGAAGCGATCTTGGTCTTTTTGTATCACTAGCACGATTATCAAATCGTTGACCAGCTAATCCCTTCTTGTATCTAGCCGTAAGCATCTCAAAAGTGAGTTTTGGCTTTTTAGTCTTTATAGAACTAGAGGACTCATTTTTTGTAACTTTACGATCTTTGGCCTTAGCATTATGGATCCTAATTATCTCGGGTCGAGGATTCCTAATAATAACATTTTCTCCTTTTATAGATTCGGCTTGACTAGACCAAACCAACACTTTCTTGTCGTCAAAATCAATATGAACAATAGGAAGAGAATCATGAATAATTTCGGTCTTAGCAATAGGTGTAACCGAAATAGTATCACAATTGACCGATGAATTATCAATCAGTCTTTGCTCCATCAAGCTTGCATCTTTAAAATAATCATAAAACTTATGCTCCATTTGTGACCATGTAGAAATTAAATTAGGAGCAAGTAAACTAAACCATGTAGATGCAAAGTTTGACAAATAAAGAGAAAACAACTTTAACTTAAGAAAATCATCACTACCGGCCTTACCACATTGATCAATAAATTGGCCGATATGCTCCGTTGTTGTTCTAGCATCCTCATCTATGAATTTTGTGAAGTTCGGCACCTCAAATCCTTGCGGGTATGGGACCGAATCTATATGTTCAGGATACGGCCTTTCACATGTATGTAATGTTGCTTTAAACTCTATTTCATCACTACCCTACAAGACATTGTCACTATCTTTTCCAACATTCACATGACTGATTTGTGACTCGGTCTTAGGTGACAATACTATCTCACTATTGCCTATGATACAATGCGAACCGTCATTTAGTTCAGCTATATTTTCAATGATGCCATTATCTAAGCTAGCAACATAATCCGAACCAATACTTGGTTCAGCTATACATGCCATTGGATTATCGATGCAAATAGCATGTGTATATGAAATAGCATGAATAACAGAATTAACACGAGGTAAATAACAATTAAAATCAGCGCCATTAGTAAAATCAGCGCCATTAGTTGTGGGACAAAAATCTAAACAAGGTTGCAGGGCGTCGGTCAGACCGGCTACCGATAAAAATCGACTTGGTTTCGGACTCTGCCGGTCAGACCAGCCACATGCCGCCGGTCTGACCGGCCCATACATGGCGGTCAAACCGGCCCTTTGGAGGAAACCGACAGATTTTCAAAATATTGGCAATTCTCCTTATTTCAACTCTAGGTGCCAAATTTAGGTGTAAACAGTAGGCTCTAGCGAAAGCCTATGGGTCCCACTGGGAGGGGTCATTCCATTGGAGCGGTGAAGGTGGTGGCACAACAAGCGATGACGATGGCACGACCGACGAAGGCACGATGTAGACTGTTGGCTTGGGCGACGCAGTGAAGGCCGGCTGCTAGGCGATGTAGAACGATAGTTGGGCCGAACGGCCTAGCAGCGAAAGCCGCACGAGAAAAGGTGGGCCATTTGCCAAGAATCCCCTGGCCGCCGGCCTAGGCCACGTGTGAATGTTGCCCGTCCACGGATTGAACGACATGGGATAGGCTTGATTGGGCCGCTAGCTGACACAGCCTAGGAGCCGGCCTAGGTGCCGTTGTTGGAGCTGGAGGTGCGCTGGTTCCCATCGCCGCTAGTGTCGCCGTTGTTGCCGCCGCCACCACCGCCATGACCACGGCAACGGTTGTTGTTGTTGCGGGAGTTGTTGCCTATGCGGGTGTTGGCGGAGATAGCAGGGCGAGCGCGGCTGTGTAGGTGGAGGCGAGAAAGGCCGTGGCCGTGCTGGCTGGCCGGTGGCCCTTTGTCAGTTCATCAAGGAGGAGCATGGCGCGGGCCTCAACGAAGGTGGGAAAGGGTTGCTGCACGGGCAATAGCATGCGGAGATTGTCAAATTTATCACTCAAACCTTCGAGAAGCGTGAGGACGAGGGATCGGCCATTGACATGCTCGCGATGTCGACGAGGTTGTCGGCGAGTGCCTTGATGCGGCGACAGTGGTCACTGATGGAGAGGTCACCTTGCTTGATGTGATGAAGCTCGATGGTGAGGTTGATGGTGCAGTGTTCGCCGTTGCTGAGGAATTGTGTTTGAGGTCGTGCCACATGGAGCGAACCGACGTAGTGGGCAACATCACCTCTTGAAGAAGGTCGAGGGAGATGGTGCCGTAGAGGCAATCAAGGATGATGCAATCCATCTGCGCCTGGTCGGCTTGATCAAGTCAAGGAGCGGCGGAGAGGACGTAGTCGGCGAGTGCATACTTTCTGAGCACCACGAGGAATAGACCGCACCGTCATGTGTAGTTGTCGGCAGCGATGTTGAGGATGATGGGCACAAGGGCCTTCACGTTGATGACGACGATGGCCTAGCCATGAAAGGTGGCGATGGCTACGGCGTCGAGGACGGTAGGAGGCAGGCCATGTGGCAGAGCCAATGGCACAACGTCCTGGAGAGGCACACTCTGCGCACCCTAGGCTACGAAACGGGCGAGGAGAGCCAGGATCTCGGGTGGAATTTGTGCTGGGGGTGGTGTCGTGATTGGCGCGGGCGCAGGAACGATGATCGTCAAAGGCGAGGACGTCATGGGCATCGGGACGACACCACGGTGGAAGAGAGGGCGTCATCATTGGTGACAGTGGCAGCATGTGCTTGGAGAAGCCCTTGAAGAACGGGGACGAGGGCCTTGCGAGCCACGGGCAAGGCGCGGTCAGTAGCATCGCTAGCGATAGTGGCGGTGATGGAGTTGTCGACCTGTAGACCGGGTGTCGGCTGGAAGCATTGGCGATGGTGCTAACGGTGTCTTTGAGTAGAGATTTGGTAGGTTTTGGGTGTTGGTGGCCATGGCGGCAAGGAGTGCCGGCCGGCCGATTTAGGGTTTTTGTTGGAGCAGAAGCAAAAGAAATCTAATATGATACCATGAGAGTATGATAGGACTCAACGCGATGGATTGTATTTCCAATGATGTGGAGTACATATAGGCTCGTACCTTCCTTATCTGCTCAATCAAGTTATAGCAACAATATCGATAAAGATAGAGATAAATATGACAACAGATATATAAGAGATAGACAAAGAGGATAACAATGACAGGTAGGCCCAACGTAGCCATCCAAACTGCTCAAGAAGGCAAAACGTGGTTTTGATAGTTTATGAAAGCTCCGTATCTCACTTTGTAGTTGAGGGACGCAAATCAAACTGAGGCTATCCTTGAGGGATCTAAATTGGACTTTTTCCTTGATTCTGCAACCGACTTAAACAGCGAAAATGGTAGGCCCAATGGCCTATTGTGCTTATGAATTATTGGGCTTAAGTTGCAGAAGCATAGTGGTCCTAAAAGCCCAACATTGCATTAGCTGATGTCCGACACGCTGATAAAAAGCAGCGACCAACCTGTTCAGCTGTTCTTTTTCTTTTCTATTAACAAAACGACACAGTTGTGCACATTTCATTGGATATAGCGGAAGAAATTACATCTCCTAGAGGCTCAAAGGAAAAAAACATGTTTATTCTGTATAGATGTGGCGATAAACTCAAGGAGACGTTTTGCCCTCGCAAGCATCCTCGTCCTCTCCTCCTTTTATCTTTGCTAAGACATCGGACGTCAAAAACTTCTTATGTTTGAAGATTTTTATGGTTCCTTTCTTTTCAAATTTCTCAAATAATCAGGAGGATGAATGTGTGTATTCCTCCCTTAAGATATGCCCTTAAGATATGCCCTGACGACTTACAAGCATTTCTCATCATTTTTGGACTGATGAGAACATCACTAGCTTGGATATGACCATGCTACCTTTTATATTCTTCAATCAAGGGTGCATGTTTTTTATGTAATGTTTACTTATTATATATTTGAACAAACATTACTACACCATAAGTTTTGTATCTTATCATTTGCAGAAATACTTGTGTGGGTAAAGGAAAGAAGAGCAGGATCATGAAATGCTTGGATGATAAAAAAAAGTTGATTGAGAACCAAACCAAGATCTTCTCTAAGTTTACTCCAACATTACCACATCACTTTTGGTCTATAGAAGACAATAGATAAAGTTTTAGGATTCGGATTTGGACTCCTGACAGCATCAACTTTAAACAAACCTAGCCGTTGATCTAGAAGGAATCTTAGGGCCCATAAGTACTTGTTGAAAAGCTTATGGATTCTACTTTCATATGGTTCTGGTCCCACATCAAAATTTCTATTAAACAATCGAGAATCTGAAACAATCATGTACCTCATCCAAACCAAGTCTGATTTGAGCCTTGGATCTTGTAGTTATGTCCTGGACTAAGTCCAAGAGGGGTGTGTGCCCTAGGACTAACCTTAGGACGTCCCCAATCATATTTATTCAGTAGCCATCATAGTTTAGAGTTGGGTTTTACTTAGACTATTATACCTTTGCAGTTTCCCCATTTACTTCGATTTGTGGAACCCCAACTTATAAGCTTCATTGTATAGTTGCAATATTCAGATTGCTTCTTTACTCTCTTACTTGTGTTCTAGATTCGCTTGCAGGAGATAGCCTTATAGGTGAGGTCAATAGTATTTTGGTACAATTGATAACCAATGGAGGGATTGTCACGTCCAGAAATTCAGACCCGAATTCCTGAAGCTATATGTGTATTAAAATCTCTGTCCAGGACCAGCCAGGGTACACATACGATAATTGTTGATATTACAGTTCCACGTCTTAGAAACAATATAAAAAGATTACAAAAGAGCAGTGGAAAAAGAAAGAGGGCCTAAGCCTAAGCTTGACGCTGGCCACGGGCTTCGACCACTCCACAGGCAGCTTCCAGAGTGTAGGACAAAGCCTACTCCACTTCGTCTTCGTCTTCAACTTCTGGCTCAGGTTCTGGTGAAGGGGCAAGGATGAGTACTTCCACGTACCCAGTAAGTCACACCGGAAGGGGAGAAGAATGAATGCAGGGAAGACAAGGGTTTGGCTAAAGTTTGCTTTGCGCAAACAGCAGGAGTTTTTCCAATCAAAAAGAATTTTGAACACAAACAATGCAATAATAATTTTAGTAATTTAAGCATTTTGAACACCAACACACTCCAACGTTATCCCCACATTGTGACAGGCCCAAACCATCCACCTATACTAGTCATGTTCCAAAAATTAGGGTGTAAAAGTGTGAGACTAATCACGGAGAGCTCGGTCGATCGCCCCATTACCGTGGGCACAACTATTCGAATAGGTTTACTCTGTTCAGAGGTGTACAACTGTACCCACAAGACACAGCCCCACAACACGGTCTCCCGTGCGCCGGAATACCACCGCGGTACCTCGGAAAGGGAACTGTGATAGGACCTTTCGTATAAACCCCCACTAACCAAGCGAACCCCACCAAGGTTTTGCCCCCACTCCTGGACCCTAGGAATGGGCAGCCCCCCTGAGTGCCTCGGTGAATTCGGCAGCCTACCAACCCTTATTTCGGGGCTGACTGAAACTCCATCCCACTCACCCTTGCCGATGGGTCCGTCAGCTAGGAGAGGCTACACTACGGGACCTACCTTACACACTTCGGCTTGTGGTTTGCACGGTCATTCTCCCGAGGGGTCCCGTGAACCGAACCTTAATTGCCATGGGAGCCGCTAACCAAAACCATAGCGCCCACAGCTGACCATTTGTCATATCTTAGCTATTAGTCCAGTTCACCTGAATTTCTAACCATTAATCCTCCGAACAGAAGTCCAGGAGAGACATATTAAGTGAGAATGACCCATTTAGTGAGCTAGTAAATCTAAGCCAGGCTAAGCATAACCTAGTCCTGAATCTAATCATATTATTTTCCCAAGTTTAGTCAAAGGATTTGGGATGCCAAACCTAAGGCATAGACTAAGCATAAGGTGTATTATTTCCCATGAAATGATATTATAAAAATACATGTAATTTCATAGAAATAAATAGGTATTTTAGTAAAATGGGAGAAATATGATCAATAATATGGTATGACTTGCCTTGATCTTCGGCATGAGGGACTTCAGCGACGACTTGAAAGTAAACCGGGACGGCGGGACTACCAGGATCTACACGACAAACAAGCACTTCAACAAAAACAGGCTAAAAAGCTACTGAAACAGGGAACAAAACCATTTTTAATGGATTCTTGGTATTTTTATGAATTTAATGAAATTTGAATGGGCAAAAACGGAGGTCAGATCGAAAAGATATGATTTTTAGAAGTTTTCTAGATTTTTTACTAAAACAGAAAAATCCTTAATCGATTTAATGCACAATAAATCCCAGGGAAGGCATCAGCGACTAGGGCTGATGTCAGCGGGCGCGGGCTGACGTCAGCGACCCACGGAAGCGTCGGTCCACGGTGGACCGGGTCCATGGCCGGGCCGGGCGGTGCACCACGTGGCGCACACGTGGTGCCGAGGTGGCGACAATGTGGCTTGCCACGTGGGCGAGCGGGGACGGACGGTGCCGATCAGACGACCGAGAAGAAAGGGCGTGGGCACGATCGGTCGGCGACGGCGGCCGATGGCCGGAGGCCGGCCGGCGCCATTCAGACGGCGACGTGGGGCGGCGGGATGCCGCGGATTTACGCGCGGGCGGAGCCGCGCGTACCCGGGCAGCAGCGCAAGCACAGCTGAGACGGCAAGGAGGAGCGGCTCACCGCGGTGTTGCCGGAGTTGAGGGAGACGACGGCAAGGGAGACGGCAGGAGCTCGCGGGAGGGGTGGCCGAGGTGGCGCGGGCACCAGCGACGAGGAGGGAGGCGTCGACGGAGCTCGGGGTGCCTTGGAACAGCGAGAATGTGCGGCCGAAGACCGGCGGCGAGGTCCGAAATGAGGGCACACGATGCGGGGGCAACCAAGAGAGAGAGGTTTGAGTGGAGGTGTGGGGAGGATGGGAATGGCGAGAGGGTGCTTCTAAAGGTCGCGGGGAGGTCGGTGGCGACCGGATAAGAGCGTAATTGCTCGCCGGCGCAATTTTTGGAGAAATAATGGTCGGCGGTTAAATCTGGCCATTAAGGGGCGCGGAGGAGGCGGCCAGGGGCGCCACTGACCGGCGAGGGCAGAGGGGAGTAAAGGCGACGTGGTTTGGGGCGCGGGGTGGCCGGAGGCGCGAGATCCGCGCGAGCACGGCGGCTGGAAATGGCGCCAGGGCGGCCGGGGTCGAGGACAACGCCCTGACAGGAGGACCCACCTGTCGGCGTCCCGAGGCGAAGGGAGCGGGGTGGACTTTTTCCCAGGGCGCAAGAGGTGGCGGGTCGTGGCCTTCGGCTGCCGCGAAGGAGAGAGGAGAGAGGCGCGCGGGCGGGAAACGGCTAGGCCGCGCGGAAGGGGTTGGGCCGTCGGCTCGGGTCGGCAGCCCACGGCCGAAAATGGGCGGGAAAGGACGGAGGAGAGAGAAACTGATTTTCCAAGGATTTATTAATTTCGATTTTGGTTTTAATTGGTTAAAAATTATTCCTTGTGCTCTGAAAATTCCACTAAAAATCCTGTTAGTGTATTTTGACATGTAGAATTTAAGAAAAGTCCTACCATGCCATTTCCATTTAACATTTGGCTTTTATAATTATTTATTCTCTCTAGTTAATCCCAACGATTTTCTTTTACGATTTTCTTTTGGATTTTTAAAAGGGGAAAACACCTCAGGGTGTTACAGTTTTCACCTGTATGTGAGACATCTATTAACCGGATACCGAGAACTCGTTTTTGCAACTCCCAATCACCATTAACAAAATGAACAACTACGCTAAGGTAATCCTCCCTAGCTCCACTACTCCATATTTCTGAGGTAACACTAACAGAGAAAGTGCATGTACTAAATAGTTCCTTAAGTGCGGTACTTCCCTTCTCATAAAAATTTTCTAAATCTCGGGTTGTTGTTTGTCTACTAACGGCTTTGAATCTAGGATTATGCAATTGTTGAACGTACTCTTCGAAAGCAGGAGACTCCCCAAAGTTCAAGGGTAAATCTTGTCTGGTGATTAACCAGACAAGATTTTCCCGAGCTACCATGGGATCATACTCCCAACTACGTCTTACCGTCGGGTTTAGCATCGATTGTTGTTGCCGCAATTGTATTCCTTGCTTCCTCGCACACGCCTCGCATGACGCTTTAGGTGTCCTGTACCACCAGAAGATCGTGCAGATAAAGAATTCCTACAAATTCTACATCTAGCTTGTGTTACCTCCCTCCCGTCGGGGCCGGTAACTTTCACCTCGTCGATGTGCTGCCACACACCGGAGGTTCTCGATCTTCTCGAGCCGGTTGTGTCGAAACACTTCCGCTCGCGGATCCCAAAAATCCTTCCGAAGTCGTCGCCGCCGTCTGCACCAGTTCCTCCTCCACGGTTGGTGGAGTTGGAGCTGATCCGGAGGCATCGTCAAACCCCGACATGTAATTGAGGTCGAAATCACCCAAAGTGAACGATGGCGATTGATATGGATATTTCGGATCCATTCTGCAATTTTAATCCGAAATAAACAAATTTTAGATATTTATTAAATACACAAACAAAATACAAATAATACATACATATGAATATCACTTACATCTTTCCAACCGCAAGCTCTTCACACCTCTGCGATCAAACTAATTAACTACGAAACTAATTTTGATTTTTGACAAAATTTGAGCAAATTTTATCAAAACCAAAAAATTAGAGCACAAGAGAGCACTTCAGACTTGAGAGCACAAAATGAGATGTTTGGGATGAGGAGAAATGGTTGGGGTGGATGCCCTATCTATAGGACAAAATTTCATATTTTTGAATTTTTTTGGATTTTTGACCTCCAACGGCTAGTTTTAAATTCTAGCCGTTATACTAGCCGTTGGGACACGTGTCAAGCGGTGATTCGTCGGTTCAAAACGCCACCGATCCGCCGTCAGCGCCAGCCGCCCCTGCACGCCACGCGTCGCCCCGCCATTTGCCGTCCCGCCGCGCCGTGCCGTGCCATGCCCGGGCTAGCACGGAACAGTGTCCGTGTCGTACCGTGCCGACCCATGGGCGCGGCCGCCGGTCCAGGCACGGCACGGTCCGTCGTGCCGTGCCGACACGGCCCATCTCGAGCCGGGTCGTGCCGTGCCGGACCGGTGCACAGTGTCATCGTGCCCGGGCCGGCACGCCTCGACCCGGCCCACTTGGCCACCACTAGTGTCCCGAGTGCGTACAGCGAGAAGGTGGCCAGGAAGGCGTACCCGGGCTGCGACGCCATCCCCTACGACCAGTTCGAGGTGGCGTTCTCGCCGTGGAGCTGTGGATCACCGACCGCGCCGTGCTCCCTGTGGATAACTCGCTGGGCAGTAGCATCCATCGCAACTACGACCTCCTGCTCGAGCACCAGACTCCACATCGTCGGCGAGTGCGGCTCCGTGCACGCTGCCTCATGGTGCTCCGGGGTCCTCAAGAGTGCCTCACCCTCATCGTGAGCCACCGTGGCGCTAGCGCGGTGCGAGCACACGCTCACCACCATGGGCCTCAACGTCGTCCGCAAGGCCTTGGACGACACCGCGGGCGCCGCCGAGTACGTCGCTGCCAACGGCCTCCGCAACACGGCCGACATCGCCTCCTCCAGCGCCGCCGAGCTGTACGACATGGAGGTGCTCGCGACGGCATCCAGGACGACTACGGCAACGTCACCCGCTTCGTCATGCTCGCAACCGAGTCCATCGTGCCCCGCACCGACCGCCCCCATGGGGAGCACGACCAGGCAGTTGGAGCTCGTGACGCCCTCCACCGCCGGACGTCGCGCGACGAGGATGCGCTCTCAGAACCGCGGTCGCCGACGCCAATCCGGCCACCGTCCCCGCCGCCATTCCGGCCGCCCGTCGTCAATCCGGCCGCCGTCCTTGCCACGGCCGCCGCGCGCCATCTGCGGCAGCGAGATCTAGCGGTCACCGTTGCCGCCGTCGCTGTCGCGCTGGGCGACTCCCCCGGCCACCCGAGCTCGAAGTCGGCGAGAAGGCCCGCCGCCGCCGTCCTTGCAGTCGCGCGGCTTTGCCGACGGCCGCTCGGGCGGCGGCGAGGCGGAGGAGGAAGGAGAGGGAGAGGGGGCGGCCGGGCCGTCGCCTCCTGAGCCGTCCCTGGGGAGGGCGACACGAGAGCCTCCCTGCAGTTTGAACTTTTTGACGCAAGTCTTTTAGACAATGGGTGTGTTTAGATCCAGAAAATTTTTTTGGCAAAATATCACATAAATGCTTTGGACACATATTTGAAGTATTAAACATACACTAATAAAAAAACAAATTACAGAATCCATCTGTAAACGACGAGACGAATTTATTAAGCCTAATTAATTCGTCATTAGCATAAGTTTACTATAGCACTTTATTGTAAAATCATAGTCTAATTAGGCTTAAAAGATTCGTCTCGTAAATTACATGTAAACTGTGTAATTAGTTATTTTTTTAGTTCATATTAAATACTTTATTTATGTGTCCAAACTTTCGATGTGACAGGGTGTAAAAATTTGACGATGGATCTAAACAGGCCCAATGAATGAATTTAGGTTGTTCTATTTTTTCCCTCGTAAGTGTTGTCCGCCGCCGGCGCCGATGTATCTTGCTTCGGCGGCGGCGGCGACGCCTCTATTGTAGCCCGATGGCTGCCGTCTCTCTTGCTCTGCTCAGGAGATACAGGATCAACGCAGATTGCTGGCATCCTGCTCCTTCGGACTACGACGGTATCAAATGTGCTGCATCGTGTATGCCAGGTGTTTGTGGAAAAGCCGACTTGAGCTGCTGCTCTTACAGGGCTCAGCAACAATGAAAACACAATTATCTGTCTTTCTTAAGCAAATATTGTTTGCATCGGCAGCAAACTGTCTGCGATCCATAGATTCTATTTTTTGTCCATTAGTTTGTCTTGTTGAGGAACTGGGCTGCAACTACTGATGTTCAGAGCATCATAGAAGATCAAACAGTGTTTTAAGAACAAAATTAGAGAAAAATAGTGCTAGAGTGCGACTGTCTGTTGGCTGTTTGCCCTGTTTTTAGTTTGTTTTTGTCAGTACTGATTTTAGCCATGTTTCTAAAACGTAAGGAGTGAATTTTTTACACAATGTCAGCACTAATTTTTACCCAAGTTTTATGCGTCTGCACTTTTGTTTGCTGTACTAAATTAATCTCCAGAGTTTCTGTCCATTGTTACATGTTGATGGGTGTAAATGCACTTCACTGGTTAGTAATTATAGGACATTATCTTATTCCTTTTTTAAGGCATTGCTTATACAAAACTGAAAAACTGTAACAATATCTTGGTGCTAAACTTATTAATACATCTGCGACTTTGAAATGTGTGGGATTTTGAAAAGCTAGAGCATCATTATTTGCTTCCAAGGGAGCAACAATGAGTGAAGGATGCTCCAGAAGAAGAAAAAACAGTTGGCATTCTTCCTTTAAACTTTCTGAAAATGAGTGTACTAACATAATTTGAAGAGTAGCATATATAGATAAAAAATTACCATATGGAATTAGTCCGGTTTTTAAGTTCATCGCTTGAGAACGTTTGGAAGGAAAGGATTTTGGTTATCAAACCAGTTTTCTCGTGTAAAATATGATACAAAACATCATCTGTGGAACTTTATATTGTTAGCTTCTGGTTGTGCTCTAGAATAATGAATATGTGGGGGTCGGACGTTTGTTTTTTTCCTTACCTTCAATAACTTATTTGATTGCCAAAATATATATAGTGTCGCCGTAGTGTTAGCACTGACATATATAGAGTTAGCACTGACATATATAGAGTTGCCAAAGTATATATATTGATTCATTTATGCTTATTATAAGTGTAACGGATGAATCGTGCTTTTTTGCTGTACTCGCCAGGGTTTACCTTTTCGTGCGTGTGTGTCGTGCCGCCCTTTCGCGATAGGGCGGTTTTCGGCGAAAACCGACCGACGATGGACAGTAACACATTTGAATTTGTATGATTTGGTGCACACCGCAAAAACCGCGCAAACCGCACGAAAACCACGAAAACAGTGAAAACCGTAATTTAAATTTGAACCAAATCCAAATCCGTGTCGTGCTGTGGTTTTCGTTCAAACCGCGCGAAAACCACGTCACATGCCGCGGTTTTCACGGCAAACCACGCGAAATATATTTTTTGTGATAAAATGAATTTTTCAAATTTTTTGAATTCGCGCGAAATTATTGAAACGAAACCGCGGGGATGCCGTACCGTACCCCCGCGGAACGCGCGAAAACCGTGAAAATCGTGACGGTTTTCGCGGAATCGCGAACCCTGGTACTCGCAAACTTTTGGTAAAAAAAATGTAGAATTGGTGCCCTTATGATGTATAAGGAGGAGACTGTCTCTTTCTTGGTAGTCTTATGATATCGATTTGTAAATTTTGGTATATCTATTAATTTGTCATATCTATTAGCTTGAAACATACATTGAAGTGAACTAGCCCGGGTAACCGTCCGTGATCATCCCTCTCACTATTGATAGGTAATAAGTGGTCTGTCATGGTGGATAGACGACCAACCCGCACTGCATTTGGTGACATATCAAACATCATTGGAGGAGGTATGTTAATTGCCATCAGTCATGTTAAGTTTCTCTAATTTTTAGCGAATTGTGACACACATTATACATGACATCAACAGAGACAACACGTGCAGATAATGAAGAGAGAAAAAAGAAGGAAGAGAGGAATAGAAAACAACGCGAATATCGCGCACAAAAAAGGGTCGAGGAAACCAACGAACAAAGATAGGAGCGGAATAGAAAGCAACGTGAATACCATGCAAGGAAAAAAACATTGGCAGTAGTAACGACTCCTGATCAAGGTATCCATAATCTGATCATGTATACTATTCTTCTTTGTTTATGCGTCAAAATGAGTAACACACTAAGTTTTTTAGCATAAAAAAAACCAGCGATTATGATAATGTATACTATTCTTCTTTGGTGATGTAGAACCTATATCCAGTTGCACATATGTTAACATGATACCTGAAGGCCCGTAGATATCGCCTAGAGGGGGTGAATAGGCGATCCTGAAATTTTCTAGAGAATGCAGCGGTTAAAAAACACATGCATTGAAACTTCCGATACTTGAACCTTGGAACTTTAGGTCATCGTAAGCTGTTCGAAACTTTCGGATTTCCTGTTCGGAACTTCCAGTGTTCTATGACTTAAAAGGATCTAAACTCAAATTCAAAGTATTTCTACACCAGTTTAGAGCTAGCAACAGGGAGGAATAGACAGGCAATATAGGTAAACAACAGGAAGTAAAGAGATAGTACACGAGACACAAGGATTTTTTTCTCGAAGTTCATATTCAAAGAATCCTACTCTCCGTTGAGAAACTTCATAGAGTTGGGTCTCAATTAACCCCTTGTCTCATGTCACGCCCAGAAATTCAAACCCGAATTTCCAGACTATTTTGTGTATTTAATCCCTGTCCAGGCATCAACCAGGGTACACAAAATGACAAATCAATACACAGATCCATACGTATAAATAAAGCGTATAAATACTTACAGGAAAAGAGGCACTTAGTCCTCATAGTCAAAAGAAAGCAGCGACAGCGGGAAAAGACGATCCTAGCGGGGCTTCAGCTCCACTCCACAGGCAAAATCAACTGGGGTCTGAGCCTTGGTCCTCAAACACCGTCTTCAACTCAGAAGCACTACACTTCTGAAGGAGGAAGGATTTGCAAGGCTGAATACAACCAACATACTCAACAAGCCACACCAAGGAATGCAGAAATGCGAGGGAAGGCAAGGAGAGGCTTGGGGCTACTTTGCGGAAAGGCGGTTGCAAAACACTTTATTTCGGAAACTGGAAAAACTGTTGAGTAGTTAAGTCAATATTAATCCTCCACTGAACAATGTTATCCCCATGTTGAATAAGCCCAACCAATTCCCACCTGGTCTAATCCAGATTATTAAGCCAATTTATTAAGGATGGGACTAATTATGGTGAAGCTGGTCGATCGCCCATAACCGTGGGCACGGCTATTCGAATAGTTTTACTCTGATCAGAGGTGCGCTACTTTACCCACAAGACATGATTCCTACACATGTTGCCATGCCCTCGAAGTATCGCCATGATACTGCAAAGGAGGGGAATCGTGACAAGACCTATAGCATAACTGCTCCTAACCAAGTGAACCACACCAAGGTTTCGCCCCTACTCCCGGACCCTGGGACATGGGCAGCCCCCCCGAGTGCCTCGGTGAATCCGGCAGCCCAGAAACCCTTATACCGGGGCCGATTGAAACTCCATCACGCTCACCCTTACCGAGGATCGTTGGCTAGGGAAAAGCAATACTAAGGATCCAGCAGTTGCCCATTCTTGCTTGTGGTAAGCACTATAAGTCTTTCAGGGGTTTCCCAAGAACCGTCCTTAATTGCCATGAGTGCGACAAGCCAAAACCATGCACCCATAGCCCACCATTTAGTCATATTTTAGTTGGGATAATTAAGACCAAAAAGATATGGCCAGGTGTTCCGAGCTAGCAGCTCATCTGAACTAATTATAGATAGTGTGATTATCCCATTTAGTGAGCTAGTGGTAATTAAGCATGGCTAAGCATATAATTCTAGCAAAAGTCACGTAAGTGACTAAAGCTAGTCAAATTATCACCCAATGTTTGACAAAGGACGGTTATCAAGGGGTATGGCACAAGCAAGCAGGTAGGTAATCCCAACATTTCATGTAATTCGCAAAACATGCAATTTTATTTACAAAGAGAGAAACATTTGTAAAATAGGTTCAATATGCTTCAAGGAAAGTGTGACTTGCCTTGCTTCTTCCAACCAACTTCCGAACTCTTCGCGAGCGCGAACTCCGAAACGACGGAAACTACACGCTGGCATGCAAAACGAGAGAAAAACCCTAATAAAAACCAAATAACAGTACATGAAAAGTAAACCAACATGTAGAGTTTAATTTTAGATAAATTTTACAATTTGAATGGCCCAATTTGGAGTTCGTATGAATTAGATATGAATTTTAGAAGTTTTAGACCATTTAAATGAATTCTGGAAATTAATTAGATTTATTGCGTAATTTTTAATTATTTTTGAAAGGAAAAAGAGCTAGGGCTGATGTCGGCGGGCGCGCGCGTCGGCCCAGGCGATGTCGGCGCGTCGGCCGTGGCAGCGCGATCACGGGCGGTCCACCGTGGACCAAGTCCACGACGGTCCACGGGCGAGCGTGCCACGTGGCGCACACGTGGCGCCGACGCGGAAGCCACGCGGCGGCCACGTGGGCAGCTAGACGGATGGCCACGATCTCTCGTGGCCACTAGGCCGGCCCGGGGAAGGAGTGAGAAAAGGGTGCGCGTGCGGGCAACGAGGTAAAGCAGACTTCAAGGTGGAATGGGCCGAAATCGGCCCGCAAACAGGAGAGGATTTTTAATTTGTTTTCCATTTAAATTAATCACATAAAAGGTTTTAGAATTTTTATAAATACTTCTAGTGCTCAAATAATTCCAAGAAAATTCTTGAAAATAGATGGACACTCAGAGTATTTAATAAAAATATAACCAGACCATTTAGTGATTAATTTATTTATTAAATAATTACTGAAATGCTCTTTGTGGCATTAGAAATTATTTACGGAGCTCCAAATTTCACGAGAAAATTTTAGAGAATACTTTAGGGCATGGAGAATATTTCAAAAATATTTCCAGCCATGATTTTTAAAGGAAATTTGAATTTCCTTCTTCACTTCCCTTGAGAAATTATTTTGCCTTTTTATTTAATTCTTGGAAAATAATTTATTTAATGATTTTTAATCCCGACGAAAATTGGGTTGTGAAAAATCTACCCCCTTACGGAATCTCGTCCAGAGATTCGGGGCTAGAAAGAAAAGGTATGGTTGGATTGGGTTGGTGGTGACTTCTATGGTTTTCTTCGGCTCGCTCTGACGGCCGAACTCGGACGGGTGAACTCTTGGCACCAAACTTGGTGTTTTACTGCCTTTGCCAAAACTGCACTAGCTGGTCTTGCACACTCGACCTCTGCAATTCCTTTAGACTACACACTTCACAACCGCATCTTCGGCAATCGAGAATTCCCTTTGACCGAAACCAATGAAATTGTTGCGAAACCTTGAAATTGACTTTCATGAAATCATGACCTCTAGATTTCACTTTGAACTGCTCCTGACCTGGACGACAGGCATTTCAAGAAGTGGTTTGATCGACCTTTATCGGAACTGTGTGTGCCTTGAGTTATTGCTTCTTTTTGCTAAACTGCGGCCATGACTGCTTGGTGTGTCTTAGATTCGAGCTTGTTAACTTAGGATTGATGTAACTCGCTAACGGCTCGCACGCGACTCCTTTGATTACAACCCCCTGCTTCACGGGGTTGAACCTCTGAGCAAAACAGTTACGGGGTAAATCGAATTTGACTTCAAGCTCACTTCACCAGGGTAGATGGGCTTTCATCGGACTACGGCTGATGAGGCTACTGCTCTTGGGAATAATTGACTTATCGATTTATAGGAACTTGGATCTGTAGGCGATTCTTCGTCATTCCCTCGAAATGAAATCTTCGACAAATCTCTTTTATTAGGGAGGCTTAGAATATATCTTTCAATTGACGATAGGAAGTTCTGGTAAAAGTGATTACGGTTCACCTTTACAACGAGTATCCATGCTTTCGCCTGACCACGAACAAACACACTACCATCTTTGAGTTTGTCCCTCATCTCTCTGATTTACTAAGAGCCTTGACTTTACAAGTGGGACCCTCCTTTGGTCGATCGAAAAGAGGCAAAGACCGTGCACTTTTATTCCATGGACTTTTGGAACTCAACACTCAACTGATGATTGGGAATCCTTCCGAAAGGGTGACTCTCATACCACTATCGAGCATCCCGACTCTTGATTGACTTTCCCATCGGTTGTAGCTACGGCATGACTCTTACGCTTCGGCTTGGCGAGGCAATCAACCTTCGCCGGGTTGTTTAGCGGTTGGCTTGTGGAACGAACACTGGCCACTTTACCAAACCACATCAAAATGGTAGTCTAGCAAATTCTTATTTCGTTGGTTCTTGTATCATTTTCTAAATTTGAATGCTGACAGGTCCCCAAACTTTGATGAAACTGATGAACCATCGGGAACTTCCTTTGAAACAACCAAGAGTTCCTGTTGTCGGTTTCACAAGTTCACTTTCAACCCTTGAGTAGAGGTGGCTTGCCGAGACGAATTCTCCATAGCATACTTGGGTGGCTAGATGTTCTGGCCTGACATTTGGATCCATTCGCTTCTGTGCAGGGTGACAGGGAATTTTACTGATGTCTTCTAGGAAACATTGAGGTGGTTTCCAAGAACTAGAATTGTTGCCTTGAACTAAGGATACCCATTCCTGATCCATATTCACCGCTAGGGTGCAGCTACACTTCATGCTTTCTGGTGAAACTTACAAGATTGAGAGTGCGGGCATTTCTCCCATGATGTCATTACCAAACTTTCGTCATTCTTCTCATTTCCTTAAGCTGCTACTAATTCTGACTTTTAAGGAGGTCGTATCAGCTGAATATTACTATGGTCTGAACATTCACATTTCCTTGATCCGTGTTCACCACTAAGGTGCTATTGCCAATCACCACGTCCTTACGACTTTAAAGGTTATGGGATTCCAGTAATCCTTATATAATGTTCCACTCGAACATTTTGTGCACCTTCCATACTCTTCAGGTATCCATTATACGACCCTTTTGATGTATCTCCTGAGGTTAAAGGTTTCCATGGTCTAACCATTCACACATCCTTGATTGACCGTTTACTTCTTGTTGTTAGCAATTTTGTCTTGAGGCCTAACCGAAACTGGAATCAGCGCGGAGAGTGAAACTCTAGTCACACAAGCTAACTTGCTTTTGGGATGTTCGAGATGAATCATAACATGAGAGAGACTGTACATCTCAGTCTTTATTCCATAATCCCTTCTTATTACATAACTTGCCATGAAACTTCTATGTACAAGCGTAAACTTCCTTAAGGATTACACACTTGTAGACTGTTGCCGGCTTGACTAGCATACATCTTGATCAGTGTGACCTTTACTCCTATGATTCTGGCCGGGTTGACTTGATTGGTCCTTGCTTACAAACTGGTGTTCCAATAGGAACACTGCTTCACATGCAGACACTTCTACCTCCTTAGTAGCTGCAGTAGGTAGGACCTTCTTGCTTGGGGTGTTACTCTTGATCGGTGGATTGCTAAGCATCTGGGCTGAGGCAACACGGGCGCCTTGCTGGTCTTCACGGTACCCTCATGACTTGGTGCTGGCGACAATCGCTGCAGTTTCTGCTGAAGGAGAGTATCGTTCCTTCTCAGTTGGGGTGAATCACTGCTTCATTCGCACTGCTTGCCCTGCTGCTGATTCTGTAGCTGGGGATAGGTTGCCGGGTGAACCTTAGAGCCTTTACTGGTGCCATTAACGACAACACGCTGTGGTGGAGATTTCATGCACAGGCGATGACTGATATCCTTGGGCTGACGGGTGCCTTTTGGTTGGATTGGACCCTGCAGCGCTGGAACTGAAATAGCTTGCAGAATTCTAGCGTTGCAGGCAGCGTTGGTGCTTAGAGGATGGTGGCGCTTGGGCACTGGACATCTTCTGGGTACATGACCCGTTTCCCCACAGTTGAAGCAACGACGAGCATCTTTTGTTGGTCTAGGAAATGGGCATTTGTTGAAATAATGTCCTGGATTGCGACAGATGAAACAAATCCGACCCGTTTTACCACGGCGCACTCGTCTGGGTCTGTAGACTCACAACTGGAATTGAAATATGCATTGGCTTGCGAGCCTCGTTTTCCATGTCCTTGTTACTACTGATGGTCTTTATTGGGGTTGGAACTAGTTGATGATCAGGAGCATCATCACCATAGATGGTACCAACCACAAGTGGACAGACAGACTGTCGGGTTGTCCCATGGTCTTTCTCGTCTTTGGTTAGAACCAAATTCAACCGACAAATCTTGGGCACAAGATTTGTTCCCTCACACAAGAAATATGTGACCTTGCTCATGGGGCATTCTTCTGGTACATGGGTGTCATCACCACAAAGGCAGGTGTGGTTGCACATGCTCACCGTGTGTCCAACTTCCCCATAGCAAGTACATGCTTTGAGCCTCATTTCTTTTTCACTGACGTTTTCAAGGATTGCTTCCTCCTCGTCAGAGGATACCTCTTTTGACTCATCATCCTCTAGCTTGGGTGGTCCATAAAGCCTGAGATGACGGGTTAGCTGACGTGCACCATGAAAAGTATTCCTTCTTAGGCGTCGGGGAAATCTTCTCCACATCTTCGGGAGTAAACTCTGTACCAGTGACGATCATCTTGTTGGCACATGCTATATCCCATTCTGGTGCCTTTCTTTTCTTAGGGTTGGATGGTGGCATACCAAAACTCTGGCTAATTGGTTGATCGAAAACTTTCTTCCTTCGGGGACACTGCATCTCATCATTGGTCTGTGTCCTAGCGTACACTTTCCATGAATTGTGTCTTACATCATGACCTTGCTCCTTATAACCATAGAAGAGGTCATGTGTTCCCCTTTGGCTGGATGGTGGGGTTGGTGCCTTCATCTCCTGAAAACTTGACGATAAACTCGCGGGAGTCACCAGGGCTAACATCTGCTGCTGCTGTTGATTTTGCCATTGCATCAGTTGCATCATCATGGCCACTAACTGTGTCTGGTTGGCCTCTACCTCGGCTAGGGTTGAGTCCACAGGAGAAGGAAGTGGAGTCCTCACAGGGTTGCTCTGAGCTGATCCAAGGGACTGCTGTGGTCTTGATCCACTGACACTACCCCTAACTTTACCCATCTATTGCTGAAGAAGAAAGGAGAGGGGAAAGAAGAGGTTAAACTAAAGACGAGACCTTAGTCCGCTTGATTACTAATCTGATGTGGGTGTATTTTTATTGTTCAAGTTGATTAAGCAAACAACCTAGTATGGTCACATCCCCACCACAGATGTAAACCATACACCTGCACACAGCAAACAACAACGACCTAGAAACTACCGATACTATTCTTCCAGGAAGGATTGGGTTTAGGTAACTCCGGGAAAACTTCGCTTGAAACCTCGGGAAGTACTGACTCTGAGCTGCTTGTCTTGAACTCCTTGCTTGAAACTTGGACTGGACTTGGCTTCCGGATGGCGCTCCAGGCTTAACCATTTTGACAAAAGAGAAAAATTTGACAAAACATTTTGCAAAGACTCCAGGAGAGGAGAGAAAAGATATTTTCGCAAATAAGGTTTTTACAAAACTAGTCCTTAAGGGTTTTGACCATTTGGCTCAACCTACGGTCAAGATGGCTCGATACCAACTTGTCACGCCCAGAAATTTAAACCCTAATTTCCAAACTATTTTGTGTATTTAATCCCTGACCAGGCATCAACTAGGGTATACAAAACGACAAATCAATACACAGATCCATACGTATAAATAAAGCATATAAATACTTATAGAAAAAGAGGCACTTAGTCCTCACACTTGAAAGAAAGCAGCGACAGCGGGAAAAGACGATCCTAGCGGGGCTTCAGCTCCACTCCACAGGCAAACTCAACTGGGGTCTGAGACTTGGTCCTCAAACACCGTCTTCAACTCAGAAGCACTACACTTCTGAAGGGGGAAGGATTTGCAAGGCTGAGTACAACCAACATACTCAACAAGCCACACCAAGGAATGCAGAAATGCGAGGGAAGGCAAGGAGAGGCTTGGGGCTACTTTGCGGAAAGGCGGTTGCAAAATACTTTATTTTGGAAACAGGAAAAACTGTTGAGTAGTTAAGTCAATATTAATCCTCCACTGAACAACATTATCCCCACGTTGAACAGGTCCAACCAATTCCCACCTGGTCTAATCCAAATTAATAAGCCAATTTATTAAGGATGGGACTAATCATGGTGAAGCTGGTCGATCGCCAATAACCGTGGGCACGACTATTCGAATAGTTTTACTCTTATCAGAGGTGCGCTACTTACCCACAAGACACGATTCCATACATGTTTCCATGCCCCCGAAGTATCGCCACGATACTGCAAAGCGGGGAATCGTGACAAGACCTATAGCATAACTCGTCCTAACCAAGCGAACCACACCAAGGTTTCGCCCCCACTCCCGGACCCTAGGACGTGCGAAGCCCCCCGAGTGCCTCGGTGAATCCTTGCCGAGGATCGTTGGCTAGGGAAAAGCTATACTACGGATCGAGCAGTTGCCCATTCTTGCTTGTGGTAAGCACTATAAGTCTTTCAGGGGTTTCCCATGAACCGTCCTTAATTGCCATGAGTGCGACAAGCCAAAACCATGCACCCATAGCCCACCATTTAGTCATATTTTAGTTGGGATAATTAAGACCAAAAAGATATGGCCAGGTGTTCCGAGCTAGCAGCTCATCTGAACTAATTATAGATAGTGTGATTATCCCATTTAGTGAGCTAGTGGTAATTAAGCATGGCTAAGCATATAATTCTAGCAAAAGTCATGTAAGTGACTAAAGCTAGTCAAATTATCACCCAATGTTTGACAAAGGACGGTTATCAAGAGGTATGGCACAAGCAAGCAGGTAGGTAATCCCAACATTTCATGTAATTCGCAAAACATGTAATTTATTTACAAAGAGAGAAACATTTGTAAAATAGGTTCAATATGCTTCAAGGAAAGTGTGACTTGCCTTGCTTCTTCCAACCAACTTCCGAACTCTTTGCGAGCGCGAACTCCGAAACGACAGAAACTACACGCTGGCATGCAAAACGAGGGAAAAACCCTAATAAAAACCAAATAACAGTACATGAAAAGTAAACCAACATGTAGAGCTCAATTTTAGATAAATTTTGCAATTTGAATGGCCCAATTTGGAGTTCGTATGAATTAGATATGAATTTTAGAAGTTTTGGATCATTTAAATGAATTCGAAAATTAATTAGATTTATTGCATGGTTTTTGATTATTTTTGAAAGGAAAAAGGGCTAGGGCTGAGTCCAACAGGGCGACGCTGACATCAGCGGCCAAGGGCTGACGTCAGGCTGACGTCATCCACGGCACCAGCGCGGTCCATGGGCCGATCCACCGTGGACCAAGTCCACGGCGGTCCACGGGCAGGCACGCCACGTGGCGCACACGTGGCGCCGACGCGGCAGCCACACGGGCGGCCGGATGGACGGCCACGATCTGCCATGAGGCAGATCGGGCGGCTGAGAGGCGGCGACGACCGACGACGGCCGGCGATAGCGCAGCGGCGGCGCACGTGACCCGATGGTCGCCGGCGACGGCCATCGGCGCGGCGGCGAGCGCGGGAAGCGGCGGATGAGGCGGAAGGAGGGGAGGGGCTCACCGGCCGGCGGGAAAGAACGGCGGGTGGGCGAACTTCGGCGAGCGGCGGCAGCCAGGCTCGGGACGACTGCGCGGCGACGGTCCAGCCGTGGTTAGCGGCCACGAAGGGGCGGCGGGCGGCTATGGCGGCGGCGGCTCGGGTCGCACGGCGGCAAGGCGCTCCGACGGCGATCCGGTGCGGGAAGCGATGGCGGAGTGCGGCGGGACGCGGGGAACGCGGTGGCGGGCTTGGACAATGGTGGCGACACTTGGAGCCGCGGTGGCGCTCGGCCGGAGAAGCGGCGGCGAGCAACGAAGAGAGGGGAGACGCGGGGAGAGGCGGTGAGAGCGCGGCGGGCTCGGGAAGACTAGGGAAATGGGAGAGGGAGCACGGCGGGGCGCGAGGAGATGGGCCGTGGCCGCTGGGCGGCCCAGGGAAGGAGAGAGAAAAGGGCGCGCGTGTGGGCGGGAGGTAAAGCAGACTTCAAGGTGGAATGGCCCGAAGCGGTCCGCAAACAGGAGAGGATTTTTAATTTGTTTTCCCATTTAAATTAATCGCATAAATGGTTTTGGAATTTTTATAAATACTTCTAGTGCTCAAATAATTCCAAGAAAATTCTTGAAAATAGATGGACACTAAGAGTATTTGATAAAAATATAACCACACCATTTAGTGATTAATTTATTTATTAAATAATTACTGGAATGCTCTTTGTGGCATTAAAAATTATTTCTAGAGCTCCAAAATTTCACGAAAAATTTCAAAGAATACTTTAGGGCATGGAGAATATTTCAAAAATATTTCCGGCCATGATTTTTAAAGGAAATTTGAATTTCCTTCTTCACTTCCCTTGAGAAATTATTTTGCCTTTTTATTTAATTCCTGGAAAATGATTTATTTAATGATTTTTAATCTCGAACGAAAATCGGGTTGTGACACCTCACCAAGCAAATCTCTAGGAAGAAGTCTAAGGTCGTCAACTCCAACGTTCCTAGGTTCTTGCCTAGAGAACAAATGACCACAATGATCCAATTTGATCCTCTAGCACAAACCACAAACGTGAGTTACTCTACCTAGACACCCTCCTAATGATTAGCTTGGTTTCACACTATCCATACCTCGTTTCCTTGCGAAGGAGAGGTGATCCTTCACAAACTTTCCCGGGCCAATCCACAATTCTTCGGAAGCTCGCGAGAGACACCAAACCGTCTAGGAGATTGCTCTCCAAGAGTAATAGGCACCACTCCAAAGCCCTGTAAGAATCACAAAGTGCTCAAGTCATCTAGCTCTCTCACTCTCATAATCCCTCCAATCACTCAAATCTCTCATAAATTTGGTTATGTAGCATAAGAATTGAGTTGGAATGGGCTAGAACACCATAGGAGAGGCTAGAGGACTGAAAAACAAAATTTGGATGGCCAAAAGTGAGCTGGGGACAAGGTGGGATATATATAGGTACATGATTGCGTCACCTAGCCGTTATTCACAAACTCAGCTGGAATACTGTCCGAAAGTTCCAGTCTGGGATTCCTGGAAATTCCGGTCAACACTTGGTGCACAGGTTTTGGTTGCAAGGTGATGAAGACCGAAAGTTTTGGCTTGGAACCCCGAAACTTCCGATCGGCTTCCTTTGCCGTGGAAGGAGTGATTTTCCAAAAATCACTCCAAAAAATCTCACTCAAGGATATTCTGACTAAGAGCTCTTAGATCATCTCATGACATGAGTTTCACCTCTTTTAATAGTACGGTTTTTCCTAAAACTCAAGATTCGAGAAAAATACACCTCTAAACCTTCGTCGAATCTTTTTCTCCTTTTTGCAATTGATGTTTGAGGATTCTCCTTTCTCAAAAACTACATAACTAAGCATCTAGGGACTAATTCTCCTGCACACATCTCAATTAAACGCATTAATCCCTTAACCAAATTGTTATTAACCACCAAAACCCACTTAGGAGGCTAGATGCACTTTCAATCTCCCCCTTTTTGGTGGTTGATGACAACTTTGTTAAAGCTTACAAAAGATTGATAATAAAAGAATTTTTGAGTGATAAGGATTGGTTAGATCTCCCCCTAAATGTATGCATAGAAATGAAATAAGATTGAATCTCATATGCATATATTTAAAAAAGAGTTTATGGAAAATCTAACCAACTCATCTCACTCCGTGGGATGCAACAAGGGTGAAATGACATGATTTAAATGCAAATGACATGGCAAACACATAAGGAAATTGAAAATTAACATTTCACCACTCACAATCACACAAGCGATAAGCATATAAACCTAATAATATAATAACATCTAGCAGTCATTACATCCCAGCACACATAAAGTTCACATGTCCAAAAGATAGTGAAAAGATAAAACAACCTAGAGAATAACTGCACAGCCAGAAGTTCCGTTGATTAGGTCCGAAACTTCCGGTCGGCTGACAGGAAGCAAAAGCAAGCAAAAGCCGAGGCACGCTGGAAGGGCTGGACCCTCCTACACTCAATCTTCTCTCCCTTTGGCATAAAGACACTAAAAAGGAATAAGAGAGAAATAAAGTCACTCGGAGTCATCGGAGTTGGCGACGATCTCAGTGTCTCCACTGTGAACGTCGTCGCCACCACTGGAAGAGGAGCCCTCGGCGACATCGGTGTCGCTGCCGGGGGCAGTAGCAGCTAGAGAAGCCACAGCAGGAGTGGCCTCCTCCTCGTCCTCCTCCTCAGAGTGCGAAGACACCTCCACGAAGGCGTGAGGAATAGAGGCCGAGGTGCCCTCACCAGCAACAACATCGCACACGGTTGTTGATGAGAAATCTTTCCCACACGCTGGCCTGGGAGATCTACTTAACTCAAGTGCAGGTCCGTCCTTGGCTACCTTTGATGAACTAGGCGTGCCAGTTGATTTGATCTGCTAACCAACAAGAAATAAACAGATACATGCGTTAAGGTTAAGGTTTGATCCTACTGATTCGGCTCAGGGAACCAATTTACATATAATTGCTATCCCAAAGCACATTTAAACTAAGTGATTGGGATAGATGTATAAACCACCTAATCTAAATATACGTCAGGATAATAAATATATGTGTTTATAACCTAGCTGATGTTGTAGATCTAACATGAATCGGCTAGTACTCCGATACATCTTATGAAAAGATATTAATCTAACCTAAATACGCTAAACCTAGATCAATCGGCTGTCAGCTGACGCCAACAAATTGATATCGGCTTAAAGCATTTAACCAGATTGAGATCTTAATATAAGAGGTTGTTTTAATACATCTCATAGTAAATAATGCTAAAAGATAACTAAAACAGATAAGGTCGGCTTAAACCCCGACACTATCCCTAATGATAAACATCTAGCCGAATAGATCTTAATAATTCTAAGAGCGACTTAATAGGTCATGGTGATGCAGCATTAAGTACCAAAAAAAGTATTAGATCTATATGAATCGATGTAAACCCCTCAAGACGGTGGATACAACATATAAACTAGTTCAACATCTAGATCTAGCTATATCAGCTACTGTCTCCCGAGAGAAACGAGCCGATGGCAAGATAAATCTAGATTTTACTCTAGATTATATGTCGTATATGATACATTGCGCAATCTATAACATTAAATCTAGAGTATCATGACGATGTAAGCACTAGATTTGACGATACAAACTACTAATGACAAGTGTTTACCTTATTTCGGGGGTCGAGATCGATGCAGCCCGAAGCGAGATCAAGAACTCGTCTAAAAGAAAAAGGTTTAGCGATGCACCGAGTTTTTATTGATGTGTGTTATATTTTACAAAGAGCCCTTGGGTCTTATTTATACCCAGGCATAACAACATCTGTGTAAAACATGGTTTCTATCCAATCTACTATTTAAAATACGACAATATCATTAGGATACAACCCTAATGTCATATCACAAAAGGAATATCTATACAAATCCCTATTTTTCAGATACAATTGCCGCTACAGGACTCTATCCATAGATGGCAATATCTCAACGAACACTTGGGAACCAAATCATTCTTTTATCTTCAAGCTTCTTTATCGGAAATGGTTCCATCTTCTTCTCTGAATCGGAATCGGCTATCGGCTGTCCATATCCGATTTGGCCTTAGCCGACTGGTTTCCCAACCAATTTGATCATGGCCGATGTGGCCTCTGTTTCTCTGCAGATCACTTTCCCGATTTGATTCCGCTTCAATTCCGAACTTGAACTTAGGGATTTGGTTACCAAATTTTGTCGTTAACAGCGGCCTCATATGCTGCGAACGGGTCCTCAAAGACCTCATCGTCGGAATCATCTGAGACCTCCTGACCGGCCTCCCTTAGAAGCATCTTTTGACGCCGCTCTATCTTCTTGACCTTGGAGGCGGTCTTGGCGCAGAGACAGAAGATAGAACGGAGCGCCTTCTTGATGGGCGAGCTGGAGCTCGAGCCCGAAGGCCGTGGAGGAGCAGAGGAAGGGACGGCACCTGAAGCTGAACTAGAAGGACCTGAAGGAGGCATCCTCGGTGCAGATGGCACATGAGGACGGAACGGCTTGTGCGAGGCGTCACAGATGTAGAAGTAGCCGGTCACATCATTGATCACCTTCATGATGTAGGGAGCATACGCACACACCCACTTGGGATCATAGGCGGTGTTGTATATCTCGAACCAAATAAGCTTCGACGCACTGAATGGCGGCTGATTGTATCACATGCGACTCAAAAGATGCGCATGGCGCGCAGGAAGAGCAGTCACATCCCCGGCCTTTGGGAGGAAGGTCCACCTGAAGAAGGAGACAAACACAGAAGATTGACACAGGGAACCAAAACAACAAAGGAAAGAAAACAAGGATGCTCCAAACCTGAAGATGGAGTACAGGAGCTTGTACTGAGGAAAAAGCCCCTTGGTGGTCCCGAGATAGTCGCGAAGAGCATCTGACACGTAAAGGAACTTTGTACGCACCATAAAGAGTGGCTCCTCTGAGTGGATGTTGGGGTGGTTCAGATCAACCGAATCAAGCCCCAAGATCTCAGTGAACTGAGGCAAGGAAACCTTATATAGACGCCTCTCGGTCCGCCACTTCATGTAGGGGACCCCATTCTTGGTGGAGCCAAAGAACACAGTGGCGTAGAACTGCCCAATCACTTCAGTGTTCTAGGAGTAGTCAAGGCAGAGGATCTCCTTAATGTTCTTGGCCTGACACACCTGCATCAGGTCGTTGAAGTGGGCATTGTTCTTTGACACGAGATAATCCCAGTCCATCCACTTCATCTCCACAACAGGATTGGTCCGGATAAGAAAGATGGAGTTGTACCAATCAAGCTGGAAGAAGGTCCAGAACCTGGGATCCTCAGACTCTTGAGGGACAAAGTCGGGATCCATCAGGCGATCATGACCACACCGGGCTATCTGCTTGAGATAGTTGATCCTCTGGCGCCCAGTGTGGTGTGAGACATTGTAGTCATGCCCTTGAGCCTTGTGCAGGGCAATGGGATTCCCCTAGGATCCCGGCTCTCCTGGCTGAGGACGAGTGGCATTGGAGCACCGAGCAGGACGGGGAGGTGGATTGGCAGCCTGAGAACCGCCAGCTACCTCAGTTTTGGCATCTCGAATGGTTAAGGGTCGGTTCCGAGTAGCACGAGAGGGCCTAGGAGGAGAGTGATCGCCACAACTGCCCTCGAACACCACCTTTTCCTTGCCAAGACGTCCCCGAGGGTAACGAACGGGGGGACTATTGTTACCGTCATCCCCTGAGACATCCTGGCTGGCCTTTTGGTGCTTTTCACGAGGCATAGTATCACTGCAATAAGGAACAAGCAAGGATAAGGGAATTGCAGTGTCGAAAAGAATTGAAGGAAAGAGGGGGTGGCGAACTACACAAGGACCAGAAGTTCCGGTCCATGAACACCGGAACTTCCGGTGTGCATGGCAGCCGCAAAGCCCCTCAGCAGAAAATCAAGTGCATTGCCTCAAAATGTATAGATTGGCCATCAACAAGGTGCTAATTTAGTTTCTAACCAAAAGGAATTCTCCCTAGGTCCAAGAATTTAGAGATCGGGGCAAAAGAAGGTGAAACTAGCGAGAGAGATCAAAAGAAGTACCTCGAGCGTACGAAAGATGAAAACAACCACGGGGAGTCGATCCTCGACCAAAATCAACCGGAACGCGATCGAGAACAAAGAGGAAACACGGTGGAGACACCACATCGCCGGGAGAGTGGAGAGAGAGGAGAGAGACGACAACGGTGAAAAGAGAAGATTAGGGTTCAGCCGCTGGCCCTCCCCTGGGATTTGAACACCCCGACTACCAGAACTTCTGGTCGGCCCTGACCGGAACTTCTAGTCATGCCCGAAATTGAGACAGAGAGAAATTATCGAAAGTTTTGGGCTGGGGTCCGAAACTTCCGACAAGAAGCTGAAAGGCACAATTCTAAGGATGGATGGACATGTAAACAATTGCGATGCACGTGACCAGCACACAAGCAACCAGTACATAACAATGGTCACAATGCATCACAAGAAGGATCAAAAACCATGTTTTTGCAATCAAAACAAGCACACAACAATTTTCGCAAACATTTTGGAAATGGTTTTTGGGCAAGATTGAAATGGTTGAACCTTATTTTTCATATCAAAATCAGCTTCTATACAAGAAGCGATCTCAAGATACAAAGGTTCAATTTCAATCTACACTCAATTTGATTCATGCTTGGCTATTGATTAGCCAACCAGTCATCAACAAATGTTGCAAGAATCCAAGATATTGAGCTCATTCCTAAGCTCGCAAAACCTCTTCTCATCCAAGATTTTGGTGAAAATATATGCTAGTTGACTCGGTTCTCACATGAGATAGGACAATGTCACCTTTTACCTCATGATCTCTCAAGAAACAATGGCATGTGCTTGGTTCTTGAGTGTTGGACGGGATTGTTGGCTAGTTTTATGGTGCTCTCATTGTCACATAGGAGAGGAATCTTGGAAAAATTATAGCCAAAACCTTGTAGGGTTTGTTTCATCCAAAGGAGTTGAGCACAACAAGATCCGGCGGCTATATATTCGGCTTCCGCGGTGGATAGGACAATGAAATTTTGCTTCTTGGAGGACCAAGAAACAAGTGATCATTCAAGGAATTGGCAAGTGCCGATAGTGCTCTTGCGATCAACCTTACACCCGATGTAATCCGAATCGGAATAACTAACAAGCTCAAAGGCACAACCCTTAGGATACCACAAGCCAAGGTTAGGAGTGTGCACCAAATATCGAAGGATTATCTTAACGGTAATCAAATGACATTCTTTGGGTGCCTCTTGAAAGCGAGCACACATGCACACACTAAGCATGATATCGGGCCTAGATGCACAAAGATAAAGCAAGGATCCAATCATGGAGCGATATATCTTTTGATCCATGCTTTTGTCGTTTTCATCGAGATCCAAATGAACATTGGTAGGCATCGGCGTCTTGATGGGCTTGGCATCCTCCATTCCAAACTTCTTGAGTACGTCATTCAAATACTTTGTTTGGGAGATGAAGGTTTCTTCATTGAGTTGCTTGACTTGAAGCTCGAGGAAGAACGTGACCTCACCCATCATTGACATCTCGAATCTCTTGGTCATTATCCTACTAAACTCTTCACTAAATGAGACATTAGTTGAGGCAAATATTATGTCATCGATATAAATTTGGCACACAAATAAATCATTCTTGAATTTCTTAGTGAAGAGAGTAGTGTCGGCTTTGCCTATCTCAAAGCCATTTTTGAGGAGAAAATCCCGAAGGCATTCATACCATGCTCTAGGGGCTTGCTTGAGCCCGTCGAGTGTCTTATGAAGCTTGAACACATGATTTGGATATTTAAATGTTTTGTCAAAGCCGGGCAGTTGCTCAACAAACACCAATTCGAAGATTGGTCCATTCAAAAAAGCACTTTTGAGGTTCATTTGATACAATCTGAAATCATGATTAGCGGCATAGGCTAAAAGAATGCGAATGGACTCAAGACAAGCAACCGGCGCAAAGGTTGCAGTGCACATATTTAATAGAGTTAGCATGTTCAGTACTTAAATTAAAAGACCATATTGTTTATTTTCGAAATATCAAGAAACGATAAGTTTTTCTTACAATTTAAGAGTTCTTATCATTTTGTCATTTTCTATCCAATTTAAATGTTTTGTCAATTACTAGCAGTTTAGTACTTTCATAAGCTAAACACATTTAATTTATGGCCAATTTTATGAATCTATAACTTTATAAAATTATGCTTATACTACTATATATCTATATAACTATTAGACGTTAGATTATAAAAAATATCTCTTTTCATTTCTAATACGCAAATTCAAATCTTAGGCCCGCCCCTCTATATCATGAAATAGTTTAGTCAGCAATATCTCCACAAATGTACTATAGTGAGTATTCTTTGCTCACAATCACGAAAACATCCATGCTAG
This sequence comes from Oryza australiensis, assembly GCA_019925245.2. Taxonomy (NCBI): domain Eukaryota; kingdom Viridiplantae; phylum Streptophyta; class Magnoliopsida; order Poales; family Poaceae; genus Oryza; species Oryza australiensis. The sequence continues at coordinate 3,558,206 of JAIFGZ020000478.1, forward strand.
TACGTCCCAACTGTCAACTGTCGGAGGATACAATATGCACTTGTGTACATGTTAAATAACAAACAATAATCCTACAATAAAAAGATAAATCAGTGTGCCCCAATCAATGATGGAGCAGTATCAGTCATCCTACGATAAAAAGATAAATCAATTTAGGCCATGTTTACTTGCTCATTTTGGGTGTAAACTTTACACCCCAAAAATTTTGGATATAAACTTTACACAAGAGAAGGTGTCTACTTCCCTATGTAAATTTTTTGGGCTGTTGAAATAAAGACATATTTGCCCCTATTAAATGATTGATTTGCCACTATTATGCTTGATTTGCATTCAGCTTTCAGCTTCTCAGCCATCTCTTCTAACATCGCCGCTCGGTTCTTGATATGCTGTAGTTTAAGTTCGAGCTGCTTGTAATCCCCTGACAGAGATTTCTACGCATTGTAGAGAGCTATTTGACCATCGGTTAGGTGTGCCCAGGTTTGAGCAGCTCTTGTTAGGATGATGCTCTGAATCTCTGCTTCAGTCTTCTCCACGTCGGAGCACGAGTTCTCTGCCTCGGCGGCAACGAAGGCTCGCACGCGCGCGGCACGGGGGTTAATCTTGCCGTGCAGGGAGGAGCGCACCCTGTCAGCGGCATGGTCGCGTGCGGCGAAGGACGAGAGGTCGCCGTGGCGGTGGGGGGCGCTCGCAGCGGTGAGGACCTGCTGCTTACTAGCTTACTATCTAAATCACAAATCCAAGCCCGTAGACCTCGCTGACGCCGACGGTGCAGGCCGCCGAGATGCGTGCCACGGGGCTAGCCGGGATGCGCCCAAATCCACCGTGTCACCATGGCCGCCGCCGTCCGCCTCCTCCTCCTCGTCGTCGTCGTCGCAGTGATCGAATGCCCAAAGAAAAGCCAACGAGAGGGGGGTGAATGGTTGAGTATCCCAAAAACAAAGTTTTAGCGGAAATAAAACTTTACCTCTGTTTTCTGAAGCCGGTCTGACCGCAGGTGTCGCGTCGGTCTGACCGCGCTATTCGACCGGTCTGACCGCCAAGTGATCTCCGGTCTGACCGCCCTAGCCGATCGCCTCAGCCGATTGCTCGATGTAGCCGATGCCGATGAAATCCGATGCCCGCCGGTCCGACCGCTGAAGTGCTTGCGGTCTAACCGGGAAGAAACCGCGGTCTGACCACCGTAGTATCTGCGGTCTGACCGGTTAGCAGATCCGGTTGAACCGACAATTACGCCGCGCACCGAAAAAGAAGTAGACACAAAGAATTCTCAAAAGGATCTATCTTTATTAAAACTCTCTGTGTTTATAAAGTGCATGCAAAGCACTCCTCACAAAATCTCAAGCTAAACTCTAACTCAAAACCCTAAAAACTTGAACTCCAAGCGATAAAAGCGATACCGAGAGGCCACGCCTCCCCTCACTATTTATACCCAAGATCCGCAGCCAAGAGCGACGAATCCTACTCATATAAGAAATAAACTATACATAAACCAACCATAACAAACTCGGTTTTCCTAAAACCGAAATTCCACTTTCCATACGCAACAATATCTCCATTGTATGCCATATGGAAACTTTCCAATCATGTGCACTAATCTCTACCCTTCAGCATCCCGCATGATCCCCATCTCGAACGTCACCTTATCTCCAAGTTGACTCCGACTTGATCACCAGAAACACTTTCCCGAGGCGTAAAGAATACCTGCACACAATTAATCAAAGAATACCATATCCGAGCACAAGCTATCCAAACTTGACTCATTGTTAGCATAAACAACCAGACACGTGCATAGGAACATGAAACTTCCATGTATGTGTAAGGAAACAAACCGAAACCAAAACCGAAACGAAATCGGCAACCAGTCGGACTGGCTCGGCCGGTCTGACCGCAGGCAACTGCCCGGTCTGACCGTCGAAACACCTCCGTCAGACCGTCGTACACGCCGATCGGGCCGGTGGCGCCGACCGAACACTATTCATCATCCGAAAATTCAACTCTTTCAAAATCAAAACACTCAAACCAATAAATCCCAAACGCCAACTGTTCATCATTCAATAAGGAATCAAACACATGTTGATTTTACAATCTCCCCCTTGATGAACACATTGGCAAACAAAATAAAAGAATTGGTTTGGTGTTTGAAAAGTTAAAAACAAAAATGATAAAAAGCATTTGAGAGCTCAAAAATCAAAGAAAATTTATCCTCCTTTTGAAAAGAAAGAAAATCCTTTGACCCCAAAAAAACTTTGTTCTTTTTTAAAAAAAAACTTGCAAATGTTCTCCCATGCAAATGTTTTCTCCCAAACAGCATTATTTTCTCCCCCTTTGAACAATGAATTCATCAAGCATAGGAATTATGTTTATGGATATTTAAGAGCTTAGCACCATACATAAAGCAAGTCATGTCATGTGTTGCAATAAAAAGAAGTCATCAATTAGATAGCAAATATGCACTAGCGTATAATCATGAATCAAATATTTTATAAGTAAGAACAATAATGCAATAAAAAGTCATGGATTCCAACGATTTATAATGCAACATCTTTACAAGCACATAGGTTGAAAGATAAACCCAAATATATATAACTATTGCAATCTTTATTCTTCTCAAATTTACCTTTTTGCACATATAAATCAAGAGAAAACTTTCTTATATTGATTTGAGCCATATTTGTTGCTCCCTTTTTTCTCTCAATTATTCTGAGTACGTACTTGTCGTCAAGACTGTTTCCAAGGATTCAATACTTATTATTTTTGCTCACATCGAATACGTCCTTGTCGTCAAGACTGTTTCCAAGGATTCAGTATTCATTTTTTCTCTCATAGATAATCTTTTATTCTCTTTTCACAATGAGCAATTTTAAAGTAATTTGAGGAATATTAAAGCAACATAATATATATAAGCATTTAAAATCCAACACAAGTACTAGTATCAACATTGCATATTTTTTTAATTCAAGTGTAATATTAAAGTATCATGCATTATCTCACTTAAATATAAAATCTAGATCTCATAAAAATACTAGAATACATATAAGCTATGCTAGTGACAAATAAACCTTTATAATATTGCTAGCATGCACATGATCAACAAATACATATAAGCTATGCTAGTGACAAATAAACCTTCATAATATTGCTAGCATGCACATGATCAACAATATGTATGGATAAAGCTCTCTTTTTCAATTTATTTTAATCATGTAGCTTGATAAAGAGCACAAAAACTCCCCCTCAAAACATGCCAAAAGGATGAATAATTCTCAATTCCCCTCGAAGAAAAGCAAAGCGAGAAGAATCCAATGGTTTTGTAAAAATATCAGCAAGTTGCAATTTTGTATCCAAAATTTCAATTCAACATCTTTCTTCTCAACATGATCTCGCAAGAAATGAAAGCGAATATCAATGTGTTATCAATGTGTTTAGCGCGTGAATGTTGAACATGATTCTTAGCAATGTTAATGGCACTTGTATTATCACAATAAAGATGCACATTTTCAAAAACAAGTCCATAATCTTTCAAAGTAGAAATCAGCCAAAGAATCTGTGAACAACAACTTGCAGCAGCAATATATTCAGATTCAGCAGTGGATTGAGCTACACTAAATTGTTTCCTAGAAGACCATGCAATCAAAGAAGTTCCAAGAAAATGACATGTTCCACTAGTACTTTTTCTATCTATTCTACAACCCGCAAAATCAGCATCTGAATAACCACTTAAGCAGATAGAAGATGAAGTAGAATATCAAATGCCAAACTCAAGTGTATGACTCAAATACCTCATGATGCGCTTGACCGCTTGACGATGAGAAGCACGTGGAGAAGCTTGAAAGCGCGCACATAAACATACAGCAAACTGTATGTCTGGCCTAGAAGCAGTTAAATACAACAAGGATCCAATCATGCTTCTATACTCCTTTTGATCCACAGCTTCACCATCTTCATCGGGATCAAGAACAACAGTAGATCCAATGGGTGTTGATATTGGCTTGCAGCTCTCCATCTTGAACCTACGCAAAAGATCTTTGGTGTACTTTGTTTGATGGATAAACGTACCTTGAGGTGTTTGCTTGATTTGTAATCCCAAGAAGTACGACGGCTCACCCATCATACTCATCTCAAATTTCCTACGCATAGTCTCAGCAAATTCTACAACCAAAGAATGAGTTGCACAACCAAAGATGATATCATCAACATATATCTGAACGAAAAGTTGATTTTCACCATGCTTAAGAACAAAAAGCGTTTTGTCAATTTTTCCCATTTGAAAACCTTTTTCAAGCAAAAAGTTCTTAAGTCTGTCATACCAGGCTCTAGGTGCTTGTTTCAAACCATATAAAGCTTTTGAAAGTTTAAAAACATGGTTGGGAAAATCAGGATTTTTAAAACCCGGTGGTTGTTTAAGATAAACTTCTTCCTGTATAAAACCATTTAGAAAAGCACTTTTAACATCCATTTGAAACAGTTTAAAACCTTTGGAAGCAGCAAAAGCTAGCAAAAGCCTAATTGCCTCAATCCTAGCAACAGGAGCAAAAGTTTCATCAAAATCCAAACCCTCCACCTGAGTATAACCCTGAGCAACAAGTCTAGCCTTATTACGAACAATCAAACCATCCTTATTTTATTTATTTTTGAAAACCCACTTGGTTCTAATAATATTATGTCCAGAAGGAGGTTCAACTAAAGACCAAACTTTGTTTCTTTCAAAATTTTCAAGTTCTTCATGCATGGCGTTAATCCACGATTCATCAGTTAATGCATGAGTAACATCTTTGGGTTCAAAAGAAGCAACAAAAGCATAATTTACGAGAATCATGCACGTTACCTTAGATCTCGTCGTTCGCTCATGTAAATTACCTATTATTTGTACCGACGGATGTCGTCGCTGAATGTGCAAAGGTGCGGTGATCTCGAAGTTGATTCATGTTCGGTTCAGATCGGTCGTGGTCCCCGAAGAATCCTCGTGATTGGAATCGATGGAGTCGAAGTGGTCGGCCCTGCCGTCGGCCCGAGGACTCGGTGTTGGCCGGCGGGCTGCGGTGTGACCGACGGCACTGGTCGGTCGGCCGGCAGTCGACCTCATCGTCGTCGTCGTCGTCGTCGCTTTCGTCTTCAAAGATTCGACCAAACTCCCCCTGACCCTATGCCAGTGTACGTGATAGATCTGGTCTAGTATCGAGACTAGCCTCATCAAAAGTGACTTCACAAGTCTCGATAATTTTGTTAGTTTCTAAAACAAGTACACGATAGCAACGAGTGTGTGCGGGGTAACCAAGAAATAAACCATCACTTGAACGTGATTCAAACTTGTCCAAGTTTCCAGATTTTAACACAAAGCACTGTTAACACTGGAATTTGGTAATGGGGTTCCTAAGTCCTAAGAAGGCAAAGTGGAATCAGATCGGCCGAAGGCAGGAGTCGTATCGGCTAAAAGAGTGATCGGCTGCAGGGCTGGTCGGCTGAGGATGGATAGAATGGAACAGCCGATAGCCGATTCCGAGTTTAGAAGAGATGAAACCGTGTCCAACGCAGAAACTTGAAGATAAGTGGAGATTCGGTTGGTAATTGCGCGTTTAAAGATATTGCCACTTATGGATAGAGTCCTGTAACGGCAATTGTATCTGTAATTTAGGAGTTTGTTAAATTGTTAGTTGTAATACATTATGGATCTCGCTAGGGATGATATGATGTTTTAAAAAGTAGTTTAGATAGAGTCCAAAGTTGTTACAAATATTTGTATCTTGGGTATAAATAGGACCCGAAGACCCTCTGTATGAGAACGATTCAATCAATCTAATCTTCGGCGCATCGCCTTCCTTTTCCTTTTGGACGAACACCCTGTTTGGCTTTGGGTTGCATCGTCTCGATCCCCAAACTCAGGTAAATGTTTGTCGTTAGTGGTGAGATTACTTGTTTCTGATGCTTCCATCGCAATGATACATTGGATTCAATAGTTTTGCTGCGACATATATCATATAGTACATATGAACCAATTCGGTGCTTAGATCTATCTTGTAGTTGACTCATCTTGTCGAGAGTATGTGGTCAACAAGGCTAGGTCTAAGGGTTGATTGGTTCGTATGTAATATCTACCATCTCACGGAGTGTAAGTCGAAAGTAATAGATTGGGTGTTTCTTTTGATACTTAATGTTGCATCAAGACTGAACTATTGAGTCGTCTTTAGAACCATCAGTAATTTATTCTTCTGGACTTACATTATCTGGAGATAGCGTCGGGGTTTCAGCCGACCTTATTCACCCTAATGTATTTCTTTTAACATAATTGTTATTAGATCTGTAATAGGGTTATCTTTTATGTCTAGATCGTGCTTGCTTACATCTTTGATCTAGGAATATTACGTTTGCACTAGATTCACTGGAATACCAGCCGATTTGGTGCTAGTTTCCCAGCGTCGGCTAGTCCGTTGATCCGTGTATTTATTATTCTTTGTCATATTTGGATCGGACGGCTGATAGTCGTCTCGGCACGACCGATACATTTTGGTTGCTTGGCCCAAATATGGTCTGGAATAACATATATACGTTCATGGATTTCCTTGGCCGATCCCGTGGGGACTTGACCTAACGCTCAACGAACACTTCCTTGTCTTCTTTCTTGTTGATTGGCAGATCAAATCAACTGGCATGCTCTACACATGTAGGCAGCTAAGAAGGACCTGCACTGGAGTCAAGCAGATCTCCCAGGCCAGCGCGTGAGAGAGATTTCTCGTCAACACGCTTCTTGGCACGCCCAGTGGGACTGTCTTTGTCGGCTCGACTCGGACGAATAGACTCAGCCGGCAAGATGGTCGATTCCATGATCCCTGGCATCACACAGGACAATGTCGTACCTGTAAAGATGGATCAACTTTCGGCTGAACAGCAAGCCGAGTATAAGAAGATGGTGGAGGAACTCCAGAACAATTATCTTCAATCCTTCACCCAAACGAGGTCTGGAACTGTGCACCAAAAGTACAAGTTCAGCCTCAACGATACCAAGACATTCTCATCAAGTGATGCGAAGGGCAAACAGAAAGTGAAAGAGCCGACTCAAGTGCAGGATGATCAAGCCGTGTACTCTTTGCAAGATCGGATCGACTCGGTTGTCCATCACGCGCTGGTCAACCAGAGCAGCATCCTGGTCAACACCCTCAATAATATGATTTCTCACGTGGTTGATGCCAAGGTGGCCGAGTAGCTGCAACGGGGCCCCACATATTTCATGGATGGCCAGTTTCCTGATTACAGGACACTAGTCACCCAAGATCGGCCGCTTCCACTAATAGCACAACCCAACCCACCAGGAGGAGTCGGCCACTTGAGTCCAAGCGGGACGGCCATGAGACCAGCAGTCACTATTTTAAATCGACAACAGCCGTTGCCTCAAGGTCAACTCAACATGTTCCATCATAATCGGCAGCCAGAGCCGATTGATCATGGCAAACCACAGAATGTCGGGGGCCGACAGCTGTTCCCAGTCCCGCCAACGCCACCACAGGAACCTCGGTTGCCGCCCGCTGATCATCGCTACCAGTACCAAGGGGGCCGTCAGGATCACCATTACCGGCCTCAGACACCGCCACAGATGTATCGGCAGGCACACATGCCGTATGACCCATACGAGCCGATACAGCAAGATAATAGGGCCTGGGCCGAACTAATTGCAGACGTTATGTGGGATCAGTTCGGCCTCAAACCGAAAGACTCAGGGAATATGTATCGGTACCCCTATCCGAAACATTTCGAAAGGGTCCCGCTGCCCAACCGATACAAAATCCCGGACTTCTCCAAATTCTCAGGACAAGACAACGTCTCTACCAATGAGCATGTCAGCCGATTCTTGGCACAATGTGGCGAAGCATCGGCTACTGACCCCTTGAGAGTTCGGCTATTTCCCCTCTCTCTTTTAGGATCGACCTTCACTTGGTTCTCCTCGTTGCCTTACAACTCAATTCAGAGTTGGGCCGATCTTGAGAAACAGTTTCACAGCTATTTTTATTTCGGCAACCATGAAATGAAGTTGTCGGACCTCACTGCGCGAGCGAAACATAATGAATCGGTCCGGGACTACAATCAACGCTTCGAGAGAAATGAGAAGCGATGCTACTGCCTAGTGCTATCGGACGCCCGGTGGTCGATTTAGCCTTCCATGGTTTGATCGCGCCGATCAGGGAAAGATTCTCTGCGCAGGACTTCGATAGTCTGGCCCACCTGGCGCAGAAGGTAACAGCCCATGAACAACGTTTCCAAGAAACCAGGAAGGCCGTCAAAACCATAACACAAGTCGTCGTCGATTCAGATTACGGGTCCGACGACGATGAAACGGAAGTGGCGGCAGCCGAATGGGCTAAGAACAAGAAGGCCATCGTCTGCCAGTGGCTGCTGAAGACGGCTAAAGAAGAAAAATATGATTTCGACATTACTATAAGCCGACAAGATCTTTGATTTACTGCTCAAGGAGAAACAGATCCAGTTGCCCGAAAATCATGTGATCCCGTCGCGAAGAATTGAAAAAGAAGAAATACTGCAAGTGGCATAACTCCACATCTCACGCCACGAACGATTGCAAAGTCTTCAGGCAGCAAATTCAGTCGGCCATCGAGGCCGGGAAATTAAAGTTTGCTGACTCAAGCCGGTCCATGAAAGTAGACGGCAATCCGTTTCCGGTCAACATAGTCCATGCCGGCCCCGAGCGAGCTGATCGACAGGACAGAATGGCGCACGGCTTAGCCGATACGTTGATCGAGGCCAAAGCAGGAGAGGACCAGACTGGAAACCACACCGCACAGATTAACATGGTGCGCCCAGTCATCAGGTCGGCTGGCTGACAGTCGATCCACGAACAAAGCCGATACCACCATCAATATCGGTCTCGGCGTGAAGAAATTTACGACGAAGCACCTCGTCGGCACGAGCCAAGAGTCCAAAGCCGACGGAACATAGCGAGCCATGATGATCCACATTGGCATTGCGGCTTCTTCAGGCATTGCTGGGAATCCGGCATGAGACTACCAACACTGGAAGATTGCCCAGCATGTAACAATCATCATAACAGTGACGAACGCGGGAGTTCATCGTCTGCAAGCCCAGTCCGGTTCATCCCCAGAGCCATCCAATTAAACCGAAGACGGCGACCTGTCCACGATCGACTCGGTCCGATCCATCAGGACTTCTTCATTGACGAGAACCGAGATGGAGATAATCGTGATGATGAAGAAGCCGACGATTAGGGATCGGCCAACCCCCAATGGTGCCCGTCCGATCTATTTACGAAGACCCAGAAGAGGAGAATTCAACGGCTCAAGCGTGAAGGAAGAGAGGACGAGGTGAGACAAATGATATACGAACAACGCTGTCGGCTGGGCAAGATCAAGAGACGGTGGGTACCCAAGCTGGAGAACGCCATGGCAACCGAAGAACAAGGCGAGGAAAGTCCAGCCAACCAAGCCAGAAGGGCAGCCAAAGGGAAAAGTAAAGCTACCGCATCGGTTAACATGGTCTTCGTATTACCGGCCGAGTTCAGCGCCCCCGAAGCCGATGCGGATACTATCGAAGATGACCCGACAAAACTAACAATCTCGCCAGACCAGGCCATCTTCGACAAGCCCGAAGGGACCGAAAATCGGCATCTGAAACCGTTATACGTTAAAGGATTCGTTAACGGCAAGCCGATTTCCAAAATGCTGGTCGATAGGGGAGTGGCAGTCAACCTCATGCCTTACGCAACTTTCAGAAAGCTTGGAAAAGGGGCCGAAGACCTGATAAAAACCAACATGGTACTTAAGGACTTCGGCGGCAACCCATCGGAGACCAAAGGCGTTCTCAACGTCGAACTAACCATCGGCAACAAAACTGTGCCCACAACGTTTTTTGTCATCAACGGGAAGGGGTCTTACAGCCTGCTGCTCGGAAGGGACTGGATCCACGCTAACTGCTGCATCCCTTCTACAATGCACCAGAGTCTCATCCAGTGGGACGGCGACAAGATCGAGATCGTGCCAGCCGACAGGTCAGTTAGTATCGTCAGTGCCGATTTTCCACTTTGGGAAATCGAAGGCATCGAATGTTTATCTGGGAAAATCTGGCAAGCCGATTTTCTAAACGTGTCCAATTCAACAATACAGCCCATCGGAAGCGACGAGCCGCAGCTGCTGCTTTAAACAAGACATGGTGGAGGGCTCCAGCGTGCTCGGCATAGCCACCACGGACGAAGACGATGGCAAGTTAGGGCTAGGCTTCACGTCGGCCGACGAGTTAGAAGAAATCGACATCGAATCTGGCGATAAGCCAAGGCCGACGTACATTAGTAAAAATTTATCTCCTCTTTGTAGATCCCAACTTATTGAATTATTAAAAGAATATAAAGATTGTTTCACTTGGGAATACTTCGAGATGCCCGGTCTTAGCCGATCGATAGTGGTTCATCAGCTGCCAATCAAGGCAGGATATCGATCATTCAAACAACCTCCCAGGAGGTTCAAGGCCAACATGTACGACACAATTAAGGCCGAAATCACTCGGCTATACGACGCAGGATTCATTCGGCCTTGCCGATATGCCGAATGGGTCTCTAATATCATCCCGGTGTTGAAGAAGAACGGCAAACTTCGGGTATGCATTGACTTCAGAGACCTAAACAAGGCGACCCCAAAAGACGAATACCTGATGCCAATAGCCGACCTGCTTGTCGATGCTGCCTCAGGCCACAAAATCATCAGCTTCATGGACGGCAATGCAGGGTACAACCAGATATTCATGGCCGAAGAGGATGTCCACAAGACAGCTTTTCGATGCCCGGGTGCGATCGGCCTCTACGAGTGGGTGGTGATGACGTTCGGCTTCAAGAACGCTGGGGCAACATATCAAAGAGCGATGAATTACATCTTTCACGACATGATCGGTGCCTAGTAGAGATATACATTGACGATGTCGTCGTCAAGTCAAGAGAGATAGAAAGCCACATTGCATATCTGAGGCAGGTGCTTGAGCGGGCGAGAAAATATGGATTGAAGATGAATCCGCTTAAATGTGCGTTCGGCGTGTCAGCCGGGCAATTCTTAGGGTTCCTCGTTCATGAAAGAGGAATTGAAGTCACACACCAAGGAGCATTAATGCCATTAAGACAATTTAACCCCCTAAGGATAAAAGACAACTCCAGTCATTGATCGGAAAGATAAACTTCATTAGACGGTTCATAGCTAACCTCTCAGAAAAAATGGAGTCGTTCACACCATTGCTTCGGCTTAAGGCCGATCAGACATTCACATGGGGGGGCAGAGCAACAGAAGGCGTTAGACGACATAAAAAATTATCTAAGCTCCCCTCCAGTTCTAATGCCCCCACAAAAAGGAAAGCCATTCAAGTTGTACCTGTCCGTCGACGACAAGTCAATCGGCTCCGTTCTGATCCAAGAAGTCGACGGCAAGGAAAGGGCCATTTTCTATCTCAGCCGGCGACTACTAGATGCAGAGACCAGATATTCACCCGTCGAAAAGTTATATCTGTGCCTCTATTTCTCATGCACAAAATTAAGGCACTATCTACTGTCCAATGAATGCATTGTAACTTGCAAAGCCGATGTAGTCAAGTACATGCTATCCGCTCCAGTGCTCAAAGGGAGGATCGGAAAGTGGATATTTACGCTGACCGAGTTTGATCTGAGGTATCAGGCTCCAAGAGCAGTAAAAGGACAGGCCCTAGCCGATCTCATTGTGGAGCATAGAAATGATTCGATCGGCTCCGTGGAGATTACGCCTTGGACTTTGACTTTCGATGGCTCAGTATGCACCAACGGCTGTGGAATCGGCTTAGTTCTTATCTCACCCAGGGGGGCAAGCTTCGAGTTCACTTTCGCCATCGACCCCCACGTTACGAATAACCAAGCCGAGTATGAAGCCGTTCTCAAAGGGCTAATTCTACTTAGGGAGATGGAAGCTGACGCGGTCAAGATAATGGGAGACTCGTTGCTCGTCATCAGTCAATTATCAGGAAAATATGAGTGCAAAAACGACGCACTGATGATCTATCATCAACGGTGCCAGGAGTTAATGGAAGCCTTTCGGCTAGTCACTTTGAAGCATATTCCCAGGGAGCAGAACACGGAGGCCAATGATCTGGCTCAAAGGGCATCAGGCTACCGGCCGATGCTAAGAGACATCGACATAGGCGTCGCCACCATCACAGCCGACGATTGGAGATTCGACGTCTACAATTACCTCAAAGACCCTTCTCAATCGACCACAAGAAAACTACGATACAAGGCACTGCGGTACGTATTGCTCGACAAAGATTTATACTATCGGACAATCGATGGCATACTGCTCAAGTGTTTGGGCGCCGATCAAGCCACAATGGCCATCGGGGAGGTACACGAAGGAATCTGCGGCACCCATCAGTCGGCACACAAAATCAAGTGGCTACTTCGCCGAGCCGGGTATTTCTGGCCGACAATGCTAGAAGATTATTTTAAATACTATAAAGGATGCCAAGACTGCCAAAAGTTCAGCACGGTACAACGAGCCCCGGCGTCGGCCATGAACCCAATCATCAAGCCGTGGCCTTTCAGAGGGTGGGGCATTGAAATGATCGGCCAGATCAATCCACCTTCAAGCAAGGGGCACAAGTTTATACTAGTGGCCACAGATTATTTCACAAAATGGGTGGAAGTGATTCCCCTCCGAAAAGTGGATTCCAAAGACGCAATCGAGTTTGTCAAAGAACACATCACCTACCGATTCAGCATTCCGCAAACGATAACGACCGACCAGGGGTCCATCTTTGTTTCGGACGAGTTCATTCAGTTTGCCGACGGCATGGGGATTAAGCTACTTAACTCTTCGCCGTATTACGCGCAAGCCAACGGTCAGGCTGAAGCTTCAAACAAAAGCTTAATCAAGCTGATCAAAAGAAAGATATCTGAGCATCCTAAGCAATGGCACACCCGATTGGCCGAATCATTATGGGCGTATCGGATGGCATGTCACGGGTCCATCCAAGTTCACCCATACAAACTGGTCTATGAACACGAAGCAGTACATCCATGGGAAAGTGTAATCGGCTCAAGACGCATTCAGCTACAAGACCAACTCACATCCGACGACTATTATAACCTCATGATAGACGAGTCGGAGGATCTCGCTTTATCCAGAATGAGAGCTTTAGAGAAAGTAACAAAAGATAAGGAACGGGTAGCCAGACATTACAATAAAAAGGTCGTCCCTAAATCATTTGAGGAAGGAGAACTCGTTTGGAAGCTTATACTCCCAATTGGATCCAGAGATAACAAATTCGACAAATGGTCACCGAATTGGGAAGGGCCTTTCAGGATCCACAAATGCGTCTCCAAAGGAGCTTACATGCTAAAAGGACTGGATGGGGAGGTATTCGGAAGGGCCCTCAACGGAAAATATCTAAAGAGATACTACCCGAGCGTGTGGATCAATGCGTGAGTCGGTTATCGTCGCAATAGGTCGACCCACGACAGCCGATGCCTTATAAGGCATCGCCTTTAAGCGTTCGCATACACCCTCCCACGCCCCATGATCGGCTCAACAAAATTTTGTCGACATCGAAGCTAGCAACAAAACTTGGGGGCATATACATGCGCGAGACAGTCAGACAATACACATAGTCGAAAAGACCAACAGTCAAGCCAGGGAAGTTGAAGAAACCTCAAGTCCGACGGAACCCAGGAACATTAAACCGAGCTTTATTCAGAATCGGCGCGAAGCCGTATTGGATTACATGCTTGCCAGGTACTCCCTAATGGCTGCTAGGGCTCGTTCGACGGGCTCCGCAGTCTCCATCTCTAGAGCATCCAGGATCAGGTGCTCCAACCGAGTGACCCTTATGTCGGTGGTGGTGATCAGTAACTCGTTGGCGAGTTGGGCTTGCCTACCCTCCAACCGGTCGAGGCGCGCGAGCATCGGGTACGCCATGGGGGCAGCAGCCGGAATGCCACCAAGATGGAAAGGCGGCCTGGCCGCCGGGTGACGAGCCTCCAACTCCCTGAAGCGCTTCAGGTGCGCCCTCACTCGTCGGTCCTAGCTGACCGACAGCTCGTACGACGTCTCCATGATTCCCAGGATCACCCGAAGCGGGTGAGGCGGCTGCAATGAAATTCGTCCCTGAGTATTCAAAGACAGAAATCGGTGAGAGTAGAGGAGTTTAGAAACCACCTGGTTCACCAACGAACTTGAAGACGCCATGAGAAGCCTAGCCGAAGACTTAAAGGACTAGGTGGTCTACTATTGAAAGTTCGTCGCCTTCGGCCGTGATTTATTCGGAAGAGCCAGGGGAACCCATTTATAGAAAGAAAAGATACGGTTTTTGGATGTGAAAGGTCGCTACCAATCCGGGAGTCAAAGAGATCATCATTATGAGCGTTGGGAATCGTTGAAAAGCCAGCGACTACGCAAGTCTGGATACCTATCGCCCAGGACTCACGGGTTCCCAGAGTACAGATTCGAGGGGGCCGGCCTACGAAGACAGGTCGACGACGTAATCGGGTATTGCCGGCCGATGGCTAGAGAGTCGAATGACCGAAAGATAGACGTTGAAGGTTGGGGCGTCACTTCTGAGTGATTTTGAACTCAACGAGTCGAGACGCCGCACATAGCCAAGGGGCAGTCTTACGTACAAACATAGCCGACTGCATCTACAAGCACGATTAATACAGGCTATCCGGTTACATCACAAAACACATGTTGCAGAAACACAAGCCGATCTCGCAGGGTCGGACATCTTACAATCTCATTTCTTTAGAAAATCGGCTATTGTCGACAGAGCTGTCCGTCTAACTTGGTCGACCTCGCCAATTGCCCTAAGATCGTCGGCCTCGGACCCCGCCACTGATCGAGCGCTCTGCACCAAGCCCCGCAAATGCGTAACGGCCGCCCTGATGCTTTGGCGCTCAGCTTCAACCCTGGCCGACAGATCAGCCATATACTTCTCATGGACGTCAATTTCGTTTGTAATCTGAACGAGGTCGGCTACCAGTTGGTCCCGGCAGGCGCGGAGTTGCTCGAGCTTGGCTGCCGGCTCTATTTTTAGGCGGTCGAAGGCGGCCTTCCGGGCTTCGATGGCTTCTTTGGTCGATTGGATGGCAGCCGACCGCGCCTGACTCTCACGGCGATCGATGACTCGCTGCCGGCTCGTTCAT
Organism: Oryza australiensis; assembly: GCA_019925245.2. Taxonomy (NCBI): domain Eukaryota; kingdom Viridiplantae; phylum Streptophyta; class Magnoliopsida; order Poales; family Poaceae; genus Oryza; species Oryza australiensis. The sequence goes on from JAIFGZ020000478.1 coordinate 3,573,366, forward strand.
ATTTTAACTGGTAGGCTTCCATGAAGGTCGCCGGTACGATGTCTTCAGCTACAGCATCCGGCAGCTGGTCTTGGATATCTCTGAATCGTGCGCGTATCGAGCCGCAGTCGACCACCAGCACATCCAATGAGGCTTCCAGCCGGTTGCCGATGTCGGCCAAAGTAGCCTTCAGGTTCTCAGCCGATGCCGCAAGCGCTTCCTCGCCGGCATCACCGGGTTCCTCGAACTCCGACAAGTCGAAGTTGAAGAGATCAGCCACGTGCTGCAGAAGAGAGAAAGGATCGGGGCATGACAAAACCAATAGTTGGGGCCGTCGGCTTACCATCGCGCCGTCGTCGGGATTGTTGGTTCGGCTGGATCATTCCCCACGCCGTTTGGCTTTCTTTGCCAGTGTTATCGTCACCACCCCGCGGCGCGGTACATTCCCGACGCCTTTGGGAGCGGCCTGGTGGAGATCGCGGGAGCTGCGAAGAGGAAAAGGGATTAGCAGACGAACTGATTGATTATCACAGGCAAAGGGGTAAGAATCGATTACCGGCAGAGCAGGGCGAGGAATGCGACCGGCCAATTTCTTGAACTGCGAGAAACAGACGAATCAGGTACGGGCGATCGTCGCGAAACCAGGACCAACGAAGTAAAAACTTACGGGAGGACGTTTTGTCGGCGGACTTGGGACTGACGGAGCGTCGGTTGGGGCATTTACCGACTCGGGACTTGAAGCCTCGGTTTCGACCGTCGCCTGGACAGCTGTTGGCACCTCTTCATCGACAGCAGCATCGAGGAATTGCTCGACGGCCGGATCTAAGGGGGGAAGGCTGTCTACCGAGGCGATCAGTTCTATCTTTTTCACCCTTTTGGGGGCAGGCGCAGCTGACGGACGCGGTGGTGGTGCCGTTTTCCTTTTTGGCGCGATCGGATGACGCACCTGCCCTCGCAATAAAGATGTAAGTTTGGGCGCCCCCCAGCCGATGGCCGACGGAGCAAGGCCCCCACGTCCAAAACACTGGTGTATTCGATGGGCGTCCGAGTCGCTTACCAACGGTTGCTCCGTTTCTGTTTCCTGCAAAGTTGGAGCACGAATGTTAAATCGGGCGATGCGGCCAATGAATGAATCATAGGAAAGGAATAATCGGTGTAAGTAGAGATATACCGAGGGGATCTCATCCAGCAGAGCGAGTCGATGTAGCGGGACGGCCGTTGGTGAAAAATGTGGCGTTTAAATTCAGACCACCATCGGTCGTAGCGCGCTTCTCCTTGTCGACGGGATGATTCGTTGGCGTCGCCGAGGGGGACAGCTATGTTCAGCGGCAGTTCATCATCAAATCTTGGCCGACTGCTCCCCTGGTTTCGATCTTATCGGCATAAAAGAAGTCGATGGGAAGTTGCCCGAGACCAAACTGTCTCGCCGCCGATACCGGGTAGTAGAATTCATAACTCCGGGCTGTTGATCGGCCTTGGTGAACCCCGATCGGCGAGAATGCGGGAGACAAAGAGGCGAAGAACAACTTTCTACACCTTGGGTATCGGTGAGTTGAGGTCATCCCATTTGAAGTCGATCGCGGCTCAAAAGATCCTTGGTCGGGGTAGAAATACTGTGTACGATTGTCGCGGATAGCCCGTCGTAAAAGGCTGTGAACCAATCGGCCAATAGTTCAGCCGATTGCCTTGAACCCGCATGGGCGGCGGCTGCTTCTCCATAGTTCGTGCATCGTCTGGTGGTGATCTGACCACCTTCTTCATCTTCGATTGGTTCTAGCCTCGGGAACCCGGCGTCTACCAGGCGGGGCCGACCGGCTAAGTTTTGGGTGGCCAACACCAGCCAGATTTGGAAAAACCACCAGGGGCCACCGGTGTTAACTGGGGCATTGGCGGCTATTTTCGTGGCGGCTTGATGTAGCATTTGATATGTATAGCCGAGGAGGTATTTTCCCAATGCAAACTCGTTCCGTCGGCTAAGATTTCGGCCATGATTTGCCAATTAGCGGTCGGCCACGGCTCGATCCATAGAATACAATTTTTCCGCCACATCATCGAAAAGCGGTGTATTCCCGGTGGTGACTGTTCCATCTTTCATGTTTTGGGCAATGAAGCCGCTCCATCCACCGATAGCTTTGGTTTTGAACTGGTGTTGACCTTTTTGGTTCAACACGCATGGATTAGCCGATGATTTGATGTCCAGCCCAGTTGTCATGTGTACATCGGCTAGTGTGATGGTCATCGGCCCTTGCCTAAAGAGGAAGGCATTGAAACTGTCGTTCCAAAAGTAGGCTGCAGCCGATAGGAGTGGCTCGTCTTTTCCATGCCGGCGATGGACGGTTCCAAGCATTGGGCGAGTATCCTTTCTTCCCATTGGGTGTACTTGGCCGATTGTATCCTCTTGTACCATTCGGTCCAGGCTGCGTCAGTAGACGGCCAAGCTTTGAATGTCCCGTTCCAATGGGAAAGAGATGGTTTGGCGGTGTTGAAAGGCATACGGTTGGTTTCGGCCACGATTATATCAGTTGGGTCTGTATCGCCGATAGGCCCAAGGAAGTACTTTCCCTCTTGTGTCGGATTGGGGATGAGTATTTGGTGAGACAGGTGCTACAGTTTGAAGAAGGGGAGAAAAGTACTGATCAGGAATGATGGTGTTTTATAGTTCGGAATGAGAAAAGTATTAATTGGTAAGGTTATGGGATAAAATACTACTGAAAATTACCGAACGGGTTATTGGTGTAAAGATATTTGAAGGAGCGAGTTGAGAGTAAAATTATAGAGCAAAAGAGAATACCTGAGGGAACTCGTTCGTAGTGGCAGCTGGAGCAGTTCCGGTGACGACGGCAGATGGTGTTGCGATTGCGGATGGCGCATGGTGGTGGCCGGCGAGTTGGAGGTGCTTGAAGTCGCGGCGGAGGCCATCGGGAAGTTCGGAGACGAAGATGGGGTTCGAAGAGCGTGGAAAAGGTGTCGAACGCTGATGGAGTCGCCGGAGGGGAGAGAGAAGGGCAGGAAGTTTGTTTGAGAAGGAAGCCGAGCGCACGATGAGGGCGTAGGTGATTCGACCGAGGAAGGTGGATATTTAAAGAGCCCTTGGGAAGAAGCCGAGACGATTTGGGCCAAGAAGGGAGTGAGAGTTTGGATAGGTAAACAAATCCGCAACACTTTATGTTACGGACTTGGGGGGCATGTGTTGACACTGGAATTTGGTAATGGGGTTCCTAAGTCCTAAGAAGGCTAAGTGGAATCGGATCGGCCGAAGGCAGGAGTCGTATCGGCTAAAAGAGTGATCGGCTGCAGGGCTGGTCGGCTGAGGATGGATAGAATGGAACAGCTGACAGCCGATTCTGAGTTCAGAAGAGATGAAACCGTGTCCAACGCAGAAACTTGAAGATAAGTGGGGATTCGGTTGGTAATTGCGCGTTTAAAGATATTTCCACTTATGGATAGAGTCCTGTAACAGCAATTGTATCTGTAATTTAGGAGTTTGTTAAATTGTTAGTTGTAATACATTATGGATCTCGCTAGGGATGACATGATGTTTTAAAAAGTAGTTTAGATAGAGTCCAAAGTTGTTACAAATATTTGTATCTTGGGTATAAATAGGACCCGAAGACCCTCTGTATGAGAACGATTCAATTAATCTAATCTTCGGCGCATCGCCATCCTTTTCCTTTTGAACGAACACCCTGTTTGGCTTTGGGCTGCATCGTCTCGATCCCCAAACTCAGGTAAATGTTTGTCGTTAGTGGTGAGATTACTTGTTTCTGATGCTTCCATCGCAATGATACATTGGATTCAATAGTTTTGCTGCGACATATATCATATAGTACATATGAACCAATTCAGTGCTTAGATCTATCTTGTAGTTGACTCATCTTGTCGAGAGTATGTGGTCAACAAGGCTAGGTCTAAGGACTAATTGGTTCGTATGTAATATCTACCATCTCACGGAGTGTAAGTCGAAAGTAATAGATTGGGTGTTTCTTTTGATACTTAATGCTGCATCAAGACTGAACTATTGAGTCGTCTTTAGAACCATCAGTAATTTATTCTTCTGGACTTACATTATCTGGAGATAGCGTCGGGGTTTCAGTCGACCTTATTCACCCTAATGTATTTCTTTTAACATAATTGTTATTAGATCTGTAATAGGGTTATCTTTTATGTCTAGATCGTGCTTGCTTACATCTTTGATCTAGGAATATTACGTTTGCACTAGATTCACTGGAATACCAGCCGATTTGGTGCTAGTTTCCCAGCGTCGGCTAGTCCGTTGATCCGTGTATTTATTATTCTTCGTCATATTTGGATCGGACGGTTGATAGTCGTCTCGGCACGACCGGTACGTTTTGGTCGCTTGGCCCAAATATGGTCTGGAATAACATATATACGTTCATGGATTTCCTTGGCCGATCCCGCGGGGACTTGACCTAACGCTTAACGAACACTTTCTTGTCTTCTTTCTTGTTGATTGGCAGATCAAATCAACTGGCACGCTCTACACATTGTAGGCAGCTAAGAAGGACCTGCACTAGAGTCAAGCAGATCTCCCAGGCCAGCGCGTGAGAGAGATTTCTCGTCAACAAGCACTTGCAACCAAAAACACGAAAATGTGAAACTTTGGGCGGCGACCAAAACGAAGCTCATAAGGAGTTTTCCCAAGTTTAGAACGCAAGAAAATACGATTAGAAACATAGCAAGCAGTGTTAATAGCTTCGGCCCAAAATTTTCTAGGTGTGTGATATTCATCTAGCATTGTTCTAGCCATTTTAACCAAAGAACGATTTTTCTTTCGACAACACCATTTGTTGAGGAACACGTGGAGAAGAAAATTGATGTCAATTCCTTTTTCAACACAAAAATATTCAAAAGAGGCATTTTTAAATTCATCACCATTATCACTTCTAATTGTTTTTAAAGAGTTGGGAATTTCACAATTTAAGCGAAGAAAAAGACTTCGAAAATGTCCAAAGGCCTCGTCCTTAGTTGCCATGAAGAAAACCCAAGAGTATCGAGAAAAGTCGTCAACAATAACTAACACATGCCATTTTCCTCCAACAGATTGCACTCTAGCTGGACCAACAGTGTCCATGTGTAAAAGCTGTCCCGGTGCATCCGTTATCACAGAAAGAATTGGTGTGTGTGAAAAGCAACCATTTTACCATGACGACATGGTGCACAAACCAAATAAAGATCCTTTTTGAGTTTTGGCAAACCACGAACAAGATCCAAACCACTTAAATGAGTCAAATGATCAAAACCAACATGACCAAGTCTACGATGCCAGAACATCAAATCTGTTGAATTTTGCAACTAAACATGTGACAAGAGGAAAAACAGGGTTTTCAAAATCAGCTTTAAAAACTCTCCCATAATGAGAAATGTTCAAAACAGAATCACCACAAGAATCAAATATTTTACTTCCAGTTTTCTTGAAATGAACTTCAAAGTTTTCATCAACAATTTGAGAAACTGAAAATAAATTGTATTTAAATCCTCTACCAAAGCTACCTCTTTCAATTCGAACTTGTCACTTACCTTGACGGATCTGGTAGCGAGAACGGCACTTGTAGAAGCATCCCCAAAGATTATCGATTCCGTCTTGGATGCCATCTTGAGGGAGGAGAACCACTTCTTATCTCCGGTCATGTGCCGCGAACAACTGGAGTCCATGATCCACACGTTCTCCTTCCTCGCCACGAAAGCCTACAAAACAAGAGATGTCGAGGCCTCAGTACTGGGGTTTGTTAAAAGAAATTTAGGAATCCAAATCGAGACACACGACCGATAGATCCAATAGTGTCACATCCGGGTTTTTCCCTAATGCATTTAAAATAATTTACGGAAATAATCGGAATTTCAAATTAACTCGGAGTCAACCTATAATTTTAAAATGCAATTAATAAATGAAAATGACATGGTAGGATTTTTCTTGAATTCTTCATGTCAAAATACGCTAATGATTTTTTTGGAATTTTAGAGCACTCTAAGTATTTTTAATCAATTAAATAAGAAAACGGAATTTAATTAAGTCCCTAAATCCCTTTTTCTTTTTCTTTTTTTTTCTTTTTCCGTACGCCCGTACGGTTTTCCCGCCCCTCTCCGTGCCGGGCCGTCGGCCCGACACTATTCCGGCCCGAGCCGCACCCCCGCGCGCATGCCGCCTCCCCGTCGGGCCGAGGCCCACGTCCCCCGCGCCGCGCAAGTCCGGCGCCCTCCTTGCGCCACGGCCACCGCAGTGTGGGCCCCACTGTCGGAGCCGCTCCTCGCGCCCGGCCCAACCGCCGCCGCCGCCATAGCCGCGCCGCCCGCCTCTTTCTCGCGTCGTCCGCGCGCGCCTCGCGCGCGTGGGCCCCACGCCGGCTCCGCCCGCGCCGCCGCACTCCGTGCTCGCTTTCCCGCACGCCGAAACGGCCGTCGCCGCTCAAACGGCCGCCGAATATCTCGCGCTCTCTCTCTCCGAGTCCGAAACCGACGGCGAGGGATTCGCGCTCAACCCGTGCGCAATCCGCCTCTTCCGCCCCTATAAAGTCCCCTCATGCGCCACCGCGTTTCCCCTTTGTTTCCGTTCGCCTAGCCCCAAAATCGTCACCGCCGTCGTCGTCTTCCCCATCTCCGGTGAGTTCGCCGCCGCTCTCCCTTCGGTTTCCCGTGTTGTCGTTGCCCCGAGCCGTTGTCCCGAGCCGCGGCACTCTCCGCCGTCGTTTCCCGTGCATCGCGCCGCCCGCCGTCGTTGTTCCCGTGCCGACGAAGTCCGGCCGGCCGCCGCGCCGCCATGGCCGCGAGCGAGCTTGAGCCGCCGCCACCGCGTCCTAACCCTAACCCTAACCCTAGCGCCGCCCTCTATGCCGTCCGATCTTGCGGATCGACGGATCCGCGCCGTCCGATCGCGACGGATCGCGCGCGTCCGATCGCGCCGTCCGGCCGCTCGATCGCGCCACGTCGCCGCAATCCGACCGCTCGGATCGCGCCACGTGGCGGCAATCCGCCGCCGCGCCCGCCTCCGCGTGTGCGGCAGCGTGGCCGACGTCGCCCTAGGGGCGCGCCCGCCGACGTCATGCCGATGTCAGCCCGAGCCGCGCGAGGATGACATCACCAGGGACTTAATTGCGCAATAAATAATTTAATCTTTTTCGTTTAGTTTAAAAATCGCAAATTAAACTTCTAAAATTCATATCTTTTGAATCCGAGCTCCGTTTTAGTCCATTCAAATTTCATTAAATCCGGAAAAATGTCAAGAATCCATTAAAAATGCTTTTCAGTGCTGTTTCAGTAGACTTTTTAGGGTGTTTGTTGAGTGCTTTGTTTGTCGTGTAGATCCCGAGTTTTCCGCGAGCCCGTTCTCTTCGAAGTAGTCGCCGAAGTTCCTCGTCTCGAGCAAGGCAAGTCATACCTTACATTGACCATATTGTACCTATTTTATGTAAATACCTCTTTTTCATTCAAATACTGCATATGTTTTAGAATATCATTTCATGGGATGTGTTATACCTATTGTACTCAACCATAGGATTGTTTACCTTATACCATTGATAGCTTGGGATCCAATGTGACTAGATGATAGTTTAAGGTTGCTTAGTCATGCTTAGCGCAACTAGCTCACTTAAGGGAATCACACTAAGTTTTTTACTAAAGTTGACCTCCCGGTGACATTAAGATATGACCTTGTTCTTAATAATATTGAATTATCGGAAAGGTGGGTCGTGAGCACATGGTTGGATTGTGGTTAGCGTGCTCATGACGATTAAGGACCGGTTCTCGGGAAACCCTGGAAGAAATGCCGTGCATACCACAAGCCGCATGGGTAATGGTGGGCCCGTAGCATAGCTGTCTCTAGTTAACGTATCCCGAGAGGGTGAGCGTGATGGAGTTGGGTCGGTGTAACACCCGAAAATCGGAGAATTTAAAATCGGAATTTAAAAATCAGAACTTACAGAAAACTTTTGAATTCATTGCTTCTTATCGTGTTTTTCGATCTTAATTGCCGTTCGTTGCATAAGAGTTTCTTCAGAATTACTTTGATGTGAAGTTGGATAACAACCCTAAACTTTGAAATCCCGGATGAGAGAAATAATTAAAAATATATTTTTTTTGGAAGAGGATAAATATTAATTTTGGGGATTTATGAAAGATTCTTTGAAGAGAATATATTTTGGTTAAACCCTAACTGGTGGGGAAAAATAGAAAATATTTGGATTTGGATGATAAAAATATTGTTGAAAAGGAAATATGAGTTTATAAGCTTATTTTAACCAAAGACCCTAATTTACTAAATTTAAGAGAAGAAATGAAATAAATATAAAAAATATATATTTGAATAATAAAAAGTAGGGGAAAAGTTTGAAAATATAATTTCATAATTATTTTGGGAATATTAGAATTTATTTTGAATTTTTAGGTTGGAAGAAAATAGAAATGAGAAATTGGGAATTTAATTCGGAAAAATGAAAACGCACTGTTCATTAGTCGCAAGTGTTCGACCGAGTCCTGTGGTCCGGACCGCGTCGCGCCGCCCCCGCTCCGCGCGCCGCGTGTCGCCCGCGCATACCAGCTGTCGCGCCGCTCCCGCTCCCGCGCGCGTGTCGCCGCGCGTCACTGCCGCGCGCCCGCCCCGCCTCGCGCGCGCACATCGTGCACCGCGTGTCGCCGTGCGTGCCCACGCCGCCCGGCCCGCGCCCGCGCGCTCGCGCCCGCCGCCCGTAGCCGCCGCGCGCCGCGCCGCTCGTCGCCCGCGCGACACGCCGACGACGCAGCCGCCCTTCGCCGCGCGCATGCCGTGCCGCAAGCCGCGCCACGTCGCCGTACTCCCATGCGCGCGGACCCGCCGAGACCCGTCACGTGGCGCACGCAGCCGCCCGCCGGACCCCGCGCTTCCCTCTCGTGACCTCTCTCCCGTGTGCGCCTATAAATAAGGGCAAAGCCCCCATTTCCTCCCAAGCCACGCCGTCGCCTTCTCCTCCTCTTTTCTCCTCGCCGTCGCCGGAGTTGCCGAGCGCCGTCGCCGCCGGGTTGCCGAACCGTGCGCCGCCGCTGTTCGCCGCCATCCACCGCACGCCGCCGTTTGCCGCCACCCGCCGCCGCTAGTGAGCCCCGCGCCATCCTATTTTCCATCTTGGGCCGCGCCATCGCTGCCGCCGCCGTCCTCTACCGTGCCGCGCCATCGCCGCCGGTTCGGACGAGCTGGCAAGCAGGGGGTAGACGAGGGGGTAGAGAGAGAAAGACACAAGGCTGGCTAGGAAAGAAAAAAAAGAAAGAAAAAGAAAAGAAAAGGAGAGAAAAATTAGAAAAAATAGGGAAAAATTCTAGAAAAATTGGGGAATATTTTTAGGGAATTTTGGGGAATATTGGTGCAAAAATATATAGTTTTCTCAGGTATTTTTCCTCAGAGTAAAATGATTTTCTATATACGATTTTTGGAAACTTCCGTGTACGTGAAACTTTCTTGAAGATTTAATATTACTTTTCTTTTTTTAAAAAAAACTATACTTAACCATTGGACTCGGCAAAGATATATCAACGAACCTCTTGAACAACATTTGCAAGACTTCCGTTTCGTCGTTTTATCGATCCTTTTTACAAAAACCCTAAAAAGTCGAAACTCGTCGCTACGGCCGATTTTGCTATAAAAATCCTCCGTAACCCGAGTAGGATCGTAGGGGGAAATGTTTTGGAGAGTTCTTTATGATTTTTCATGCTTTTTCGTTCGTTCTTATCGGATTTTAACTGGAATCCATTTTTCTTTTTCCTTTTCGCTCGTATGATTAGCGACCGAGGAGGCGAACACTGACCCCGCAGGAGACCCCACTCAAGAAGCGTGCGAACAAGGCAAGTCTTCACACCCTTTGAACATATCGAACCCAATTGCGAAATGATGTTATTTTAAACTCTAAAACATGCATGCTTTACAGAGTTACCTATACTTGTTATGCCATTCCTTGCTGTTGATTACCTTTAGAATTACTCTTTGTAACTCGCGATGTGATACAAACAACCGAAGAGTAACTTCGGTAAACTGCTTAGCCATGCTATACTTAGATGTATGCATACTCATGATTTTATGAAAAAGCTTTGTGCTTGGGCAACTACCTTAGGGAAGGTAGTTGAGATTCGGCATGTGGAGACATGAGCGCCACATGGCCATGATGAATTGAGTTTGATGAAAATTGAAAGTACTATATAAATGTTTTAGGACTGGGCGGCCGGATGATTTGGGTGGATTCCGGAAAAGGCAAGTGCCGACCCGGTCAATTAAGGACCGAGCCATGAGATAGCCGGAAACGAGCCGCATACAACCGTACTTCTCGAATGGGTATAGACCTAGCTGACTAGATAGCCGAGCGGAGGCAGTATCCTTGCATAGATGATTCTCTATGATGTGGTTATGGGATGAGAATGAGGCTGCGGCTTTTGTTATGAATGGTGGGATTAAACCGATGTTAACTAAACTTAAAGAATTGGAAAGTCTTCCCTTACCCGGGTGCGCTAACTCCTCTCACCGCTAGAAAAGGACGGCTAGAGTGCATGAGGGCTTAAGTTCATGGAGCGGGTACGCCAAAGCGAGGTTATCGAAAGGCTTTGCCGTGACCGTCTCATGTGTTGAGGCGTAGGCTCATTTGTTGGGCTGTCGCGAGTACGGGTAAAGTGTACATCCACTTGCAGTGTGAATGAATCAATCTATTCGAATAGCCGTGCTCGCAGATATTGAGCATCGTGACAAGACTTTCGCTTGGCTAGACTCGAACTTAAAAATGGGATGGGTTTGCATGATGATTTTATTATTTGGTGGATCAACTTCTCGAGTATGCGAGAAGGGTGGACTCCCGAGAAAATCATGACGAACCGGAGGCGGAAAGCCATCCTTGGAATCACGATGGATGGTAGACGAACCGTCGCCGGGTTAATGAACTATGAAATTAAAACTTGATTTGGCTAGTCGATAGGCTTGTCAAAAGAATTGTGAAAACCGGCTTTACGCAAAAATAACCCTAGCCATGTTCTTTGAATAACCCTATCATATGCATCAATTCTGTGTTGACTTGCTGAGTACGGTTGGTACTTACCCTTGCTATACGCACAAACCTCCAGCTGATGGAAATGAAGAGCCAGAAGACCCATATGCATATTACTGGAGGGCGAAGGAACCGACGGCGCATACTAGACCTTAGCTCCGGCCGTTGCTCGTGGCAATTGACAAGCCGCCGCCTCTTTCCGCCTTATCTAAATTCTGTTTTTATGTTGTATTCGGACCATAAGGTCCTGTGGGATGAACAATGCCTTCGGGCCTATTAATGTAATAATGGTAATGTAAGACTATTCGTGCATGTGTACTTGACTATCCAGTACTGTATTCGTGGGTACCAACTACTCGATCCAGGGAAATGGTACTATGAACACGAAAGATTCCCGCCTCAAAAACGGGGGTCTACAGTCGGCCCCGGTTTTAAGGGTTGATCAGCTTCCGGATTCACCGCGGCACTAGAGGGGCTGCCCATTGCCCGATGGGGATGGGAGCGAAACCTTGGTGTGGTACGATTGATTAGAGGGGTTGTGTGAAGGGTCTGTCACAATTCCTTTCCGGCACCGTGGTGGTGCACCGGCGCACGGTAACGTGTTGTGGGATTGTGTCTTGTGGGTACAGCTTGTACACCTCGATCGAGTAAAAACTATTCGAATAGCCGTGCCCACGGTTACGGGCGATCGACCAGATTCACCTTGATTAGTCTCATTTATTTACTTGAATGAAAGGTTGGAATATGACTAGTGCAGGTGGATGGATGGGCCTGTTGCAACGTGGTTTGAGCGTTGGACAGCGTTTATTTATACTGCTTAAATATTACTACTGTTTTACTGTCTTCAAATATTATTATTATATACTGCAAATGTTGTTTATGCAAATTGAGCCCTTGACCCTTTCTTGCTATTTTATCTTGCATCATGTACCCTTTTCCGGTGTGACTTGTTGAGTACCGTGGTTGTACTCACCTTGTTTCTTTTTCCCCCTTCGGTGCGAGGTTGAGATCGAGGTCTCCGAGGAGGTGTAGGCTTGTTCTCGTCAAGGTTTAGCGTGGAGTTGGTGTTCCGCTTCGCTCGTGTCAAGTTTAGCTTAAGTCGTTTTTTTCCTTTCCGCCGCATTTGTGTAACTCTTTTATATTGTTTCTAAGACGAGGATTACGTATTATCAATAACGTCGATTTGTGTACCTCGGTGATTCCTAGACGAGGATGCAATGCACAAATTAGCTGCAGAAATTCTGGTGTGAATTTCTGGGCGTGACAAATAGGCACAAAACCACGAGAGAAAACAGTTTTGGAATTTTCAGAAAAATTCCTTCGGGGCCGGCCCGACCGCCGAGGTACCGCCGGTCCGATCTGGCGCCATCGTCGGCCTCGACCGAGGCAGTGTCGCTTCGGCCCGACCGGGTGCTGTGGCCGGTCCGACCGGTGGACCAACCGCGATCCGACCGGCCTTCCCGAGGGAAAACTAGATTTTTGCCATTTTGATTTTGCAAAATTATCTTCTCTTTCCCTTTTCTGTTTTCGTGCCAATCTAAAACAAAAACCAACAAGATGACCATCTTTACCACAGAAAGAGCAAGAAAACTTTTCTTTAGTAACAGATAGGGATGTAAGTGGGTACGGGAAAATCCCATATCGACCGACACCGAATGCCGAAAATCCCGACCGAATATCATATCCGCGAGAAAAACGGGAACGGGAAAAAATATGGAAAACGGAAAACGGGAAACGGAAACGGAAACGGTTGAGGTGTTTTCCCGACCGTATTCGTAGATCCCATATTTATACGGGAAAATTCCCGCGGGAATTCCCGTTTTCCTGACTATGTTTTCTGAAGTTGTTCTTTTTTCTGTTTCAGTGCTCAAACATTTTTCTTACTAGGGATCAAAGTATAAGACGAGGTATACCACCTTCCATTTTACAAGTGCATGCTTCATAGGAGTTTACATAATTTTGGATGCAATCTAATTCCTGTTCAATATACATGCAGGTGACTTTGGGCTTGCGAAAATATTGACCTCTGATGATCTAGCATCCTTTGTTAGTTCTTAAAAATATATTTTCTCTGGTGAATGTTCCATTATATTGGTGTGGTAACTTATTCTAATCATGCAGGTGGTAGAAACACCAAGTTATATGTGCCCTGGTTCTTAATGCTTAAATATATATGTTTTCAGGATGTTGTATATATGAAATGACTGCTCTGAGGCCTGCGTTTAAAGCTTTTGTAAGTTTTGAGATTGCTTATATTGGCTTATCATGTAATCATTCAACTAAATTTTGCAAGTTGATTTATGAATTAAATGTGGTTACATGTGTGTTGACGTTTCCTTTTTTAACGATTCCCGATCGTAATTGACATGCTCCCGATCGTTCCCGACCGTTTCCCGTTGTCCCGTATTACCGAATTCATATTCCCGTCCGCTTTTCCCATTTCGTTTTCGATCCCGTTAAAAAAATACGGGAACGGAATTGGTTAAGGTCTTTTCTCTACCGTTTTCATCCCTAGTAACATATGGTTTTGAAAAATTTGGTTTAGTTTTTTTAGATAAACCGAAAGGGATGGCAAATTTCCAGCAGACTTAAAAACTGTTTTCATGGTTTTATGTTTTGTCAAGATTTCACCATTTTCAGTCATTCCTAAAACATTTGGAGGATTTTTGGTGAAATAGTCATGAGCATCAAAACCTATTCCTTTATTGTCGCTACACACCTTAGATTTGTCCAAAATCATGTTAAGTTGTTTTTTACCATCAGAAAATTTTTGCAAGGAACTTTTCAAGTAAGAAACTTCTTTTCCAAGATTAACACAATTTTCACAATCAATTATAACATCTTTGCCTTTGCGACATCTAGAGCAAGAAGCTACCTCATCTTGTTTAATTATTTCTTCCATGTGCTTAACACGAGTTAAAGCATCTTTTAGTTTTAATTCATTAGCATCACAAGTTAAACAAGATTTAGCAGCCAAAACTTGAGAATTATTGACATCTCTAATCTTTGAAATTTCTAGCATTAAAACCTCACAATTTTTGCAATTATCATCATTGGGAATAAGAGATTTTAATCTAGCAATTTCAGCATTTAAAGATTCAATCACAAATTCTTGTTTTTTAAACATTTTCTCACATTTTTTATTCTTAGCACTTAAAACAAGAATTGCATCTTCAAGTGAGCTTACCTCATTTTCTTCATCTGAAGAATCTTCATCTCCACACGTCATGAGACAAACGTCGAGATGTTCTTGCCCTTCTCCTCCTCCTCACCGCCGAATCTATGTCACCGAGTGGCTCAAAAGCGGCATAGACTTGACTCAAGACTTTCTTGATCATCTCCTTGGAGCGCCTACCCTTGGGCTTGTCATCCTTTGTCTTTTCGGCGCTCTTGTCCTCCTTCTTGCTCCTCCCGAGCTTGGGGCAGTTGGAGCGGATGTGATCCAAGGCGCCGCACTCAAAGCAACGCGTTGGTCCTCCTTTCTTCCTGGAGAGGTCGTCGTGGCGGTGGGGGGCGCTCGCAGCAGTGGAGGACCTGCTGCTTACTAGCTTACTATCTAAATCACAAATCCAAGCTCGTCGACCTCGCCGATGCCGACGGTGCAGGCCGCCGAGATGCGCGCCACGGGGCTGGCCGGGATGCGCCCAAATCCACCGTGTCGCCATGGCCGCCGCCGTCCGCCTCCTCCTCCTCCTCGACGCCACGGTGATCGAATGCCCAAAGAAAAGCCAACCAGAGGGGAGGGTGAATGGTTGAGTATCCCAAAAACAAAGTTTTATCGGAAATAAAACTTTACCTCTGTTTTCTGAAGCCGGTCTGACCGCAGGTGTCGCGTCGGTCTGACCGCGCTGTTCGGCCGGTCTGACCGCCAAGTGATCTCCGGTCTGACCGCCCTAGCCGATCGCCTCAGCCGATTGCTCGATGTAGCCGATGCCGATGAAATCCGATGCCCGCCGGTCCGACCGCCGAAGTGCTTGCGGTCTAACCGGAAAGAAGCCGTGGTCTGACCGTCGTAGTATCTGCGGTCTGACCGGTTAGCAGATCCGGTTGAACCGACAATTACGCCGCCGCACCGAAAAAGAAGTAGACACAAAGAATTCTCAAAAGGATTGATCTTTATTAAAACTCTCTATGTTTACAAAGTGCATGCAAAGCACTCCTCACAAAATCTCAAGCTAAACTCTAACTCAAAACCCTAAAAACTTGAACTCCAAGCGATAAAGCGATACCGAGAGGCCACGCCTCCCTCACTATTTATACCCAAGATCCGCACCAAGAGCCACGAATCCTACTCATACAAGAAATAAACTATACATAAACCAACCATAACAAACTCGGTTTTTCTAAAACCGAAATTTCACTTTTCATACGCAACAATATCTCCATTGTATGCCATATGGAAACTTTCCAATCATGTGCACTAATCTCTACCCTTCAGCATCCCGCATGAGCCCCATCTCGGACATCACCTTATCTCCAAGTTGACTCCGACTCGATCACCGGCAACACTTTTCCGAGGCGTAAAAAATATCTGCACACAATTAATCAAAGAATACCATATCCGAGCACAAGCTATCCAAACTTGACTCATTGTTAGCATAAACAACAAGACACGTGCATAGGAACACGAAACTTCCATGTATGTGTAAGGAAACAAACCGAAACCAAAACCGAAACGAAATCAGAACCGATCGGGATAGCTCGGCGGTCGACCAGGTGGAACCGCTCGGGTCGACCGCCGAAACACCTCAAGTCAGGACCGTTAGTACACGCCCCGATCGGCCAGGGCGTCACCGATGAACACTTTGTTCATCGCCCGAAAATTCAACTCTTTCAAAATCAAAACACTCAAACCAATAAATCCCAAACGCCAATTGTTCATCATTCAATAAGGAATCAAACACACGTTGATTTTACACTCCTCTCCTCCGCATCCGCCGCCTCCGCCCCCACCATCCCCTCCAGATCCGCCGCCCGATCCTCTACCCATCGCCTCCGACGCCTCGTCATCCGTCCAGGAGCGCGCCAAGGACATCCTCGTCGTCGTCTCCGGCCTCCTCTTTGGCTTCGGCTGTGGCGCCCTCACCGTCGCAAGCGTGCGGCAGCTGCTGCTCGCCCGCCGCTCTCGGCTCCCGTGGAGTAGTTTGTGGCGGCCGAACGGATGCGTGATTTTGTGTTGCAGTACTGTGCGCGGGGGTAGGGGATGGGATGCACTTCTTCGAAGAAAAAATTACACCTTTTTGGGTCAAAACCCTCCCAAATCCAAAATTTCTACAAGCTAACTTTACACTTTCCTGTTTACTTTTAAAATGCCAAAAAGCCAAAATCTCAAATTTTTAGAGGTTTTTACGAGAAGTAAATCGGACCTTAGGCTTTGTTTTATGTTTACTTTATTTATTTATTTATTTTGACTCTACCCATAAGCTTAGCCTGCGACTAAAAGAACTGCAGATTAGTTAGCTCACGTCAAATCACCCTTTAGGTCAAAATTCAAAAAGGGAAAACGTCTAGTGATGGTTATACTACAGATATACTAGCCCACGACTACGTGAGCAGGAGGAGATCGATCGATCTAGCGGAGACGTGAATCCAATTCACACGCCACCAACGGATCTGCACGGACAGCACGGTTGCCCCGCACGTGACGGCACGTGGCCGTCTAGCCTTCCCTTCTCGGATCGGCACGCTGCTGTACTCGCCCGCACGAACCAGTAGCGAGGCGCCTCTCCGTTTATTAACCTCAGCTGACCTCCTCGCTAGCTGCAGGTTTCAGTCCAAAGAAATCGCCATTCGCCTGTAAACTGCTTGGTACTTGCGCCTGTAAACTGCTTGGTAGTTGCGCGTGTGCAAATACAGTAACTGCATGCTGCCGTCAGTAATTTTATAGTGCAAGGAAGTTGTCAGTTTTGCTTACCGGGAATGGCCCCCGAAAAATTAGAGGTCCCAAAGTGTTCGATGATGATCGTAACTAAATCAAAGACTCTATGACGATGATGTGAACTTACATTCAACTAGGCAACAAAGATTCTACTTTTCTTTTCTATTTAGTAAGAGAAAAAATAAAATATACATTTTTCTTCTACTTAGCTAAAGCATCAATATATGCAAGTGGATGAGCTTGTTCAACATGGCTCTTAGTTGTGATTGGTTATAAATAATTTTTACTTGTTTGATAACATGTCATAGGTAAATAAAGTAGTATCGGATTGATGCTAGCTTTTTGCCGTAGTTAGAAGACAGTGCAGATCAAACAAATATCAGCGGTAATGGGTAATAAAGACCTGTCCCAATGTATTATAAAAATTATATAGTCCTAATATACTGTGCAACTGGTATTTTTTAAGTTAAGAAATTATTTTATATTTCGCAAAGACCTTAAATTGTTAGGTACGTCACTGTTTGCCTGAACGAGAAAGATTACAAAAGCTGGGAATTTTCGCTGCTCACTCTTACATGTACAGGGGCTGTTTGGTTAAGGGACTAAAAGCATTTAAAGCATTAGTCTCTTCATTTTAGTCATTTTTGTTCCTAAACTTACAAACAGGAAGGACTAAAATGGACTAAAATACCATTAGTCCATTAGTCTCTATTGAATAAGATAATTGGGACTAAAGCGCTATTTTTCCAATGATAACCTTCCAGAACACTCTCTCCCGCGAATAGAGATAACATGGTCTTTGTATAGTGTAATTAATAAGCTTTAGTCCCTACAATCAAATAGAAAGAGACTAAAAATTTTAGTCCATGAACTAATCTTTAGTCTCTTAACTAAAATGACAAACAGCACCACTAACGAGAAGCTAAGTACTAATAGCAATGTACTAATGTCGGTTATGTCCCTCACTGCTTTCTACTGCTCGCTTTTACACCGCAACAGTCCTTAATGTCAGTGTGCACTCAATATGTTCCAGCAACACGCATCATTAAGGAACGTGGTTACCAAAGTAAATAGAGTAGGATCTCTTCTGCAGCAAGAATAAGTGTGTAGTTGCAGTAATAAGCAAAGCATGACACTGTCTTCTGTTGCAGTGAGTCTGCACCCTGCGCTGCAGTTTTTCACATGCATACAACAGCCGCAGTCTGGCCTTGTCACAGTGTCACTGTCGAACGGTAATGGGGGGTTTCAATTTGTCAATTAAAAGTCACGATTTTGAGAGCCGTGCTCCTACTTGACAGTAGTACACCCACTAGCCGTTTCACACGCCGTGACACCGACCTACAACCAAAGCATCATAGTGATATTAACTGGATAACACGAGACAAAGAGGAGACCTCAATCATCAAGCCAGCCAGAAGAACAGTGATTTAAACCAATTTATAAAACGTTTGTTAGATTTTTTTTTTGGGTAGGAGTAGTGTTTATCTCTTGATTTGTCATGATCACTTGTTGTCTGTTATGTTAAAAAAAAAGAGCTTGTTTTCTGACGGCACCGTAGTAAAGGACATGCGGAAAAAAACGGAAGGTCGGTCTTTCTGAGGCCCCGTTTTGAACGAATAAAAGTTTCCGTCACATCAAATATTTAAATATTATTTTAAAATATTAAATATAGATTATTTATAAAATATATTTATAATTACTGAATTAGTCGCGAGATGAATTATTTTTATTATTAGTTTAAGATTTTATAATTATTTTTATAATTATTTTATATTTAATTTTTAAATTGATGTTTAAACCTTCTATGTAACCGGGAGGACTAAGTTTATTTCATGGAAGCAAACGCTCCGAGATTATCCGAGAAATCTAGATGTCTAATAATGGTTCGTGGAGGCAATTGAAACAAGTAATCTCAGGAATGCCACTGCATGGTTGATATAGACTGATGGGCCACAGAATTAGGGCACGAGTGACTCGCAAGGCATCCCCAGAGTAGGAATGCGGCGTGGCGAAGATTTCGACTTCACGTCAATTCGGTGGAGTTGATTAGCCTGACCCCCCACTGGGATGCATCCGATGGCAAAAGACAATAGATTTCTTGTCTCTTCTGAAAACACGGTCATGACTTGCGACTGCTAGTTTTGTGCAGCCGTGGTGAATCAGGCTAGGTTGGTGTGGTCACTTTGATTTGAGAGATGACCGCGGCAGGTGGCATACAGGGCCGGTGCTGAGGGTTTCTTTTACCTAGGACGTACCTAAAATAAATAGGAACAAAATAATACTACTAATACTAATCATTGATAATATATACACACGTATATAAAAAAATTACTTATAAGCACTTTAACTGAATAAAAAATAATATTCATACAAAAATTATGAGGGCCCTGCCGTGTGTCGATGTCGTCTGCTGGAACGCTGGAATGTTGAGCAGACGTTGAGTCGCCGAACCGCCGGCCGTCGCCCGCCGTCGGCCCTCACGCGTATGAAGGAACGAAAGATCTAATCACGGTCACGCCGCACGCGAAAGACGTGGAGTCGGCGGCAACGACGTGATCTATTTTTCTATTGGTACTGGTATATACATTATACTTATACATACATGGGGGCCAATCTAATTTCTGGGCCTGGGACGGACGTCCCTCTCGCCCCTCCTAGGGCCGGGCCTGGTGGCATAGCAAGCCAGCATATCTCTTGTACTCCGAACACTTGTTCATACGGCTTTGGGTACCATTTGCATGCATTAACCAGTTTTGCAACACATAATCACTAGTACATAACATTAACATACATTAGTGTCGGTTGGAAACTCATATAGGTATCAGATTAGCCGACACCACAAAGTGATACTGATGGTGAGGAGTCATCGAGCGTCTTTCAGATTCCACAAATAAAAAAAATAGCTTGATGAATGGGCCCTATCGCCCTCGAGATCGATCGATATCCACAATATCCATAGAATTGACATGTAAGAACAAAAATCAATCAAGATCCACGAACAAAATTGATACCCACAGATCAATAACAAAATTCAAGAGGATAGAGAGAACACTGAAGAGAAGACAATTGTCGCCACTGCTGCTCGTCATGCGTGAGGTCCGTTGTTGAGCCCTCCCCCCTCCCACACACATGTGCGCGTGCGCGTGCGCGTGCGCGTGAGGATCTAGTCACCCCCGAGATCACAGCAGCCGGTGGCCATGACAAGGTGGAGACCGAGGAAGGGAGGCGGAACAACTGGCATGAACATCGAGCGGGTCCCTAAGCTCATGGCAACTGGATTTGGCCACCTTTGAGCTCGTGTAGGCTGGATCTAGCCATCCTCGAGCCGCCTTGTAAGGGGAGGGCGCGGCCGCTCGTTTGGGGGCTCATCGCTATGGTGGAACCAAAAAGCTTGACAGCAAGCGCCTCTCCCTCTCATGAGCTCATGGCGACAAGATCTAGTTGCTTTCAAGTACGTGAAGGCCAGATCTAACCACCTTCAAGCGGCCCACCTGCCAAGGAAAGGATGTAAGTCCGCCGTAAGTCTCCTAGTAGTAAGGGTGTGTAAAGGGATCATAGGAACAAAAAGGGTGATGGGTTGGCTAGCACGCGTGCTCCCCTTGTCTCTTGTGTCGCCGCCCTTCGACCTTGCTAGTGAGCCCCTCTCCCCCTTTCCTCCTCTCCTCCTCTAGCTAGCAGCGCACGAGGTGCCCTTGTCCCTTCGTCTTCGAATCTCCCCCTTCTCCTTTCTTTTTCATCTCCACCTCAATTCGGGACCCTAAACCTCAACCTTGGAGCTTGAGCAGAAGGGTTTCATCGGAAGTTAAAAAAAAAGCTGGAGTCATCAGATCACGAATCATGAAGCAAAACCTAAAATCAGACAAAAACTTCCCAAAATTTCTATCGAATGTGATTTAGCAATCCCAAAATAAAATTTAAGTTGACGTGTATTCTTGCATCATAAGGGAGAGAATTAGCAAGCCCTATGGCCAAATTAACGTACGGATGTACGCCTGTACTCACCACTAGGCATATCAGGACTTCCCCAATGGCATCTCAAGTCAACATTTCCAAGAAACTGCGAGCAATCTCAAATAGCGTACGTACGTACAATGTACACATGACCGTACAGTGGGTAGCGATCCAAAACCTGCACAAATAATGCGGTGGCCAGCCTTGTCTGCACCCCGCTGTAGTGAACCCATCAACTGGTGCGTATCCTTGGGAGACCAAAATCATGGCAGGCAGGTGGATTTTTCTATTTTCATTGCAGCATGATTGAGTTTTTTTAAGATGCCAGCACTGCAGCCAACTTAGCAAGCATTCCCCTTGCCCTGAACTTGGCACATTGATCGTGAAGCCCTATCCACTGATCCAGATGTACAGGACTCTGGTTTCTGGGTTTTGATTTACGAACACAGGTGTCCTTGGCCCCTGCTGCTCGTCATAATCGATACATTGATGACGATGATACATCATCATCGGCCTAGTAGCCTACAGTCGTCCAGGGTACTCCTCGTTCCATAAAAACCAAACTAAATCGTTATATTTGAACAACATTTATTTTTTATAAGACAAAGAGTATAATTTTCTAATCATTGGCCAGCAAAATTTTCTAATTTTTCAGGATGATTTATCCGGATGATGGAGGAATCTGTTGTACTTGTAAACAGTTGAAAGTTTATTTTAGAATTTAATATTCAAAATATAATGAGTAATTTTTTTTAAAAAAAACTATAGGTCTTTGACCAAATTGTTGTCGTAAAACTATAAAATTACAAAATTTAAAGTGTTGTACCAGAAAAATATAAATTTACACAAGATTTAACATCGATTATCACAAAATTACTATTTTATACTAGAGTTATCATAAAACTATAATTTTACGGTTGAAATTCCTATCGGTACTATTATCTGAGTTATAAATGTTATAGTTTAGTACCTAACTTATGTGGCATTCGGCCCAATTATAATTTGGCATGTGTGGCTCATAAAAGCTGTGTGCGTATGTTTAAAATCACATAGTTAGTTTTATAAGGACGAAACCAACTTATAAGGGCATGTGTCTCCAATCATATCACTTCCGGGTTAACCCTTTTATAAGAAATGGGAATAAAAATGTAAGTGGGATGATATGCGTAAGCGAACCCTATCGAATACGCTGGGCTGTCGACCCTCGCGGTTGCGCTTATGGGTAAAAGGAGGCGTGCGCGGTTCTGGAGGGCGGGCTATTACAATTTGATGCAAAACATATATTTCGTGATAATTTTATTACTAAATTTATAGTTTGGTAATCTTGCATAATTACTTTGTTTTATATTATAAGTCATTTTTTGGCTGTTACAACGTGATGCAAAACATATAGTTTTATAATAATTTTATTATTGGTAATCTTGCACAATTACTCCGTTTCATATTATAACTCATTTTAACTTTTAACTTTTTTTAAGTCAAATTTATTTAGGTTTGATCAAATTTATAGAAAAATTTAATAATATTTATAACATTAAATTAGTTTTATTAAATATAACATTGAATATATATTTTAATAATATATTTTTTATTAAAAACGTTGTTATATTTTTAAAACTTAATCAAATTAAAAATTAACTTGAAAAAATTAAAACAATTTATAATATAAAACAAATGAGTTCTTTGATAAATTCGGTCATTTCTCAGTTTAAATATATAATTATTGGTCTAATTTTATAAAATTTACTTAAATATAATATAATTTATGCCTAATAATTTACAGCTGTGATAATAAACAAAGGCCGTTTTTACATCACAAGAAGCGGCAGAGCGAGCCAAACTGGAGCCGCACGGTTGCACCGCGTCGCCTTCGCAGGCCCAGCGCCCGCATGAGCTGCAGTGGGGCCAAAGCCCACGGGCGTAGGACCCAGCTTTGTCGTACGCTCTCTCCTACCTCCCCTGCTACCCTCCGCCCGACGCGCGGCCACGGCTTCCTGCTATATAATGGTTGCCCCGCCCACCTCTGCGCCCATATCTCCCCTCTCTCTTCTCTCTCCGAGCAGCGAGCAACGCCGCCGTTTTCTTCGCTCCTCGCTCTCGCTGTCAACCAGAGGGAGGTTACGAAGAGCGCAGTTGAGGAGGCTGTAATGGTGGACGTGGACAGCAGGATGGTGGGGCTCGCCCACCCGGCGGCGCACGCGGCGGGGCTGCGACGCCTGTCCACGCGCGCCGCGGCGGGGCCAGGGTCGGTGTCGGCGTCGCCGCGCCACGGGTTGCACTCTTTTGACGGCGTGGCGGCGGCAGTGCTGTCGCATCTTCGGAAGATCGGGGTGGTCGTTCTTCCCGGGCTCTCTGACGCGGAGTTCGCCCGCGTGGAGGCGGAGATGGGGTTCACGTTCCCGCCTGACCTCCGCGCCGTGCTGGCGATGGGGCTCCCGTCGGGGGCTGGGTTTCCGGACTGGCGTGGCCGGGCGGGGCTCCGCGCGGCGTTTGACCTGCCCGTCGCGGCGGCGTCCCTTCAGATCGCGAAGGGTGCGCTGTGGCCGCGGTGCTGGGGGCGGAGGCCGTCGGACCCCGACCGAGCGCGGCGGCTCGCGCGGTCGGCCATCAGGCGCGCGCCGCTGCTCGTGCCGCTGTTCGACCGGTGCTACCTTCCCTGCCGCCCCTGTCTCGCCGGGAACCCCGTGTTCTTCATCACCGACGACCGCGTGGTCTGCTGCGGCCTCGACATCCTCCATTTCTTCACCCGCGAGTCCTCGTTCCAGCCGCTGGATGTGTCCTCCCCGTCGGCGACGCCCTTCTCCGGCATTTCCACGCCGCACACGCGACGCAGCCTCGACGCTGTCTGTGGCGGCCATGCGCCGCGCTGGATCGAGTTCTGGAGCGACGCGGCCTCCGACCGACGCCGCCGCGACTCATCATCCTCGGAAGCCTCCACCGCCTCCTCATCGTCGTCCTCCTCAGGCTGCCCTTCGCCACCTCCGAGGTCGACCCCACTCTGGGTCGACAACTACCTCGACAAGCTCGGATCGGTGCTCAAGAAAGGTGGCTGGAGGGACAGAGAGGTCGACGAGATGGTCGAGGTCACCGCCTCCGGACTGTTCGACGGCGAGGAGGCACCCCCAGCCGACGCCGACGCGGTGCTCGACGCGCTGTTCCTAAAAACGGACCGGTGCTCGGACTCACTCCGGCGAGCAGGGTGGACCTCCGAGGACGTCTCGGACGCGTTCGGGCTTGACCTCCATCGGCGAAAGGAGAAGCCGCGGCCAGCCGTGCAGATACCGCCGGAGATCGCCGCCAAGGTCCAGCGCCTCGCGCAAGCGGTGGCGAGGTCGTGACCTCACCGGGCACCAGCCGAACATGTGGGGCCCTGCCGTTTCTTCCTCCTCGTCTCTCCGTTTTTTCCCCAGCATTGGAGAAATTAAACAACACTTATGTCAAGTGAAAAGTAAACTAGCCCATGTTCGTGTGCATGAATACACAAGTAAATTAAGCTGTGTTCATGTGCACAATGAACCGTTAATTATAAGACAGTCTCCCGGAAATGAAAACTGCATATTGCCGGATTAAATTAACACTTAGTAGAACACACCTTCTCTCACTTTTCTCCATGGATATCTCTCTTTGGGTGTGCATGTGTTGGTTACTTGGATACCGTTAGTGTTGTCCAATCTTTAGCGGTCACGGTGGGTTGGTGCTGATGCATGTACGCTGGCATGTATATCGAAAAGAATTGCCGGATCCTGCAATTGGCGAACCTTCCTCAAATCCAAACGGTGATGTTACAATATTTTTATGCTTCAGAACGCTAGTGACCACTGCGGTTTAATCCCTTGGGTTTAGTTGACCAAACGGGGAGGAGTTTGAGCCACGTTTCAGACTGTAGCATGTTTTCCTGGAGTGCTGAGCATATCCCAATCGGCAATCGCCTCTCAATCAATGAATCGATACTACTCCTAACATTCTCTGCCATCCCTTTCCTTAAGTTGGCCCCCCATGGCTTTGCGAACTAATTAAGCTTCGTGGCTCTTAATTTAGGCTGTACTAACACAGCAACATTTCTTAAGCGGAAGGGAAACGAACACTGGGTAGGAGGGGGGGGGGGGAGCAGTTGGTCCCATGGCCATGCAAGCAAGCATCGCCATTGTGTCACTTTCCTTTCCTTGCGCCACGGTGTACGTGCTCGCCTAAAAAAGAGGCTTTGCCCCCTGCCTGATCCGCCGGTGCAAGTGGCAGCAGCTCACGCGCGGTGGCGGGGAGCCTGTGGCGCTGCTGCGACTTTACCCCGTGGAGAGGCGTCGGCATCGTACGCGAGCAAAGCTAGAGTCTCGCGCGCCTCTTGCCCGCTTTGCTTGTGACCGGCAGCTAGCTTTGGGATCCATTCACCCATCAATGCGCCGGCGTGGTCACCGCGCGCCGGGAGGTAAAAGCGGACATGGCTTGCTTCGCGGTTGGCGCTCGGCGATTCCCGTGTGCCTGCCCGACATGCACGTCGATGTGGTCCTGACGTCCTGTGTGATGACGAGCTCTCTGGAAAGCCATGAGCCTGACATATGTACACGACTTTGCCACCAGCTGCGGACACACAGCTTCCAGTAGAATTCACTCAGAGACAGCATTACATTACCACCCCACAAAAAAGAAAATCATGCGAGTTTACCGTTGTTGCAGGGTCTTATGTGATGAAACATTTTAGACGTCATTGTCGTCCTGTCAAGGTCTTTCACTTTCGTGGTTGCATCTCAGATCTTACACTCCTGTTTGCTGCAGCTACTACTACTACCAGTTGGCAAACCGTAATCAACACGTTCATGAAACAGATGGCCCGTTGGCTCCTTGTCTCCTTAATTAGTATACTCAAGTGCTCGCGTTGCCTAGAAACTGGTGAGATCTGCGATTGATCCGACCTCGCCCAAGAACCTGTGACGATTTTTCTTGCCTGTTGAGATGCGATCTCATCTTATGGGACATGGTTTTAATAAACAGACTTCGTGTGCCTTTCTGCAGACAGGATCAGGACTAATTTACCCCTGTCGTCGCACTGGACACTTGACTAGCTTGTCTGCCAGCACCTGCTGTTGCCCAAGAAAGAAACGCATAGCCTAGCTGCAACCACTGCTATGAAGGACGCGGATCGATTAATACTTTGGTGGACCTAATCAGAACGGGCCACAATTCCGACTCCAGCAGCAAGTGACAAGTGACAAATCTTGCAGTACTAGTTTATCTCATATAGTCCATTCAGAAAACCACATTCTCTTGTGGTCATTCCTTCAGTATTAGTAGTACGCTATACTACTCCAGAGACAAGATGATCGAGGGTCTCGAAACAGAAGAATCCGGCTGTAAATTATGCGGCAATTTTACAGTCTCGCTTCAAGTCCATGACTATGTGAAGCACACACCGAACAGAGTACTATTGCCACCGCTACTCTAAACTTCTTGGGATTCTTCGCGGCCGGGCCGCGCGCACGTACAAATTAACCCTGCACGAGACGTGCGAAATTATAGCCGTCACGGTGGCGATCGATCCACTGGACCACGCGCGCCGCACAGCTGTAGCGAGTGTCAACACAAACTCACTCCATGCGACGCAGCACACGGCGGTACGGTTGCTAGCACGAACGCATTGATTCGCGGCGTTCGCGGCTCTGTTATTAGAAGCATCCGATGCGCATGTACGCGTCCGTGCGTGAGGCTGCAGCAGTTGGCAAAATGGCAAGTACGCCTCCCGCTTGGCGCATCCGCTTGATCGCCAGGGGTACTGTGTACCACCTCGATGCGAAAGAATTTAACTGTCCCAGATGGACCATGAAATTTAGTGATGCGATTACGATCGAGGCCTCTTTACTGCAGCTAGTTAATCCCCATCGATCGATCTGATCTTAGTACTAAAAACAAAAACATGTACAAATGTAAAATCTGATATATGCTCTTAGTTAATACATATCACCTTTGTCAAAAATATAATAAATTTTTCTCTATATAACCGGTTATATGAAGAAAATTTTTTATATTCTCGAACGAAGGTAGTATCATTATAGATTGTACTCAAACAATAGTTGAGAAAACCAGAATCAATAATACACCAAAAAAATTTTTTGCTATTTTTTTCTATTTTCATGAAATTTTTTTATAAATGTTAAGAGTTGACTTTAAGTCGTTGTTATATGTAGCCATCATATTTATTTTTTTTACATACATGGCAATGAAGAAAAAAGACAGACTGTTATTATACACCATTATATATGCCCGTGCTTAATCGCCTTGATGGGAGCTTTCGTCAGTTGTTGATGTTACCCATCGGGCTGGGAAATCTGGAATTGTACGCATCAGCCTGCGGTCATGAAAGCACCGCCCGGACAGTACCAGATCACCCGTGCCGGTAATATTGCTCCTGCCGGGTGCCGGCTCGGCAAAGGCAAGGCTACTTTTGCTAACGAACCACCGTGATTTTGTACGGACACGGATCATATAAGTTCGTGTCACGAGCACGTACGCCTCGGTGGCGCTGTAAAGCGCGTGTGCCCCTGGGTACGCCGGCCACGCGATCATCGCTGGGATCCTGACCCCATCGCACGGGCGCACGCAACTCGACCGTCGCTCTCACCGGCAGCGAGAGCTTCCGATCCGATCCTGATGACCGGTTGGTGACAACGCCGTCGCTGTAAAGCGCGCTCGAGGTTGGCTCGAGGCGCGCTACGAGGAGGGGACACGATCTCGGCGCGGCGTGCGGCGCGGATACGGTGGCCGCGGTTCGAGGACACGACACGGCAACGCGACAGGCGGAGCCAGCGGAAAACGGCTGCGTCGGCTTCGCCTGCCGCTGCACGCACGTCGCATACCGAAAAAGGCGAAGCCTCCGCTCTGCTTCGCCACCGTACGGACGCCTGTGCTTTTGTTTTGCTTTCGCCTCGCGCTGTTCCGTTTCCCTGAGCTGCATGCCAGGGCGTGCACGTGCCGGCCAAATGATGGCCTGGCCTCGTGTGGCTGCAGATGGGGGTAGCTACTCATCAGCAGCCAGGAGGCCCAGGACAGCGTCCGTGTGTGGCAGCAGGTGTGTGTGATATGATTCGGTCACAGCTCGAGTGTGTATGAGCTTTTGGGGGCGGATCCACCTGGTTGGTCTCTTTTGGTTGGAGGGCTCCGTGCCGAAGGCTGCCGTGCAAGGCAGGTTCGCCGGTGCTGGATTTGTCTGGCTGGTGGTTTCAGTACGTGAGATGAAGACATTATTAGATGGTGGTGATTATCATTTGCCTGAAGCCCCCACTCCTACGTATCGACCCAATCGAAATGTCATCAAAGCGTGACGATCCAGCGGAAACACTTTTAATTGCATAGACTGAAAAAATTGTTTAGCCTAAAAGCAACCCGTGAAATTTATACGCAAATCTGAGGGGGTGTTGTTAGAAAGGCTAAAATTTTCCGTCACATCGAATGTTTACACATTTATTTTTTAAGTACTAAAAATAAACTAAAATTAGTTTTCATCACATTCGAATATTTACACATTTGTTTTTAAATATTAAAAATAAACTGATTATAAAAATAATTACGAATCAAAGGATAATTCACGAAACGAATGGCTAATTAATCTATAATTAGCAAATGTCTACCGTAACATCACATCGTCAAATCATGATGTAATTAGACTCATTAGATTCGTCCGTGAATTATCTACCGATTTTATAAATAAGTTTCATAAATAATTCAAATTTAAATTTTAGTCCCGTCAATCACATCTCACGAATTATCCATCGATTATTAATAAATTTTATAAATAATTCACATTTAATACTTTAAAATATCATCTGAATTTTGATCTGGTAAAAGACTAATTAGTCCCGTCAACTGAATAACGGTAGTAAATTAGAGTCCGGTTAGGCCGCCTGTTACGATTGCCGAGGGTGTTTTGTTTACAGGACACGGCGAATCTCTCGAAACATGTAAACTAGGCGTACATCACGCCGTTCTCCATGGGCTAGCTAGCTCGAATTAACGCAAAACCCCTTGTCTCATGCTCGTTGACAAGCGGAATCCGTCCCGTCCGTCCGTCGTTGCTGCTCGAATCGGAGGGGGATACTGCTGTTTCATCTAAGACACCCGTACTATAGCACGAAGTCACGAACGGCTGTCAAATATCTAGTCACAGTGATGTAACCAACCGCTGTTGGGCGACGAAAGAATAAAAGTGTATGTCTGTCTCTCTGCCGTTATTCAGTCCTCCTGGCCGGCCGATGAGCAGCATCTTGATCCGAATCTTCTCGTGGCCCTGCTCCGTGCAGCTACTCGTAGGTCGTCATCGTTCACGTTTTGGTCTGTGGCCATAGTGGCCCAATTACTTGCACTCCATATATGCGCAAGGAGAGTTAAACTTATCTATAAGTCTACATGCTTAATTGATTAACGCTGCAACAAAGATTTTAAGCATGTGGTCGGGAGATCTGCCGGTGCACTAGCTAGTTAACTACGGTATGTCAGAGTATACTCTCTTTATCACAAAAAAATAAACACAATTTAAAATAAAATAAATATTTTCTATAAATAATCTTTATCTACAATACCCAGATATAGTTGATAGATGACGTATCCATATCGGATAAACAGTCGGATACGAACACTCCCAAACTTATCTCACACATATCCCTGATTGCTGTGATTTTAAAAAAGAAAATAATTCTGATACTTGCCAGATACGTGCGTATCCCTGGATTTTTCACTTTTTGTCGCTTATAAAAACTTATTTTTACAAACATATCTTAAAAAACTTATTTCATGGATTTTCATGACATCAACACCATTGACATCGTGGTCCAATACGATGGCGTTAATAATATTGTTGTTGTTTTCTTAGCCTTTTTCAAAAACCTAAGTCATTTATGTCGACAGACTATATCCAAAGATGATATCGGAGGGTATGGAGTCTCAATAATCAAGTGGTGCTGAACATTTTTTTCAACGAGAATTTTTTTCCAAAGTTTAGAAACAAAGTAATTTCAGTAGAACACATTCTGACAAAGCAAGGAGCTACACAATAAAAAATATGCTCTAACTAAAATATTCTCAATGAGAAGCTTGAAATTCATTGCAGCTTGATGTAAATATGCAGATATTGCAGATCCTCCTCTGCCAAGAACTTTCTTGAATGGACAATTTTGGAAATCAGTATATATTTTAGAGCAATTCTTATGAAATTCTAAGTGAATTCATATTCATTTAGGAGTAATGTAAGTCATCAGCTTCTGTTGAGTAATAAAACAATGAAAAAATATCATGTTAAAGATTATGTCGAATATGTGTATAAAGTCGGTTACAGTTTAAGATTTGAGTTGTAATAAGTGTTAGGAATAGAGTAAGAGTTGAACTTTGTCCCAGGTTCTCTCATAAATAGAGAGGTACATCGGTTGTAACCGCAAGACGATAATAGCATAGATGTGGGTACAACTAGTCGACGACATAGCCGATAGAGGGTCGTGGATACCTGGATACACTGTAATATGTTGGATCGGGGAGAAACGCCCGTAATCAGTTCCCCGGGGATGTAGACTTCAGCTAAAACTCGTTAACAAATATCGTGTCTCGGTGTCGTCATCTTATTTAGATTTCCTATGACGTTTCTTCCATGTTTGGTTCTTGATGTGCTATCGGGGCCGGTTTTTAACAAGTGGTATCAAAGCCTACGGGGAGATCCATGGAGAGAGGTACGAGGGAGGTGCCCCATATCGTGTCAGGTTACACACAGCGTCCCGGATAGGACATGGTGCAAGGTGGAGCACGGCGACGATCAACGAAATTTGATCGGTGGATTCGTACACTTCAGGCGGCGGTCTGAACCATTCAATGGGCAGTTTTCAACAGGGAGACGACTAGACGTGGTGCTCAGGTTGATGACAGCGGGAGTGATTGGCAATCCAATCAGTGGTGTCGTACACTTCGAATGGGTGGCTCGAATTTTTCGGTGAGCTACTTTCAATGAAGAGACAGTCAGACATGACACTCAGGGTTGATTGAAGCTGGAGGCGATCGACGATTCGATTGGTGGAGTCGAACACTTCGAACGGGTGGTCCGGTCTTTCAATGAGTTGCGGTCGACATCACTGACGGATGCAACATTATGGCGAGCTACGGCGTCCGCATAGCTCCGCTAACCCCCCCGGCGCCGCGCATCACCGTGTGTAGTAGGCGCAGAAGTAGGAGGTGCCACGTGGAGAAAACTGAAAAGGTGTCCTGGTGGCACGTGGCTTCGTCCTGGACTCCTGGTGGCACGCGACGCGTGCGTCGTCGAAGCTCAATCAAAAAAAGCCCACGTAGTCTATGCAGAGATAGCCCACCAGGAAGTCAGATCGTCACATGGTGTGGCTGTGACACCGATGCCGCACGCCGTGCGGTTTCTAATCACAGGAATTCCATCACGCCGCCACGTCAGGCCACAGTGATGTCGTGACGATCGGTCTGCCACTGCCATCTGCCTTTTTGGCTCTTGATACGACGAAGAATGAATTTACCTCATCCTGTTACGTTCTATCATTGATGTCTTTTAGTATATTTTAAAATATTAATTATGAATTATAATATAGCTTTGATTATTTAATATATTGCTTAATTAAAGCATGTTATTTCTATGTCATACTTCACCATATAAAACCTATTGTCAAAACTTCGTCACATGTGGATTTTGATTCTGGATCCACCACTGATCGACGTGAAGTGAAGGTGACTAGACATGGCACTCGAATCGATTGGGAGAACAGTTAATGCATGCGGCAGGGCATGCATGCACGGCAAAGGTGTTGGACAGCTAGGTGCATGCATGTACATAGCAAGCAGGCACACATGCATGTACGCGGCAAGACGGCCGGGGCAAGGCAATATGCATGTGGTCAGCATGGAGAGATTGGTTAGCTAATTAGGGGATATTAATTAGTTAATTAGTGGGTTAATGCATGCATGCATACGGGCTCACATGAAGGAAAACCGAACCGACTTTGGAGGGATGTGCAAATTGGAGTCCATATTGTGCAGCGGTCAGACT
Source organism: Oryza australiensis (assembly GCA_019925245.2). NCBI lineage: Eukaryota > Viridiplantae > Streptophyta > Magnoliopsida > Poales > Poaceae > Oryza > Oryza australiensis. The sequence goes on from JAIFGZ020000478.1 coordinate 3,605,215, forward strand.
CGGACCAGTGAGGAGAGTTCAATTCCGACTCGATTGTGTAGGTCGCAAGAGGCCGGAAAGCACAAGAAGACTTATTTATTTGCACAAAAGAGACTTGAGAGACGGGCTCGGACGGGTTTGTGGCGCTAGAAATCGAGTCAGACAGGGACGCACAACACGATAACAGAAGATGGTGTTTACATCCAAAATTAACATCTAATAATTGAAACAAAGAAAATTGTCAATATTTAAAAATCTGTCGGTTTCCTTTAGAGAGGCCGGTTTGACTTGCCGTGTATAGACCGGTCAGATCGGACAGTGGGGCCGGTCAGACCGGGGGCACATGGCCGGTCTGACTGGCAGAGTTCGAAACCTAGCCGAATTCGTCGGTACTCGGGTTTCCTTTCTCCATACGGTATGTCTCGGGTTTCCAAACGTGTCTATCTCGAATTGGACATAGAGAAGGGCCTGTGGAGAGAAAGACCAACCTCTATTTAAGGGCCAAGGCCGGTTCAATTGGCACAACAACAACCAACACATACACAACCAAAACCAATCTAGCTTTTAGTGTTTAGCCAATTGAATCGTTCTTTTACTTTTTTCTACACTAGTTTGTCTATCTTTGTCAATTTGCGCCGTAAATCGTTCACCGCCGCTGCGAGAGTGCAACATTTCTTTGTAAGTTTGTCTTGAAAACTTTCCGTTCGCCCACGAGACGGGTGTTTATCTATCCTTTTATCTAAATCGGCTTTGTTAGCTGGTTTAATCTATAAAACCCATCTTGCTTTAGTTCTTTGTTAGATCAAGATGGTTAGCGACTCCATATCACCGCAAGGCGTTTAGGTGAATCGATCGTGTTCGTGCCTTTGTCAAAAAAGGTGCCAACACGATTTTTGGCGACTCCACTAGGGACGTCCGCTCGATGCCATCTCAACTTCTACGCTGTCATGACAAAGCAAGTTGCGCAAGAGGTAAGTCCATCTAACGTCGTCCACATCTCGTTGCATGATCTAGATGGGGAGACACACATGATTATGGAGGAGCAGATCAAGGCGATCACGCAGGAGGTTTTGGACAAATCGTGTACCAAAACCCGTCAAGGTGTTATCCTCAAGCCCGGGAGCCCGCTCAAGGTCATCCACGATGAGGTAAGCACTGATGACCTAGTTCTTCCTATCCAAAGGCTCATAGCAAGTACGGTGGATGAATCCGTCACCACCGTCGTTAATAATAAGATTGAATCCGCTATGGAGTCTTGCTTTAATAGGATGTTTAATGCGCATATGGGTGCTAAATCCGGCTTTCCCAAGGCCGATTTGCCGTTTGTCTCTGTTGCAAGCACTAGCCAAGCTCCTGTACATCACATATTTAGCAAAACCGACGGGGCAATCGGGCAACAACACGAGGGAGTGAGTTTTGCGCCTTCTGTCGGTCTGACCGGCCCTATGGCTGGTCTGACCAGCGCATCCTATATCAGTCAGACCGGTCCATGGGCCGATCCGACCTTTCCCCACCTCGGTCAGACCGGCCTGCAGGTCGGTCCGACCGCCCCTTCACCGGTCTGACCGGCGGCTACATGGCCGATCAGACCGCACCCTACCCAGCCGGTTAGACCAGGCTCATAGCCGGTCAGACCGGCGCTCTGGTGCCAGTGCAGGAAGTAGATCCGATCACGGGTAACTCAGTTTTGTACCACGTTCCTGCACATGACCCCCCTGTAGCTACTGTTCATGCACAAATTCCTCCACACGTTCCCAATCAGTACAATGATCCTAATAGGGGATACCCGCATGACACTGGGTATGGCCAATATGGTAATATAGCGTCGCAACAACCGTTTTTTAGGCCCTCGGTTTTACCCAATCCGCCAAGGCCTGAAAACATGGAGGAACAAATTTGGAATATTATTAGGGAATCATTTGGAATTGAGCCCAGGAATCGTGCTAGGGTTTACCAAAAGCCGTATCCTGATTGCTTCGATAATATTCCATATCCTCGTGGCTATAGAGTTCTCGAATTTAATAACTTCAGTGATGAGGATAATAGGACCACATGGGAGCATATAGGCCAATTCTTAGCGCAATGTGGAGAGGCTAGTACTTCTGATGCTTTTAAATTGCGCTTATTTTCTTTATCATTGTCCGGTACTGCTTTTACATGGTTCACTTCATTACCGGCTAATTCTATTCATACTTGGGCTCAGTTAGAACAGAAATTCCATGATTATTTTTATACTGGTAAAATTGAGCTTAGGCTTGTGATTTAACATCGGTTAGGCAAAAATATAATGAGTCTGTTACTAATTACATTAGGAGATTTAGAGATGCTAGAAACCGGTGTTTTAGTCTAAGTATAACTGAAAGAGATTTGACCAATCTTGCTTATAGTGGCTTACTTGCCCCTATCAAAGAAAGATTAGATGGCCAACAATTTTTGGATGTTAGTCAGGTCATGCAAAAGGCTTTGGCTCAGGAAAGCCGGGTCAGAGATAGCAAAAGGTTTGTTAGGCCCAATGATAAGAAACCTCATGTTAGCATGATCGATTGCCCTGATAGTGATTCTGACGTTGATGAGGGCGATCATGATATGTACATTGCAAAGTGGTCTTGGACTAACAAAAATAAGCCTTTTGTTTGTTCTAGCTTGATGCCGACTCCTCGTAAGGATCGGCAGAGTGAGATTAAATATAGTTTTGATGTGGCCAAGTGTGATAAGATTTTTGATTATCTTTTACAAGAAAAGAAAATTAAATTGCCTAAAGGCCATGTCATACCTTCGGCGGAAGAATTGAAGTGTCGCTCTTACTGTAAGTGGCATGATTCTTATTCTCATTCTACTAATAAGTGTAATGTTTTTCGTCGACAGGTTCAATCGGCCATAGAAGAAGGACGGTTGAAGTTCACTGAGGGCGCCAAGATGAAGCTTGACAGCGACCCTTTCCCTGTTAATGTCATTGATCTCGACGGCAAGAAGGTGTTGATTCGGCCGGAGCAAGCCGAATCTACTAAGGGGAAGGAGGTTGTCGTTGGAGAGCCTAGGCCTAAGATGCTTGTGCCGAAGAGTCCAGAGGTTGATGTTTGGAAGAGAAATGAGGGTAAAGCTTCAACATCAAAGAAACCCCGAAAGCCAAAGGTGACTTTTGATACGCTATTAAACAAGTACGAGAAGAGGAGTATTGAGAAAGAGCATAACAAAGGCAAACGGCCAAGATCGCCTCCTAGAGAGCGATTTGGCCATTCTTCAAAAACATTGGAGCCACCGTTCCCGCATTGTCCTCAAGTTATGCCATGGGGACCTTGCCCAATGCCGTCACTAGGTTATCCTTTTTCTTACTTCATGCCTTGGGGGGCACCATCGCCAATGTATAATCATATGCCTCCAATGCAATTTCATCAAGGATGGGGAAGGGAGAGGAGATCATATCATGGAGGTGCGTCCTCGTCAAATGGAAGCCGGTTTTCACCAAGAAATCGGTTTGGGGGAGAGAAGAGGGCGCATAAGCGCGCTAAGGCTGAGGAAAGCGCTTCGGAGGTCATTACTGTCAAGATAGGATCTCACGAGGTGCCAATACCATCTGGAGAAGAGCCTAGGATGGTTTTTGGTAACCGAGCCGAAGCTGGGAAGGGTTCTACGCAGGAGAACAGTCAGATCGGACGCTCTGGCCCGTCTGACCGAAGCCCTGCGGCCGGTCCGACCGAGCCTGCTGGCCGGTCTGACCGTGGTCCTCGTTCCGGTCTAACCGTGTCCTTTGATCGGTCTGACCGCAGGTATAAGCCTGATCCGACCGGTTACCATGGCCGGTCTGACCGACAGTCTGCCAGAGGTGGTTCTGATTTCACTTCTTCTTCGTGGAGAAATAACAGAGGACGTTATATACCGCCTAGAATAGAGCCAAAGCCAAAGTGGATGCCTAAGGATTTGGGCTTGACGGCTACTCAGAAGAGGAGGTTGCAACGTCTTCGGGCCAATGAGTTAAGGGAAAAGGAGGCCGAAGAATGGAGAGACAAGAGATTTGAGGAGTTGTGACCGCCACCAATGAAGGTGTGGAAGTCGAAATCAACAAAAGGTAAAGAGCCGGTGGTTGTTCGGGAAGAAGAAGAAGAAAAGGAAGAAGATGAACAATTGGCTGAGGAATCATCACCGGGTGAGAGCATGGACATCAGTATGGTGTGCATGTTGCCCATGGAGTTCTGTGCCATGGAGGAGGCTGAGGTGGCTCAACTCTCACTAGGTCCAAGAGACACGGTTTTTGAGAAACCCGACGAATCTAACCGTCATATGAAGCTTCTTTATCTTAAGGGCCATATTGATGGAAAGCCGATCTCTAGGATGCTAGTGGATGGAGGCGCTGCTGTGAACCTGATGCCCTATTCACTGTTCAAGAAGTTGGGTCGTGAGGAGGATGAGTTGAAGAAGACCAACATGTTGCTCAATGGCTTCAATGGTGAATCAACTGAGGCTAAGGGGATCCTGTCTGTGGAGCTCACGGTGGGTAACAAGACATTGCCTACCGCCTTCTTTATCATTGATGTGCAAGGTAACTACAGTCTTATCTTGGGCGTTGTTGGATCCATGCCAACTGTTGTGTCCCCTCTACCTTGCATCAATGTTTAATTCAATGGGACGGTGATGATGTTGAGGTTGTCCAAGCAGACACATCGGCTGAGATTGCAACGGCCGATGTTTCAGTATGGTGGAAACATGGAGATATGCAGTGTTTGTCAGGGTTAGATCTTTCTAGCTTTGATTTTGTTAGTGTTTCCAAGGATGGTTTTGTACCTATTTCTATAAAGCCGGCTAGTTTAGCACGGCTGGGTGATATTACTTTATATGATGAATAAAGCAACCAATTTAGAGTGGTTACAGAAGAGGGTATAAGAATATCGGTCTACAAATAACGATATTGGAGAGACCATAGAGGATTTTGATGAAGTAGAGAAACTTGGTCAAGGGTTTACATCGGCCGATCCGTTAGAAGAAGTGGACATAGGAGATGGAAGTGTTCCAAGGCCGACTTTTGTAAACAAAAACATGAAAGCCGATTATAAGATTAAGATAATCGAGCTTCTTAAAGAATACATTGATTGCTTTGCATGGGAATACCACGCGATGCCGGGACTTAGCCGTGAGCTTGTTGAGCATCGGCTTCTGATAAAATCAGGGTTTAGGCCTTATAAACAACCCCCACGTCGCTTTAACCCTCTCATATATGATCGTGTCAAAGAAGAGATATACCGATTATTGAAGGCGGGGTTTATTAGGCCATGCCGGTATGCGGAGTGGGTGTCCAACATCATTCCGGTTGATAAGAAAGGGAGTGGTAAGTTTAGAGTATGCATAGATTTTAGAGATCTAAACAAAGCCACTCCTAAAGATGAATATCCTATGCCTATAGCCGATATGTTAATAAATGATGCTTCGGGTCATAGAGTAATTAGCTTTTTAGACGGTAATGCCGGCAATAATCAAATCTTTATGGCAAAAGAGGATATGTATAAGACGACTTTTAGGTGTCCGGGATTTGTTGGGTTGTTTGAGTGGGTCGTCATGACATTCGGGTTAAAGAATGCTGGTGCAACATATCAAAGAGCAACGAATTAGATTTTTCATCTTAGAAATCTATATTGATGATATTGTCGTCAAATCAGATGGTATGGATGGTCATATAGCCGATTTGAGATTAGCTTTTGAGAGGATGCGTCGGTATGGTTTGAAGATGAATCCACTCAAGTGTGCTTTTGGTGTGTCGGCGGGGAAGTTCTTAGGATTCATGGTGCATCAGAGAGGGATTGAGATTGATCCTAAGAAGGTTGAGAAGATTTAGGATTTTAAAGCGTCGATATGCAAGAGAGAAGTTCAGAAGTTGCTAGGTAAGGTGAATTACTTGAGGAGATTTATATCTAACCTAGCGGGTAAAATTGATGCTTTTGTTTCTATCTTACGTTTGAAGAAAGAAGCCGATTTTACTTGGGGGGCAGCACAACAAGAGGCGTTTGAGGGTTTGAAAAAATATTTATCTACTCCACATGTGGTGCGAGCTCCTAAAGCCGGAATTCCGTTTCGGTTGTATATCGCTGCTGAAGACAAAGTTATTGGAGCCGTTTTGACACAAGAGGAAGATGACAAAGAATACATAATCACATATTTGAGCCGCCGTATTTTAGATGCCAAAACGAGGTATATTTTTGTAGAGAGACTTTGTCTTTGTTTATACTATTCTTGTATCAAATTGCGGCATTACTTGTTATCTAGTACATGCATAGTTGCTTGTCAGACCGATGTCGTTAAGCATATGTTGCAAAGGCCAATTCTGAGTGGGAGAATTGGCAAGTGGACGTATACATTGATTGAGTATGATTTGATTTATGAATCGTTGAAATCCATGAAAGGCCAAATTGTAGTAGATTTTATAGTGGACCATCATATAGATATTGCTTATGAAGATGAGGTTTGCTTGCTTAGTGTTACACCTTGGAAGATTTATTTTGATGGCTCTTCGTGTAAAGAAGGTCAAGGTATAGTTGTAGTTTTGATCTCACCCAATGGTCAATGTTTTGAGGCATCGGTTCGTTTGGAGTATTATTGTACAAATAATCAAGTCGAATACAATGCTTTGTTATTCGGTTTACAAGTGATGGAGATCGTTGGAGCTACACACGTAGAAGCGTTTGGTGACTAAGAGTTGGTGGTGCAACAAGTTGTCGGGGTTTACAAGTGTTTCGATGGGTTGCTAAATAGGTATCTTGATCAATGCTTGGATATTATTGCCAATTTTGATGATTTTGCTATTAGGCATATTGCTAGGAGTGAAAATTCTAGAGCAAATGATTTGGCTCAACAAGCATCTGGTTATAGTGTTAAAAGAGGAGTATTTTTCATATTAGAGAAACCAGTGCTTGATTATAATTTTTCGAACGAAATTGGCAAAGATGCAGATCGCAGGCGGTCTGACCGGCGCACTATTGCCGGTCAGACCGTGGATGGCCGGCGGTCTGACCGGTGTCTTGTGGCCGATCTGACCGTGGGTGGTCAGTGGTCTGACCGGCTTTGCTTGGCCAGTCAGACCGGGCTCACAAAAGATGTTGGGGGGCACGATTTCATTGGTGCAGAGACTGAATTGAGTTTAAATTTGGACGTTTGTGCCCTGGAAATAGCAGAGGGTTGGAGAGTATGTTTGATCCAATATTTAAGGGATCCTAGCCTTAAGGTTGATCGGAAAATTCGACGGTAGGCATTTAAGTATACTTTGCTCGATGGAGATTTGTATCGCCGAAATATAGACGGGGTATTATTGAAGTGCCTAGATAGTGATCAATCTAAAGTGGCTATGGGAGAGGTACATGAGGGTATTTGTGGAACATATCAATCGGCCCATAAGATGAATTGGTTGCTTAGGAGAGCGGGGTTCTATTGGCCGAGAATGATTGATGACTGTTTTAGATATTATAGAGGATGTGAAGCCTGTCTGCGATTTGACAATGTTCAACTGGCACCGGCTGCGGTGTTGAACCCTATCATTAAACCATGGCCATTCTGGGGTTGAGCTTTGGATTTCATTGGTCAGATTTATTCTTCGTCATCAAAAGGGCATCGGTTCGTGCTAGTTGCGACGGATTACTTTACTATGTGGGCCGAAGCCGTGCCGCTCAAGAATATGACTCATACGGAGATAATTGACTTTATTTTGAAGCATATCATACATAGATTCGGCATTCTTTAAACGTTGACTATGGATCAAGGAGATTCTTTCATGTCCAAAGAGGTAAAGAATTTTTCCGAATCCTATGGTATTAAATTGTTGAGTTCTTCTCCTTATTACGCTCAGGCTAATGGACAAGCCGAGTCTAGTAATAAAACTTTGCTAAAGTTGGTTAAAAAGAAGATCGAAGAACATCCCAAGAGGTGGAATGAGGTGCTTTCTGAGGCATTATTGGCACATCGAATATCTAAACATGGTGCTACCAAAGTAACCCCTTTTGAGCTAGTCTACGGACAAGAAGCCATTTTATCGGTTGAGGTAAATCTTGGCTCTCTTCGATATATAAAAGAAGACGATTTGTCAGCTGAAGACTACAAGTTAATGATGGGGGATAATCTCTATGAAGTGGTTGACAAACGTTTGAAGGCTTTGGAAGAAATAGAAAAAGAAAAGAAGAGGGTGGCTAAAGCATACAACAAAAGGGTGAAGGCGAAGACATTCCAAGTAGGAGACTTGGTATGGAAGACAATTTTGCCTTTGGGTTCTCGATCTAAAGAACTCGGTAAACTGTCACCAAGTTGGGAGGGACCTTATCGGATACGCAGAACCGTTCGCGGGAATGCATATTTTCTGGAAACACTTCAAGGAGAACGGTTTCAGCGAGTTATTAACGGTAAATACCTAAAGAGATACTTCCTGAGTGTTTGGCAAGATGCTTAGGAAGTCCTGTGGCCGGTAATTAGATTATTGCCCTAAGATAAAAATGTTTCATGCTTTTAGATTCACGATGTTCATCATAAAAGGCAGGGGGCATGTGTTTACATCCAAAATTGGCATCTAGTAATTGAAACAAGGAAAATTGCCAATATTTGGAAATCCGTCGGTTTCCTTTGGAGAGGCCGGTCCGACCGCCGTAGGTAGGGCCGACGGCAGTGGGGCTCTGGCCGACCGGGGCATTTGGCTGGTCCGACCGGCAAAGTCCGAAACCTAGCCGAATTCTCGGTACTCGGGTTTCCTTCCTCCATACGGTATGTCTCGGGTTTCCAAACGTGTCTACCCCGAATTAGACGTAGAGAAGGGCCTGTGGAGGGCAAGACCAACCCCTATTTAAGGGCCAAGGCCGGTCAATTGGCACAACAACAACCAACACATACACAACCAAAACCAATCTAGCTTCTAGTTTTTAGCCAATTGAATCGTTCTTTTACTTTTTTCTACACTAGTTCGTTCATCTTTGTCGATTTGCGCCGTAAATCGTCCGCCGCCGCTGCGAGAGTGCGACACTTCTTTGTAAGTTTGTCTTGAAAACTTTTCGTTCGTCCACGAGATGGGTGTTTATCTATCCTTTTATCTAAATCGGCTTTGCTAGCCGGTTTAATCTATAAAACCCATCTTGGTTTAGTTCTTTGCTAGATCAAGGTGGTTGGCGACTCCATATCACCGCAAGACGTTTAGGTGAATTGATCGTGCTCGTGCCTTTGTCAAAAAAGGTGCCAACAGATGGATTTTGAGTTAGATACGAAGGTTGATGTCTTGTCAGAATTAGGTGTCTTGTCATGCCTATATATATAATTGGGACTAGGGCAAAGGATCCGCACACATTGGTTTCTACAGGGCAGTTCAAGGTTTGATTCGTAGGCATCATCTAGTGCATCAGGAGCAGCGTGCAAGGTCAGGCGAGGTGTGCGGCTGATCAATTTGACCGATGAGACAGTCGGTTGAGTTGATAATCGTTGATGGCGACAACGATGGCTTCCAAATTTGAGGTGGTGAAGTTCGATGGCACCGAAAATTTTGTTCTCTGGCAAACAAGGGTGAATGATCTGTTGACTCAACAGGGGATATCCAAGGCTCTTGGTGAGACGAAACCGGAGAAGATGGATAATGACAAGTGGGAGGAAATTAAGGCGCAGGCAGCTGCGATGATCCGATTATGTCTCTCAGATTCGGTCATGTACCATGTCATGGAGGAAGATTCATCGAAGATAATTTGGGACAAGTTGGCAACCCAGTATATGCCCAAGTCACTGACAAGTAAGTTGTATCTTAAACAATAGCTGTATGGTTTGCAGATGCAAGAGGAGTCAGACCTTAGAGGGCACGTGGACATCTTCAATCAGTTGGTCACGGATCTAAGTAAGTTAGATGTGAAACTAGAGGATGAAGTCAAGGCATGATTCTTTTGAGCTTTTTGCCGTTGTCTTATGAACATGTGGTAACTACTTTGATGTATGGCAAGGATACCATCAAGACTGAGGAGGTAATTTCGGCATTGCTTACACGAGATTTAAGAAGAATCAAAGAAAAACGATGCAATCGAGACTTTTTATGGTGAAGGTTTGCTGGTGAGGGTAAAGCACGATAATGAGATGGGGTCGTTGAAGAGCAAAAAGAAGAGGGTCATACGTTGCTTTAAGTGTGATGACATTGGGCATATTAAGCACGATTGTCCGTTGTTGAAGAAAAAGAGAAGTGCGAGTGCAAGTTTAGCAGCTTATAGTGATGACTCAGATAGCAGCAGTCATGAGCTTCTCATGGTGTCTAATAGGAAGTCTAGTGAAGAGTGACTATGTGAATCGGGTAGTTCCTATCATGTGACATCGAAGCAGGAGTGGTTCTCTTCATACAAATCTGGTGAGTTTGGTGTTGTTCACTTGGGCGATGACACGAGGTATCGTGTTGTTGGAGTGGGTGATGTCAAGTTCAAGATGTATGATGGAAACAAGATGCTACTTCGGGATGTGAGACACGTGCCAGGGCTAAGGAGGAGTCTAATTTCTCTTGGGAGCCTGCATGAGGAAGGATGGTTGTATCAAGGTGATCCTGATGGGAGGACCATAAACATCATGAAGAACGACAAGACTGTTATGACTGGTGAGAGGACGAGCTCATGTTTGTACAAGCTACAAGAAAATGTTGCTGCAGGTGGAGTCATGGAAGATGGGTATGCTGGTATTGCGGTGCAAGTCTCATGCGGCGAGCTTGGTGTAGGCTCGTCGGATAGCTCGGCGTGAGCGGCAGAAGAACCAACTTAAGTCCTGGTACACAGAGGTTCGAGCAAGTAACAAATTCAGGTTGGCGTGACATATTCGTCATGGTGGAGTTTGTTAGAGTTTGTGTCGAATATGTGTACAAAGTCGGTTATAGTTTAGGACTTGAGTTATACTAGTGTTAACGCCAAAATTTGGTAAGCCCTAAAGCCCTCATCGGCTCAAGGTTCAAATCGGCTCAAAGCCAGTATTTGTTTAGAGTTTTGGTCAGCCGATGGGGATTTTCCCTTATCAGTATCTCCAGCAGTCGGATTCTTATCAGATTCTATTTGGAAAGATTTTATCCAGAAGAGACCGAATTCGAGGAGGATGCGGCTTATATTTATTAATTAGGAAGAATTTGTTAGCTTTCGTTTTATCTTTAGAAAAGTGTGCTTAGTGTCCGATAAGGACTCTATATGTTTCCTTTTATCTTTAGGAAAGTTTCGATTGTAATTTGTTAGGATCTTTGTTAGCCTACGGGTATAAATATGTAGCCCGGGGTTCATGTAACCTATCCTCACGATCAATACAATTCGGCGCATCGCCACCTTATATGTTTTCCACTTTGTTTGTCATCCGGCGGGACTTGGCACCTGACGCGGGCTGCATCGGTTAGGTTCGATCTCCGGCGAAGGGGTAAGCCCAAGTGTTGCCTATCTAGTATATCGTCTCTTTCTTTAGTTCCATTATTGTTTATTGTTACATCGGCTTAGTTAGGATTTTCTCGGTTAGGTCCGATATTCTGATCAAGTTGATGTTTCTTTAAACATAATGTCACTTTAGATAGATTTGTTATATCCATCACATTAGGCAGATCTATCAGCTCATCGAGTATTAGATTATCGTATGCAATCTCGTGCTGCATCGGTTAGGTCTGACCTACTAGATTGATATTGATAATCTAAGTCTTGTTAAGCTGACAGGTTCATGCTAATGTTTCATCGGAGGGTTAGCCGATCTTATCTGATGTGTTAAATTTCCTTTTGATGATTTACCGTCTTGGTTAAATTTAACATGTGACCACTTTGATTGGTGTCATATCGGCTTGTTTAAATCTATCAGACAATCATCAATGTTATGCTGCATCGGTTCGATCCGACCTATGAGGTTGCGGTTGTAAATTAGATTTGTTTAAGTCAGTAGGCATCAATCATTGTTTCATCGGGGTTTCAGCCGATGAGTTATTTGGACATTGCATTAGCTTACAAGGATTACATACAAAGTTGGTTTTAGCCGATTGCAGCAAAGGTTTCTAATCATTTGGATTTAATGACATCGGACCTCCAGCCGATGTGTGCTTTAATCTTCAGATCAATGTCTATTTTATCCTATGATTGGTTAGTGCTATATTACATTGCTATATCATCATGTTATCGTTGACTGATCGCCTCTATATAGAAGTTTGCTCATCAACACGACCAATGGATTAAAATCCTAAGTGCATTGGTCAGCATCGGCGTCGGTTGGAACCTCGCCATCGACCCATCGGCCGATCGACTGCTTTGGCTATCGGCTGTTTTAACCGATCGGTTGTTTTGGTTATTGGCTTGTCGGCTGATATGCTTTATGCTTTGCTGCTCTTTATATCATGTTAGTGGCAGGATCAAACTGACTGGCACGCCCACGCTTCATCAATTCTAGGACCTGCACTGGAGCTAAGCAAATCTCCCAGGACAGTGTGTGTCTTTCGCGTCAACAACTAGGTGTTAGGAATAGAGTAAGAATCGAACTCTATCCCAGGTTCTCTCATAAATAAAGAGGCACAACGGTTGTAACCACAAGACAACAATAGCATAGGCATGAGTACGACTAGTCGGCGGCATAGCCGATGGAGAGTCATGGATACCCGGATACACTGTAATATGCTGGATCGGGAAGAAACGCCCGTAATCAGTGCCCCGGGGATGTAGGCCTCGGCTAAACCTTGTTAACAAATATCGTGCCTCGGTGCCGTCATCTTATTTGGATTTCCTATGACATTTCTTCCATGTTTGGTTCTCGATGTGCTATGGGGGCCGGTTTTTTAACATATCACAATAACTGTGAAGTTATTGACCTTGTTTTAATATATGGTGCATAGAAACACTGGTATAATGATTAATTTTCTTTCAACTTTCAGTTGTTTACTCTTTTTCTAGTTTTATGGTGAGTACATAGTTCCTATAAATCATTGCAATAAAAATGGTTAATTTGTCAAAGTAGTTTTATCTTGCAAGATAAAGTAGCTGACACACAAAAGTTAGCAATATCTTCTCCAAATGGCATATCCAAAGTACTTAAATCACGGAATTGTCTAAAATCTATAGGAATTTCCTTGTTGTCTTTATTTCTAGGCTCGCAATAGCAAATATTACGTACCAAAGTATTAGCCTCGATCCCCTGGGAAGTTGTTGTGTGTAAGATGCCTTCAGACACCGGCATGGTTCATGCGGGTGGGCGCCTAGCTGAATTTCTTTATATACCTTGAGTGAACATTTACCCTTTCCATCCTAACTGCATGAATCATTGACCATTTGTTAACGCCCAAATTTGGTAAGCAAATTATCAGGTTTGGAGCTAAGGCCGAAGCTGATTTGGAGGGAATCAAGTTATTTTGGAAACATGATACGTGCCAAGTGCGGATCAAATGGGGGAGTTCATCGGTTGGTGATCGAATCGACTAAGGTGGTTGTCGGTTGATACCGAATCGGACAAGAATAGCCGATGCAGCCGATTCTGATAAGGATAGCTGGTATGGCCGATCCTGGGGAAAAGACGTTGGAATTCTCTTCGGATTCGGTTAAAGTGCTTCATGAGGATTGCCATATATGGATAGAGTCTAGGAAAGGCAATTTTATCTGTTAGTTAGGATATCTTAAATAGTTTCTTTATAGATAATGTTGGTGAAAGTTTGTTTTAGGCAAATGTCTGTAATTCAAATTGTAATAGAGATAGGAGTCGTGTCCGTCAAGGACTTATCTTGTATCTGGGTATAAATACGACCCAGGACCATGTAAATTAACAACAATCAAGTTCAATACAATCTCAGCGCATCGTCACCCTTTTCTTTTAATAGTTTTGATGAGTTCTTGCTTCTAGTTCGGTTGCATCGAATTCGATCTCTGACGAAAAGGTAAAAGCTTGTTATGGTGGCTTGCGCTCTCGGGATTAGTGCTTCCATTATTATGATACTCAAATCTTGTTTACGTAAATCGTCGAGTTATCATATATGACATATAACCTAAATCGATATTACGATCTAACCCTAATTGGCTAGTTTGTTAATAGATAACAGCCGATAGGGTTAAGTATCATTGTCGATTTAGATTATATGGTATATCCACCATCTCAAAAGGTTTTCATAGATTTGTTTAAATCTTATGCTTCTTCTTATGCTTAATGCTGCATCGGTTAAGTCCGACCTATTAAGTATTATTTAGAATCATAATATCTATCTTGTTTTATGACTACTATTAGAGATAGTATCGGGGTTTTAGCTAATCTTACCTGTTTTAGCTATCTTGTTTGTTTTATGTTTACTTGATATGCTAAAGTTGCCCTTTATATTGAGATCTCACTGTAAGTAAATATGTTAAGCTTGTTACCGATCTGTTAGGTTATCTTAACACTTGATTGGTTCATGTTTAATATATTTAGTCTACAATGATATCTTAGTATAAAGCGGTATCGGGCACCGTCATTCAAAGGTACAAGATAAAGTTACCAGATGACGATGAACCCGAGTCAAGCTCTGGCAAAGGTGCTAAGATTCAAGACGTCAAGCAGGAGGAGGGCCCGGAACTCAACAATCTACAGGACAAGATCGACTATGCTGTCCATCAGGCCTTGATCAACCTATCTGGAGTGCTGGTCAACACCCTCAACAATATGATCAGCTCTGTTGTCGACTCCAGAATCGCGGAGCATCAAGCCAAGGGTCCAATCTTCCTTTTTGATGGCAAATTTCCACCTTACAGGACCTTGGTTACCGACGGGTTACAGACTGCCGCTGCCATACCCCCAGAATAGCCGATGGCATCAACATTGGCTGCTATCAAGCCGATTATATCATTGGCTCAAAAGCAACCAGGTTTTAGTGCTACGCTTCTGACTAGGTCGCAGCCTCAGCACATGGGACATGAAGTCCCCCAAATCACTCAGGACCAGGTTGTGGCCATGTTCAACACGAATCAGCCACCGGTGGAGCCGATTCCACGAGTGTCGATAGGGTCATACACGCCAAACTTGCAGCAACACCCCATCGACCCCCGGCTTGGTCATGATTAGCCGACTCACGGGGTACATCAGTCTCCTCAGCATCACATGGGGGGAAATTTTAATCCTCAATATCAGCCTCATTCACCCCAAATGCAGTATCGATAGGGACCACTTCAGTTCGATCAATTCGAACCGATACATCAGTAGGTGCAAGGAGCACAACAACAGAAGCCTTGGGCAGACAAGATCCCAGATGTAATGAGGGCGCAATTTGGCCTTAAGCCCAAGGACACAAGCAATATGTATCGGTACCCATATCTAGAGTACTTTGAGAGGGTTCCACTTCCTAGCTGATACAAGGTGTCAGACCTCTCCAAATTCTCGGGGCAGGACAATGTCTCTACACATTAGCATGTTAGCCGATTTTTAGCCCAATGTAGCAAGGCATCGGCTACTGATGCCCTGAGAGTTAGGTTATTCCCTCTCTTTCTCTCTGGATCGACTTTCACATGGTTTTCTTCTCTACCTTACAATTCTGTGCAAAGCTGGGCCGATCTAGAGAAACAATTTCACCGATACTTCTACAGTGGTATCCATGAGATGAAATTGTCCGACCTGGCAGAACCACGACGAATCTGTCCAAGACTACATTCAAAGATTCAGAGATATGAGGAACAGATGTTACAGCCTAGTTGTGTCGGATTCCCAGCTAGCCGATCTCGCTTTCCAGGGTCTCTTGACACCGACAAGGGAAAGGTTTTCGGCTCAGGACTTTGAAAGTCTAGCTCACTTGACCCAGAAAATATCGGCACACGAACAGAGGTTCCATGAGGCCAAGAAAGCTCTCAAGAAGATTAGCCATGTTGCATATGCTTCTGAATCAGAGGAAGACAGTGACTTCGAAGTGGCAGCAACCGGTTGGGCTAGAAACAAGAAAGTCATTACATGGCAATGGGTCAAGAATTCAACCAAAGAATAAAAATATGATTTTGACATCACCAAGGCCGACAAAATTTTTGATCTGCTACTTTGGGAGAAGCAAATTCAGCTGCCAACTGGTCACGTTATTCCATCGGCTGAGAAATTGAAGAAAAGGAAGTATTGCAAGTGGCACAACACCAGATCTCACTGCACTAATGATTGCAAAGTCTTTAGATAGCAGATCCAATCAGCTATCAAGGCGGGAAAAATCAAATTTGAAGACTCGAAGAAAAGCCAATGAAAGTTGATGACAATCCTTTCCCTGTCAACATGATCCACACAAGTGGTAGAGTAGCCGATATAAGGGATTATCGGTAACCCAATTCTGCCAGGACCATCAATAGGTCCCAGAGACAATATGACAGGCAGGAAGAGGATGACAACTTTGATCCCCATTGAGGGTGTGAATTTTTCAGGTTTTGCTGGAACGAAGGGATGAGGCTGCCATCAATCAAAGACTGTCCAGCATGCAGCAATCGCGGTGGCAACTATTCTGGAGAGTCTAGCTGATCTCATCCTGAGAGAAATCGGGTGCCACCAAAGAAGCTCCGTGTTCGCCAGAGGTTGGGTCCAATTCATCAAGATTTTCTGTTGGATCCTGATGAAGATGAAGATGAGACCATGAACCTGCAATGATGCCTTTTCGATACTTTCACAAAGAGCCAGAAAAGGAGGGTGCAACGGATGAAGAGCAGAGGTCGGCTCAAAGAAGTTCAAGCCAAAATCGACCATTGGCTGAAGAAGAAGAAGAAGCAACAACGCCCAAAGAAAGAGTGGTGTGTCAAGAGCCAAGTGCTCTCAGCCGAAGAGGTCTAAGCCGACAAAGCAAGGAGATTGGTTAAGGGAAAAGCTATGGCCTCTGCGTAGGGCAGGGCAATCGGTTTAAACCGATGGTTTGGTTCGGTTTTTTCTATGCAAAGTTCGGTTTGGCCTAAGTGAACAATCGATTGGTTTTCGTAAATACGGGAAACCACATAGTTCGGGTTTGGTTATTTGGTTTCGTTTTTTGGTTTTTACTGAAAAACTGAAGAATGCGGTAGGGAGGAGGAAGCTGCACGTGCGCCGCAGAAAGGGCTGGAGCGGCGCGGCCAACGGCGAGCCGGTGATGGCGCGGAGGGGGCTAGAACCTGAAGCGGCGCGGCGCGGCGCCGACGTGGAGGGGGCAGTCGGCGACACGCGCGGTCGAGGGGGCCGATGACGTCACGCGTGGAAGGGGAGAGGCCGACGGCGGAGGGTGCAGCGGCTGAGGCCTTGGCGAGGAGCGCCGCAGAGGGGGGATCCGATGATGACGACGCGAGGCGGCCACGGCGGAGGAAGGAGAGGAGGAGCGTGCGTGGGTCACGGTCGAGGAAGTGCGACGCGGTAGCGGCTCACGGAGGACGTTGTCGGCTGAGCGGTGAGCGAGGCGAGAGGGGAGGAGGCGCCCGCGCCGGAGAGCGTGGCGGCGGTTGTCTGGAAGAGCTCACCGCCGATGTTGAGGGTGAGAGAGAGATTGTTGGTGAGGGCCACCGCGCGTGCCGCCGGCCCCCTCCATGCTTGCCGCCGCCGTCGGCCCCTCCGCACCCGCCGCCGCCACCGCCCCCATCCCATCCGCTCCCTCATCCCCGACGGTCGGCGCTACGTGGTTCGGTTCCGAAGAGAACAAGAGAGGAGCAATTTTTTTTCTAAAGGTTGGTTCGATTTTTTTGGTAGTTTTGTTTTCAGACGTATAAAACCGAACCCACACCAAACTATGCGGTTTCTATAACACCGTGAACCGAACCCGAAATCAAAAACTGAAAAACCACAAACTTCAGTTCGGCTCGTTGCGGTTTGGTTTTTTTCGGTTTTCGGTTTCAAAGTGCCCACCCCTACCTCTGCGTCGGTCAACATGGTTTTTGTGCTGCCAGCTGAGTATGAAGCGGGTCAGGCCGATGCAGACATGGTTGAGGAGTCCTTAGCCAAGTTGGTTTTGTGCCCGGAATAAGCAATCTTCATAAAACTAGAGGGGACAGGGCATCGGCATCTTAAGCCACTTTACGTTAAAGGATATGTCAATGGCAAGCCAATGTCCAAGATGTTGGTCGATGAAGGAGTTGCTGTGAACTTGATGTCCTATGCTACATTCAAAAAAATAGGCAATAATTCTGTCAAGACCAACATGGTTTTGAAAGACTTTGGAGGCAATCCATTGGAAATCAAAGGGGTCTTAAATGTGGAGCTGACAATCGGCAGTAAGACTGTGCCTACCACCTTCTTTGTCATCGATGGGAATGGGGCATACAGCCTGTTGCTAGGAAGGGACTGGATCCATGCCAATTGCTGCATCCCTTCTACCATGCACCAGAGCTTAATCCAATGGCAAGACAACAAGGTTGAAATTGTGAAAGCCGACAGGTCAGTTAACATTGCCAATGCAGATTTAACCCTTTGGGAGATGGATGGCATTGATTGCTTGTCCGGCAAGGTTTGGGAAGTCGATTATCTGAAAGTGTCCGATTCTGAAATACAACCAATTGGAGATGAAGAGCCCCAACTGCTGCTTTGAGGGCGTCGTGGAGGGGTCAAGCTTCTACACAAAGGACATTGTAGATGATCTCCATGGCAAGCTAGGACAAGGCTTCATGTCGTTCGATGACTTAGAAGAAGTCGATATAGGCTCAGGGGATAGGCCTAGGCCGATATTCATTAGTAAAAATTTGTCTTCTCAATTTAGAACCAAGCTTATAGAACTTTTGAAGGAATATAAAAATTGTTTTGCTTGGGAGTATTTTGAGATGTCAGAACTTAGCCAATCGATTGTTGAACATCGGCTTCCTATCAAACCAACATATCGGCCATTTAAGCAAGCACCTAGAAGGTTCAAGGCTGATATGTTGATGCTATCAAGGCCGAAATCACTCGTTTGTATGATACTGGTTTCATTCGGCCTTGCCGATATGCCGAGTAGGTTTCTAACATAGTTCCAGTGATAAAGAAGAACGACAAACTTAGGGTGTGTATTGATTTTCGAGACTTAAACAAAGCTACCCCTAAGGATGAATACCCAATGTCGATTGCCGATTTGTTGGTGGATGCTGCTTCAGGACACAAAATCATAAGTTTTATGAATGGCAACGTTGGATATAATCAAATTTTCATGGCAGAAGAAGACATCCATAAGACTGCTTTCAGATGTTCTGGTGCAATCGGCTTATACGAGTGGGTTGTAATGACTTTCGAGCTGAAGAATGCTAGAACTACGTATCAGAGGGCTATAAATTATATTTTTCATGATCTAATCAGCTTGTTGGTTGAAATTTACATCGATGATGTGGTCGTAAAATCAAAATAGGTTGATGACCATATAGCCAAATTGAGGAAAGTTTTGGAAAAAACAAGAAAATATGGCCTGAAGATGAACCCTATGAAGTGTGCCTTTTGTGTATCGGTTGGACAGTTTTTGGGGTTTCTCGTTCACGAAAGGGGGATTGAAGTGACACAAAGGAGCATCACCGCGATCCAAAATATTCAACCTCCACAGGACAAGAAGCAATTGCAGTCTCTGGTCGGCAAAATAAATTTCGTTAGAAGATTTATTTCTAACCTGTCTGGAAAGATGGAACCCTTTACGCCTTTGCTAAGGTTGAAAGCCGACCAACAGTTTACTTGGGGGCAGAGCAACAGAAAGCTCTGGATAATATCAAAGAATATTTGAGTTCCCCTCCAGTATTAATTCCTTCACTGAAATGGGTGCCTTTCAAGTTGTACTTGTCACCCGATGAGAAGTCAATCGACTCGGTCTTAATCCAGGAGTTCGAGGAAAAGGAAAGAGCAATATTCTATTTGAGCAGAAGGCTTCTGGATGCTAAGATAAGGTATTCTCCGGTGGAGAAGTTATGTCTATGCCTGCATTTTTCATGCACAAAGTTAAGGCACTATTTGCTGTCCAACGAATGCATCATAGTCTGCAAAGACGATGTTGTCAAGTATATGCTATCGGCTCGAGTGCTAAAAGGAAGAGTTGGCAAATGGATCCACGCCTTAACAGAGTTTGATCTCAGGTATGAATCACCCAAGGCAATCAAGGGACAACCATAGCCGATTTCATTGTTGAGCATCGTGATGACTCAATCGGCTCGGTTGACATAGTTCCTTGGACTCTATTTTTTGATGGATCAGTTTGTACTCATGGCTGCGGTATTGGCTTGGTTATCATATCGCCTAGGAGGGCAAGTTTCAAATTTGTTTATACTATTAATCCCTATGCTACCAACAACCAAGCCGAGTACAAAGCAGTTCTCAAAGGATTACAACTTTTGAAAGAAGTTGAAGCCAATTCCATGGAGATCATGAGTGATTCCTTGTTGGTCATCAGTTAGCTAGCTGGAGAGTATGAATGAAAAAATGATGCGTTGATGACCTACTACGAAAAATGCCAAGAGTTGATGGAAAATTTTCGGCTAGTAACTTTGACACATATTCCTCGAGAAAAAATGTTGAAGCCAATGATTTGGCTCAGGGGACATCGGGATACATGCCGATGGTCAGGGACATTGAGGTGGAAATTGATATGATCACAGCCGATGATTGGAGGTATGATGTTTGTAATTATCTCAAGAATCTTTCTCAATCGGCTTCGAGAAAATTGCGATACAAGGCTCTGCGATATGTTTTTCTCGATGACGATCTATATTATCGGACGATTGATGGAGTGCAACTAATATGTTTAAGTGCCGATCAAGCTAAGGTTGTGATGGGTGAAGTGCATGAAGACATATGTGGTACTCATCAATCGACTCACAAGATGAAATGGCTACTTCGATGAGATGGGTATTTTTGGTCGACAATGCTGGAAGACTGCTTCAAATATTATAAGGGTTGCCAAGACTGTCAAAAATTTAGATCAATTCAAAGGGCACCAGCGTCGGCTATGAACCCTATAATCACAAGCCATGGCCGTACAGAGGTTTGGGAATTGACATGATTGGCCAGATTAATCCACCCTTGAGTAAAGGACATAAGTTTATATTGGTGGTAACCGATTATTTTACAAAGTGGGTGGAAGCAATTCCTTTGAAAAAAGTTGATTCTAGGGACGCGATCCAGTTTGTTAAAGAGATCATTATCTACCGATTCGGTGTTCCCCAGACAATAACAACCGATTAGGGATCTATCTTTGTATCAGATGAGTTTGTCCAGTATGCAGAAGGCATGTGGATTAAATTTTGAATTCTTCACCATATTATGCATAGGCTAATGGACAAGCAGAGACATCTAACAAAAGTCTGATCAAATTAATAAAGAGAAAGATCTCTGATTATCCAAAGCAATGGCACAACCGATTGGCCGAAGCATTATGGTCCTATCGGATGGCTTGTCATGGATCGATTCAAGTCCCTCCTTACAAGCTAGTCTATGGGCATGAAGCCGTCTTGCCATGGGAAAGTGTCATCGGCTCTAGAAGAATTAATTTGCAAGATAAGTTGACAGCCGATGACTATCACAATCTTATGATAGATAAATCGAAAGACTTGGTTCAATCCCGAATGCATGCTTTGGAAAAGGTGACTAGAGATAAGGAAAGAATCGCTCGTCATTAAAATAAGAAGGTTGTGCCGAAATCTTTTTCCGAAGGCAAGTTGGTTTGGAAGTTAATCTTGTTGATTGGTACTCGTGACAATAAATTCGACAAGTGGTCACCAAATTGGGAAGGACCCTTTAAAATCTACAAGTGTGTTTCCAAAGGAGCTTACATGTTGCAAGGGCTTGATGGAGAAATTTTTAGAAGGGCTCTCAATGGAAAATACTTGAAGAAATATTATCCAAGTATGTGGATCAATTCATGATTCGGCTGTGCTGAGCCGCTACATGGTAGTCCATGTGTTTACATCGCCTTTAGATGGCCGATATGATTCATATCACTCTTAGTCTTTTCAAATTTACCATAATCGGTTGTACTATGCCGATATGTGATGGCCGATCTAAGTTATATCGTCCTTAGTCATTTTATTCTTATCATAATCGGTTATGTTTCTACCAATGCATGATGGCCGATTTTGTGTGATATTGTCCTCAAGCTATAATTTTATCAATGATCGAGTGATATTGTAAAATTAGGGATCAAATATATATACACACACAAGTGAAATCAAGTGGACTTCAAAATTTTTGTGGACTTCGAAAAGTTTTTCAATGCAGAACAGATTACGAGAATCGACAGGTATTATATTATAGGTACTACAGCAGGAGTTCACTAAGATCGGCACAAAGGTTATATTACAGAAGTTCACAAGTGTTCAAACTAACCCTATTACATAAATCGGCTTAGCCGGTTAATAAGTCGTTGATAGCCGATATCGCCCGCTGCCGAATTTGATCAACTTCTTCAATCGCCTTGGCATCGGCTGCATCGGTACCAGGGATCGGCTTTAAAGCCTTCGTGAGATCCGCCAAGTTCTTCATTGAGGCCTTCAACTTAGATTTCTGTTCCGATATGGCCCTGGGGAGATCGGCTACCCTCTGTTCTTCAGATAGAATATCGGCATCAAGTTTGGCAAGTTCAGCTGCCAATTCTTCTCTTCGCTTGCGCAGCCGATCGAGGTTGGAGTGGGGCTCAGTTGTCACCTCGTCCAACTTAGCTTTTTCTGCCATGATGGTTTACCGATTGGCTTCGACAGTGGCTTCTATATCCTTCCTCTCTCACCGATCAGCTATTCTCTATCGCGCCCTCTCAAATTTATGCCGATGGAGTTCGAGATAAGCAGCTTGGGAGATGACATCGGCTAGATGATGTCATGCCCAGAAATTTAGCCAAATTTCCAGACTATTTTGTGTATTAAATCCCTGTCCAGGAATCAGCCAGGATACACAAAAT
The DNA here is from genome assembly GCA_019925245.2 of Oryza australiensis. Classification (NCBI taxonomy): domain Eukaryota; kingdom Viridiplantae; phylum Streptophyta; class Magnoliopsida; order Poales; family Poaceae; genus Oryza; species Oryza australiensis. The sequence goes on from JAIFGZ020000478.1 coordinate 3,627,938, forward strand.
GACAAATCAATAAACAGGTCCATAACGCAAATAAAGCGTAAGATACTTACAGAAGAGGCACTTAGTCCTCACACCCGAAAGAAAGCAGCAACAGCGGAGAAAGGCGATCCTAGCGGGGCTTCAGCTCCACTCCACAGGCAAACTCGACTGGGGTTTGAGCCTTGGTCTTCTAACTCCACCTTTGACTCAGAAGCACTACACTTCTTAGGTAAAGGGGGAAATAGCAAGACTGAGTACAACCACCGTACTCAACAAGCCACATGGAGAAATGCAGATGTGCAAGGGGAGACAAGAGTGACTTGGGCTATTTTGCATAAATACGATTGTAAAACTTTTCTAGTTTAAACAGTAAAACCGTTGATTAATTAAACCAGGATTAATCTTCCACTGGACAACGTTATATCCACGTTGAATAGGCCCAACCAAACCACCTGAACTAGTCCAGTTCCATTAAGTCTAATTATTAAAGGTGGGACTAATCATGGTGAATCTGGTCGATCGTGCATAACCGCGGGCACGACTATTCGAATAGTTTTACTCTGGCCAGAGGTGTACAACTGTACCCACAAAACACGATTCCACACATGTTGCCATGCCCCAAAGCACCACCATGGTACTGCAAGGGGGAAATTGTGACAAGACCCTTTGCATAACTCCTCCTGACCAAATGACACCACCCTCAGGTTTTGCCCTTATCTTTATATCCAAGGTTGGCAGCCCCCTTTCATGCCTAGGTGAATCCAAGAGCCGCATAGACCTTGCCCGATCCATCCGAACTCCATCACGCCCACCCTTGCCGGGATGCGTCGGCCAAGAGAAAGCTACACTACAAGTCCAGCCGTTTCCCATGCTGGCTTGTGGTAAGTACTGTAAGTCTTCTAGGGTTTCCCATGAACCGGTCCTTAATTGCCATGGGTGCGACAAGCAAAACCATGCACCCACAACCCACCATTAAGTTATATTTTAATTCCACCTTTATTGCAAGGTAATACTGGTCCACGACCATCATTTCATATCAGCTAGTAGTGTAGTTTTCCCATTAGGTGAGCTAGTGTAATTAAGCATGGCTACATAAATAATTCTAGCAAGATCATGTAAGTGATGCGAGCTAGTCAAATTAATCAGTGAGGCGGAGGAGAGGCAACGGAGAAGGGATGGGAGGGGAAGCGCATTGGGGTGCGAAAGGAGAACCGATGGCAGTGATTCTGAAGAGCGGCGGGAGGGTGCATGATGCAACCCACGTCAGAGCTCATGGTGTTCGGGCGGGGGACGACGGTGAGAGTAGCAGCGTTGACGGCTAAGCGACAGGAGGCGGACTATAAAATCAAAGTGTGTTTGATTCTTCATTGGTGATGAACAATTGGCATCTGTGGTTATTGGTTTTGTTATTTGGAGATTATTGGCAAAATGAATTTTGAGATATTTGGTTTTCGAACGTGAACAGTAATCTGCTAGTTGCATGGTCCGGTTAGACTGGGCTTGTACTGTCGGTCTGACCGGAGGACCTTGTGCAGTCAGACCGGGTGGGCACCGCCAATCAGACCAGTTGACACAGTCCGACTGCAGGCCGATTTGGTTTCGGTTTTGGTTTCGGGTTGTTTCCTTGTTTGTTTATGGAAGATTCGTGTTTCTATGCGCATGTATGGTTGTTTATGCTGACTATGAGTCAAGTTGGAGATAGCTTGTGCTCGGATATGGTTTCTTTGTTTAGTTATGTGCATGTAATCTTTATGCCTCACGAAAGTGTCGCCGGTGATCGAGTTGGAGTTAACTTGGAGATAAGGTGACGTCCAAGATGGAGATCATGCGGGATGCTGAAGGGTAGAGATTGATGCACGTGATTGGTAAAGTTTTCATATGGCATACGATAGAGATATTGTGTGCGTATGGAATATGATGTTTCAAGATTGGAAAGACCGAGATTGCGACGGTTGATTTATGTCAAGTTTGTACTTGTATGGGAAGGTTTCCTAGGGGATTAGGACTTTCTATATGAGTTCGATTCGTGGATTTTGGCTGCGCGTATTGTGTATAAATAGTGAGGGGAGACGTGGCCTCTTTGTATCGAGTTTTAAAGAGTTTAGAGTTGAGATAAATTTAGGGTTTTGAGTTTTGCTCGAAATTTTGTGAGGAGTGCTGTTGCTGCACTTTGTAAACACAAGAGAGATTCAATAAAGTTCAATCTACTTTGAGAGATCTTTATGTTGTGTTTTCATCGGGTGCGGCGGTCTGCCGGTGGTTAGACCGGAGCTTTACACCGCTTAGACCGCTCGAGTTACTGTGGTCATACCGACGCAGATCAGCTACATCAGGAGAATCGGCTAAGTCCAGGAAATCGGCTACACGGGTGGTCAGACGGCGCTATACCGGCGGTCAGACTGGCAGGTTCAGGCGGTCAGACCGGTGCAACACTTCCGGTCAGACCGCACGCCATCGAGTTGTGAGGGTAAGTCTGATTTTCGCTGAGATTTGTTTTTGGGTGTACCAACCATTCACCCCCCTCTGGTTGGCTTAGTTTGGGAGTTCGATCCTACAAGTGGTATCAGAGCCTTGCTTTTCTTCTTTGGATTTTTATTGATCTAAAGTTTTTTCGCCATGTCTGATAAATTTTCTACTAAGCCACATGTTTTCGATGGTACGGATTTCACTTATTGGTGTAGTAAGATGCAATCTTATATCATGGCTCAAGATTACGATGTTTGGCAAAAGGTAGCTATTCCTTATGAGATCCCTGAGGTTATTAATTTTGAGGCTTTGAAAACTGAATTTAATAACAATTGCAAAGCTCGTAATATTTTATTGAATGGGATTTCTCGTTCGGATTTTGATCGTGTTTAGCATCTTCAAACTGCAAATGAAATTTGGATTGCTTTAAGAAACTTTCATCAAGGAACTAACAACATAAAAGAACTTCGTCGAGATCTTTTCAAAAAAGAATATATAAAATTTGAGATAAAACCTGCTGAAGCCTTGGATGATTATCTTGATAGGTTTAACAAAATTTTTAGCAATATTAGATCTGTTGATTGTGCCTATGATACAAACTATCCTTAATCTGAGATTTCTCGCCACTTTTTGAATGGTCTTGACATGTCTATTTGGGAGATGAAAGTTACTTCAATTCAAGAATCTGTTAATATGGCTACTTTGACTTTGGATTCGCTTTATACAAAACTCAAAACTCATGAGATGAACATTCTTTCTCAAAAAAGGATTCTAAGTCAAGTGCTTTGGTTTCTTCTTCTTCAACTTCTTCTGATGTTGCTTCTTCTTCAATTCCTAGTGCTCTTGCTTTAATTAATGCCATGTCCGATGAGCAACTCGAGCAATTCGAGGAGGAGGATTTGGGTTTGGCTGCTAACAAACTTTCTCGAGCTATGAACAAAGTCAGGTTCAGGAAAAGAGGAGGACCATCTCAGTGTTTTGAATGTGGCGCTTTGGATCACATCCGCTCCAACTGCCCCAAGCTTGGGAGAAGCAAGAAGGAGGACAAGGGCGGGGAGAAGACGAAGGACGACAAGACCAAGGGGAAGTGCTCAAAGGAGATGATAAAGAAGGTGCTGAGCCAAGTCTATGCCGCTTTTGAACCACTAAGCGACATAGATTTCGATAGTGAGGAAGAGAAGGACAAGAATATCTCCGGCATTTGTCTCATGACGTGTGAAGATGAAGATTCTAAGAGTGAGGACAATGAGGTAAGTGAAGGGTTACGCGGATGCTACGCTAGCCAAAAACAAAAATCTACCGCGCAAACCAGGAACACTTGCAAGTAAGGGCCGATAGATCGTTACCGATTGGAGTGTGTGCGAATGAACACCAATCGTGGCTATCCGATCCGGAACAGTGTAGCCGATTCTCGCAAGCCGACACCGATACCGGGGACAGCCGATTCGCCAATCAACCGATTCACGATGCGGTAGCCGATCCGGCCAATCAACGGCGCGCAACGTAGCAGCGCTCTACCGGTATCCACACGTCCGGGGACGTAACGCCGTACACCCGTGTGCTAGCACGCGATGCAAGGCTAGGGTTTGGCTCGAAAGTGGGGAGGGTTTCCGTGGAGATTGATCTCGGCGACTTCTGTTGCACGCGATGCAATTGATATCTATTCAGCTCTCCACCCCTCCCTCCTTTATATAGAGTTGGCCGACGGGACTAGTGGCCGATTAGGACTCTATTTTGAATCGGATCTCATCCGTATCTCATAGAGTTGGCCGCCCCACACGTCGTAAGCCCATAGGACTCTATCCGATCGGATCCCTATCCGATCGAGCCGTATCCGAGTCCAACTCGAATATCTATTCTATCCCCTTAAGCGTGCGACCCGTAGGTTCAGGTATACTCGGTTTCGGCTATAGTCTAACTTAGCCGATCGTCGGCTCGAGTCCAACTCACCACTGTCAATAGCGGCGCCTAGCAGCACATATTGACACCATAGTATACAAGAATATAATATCGGCTCAACCCGTAATGTGTACACAAATCCCTTTGCCTCACGATACCGGTTAAGCTATAGGCAAGATGTGTGCCATCCCTTCAATAGCTTAACCATTCACTCGAACCGTATTGGATTATCCGTCCGTTGATTGACTCCTCAATCAACTTAGCATGGCCATGCATTTCCATAATCCATTACCTCGAGGGCCCAGAGATATCTCTCCAAAGGAGGGGCAAATTCCATCTTGATCACTCACATCCCACTCCATGTTTCATAGCAAACCCGAAAACTACCTTTATAACTACCCGCATTAGAATAGCGTTTGGTAGTCCTAAAGTAGGCTACTACACATGTTGGAATCCATGGTGATCTCGGTCTAAGGACTTTGTACCAACACTACCTGAGACCAACTAATGGCACATTAATTCCTGTAGTGTCTCATGGTGGGTCTATCCAACAATGTGTTCTCTAACACATATGTCCATGTTTATTGATTTGGTATCTCCATACCCATGATCTATGAGACATGATCATCAATCAATAAACATGCCGATCTTAGAATCATATTTGTTCCAACAATATGACATATGATCAGGGATCGTTTAGAAATAGATTCATACATATCGAGTCTCCCATTACGTATTTTCCACCTTCCCTCTAGGTTACGTATTGGGTCAAGATCCACATGTTAATTAATTTTCTAGTGAGCTTGGCATCACCTGCTAGAAAATTAGTAACATCGGTAAGCAACACCTTGCTAATCACATCTCTATGTGACTCTTGTTGTTGGTGTGGCATCTCCATGCCCCGGCCCCAACCTATGCCCCAAGGCCCAAAACTGTTTTGATAGCCTTGTTAAGTAAACCAAATGCTCCTGCATGTATATGTCTGACATATACCCCCTCGTGTTATGATAGAGAATGACACTCTGCTTTGGCAGACCCACCATTGACGAGCATAACGGTGACGGGTGCAACATTTGGAAGGGCATCATTACTACTTAATTTTGAGAGGGATGCTATCCTATCAAACATATCACATATGAAAGCAAGAAGAATAGCATATAATGAAATAGTATGGCCCCCTTCACATGGTGATCTCCATCTCCATGTCGGCGCTGAGGATCTCCATCTTCGGCACCATATTCCAAGTGTCGAATGCTTGATATCTTCAAACTAAGCTACTACTATAGAAGCTCTAATTGAAGATTACATCGACTCGCAGTCGTGAAAGAATATTACAAGCATTGCACGTATGAAAGAATATTACGTGGATTGCACATATGAAAGAATATTACATGCATCACATGCATCTCATACATCTCATACATACAATAGGGCCATACCATCTCAAAGCATTCTCTGCAAAAACAAGTTAGGCGTAGAAACGTTTTCTACTTATCGCGAGCTACGGCATCGAGACGACCTATAAGGGGGTACGCACACGGCGGTCCCGGAACACCACACGAAATTCATAGATCCAATCTATGAAATCGCTTATGGAAACCATATCGGCATAATCATATTATGTCGTCCCGATACACTATCAAGGGAGATGGTTTGCGTAGGCGCGAGGCAGCAACAAAGTCGGACTACGAGATAGCTTCGGTATAATCACATTATACCGTTCCGATACACTATCAAGGAACGCTATCTCGAACCCAACTCAAACCGAGTTATTTGGAAATTGCTTGACGTAATCACATTACGTCGTTCCGATACACTATCAAGGAACACAATTACCATCTACTCTCCTCAACAGATCCCGTAAACCGATTGATCTAATCAACCCGTGCGCAAAACTTGTTCCAGATCCAATCTAAAACCCGAACTAAGCAAGATTAGCTCTGATACCACTGCAACTGCACGGAGGGCTTATGAGAAGCACACTAATGATGCCCTAGATATAAGCTGTCTCATGCTTGCTACAATGTCCCCCGAGCTTCGAAGCAATATGAGAGCAATGATGCTCACACTATTATTCGGGGATGCGTGGCATGTTTGAGAACCAAGCTCGGGCCGAGAGGTTCAACACCTCAAAGTCCTTGTTTGCGTGGAGTGCTTGTTGAGGGAATCCCGTCATCCGCATGTGATAAAGATGATTGGCTACATTGAGAGTCCGGAAAACTGGGTTTTCCCCTTAGCCAAGAGTTGGCTACGATGTGATTCTCCGTCGCTCCCTCCGAGCTTCGAGCCATTCATATTAAATTATCACATGAACAATATGGATAGGACCTTGGCTGAATTGCATGGGATGCTAAAGACAGTGAGGAGAGTATCCAGAAAACGGTCATCATGTGATGATGATGCGAAGGCTAAGCGCAAACCACTGTCAAGAAACTTTGCACCAAGAGGAAGTTAACTCCCGATGAGATCGCGAGTGCCTCTAATGCAAAGAAGGGCAAGAAGGGGTCGGCGGCATCGATGCCGTTTGCTTCTACCGCAAGGAGACAAGCCACTGGAAAAGGAACTGCAAGAAGTACATGGAGGATCTCAAGAAGAAGCAAAGTACGACTTCGCTTCCGTATTAATGTTATAGACATTAATCTTGCTACTTCACCTACGACTCTTGGGTATTTGATACCGGATCGGTAGCTCATATTTGCAAATCGTTGGGAATGAGAAGAAGTAGAGGATTGAGAAGGGGCGAGGTGAACCTGCGCGTCGGCAATGGAGCAAGCGTTGCTACGCTTGTCGTCGGCACAAGCACCACTTCATCTACCTTCGGATTAGTTTTGGAATTAAATAATTGTTATTGTGTTCCAACACTATGTCAAAACGTTATTTCCGCTTCATGTTTGCAAGCGGAAGGATATGATTTTAGATCAATGGACAATGGTTGTTCAATATATCTTAGAGATATGTTCTATTTTCATGCTCCATTGGTGAATGGATTATACGTTTTGAATCTTGAAGCGTCTCCCATCTATAACATTAATACGTAAAGGCAACTCTCTAATGATATAAACCCCACGTTTATTTGGCATTGTCGCTTAGGCCATATAAATAAGAAACGCATGGAGAAGCTCCATAAGGATGGATTGCTTCACTCTTTTGATTTTGAATCATTTGAGACATGTGAGTCTTGTTTACTTGGTAAGATGACAAAGGCACCTTTCACGGGACATAGTGAGAGAGCAAGTGACTTATTGGCACTCGTACATACCGATGTATGTGGACCAATGAGCTCAACGGCCGAGGTGGTTATCAATACTTCATTACCTTTACCGATGACTTTAGTAGATATGGTTATATCTACTTAATGAGGCATAAATCCGAATCCTTTGAAAAGTTCAAAGAATTCCAGAATGAAGTACGTAATCATTTAGGGAAAACAATCAAGTTTCTACGATCAGATCGTGGAGGGGAATACTTGAGCCAAGAGTTTGGTAATCATCGAAAGATTGTGGAATTGTTCCACGCTTGACTCCGCCAGAACTCCGCAATGGAACGGAGTGTCCGAACGGAGAAATCGCACCTTGTTGGACATGGTGCGGTCGATGATGAGCCAAAGTGATCTTCCGTTATCTTTCGGGATATGCTCTTGAAACATTGCGCTCACACTAAATAGAGTTCCATCTAAGTCGTTGAAAAGACACCATATGAGATATGGACAGGGCAACCCCTAGTTTGTCTTTTCTCAAAATATGGGGATGCGAAGCTTATGTAAAACGTTTACGTCCGACAAGCTCACACCCAAATCGACAAGTGCTTCTTTGTGGGATATCCTAAGGAAACTAAGGGATATTACTTTTATAATCGGGAACAAGGCAAAGTGTTTGTCGCCCGACACGGTGTCTTCTTGGAGAAAGAGTTTCTTTCAAGAAGGGTTAGTGGGAGCAGGGTGCATCTTGAAGAAGTTCAAGAAACACCGAAAATGTTTCGGCGACCACGTAACCACAAGGGAGGTGCAAAGTGTTGCGCCACCGGTTGTAGATACACCGCCCCACGGAGGTCGAAAGATCACGTCGTGCACCGACAGTACACGGTGCGGAACAACGTGATATATTGTTGTTGGACAACGATGAACCTAAGACCTATGAGGAAGCGATGGTGGGACCCGATTCCAACAAGTGGCTTGGAGCCATGAAATCCGAAATAGAATCCATGTACGACAATCAAGTTTGGAACTTGGTTGATCCACTGATGGTGTCAAAACCATTGAGTGTAAATGGGTTTTTAAGAAAAGGCCGATATGGATGGAAATGTTCACATCTATAAGGCGCGATTGGTGGCGAAAGGTTTTAAACAGATTCAAGGAGTTGATTATGATGAAACCTTCTCGCCCGTCGCAATGCTTAAATCTATTCGGATTATCCTAGCGATTGCTGCATATTTCGATTATGAGATATGGCGATGGATGTCAAAACGGCTTTCCTGAATGGAAACCTAAGCGAGGATGTATACATGATACAACCTCGGGGTTTTGTCGATCGAGATCGCTGGAAAGATATGCAAGCTACGAAATCCATTTATGGATTGAAGCAAGCATCTCGGAGTTGGAATATTCGTTTTGATGAAGTAATCAAAGGGTTTAGTTTCATCAAAAATGAAGAAGAGGCCTGTGTTTACAAAAAGGTCGGTGGGAGCGCAATTGTATTTCTAATCTTATATGTGGATGACATATTACCGATTGGAAATGATATCCCTATGCTTGAATCCGTCAAGTCTTCATTGAAAAATAGTTTTTCCATGAAAGACTTAGGGAGGCAGCATATATATTGGCATTCGGATCTATAGAGATAGATCCAAGAGGCTAATTGGATTAAGCCAAAGTACATACATTGACAAGGTGTTGAAAAGGTTCAACATGCATGATTCCAAGAAAGGTTTCTTGCCTATGTCACATGGCATCAATCTTAGCAAGAATCGGTGTCCTCGGACACATGATGAGCGGAATAAGATGGGTATGGTTCCATATGCTTCGGCAATTGGATCCATCATGTATGCCATGCTTTGTACACGCCTGCATGTCTCGTACGCTTTGAGTGCTACGAGCAGATATCGCCGATCCGGTGAAGGTCACTGGATCGCCGTAAAGAATATCCTTAAGTATTTGAGAAGAACTAAGGATATGTTCCTAGTCTATGGAGGTGAAGAAGAGCTCGTTGTAAGTGGTTACACCGATGCTAGCTTCCAAACAGACAAGGATGATTATAGATCGCAACGGGTTCGTGTTCGCCCGAACGGAGGCGCATCAGTGGAAGAGTTCCAAGCGGATACCGTTGCGATTCTACAACAGAGGCCGAGTACATTGCGCTTCGGAAGCCGCAAAGGAGGCCGTTTGGATCAAGAAATTCGTTTCGAGCTTGGTGTGATGACTAGTACGATCGGTCCAATGTCTCTCTATTGTGACAATAGTGGAGCCATTGCGCAAGCCAAGGAGCCGAGGTCACATCAGAAGTCCAAACACATACTTCGGCGATATCATCTCATCCGCGAGATTGTGGACAGAGGTGATGTCAAGATATGCAAAGTGCACACGGATCTCAACATAGCCGATCCGCCGACAAAACCTCTCCTCGAAGCATGAGGCGCACACAAGAGCAATGGGTATTAGATACTTACATGATTTACTCTAGTGCAAGTGGGAGATTGTTAGTGATATGCACTAGAGGCAACATGGAGATGTTGGATATCACGTCAATGTTTATGTATAAATGAATAAAGTGTTATTCAGTTCCATGAAATAGACATCTTGTATTGATCAATAAGTACGTGACTTATTTATGAAACTGAATAACACTTTATTCATTTATACATAAACATTGACGTGATATCCAACATCTCCATGTTGCCTCTAGTGCATATCACTAACAAGAAGCTCTCTTGAGGAAGCCATTCTTGTTTTAAGTGCAAAGAATAAAAATGTGAAAAAATATTCAAAAAACAAGAATTTGTGATTGAATCTTTGAATGCAGAAATTGCTAGATTAAAATCTCTTATTCCTAATGATGATGAATGCAAAAATTATGAGGTTTTAATGCTTAAAATTTCAATGCTTTAGTTCGTGTTAAGCACATGGAAGACATTGTTAAACAAGATGAGGTAGTTTCTTGCTCTAAATGTCGCAAAACTAAAGATGTCATGATTGATTGTGAAAATTGTACAAATCTTGAAAAAGAAGTTTTTTATTTGAAAAGTTCCTTGCAAAAATTTTCTGATGGTAAGAAACAACTTAACATGATTTTGGATCTATCTAAAGTGTGTTGCGACAATAGAGGAATAGGTTTTGATACTCGTGACTATCTCACCAAAAATCCCCCAAATATTTTGAGAATGACTGAAAATGGTGAGATTTTGACAAAACCCAATGATGTGAAAATAGTTTTTAAATCTGCTGAAAATATGCCATCTCTTTCTGTTTATTTAAAAGAAACTAAAACTAATATTTCAAAACCACCAACCACTAGGGAAAAGTTTTCTTTCTCTTTTTGTGGTAAAAATGGTCATCTTGTTGGTTTTTGTTTCAGATTAGCACGCAAACGAAAAAGGAAAGAGAGGTTAATTTTGTAAAATCAAAGTGGCAAAATTTGGCTTTCCCTCGTGAAGGTCGGTCGACCGCGTGGGTCAACCGTCGACCGGCCGTGGCACCCGATCAGACCGACGGCTCTGCCTTGGGCAGACCGGCGATGGCCTGTGGTCAGACCGACAGTACCCCAGCGGTCAGACCGGCCCCGAAGGAATTTTTCTAAAAATTCTAAAACTGTTTTTGCACGTTGATATATGCCTATTGGATCTCGTTGGTCGTGTGTCTCAGATCTTGGATTCCTAAATTTCTTTTGACTAACCCCAGACGAGGCTTCGACATCTTCTTTTGCATAGGCGTTGGTGGCGAGGAAGGAGAACGTGTGGATTTTGGACTCCGGTTGTTCGCGGCACATGACCAGAGATAAAAATTGGTTCTCCTCCCTCAAGATGGCATCCAAGACTGAATCGATAATCTTTGGAGATGCTTCTACAAGTGTCGTTCTCGCTACCGAATCAGTCAAGGTAAGTGACAAATTTGAATTGAAAGAGGTAGCTTTAGTCGAGGACTTAAAGTATAATTTACTTTCAGTTTCACAAATTGTTGATGAGAATTTTGAAGTTCACTTTAAGAAAATTGGAAGTAAAATAATTGATTCTTGTGGTGATTCTGTGTTGAACATTTCTCGTTATGGGAGAGTTTCTAAAGCTGATTTTGGAAACCCTATTTCTCCCGTTGTTACATGTTTGGTTGCGAAATTCAACAAAGATTTAATATTTTGGCATCGCAGACTTGGACATGTTGGTTTTGATCATTTGACTAGACTAAGTGGTTTGGATCTTGTTCGTGGGTTGCCTAAACTTAAGAAAGATTTTGATTTGGTTTGCGCACCATGTCGTCATGGTAAAATGGTTGCTTCTTCACATACTCCAATTCTTTTTGTGATGACGGATGCACCGGGACAGCTTCTACATATGGACACTGTTGGTCCAGCTAGAGTGCAATCCGTCGGAGGAAAATGGTATGTGTTGGTTGTTGTTGACGACTTTTCTCGATATTCTTCGGTTTTCTTCATGGCAACTAAGGATGAGGCCTTTGGACACTTTCGGATTCTTCGCTTGAATTGTGAAATTCCTAGTTCTTTGAAAACAATTAGAAGTGATAATAGTGGTGAATTTAAAAATGCTTCTTTTGAACAATTTTGCAACGAAAAAGGCATTGAACATCAATTTTCTTCTCCTCGTGTTTCTCAACAAAATGTGTTGTTGACAAAAAAAATCACTCTTTGGTTGAGATGGCTAGAACAATGCTAGATGAATATCACACTCCTAGAAAATTTTGGCACGAAGCTATTAACACTGCTTGCTATGCTTCTAATCGTATTTTTTTGCGATCTAAACTTGGTAAAATGCCTTATGAGCTTCGATTTGGTCGTTAGCCCAAAGTTTCACATTTGCGTGTTTTTGGTTGCAAGTGCTTTGTCTTGAAATCAGGAAATTTGGATAAATTTGAATTACGTTCAACCGATGGTTTATTTCTTGGTTACCCCGCACACACTCGTGGTTATCGTGTACTTGTTTTGGAGACTAACAAAATTGTCGAGACTTGCGAGGTCACTTTTGATGAGGCTAGTCCCGGTACTAGACCAGAACTTTCAGGTACTTTGCCACAGGTTCAGGGGAGGATGGTCGTATCTTCGAAGACGAAAGCGACAACGAAGACGACGAGGTCGAACTGACCGGTCAAACCGACCGAGTGCCGTCGATCAGACCGGAGCAGGCTGCCTGGTCAGACCGGCCAGAGACCCGGTCAGACCGGCAGGGGTTGACCACTTCGGATTTAGTGGACTCCAATGAAGAGGATTCGTCGGGGACTACGACCAGTGCAGGTACAGAATGTGAATCAACTTCTGAGATCACTGCTCCATTGCATATTCAGCGACAACATCCACCGAAACAAATAATAGGTAATTTATATGAGCGGACTACAAGATCTAAGGTAACTACGCATGACTTTGCAAATTCTGCTTTTATTGCTTCTTTTGAACCCAAAGATGTTACTCATGCATTAACTGATGAATCGTGGATTAACGCCATGCATGAAGAACTTGAAAATTTTGAAAGAAATAAAGTTTGGTCTTTAGTTGAAGCACCTTCAGGACATAATGTTATTGGAACCAAGTGGGTTTTCAAAAATAAACAAAATAATGATGGTTTAATTGTTAGAAATAAGGTTAGACTTGTTGCTCAGGGTTTTACTCAGGTGGAGGGTGTCGAAACTTGGTTTCGGCAATAGAAATTTGGGGGTGCAGTCAAGATCGCCAAACACGATGGGTTAGATGAAAAATAAGGGTTTAGATAGGTTCAGGCCCTCTCGTGAGGTAATACCCTACTCTTGTTTCGGGGATTCGATCCGCCGAGTGTATATTGATCTCAAGATCTAAGGCTGAAAGCTTATAGCTCATAAATCATATGTCTTATCTAAAGCTGATATCCCTCAAGGGATGCCCCTTACCCCCCTTATATAGTCTTGGGAGGCGGGCTTACAAGTCGGAAACCCTATCTTACTCTAAGTCGGTTTCCTCAATCTTACCAAACTGTGACTATAGGCCGTTGCCTTACCTAATCGGCAACGTAACACCCAAATCATAGTTGGTTTACATATTTGGCAGGCGCAATCTATCCCTATCTCCAGTCGGATAAGCTTGACATGTGGATATCTGATTGCCATAATCTCCATAGTAGCCCCCGAGTCCTTTGCAGTCGACGAGATAACTCAGCCTCAGACCAAGATAGTACACAGCCAAACAACTCTTTGGCAGAGTGCTTCTGGCGCCGAGTGATTCCATCACCTCTGCCTGAATCTCCCGAGTGGTTTCAAAGACTGTGAAGGGCTGGAAAATATCCAAAAAATAAATACCTAGGTGCATCTCTCGATGCACCTAATTAGGTGTAGCCCCCGACTGTGTGGTTAGACAAAAACAGACTAAACATATAGTCAAGAACTATAAAAAATCATTCTCATGTAGATGCTTAGCTCAAGCTAAAGCAACCATAAAAAATCTCATCACTCGGCAAGCTCATGCTTATCCGAGTGAATTTCCCCGAGTCATCTCAGAACAAATAACTCAATCAACACTCGTGGGTGAAAAGCACTCGGTAAGCTCATGCTTATCTGAGTGAATCTGCCCGAGTCATCTCGGATCAAATATTTTAATCACCCTTTATGGGTAAACAAGTTTTTCAGTCGTCTGAAAAATATGACCAAAATATTAAATAGCTCTTGCCATAATACTGGTCTTAATCTAAAAAAGATCTTCACCAAGGTGGAAAAACAACATTGATATAATTATTTAATCAAATGCTTAAGAACCAAACAGTCCCTGTCATCAAGGCAGCCATGAAAAGCTTCACTGTTTGTCACCTTTCAAATTGCATCGTGCCAACTTCTCACGAAGTTGCGCAAACCGTGGTATGAAAGGATTTCCAAAGGTACAGGGCACTCAGACACGTGCATATTGCTAAAGCAAATCTGCTTAAGTTCATCCACTTAAGACCCTAAGGACACGCGTCAGGCCACACCTTAGATGGGCCGCAAGTCTCTCATGGGCTCGGCCCAATCGCGAGAAAACCTAGCGCAACCCTCAAATCTCTTACAAAGCCTCGAGGTCATCCCCTCCACTTCGTCTTCCCAAGAAAATTCCCCACTCGCACATCGTTCATCGCCTTGCGGAGAACCCTAAGCTCCTGCGCGCACCCAATCCACTGGTCTAGAAGCTCACGCTTCATCACCAGCCAACCTCCACATCCACCTTCACAAATCCCCATCTCAAATCCCTAGCCCTCGAGCCAGATCTATTTCCCCCTACAACCACATTCATGGCGGGTGAGAAGAAGATCCCTTCGAGCAGTGGGCTACGTCGGATGTCTCGGAATCCACCCTCAAGGAGATGGTGAAGCACGGAGTGCTTCCTCCTAAGGAGATCGTGGGCTGGCGCCCGGCGGCCGGTGAGGAGTTCCCCACTCCGAACACCGGTGAGCTCGTTGTTTTCACCTCTTTCTTTTACTGCAGCTTCAGTATCCCCACCTCTGAGTTCTTTAGGGGACTTCTTGACTACTACGACCTTCGGCTCTATCATTTGAACCCCAACTCTATGCTTCACATCGCTCTCTTCATCCATGTGTGTGAAGCTTTCCTTGGCATTCTCCCCTACTTCCAATTCTTCCGTCGCATGTTCTACCTTAAGCTACATCCGAATAAGAACCACCCCCGCGTCATCGGTGGGGCAGGTTTCCAACTCCGCGGATCCCTCCGCAAGGAGTATTTCTCTCTTCCCTTGAAATCTTCTAACAAGGGCTGGCATGCGAGCTGGTTCTACATTAACAACCTCGAACCCAGCTTGCCAAACTTCGTTGGCCTTCCCCCCGTGCCCAAGCATACCTGGAGCACTGTGCCAGTAGCCCAAGACTGGAATGAAGCTAACAAGTTGCTAGCGAAGATCTTGGAGATAAAGCAAAAAGGTCTTCGCGGCGAGCAAATCACTCGGCACTTTATCAGGAGCCGACTGGCACCAATCAAGGAACGATCCAAGCCAGCCTTCGAGTACGAGGGCGAGAGGGACCCCAATCGGGAAGACCGTGACTCCCTCAGCTTCGAGATCTTGAAGATCCACATGTACAAGGTCTTCTCGACTGGAATTACAGTCGAACGCAGCCTCATGCTGCCAGTCCTCCCATTCAGTTTGTATCGACCTCCTCCTCCGGTAAGCTGACTTAATTAGTGTTCTAAGAATTCTTCTTGCAGGAAAACGCCTCTATTATTTCGAAGCCATACAAAATTCCTCATGATGACATGCCGACTCGACCCGCCAAGAAGCCAACCGGTGGCGTGAAGATCCAGAGTGATCCAGCCGGGAAGAGGACGGCCCCGAGTGAAGATATCAGCAAACGGGCGAGCAAGAGGAGGCTTGTCATCGATGACTCGGACGACGATGTCCCAGCCCCTCCAGCCGAAGCAACCCCTCCAAGGCCGTCACCCAAAGCAGCGCCTAAGATCCGTCGATCGTCCAGGTACGCCTTACGATCGAAGTCTAGCTCTTTGTTGAAAAATTTCTTCGTCTTCATCCCGATTACCCCTATCCTTCCCTTTGCAGGAGGCCTCAAGACATAGACCCTGCTGGGCAGAGTGAGGGGCCAACGCCAGCCGCAACAACCGAGGCATCTAAGCTGCGGAGTCAAAACCCCGAGCGCTCCGGTAGATGGCCCTCACCTCCGCGAAGATACTTCAAGGACAAAGCCCCGATCGCCTAGGATACCCCGATCAAAACCCACGGCTGCAGAAGAGCCCCGCTACTACTCAAAGGGCCCCGATCAAGTCCGGTCGGGCAAAAGTCAAGAAAAGAAGAGCAGTCGGGAAGTGCTGGCTAAAGATTCAGCCACCAAAACCGGTAAGACTTGAGTCAATATTTCATCTTTAATCTTTAGTTTAATTCTCTCGTATCTTCATCTGTTCCTCCTGATCCATCTAGCCACAGTGGAAGAGATCCCCAGGTTACAGTCTTCTGAAACCTGGGTTCCCCCGATCAAGACCGAGTGGCGGGATTCGGAAGGCCAGAGACAAGGCATCATCTTGGATAAACAAATGGAAAGCGAAGAAAGAGATGCGCTTGTGAACAGCCTGAATGAAGCGACTCGGCTACTCAACGTAAGTCCTGATCCTTTTTTTGTTGTAGCATCATCATTTCTTTTCAATCGGCCAACTTCAGATCTTGCGTGCAGAAGAAGTACTGCCGATCAATGGCCAAGTCTGATGCGCTCGAGAAGTTGGTCCCGTATCTAAACTATCTGGAGAACATCCAGCAAGAACTGAAGACCACTCGAGAGGAAGCTGCATCGAGGGAAGCGTCCCTGAGGAGAGAAATAGCCAAACTCCGGGAAGAGAACCTCGACCTCCGGGGATCAGTCGGGAGTAAGCTTAACCCTCTCAGTCTCTTTATGGATTCTATGTTGATTTTGGTTGCTGATAACCTTTCTTGTTGTAGAAATTCATCGGAGGTCCACTCGCTCCAGGTCCAGCTGGAAGCAGTCAGCATCAGCAAGGCCGAGCTGGAGACCGAGTTTGAAGGTGAGCTCCTTGAAAGTAACATTCTTTGTACTGCTTTGTCTTCGAATGCTTTGTGTGATCATATTTCTTTGGCAGCTTACAAAGTCAAGACCCGAGCTCAATACGATGTTTTGCTTGAGAGGGTCAAACAAGCCGGAAAGGTTAGGGAAGATGTCACTAATGCGGCGACGCCGATCCTGCTGTCCCTGTTCCATCACGGAGTCAGGACCAACTCACTGGACCCAGTCGAGATCTTTGATAAGCTACGAAGAGCCCCCGATCAGTACTTGGCTAATATATCTGAAGCTGCTACCATGGGGACGGGCCTTGCCCTTGCATAGACCAAGTCACTCTACCCCCGGGTGGATGTGAATTCAGTCGGGGAAGGCTTCGCCGACGGTACTTCAGATGAGCAGGCCTTGGACTTGATTAGTAAGGCGCAGGAGTCAGCTAAAAAAGTAGCCGTTGATGTTGTAAACAACTTTCACCCTTGACCGTTCTGTAAACATTGTATATTTGTGACTTTCTGATGCATCCTGTAAATATTCAGTTTATTTATGTTAACGCCTTGATCCGAGTTTTTATGTAAAATTTCTTAAGTAATTTTTGTCCGACTGTCACCAAGACTAGGCCTGATTAGGTCATCGAAAAATTCTCAGTCCTTATGCATTGAACTCGAATCAAGGAACATTAAGCAATGATAAACCAAACATGCGTAGGTTGTCGAAGAAAAACTATGCTTTATTGTCATATGTACAACCCCCGACTGCTAACTCGAGAAGTCATCTTGCTTGAGGTTGGCAGTCAAGAAGGACATGAAACTTAAGGAAATTTAAGCATAGTATCGTCGGAGATGTTCGATGTTCCAGGAGTTTTCCACCATGGACCCGTCTTCACGTTTTAATCAGCATGCACCTGGCCAAGTCACCTCAGCGATTATGTATGGTCCTTTCCATAGTGGAGACAACTTGTGATGGTCCTTGGTGGTCTGAATTTTGCGTAGAACCAGATCACCAACAATGAAAGCTCGTGCTCGAACGTTGTGACTGTGGTATCGTCTGAGTCCTTGAAGATTCCTTGCCGACTGGATCAGGGCTGCCTCACGGGCCTCTTCCAGTTGGGTGAGGTCATCCACTTGGTCTTGATCATAGCGTTCGTTGTTAAAGCTGCGAACTCGAAGAGATTCGTACTCCATTTCGTTTGGCAACATGGCTTCTGCACCATAGACCAAAAAGAAAGGAGTTTGACCGTTAGCCCGACTGGGCGTGGTCCGCAGAGACCATAGAACCGAGGGGAGCTCTTGAACCCACTTGCCAGCACAAGGACTTAGGCGATCAAACACGCGGGCCTTAATGCCTTGAAGGACCATGCCGTTGGCACGCTCAACTTGTCCTTTGCTTTTGGGATGTGCGATCGACGCATAGCAGATTTTGATGCCAAAGTCTTCGCAGAATTCTTTGAAGATGCCTCCAGTGAATTGAGTCCCATTGTCGGTTATAATTCTGTTTGGGACGCCAAAACGGAGCACGATGTTGAGGATGAAGTCCCGTGCCTTGTCAGCGGTGATTATAGCAACCGGCCTAGCTTCGATCCACTTGAAGAACTTGTCGATTGCGACGAATAGGTGTGTGAATCCTGCTGGGGCCTTCTTGAAAGGGCCGACCATGTCTAAGCCTCATACTGCAAATGGCCAAGATAGTGGAATTGTTTGTAGTTCTTGGGCTGGGACATGACTTTGCCGAGCGAAGAACTAGCAGCCTTCACAAGTTCGTACCACTTTGTCAGCGTCAGAGACCGCCGTGAGCCAGAAGAAACCTTGTCTGTAGGCTTTGCCCACCAAGGTGCGTGCTGCCGCGTGGCTTCCGCATATGCCCGAGTGGATATCTTGGAGTAGCTGTCGTCCTTCCTCAGGTGTGATGCATCTCATCAGGACTCCGGAGGGACTTCTCTTGTATAAATCGAAGTCGACCATGACATAGCTCTGTGCACGACGTCGGAACCGTTCTGCCTCATCCCGGTCTTCCGGCAGCTCTTGCTGAGTTAAGAATTTGACGAGTGGCGCCCTCCAATCGGCGTCAATCATTGCGACTTCGTTCGTAGCTTGTTCGTTGGGAGTTGGTTTTGTCGCAACAGTTGGCTCATAGAAGTGCTCGACAAAAACGTCTGTTGGGGCGGCTTCTCGCTTGGATCCGAACTGTGCCAACTCGTCGGCTGCCTCGTTGTTATGTCTTAGGACATGTGATAGCTTGAGTCCGTCAAACCTGTCTTCAAGTTTACGGACTTCTTGTCGGTAGGCCTCCATGGTGTCGTTCAGACAAGACCAGTCCTTCATCACTTGGTTCACAACCAGCTGAGAATCCCCTTTTACGACGAGCCGACGTATCCCGAGTGAAACTGCAAGCCGTAGTCCATGTAGCAGGGCTTCGTACTCGGTAACGTTGTGTGAGGCGGAGAAGTGAAGGTGGAGGACATATCTTAGTCTTTCCCCAGTCGGGGAGATCAGCACAACTCCTGCTCCCAAGCCGGTGATCCTTTTGGATCCGTCGAAGTGCATGGTCCAGTATTGAAGGTCTTCTCGAGGTGCATCTTCTTGCTATTCGGTCCACTCGGCCAAGAAATCCGCCAGGGCTTGTGACTTTACAGACGTCCTCGCCTTGAAAGTTAAGTCCAGCAGCATCAGTTCCAGAGCCCACTTCGCGATGCGCCCGGTCGCCTCTCGGTTGTGGATGACATCGCCGAGTGGAAAGGACGTGACGACGGTGACCGAGTGACCCCGAAAGTAGTGTGCCAATTTCCTCGTGGTTATCAGAACACCATATAGCAACTTTTGTACCTGAGGGTAGCGAATTTTGGCTCCCGCCAGCACTTCGCTAACAAAGTAGATCGGCCTCTGAATCTTCTGGACCCGCCCTTCTTCTTCGCGCTTGACCACGAGAACCGTACTGACCACTTGGTGAGTGGCTGAGACGTACAGTAGCAGGGGCTCTTGGGGCTGGGGTGAGGCTAGGACGGGCGGTGTTGTGAGAAATTCTTTAAAATCTTCAAAGGCCTTGTGGGCTTCCGTGGTCCACTGGAAGTCATCCGTTTTCTTCAGCGACCTGAAGAAGGGCATGCCTCGTTCACCGAGTCGAGAGATGAATCGGCTTAGTGCCGCCATGCAGCCAGTAAGCTTCTGGACATCCTTCTGGTTACTCGGGGGCTTCATGTTCAGGATAGCGTTGATTTTTTCTGGGTTAGCTTCGATGCCACGATGTGACACCATGAAGCCGAGCAGTTTGCCTGATGGCACGCTGAACGTGCACTTCTCCGGGTTTAACTTCATTCTGAAGGCCCGAATGTTTGCAAAGGTTTCTTCTAAGTCGACAATCAGGTCTTCTTTCTGCTTGGTCTTGATGACGACATCGTCGATATAGGCTTCCACGTTCTTCCCAATCTGCGTCTGAAAACATCTTTGGACCATGCGTTGGTATGTGGCCCCGGCGTTCTTCAGGCCGAAAGGCATTGTGATGTAGCAGTAAGCTCCAAACGGCGTGATGAACGATGTTTTCAGGCAGTCGGATTCCTTCAAGCTGATTTGATGGTAGCCCGAGTAGCAGTCCAGAAAGCTTAAAAGTTGGCAGCCGGCTGTTGAGTCCACGACTTGGTCAATGCGAGGCAGCCCGAACGGATCCTTAGGGCAAGTTTTGTTGAGGTCGGTGTAGTCAACGGACATGCGCCATTGCCTCGTCTTCTTCCGAACCAGGACCGGGTTAGCCAACCAATCGGGATGTATAACTTCCTTAATGAAACCGGCGGCTAAAAGCTTTGTGAGCTCTTCCTTGATGGCATCTTTTCAATCCTGCGTGAACCTGCGTAATCGTTGTTTAATCGGTTTTGCGTCATCTTTGACGTGTAAAGTGTGCTCGATCACCTCCCTAGGAATTCCAGGCATATCAGATGGTTTCCAAGCAAAAACATCTTTATTATTTTGGAGGAAGGTGATGAGCGCGCTTTCCTATTTAGGATCTAGTTCAGCGCCGATTACAGCAGTTTTTGAGGGATCCGATGGATCAAGGGAGATCTTCTTGGTTTTGGCATCACCGGTTCCCGATTTGCCTATCTTCTTCGCGGGGATTTCACCCTCCGCCGAAGTCGATGCGGCCAATCGGATTTCTTGCTGGCCACGTGATCTCTCGCGGGATTGGGCCATGTCACAGCTCTCCTTGTCGCAGGTAAAGGCTTGCTTCACGTCGCTGCGTAAGGTGATGACGCCGTTTGGACCTGGCATCTTCATGCAAAGATAGGTATAATGGTGTATCGCCATGAACTTGGCGAGTGCGGGCCTTCCGAAGATCGCGTGGTAAGCTGTCTCGAAGTCGGCCACCTCAAAAGTGATGTTCTCCGTCCAGAAATTCTCTCGAACTCCGAAGGTGACTGAAAGGGCGATGTGCCCGAGTGGCGTAGATGACAGCCTCGGGATAACTCCATGGAAGGGGGCTGAGCTTGCCTTCAGTTCAGCTCTCGGGATCTGCATCTCGTCCAAGGTCTTGGCGAACAAAATATTGAGGGCGCTGCCCCCATCGATGAGGACGCGCTTGAGCTTGATGTTGCGGACCACCGGGTCTAACACCAGTGGATAGCGCCCCGGGTGAACCACTCGGTCGGGATGATCTGAGCGGTCAAACGTGATGGCCACCTCCGACCACCGTAGGTACTGTGGGACTTCGGGTTATGCCGCGTTGACTTCGCGGTCAGTCAGCTTCTGCTTCCTCTTGGATTCATAGGCTTGCGGCCCCCCGAAGATGTGGTTCAGCTCGCCCACGGGGTCTTGAAAGGGCTCGGTGTTTCCTGCCGAGTCGTTTTTCTTTGTCCTGGATGGGCCGGCCTCGCCAGTCGGCTTCTTGTTGAGCTGCGCCACATATTGTTCGGCGAACTGTTTGTAAATAAAACAGTCCTCGGCCGCGTGCTTGTGATTGGAATGATGTGTGCACTGAGCGTTCATGATGGCGTCGTAGGCCGTGACTCGGGGGCGACGTTGGGAGTTGGACGTCGCGGCGACTAGATCTTCGGGTCGACGCTTGCGGTCCTTCTGGCCCTGGTTGTTATTGCCGTTATCCTTCTTAGGATGCCAGCTTCCTCCCGATTGCTTGTCGTCCCTCCTGTCGGGCCAGTCTTTGCGCACCGCTTTGATCGCGTCGCTGGACTTGGCGTATGACTTCGCCGTCTCGAACATCTGCTTTACCGTCTTCGGTGGCTTGCGCCCAAACTTTCCGATCAACAGTTCATCACGGACTCCCTTCTGGAAGGCGGCGATGATAATATCGTCGGTGATGTTGGGAATCTTGTTGCGCTTCTCGGAGAAGCGCCGGACGTAGTCCTTCAAAGGTTCGTCCGGCTTCTGGATGACGTTGTAGAGATCGAAGTGGGTTCCAGGCCTCTCAAAGGTACCCTGGAAGTTGGCGATGAAGTGGTCCCTTAACTCACTCCACGAGCCGATCGAGTCTCTTAGCAAGCTCGTGAGCCAGTTCCTGGCTGAGTTAGCAAGGACAACAGGCAGGTAATTGGCCATGGCCTTGTTGTCGCCTCCTGCCACCCGGATGGCGAGGGTGTACACGGTCAACCATGACTCGAGGTCGCTCTTCCCGTCGTACTTCTCGATTCCAGTCGGCTTGAATCCGTTCGGCCAATGCACTCGGCGAAGCTCCTGAGTGAAGGCTGGTACTCCGTCGTCATTACTGTCGGGTGATCCCCTTCGATCTTCCCAGGTGCGTTGATCCCGTTCTTGGTAGCGTTGATCGAGGACTTTTCGCAGATCACTCGGCGGGGTCTTCGGCAAGCTGCTTTGGTAATCGGAGCTGTTGTTGCGGTGGACCCGGTGGTAGACGAGTGGACGTCCATGTTGCTTCTCACAGGAGTTGGCCGTTTGCTCCTGATGCTTGTGCATGGTCTCGTGGCGTGGGCCTCTTGACCTGGTCGCCAATCGGTCTGGCTCGGGCCTCTTGTAATCCCTTGACCTCAGCGGCGGGAGTCGGCTTCTGTCGGGCGTTTCTGCCATGGACTCAGTCGGTCTTCGGGCTGAGGTGGAGGGATGACCATTGGTCGTAGCCGCAACGATGGTCTTGATCTTGTCCAAGATTGGGGTTACGATGGGGGGCGCCGTATCGACAACGGTGTCCAGGAGTGTGAGGGCAGCGACAGCGTTCTGCTGTGGCGTCTGAAAGATGTTGGTGTTGCGGACTCGCGTTTGGAGTATGGCCTCCTGAGTGGATCGTCCGGCTGCCCTCAGATCCTGCTTTCTTCTGTCGGCTTCTTCCTTGCGCTTCTTCTCTTCTTCCGCCAGCTTGCGCTCTTGCTCAAGTCTGGCTCGTTCTTCTTCCGCGAGCCTACGGGCCATAGCTGAGTCGGTCTCGGCCACCTCAGCCATGAGGACGTCAAAGCACTTTGGCTCGTAGTCCTTGTCGTAGTCGGAGTCGTCAGCTTCGTCCGAGGAGATGCCGTAAAGGTTGTCAAAGCCTGAGGAGGTGAGGTACTCGTCGAGCTCTGAGGATGAGCATGACCCGAATGGTTGGAGGATGACAGCGACTTCCCTTGAGCCCGGGTGGTTCGGATCTGGATCGTTCCAGTCTGAGTTGGAGCTTGATGACATGGATCTCTCCGAGTGGGTCAATCTTGACTCGGGGAAGAGGAGCTTACAGTAGATCTCAGCGGCGTTTGGTAATCCAAACGGCGCTGAGAGGTTTTCTTTCGAGTAGATTGGTTCCGACGGGGAGATGAGGAGACCGCTGCAGATCTCAACGACGTTCGGGAGTCCGAACGGCGTCGAGTGGGTTCCTTCGTTAGAGTAGATGGACTGCATCTTGGAATCCAAGATTTCGTTGTAGATCTTGGTGTTGTTCGGGAGCCGGAACGGCGCCGAGTGGGTTTTCCCTCCCGACTGGTCCGAATCCGAGTCAAAGGAGGAGAACTTATCGAAGTCGTTAGCGGCGAAGTCGCCGAAGCTTGAAGAAGATCCCATCGCGCTTGCCAGCGAGATTGTCGAAGAAGTCTTGACGCGCGGGCCCCTACCTGGCGCGCCAACTGTCGAAACTTGGTTTCGGCAATAGAAATTTGGGGGTGCAGTCAAGATCGCCAAACACGATGGGTTAGATGAAAAACAAGGGTTTAGACAGGTTCAGGCCCTCTCGTGAGGTAATACCCTACTCCTATTTCGGGGATTCGATCCGCCGAGTGTATATTGATCTCAAGATCTAAGGCTGAAAGCTTATAGCTCATAAATCATATGTCTTATCTAAAGATGATATCCCTCAAGGGACGCCCCTTACCCCCCTTATATAGTCTTGGGAGGCGGGCTTACAAGTCGGAAACCCTATCTTACTCTAAGTCGGTTTTCTTAATCTTACCAAACTGTGACTATAGGCTGTTGCCTTACCTAATCGGCAACGTAACACCCAAATCATAGTTGGTTTACATATTTAGAAGGCGCAATCTATCCCTATCTCCAGTCGGATAAGCTTGCCATGTGGATATCCGATTGCCATAATCTCCACAGAGGGTATGGATTTTGATGAAACTTTTGCTCCTGTTGCTAGGATTGAAGCAATTAGATTTTTGTTAGCTTTTGCTGCTTCAAAAGGTTTTAAACTGTATCAAATGGATGTTAAAAGTGCTTTTCTGAATGGCTTTATACAGGAGGAAGTTTATGTTAAACAACCACCGGGTTTTGAAATCCTGATTTTCCCAATCATGTGTTTAAATTGTCAAAAGCTTTGTATGGTTTGAAACAAGCACCTAGAGCATGGTATGATAGACTTAAGAACTTTTTGCTTGAAAAAGGTTTTCAAATGGGAAAGATTGACAAAAGGCTTTTTGTTCTGAAGCATGGTGAAAATCAACTTTTCGTTCAGATTTATGTGGATGATATCATCTTTGGTTGTTCAACTCACGCTTTGGTTGTAGAATTTGCTGAGACTATGCGTAGGGAGTTTGATATGAGTATGATGGGTGAATTGTCATACTTTTTGGGATTGCAAATTAAGCAGACATCTCAAGGTACGTTTATTCATCAAACAAAGTACACTAAAGATCTTTTGCGTAGGTTCAAGATGGAGAGCTGCAAGTCAATCTCTACACCCATTGGTTCTACTGCTGTTCTTGATCCCGATGAAGATGGTGAGGCCGTGGATCAAAAGGAATATAGAAGCATGATTGGATCTTTGTTGTATCTAACTGCTTCTAGGCCAGACATACAGTTTGTTATATGTTTGTGTGCACATTTTCAAGCTTCTCCTCGTGCTTCACATCGTCAAGCGGTCAAGCGAATAATGAGATATTTGAATCATACACTTGAGTTTGGAATTTGGTATTCTACCTTTTCTTTTATTTGCTTAAGTGGATATTCCGATGCTGATTTTGCTAGTTGTAGAATTGATAGAAAAAGTACTAGTGGAACATGTCATTTTCTTGGTACATCATTAATTGCATGGTCTTCTAGGAAACAATCTAGTGTAGCTCAATCAACTGCTGAATCTGAATATATTGCTGCTGCTAGTTGTTGTTCACAGATTCTTTGGCATATTTCTACTTTGAAAGATTATGGACTTGCTTTTGAAAAGTACATCTTTATTGTGATAATACAAGTGCCATTAACATTGCTGAGAATCCTGTTCCACACTCACGCACAAAGCACATTGATATTCGCTTTCACTTTTTGAGGGATCATGTTGAGAAGGGAGATATTGAATTGAAGCTTTTAGACACAAAGTTACAACATGCTGACATTTTCATTAAACCATTGGATTCTTTTCGCTTTGCTTTTCTTCGAGGAGAGTTGGGAATTATTCATCCTTTTGGCATGTTTTGAGGGGGAGTTTTGTGCTCTTGTTTTTATCAAGCAATTCTTGACTAATATAAATTGAGAAAAAGAGAGTTTTATCCATACATATTGTATTTTCATGTGCATGCTAGCAATACTATGAAGATTTATTTGTCACTAGCATAGCTTATATATGTTCTAGTATCTTTATGTGATCTAGATTTTATTTTTAAGTAAAATGATGCATGACATTTAATATCATACTTAAGTTAATGAAATATGCAAGGTTGATACTAGTGCATGTGTTGATTTATAAATGCTTATATATGCACTGTGTTGAAATTATTATTCCTCAAATTGCTTTAAAATTGCTCATTGTGTAAGAGAATAAAATATTATCTTTGAGAGAAAAAATGAATACCGAATCCTTGGAAACAGTTTTGACAACAAGGACGTATTCGAAGTGAGCAAAAATAATGGGTATCGAATCCTTGAAAACAGTCTTGACGACAAGGACGTACCCGGAATAATTGAGAGAAAAAATATGAGCAAAGAAAATTTTGGCTCAAATCAATATGACAAAAATTCTCTTGATTATTATGTGCAAAAAGTTCAATTTGAGAAAGAGTAATGGTTGCAATAGGTATATATATTTGGATTTATCTTTCAACCTATGTGCTTGTAAAGATGTTCCATTATAAATCGTTTGAATCCATGAAATTTGATTGTATTATTGATCTTAATTATAAAGTCTTTGATTCATGACTATACTCTCGTGCATATTTGCTATATAATTGATGAGTTTATCTTCTTCTTATTGCAACACATGACATGACTTGCTCTATGTATGGTGCTAAGCTCTTCAATAATCATGAACATAATTCTTATGCTTGATGAAATCATTGTCAAAAGTGGGAGAACAAATGAGAGAAAAACAAGTTAAAAAAGTGCAAGTTTTTAAAGTTCAAAGGATTTTCTTTGTTTTAAAAAGGGAGCAAAATTTTCTTTGATTTTTGAGCACTCCAATGCTTTTTACCATTTTTGTTTTTAATTTTTCCAAACATCAAAACAACACTTTTTATTTGGTTTGCCAATGTGTTCATCAAGGGGGAGATTGTAAAATCAAAGCATATTTGATTCTTCATTGGTGATGAACAATTGACATCTGTGATTATTGGTTTTGTTATTTGGAGATTATTGGCAAAATGAATTTTGAGATATTTGGTTTTCGGACGTGAACAGTAATCTGCTGGTTGCATGGTCCGGTCAGACCGGGCTTATACTGCCGGTCTGATCGGAGGACCTTGTGCGGTCAGACCGGGTGGGCACCGCCGGTCAGACCGGTTGACACAGTCTGACTGTAGGCCGATTTGGTTTCAGTTTCGGTTTCGGGTTGTTTCCTTGTTTGTTTATGGAAGATCCATGTTTCTATGTGCATGTATGGTTGTTTATGCTGACAATGAGTCAAGTTGGAGATAGCTTGTGCTCGAATATGGTTTCTTTGTTTAGTTATGTGCAGGTAATCTTTATGCCTCTGGAAAGTGTCGCCGGTGATCGAGTTAGAGTCAACTTGAAGATAAGGTGATGTCCAAGATGGAGATCATGCGGGATGCTGAAGGGTAGAGATTGATGCACGTGATTGGTAAAGTTTTCATATGGCATACGATGGAGATATTGTGTGCGTATGGAATATGATGTTTCAAGATTGGAAAGACCGAGATTGCGACGGTTGATTTATGTCAAGTTTGTACTTGTATGGGAAGGTTTTCTAGGGGATTAGGACTTTCTATATGAGTTGGATTCGTGGCTTTTGGCTGCGTGTCTTGTGTATAAATAGTGAGGGGAGGCGTGGCCTCTTTGTATCGAGTTTTAGAGAGTTTAGAGTTGAGATAAATTTAGGGTTTTGAGTTTTGCTCGAAATTTTGTGAGGAGTGCTATTGCTGCGCTTTGTAAACACAAGAGAGATTCAATAAAGTTTAATCTACTTTGAGAGATCTTTGTGTTGTGTTTTCATCGGGTGCGGCGATTAGACCGGAGCTTTACACCGGTCAGACCGCTCGAGTTACTGCGGTCATACCGACGCAGATCAGCTACATCAGGAGAATCGGCTAAGTCCAGGAGATCGGCTACACGGGCGTCAGACGGCGCTATACCGGCGGTCAGACTGGCAGGTTCAGGCGGTCAGACCGGTGCAACATTTTCGGTCAGACCGCACACCATCGAGTTGTGAGGGTAAGTCTGAGTTTCGCTGAGATTTATTTTTGGGTGTACCAACCATTCACCCCCCTTTGGTTGGCTTAGTTTGGGAGTTCGATTCTACATGGAAGACTAGAGAGAGGCCTGTTAGTGATATGCCCTAGAGGCAACATGGAGATGTTGGACATCATGGTCAATGTTTATGTATTTATGAATAAAGTGTTATTCAGTTTTATGAAATAGACAACTTATATTGATCAATAAGTATGTAACTTATTATGAGACTCTTTATGTATGAATCTATTTCTAAACGATCCATGATCATATGTCATATTGTTGGAACAAATATGATTCTAAGGTCGGTATGTTTATTGATTGATGATTATGTCTCATAGGTCATGGCATGGAGATACCAAATCAATATACGTAGGCATGTGTTAGAGAACACATTGTTGGATAGACCCACCATGAGACACTACAGGAATTAATGTGCCATTAGTTGGTCTCAGGTAGTGTTGGTACAAAAGTCCTTAGACCTGAGATCATCATGAATTCCAACAAGTGTAGTAGCCTACTTTGGGACTACCAAACACTATTCCGTAACTGGGTAACTATAAAAGTAGTCTTCGGGTTTGCTATGAAACATGTAGTGGGATGTGAATGATCAAGATGGAATTTGCCCCTCCTTTGGAGAGATATCTCTGGGCCCCTCGAAGTAATGGATTATGGAAGTGCATGGCCATGCCGAGTTGATTGAGGAGTGAATCAACAGATAGATAATCCAATACGGTTCAAGTGAATGGTTAAGCTATTGAAGGGATGGCACACACATCTTGCCTATAGCTTAATTGGTATCGTGAGCCAAATGGATTTGTGTACACATTACAAGTCCAGAACCGATATTATATTCTTGTATACTATGGTGTAAATATGTGCTGCTAGGCGCCGCTATTGACGGTCGGCTGAGTTGGACTCGAGCCGACGGTCAGATGAGTTAGACTATAGCCGAAACCGAGTATACCTGAACCTACAGGGTCGCATGCTTAAGGGGATAAGAACAGGCATTCGAGTTGGACTCGGATACGGCTCGATCGGATAGGGATCCAATCAGATAGTCTTATGGGCTTACGAAGTCCGGCCGGCCAACTCTATGAGATTCGGATAGGATTCGATTTAAAATAGAGTCCCGATGGGCCTCTAGGCCCAACCGGCAACTCTATATAAAGGGGTGAGGGGTGATGCATGCAATTGAAACCGAATCAATCTGATTTGGCGCAACAGAAGTCGGCGAGATCAATCTCCATAGAAACCCTCCCCACTTCCGAGCCAAACCCTAGCCTTGCATCTTGTGCTAACACACGGGTGTTAGGCGTTCTGTTCCCGGACGTGTGGATACCGGTAGAGGCGCTGCTACGCTGCGGTGCTATTCATCGGCTACGAATCGGCTGTGGTGGAATCGGCTGCGGTCAGGCGCATCGGAGCGAGGCGCGCGAGCACGGTCGGACGACTCGGCGAATCGGCTACTCGGTGAATCGGCTGATTGGTGAATTGGTCGCTCCCGTGTGAATCGCTGCCGTCTGGCTTATGAATTGGTCGTCGGCAAGAAATCGGCCGTCATCACCAAGACCGTTCGGATCGGATAGCTCCCGATTGGCTAATCCGCCGCACTCTACTCCAATCGGTAATTTTTGTTATTAGCTATCGTAGCTTCCACATAACCCATTAGTGGTATCACAGCTAATCTTGCTTAGTTCGGATTTTAGATTGGATCTGAAACAAGTTTTGCACACGAGTTGATTAGATCAATCGGTTTTAGGGATCTATAGAGGAGAGTAGATAGTAATTGTGTTCCTTGATAGTGTATCGGAACGGCGTAATGTGATTACGTTGAAGCAATATCTATAGAACTCGGTTTGAGTTGGGTTCGAGATAGCGTTCCTTGATAGTGTATCGGAACGGTATAATGTGATTATGCCAAAGTTGTCTCGTAGTCTGACCTTGTTTGCTGCCTCGCGCCTACGCAAACCATCTCCCTTGATAGTGTATCGGGACGGCATAGTGTGATTACGCCGATATGGTTTCCGTAAGCGATTTCATAGATTGGATCTATGAATTTCGTGTGGTGTTTCGGGCGCTTCCCTTATAGGTCGTCTCGATACCGTATCTCTGCGATAGGTAGAAAACATTCTACGCCTAACTTGTTTTTGCAGAGAATGCTTTGAGATGGTATGGCCCTATTGTATGTATGAGATGCATGTGATGCGTGTAATATTCTTTCATATGTGCAATCCCTGTAATATTCTTTCTTACGTGCAATGCTTGTAATATTCTTTCACGACCTACGAGTCGATGTAATCTTCAATTAGAGCTTCTATAGTAGTTTAGTTTTAAGAAATCAAGCATTCGGCACTTGGAAGAACGGTGATGAAGATGGAGATCCTCTACACTGGCATGAAGATGGAGATCACCATGTGAAGGGGGCCATACTATTTCATTAATTGCTATTCTATATGCTTTCATATATGTGATATGTTTGTTTGATAGGATAGCATCCCACACAAAATTAAGTGGTAATGATGCCCTTCCAAATGTTGCACCCGTCACCGTTATGCTCGTCAATGGTGGGTCTGCCAAAGCAAAGTGCCATTCTCTATCATAACACGAAGGGGTATATGTCGGACATATACAACAGGATCATTTGGTTTACTTAACAAGGCTATCTAAACAATTTTGGGCCTTGGGACATAGGTTGGCGCCGGGACATGGAGATGCCACACCAATAACAAGAGTCACATAGAGATGTGATTAGCAAGGAGTTGCTTACCGATGTTATTTATCTTCTAGCCATGATGCCAAAGCTCACTAGAAATTAATTAACATGTGGATCTTGACCCAATACGTAACCTAGAGGGAAGGTGTAAAATACGTTATGGGAATCTTATGTTAAATTGTTTAACAAAAGACATAGCATAAACATTGTGCTAAACTTTGCTTTTTCTGTTGTAGAATAATGACAGTTAATACTACACCCAGTACCTTTAATTTGCGATCTATTCTCGAGAAAGAAAAATTAAATGGAACAAACTTTATGGATTGGTATCGCAACTTGAGAATTGTTCTCAAACAAGAGCGCAAGGAGTACGTTCTTGAAGTACCCTATCTAGATGAGTTGCCTAATGATGCTACTGCTACTGCACGGAGGGCTTATGAGAAGCGCACTAATGATGCCCTAGACATAAGTTGTCTCATGCTTGCTACAATGTCCACTGAGCTTCAGAAGCAATATGAGAGCAGCGATGCTCATACTATTATTCAGGGACTGCTTGGCATGTTTGAGAACCAAGCAAGGGCCGAGAGGTTCAACACCTCAAAGTCCCTATTTGCATGCAGGCTTGTTGAGGGGAGTCCCGTCAGTCCGCATGTGATAAAAATGATTGGCTACATTGAGAGTCTGGAAAAACTAGATTTTCCCCTTAGCCAAGAGTTGGCTACTGATGTGATTCTCCAGTCGCTCCCTCCGAGCTTCGAGCCATTCATATTGAATTATCACATGAACAATATGGATAAGACCTTGGCTGAATTGCATGCTATGCTAAAGACGGCTGAGGAGAGTATCCAAAAAAAATAGTCATCATGTGATGATGATGCAGAAGGCTAAGCGCAAACCACCTGTCAAGAAATTTTGCACCAAGAGAAAACTAACTCCCGATGAGATCGTGAATGCCTCCAATGCAAAGAAGGGCAAGAAGAGGTCGGCGGCATCAGAAGTCGTTTGCTTCTATTGCAAGGAAACAGGTCACTGGAAAAGGAACTGCAAGAAGTACATGGAGGATCTCAAAAGGAAGCAAAGTGCGACTTCTGCTTCAGGTATTAATGTTATAGACATTAATCTTGCTACTTCACCTATCGACTCTTGGGTATTTGATACCGGATCAGTAGCTCATATTTGCAAATCGTTGTGGGAATGAGAAGAAGTAGAGGCTTGAGAAGGGGCGAGGTGAACTCGCGCGTCGGTAATGGAGCAAGCGTTGCTGCGCTTGCCGGCACAGACCACTTCATTTACCTTCGTGATTAGTTTTGGAATTAAATAATTGTTATTGTGTTCCAACTCTATGTGAAAACGTTATTTCCGCTTCATGTTTGCAAGCGGAAGGATATGATTTTAGATTAATGGACAATGGTTGTTCAGTTTATCTCAGAGATATGTTATATTTTCATACTCTATTGGTGAATGGATTATACGTTTTGAATCCTGAAGCGTCTCCCATCTATAACATTAATACAGAGAGGCAACTCCCAAATGATGCAAACCCCATGTTTATTTGGCATTGTCGCTTGGGCCATATAAATCGAAAACACATGGAGAAGCTCCATAAGGATCGATTGCTTCACTCTTTTGATTTTGAATGATTTGAGACATGTGAATCTTGTTTACTTGGTAAGATAACAAAGGCACCTTTCACGGGACACAGTGAGAGAGCAAGTAACTTGTTGGCACTCGTACATACCGATGTATGTGGACCAATGAGCTCAACTCGCGTAGTGGTTATCGCACTTCATTACCTTTACTCGATGACTTTAGTAGATATGGTTATATCTACTTAATGAGGCATAAGTCCGAATCCTTTGAAAAGTTCAAAGAATTCCGAATGAAGTACGTAATCATTTAGGGAAAACAATCAAGTTTCTACGATCAGATCGTGGAGGAGAATACTTGAGCCAAGAGTTTGGTAATCATCTGAAAGATTGTGAAATTGTTCCACGCTGACTCCGCCAGAACTCCACAATGGAATGGGGTGTCCGAAAGGAGAAATCGCACCCCGTTGGACATGGTGCAGTCATGATGAGCCAAAGTGATCTTCCGTTATCCTTCGAGGATATGCTCTTGAAACAGCTACGTTCACACTAAATAGAGTTCCATCTAAGTCGGTTAAAAGACACCATATGAGATATGGACATGGCAACCCCCTAGTTTGTCTTTTCTCAAAATTTGGGGATGTGAGGCTTATGTAAAACGTTTACAGTCTGACAAGCTCACACCTAAATCTGACAAATGTTTCTTTGTGGGATATCATAAGGAAACTAAGGGATATTACTTTTATATCGGGAACAAGGCAAAGAGTTTGTCGCCCGACACGGTGTCTTCTTGGAGAAAAAGTTTCTTTCAAGAAGGGTTAGTGGGAGCAGGGTGCATCTTGAAAAAGTTCAAGAAACACCAGAAAATGTTTCAGCTGCCATGGAACCACAACAGGAGGAACAAGATGTTGCACCACCTGTTGTAGATACACCAGCCTCACGGAGGTCTGAAAGATCACGTTGTGCACCTGACAGATACACAGGTGCGGAACAACGTGATATATTGTTGTTAGACAACGATGAACCTAAGACCTATGAGGAAGCGATGGTGGGACCCGATTCCAACAAGTGGCTTGGAGCCATGAAATCCGAAATAGAATCCATGTATGATAATCAAGTTTGGAACTTGGTTGATCCACCCGATGGTGTCAAAACCATTGAGTGTAAATGCGTTTTTAAGAAAAAGGCTGACATGGATGAAAATGTTCAAAGCTATAAGGCACGATTGGTGGCAAAAGGTTTTAAACAGATTCAAGGTGTTGATTATGATGAAACCTTCTCGCCCGTCGCAATGCTTAAGTCTATTCGGATTATTCTAGCGATTGCTGCATATTTCGATTATGAGATATGGCAGATGGATGTCAAAACGGCTTTCCTAAATGGAAACCTAAGCGAGGATGTATACATGATACAACCTCAGGGTTTTGTCAATCGACAATCGCCTGGAAAGATATGCAAGCTACAGAAATCCATTTATGGATTGAAGCAAGTATCTCGGAGTTGGAATATTCGTTTTGATGAAGTAATCAAAGGGTTTGGTTTCATCAAAAATGAAGAGGAGGCCTGTGTTTACAAAAAGGTCAGTGGGAGCGCAATTATATTTCTAATCTTATATGTGGATGACATATTACTGATTGGAAATGAAATCCCTATGCTTGAATCCGTCAAGTCTTCACTGAAAAACAGTTTTTCCATGAAAGACTTAGGGGAGGCAGCATATATATTGGGCATTCGGATCTATAGAGATAGATCAAAAAGGCTAATTGGATTAAGCCAAAGTACATATATTGACAAAGTGTTGAAAAGGTTCAACATGCATGATTCCAAGAAAGGTTTCTTGCCCATGTCACATGGCATTAATCTTAGCAAGAATCAGTGTCCTTTGACACATGAGCGGAATAAGATGGGTATGGTTCCATATGCTTCGGCAATTGGATCCAACATGTATGCCATGCTTTGTACACGTCCAGATGTCTCGTATGCTTTGAGTGCTACGAGCAGATACCAGTCAGATCCAGGTGAAGGTCATTGGACTGCCGTAAAGAATATCCTTAAGTACTTGAGAAGAACTAAGGATATGCTCCTAGTCTATGGAGGTGAAGAAGAGCTCGTTGTAAGTGGTTACACTGATACTAGCTTCCAAACGGACAAGGATGATTATAGATCGTAATCTGGGTTTGTGTTCTGCCTGAATGGAGGCGTAGTCAGCTGGAAGAGTTCCAAGCAGGATATTGTTGCTGATTTTACAACGGAGGCCGAGTATATTGCTGCTTCGGAAGCTGCAAAGGAGGCTGTTTGGATCAAGAAATTTGTTTCTGAGCTGGGTGTGATGACCAACGGTCTAATGTCTCTCTATTGTGATATTAGTGGAGCCATTGCGCAAGCCAAGGAGCCGAGGTCACATCAGAAGTCCAAACACATACTTCGGCGATATCATCTCATTTGTGAGATAGTGGACAGAGGTGATGTCAAGATATGCAAAGTGCACACGGATCTCAACATAGCCGATCCGTTGACAAAACCTCTCCCTCAGCCGAAACATGAGGCGCACACAAGAGCAATGGGTATTAGATACTTACATGATTGACTCTAGTGCAGTGGGAGACTGTTAGTGATAAGCCCTAGAGGCAACATGGAGATGTTGGATATCATGGTCAATGTTTATGTATTTATGAATAAAGTGTTATTCAGTTCCATGAAATAGACAACTTATATTGATCAATAAGTATGTGACTTATTTATGAGACTCTTTATGTATGAATCTATTTCTAAACAATCCCTGATCATATGTCATATTGTTGGAACAAATATGATTCTAAGATCAATATGTTTATTGATTGATGATCATGTCTCACAGATCATGGTATGAAGATACCAAATCAATATACGTGGGCATGTGTTAGAGAACACATTGTTGGATAGACCCACCATGAGACACTACAGGAATTAATGTGACATTAGTTGGTCTCAGGTAGTGTTGGTACAAAGTCCTTAGACATGAGATCATCATGGATTCCAACATGTGTAGTAGCCTACTTTGGGACTACCAAACGCTATTCCGTAACTGGGTAACTATAAAAGTAGTCTTTGGGTTCGTTATGAAACATGTAGTGGGATGTGAATGATCAAGATGAAATTTACCCCTTCTTTGGAGAGATATCTCTGGGCCTCTCGAGTAATGGATTATGGAAGTGCATGGCCATGCCGAGTTGATTGAGGAGTCAATCAATAGACAGATAATCCAATATGGTTCGAGTGAATGGTTAAGCTATTGAAGGGATGGCACACACATCTTGCCTATAGCTTAATTTGTATCATGAGGCAAAGGGATTTGTGTACACATTACAGGTTCAGAGCCGATATTATATTCTTGTATACTATGGTGTAAATATGTGTTGCTAGGCGCCGCTATTGACGGTCGGGTGAGTTGGACTCGAGCCGACGGTCGGCTGAGTTGGACTATAGCAGAAACCGAGTATACCTGAACCTATAGGGTCGCACGCTTAAGGGGATAAGAACAGGCATTCGAGTTGGACTCGGATATGGCTCGATCGGATAGGGATCCGATCGGATAGAGTCCTATGGGCTTACGAAGTTCGGCCGGCCAACTCTATGAGATTCGGTTAGGATCCAATTCAAAATAGATTCCCGATGAGCCTCTAGGCCCAACCGGCAACTCTATATAAAGGGGTGAGGGGTGGAGAGCTGATGCATGCAATTGAAACCGAATCAATCTGATTTGGCGCAACAGAAGTCGGCGAGATCAATCTCCACAGAAACACTCCCCACTTCCGAGCCAAACCCTAGCCTTGCATCTTGTGCTAGCACACAGGTGTTAGACGTTCTGTCCCCAGACGTGTGGATACCGGTAGAGGCGTTGCTACGTTCGGTGTTATTCGTCGGCTACGAATCGGCAGTGGTGGAATCGGCTGTGGTCGGGCGCATCGGAGCGAGGCGCGCGAGCGCGATCGGACGACTCGACGAATCGACTACTCAGTGAATCGGCTGTTCCCAGGAATCGGCTGTCGGCTTGTGAGAATCGGCTGTCGGCAAATCGGCTGTCATCGGCCAGCACTGTTCCGGATCGCAGAACTCCTGATTGGCTAATCCGCTGCACTCTACTCCAATCGGTAACGATCTATCGACCCTTACTTGCAAGTGTTCCTGGTTTGCGTGGTAGAAAATTTTTGTTATTAGCTATCGTAGCTTCCGCGTAACTGTTAATACTGGAATTTGGTAATAAGGTCCGTGAGTCCTAAGGAAGCAAGGTGGAATCAGAATCGGCTGAGGTCAGGGGTTGTATCGGCTAAAAGAGTAATCGGCGAGGGCGGTCGGCCGGAATGGGTTGAATGGAACACCACGGCCGATTCCAAGTTTAAAAGAGATAAGACCGTATCCAATGCGAAACTTGAAGATAAGTGGGGATTCGGATGTTAATGGCGCGTTTTAAGATATTGCCACCTATGGATAAAGTCCTGAAATGGCAGTTGTATTTGTAATTTAGGAGTTTGTTAAATTGTTAGTTGTAATGGATCTTGTTTAGGGATAATATGATGTTTAGATAGAGTCTGAAGTTGTTACAGATATTCATATTTCGGGTATAAATAGGACCCGAGACCCTGTGTATGAGGACAACTTGAATCAATCTAATCTTCGGAATCCGGCGTCTGCCAGGCAGGGCCGACCGGCTACGTTCTGGGTGGCCAACACCAACCAAATTTGAAGGAACCACCAGGGTCCGCCGGTGTTGACTGGGGCATTGGCGGCTATTTTTGTGGCGGTTTGATGCAACATTTGATACGTGTAGCCGAGGAGGTATTTTCCCAATGCGAACTCTGTCCCGTCGGCTAGGATTTCGGCCATTATTTGCCAATTGGCGGTCGGCCCACAGCTCGATCCGCAGAACACGAATTTCTCTAACCACATCATCAGAAAAGCAGTGTATTCTCGGTGGCTGACTGTTCCATCTTTCATATTTTGGGCAATGAAGCCACTCCACCCACCGATGGCTTTTGTTTTAAACTGGTGTTGGCCTTTTCGGTTCAAGACGCATGGATTAGCCGATGATTCAATGTCCAGCCCAGTTGTCATATGCACATCGGCTAGTGTGATGGTCATCGGCCCCCGCCGAAGAGGAAAGCATTAAAACTATCGTTCCAAAAGTAAGCTGCAGCCGATAGAGAAGGGGTTCGTCTTTTTCCATATTGGCTATGGACAGTTCTAAGCATTGGGCAAGTTTCTTTTCTTCCCATTGGGTGTACTTGGCCGATTGTATTCTCTTGTACCACTCGGTCCAGGCCGTGTCGGTGGACGGTCAAGCTTTGAAACTCCCGTTCCTGGAAAAGGGATGGTTTGGCAGTGTTGAAGGGCATGCGGTTGGTTTCGGCTATAATCACGTCGCTGGGTCCGTGTCACCAATAGGTCCAAGGAAATATTTTCCCTCTTGTGTTAAGTTGGGGATGAGTACTTGGTGAGAGAGGTGCTGCAATTCAAAGGAGGAGGGAAAAATATTGATCAGAGATGATGGTGTTTATAGTTTGGAATAAGAAAAGCATTAATTAGTAAGAATGCGGGATAAGGTGATATTGAAAGTTGCCAAGAAAATGTCTGGTATAAAGGCGCATGGAGGAACGAGTTGAGGGTGAGATTACAAAGTAAAAATTAAAAATAGAAGGGAAATACCGTGGAAATTCATTCATGGCGGTGGTCGAGGCGCCCAAGGGCGGCAGTGAGGTTGCGGTTGCAGTAGGTGCGACGGTGGCCGGTGAGTTGGAAGTATTGGAGGTCGCGACGGAGGCCATCGGGGAGGTCGGAGATGACGATGGGGCTCGAAGGATGTGGAGAATGTCGAACGCCGATGAAGTCGCCGGAGGAGAGAGAGAAGGGCAGGAGGTTTGTTTGAGAAGGAAGCCGAGTGCACGATGGGAGCGTGGGTGGCTCGCCCGAGGAAAGTGGATATTTAAAGGGCTCGTGGGGGAAACCGAAGCGATTCGGGCCGAGAAGGGAATAGGAGTTTGAGTAGATAAACAAATCCGCAATACTTTATGTTATGGACTTGGGGGGCATGTGTTAACACTGGAATTTGGTAATAAGGTCCGTGAGTCCTAAGGAAGCAAGGTGGAATCAGAATCGGCTGAGGTCAGGGGCTGCAGGGCTGGTCGGCTGGGAATGGGTTGAATGGAACAGCCGACGACCGATTCCAAGTTTAAAAGAGATAAGACTGTATCCAATGCAGAAACTTGAAGATAAGTGGGGATTCGGATGTTAATGGCGCGTTTTAAGATATTGCCACCTATGGATAAAGTCCTGAAATGGCAGTTGTATTTGTAATTTAGGAGTTTGTTAAATTGTTAGTTGTAACGGATCTTGTTTAGGGATAATATGATGTTTAGATAGAGTCTGAAGTTGTTACAGATATTCATATTTCGGGTATAAATAGGACCCGAGACCCTGTGTATGAGGACAACTTGAATCAATCTAATCTTCGCGCATCGCCATCCTTTTTCTTTTGGACGAACACCTGTTTGGCTTGGCTGCATCGTCTCGATCCCCGGACTCGTGTAAATGTTTGTCGTTTAGTGGTGAGATTACTCGTTTCTAATGCTTCCATCGCAATGACACATTGGATTCAGTAGTTTTGCTATGCTATGTATCATATAGTGCGTATGAATCAATCCGGTGTTTAGATTTATTCTGCGGTTGACTCATCTTGTCGAGGATGCGTAGTCGGCGATACTAGATCTAAAGGCTGGTTGGTTCGTATGCAGTATCTACCATCTTACGGAGTGTAAATCGAAAGTGATAGATTGAATGCTTCTTTTGATACTCAATGCTGCATCAAGACTGAACTATTGAGTCGTCTTTAGAGTCGTTGGCAATGTATTCTTTTGGATTTGCATTATTTGGGGATAGCGTCGGGGTTTCAGCCGACCTTATCTGTTTTTATGTGTTTCTTTTAATATGATTGTCATCAGATCTGCTGTAGGGCTGTAGTTTGTATCTATATTGTATTTACTTATGCCCTTAATCTGGGAATGTTACGTTTGTGCGAGAATCATTGGAGCATCGGCCGATTTGATGATGGTTTCCCGGGGTCGGCCGGTTTATTGATCTGTATACTCGTTATTGTTCGTCATATTTGGGCTGGATGGCTGATGATCGTCTTGGCGTAGCCGATGCGCTTCGGTCGCTTGGTACAAATATGGCCGGGAGTAGCGTGTGTACGGTTATGGATTTCCTCGGCCGATACCGCGGGGGTTTGACCTAACGCTTAACAGATACTTTCTTGTATTTTCTCTTGTTGATTGGCAGATCAAATCAACTGGCACGCTCTACACATTGTAGGCAGCTAGGAAGGACCTGCACTGGAGTCAAGCAGATCTCCCAGGCCGGCGCGTGAGAGAGATTTCTCGTCAACACGCTTCTTGGCACGCCCAGTGGGACAATCTCTGTCGGCTCGACTCGGACGAATAGACTCAGCCGGCAAGATGGTCGACTCCAAGATCCCTGGCATCACACAGGACAATGTCGTACCTATAAAAATGGATCAATTATCGGCTGAACAGCAAGCCGAGTATAAGAAGATGGTGGAGGAACTCCAGAACAACTACCTTCAATCCTTCACTCAAACAAGGTCTGGAGCGGTCCACCAAAAGTACAAGTTCAGCCTCAATGATACTATAGCATCCTCGTCGAGTGATGTGAAGGGCAAGCAGAAAGTGGAAGAACCAACTCAAGTACAGGATGATCAGGCCATGTACTCTTTGCAAGATCGGATCGACTCGGCCGTCCACCACGCGTTGGTCAACCAGAGCACCATCCTGGTCAACACCCTCAACAATATGATTTCTCATGTGGTTGATGCCAAGGTGGCCGAGCAGCTGCAAAGGGGTCCTACATATTTCACGGATGGCAAGTTTCCCGACTACAGGACTCTAGTCACCCAAGATCGGCCGCTTCCGTTAATAGCACGCCCAACCCGCCGGGAGGAATCACCACTTGAGCCCAAGCGGGACGGCCGTGAAACCAGCGGTCACTATTTTAAACCGACAAAGCCGTTGCCCCAAGGTCAATTCGACATGTTTCACCATAATCGGCACGAGCCGATTGATCATGGCAGCATGCGAATATCGGGGACGACAATGTTTCTGCACCCGCCAACGCCGCCACCGGAATCCTGGCCGCCACCCGCTGATCATCGTTACCAATACCAAGGGGGTCATCAGGATCATCATTACCGACCTCAGACACCTCCACACCAGTAT
Organism: Oryza australiensis; assembly: GCA_019925245.2. NCBI lineage: Eukaryota > Viridiplantae > Streptophyta > Magnoliopsida > Poales > Poaceae > Oryza > Oryza australiensis. The sequence goes on from JAIFGZ020000478.1 coordinate 3,668,553, forward strand.
CGGCGAGCACGTATGCCGTACGACCCATACGAGTCGATACAAGCAAGATAATAGGACTGGGCCGAGCTAATCGCGACGTCATGCGAGATCGGTTCGGCCTCAAACCAAAAGACTCGGGAATATGTACCGGTACCCTTACCGGAGCATTTCGAAAGAATTCCATTACCAAACCGGTACAAAATTCGGATTTCTCTAAGTTCTCGTGGCAAGACAATGTATCTACTTACGAGCATATCACCGATTCTTAGCACAATGTGGTGAGGCATCGGCATCGACCCTTTAAGAGTTCGGCTATTTCCCCTTTCTTTCAGGATCGGCCTTCACTTGGTTCTCCTCGTTGCCTTACAACTCGATTCGAGTTGGGCCGATCTTGAAAAACAGTTCCATAGCTATTTTTATTCGGCAACCATGAAATGAAGTTGTCGGACCTCACCAAAGATCGTGCAAAAACATAATGAATCGGTCCAAGACTACATTCAGCGCTTCGAGAGATGAGAAACCGATGCTACACTGGTGCTATCGGACGCTCACTGGCCGATTTAGCCTTCCATGGTCCGATCACGCCAATCGTGGAAAGATTCTCTCGCGCAGACTTCGAAAGTCTAGCCCACCTAGCACAGAGGGTAACGGCCCATGAACAACGCTTCCAAGAAACCGGAAGGCTGTCAAAACCATAACACAAGTCGTCGTCGACTCACATTATGGATTCGACGACGACGAAACAGAAGTGGCGGCAGCCGAATGGGCTAAAAACAAGAAGGCCATCGTCTGCCAGTGGCTGCTCAAAATGGCTAAAGAAGAGAAATATGATTTTGACATCACTAAAGCCGACAAAATCTTCGACCTACTACTCAAAGAAAAACAAATTCAGTTGCCTGAAAATCATGTGATCCCGTCGGCCGAAGAGCTGAAAAAGAAGAAATACTGCAAGTGGCACAACTCTACATCTCACGCCACGAACGATTGCGAAGTCTTCAGACAGCAGATTCAATCGGCCATCGAGGCCAGGAAGTTGAAGTTTGCTGACTCAAGTCGGCCCATGAAAGTGGACGGCAATCCGTTCCCGGTCAACACAGTCCATGTCGGCCTCGGACGAATTAATCGGCAGAGCAGAACAACGTGCGATTTCGCCGATACGGCGATCGAGGCCGAAACAGGAGAAGGTCAGATAGGAAACCCCTTTACACAAATAAACATGGTGCGCCCAGTTATCAGATCGGCCGGCCAACAGCCGATCCGCGAACAAAGCAGATACCACCGTCAATACCGGTTTCGGCGTGAAGAAAGCTACGACGAAGTATCTCGCCGGCATGATCCAAGAGTCCAAAGCCGGCGGAACATGGCAAGCCATGACGACCCACATTGGCATTGCGGCTTCTTCAGGCATTGCTGGGAATCCGGCATGAGACTACCAACACTGGAAGACTGCCCGGCATGTAACGACCATCACAGTCATGACGAACACAGGAGCTCGTCAACAGCAAGTCCAGTCCGTTTCATTCCCAGAGCCGTCCAACTAAACCGGAAACGGCGACCGGTCCACGATCGGCTCGGCCCGGTCCATCAAGACTTCTTCGTCGACGAAAGTCAAGATGGAGACGATCGCAACAACGAGGAGGCCGACGAGGAGGGACCGGCCAATCCCCAGTGGTGCCCGTCCGATCTATTTACAAAGACTCATAAAAGGAGAATTCAGCGGCTTAAGCGTGAAGGAAGGGAGGACGAGGTGGCACAAATGATATACGAACAACGCCGTCGGCTGGGCAAGATCAAGAGACGGTGGGTACCCAAGCATGAGAACACTACGGCCACCGAAGAGCAAGGCGGAGAGAGCCCCGCCGACCGAGCCAGAAGGGCAGCCAAAGGGAAAGGTAAAGCTGCCGCATCGGTCAACATGGTCTTCGTGTTGCCCGCCGAATTCGGTGCCCCCGAAGCCGACGCGGATACCATTGAAGATGACCTGGCAAAACTAATGATCTCCCCAGACCAGGCCATTTTCGACAAGCTGGAAGGAACCGAAAATCGACATCTGAAGCCGTTGTACGTTAAAGGTTTCGTCAACGGTAAGCCGATTTCCAAAATGCTAGTCCATGGGGGAGCTGCAGTCAACCTCATGCCTTACGCGACTTTCCGAAAGCTTGGAAAAGGAGCCAAAGACCTGATCAAAACCAACATGGTACTCAAGGACTTCGGCGGCAACCCATCAGAGACCAAAGGCGTTCTCAATGTCGAGCTGACCATCAGCAACAAAACTGTGCCCACGACGTTCTTTGTCATCGACGGGAAGGGGTCTTACAGCCTGCTGCTCGGAAGGGACTGGATCCACGCTAACTGCTGCATCCCTTCTACAATGCACCAGAGCCTCATCCAGTGGGACGGCGACAAGATCGAGATCGTGCCAGCCGACAGGTCAGTTAGTATCGTCAGTGCCGATTTGCCGCTTTGGGAAATCGAAGGCATCGAATGTTTATCTGGGAAAGTCTGGCAAGCCGATTTTCTAAACGTGTCCAATTCAACAATACAGCCATCGGAAGCGACGAGCCGCAGTTGCTGCTTTGAACAAGACATGGTGGAGGGATCCAGCGTGCTCGGCGTAGCCACCGCGGATGAAGACGATGGCAAGTTAGGACGGGCTTCACGTCGGCCGACAAGTTAGAGGAGATCGACATCGGATCTCGGTGACAAGCCAAGGCCGACGTACATTAGTAAATATTTATCTCCTCTTTGTAGATCCCAACTTATTGAATTATTAAAAGAATATAAAGATTGCTTCGCGTGGGAATACTTGAAATGCCCGGTCTAAGCCGATCGATAGTGGTCCATCAACTGCCAATCAAGGCAGGATATCGGCCATTTAAACAACCTCCCAGGAGGTTCAAGGCCGACATGTAGGACGCAATTAAGGCCGAAATCACTCGGCTATACGACGCAGGGTTCATTCGGCCTTGTCGATATGCCGAATGGGTCTCTAATATCGTCCCAGTATTAAAGAAGAACGGTAAACTTCGAGTATGCATCGATTTCAGAGACCTAAACAAGGCAACTCCAAAAGATGAATACCCAATGCCAATAGCCGACCTGCTTGTCGACGCCGCCTCAGGCCACAAAATCATCAGCTTCATGGACGGCAATGCAGGATACAACCAGATATTCATGGCCGAGGAGGACGTCCATAAAACAGCTTTTCGATGCCCAGGCGCAATCGGCCTCTACGAGTGGGTGGTGATGACGTTCGGCCTAAAGAATGCCGGGGCAACATATCAAAGAGCAATGAACTACATTTTTCACGACATGATCGGAGCACTAGTGGAGATATACATCGACGATGTCGTCGTCAAATCAAGAGAGATAGAAAGCCACATTGCAGATCTAAGGCAGGTGCTTGAACGGACGAGGAATTATGGATTGAAGATGAATCCGCTCAAGTGTGCGTTCGGCGTGTCGGCCGGGCAGTTCTTAGGATTCCTCGTTCATGAAAGAGGAATCGAAGTAACACCAAGGAGCATCAACGTAATTAAGACAATTCAACCCCCTAAGGATAAAAGACAACTCCAATCATTGATCGAAAAGATAAACTTCATTAGACGGTTCATAGCTAACCTCTCAGAGAAATTGGAACCATTCACACCATTGCTTCGGCTTAAGGCCGATCAGATATTCACATGGGGGGCAGAGCAACAGAAGGCGTTAGACAACATAAAAAATTATTTAAGTTCTCCCCCAGTTCTAATGCCCCCACAAAAAGGGAAGTCGTTCAAGTTGTACCTGTCCGCCGACGACAATTCCATCGGCTCCGTCCTAATCCAAGAAGTCGATGGCAAGGAAAGGGCAATTTTCTATCTTAGCCGGCGGTTGCTAGATCCAGGGACTAGATATTCGCCTGTCGAGAAGCTATGTCTGTGCCTCTATTTCTCATGCACAAAGTTAAGGCACTATCTGCTGTCCAATGAATGCACCGTAACATGCAAAGCCGACGTAGTCAAGTACATGCTATCGGCTCCAGTGCTCAAAGGGAGGATCGAAAGTGGATACTTGCGCCGACCGAATTCGATCCGAGGTATCAGCCCCAAGGGCGAGTAAAAGGACAGGCCCGGCCGATCTCATTGTGGAACATGGAAACGACTCAATCGGCTCCGTAGAAATCACGCCTTGGACCCGACTTTCGACGGCTCGGTATGTACAAGCGGCGTGGAATCGGCTTAGTTCTTATCTCACCCAAGGGGACAAGCTTCGAATTCGCTTTCCCCATCGACCCCCACGTTACGAATAACCAAGCCGAGTACGAAGCCGTCCTTAAGGGGCTACTCCTACTCAGAGAGATGGAAGCTGATGCGGTCGAGATAATGGGGAACTCGTTGCTCGTCATTAGTCAATTGTCAGGAGAGTATGAGTGCAAAAATGACGCACTAGTAATCTATCATCAACGGTGCCGGGAATTAATGGAAGGATTTCGGCTAGTAACTTTGAAGCATATTCCCAGGGAGCAGAACACGGAGGCCAATGACCTGGCTCAAAGGGCATCAGGCTACAGGCCGATGCCAAGAAACGTCGACCACAGGCATTGCCACCATCACAACCAATGATTGGAGGTTCGACGTTTACAATTACCTCAAAAACCCTTCTCAATCGGCCACAAGGAAGTTACGGTACAAGGCGTTGCGGTATGTGTTGCTCGACGAAGATTTATACTATCGGACAATCGATGGCATACTGCTCAAATGTTTGAGCGCCGATCAAGCCACAGTGGCCATCGGAGAGGTACACGAAGGAATCTGCGGTACACATCAATCGGCACACAAAATGAAGTGGCTACTTCGCCGAGCCGGGTATTTCTGGCCGACGATGCTAGAGGATTGTTTTAAATACTATAAAGGATGCCAAGATTGTCAAAAATTTGGCACAGTGCAACGAGCTCCGGCGTCGGCCATGAACCCGATCATTAAACCATGGCCTTTCAGAGGGTGGGGCATGGACATGATCGGCCAAATCAATCCACCTTCAAGCAAGGGGCACAAGTTTATACTAGCGGCCACAAATTATTTCACAAAATGGGTAGAAGCAATTCCCCTCTGAAAAGTGGATTCTAAAGACGCAATCGAGTTCGTCAAGGAACACATCATCTACAGTTCGGCATTCCGCAAACGATAACGACCGACCAAGGGTCCATCTTTGTCTCCGACGAATTCATCCAGTTCGCGACGGCATGGGGATCAAGCCGCTTAACTCTTCGCCGTATTACGCACAAGCCAACGGTCAGGCCGAAGCGTCAAACAAAAGCTTAATCAAACTGATCAAAAGAAAGATATCTGAGCATCCCAAACAATGGCACACCCGATTGGCCGAAGCTTTGTGGGCCTATCGGATGGCATGTCATGGGTCCATCCAAGTTCCGCCATACAAACCTGGTCTATGGACACGAAGCGGTGCTTCCTTGGGAAAGCGTAATCGGCTCAAGACGCATTCGGTTGCAAGACCAACTCACGCCGATGACTACTACAATCTCATGATAGACGAATCGGAGGATCTTGCCATATCAAGAATGAGAGCCTTAGAAAAAGTAACAAGAGATAAGGAACGGGTAGCCAGGCATTACAATAAAAAGGTCGTCCCTAAATCATTCGAGGAAGGCGAGCTCGTTTGGAAGCTCATACTCCCAATCGGATCCGAGATAATAAATTCGGCAAATGGTCGCCGAATTGGGAGGGCCTTTCAAGGTCCACAAATGCGTGTCCAAGGGAGCCTACATGCTAAAAGGGCTAGATGGGGAGGTCTTCGGAAGGGCCCTCAACAGAAAATATCTGAAGAAGTACTACCCGAGCGTGTGGATCAACGCGTAAGTCGGCTATCGCCACAATGGGCCGACCCACAACAGCCGATGCCTTATGGGGCATCGCCTTTAGGCATTCGTTTTTCCCCTCCCACACCCCATGACCCCCGGCAGCGATCACCATGACTACTATCAACAAGTTTTGTCGACATCGATGCTATCACCAAAACTTGGGGGGCATACACCTACGCTACACATGCGTGAGACAATCAGACAATGCGCATGGCCGGAAAAGCCAACTTTGGACCAATCAAGTCATGGAGTTGAAGAAATCTCAAGTCACGAGGAACCCAGGGACATTACAACACATTTTATTCAGAGCCGGCACATGGCCGTCTAGGACTACATGTTTGCCAGGAACTCTCTAATGGCCGCCAGGGCTTGCTCAAAAGGCTCGCGGTTTCCATTTCCGAGCATCCAGATCGGTGCTCCAACCGAGTGACCCCGATGTCGGTAGTGGTGATCAACAACTCGTTGGCAAGTTGGGCCTGCCTCCCTCCCGCGGTCGAGGCGCGCAAGCGTTGGGTACGCCATAGGGGTAGCAGCCGGAATGCCACCAAGGTGGAAAGCCGGCCTGGCCGCCGGGTGGCGAGCCTCCAACTCCCTAAAGCGCTTCAGTTGCGCCCTCACCCGTCGGTCCTGGTTGACCGATAGCTCGTACGACGTCTCCATGATTCCCTGGATCACCCGAAGCGGGTGCGGCGGCTGCAATGGATTCCATCCCTGAGTTTTTTTCGAAACTAGAAACCGTTGAAAGTAGGAGAGTTGAGGCACCACCTGGTTCACCGATGAGCTAGAAGACGCCATGAGAAGCCTGGCCGCAGAATCAAAGGACTAGGTGTTTCACTATTGAAAGTTCGTCGCTTTCGGCCGTGAGCTATTCAGGAGAGCCGGGGAAGCCCATTTATAGAAAGAAAAGATACGATTCTTGGATGTGAAAGGTCGCTGCCAACCCGAGAGTCAAAGAGGTCATTATTAAGGGCGTCGGGAATCGTTGAAAAACAGCGATGGTGCAGGAATGGATGCCTGTCACCCGGGGCTCACGGGTTCCAGGGGTACGGATTCGAGAGGATCGGCCTACGAAAACAGAGCGGTGACGTAATCGGATATTATCAGCCGATGGCTAGAGAATCGAATAACCAAAAGACGGACGCTAAGTGATTGGGCGTCATTTCGGGGCGAGTTCTAACCAAACGATACGAGCATGTTTAATACGAGCTATCCGATTACATCACAAAGTACATATCAGAGAAGCACGAGCCAACCTCGCAGGGTCGGACATTTTGCAGTCTTCATTTCTTTAGAAAATCGGCTATCGCCGATAGAGCCGTCAGCCTAACCTGATCGATCTCGCCGATTGCCCTGAGGTCGTCGGCCTCGGACCCCGTCATCGGCCGAGTGCTTTGCACCAAGCCCCGTAGATGCGCAACGGCCGCCCCGATGCTTCTACGTTCAGCTTCAACCTTGGCCGGCAAATCGGCCATATACCCTTCATGGACATCAATCTCGTTGGTAATCTGAACGAGATCGGCTGCCTGATCCGGCGGGCACGAAGTTGTTCAAGCTTGGCGGCGGCTCGGTTTTAGGCGGTCAAAGGCGGTTTTCCGGGCTTCAATGGCGTCTTTGGTCGATTGGATCGCAGCCGCCCGCGCCTCACTCTCACGCCGATCGATGGCTCGCCGGGCTCGTTCGTATTTTAGCCGGTAAGCTTCCATGAAGGTCGCCGGCATGATGGCTTCGGCTACGCATCCGGTAGTTGGTCCTGGATATCCTGAATCGTGCGCGTATGGAGCTGCAGTCGACCACCGTGCATCTAACGAGGCGTCCGTCGGTTGTCGATGTCACCGGGTGGTGGCCTTCGTGTTCTCGCCCGACGGCGCAAGCGCTTCCTCGCCAACATTGCCGGGTTCCTCGAACTCCGACAAGTCGAAGTTGAGGAGATCGGCCACGCGCTGCAGAAGAAAGAAAGGGTCAGGGGCATGCCAAAATCAATGGCTGGGGCCGGTCAGCTTACCGTCGGTGCTGTCGTCGGGATTACTGGTTTGGCTGGGTTGTTCCCCACGGCCGTCTGGTTTTTCCTGCCGGTATCATCGTCGCCGCCCCCAACAGGCGCGGTGCATTCACTCAGTGCCGGGGGAGCGGCCGGAGGGGATCGCGGAAGCTGCAAAAAGAAAAACGGGATCAGCAGACAAACTGATTGGTTATTACGAACAAAGGGGGTAAGGGTCGGTTACCGGCAGAGCAGGACGAGGGGCACGACCGGCCAGTTTCTTGAGCTACAAGGGACGGACAAGTCAGATACAGGTAAACATCGCAAGACCAGGAACAATGAAGTAAAAACTCACGGGAGGACATCTCATCGACGGGCTTGGAGCTGGCGGAGCATCGGTTGGGGCGTTCACCGACTCAGGACTCGAAGCCCCGGTTTCGACAGCCGTCTGGACGGCTAATGGCGCCTCTTCGTCGGCAGCAGCGTTGAGGGACCGCTCGATGGCCGGATCCAGAGAAGGAGGACTGTCGACCAAGGCGATCGGTTCTATCTTTTTCACTCTTTTGGGGACTGGCGTAGCCGATGAACGTGGCGGTGGCGCCGTTTTCCTTTTCGGTACGATCGGATGACACACCTGCCCTCGCAATAGAGATGAGAGCTTGGGCGCCCCCCAGCCGATGGCTGACGGAGCCAGGCCCCCCGTGTCCAGAACTCCTGTTTTGTATTCGATGGGGCGCCCAGAATCGCTTACCGTCGGCTGCTCCGTTTCTGTTTCCTGCAAAGTCAAAGCACAAATGTTAAGTCGGCTGGCACAGTCGGTGAACAAATTGTAGGAAGGGATTAATTGGCTGGGGGTAAAAGCATACCGAGGGGATCTCGTCCGGCAGGAGCAGGTCAATGTAGCAAGACGGTCGTTGGTGGAAAATGTGGCGTCTAAGTTCCAACCACCATCGGTCATAAGCGGCGCTTCTCCTTGTCGACAGGGTAATTCTGCCGGCATCGCCGAAGGGGGGACCAGCTATGTTCAGCAGTGAGTTCATTATCAGATCTTGGTCGACCGCTCCTCTGGTCTCGATCTTATCGGCGTAAAAGAAGCCGATGGGAAGCTGCCCGAGGCCAAATTGCCTCGCGGCCGATGCCGGGTAGTAAAATTCATAACTCCGAGCCGTTGATCGGCCTTGATGTACCCCGGTCGGCAGAATGCAGGGAGATAAACAGATGAAGAACAATTTCCTACACCTTGGACTGTTGGCTGAGTTAAGGTCGTCCCATTTGAAATCGATCGGCAGCTCGAAAGATCCTTGATCAGAGTAGAAGTACCAGGTGCGGTTGTCACGGGATAACCCATCGTAGAAAGCCACGAACCAATCGGCCAACAGTTCAGCCGATTGCCTTGAACCGGCATGGGCGTGTGCTTCCCCATAGTTGGTGCATCGCCCAGTGGTGGTGATTTGGTCGCCTTCTTCGTCCACGATTGGCTCCAAGCTTGGGAATCCGGCGTCTGCCAGGCAGGGCCGACCGGCTACGTTCTGGGTGGCCAACACCAACCAAATTTGAAGGAACCACCGGGTCCGCCGGTGTTGACCAGGGCATTGGCGGCTATTTTTGTGGCGGTTTGATGCAACATTTGATACGTGTAGCCGAGGAGGTATTTTCCCAATGCGAACTCTGTCCCGTCGGCTAGGATTTCGGCCATTATTTGCCAATTGGCGGTCGGCCCACAGCTCGATCCGCAGAACACGAATTTCTCTAACCACATCATCAGAAAAGCAGTGTATTCTCGGTGGCTGACTGTTCCATCTTTCATATTTTGGGCAATGAAGCCACTCCACCCACCGATGGCTTTGGTTTTAAACTGGTGTTGGCCTTTTTGGTTCAAGACGCATGGATTAGCCGATGATTCAATGTCCAGCCCGGTTGTCATATGCACATCGGCTAGTGTGATGGTCATCGGCCCTGCTCGAAGAGGAAAGCATTAAAACTATCGTTCCAAAAGTAAGCGCAGCCGATAGAAGGGGTTCGTCTTTTTCCATATTGGCTATGGACAGTTCTAAGCATTGGGCAAGTTTCTTTTCTTCCCATTGGGTGTACTTGGCCGATTGTATTCTCTTGTACCACTCGGTCCAGGCCGTGTCGGTGGACGGCCAAGCTTTGAAAGTCCCGTTCCAGTGGGAAAGGGATGGTTTGGCAGTGTTGAAGGGCATGCGGTTGGTTTCGGCTATAATCACGTCAGTTGGGTCTGTGTCACCAATAGGTCCAAGGAAATATTTTCCCTCTTGTGTTAAGTTGGGGATGAGTACTTGGTGAGAGAGGTGCTGCAATTCAAAGGAGGAGGGAAAAATATTGATCAGAGATGATGGTGTTTATAGTTTGGAATAAGAAAAGCATTAATTAGCAAGAATGCGGGATAAGGTGATATTGAAAGTTACCAAGAAAATGTCTGGTATAAAGGCGCATGGAGGAACGAGTTGAGGGTGAGATTACAAAGTAAAAATTAAAAATAGAAGGGAAATACCTGAGGAAATTCGTTCATGGCGGTGGCTGAGGCAGTTCCAGTGGCAGCGGCAGGTGAGGTTGCGGTTGCAGTAGGTGCGACGGTGGCCGGTGAGTTGGAAGTACTGGAGGTCGCGGCGGAGGCCATCGGGGAGGTCGGAGACGACGATGGGGCTCGAAGGATGTGGAGAATATCGAACGCCGATGAAGTCGCCGGAGGAGAGAGAGAAGGGCAGGAGGTTTGTTTGAGAAGGAAGCCGAGTGCACGATGGGAGCGTGGGTGGCTCGCCCGAGGAAAGTGGATATTTAAAGGGCTCGTGGGGGAAACCGAAGCGATTCGGGCCGAGAAGGGAATAGGAGTTTGAGTACATAAACAAATCCGCAACACTTTATGTTACGGACTTGGGGGGCATGTGTTAACACTGGAATTTGGTAATAAGGTCCGTGAGTCCTAAGGAAGCAAGGTGGAATCAGAATCGGTGAGGTCGGGGTTGTATCGGCTAAAAGAGTAATCGGGCAGGGCTGGTCGGTGGGAGTGGGTTGAATGGAGCAGTGACGGCCGATTCCAAGTTTAAAAGAGATAAGACCGTATCCAATGCGAAACTTAAAGATAAGTGGGGATTCGGATGTTAATGGCGCGTTTTAAGATATTGCCACCTATGAATAAAGTCCTGAAATGGCAGTTGTATTTGTAATTTAGGAGTTTGTTAAATTGTTAGTTGTAATGGATCTTGTTTAGGGATAATATGATGTTTAGATAGAGTCTGAAGTTGTTACAGATATTCATATTTCGGGTATAAATAGGACCCGAGACCCTGTGTATGAGGACAACTTGAATCAATCTAATCTTCGGCGCATCGCCATCCTTTTCCTTTTGGACGAACACCTGTTTGGCTTCGGGTTGCATCGTCTCGATCCCGGACTCGAGTAAATGTTTGTCGTTAGTGGTGAGATTACTCGTTTCTAATGCTTCCATCGCAATGACACATTGGATTCGTAGTTTTGCTATGCTATGTATCATATAGTGCGTATGAATCAATCCGGTGTTTAGATTTATTCTGCGGTTGACTCATCTTGTCGAGGATGCGTAGTCGGCGATACTAGATCTAAAGGCTGGTTGGTTCGTATGCAGTATCTACCATCTTACGGAGTGTAAATCGAAAGTGATAGATTGAATGCTTCTTTTGATACTCAATGCTGCATCAAGACTGAACTATTGAGTCGTCTTTAGAGTCGTTGGCAATGTATTCTTTTGGATTTGCATTATCTGGGGATAGCGTCGGGGTTTTAGCCGACCTTATCTGTTTTTATGTGTTTCTTTTAATATGATTGTCATCAGATCTGCTGTAGGGCTGTAGTTTGTATCTATATTGTATTTACTTATGCCCTTAATCTGGGAATGTTACGTTTGTGCGAGAATCATTGGAGCATCGGCCAATTTGATGATGGTTTCCCGGGGTCGGCCGGTTTATTGATCTGTATACTCGTTATTCTTCGTCATATTTGGGCTGGATGGCTGATGATCGTCTTGGCGTAGCCGATGCGCTTCGGTCGCTTGGTACAAATATGGCCGGGAGTAGCGTGTGTACGGTTATGGATTTCCTCGGCCGATACCGTGGGGGTTTGACCTAACGCTTAACAGATACTTTCTTGTATTTTCTCTTGTTGATTGGCAGATCAAATCAACTGGCACGCTCTACACATTGTAGGCAGCTAGGAAGGACCTGCACTGGAGTCAAGCAGATCTCCCAGGCCGGCGCGTGAGAGAGATTTCTCGTCAACAGTAACCCATCAAGACCACTCATACCCGCACCCGTCAGGTTGAATTTTATCCGTCGGGTTACCTGTACTCGCACATGGGTAAAAAAAACTTCCATACCCGCCCCCGCACGGGTAATTCTACCCGACGGGTTACCCGCATCGGCCAACACGTAAGAAAATGCACAAATAACATTGGCTCATTCTCATTTTCATTCTAGGCTTCCAGTTGCAACATAGTTAATTCCGAAGCACATACTTCATTACAAGTTCACGTATCACAATAAAATATTACGAGTGTTTAGTTGGGCCATATGGGCTAAATGAGGATGGCTTGATTTCTTTATGCAGGTATTTCTTACCCGTAGGTAGACAGGTATGGGTAGTACACGCCCACACCCGTACCCGACATACCCGATGGGTCTATGTTTTCATCCAACAATGTACCCATGGGTAAAAAATTTATCCCATACCCGTCTCTTTATTTGGTAAAACCTGTCGGGTACTCGGGTTTTGGGTACCCATTGCCATCTCTACGGACAAATGAGCGAGGATAGGGAAGTAGGGATTAATGTTTTTGCAAAAAAGACCCTCAAACCTCGTATTTATTACAATGAAGTCCACCACACGATCTCTAACTGTCGAGATGACATTCCAATGGCTATTGCAGGCCAAACAAGCCGCCTAGCACGACACGGCACATTAGGCACAGCTTCTATAGCAGGTCATGCCGTGTCGGCCACGTGTCGTCTCCCAACTTAAGCATGACACAAAGGGAGGTCATGTCGTGCCGTGTCGGCACGGGCCCGACAAAACCCACGGGCTAGTTTTGGCCCACGAGCTAATTTCGGCCCAACCGGCACTATTCCTCGTCCAAAAATTTTAAAAAAAATTCCCCATCCAAATTTTTTAAAAAAAACTATTACCCGTCCAAAAATTTAAAAAAACTATTCCCCATTCGAAAATTTTTAAAAAACTATTCCCCCTTCGAAAATTCAAAAAAAATATTCCTCGTCCGAAAAATATGAATTGACCGATTAAAAAAGAAAATAATCAGACTTAGTAAAATATGTAAAAATAATATGGGAAAAATAGTAATGACCTTTATTGATGTTTATATGATATATGTTGTCTTGTTAAAAACTGTCATGTAAAAACTCATGTCTGAATCTGAGAAAACCATGACAGAGAAAAAAGTATAACCTACATGTCACTACTACTTACAAAATAGACTGAAACTATTCAGTTTGGTCTTCATCTAAATAAAGGTTCTCGAACTGGGCGACCAATTCTTGGTTGTCAGCAATGTATTGGGCATGTTCTACAGCTGGCTCTCAGTCTTTAATGCTTAGTAGCATTTCGATGTGTTCGCTGCTCAGACTTCTTCTCCTATCTTCGATAATTCTTCCACATAGACTGAAGGCCAATTCGGAGGACATCGTAGATACAGGCACTGTCAACACATCCTGTGCTAGTTTTGAAAGCACATGATATGACATCTTGTGATCATTCCATCACCCGAGGACGTTGAAGTGTGATGATTCATGTCTGATGGCGTCGCTATCCAAATAGTTGGACAACTCTTCGGCGGAATCATGCGATCCAGTGTCTCCACTTGCTGCTGACGAACTGCTACCATCACCATGGCTAGAAGATGAGCCACTCCAAATTCTGCCCCACTGTATTTTTTCTTACCTGCTGCAGGGGCAGGTGAGGGTCTTTGCAAGCGAACTTCCTAAAATTTTAGTTCATACTTTGTAAATACCTCATATAATTTAGTTTTAATATTAGCATAATAGGTAGTATAATCAACCCCCATAGTATCTCCAATGAGTGATAGAATATTGAGGAATCCCCATAATTTTTCCCTAGGATCAAGAATAAATGCAGAAACATACAACATGGGGATACTTTTCCAATATTTAAGATATTTTTTTCATACTAAAGACAACATGCATTAAATTTTTATCATTTTTATATTCTTTCAATAAAGTGTCAATTTCAAGAATATTATACAAAATTAAATTAGCTGTTAGATAATATACTTGAAATAAAATAAGAGTGCAGTCATGAAACGTTTAAAAATTGATAAAACCTTTCAACAACGTGTCAGGTATGATCAGTCAGTATTGGCTTACCGTCACTATTTCTTGGGCCATTACGTGTTTGAAGGAAAACAGTAAGTAATTCCTGGTAAGGTAATACAACCTTCAGCATCAAATAAGTGGCATTCCACTGATGTTTCACATTGGTTAAAAACTTACATGCAGGCTTACCCGATGCACGATAATACCTCCTTCATTGTGCAATCCATGGGTTTGAAGCAGTTAACTACGTGATGGCTTGACGAACGACGTTGATGTGTACATTCACTCTCTTAAACCCAAATTTAACAATTAAATTAATGATATGACATGCACAATACTGATCCAGAAGAAACGATTCATCATAAACACAAAATAATGGTTACATAATTTCCATAGTCCTAGAATTAGCATATACATTATCTAAGATTACAACAAAGATTTTATCAGTAAGGTTATACAGTGCTCATGCCGACCCACGGGCTGCTGCGGCGTCGGCCCAAGGCACGACACGACCCACGAGCCTCCGTGTCATGTTGTGTCGGGCCACGCTATGGTGCATGTGTGCCTGGGTCGGTCCGCCTAGACACAGCCCATCTGACCACGTATACCAATGGCTACATGAGAAGAAGTGATCCCTTTGATTCACCCGCGTCACGTGACACTGTTAATCGCTCGAGAACACATGCTGAATTCGGTATAAGAGATAGATCGATTTTTGTCTAATTATATTATACTAAAAATTGTCTCATCTTATTTTAAATTAATTTATTTTAAGATAAAGAGATGCCAAAAGGAGTAGTACTACTCCTGTGACGGACGGACGCAGGGACGCTCAGCCAGTATCTGGGTGACAATGCATGCCGCCAGTATCTCGGCGGCGCTACGATCTTCGTCAAGATCGGGACGTCATGTCGTAGTTTACTCCTGCCCTATCCCTGCAGATCGGCATCTGCCAGACTGCTCGAAACACATCTGAACATTTATCATGAGCTTGCCTGGCACTCTCGCAGCTCACCAGTTGTGCGGCACACGAAATGTTCAGTTACGGCAAGGAATGGACATTTGGACTGCGAAAGTGTGGAGATTGTGGCAATCGGGTATCTACATGGCAAGCTTATCCGACTGGAGGTAGGGATAGATTGCGCCTGCCATATCTGTAAGCCGAACTTGACTTGGGTGCTACGGTTGCCGATAGAGATAAGGCAATCGGCCTATAGTCACGGTTTGGTAAGATTGAGGAAACCAACTTAGAATAAGATAGGGTTTCCGACTTGTAAACCCTTCCTCCCAAGACTATATAAGGGGGGTAAGGGGCGTCCCTTGAGGGATATTCCAATAGGAGATCAGATTATCCAACACTAGATCTGAGATATACGATTTCATAAGCAAGAGCTTTAGATCACGAGATCAATAAAGACTCGGCGGATCGAATCCACCGAAACAGGAGTAGGGTATTACCTCACGAGAGGGCCTGAACCTGTCTAAATCTTCTTCTTCTTCTAACCCATTGTGCTTGGCGATCTCGACTGCGACCCCAGAAAATATATTGCCGAAACCAAGTTTCGACAGAAAGAAAGGAGGTGATCGATGGGCCGTCTAATAAATCGGTCGGTCCGTCTAATAAATCGGTCGGTTTTGCTAAATATTTATTGACAGAATTTTCGATGGAAATCACTCGTTTTCCACCCTCCAATTTGCGCTGAGATTCATGCTAACAACGTTCAACTCGTTTTCCACCCTCCAATTTGTGGGGAGGGTCTCGTCGTTGACTTATAAGCCAAAGCCAAAATTTAAATTTTAAAACTAATTTTGATGTTTTGAACATAGTTTTTTTAACTTTTAGCTTTTAAGTCGCTAAGGACACAGGAAAAAGTTTTTTAAAATGTATCGATAGCACCATGACTTACGAACGTGTATAATTTAGTCACCTATCTTATAAAATATTCAAACAAGCTATTCATCTTATTTTCATAATGAAGTTGAATGCCATATTGATTTTTTCGCAAACATAATCACACATGATTCATAAATAAGCTAACATGTAATATACCGGTAATAAAATCCAATATAAGATGAATTTTATTATTGATTGCCAAGCACTGTATGGTTGTGTTTATTGAAAGCAGAAGTAGTAGTATATAAATGATGAAAAATATGAGTGTTAATTTGTAATTTAATTTTTTATCTTGTTCACATGGCTTAAAAAATACATTATGTTAGGTCAGCATGGCTTTCAATTTAAAAATAAATAATCCATATATTTGGTAAGATTTATACCATTAAAATAAAATGAGTGATTCATTTGAGCATTTTGCAAGGTGAGTGACTAAACTACATCCACCTCATAAATTATGATATCATCGATGTATTTTACTCAATTTTTTCAATCACTTATAAGCCGTATAAGCTGTCACTACCGGGGAAAGGGGCTTTAGTCCCGATTCGTAACCCTCTGTTGTCCAGGTTATCGAACCGAGACTAAAAATCGACATCTTTAATTCCGGGTGAAATAACCAGGACTAAAGAGGGATCTTTAGTCCCGGTTGATAACACCAACCGAAACTAAAGATGACGGCACCACGTGGCTGGCTCCGTCATCTTTAGTCCCGGTTGGTGTTACTAACCGAAACTAAAGTTTTTTTTCTTTTTTTAATTTTGTTCCTGACTAGCTTGCTCCTTGTTTGCACATATATATATATATACACACATTGGCATATATATGTATAAATACATTGGCATATATATGTATAAATACATAACACACACATATATAACACATATACATAACACACAACATCAAATTATTTTTTTCAATGTCACAGATCGAATACAACAAAATGCAACAACAAAATCGTCCATAAATTCACACAAAACATCTAAAAAATCTACAACAAAATCAGTCACAAATTCAAGTCGATTCCGCTCGCCGCTCGTCGCTGGCTCCCGCTTATCGCTCGTTGCAGGCTCCCGCTCGTCGCTGGCTCCCGCTCGTCGCTGGCTCCCGCTCGTCGTCATCGGTGAGAAGACGGCACCTCGCTGCCGCCAGTGAGGAAATGGCGCCCTGCTGCCGCCATCTCCCCCTGCCGTCGCGAGAGCTGAGGGGAGAGGGAGATGGAGAGAGAACTGAGGGGAGAGGGAGAGAAATCTAAAAAAATAGCTAAGTGTTGGATCGATGGAGAAAACGATGCATGCGAGAATATATATAGCCATGGATCTTTAGTCCCGGTTGGTAGCACCAACTGGGACTAAAGATAATTTTTCGCTATTTTCAATTCATCTTTAGTCCCGGTTGGTGGCACACCAACCGAGACTAAAGATAATTTCCTGCTATTTTTCAATTCATCTTTAAAGATAATTTCCTGCTATTTTTCAATTCATCTTTAATTCCGGTTGTAGCCATCAAACGGAACTAAATATAATTTTCCGCTATTTCCTAAATTTTTTTGTCCTTTGTCCTGGCTAAGGTTAACAACCAAAAATTAAATAATTTATTAAATAAATATAGGTTTAAAATAATAATAAGTAATACATTAAAATTTAATCAAATATAGGTAATCCTAGACATTGCACGTGCTCCTCTAGGTATTGTTCCTCTTTTGTCTCTCTCTATTTTTTTTATCTGCTGTTGACCAAGACAGAAAAATTTTGATTTTTTTTATTTTTTAAATATTTTTTATTGACTAAGGAGCACACGAGAGGTAACCACAAAAAATTTGAGCCTAAACAAGTGAAAGACGTGGCCGGTGGAAAATTCAGAAGACGCGCTCAGAATAAAAAAAATTGGACTTGAAAAGGCAATCTTCCGAGCTATTTTTGAGAAAAATAAAATTGTCGAACGTCTTTTGGTAGCATCATGTAGTTTCGAGTTTTTGGCTATCCGCTTACATTGCTTGTTAATCTGAATTATGGGTTGCTTGTTGCATGTTTGGTGGTTAGAAAAATCAGAGTTATTTGATTGGTTTAGGGCCTCTTTGATTGAAGCCAATTTTTGTCCTACCAATTATTTGGTAGTTTTCAATAGTATTTGTTAGCTATTTAGATTGAGGCCAAATTTTGCCAATTCAACAGAGTTCAAAACAACACAACCCTATCAAAATTTTGGTAATGCCAAAATTTGTCCGAGATTTAGCACTATCAAAATTTTGATAGGGCTTCTAACCAAAATAACCCTTAGAGTATCTCCAATGGTGTCTCTAAAAGTAGATCTCTAAATTAGACATTTAA
Organism: Oryza australiensis; assembly: GCA_019925245.2. NCBI lineage: Eukaryota > Viridiplantae > Streptophyta > Magnoliopsida > Poales > Poaceae > Oryza > Oryza australiensis. The sequence continues at coordinate 3,686,932 of JAIFGZ020000478.1, forward strand.
AGATTCTCTAGAAGATTTAAAGCATCTGATGAAAAATTTGTTACGGCAGATTCCCTGGTTGCTTCCCAATTTCTTAACTAACTAGCCCACATCAACCGATTGGAAATTTCCACTCGAGATTGACAGGCAGGCAGGCAGTCGCGATCGGCAGGCAAACTGTGCGACGTGCGATTGGCAATGAAGTAAACTAAAGATAAATTAGCATATCCACACATCGCACTTTAAACCTTCAGCCATAAAAGTAGAACTTCGCAGTAGCAATTATTACCAAGGTTCCAAAAGAAATTGATTTATTAAAAAGTGACATTGCCTGATAAATAAGATTTCACTGCAACATCAGAAGCAGCCTCAGCTGTTTTGTTACCACCAGCGTTGCTGGCTTCTAGCTGAGTCTGCTTAGCCAAAGCTCTTCTTGCTTCGCTGCGGTGCTCTCTCTTGGTAGCTCAAACCTCCTCAAAACCCTGTTCGAGAGTAAGACATTTGGCTTCCATGTTCGCCTTGACGCGAACAAAGTAAGACATGCTCAAATACTACAGCCACAAATACATTTAGGGGGAATTGAAGAGTAAGATTTTATTATGAAAGGCTTAGGCACTGGAAATTTAAAAGGGAAGTATATTGAATACATAAATTTCAAGGAGATTTTTATGTATGTCAAATGCACAATTACACATTTACAGTGGTATGAAAAACAATCCTGTCTTCTTAAAGAGATCCAGAATGCAAGCCTAGAGGTTACGGGCATCATTAACTAAGCAGCTTTGCATTATGTCTTGAGGTTACACATATGGTTCATGACTCATGAGACCATGCTGACAGATTGCCATGATGGTGACAATTAAGGAAGTAGATAGTGAGATTTAGCACAACAGTCAATAGATGAAGCAAGTAAGCAACATACTAGTCAAGTATTTACACTGGAAAAAAGGAATGCAGACTGCAGACAAGCACCTCTTCTGATGAAATGCATAAAGTTGAACCAGTTCAACTAACCGAGTTTGAAAGGTCATTTGGCTCAGAGATTCAATTATTTACTAATGATTTTACAATTTTTAAGAACTCCTAGCTGTCCATAGGATATCATAGTACACCAGTGAAAAGGAACTCTTTTAGTTTCTGAGCCCAATATATTCTTTGCATATGTGTATACATCAATTTTTAAGTCAAAGCTAAAAATGAGAGCCCCTACACTTTCAGAAGAACCTATGGTCATGTCTCTCCTGGAACCCCTACTTTGCATGGGATTATAGTATGATGCCATATGTACACATACAAAGAGGAAATAACAGGTTAACCTGCAAGCTGAATCTTGTTCAACAAACTTAAAATAGCAATCCTTCAACTATTTACTCCATATGAAAAATCTGGGAAATGCATACTACTCAACAATTTCAAAAGAAATGCAACACAGAGCACAACTACCTGTATATATATATATTACCCACACTCGCATCCAAAATGGTGTTCATGCTAGATTATGAAGGCAATATTACTCAATGAGGCAAGAGAATGTCAGGCCGAGAGGATATTAACTTCAACTCTACTATCTCCATTTAGAGACACGCTTTTAACACCTCTCAGATTTGGGTGTGCAGTTGTGCACTAACACATTAACTTGACTTATCTCCAGAATGGATAATTGATGATTCCTCAGTCTCTTAACTTTCTGAAATCAAAACTTATCTCTACACTGAGCCTGAATTACTGAAAAATGGAAAGAGCTTTTCAGTCTCAAATCACTCATGGGTCATGTTCTTGCCTCCTGGCTCAGATGATAGCTGTAACTCTACTAAATTTTAACACAAAACAAAAGGAACAGAACTAAAGCTCACAACAGCAAATTCTTATTGCATTACTTACGACTGTCTATAAAACTTAAAATAAATGCTACTTCTAGCATTAGTTTCTAGCATGTGATGTGCCAGAAGGCAAAGGTGTTTCTTCTTCTGCATCAGTGGAGGTTGCAACTATGGTTGCTACTGCAGCTGCCTATGGTTTGTAGAATTGATAGTACTGAACAAAGGAAAAAAATGCAGATGCATGAATAAAGATAGCTTTGTGAGTTATGGAGTCACTTTAAATATAGAGACCTATATGACACACCTAGACAAGTTGGACAAAGCTCAAGTACAAAGCATAGGTAAACTGTTGATTTGATCACAAACAGGGAAGCGAGCAAAGATAAAAAGGCCGAGTTTAATTGGCAGTAATAAAGCAATGTGTAAACAACTGAACATTCACCTAGATAAACATAAGTTTTTTAATCAGCAAGCAGCTCAAGCTATCATGCAAGTTCTTCCAGATTATATTGAAGATAAACTCTGTTGGTTGCACACTTTTTCATGTGAGTGTACTTCAAAAAGTGCTTACAAACAAGTTTATGATGCTGCTCATAGTCATCACAATAATGTTCCTACTTTATTACAAATGAATATTCTGAAAAAATGATGTACTGAAATTAAAAAAACGATTTATACACCTTCTATGTAATGTCATAATTTCAGCTAGTATTATATAACAAAGTCAGATTGCACCTCCAATATAGTACACAAAGAGTACTCTATCAAAAAAAACTACATCAGTGCAGTCTGAAGGTTCATGCTATAGCTTACTGTGCTGGGATAGAATCATCAAAGTTATATAAGTTAAGAAATAGGATGGAGTTAGTGTATAAATTCAGATTTTTTTAACTCGGTTTCTTTTAAGAAATGGGCATAAACAACAGGATAGTTCTAATTGTTCTTTATATTAATTAATCCACAAAATTTCTTAATTTGTTTTGTCTAAGACTTGTCCACAAGAAGAATCACAAGCAATTCCGCCAGTATAGTTACTGCTAAGATGGACATGCCTTTGTTCAACTAAACTTTTGTCCTATAAAAGGACATCATGATTTACTAGGACAACAAATATGAAACCATGAATCAATATAGAATACTCTCCATGGCAAACTTGTTTGTGGTTTTCAGATCTCATAATCTCCTTTGCTGTTATTGTACTGAACAAAGGAAAAAATGCAGCATTATCTCTTCATAGAAGCATCAAAATGCAGGAAAAAAATAAATTCCAGATCTAGAAGAGAAGCTAGGGTTAACGCAAGCAAATTCCGGACAAAAGTACTCCTGGTGGGAGAGAGAAATGAATCACCGGGAAAGAGGATGTGGATGCTCACCAGATCCCCTCCCCGCTCCGCTTGCGGATGGAGATCGGCGCCCCTTCCCTGTTCAACCGCGACTCGTCTTGGCGCAAGGAGCGGAGGAGACGAAGGCGGGACATTTTCTTTTACGCCGAGGAAAGGGGGAGATACTCGAGTACACCGGCCGGAGCAGCTCCTCTCCGGTCCGCCCCCCTCCGCGAGCGCGACGCCGCGCCCGTCCGTGCAACCCATCCGGGGCGACGCCGCGGCCCCTGTTCCTCCTCCGCCTCATGCTCGCCGGCCGTTGCAGCTCCTCTCCGGCCCGCCTCCCTCCACGTCAGCCCTAACCCTCCTCCTGCGACGCGCGTGGAAGAAAAACCCGAATGCGGCCCGCGGGGAAGAAAGTTCACCCACGCAAATACTTCACACGGCGCGCGGGAAAGAAGCAAAAGCAACACGCCAACGTTTTTGAAAATCAGGACCACTTGGAGAACGAATTTAGAGATTTTTTATTTTTTAATCCATCTAGAAACTTTGTTGGAGACAATTTTTCTAAAGAAATTCTTAAAAATAAACGAGTTTAGAGATAAGATCATTGGACATGCTCTTAGTGTCCTATCAACATCATGATAGTCCTAAAACTTAGGTATGATTTGGGACTATCAAAATTTTGGTAAGATAAGATTATGAATGAGTTTTAATTGATACCAATTGAAAGTCAAATTTTATGTTATAGTGAAGAAAGTTTTAGGATGCCAAATTAAGCATGGGCATTAAAACCACTATATTTACTATTTAAACTATCAACAAATTTGGTAAGACACATTTATCAATCTAAAATGGCCCGTAGTCCCAAAGCGGGTCCATGCTTTTTAATCTTGCAAGCGGCGAAGGCTGGGCTGACAGGGTTTTGGTCCATCTTCTGTTGGATAATGGGCCGTTAAGCCCATCTTGAGTTCCCCGCTAGCAGTAGCAGATGAGGTCGTTCCTGACTGTTCCTGTGAAATTGGGTCCATTCCGTGAGGATGACATGTGGACCTGGCTTGACAATGTGAAGAGATGTAAAAATCCAACGACACTGGGTATTTTGCATTTCCTTTTCCTTGAGGGCACACAGCCATACAGGTACAATAACAGTACAGGATTGAGCAGGACATAGACAAGAACGAATACAAACATACAGGCAGAGTCCGAACAAAAAAGGGCAAGACCGGATACAAGCAACAGGCTTAGCGATTAGTAGGTCTGCTCAATCCTCCTTTACAGTTTACACACTAGTAGCAATACATACTGCAGGAACCAGATACAGATATCAGATATTACTATGTACCTAGCTTAGCTAGTCATCAAGCAGGATGCAGCAGGATGATTCTTGGTCCCCATGACTTGCTTACATCGACCTCTGAACTCATCCAATATGTCTGGTCTCTAAGGTGGGACAATAGCTAGAAAGACTAGCATGATACAAACCTAGACAACACTATACAAGTTCTCAAGGATTACAGGAAGTTGTTCTGACAGTGACAGCTTCATTCCTCAACACATAATCTACATGTCAGTTTTCGAAGCTTTTCAGAATCAGCTAGCAGGAAAAGGAAATTAGAAGATTAATCAAGCACAAGTTTCGTTCACCATTGGTTTACAACAGATTAAATTATGCACAATCGCTGATGGAGGTGGGGGATTTGCATGCCATCGACCACTCATTCATCACCAGGGACCAGTCAGTGTTCTTCGCAAGCAAAGCCTCTTCCTCCTTCCGAACGGATCCTTTATCATTTCTTCTACCTATAGCAGTGAAACAAAATTTAAGCAGTTAAGTAGGTAAAATATGATAAAATACCCGTTTCACACTTTTCTTATGATGGGCAGGTTTGCTGAATGCTGAGTGACAACCTGACACAGTGACACCAATGGCATATCTTTAAACTACTGCTGACTACTACTGAAGTTCAATTTTGCAGGAGTCGAGGCTCCACGAACCCTATGATTTGGATAATATTACTAAGTTTTTTTTTTCTCCAGTTCTTGGGAGATATTGGCTGGAGAAAAGCTGCAAATAACATTGTATGAAAATAGTACTTTTGAGAGAACACTCAAGTCAGAAAATGTTCTCCATGAAGTTTAGCTAGCCATATGTAAATATGCCAGAAATAAAGAAATTGTACATCTGTAGGACAACTCTGTTCTTAGAAATGAGTAGACTCCATGCCCTCCAAAATAAAGATTGACGTGACTGGATTCCACAAATCACCAAATTAAATGAGATGGCTTGATTATAGAAAGAACTAATAAACATTCCATCATAACACTAAATGAACGGACAATCTATTATATACTAAAAGTCCATTAAACTTTCTACAAACGCTCTGAAGCCACCATGTGACACTTCTATAAACGCTCTTAAACTGTCACATGGCACTGTCTAATCTCACCATCGATTTTCACTTAAATTGGTGGACCCATTAGTTTACACCATTAGATTAGATTTATTATTAAAAAAACAATAACTTTCTCTTGTATATACTATACATACATACGTACGATTTAAAAACAAAGCTTACCTACTATTGCTGGAAGGAAAAAAACTATACGCACGTAGATAAAAAAGACAGCCAAAAAAACATACATCCGTAGTACCGTCGGGAAAAAATGACGGTCTTTGAAATAGGATTTTTCTACTATATAAAGATAAAATATATTACTTCACAAATATAAATATGCAGTTAAACTAAGATCTATAATGAAAATATAAAATATCCAATCAACGTTCTTTAAACCATCTTTTAAATTATTTTTAAATTATATATACAATTTGTGATCTCATTGTATTAAATAAATTAATTATAAAATTTATTGTGGTCCTAAATACATCACAACACAGGGACCGACATATAACAATTAGTTGTATGATAATTTTTCAAAAAAATCACATCATATTTTAGGGTGTGAAATATCACTTCACATATACAATACTAATTTAAATTTACATGTGTAAAAAAAGAAAACAATACAATTTAGTTGTGTTTTTTCAAGTATATATGAGATCTAATTGTAATTTGTTTGAGATTAAGATTCTCAAAGTTTTCTTTTTGATATTTTCAGAACTATTTGATTGGTATTTGAGAAGTGGAAAGCATACATGGTACATAGATATGAAAAAAATTATCAACAATATTTTCAGCCAATGATCTTGCTATAGTCCATCATGAGATTTATGGTCATATATTTTTTCTTTGCCAAATATTTTTGACACAAATGAACAATAAAGTAACATGCACAATAAACTACTCATGATATATTTTCTTATACTTAAATAATTTCAATATGTTAAGCATAGTTTATTGATATTTGTCATAAACTCCACTGACGTGACTATAAGTGTACTCCAACGGATTAATTATTGTAAATAAGTTGGGGAAAATAAATATATTCTTAAAATTAGTAAAAGTATCTCATGTGGTTATGAACAATATGTGTTGAAAACAAACTAGGCGCAAAACTATATATATTTGTCAAAATATAAACAGTAACACATTGTGGTTTGGATATTATCATGGTGACATGTCTCTTTAGCTATATTTTTTAAGTATCATCGAATGATTAACCTCGCTCATTATCAAAAGAGGGTATTCTACCTACATCATAAAAATTTGAGTAGTAATGATCAACACCATAAACAAACTGTGTCTACACTATACCACAAATCTACTGAAAACATTAAAAAGAATTGTCTTGATCACCTCCATCTTCTCTTTTTCCTTCCCTAAAGGGCATCAAGCATGGACAACAGAGTTTGCTATGGTATCATAAGTATAGCATGGAACATATGGTTAAGCTGGCCCCAGTGTAGGCCACCGTCGCTAATAGTGCTCAACTTCCTACTTATCGATGCAATAATCTATGAACATGTGATAATGAATTAGGCATTAAAATTATCCTCCAAGCTGGTCTTGAAGAGTATGGCTATATCGATGCAGGACCCATGTTTCAAGGCAACAGAGAAAGAAAGTCTTGATGGCTATGATCGGCTTTACCCATTAGAGTAGCATTAATGTTTAACTTTAATGATGCTATCTTATTAATTGATAGAAGTGACCATATTTTCATAATATTTACATATTGATTTAGAAATAAGTGAAGCATGAAACCTAAGTAGTGGATATTTTAGTGTATTAATGATGTATTAGGCTTATTTTATTGATAAGCTCAGTTTTTAAAAGATAATAAGTAGTGGTGACAATAGGTGAATTTATATGTTACTCGGTCAAAGTTTTTTTGTTTAAATATGAGAAACATTTTTATCATTTAATATCATTTAAGTAGAGATGGTGAGATATGACTTATTTTAGCATTGCTTTTATAAAACAATCAACAAGATGCTCGCGCATCTGCTCGGGCTTTCTTCCTAGTTCAATAAAAGAACTGAAAGATGGCCTTTGTAGTCAATAACATGAAAGAGAATGCAAAGTTTACGTGTGCAATATTTGTGTTGCAACTTGCAAACATTGACGCATTTGTGCCACAAACGCATATCCAGCATTCCAACCGCAAACTAAATTATCCGAACTACAAAAAGTGAAATGTAATACAGTATTGGGCTAATGCTAAGAACATAGTCAAAATTAAGCAGACAGCACAAAGCTTTATCTTGACATTTATTGTAGGCATAACTGTAAAAATAGAGAATAGAGTGAAGTGCACAAGGTTGAAGTAAACAAACGACGAAAGCAATTACCTCATTTGTCTGCATTTCCATGATCTCTGCCTGCAAGATGAAGGAAACAAGATCATGACTCCCGAAAGAGTAGGCTATGAGCATATCCAAACTTTAATTCTGTGAACGAGTGCTATTTGCTCGCATTGGTCGCTAGCCTATGGCTAAAACTTTGTAGTAATGGATGGATATGCCTTATGTGGAGACTAGAATAAAAAAGTCTAAAAAAATGAGCATATTCAAACTTCAAGTATGGTACTTGAGCCCTAATTTATCACAATGTTCACTAATCATTTACACATATAACGTATTAACTAAATATTAGAAGTGCAAGCTACGTGATATGCCTTTTATTTAAGGAGATAATAACAGGGCTGATGGCATGGTGTCAGATATAAGAAAGTTTTTTCACAGACTAGGAATTGAAACTAGTAACACTGGAAGATTATTCGAAAAGAGAAGCACAATGTTGGACACACTGGACTTTGTTTCTGAGAAACATATGGATTATTTAGAAAGAGTAAGTCATAGTAAACCCTGCTTCACTGGAACCCTCTTATCTCATGAACATGGATTGAGAAGCAAAGCAGCTAATACTGGGGTCTAAGAACTGAATCTACGAGTTTTAGAACAGTTACTATAACTCCTTCTTAAGGAGATTACTATGTAGGCAAATAGTCCATTCAACATTCTACAGCAGTGTTTTTCAGAAAGTAACCTGTTTCCTCTCCAATTCCTTGTTCATCTCCTTGAGTTTCTGAACTTCAGCTTCCAACTCCATTGTGTAAGCCTTTTCCAATAAGGAAATCGTTAGCAAGACAGGAAATTTGATGAAATTTTCTGCTTTTAAACAAAATCTGTAACAAGGACGAACAGATTGGCCAATGGTCCAGCTTATAACAGAAGTACAGTTGCTAAGATTTAGCATGGCGAGGGAAGCTTCAAAAAACTAAGTTACTGCAAATATTTCTATCATCTTTCTTTCAGGTAAGCTCAACATCTTGCAGTCTTACAAAATGTTTCCAATAGCAATAGATGCATAGATAAGTACAAAGAATTTAGAAATTAAGACCTGCTTGCGCGCACGGGACCTCGCTGCAGACTCCCTGTTCTTGATCATCCTCCTCTGCCTCCTCTCCACCACTTTCTCCACTCCACCACCATTTCTTCTCCCCCTCACCAACCCTTCAAAGGAATAAGGCATTGGCTCCGTCGGCGATGACAGGTCGCTGTTCCCCTTGTCGCCAGAATCGAACTGGTTCACCGCTGCTTGCATAGCGACAACGCCGCCTGGCAAGCCCACTGGCACTGCCCTGGGCATCAGGCCATTGCCCAAGGCTGGATCCCCCATGCCGAGCGGCGTAAAGCCCAGAGCCGCCACGCCGGCATCGTTGACACCGGGGAAGTTTCCCAAGAAGGCAGTGGTTTTGGGTACCACCGGGACTGGCCGCGGCGGCATTGGAGGGGGAACGGGGGGCGCGGAGGGTGGGTTTTCTCGGACCACGCCGGCTCTGACCAAGAACTCCTCCAGGGTCATCTCCCCGAGCGTCGACTGCCGCTGGGGTGGCATCTCGCCGCCATCCGCCGCCCCCACCTGCGGTGGCTGGTCGCGCACAAGGTTGCGCCATACCTCGTCGACCGTCTTGGCGCTGAGCGTGCGGGGCAGGGTGAGCGAGCCCTGGCGCTGCAGCGACGTCGACGGCGCCCCCACGCCCACCCCTGCGGCGGAGCCAGATGCAGAGGCCATGGCCTGGCTCTCCTCAGCAGTCCAGATGCTCCGGAGCAGCTCGTCCATGTTCATGGAGCCGAAGTCCTTCCCGAATCCGCTTCCACCGCCGCCGCCACCGCCGCCGCCGGCGAGGGCGCTCTGGAACTCGTCGAACGTCAGCGAGTACACCGACCCCTGTCTCGCCAGCGTCGCCCCCTCCGCCGGCGGCGGCCTGCGCTCCAACGAGGACCCGCCGTTCCTGAACTCCATCGCCTCCCTCCTCCCTTCCCACCTATCCGTCAGCATCAAGCAACGCACCACGCCGCACCACAGGAATTCGACGCCCAAAGAAGCTCAGGATCGCCACGAGTCACATGCGTTTCTTCGAAAAAGCACTACTAGAGGAGAGACAGTGGTGGGAGGAGCGAGAGGCTGCTTGGCGAGTGCGATCCGGTGGCGGGTGGTGCGGATTGCGAGTGATGATGATGCTGCGGTGCGTGCGTGCGTGCAAGCGCGGCACAGAGGATCCTCCTGGTGGACCGGTGGTCGCGCGCGGCAGCGGAGCGGAGCGAGGACGGGAGTGCTGCTGCGTCCGCTGCCTGGTACGTGGCGCGCAAGGGAGGCGGCGACTGCGACCCGGAGGCCAATCGGCGCGCGACGCGTGATGACGATGGCTCCGTCAGTTGCTCGGACGGCGGCTTCCGGACAAAAATATCATCGGAGCCCAGGAGGGACATGGGGCCCAACTGCCAGCGTCATCTGTTGGGAGCAGGGCCAAGGGGGTAGTTGGTGAAATTTTTAGCATTTATAATTTTTATTTTTAAAAATTTACAAAACTAATTATTCGTTTCGGAAAATTACAAAAATAGTTTTCTCCCGCCTTTTGGGAGGGCGAGATTTAAAAACGCCTCCAGAGAGCGTCTTATTCGACGTGGCAAACAGTAGTTGAGTGCCGTCTGCCGCACGGGGGAATATTTGCAGGCGGCCCCCTTCCCGCCTTCGTAAGGGCGTTTTTCCCTGTTCAAACGGGGCGCGCAAAAGGGCGGTCGCCCTAGCTTTTTGCGGCGGCCCTTTCCGCCCTTGGTAAGGCGTTTTTACTGTTGAAACGAGGCCGCCTACAAGGCGGCGCCGCACCGCTTTTAGCGGCCCTTCCCGCCTTGCAGAGGGCCTTTTTTGACCTTTTCGCCTCTACGGAAGGGTGTTTTTAGCCCAGGCGTATATAAGCCGAGAGTCAAAGATTTTCTCCTTATTTGCAGCCTTCCAAATCCAGAAAAAAAGAAGAGAGAGGGGTGAGGAAGAGGAAGGCAGCGCGGCGAAGCCTGTTTGGATTGCGTACTCCATCCAGAGGTAAATGCAATATTCCGTCGTACTTTTTGTTAGTTAGTTTGTAAATGCAATATTAGGAAAATAAAATTTTTAATATTTGAATAGTTATTGAATATTTAGTTCTATATTTGTAAAACATATGATTTAATTTAGATCAACTTAGATAATTTAATGAACATTAACATAGGTAGAATAGATAGATCAACTTAGATAATTTAATGGGCATTAACATAGGTAGAATAGATAGATCAACTTAGGTAGAATATGTTTGGATCTATGTGTATATTATGTGAGTAGATGTTAAGCACTATGGATAATCATACGTATAATTTTGTTGATAATCAGAATATGTGTAGATATAAAGTACGATTTAATTTAATTTAGTTTACAAAATTTGTCAGATTTAAATGAACGAGGTACGATTGGTGGTAGATGAAATGAACAAACCGATTCGGGATATTTTAAGATGTAGACCAGAGAACATATTGTTAAAGAAATTAAATTAGGCACAGAATCATATAGGCAACATATTCGTAGTATGGAATAAACTCAGTTTCAATTTGTTTGTCAGGCACTATGACAAGTAAGATCATATTTCAGATAGTTCACGGTGAAGGCAACGTTAGATAGGGTCCAGAAGGTATAGATCTGTCAGAATTTAGGATGAAATCGAAGGGCATTGATAGGCTAGCCGAGAAAACATTTGAGTCAGTCTATAGTTGGTTGCTACGTGAATTTAAAGTGGATACAAGAGTGAACACAATGTCTCTATCCGTTGTAGTAAGTCGTGCAACAGAAGGATATTATTGGGAACTTATGCCTATAGATAACACTGAGTCGTGGAGACGTTATGTGGACATGACACTTGAAAGGTCCTGGCCCCTTGTTATTTTTGTGACATTGCACGAAATCGATAGCAGTAATACAATGCAAACAGAGTATGGTGAAGGTCCGAGCAATGAAGCAAGCTGGGAGGAGGCGATTGGCATGGCGGACGAGGGGGAGAGAATCGAAGCAATTGTTGAAGAAATGGAGAGGGAGGATTCTGAAAATGAGTAGGCGGAGGGCGATGAATCATCGGATGAGGAAAAAGATGTCATGCCCGTCGATTGGGAACAAGCTGATTTCTCTCAGCTTGTTATCTCGAAGGGGCAACATGTTTCATTTGAATACAAGGATAACGAGGTCATCCATGGTGCTAGGTATGCTCATAAGGAAGATATGAAAGAGGCAGTGAAGCATTGGGCGGTCTCTTTGCATAGAGAGTTTAAGGTGGTGAAGTCTACAAACTATGTGTATGATGTGAAGTGTATGAATGATGATTGTCCGTGGCGCGTTCATGCATACAAGGGGAAATGGAATGACTATTGGAAAATGAGCATTGTTGGTGAGCACACATGTCTGTTGCCGGGGGTAGATAAGTACCACCGCAACATCACCTTAACGTTTGTTGCCGATGAGATGTATAGCCATGTTGTTAAAAACACGGACTTTGAACCAAGCTCCATTATTAGGCACATTGAGAACAAATTCAAGTATACTATCAGCTATGCCAAGGCTTGGAGGGTGAAACCAAAGATATTGGAGATGAGGTATGACACATTTGAAGCATCGTATGATAATTTACCTCGTCTATTAGTCACCATTGCTCAGAGAAACCCCAATACCTATTACGACATTCAGACCTTTCCATCATCTACTGATTCGAGCAAGAGCGTGCTGCAAAGAGCCTTTTTCTCGATTGGTGCTTGCATCAACGCATTTGTGCACTGTCGTCCTGTGCTGTGCATAGATGGAACCTTTCTGACAGGCAAATACAGAGGTCAGATACTGACGGCGATTGGAGCAGATGAAAACAACCAGGTGTTACCTATGGTGTTTGCATTTGTCGAGAGTGAGAACACCAAAAGTTGGTATTGGTTCTTGGAGAGAGCTCGATGCCAAGTCGTTCGTATGAGGCCCAATGTTTGTCTCATACATGATCGTCATGCGGGCATGCTGAGGGCAATTGACTATCTTCAGAATGGTTGGCCGGAGAGGGGACTTCCAGCTAGGTGGCATGATGTTCAGAGTAGGTGGTGCATGCGGCATATGGGAGCTAATTTCTACAAATAATTCAAGAACAAGCACCTGATGGATCTATTCAAGAGGTTATGTGGTCAAAATCAAGAGAAAATATTCAATGAGATGTGGAGAAGGGTGGATGAGCTGACAACGAAGCAAACCGATGAGCAATCTCATTTGCCACAGGTTGGCGAGCCTGCAGTACTTCTTGGTCTATTGCATAATGACCCGCCAACAATGAGAAGGAGGTCCGCACCATCAATACGTAATTTCTCCCACTGGATAGAAAATAAACCGAAAGAAAAGTGGTCTCTGTTGTATGACACTGACGGAGCTCGATATGCTATAATGACAACCAACCTGGCCGAGGTGTACAACTGGGTGATGCGAGGAGTTCGGGGGCTTCCATTGGTGGGTATTGTGGAATTTATCCTTTATGGCACTCAGGCATACTTTAGGGATAGATTTAAAATATCCCCTTTGATGGTCAATAACAACATTGTATTTGGCAACGTGGTGACGAAACATATGCAAGACAAAATTCAAAAGGCTATGAAGCATAGAGTAATCCCCAAGGAACCTAAGTTCATAGGTACGAGATCATGTGTGTCGACAGGAGAAGACGCGACATCAACTGTGTTCAAGCTGTGCAGGAATGTGTGCTTCATGCGGATGGTGGTTGTAGTTACAGCTGTATGAAGCCCAAGCTTAGACATCTGCCTTGCTCACACGTCCTTGCCGCAGCTGGGGATTGCGGCATAGTTCTCAATATCTATGTGTCAACGTACTACGAAAAGAATCAATTTTTCATACCTGGAAGGAGGAGATATATGGTTTTGGGATATCTGGATCGTACACAACACTGAGGCCACAAGTGTTCTACATTCTAGATCCGTCGAAGTTAAGGCTGAAAAAGGGACGTCGTCAGTCGAGACGCATCAGAAACGACATGGACGAGTCGGAGGCCGGGGGAAGGACCCTACGTTGCAGCAAATGCGATGAGTGCGGACATACATACAAAAAATGTCCAAAGAATTTAGAAACTTCAATCGTTGCAGGTGCAGGTCTATCCGGACAGTCCACCGATGGCAGCCGTCCATCGAGAGAAGGAACAACAACGAGGCGACCACGTCCTAGACGTGCTTGTGCGGCGACTACGTCGTCCGCTGGCGATGTAATGGCTTGATTATTTTCTTTGGTCCTATCAATCTAGTGGTGACCCGAAATTTGTAATATTTGTTATGTTGTTGCCATCTGTCGTGCGTGTAATATTTATCACTATGAGACATGAACTATTTTATTGTTGTTGTGATATTTTTATGTTGTGTTTGGTAGTTTGAATTACGATGTGTAATTTTTGCAATGTTCAGATATAATGGACCATTTATGTCATTTATTCATATTGTTTTGTTTTTTCCTTATAAATTGCTTACTAATGTATTCATGTATTCATGCAGGTATGGCGGACGATACACCAGCTCTTTTCAGCAGGTCGGTCGACAGGGTGCACAGGTCGTACTTGTCAGCAGTGCAGGGTGCACAGTTGACCACCTTTCGTCCACGCCCGTCGCACGAGTTGTTGCGTGTCGATTCGCGACACGTCCAGTGGTCGATCATACTCTTTTGATTTACGACCTTAATATTATACTTGAGACTAATATTACACTTGATGGTATGCAGGTTGCGTGAGTCTGGCCTGATCGCGATTTGCAGGCTTGTTGAGGTGCGTGCCGACGAGCACGACCAGGCAAGACAGTGGGATGCGGACTGGTCCCTGGTAGCTGCATTGGTGGATCGGTGGCGTCCTGAGACGCACACCTTCCATCTTCCTTGTGGGGAGATGGCACTGACACTGCAGGACGTCTCATACCTGCTAGGGCTACCACTAGCCGGAGAGGCTGTTGGGCCTCTGGATGCTATTGGTGGATGGAGGGAGGACATCACTGCGCGATTCGCTCAGGTGATGAGGCTACCGGGGCTCCCAGCTGTTCAGGCGATCTACCCTTACGCGACCACTGGGCCTACGAACACTTGGATCATGCAGTTCACAGTAAGTTAACTTGAAGACTTCGTTATTTTTCATTACATGTTATGATTGTTAACATGGTTTTATCCTTTTGTAGGCCGAAAAGCTTCACCCCGACGCCAACGAGTACTCCGTGCGACGCTCGTTAGAGGCGTACCTCCTCTGGATTTTCGGGTGGGTGATGTTCACCAACACGTCGGGGAACACTATAGAGAGAGGGCTTATCCACTATGCCCGGTCGATAGAGGACGCGGAGATAGGCTTCGTGCCTCAGTGGAGCTGGGGTTCAGCAGTCCTCGCAGCCACCTACCGTGGGTTGTGCGACGCGTGCACGAAGACGGATCCAGGAGCGATCTTCACAGGCTGCCCCTTTCTTTTACAGCTTTGGGCTGCGAAGCGGTTCGCGATCGGCCGACCGATCGTCGACACCTCTCCTTACGACGCAGCACTCGCGTTCGAGAACTCAGCCGATGGGCCTACGATGGACTCGTACTGGTTTCGACGCAACGTAAGTACAAATTGTTATTTCTTTCAAATATTCAAATTGTGTTGAACAAAACTTGTAACAACTTGATTATTTTATTTTCACAGCGTCGTTACGCCCACGCTCAGGTGAGACGGAGCTACCTGGACTTCGTGTTCGAGTTGGACCGTCTCCAGCCTTACGACGTTGTCTGGGAGCCGTACACGTAGGAGGCGGTGGCAGCTCGAGCGCCTCTAGGCCTCTCGATGTTGTGCACGCGTGACTCGGCTTACTGGATGACGTTGATCCCGATGGTGTACGACATATGCGTCGAGCCTCACTGCCCAGGCCGAGTGATGAGGCAGTTCGGACTGCGGCAGGGATTCCCGGTAGACGTACCGGTTGCCGTTCCCCACCAGGACCACCAGTGAGTACTTCTCTTTCAACTTTACTACTATTGTGTCGAATGAAATGGAACGATAGTTGACCTTTACTGAGTACGCAGGTTGACTCGACGGGGACAGGGGAAGCTCCTCGGGAACCACGTATGCGGCAATACGTGGCGGGGGTGATAGCCACGAGAGGAGGTGATTGGCGAGATCTACGGCCACTCCGAGGAGAACTACACTGCCTACCTTCGGTGGTACCTACCGCGGACGCGTCCGCGCGTGACCTTCACACCGGCCGCGCAGCAGCAGCACTAGGCAGCGGTCACGGACACCTACCCCAGGCACCGAGACCAGGACTACTTCGTTGGGGTATGTCATGATTTCTCAGCCTTAATGCCTTTGTACATCATGATTCCTGTATATTTCAGCAACGAACCTAATTTGTTTTGATTTTTGTAGGCCAACACCGCACGGGCATTGAATGCCGAAATCGACTCGGTGATGCTGAGGTTGGACGCAGGCATTCACCTGAACGACGTGGAACGAAAGATGACGTTCCAGTGGATGCAGATGACGGCATGTTCGATCTTGCGCATCTTCTCGTGTCGTTCAGCCGTCGACGCGGTACCTCCGCAGGCTGCTGCAGGTCCACGTCCACGCGGTCCGGTACCAGGATGGTCACCACATGGCGCTGGTGCCTCCACAGGTTAGTTCCGCTCATTTTCATTGTGGCAACCCTACAACTTGATATAACAAACTGAATGTCGCGTAGGTCCGACGCTAGCGACTGGGGATACGGCTGGCGCGAGTGGATTGTCGATCCCTTGGCCTTTCACGACTTGGCCGACCACTGCGAGCTTTGCTGGAGCGAGTGGATCCTCCATTCCTCGTCCCCTCACTCAGCCGGGAGGTGAGCAAGCGTCGTCCGACGAGTAGTTAAGACTTATTAGTTTAAATCACTGATGCTTCACATTGCTTATATACGGAGGATTCTACTCGGCGGGGATTTTTCGCTCGGGGGCATCATTGTCGTAGGCGGGCGGGTCCGGGCGGGCGACGAGGGGGATCAGGTACGGGCGACGACCGACGACCTGGAGGACCCGGATCGGGACGTTCTCGTCGCCTCTCGGCTGGTGGAGCACCTCTACCACGAGCCGGGACCCGCCACGGAGACGCCCACGATGTCCATGCTAGTCGTGCCGTGCCCCCTGCACAGCCGACGTACTCTCAGGGGCATGTTAGAGCACAGGCTAGGAGGGCTAGGGGTAAGAGGCCTCGCCAGTAGTTTCTGTGTGCAACAGTTTGTAAAAAATGTAATTATTTATTTTGTGTTCGATGTTTGTATATATCTCTGTTTGTTCATCGCACTCACATGTCACGAGATCCTTCCGTATCGTTCGCTGCATGATACTCTTACTAACGACAAAAAAAACTTTCGGCGGTGTCAAACCTGCACGAGACGTCGCTATCAGCTTTTGCCCCGTGACAGTCCTACACGATACGTCGCTATCAGCTTTTGCCCCGTGACAATCCTACATGATACGTCACGTTCAGCTGTTGCCCCGTGACAGACATAAACGATACGTCACTGTGAACCTTGACCTCCCTGCACTATATATTGCTTTGATCCGAATACGAGCTCTTCAAATCTGCATTCTGTTTTCTACATTTACTCGTACAATGAGATCTTCATATTATCCATTCCTTGAGCGTCTTCACTGGCGACTCCATCCTTTGAGCAGTTTTATTCCACCATGGTGTGACCGTCCTTATGCCATTGTGGAGATGGCTGCATACTTACGTCGTCCCTCCTCACGGAAACCCAAGGGAGACGATTTTTCCAATGCGCCAATATTGATCAGGTATGGCTTATCTGCAATGCTTTCAGCTACAAAATCTTCACACAGAAAATGCTAACTTGATTGTACATCGTGTTAACACCTCATGCAGGCATATCATCGGGTGTGCAACTTCGTTGAGTGGATAGATACGGAGAACCCACGAACCGAAGGAACACGTTACTACCCACTAAGCGAAACAAGGTCAGACTACCTTCGACAGAAGGCTGAGTACCAACGTCGAGTTCATGCTGAAGCTTTGGATTGGCCTATGGATCAGCTGGCACTACCCACATGGCGGGAACGTCCAGAATGCCACTGTGGTCTCCGTTGTCAGGTGGTAAGATCCATAAGACAAGCAACTAGAGGACAAAGATGCTTCGTGTGTCCCGAGATTGTGGATGATGATTTTGTCGTGAGTATAATTTTTCTTTGTTTATCCTATTCGCTTGTTCCATTTTATAACCCCGAACATAAAAAATATACAACCAGGAGGATGTACGTCAGTGTCCATACGAAGAGTGGATCGATACGGTTAAACCTGCTTCGATCGGTCAGACGGTAACACAACCTGAGTCGACTGAACAATTCATTCAGGCATGGATGGAGTACGAACGTCGCGTCGAAATCGCAAGCTTAGCTTGGAGGAACAACCCACTGGGTTTCCCTAAATGGTCGGAGCGTCCCATGTACGGTTGTAGGGATCGTTGCAAGATGGCTACCTCCTTTGAACCGTGAACATATGGCCGCAGATATTTTATTTGCCCCAACTTAGACAACGACTTCATTGTATGTCTTTCGTTTTATCAATCCCGCAAACGTCTTCACTCTAGTGGCTCTCTAACTGATTACATGTGTTTCTTTACCAGGGCATTCAAAGGAGGTGTGGATTCACTAGGTGGATCGACAATGTCATTCCCCAATATAACGACCTAAAAGTAACTGAATGTGAAACACAAAAGGAGTACAACGCCGAGAAGGAAAGAGAAAATTGATGACAAGCTTATCGCCCTTGAACGGTTCCGTAGGTAGCCGAGCCTTGACTCGTCGGGGATGAGTAAGTTGTATCATGTATGAATAAGACATTTGCTATGTATTGTATCATCTATACCTAATGGGTTATGTAACAATGTGACATACAACTGCTTAACCATTGCTACTAAGTTAACTTGGTTAAAACAGTATGTTATGATCACAGGTAATGCAAACAACATATGTACAATACCTCGAATATTAGGGTTCTTTACACAACATATTTACATTTGCATTTACGTACGTACGATACATTTACATTTGCAACAATACGACGATAACATTTACATTTGAAACAATACGACAAATAGATCGGTTACATTTGCAACAATACGACGATAACATTTACATTTGAAACAATACGAAAAATCAAATGGATCGGTTACATTCAACAATACGACGATAACATTTTACATTTAAAACAATACGAGAAAGACAGTCGATTAGGGTTAGGGTTTAGGATAAAAACGCCTTTCCAGAGGGCGGAAAGGGCAAAAAAATGCTCTCTGGAAGGGCGGGAAGGGGGCCGCCTGCAAAAAAGGCAAAAAAAAACCCTCTGGAAGGGCGAGAAGGGGCCGCCGCAAAAAGCCGGGCGCCCGCCCTTTTGCGGCGGCCCCCTGTTTGAACAGGGAAAACGCCCTTACGAAGGGCGGGAAGGGGCCGCCTGCAAATATCCCGCGTGGCGACGGCACCCAACGGCCGTCTGCCATGTCGGATAAAACGCCCTCGGGAGGACGTTTTTAAATCTCGTCCTCTCGGAGGGCGGAAGGAGACTATTTCGTAATTTTTCAAACGAATAATTAGTTTGTAAATCTTTAAAAAATAAAAATTATAAATGCTAAAAATTTTCGTAGTTGGTGTCTCTCCTCATCGTGGGCCGGGTATTGTGCGACAAAATTAAAAAATGAGTTGGTATGATCAGAATATAGTTGGTGTTACAGTGGTAGGAGTATGTGCTAAATTACACTCGATAGTTCTGCTTCATCTTAACTAGCTGGATAGCCTCGCCTAATTACATGACTAACATTTATATAAAATTATTTAATTCTTTTATATATGATTTTTAAATTGTTAATTGTTGTTTTATAATTTTAAAAATCTAACCTTTTCAACACCGGATTTTTAATTTTATAGTTTTTAAAAGTCACATTAGTCATCTCCTTTAGTTGTTTTGTCTGGTCTGTCATGACTTATTTTCATCTTTCATTTTTTATGATTTTTAGAAGTCCCGTCAAATGTTATCATTATACTCCTTTACGACACACCCATTAGGATTTTAAAAATTAATTATGATCATTCGTTGATTCTGCTATTTTACTTTCTACAAATCCTATCAATCATCGCGACCCTACTTATTTTTTTAAAAAATTTGAATTTATGTTATTTTCTATTCTAATTTTGTCGTAGATGATCCCTCCTTTCAATTATTTATTCCGAATTTTATAAATTGTATTTCCTCTTGAAACTCTTATTTTTTATTCTTCTAGTTTCAAAATTTATTTTAATTTTTACTGTGAATTTTAATTAATCTTGTGTTTTGTTTTAGATGAAATGTTTTTAATTATTTCTATTTTTATTTAAAATTTTAATTATTTGTAAATTATATTCATACTTAAACTCTCTCTTTCATTTTTCTATTTTCGAAATTTATTTTATTTTTATTTCAAATTTTAATAAATCTCGTATTGGATTTTGTATAGATTGTCAATATAATATTCTTTATTATTAATTTCGAATTTTTGTTATTTTTAAATTATATTCCTCCTTGAACTCTTTTTTTCTTTTTATTTGATTAATGTGAAACTTTTTAGGCGATGCGATGTCTCTTTTTAAGGCTGTCTTAATAATGTAATAATAATATAATAGATAGATAGATAGGAAGACCATTATCTCAACAGCTGAGAGCAAGTTTTATGGTATAGATTGATTATCAGCTTTAATTTTAGCCATATCATCTACATTAAGAGATAATGATAATATGCACAACAATTTATATATAACACACAAATCCCAATATTTTTTTGTTGGTCCACTCTCACACTATCTCACTTTTTGTTTGTATTTTAATTGAAGATTGTGTAGAGATTGTCTACTATCTTCTCACTTCTTTTCTACACTTCATCACCTATTATGTAGTATTTTTTAGAGACAACATCCCTATAGTACTTGCTCTTAAGCCACTTTTGAAATCGTGAATTTTCTAAAGAAATTTTAGAAAAAAAGTTCTTACGAAAATCCGGTGAAATTTGTGCACTTTAAAGAAGCCATATGGCATGCTCGGCTATGCTTGCTATGGCTGCAGCAGTTGAAAACGGCTCTAGGCGACAGCTGCAGCGGCATCTAGCACATCCAATCGGCGCCAAAAATTTCTTGTATAGGTTCAGTCGGGCTGGATATATGAACTTATGCATGAAATCACCACTAGATTTAGAATAAGAGTATATTTCGTAAACCCTAATTATTATATTGATCTAAGTTTCACAAAATCACAAAGATTTAGGCAAGCAGTACATAATCTCTCAGATATTATGTTCCTAAATATTTAGGAACCATACTCTTAACCAATTTGACTTACTACGTATTAGCTTTATATGATTGTAACATTTATATATTTATATGATAGATAAAATATTTAAAAATTTGACATGTGATTCTAGAACTCATAACTATGGTAAATCAAATTAAAAACATTAAATAACATGGATTTATAAAATTTTTTAAGGTCAAGTCATATGTCATGCATCGAAACCTTTAGGTTTTTAAAGGTTTTGTGCGACTTGTATTTGGGGCTACATAATTTCTTGTTTTGAGTGTGGGGATATGAAATTTACTCTTGGAATAAAAATTAGAATTTTGATAGTGCAAAGGGTAAGAAGAAAAATTTTAAGATTTGTATGCCCATGGTTTCAGGTGAATGCAGTCACTCACTAAGCCATGAGTGAGATTGAAGAACCAAGTTGTACCAAAAGGAAAGTTTTCATATAACATGTCTAGTCTGTTATATTTACAGGCAAGTCCCCTGAGTTTGATGAGACGCTTTGGAGAATTTGGTTAGATGATCACATAATCCAGAAGAAAAGGAGGGCACGATTGATCCGTCGACCACGTAGAGAGGCACGCCAGACAGCGGATTAGTTCACGTCTAAGTATCTTATCCGTGCAGGCAAAAAGGTCCACAGGATATTGTAAAGTATGCCATCTATATTTGTGAATGAGAGAAAAAAAAGAAGATGCTGAAATGTTATGCATAACAATCAGAGTCATCTACTACAAGAATCCCAGAGTACTTCTATTTTGAAGTTGGAGCAGTGATGACAATTTTTTTTAAAAAGAAATTACGATGACAATATCATTTATCAACATGCAGTAACCCCTATGTGTTGCAATAGAAATTACAAGGAACTAGGGTGAAAAAAAAGCTCAAAACTCGTGACTCGAATCGACTCATAGAAAGTTTGGCTCGAATAAGCTTGAACTCATAATCTTAGGAAGTGTTTGGTTCTCGGTCAATGGGATATGACCATCCATGTTTTGTTGAATATAGCGAACCAATTTTTTTTAAAATTGTATGGATAGGGTGATTTAATTTTTTATTTGGTTAGAGAGATATAGCATGAATGGGATAAGCCAAAATTTAGTGGAGCCTATTTGTCACATATTTTATTATCAAAATATAACCATTCGAGATTTTGTTTTGAAGATTTAATCATAATAATATAATGGTGTAATCGGATTACAAATTAGATAAACGGTTTAGAAGAAAAAATCATTTATAGCACGCTAACATAAGATTAAACCAATCACAACCAATCAAAATAGGTCATTTCATCTAGCCAAACCGATCGGATCCACTCATCTAGCATATTAAGAGAATATTCTTTTTTCTCGGCTACCCCATCCACCCAAAAAGGTGGTCCTCTCTTATCCAGTCTCATCTACCCAACCAAACACACTCTTAATGAGTCGAGCCAAGTATAGGGAGCTTAACGAGCTAACTCACAACTTGCTTGTTTAGCTTAACGAGCTAACTCGTTTAGCTCGTTAGTACAAAATATCAGCATATATTTATATACTTAATATTTTTTAACTAGTGTTTAGTCTTTAATTACATCAAACAAAACTACTATTTGTATTTAAGTGAGTTCTTTATTAGTTAATGTTTATTATTATGCAAACATATAATAAAATAATAAATTTAAAATTATTAATATGATATAAATGAGATATAGCTCATTAACGAGCCAGCTCGCGAACTGAGCTAGCTTTTTAGCTAAGCCGACTTGTGTTAACGTTAATGAGCCGAGCCGACTTGTTAAGATAATGAGCTCAAACAAGCCGAGCTGCTCGTTATCCACCCCAACAAGAAACAGCTCATTACAGAAATAGCAGAGAAATTCTGCGAAAGAACTTCTCAAATTGCCTTGAAATTCAAACAAAATCTCTGTTTTCATGCATTCCAATTTCCAAATAGACCTATACTTTTCTCCAACACATGCTGTTGTAACTGTGTATACAAATGTAGCGCTAAATCTATTGCATTCCACCTGGTTCCCTTCCACAATCCAGTAGAGTTTTCCAGCCTGAATCACAGTAAGGCACTGCATTCCATCTGACTGAAACATTCCCTTCTTATCCTTCGGAATTGTGGTACAAATGATGCATATCTGCTTTGTTATCATCGCACACAAACTCATAGCATCTAGAATGTTGGTAATGGGTAATGAATGATAGAGGAGGACCTTATCAATTATCATTGTGCTAAAGATATCAATCAGGCACATGGGATTTGTGCAGAAGAATTCCGCCTTTCCTTCGTGGCACCATTTTCTCTTGTCCTCCTGGCGGAATCGAAACTAACACAAAGCAGAACTGTGGAAATCTGTTATCATGATAGTGCATGGTCCCCCATTGTAGCAGCAGCATCTTGTGAAAATTCAAGGGGGGTAGTTTCCATCTGCAGGATAATTTTTATTCTATAAATCTCTGAACTTCGGTAAGTCAACATGAGCGTGTTGATAACGCGAAGAATTACTTTAGGTCCTGATCCCTGAACATGACAAAAGTATTGATGTAAGGACCTAAGCATGCATGGAATATTTGGTTCACTGAAGTGTTGCCTAATTATTGAGCTGCTATGGAAGTTGCAGGGCAGCAAGAAAAAAGGAGTGAACATGTGGTAGCCAAAGATTACAGAAAAATATAGTAGTACGCATGCTAATAATTGTCTCGGTATTATTATCATAATATTGTCAGTTTTCCTCGAACAGTACAAGGTAAGCAGTAGCCAACTGTGCACGTCTTCAGCATACTAACAAGAACTATAGCAATGTTGATGTGTATGATTACTTATTTATGGAGGATTTAAATAAATTCGAGGCAATTTACTAGGATAATGCTGAGCTGTACAACCTAGGCTGGTACCCCTCCACTAAAGGTGACTGGGCTATAGTTGCATCCAAGAATTTTATGGAGTCTGTGCAATATGAATAGCTGGTTGAAACAACATTACATAATTCTGAAAAAAGTGGGTATTTGGGTGAATAGTATGCCGCTATAAAAACTATATCTACATCAAGGTAGGTGATCAGGGTTAAAGAACGGTCTAAACGATCTTGTGTACCATAAAACAAAATCCTAACTTGTATTATCTTGCTAAAACAGAACATAAGATTCACTGGAGAATTCATCAAAAAAATTTAAAGTACCACAGGAGTCAGAATGCAACTTACTTAGTTCCTAAAATTACATGACGCTAGAAAGCATGGCAAGTGAAGCAGCCACTCAGAGAGCTGATCTGGCCATTCTTGGTAAGGTGTGATGTCCTTTTAGCCTTCCTGGAAGATTGCTCATCCTGGTTTGCTGCTGCAGTTTCACGCATTACCTGTGCTCTTCTTTGTGCAGACCTGAGGGTGTTCCAAATCTTGTCCAGTGAAGATGATCTTTTTTTCTCGATTTTCATCTACATAACAAAGGCATGGGTGTAAAGTAAGGTCAAATGTACATACCTGGAAGAGGATCCACGATTTACACGAGCACTAATTTTTAACTTTTGAGCATTGTGGTCAGGTATACAATATACAAATAGTAGACTCTTTACACACACACACACAAAAAAGGAGTCCGATAAAACAGGCTTAGGAAAGGAGGCACGGATGATGTAACTATTAGAAGTAAGAAAAGAGCATACATACCACTAACTTTTGAATTGCTGCCTCAGCCTTGGCTTTTTGAAGGTGTTCCCAAGCAGTATTTTTTTCTTGCTCTCTCTCACCCCTTTTCACATTGCATGGAGTGATTAGCATTTCACAACTTGATGGTGTAAATTTAAGTTGCAAATTCTTGCAAAATATTAAAGAATTGGGTAGCTTGCATACTATAATATATAAGAAAGACATGTAGTACTCTTTCAATAAATTAA
This sequence comes from Oryza australiensis, assembly GCA_019925245.2. Taxonomy (NCBI): domain Eukaryota; kingdom Viridiplantae; phylum Streptophyta; class Magnoliopsida; order Poales; family Poaceae; genus Oryza; species Oryza australiensis. The sequence goes on from JAIFGZ020000478.1 coordinate 3,712,049, forward strand.
GTTTCAAGTATTATAGTAATTTAGTTGTTCAACGTAACAAAGTTATGTCTGAATAAAATGCAATTCAAACAGCAATTTAATCTGAAGGACCAAAACAATTGGTGATCTCTTACTTTGATATGGATTTTTCCTCTGTCAATTCCCAGGAAGAAGACTTAGACTCCACTGTCTTTTTCTTCACCTCTATAACATCTGTTGAATTCTTATTAGATGCTCGTGTAACATGTTTTTTGGACCACCTGGTAAGAGTCACTCGGTCGTCCATATGCACATCCCTGATAACATCAGAGAAACAATTCTCCTTCTCTCTGACTTGGTGCGTCGTAAGCAAATGGATAAATGGAGTACTGACACTGGGAGAAGATGACCGACTTAGATTTGGGCTCGTTTGAGTTGCAGCATCCTTCCGCAAAACTATAGGGGTGATAATGGAGGCCAAATCTTCTGTGATTCCAACCTGTTCATCTGAATAAGAAACCAAACAAGAAGGTACAAACATAAGACTTAACTTTATTTATTGTGTACAGAATAAGACTAACTTCCTATGATGTTATGCTGATGAGGCAAGGATCAAACCAGCTATCAACATACTAATTGACAAAAAAGCATCATTTACAGTGGCAACTGGCAAGGCTACGAGGAACTCCACAGTATGGAGATGCTTCAGCAAATAGAGAGGATACCTCAAACACCCGGTTGCCTTCAGAACAATTATGGACCAACTCAAAACTGAAAGACAGACAGAAAAGGAATAAATAGCAAACGAGAATAATTTATAAATACCTTGTACAGACGCTTGTGTGCTAGGCAATGAAGGTGATGACTCAATTGCAGTATCCAGCCGTCGACGAACTCTGTTATATTGAGTACCATGAGACCCGCCATTTGCCAGACAAGACCTGCCTCCAATGCCAATGCTGGCCTCCTCACCAGCTGTTCTGCTCATATACCTCCGAACGTTATCTTTCTCTCCACAATAATGTTCTGGTATCAGTACTCCAGCCAAGAAAGGCGAGTTTGCTGTCAAATGTCCAACTCTCCCATTGTCAAGCAATGACACAGATGAGTATTGTCCACCAAATTTTCCAGGAGGCCCTAATGGACCACTTTTGGACTTTGGTCGCCGAGCAGGAGCAAATGAAGTCTTCTCGAGCACATCACTCGAATTCGGACTGAAGATCCATCTCTCAGCATCCTCCCATTTGGAGGGCAGTGTCCTCCCATTGCTGAAGGGGAAAGCCATGCTGCTGCCTGGGTACCTCCTGTTACCTTTGGAAGGAAGGGGCACTCTCTCAGAGCTCCACCCTTTCTGGTGACCAAATACCGATGAATGATGGCGCCGATAGTTGGGCGTCCTAGGACTAGGAAAAACGTCTGATCTGATGAATGATGACACAAGACCCTTGTTCATCAAACCCACACCCCCAACCACAAAGCCTGGAGAAAGAGGGGTTCCATTGAACCCAGGGCTGCCACTGCCAAAGTCGAGAGAGGCTGGCCGCTGCTTCAACCCCTTCTTACCCTGCAAAAGAACAGCTTCTGACCGACACCGCTGGTACAGGCATTCTGTTGAGCACCACACAAGCATACAAAATGAACAACCTTGTACCATCTAGATTTCCATGCAAAGTTTCAGAATTGGGGGAATTTGTACCTCCGGTGGCACGGTCTGCCGGGTTCTTGGTTTGTTCTTGTAGCTGTGCCCAGTCCCCTTCCACCACCCCACACAACAGCTCGTCCCCCTCCTCGTCGTGTGGCTCGGCGAAGGCTGCAGAGGCTTCAGCGAGAACAGAGCTCCTTTTAAGGGCTGTAAAGTTGCGCTCAAACCGAGCAAGAACACTGGCAAGAATACAAACTGTGAGCTGTGAACAGCATTGTGCTCACCATTGGAGGATGGAGTGGCCACCCCATCTGTCTCCAGATCTGTGTCCGGGTTGCCATCAGCGCGCACGAACCCGGCCAAAGGCTGCAACCAACCATCAGCTTAGCCTCACTGATCATAAAAGCTACCTACTAATTCTCAAACAGAGAACAAAGGTGAAGAGAATCCAACAGGCAACAGAGCCCCATTTTCTCATGTCAGGGGAAAAAAAGCACCCTCCTTTCTCCTCTTGCTAAGGATCCAAGATGGTGATGATGATGCATTGATCCCTGCTGTCTTAAAAAGGTTTGGGCCCTCCTGCTTTGTCTCAATTGCTAGAATTACCAGCTAGGCATTTCGCTAGTTATCTAAAAGATTTTGCAGTTTGCTTAGCATATGATGTTTATTGATTATATTATCGCATCTAAACGCATTGTTGCGAACTTGCCGTCACCTGAGAAAAGCTATGTGCTACTGAGATCTGCGTGGCACATTGGCAAGTTGCAACAACCAGCCTGTAAAGTTAAATATTTTCCTTAACAGAGGTGAATAGCATCTCAAAATTAACAACATTTTTATTACTCATGGCGCAAATTGCAGAGTTTGGTGCCAAGAAAAAGAAAGAAATCGCCCATGACTAATGCTAAAGGAAATCAACAAAGCAAGACGAACCGAGTCACAGCCGAAGGAGCCGCAGCCGCTGCTCCCGGCGCCACCAGTCGAGCTCGCCGAGTAGCCATCGTCGGCATCCTCTCCCCACAGCCGCCGCCGCCGCCGCCGCTGCATTGGCCTCCCCGACGCTGACACAGCCGCCACCTCCTCCTCCACGACGACCCGAAACCCCAACGGGGCGTCACCACCACACCGCATTCTCTCCAAAACTTCTTCCCGCCACCCGCGCCGGCGAACTCCCGTGCACCAGTACAACAATCAACGCGGCGGGTTTGGAAGCGTGAAGAGGAGTACGTTGGCGTTTAATAGACGTGGTCGAGGGGATCGCAACGTGGCGGCATGCCGGCATGGAAGGGTGATGGACCGATGGCAAGTACAGCATCTCGAGGAGAGGAGGGAGTCTGTCTGACGCGAGCCAGTGAGACCGAGGTCAGCTCAGCTGCTCTGCTCATCAACGCGAGCGGCGCTGCAGTGCAGTACTAACGTGGCGTCTCCGGATCAGGGTTTGCAATGCCGGCGGCATACACGGCGAATTTCGTCGAAATTCGTGAAAACCGACGACAATGAATAGTAAAAATTTGAATTTGAACGATTTCGTGCGTACCACGAAAACCGCGCGAAAAACCGTGAAAACCGCGCGAAAACCACGCAAAAACCGCGAAAACCGCGCGAAGTCCGCGAAAGCCGCGAAAAACCGCGAAACCGTGAAAACCGTAATTTAAATTTGAACTACCACGGATTTCACGAAAACGCGCAAAACCGCGCCGTATACCGCGGTTTTCGCGAGAAACATCGCGAAATTTATATTTTTTTATAAAATATATATATATATTTTATGTTAAAATGAATTTTTTAAATTTTTTAAATTTTCACGAAATTATTTAAACGAAACCGCGGGGATGCCGTGCCGCACCCGCGAAACCACCGAATTTTGCAGCTTTCGTGCGAAATTCGCGAAATCGGCAACCCTGCTCCGGATAACTCCGATTGTTTTGGTCGGCGCGTTCCCATTCTGTTCATGTAGCGCCGGCAACGTTTTCGGCGTCGGTTGCGGTCGTCTCTATCAGTTGAAGAGCTAAACCAAAACACTGGTCATTTGGATTGGTACTTATCTCGTGGTTAATCAGTTAATTACCATGCCTAAGCTAGTTCAAGAGATTATTAGCAATAGTCATATGAACAAGAAGCTGAGTTAAACAAGATCATCACTGTGCTGGCGGCAAATACGACGAATGAATGCCATGCGGTGGGTTCAGCCATTCAGGTTTGGTTCCATGTCCGGTGCCTCCCGGGACAGCTGCAGCTGGAACGACAGCAACCCGTCACTGCAGCCTGCCGATCAAGTCATTCTGCATGTTTGGCCGGCAGATCAAGCATGCCGCGACGGTGCACGCCGACGGTAAAACGCTGAAGTTTTTCACGGGATCCGGCGGCCGGCTGCCGGCAGGTCGAACTGTCGAAGCGTGTGGTTACAGTTAGATTTGTTAGCGGCTGCCGACAGCCAGCTATGATGCTGCATTGCAACAAGCATAGAATGGTTACTATTCATTGAACTTGAACATACCTTGACGAAATTAAACTTGGATATAGATCAATATTATATCATGGGCATCTGTCGTTGGTAGGTGCATCAAGGAGGACCGTTCCTACCTGGCAATTATACAGAAGCAGGTTCACATGGGAAATAACAACGACAAAAGGTGGTAGCAACTGCAGGATTTCAGGTGATCCTACCCACTGTATCAGCCGGATGCGCGGCCGGAACCCCCCCTATACATATCAGTAGGCTTTGCAAAATCAAGGCCCGGAAAGGCCGTTAAATCAGGAACTGGTTATCAAAGATCAAAGAGGAGAAACGAGGATTTGCTAGAAAACTTGCGGCATTTTTTCTCTTTATTAGCTTTCGAATTTTCGTTCATACGATGTTGTATATAAATCGTATTGCAGTATAGTGTAGTTGTAACTCAATTACATTATAACCTCTATATAATTTAGATATAAAAAACTACATATATTTTTAAATACTTAAGTATATTACAATTACGATGAAAGTATATATTATAACTATACTATTTTTCATTAAAAAAGCTTATGAGAATTTTTTAGAAAGTTCCGTTCGGAAATGGGAACTTCTCACGGGTCGACATCATCTCGTATATATGCTTAGATCCAAATCATCCAACTTGATCCAATGGAGTAGAACCACCTGGCAGCCAGGGTCGGGCGTACTGTTGCCGCAAAGTCCAGGGCTTGTGGATGAAGTTAGATATAAATTAAGGCAGATTCAAAGATAAATTGGATGTAAGCCCCAAAAAGTGCTACGAATTGAATGTGTATCATATATCAACCTGAATAGGTTTTTGTCAAATTTGGATATCAATTGAAGATACATTGCTCTGGGCAGAAAGGATTAGACATTTAGACCTACTGGTCATCAACCTGTGTTGCTCGAGGTATTATTACTCATACTGTAAATATTAAAACTCTAATATTATATCAATCGTGTTGATTAACTTTAAAACTTGATGATATTCTACGCATTGCTGCGGCATAGTGGATGAAAATATTAAACATATTGTAGATATTGTAGAAATGATGGATGTATATATATTAAAGTATTATAAAAATGATATGGGCATTATGATTTAACATTACATATTGAGCTTGTAATATAATAAACTATATATGATGTGACATGTTACCATTATTTTTAAGATATAATAATAGCTAGCGAATAATGATGTGGTATGTTTGTATATTGAGTTTAGTATATAATACAGTGAGTTATAACTTATATACAAGGTATAGATTGTAGCGGCTTATATTGAAAAAAGAATCACACTAGTTACAACTTGCTAATGATTAATTTAGAATTTAGAACTTAATAATAGTACTAAGGGCCGGTTTGGCTGCGACAATCGGTTCCGTTTTTCCTGTTTCTTCGAGAATCTGTACCAAATGGTTAAAAACGAGAAACATTTCTTGAAGAATTAGCAGAAACGTTTCTGATTTTTGAATAGAAATGAGAAACCCCTTAAGGTAGTTTCACCAGTTTCTAGAAGAAACGTTTCTCCAAGAATCACTGTGAATCACTAGAAATGTTTCAGTAGTTTCTCTGTTTCTCCGAGAATCCGAAACCGTACCAAAAAGACCCTAAATTAAGAGTCCAAGATTGGTGCAATATCAGATTTATTAATTAAGAGTTTCTGAATTATTACTTAGAGTTCGTCTTGTTTCCAATTGCATGATTCATTTAACATGGACTCATCTGGTAGAGCCAGAAATTACTAAAGATTAAGGCTAACTTAAGACTCAACTAATGGATTATTGATTTTCTCTAAAATTATATGGTGATTTAATACAATTTATACATGATTTTGGAGGCAAGCCTAGGCTCAAGCCCTAGCCCTATCTGCTCTAGGCTTGTGTCCGCCCTTGACTTAACACAATATATGGTCATGATAATACAATCCATCGAATCAACATCTAGATCTTTCTTGTTAGCGCAAGAGATCCTCGAAAGCTTAACTAGCTTTGGTATATATACCTAAATGATAAAGACATACATACATTTAATTTCCTCTTAGAATAGAAATACCTCTTCCCCAACACATGTAATCGAAACTTAGTGACAACCGTTCTAGTTCAAGAAAGAATGACCTCTTAAAAAAGAGATCATATTTCAATTAGAAAAATAATAATCTTATGAACACAATCAATACAGTAGAACATAATTGTAAAATGTAGATAAAGGTTGAGGGAATAATATTCAGCACACCAATAAGAATTGATCCCGTATACTCAAAGGAGGATCTTGCATTGCCAAATAAACTTTAATCTTTTCATATCATGGTCAGTCGAAAGACCTATGCAAGCCCAAAGGAGAAGGTCAAGAGATCTGAGATCTTCAAGAGAAACCCAAGGCACATTTAGGGTGGGCATTTTCCCGTTGGGGTATGGAAGGGCAATTCCCCACCCATGGGTTGACCGGCGGGGCCCCGACTCTCCTAGGGGTAGGGGGCGGGTTATGAGTTTCACCCATGGGGTGAACCGATGCGGCCTCACATATTTCAATACATATAAGATATGAAGGTAATATAAAGCCCATCAACAACCCTAGCACATTATTATTTTTAGACTCTTCAAGATGTAAGGCCCAAAAAAGCCCATCGGTAACCCTAGCACCCTATCTCTTTAGCTTCCCTAAATCACACCATGCAGCTCATGCTATTTCCACACTGTATCTGCATGCCGCAGCTTCCTCGCTTGCACTTGAGCACACACCAGGCAGAAGCGTGTTGCTACTCTTCGACACACACGTCCTCGATCTCCTCCATCCTAGCTCTATCTCGATGAAGGACTGCAATGTCATGCACCATCGCTCTCAGCCAGGTGCCCCATGCTGTCTACCCATCCAAATGGTCGCTGGTGTCCCACGTCGTTCCCCTCCCTTTCCGCCTCTTCAGTCACCTCCCTATGTCATTGTAGTTTCTCCACGAAGTTCTCTACTTGTCCTCCTCCAGTTGCTGTTGGCTTCCTGCTCGCACCGAGGATGTGGGGACCCAACAGGAGTTTGGGGCCCTAGAGAGGCACGGGACGGGGACTGATTTTGCCCCGATCTTCACTCCGAATTGGCAACTGGGCGTTGACAAACCGGAGAAATATTAGTAGGTGGACGGGCCCACCTCTGACCAAGGTTTTTGAAAATCGTCAATTTTAGCACTCGGTTCCACGCTCGCATGTGAAAATCAATTTTCATAGGCAGGAACATTAAGCCTACCAACTGGAAAAGAAGGCGGGAAAACAAATAAAATTTCATATTCACAGATGGAGCATTCAACTAGATCTAGTAGCATTAATTCGATTCAAATCATATTAAAAAATTACCCAAAATCCCCAAACCCACAATCACAAATTCCACAAAAACAACTAAAAATTTCGATGTTGCCAATGAGCCATAGATCTGTTGTAGCAGTGCAGGCATTGAGGCTGTAGTAGTGAGAATGCCCAAAAGTACACAAGTTAGTCACCGACGCTATCATCTCCATCGCCAAGCAACAGTCCCCACCACTGACCTTCGTAGGCCTCACATCCCAATGTCGTCGGATCTAGCATGCCCAAGGCCTTAAGGCTTGTCGCTGCCAGATCTACGTCCCTAGGCTGCCGTTGTTGACGCCATGCAAACCACCAAGTCATAGCCCTCGCCACAGTTGTAGACACACCAGAGCAGTCTCTATCATCATCGCCTTCCCGAGCTCCAACAGGATGAGGATGTCCCTCCCTTTCACTCACCACCGAGGCCCACCGCCGCCAGATTTGGTGACCCCAAGGTCCGTCAGCGCCGTTGACGTCCTCCTCCTCATTGTCGCTGCCCCTTTCCTTCACTTGGTCGTCACCTTTGAGAGGGGTCGAGTTGGGGATGTGGTTCCCGCTGCCACCATCGTCACCTTGGTCCTTGTCATCGCCATCGAGCTAAGGGAATGAGAGAGCTGAGGGGGAGAGAGGGAGGAAAAAGTAAGGTTGTGCTATTGTGGCCCGGTTGACGCATTCTTATTTGCAGCTCCTTCTAGTATGTGGACCGCCTGTGAAAACAGTACGGTCCTCTCAAAAACACTTGCTTGTAAAATAGATTTTCACATGTGGTCATAAAGCAGCGATCTCCACTATATTTTCACATACACGTATTATTTTAGACTTCCTGTAAAAATAACATGAACATATTAAAAATGGTTTTTAAGTAGCGTATGTCTCAAATACAAAATACAAGTACAATATTCTCACTTAAGTAGAAGCGTCCCATGTTCCGAACTACTGAAGGTAGTAGATAACCCATCCTTCGTCATCTGATTCTTATATTTGTTAGCAGACTAATAAATTTTCTCGTCATCCTCAAGGAAAAAGAATTGAATTATATTGCTTTTCTTTTTTTGGGAATTATACTGCTTGCCTTTGTTACTTAGCCGAGCCACATGGAGAATATTGATATTAGCATCATACTAACTTGGTAAAGATTAATACTAGCAACTATTAGTCAATCAGCGGGTGGTGTAGTTGATTTATCTTTTTGTAATTTTAAAATATACTCTTTTTTCTAAAATATATGCCACTGCTAACTTTTTTAATATAATTTTTGATCGCTAGTCTTTTCAAAAGTTTACTACAAATATAAAAAACCTATAAGTTAGGCTTAAAATATCTTTGATAAAACATAAGTCAATAAAATAAACAATACTTACACTAAATTTTTAAACAAGACACCTTGTAAAATGTTATATTTCAAAACAGAAATTCTATAGAATGACATCCCGTTCACACTAGACAACTTAATAACCACATCCAATACCTCTGATTCACACCACATATTTGTTCTTGAAAGCATCAATTAAGACCTAGAAGGTAAAAATAGGTGATTAAAACCTTACTTAAATGCGGAATCTACACTTTTCAGATATTCCGAGAATTTTAGGATATTCCAACAATCTCAGATATTTTGAAATGCAAAGTGCACAAGCAAAGCTAGCTAGGCAAGCGAAGAGGATAGCAGCACAAGTAAGAAGGGATTTGCACAAACAACAACTTAACTACGAGCGGCACCAAATAGCAAAGCTAGTAGAGTAAGAAATCGAAATATCATTGGGGTTCTTGCAAGCCGAGTTGTTCCCGAAGTTTGAATTCTTGAGGGGTTTCTATTCTCTGTTGATGAGCTCACAAAGAGCTGGAGTTAGTTCAACCCTATCCTCAAGGTTGCACAAATGCACTCCTCTTCACTAGTGGTATCTCTTCTTTTTCGGAGTTAAGATCCAACCTTCACAAACTCCCCTCAGCACAACACAAGTGAATTGGTGCCTTGAGGGTAAATCCTAGCCGTCTAGGTGTCCTCAACACCAAGAGTAACAAATGCAATAAAGTGTTCTTGGGGATGAATCCAGTGCTTATGAAATCTTCACGAAGTCAACACCAAGCACTCAAACAAACTCAATCAACCACTCTCTCACACACAAAATCTAAGAGTGAAGATCGGTGAAGAGGAAGAAGTGAGAAAGTAAGGTCAAAGTGAACCTCAAATCAACATAAGCCAAGGGCATCAAGTTTGCAATGAGAGAAGCAACCCTAACTCGGGGGTGAAGGTGTGTATTTATAGCCACACCCTTAGGTCTTTTCGTTGGAGGCAAAGATTCCCTCAATACACACCCTCAGGTCTTTTTGTTGGAGGCAAAGATTCCCTTTTTCTGACATTTCAAAATCACTTTCAAAATATCCGAACAATGTAACTTTCAGAGCCAAATTAAACAAGCAAACAAAAACTAGTCAAAAGCACACTTGGAAGTTTCAAAAATCATTTCTGGAAAATTTGAAAATGACCAGAGCGTAATCTCACTATTTGAAACTCTTTTGGAATTTTTGGAAATCATTTTTGAAAAATCCAAAAATCACCAAAGAGCAAAATAAAGATTGCAGCCATTTTGGAATTTTCAAAGTTCTCTTACGGAAATCCGAAAAATCACCAGAGAGCATTCTAGCTATGTCACACTATTTCAGCAAATCCAAAATCTACTTAGGATAATTCGAAAAACTACAGAAGACAATATAAGAATGAGAATCACATCAAAAGGATTTTTAGCACTAAACTCATTCCTAGATCTCAAAGCAACATTCCTCTTAATAGTACGATTTTCCAATCGACTCAAGAAAGGAAATTTTTACATACTACCATTAGTCTTTACCGTACATCTTCTATTTTTTTAACATAACAGTCATTGCTTTGAAATCGTTGTATGGAGGACTAATTCACCTTCATATTGTCTCGATTAGAACATTAGTCCTCACTAATTATATTGTCATTAACCACCAAAATAGTTAGGGACCTAGATGCACTTTCAGTTCTTATCCAACTCTTCTTTTATCTATAACATGTGCTTCTTCTTTCTATCTCTCCCTCCCTCCCTCCCTCCCTCTTGCATGGTTCAACAACGTTGGCGCTGGGAGATGACTTGTGGACAGTCATGGTGGTGGCTGACCAAGCCGCCAGCGCTGGATATGGAGGCTAGGTCCTCCTTGTTGCTAGATCCGGTCCAAGCGCACGTCGACGGTGAGGGTGGTGGACAACGTCGGTCCTATGACCTCCTCTTTTGTCTCATGCTCACGGCAAGGTAACGTCCACCAAATATAGCTCTCATGGCGGTAGGGGACAACCAAGGAGAAGGGAGGCCACCGAGGAGGATGCCGATTGGCGCGGGGCTCCTCCTCCCAAGCTAGTGCTATTGATAGTGGGAGTGGGATGCCAAATGGAGCTACTAGATCTTGAGCTTCGCTTGGTGGCCGATGTAGCAGTGCAACCATTGCCCTCCTTGTCATCCTTTCCTGTTGCTTGCCGACATTTGTGTATAGGTATGTTCGTGAGGCACGTCATTCTTAACTGGTACCCATATGTATCAACTCCCAGCCATGAGACCTAAGGTATCAAGTCTAATACCTATGGGTATCAGGTACGATTTCTCGGTACTGGCTGACCTAGGTATTAGGTATCATAGCATCAAGGATACCAAATCTAGTAACTGTGGGTATCAGGTTTGGTAGCCCACATACATGGTATCAAGACACGAGAAAGGGACGCGCGCCGTCGCTTCACCAGTAGGCAAGGCATCTATCACCAGCACCTCGTGTCCACTTCTTCCTTTCCTTCCTCTCCTCGGCTCTACCCTTACTTCCTTCTATTGTTGCATGTGATACCCTGCTACAGCTATGGTTTGCACTGCCGTCTCATGGCGTTGCTGCTGCCAACACCAGCGTCGCTGTCTCCTGCTACTCGTTGCCATGCATGTGGGGGCAAAGAGTGCACCGGGGAGAGGGGGTTGTTGACGTGAAAAACACACACGTGGCCTGGGAGATCTGCTTAGCTCCAGTGTAGGTTCTAAAATCGATGAAGTGCGGGTGTGCCAGTCAGTTTGATCTTGCCACTAACAAGATATACAAAGCAACAAAACATAAAGCATATCGGTCGATAGGCCGATAGCCAACGCAGCCGATCGGCCGATAGGCCGTTGGCGAGATTCCAGCCGATGCTGATGTCGGCCGATGCAATTAGGGTTTTAAATCCATCGACCGTGTGCTGAGCAAACATCTATATAAAGACGATCGGCCAACGATAACACGATGATGTAGTAATGTAATATAGCATAAACCAATCACATGATAAAATAGACATTGATCTGAAGATTAAAGCACATATCGGCTGGAGGTCCGATAGCATAAAATAAAAAAGATAAAGCAATGAACGATGAATACTCTATTGTCATCGGCTAAAAACCAACTCATATGCAATCCTTACAGGCCGATGCAACATCCAGATAACTCATCAGCTGAAACCCCAATGAAACCCTTAATGGTATCCAACAGGTAGGCTAGAGATTACGGTTCTAATCATGACTTAATAGGTCAAACTGAACTGATGCTACACTAAGTATGAAAAGAAACATAATATCTAGACAATCAAGTCGTTGACTGATTTTCAGGGTGGTAGATGCCTAACCTAACCTAATATGGTAAACAATTTAGCTGGTACTGGCAAAAATCCTAAAGCGAGAGACAACCGATAGAGCTAAATTGAGATACTGGGACTAGATCAACAGAGACATATTATAAATAAACAGGCAAATATGTTAACCAAACCGGAGCAATCCAAAAGATCGAATATACTGATGCAGCCTTGGACGATGCCGACATAGTCAATATAATTGCCTAGGCCGACAGAACATTGGACTCACCCCTTCGCGGGAGATCGAAGCCGATGCAGCCTCGCGTCAGGTGCCAAGTTCCGTCGGATAATAAATAAAGTAGAAAAGGTAAAAGGTGGCGATACGCCGAATTGTATTGATCATGAGATAAAAATTACATAAACCTCGGGCTTACATATTTATACCCGTAGGCTAACAAAGATCCTAACAGATGACAATCCAAACTTTTCTAAAGATAAAAAAACAAACTGAGTCCTTATTGGACACTAACACACTTTCCTAAAAATAGAATAGAAGGCTAACAAACTCTTCCTAATTAATAGATACAAGCCGCATCCTCCCTGAACTCGGTTTCTTCTGGATAAGACCTTCCCAAACCGAATCTAACAAGAATCTGACTGCCAGAGATGTTGATAAAAGAAAACCCCCATCAACCGATGCAGAACTCTAAGCCGATACTAGCTTTGAGCCAATATAAACCTTGGGCCGACGGGGACTCCAGGGCCGTCCAAATTCTGGTGTTAACAGGGGTCCTCGCTCGTTTTATTTTTCACATATGGGAGTTAGGGATGAAAACCGTTGGAAACGATCGAAAAACAGTCGCAACCATTCCCATAACCATATTTTCTCGAAAATAAAATAAAAAATGGTAGAGGCGGAAACAAAAACGATATCGGAAATATCGAAAACGGAACAATATGGATGGAAACATGTCGGTACAGATCAGAAACCGGTAACAAATATGAAAACAGTAAACTATAAAAAATATATTTAACTTTGCATAACTATATAATACGTATAAATAACTTCAAGCTTATACTGTATAAATTATAAATTAACTCCATTTTAGCCATGCACTTAAGTTAGGGATTTAATTAAAGAGTCAATTAGTCTCTAAACTGTGGGTCAAGTAAAGATATATCCTATAAATATCGACATATTTAGAAATATGATAATTATCATATTATAAAAAACAGTAATTTCCAAAAAAATACGGTAAATATGGAAAATATCGGCATAACAACAAAACCATTTTTATTTTCATATTTTTTACCATTTCTATTTTTATTTCGGTCGATTACCATTTTCATATGGCTCGGCCAGTAGATAGTTGGAAACAAACACCGATTAGCAAGAAATTTCCATTACCGTTTTCACCCCATATGGGAGCTTTCCTGGACAGAGAGAAAGGGACAGAAGGGGTTACCATATTCCAGTGGACGTTATTTCAGAATAAACAACACCGTCTATAACTATCTATGAAACAAGTAGTGTTTCTACCCAAAATTTTCGTCCGCCTGGCTATTTTGCAGAAAACCCCTTGAGTGTTTATAAAATTAACCTACAGTCCCAATGATGAAAAGAAAGAGAGGGATCGGATGAAAAAAAGAGACCTTCTGCGCCCCTCCCTTTCTACACCCTTCCCTCCCATCCCCATCCGCGTCATGCCCCGCGCCGTGCCTATGCTCCTCCCTCTCGTCCCCATCCGCGTCACGCCCCGCGCCGCGCATGTGCCCCTCCCTCCCATCCTCATCCGTATCGCGCCCTGACTTTACCCGTTGCAACGCTGCGGGTACATATATTTACAAATGGAGTACTATTGCAGTCATGTAGAGCATTCATTATTTCGAGTCGGTAGTTGCAGCCTCTGATAAACACAATGAGATGGTTGCCACTAAAGAATATACTCATGTGGTGCTCATGTGGAAAGTTACAATCTCCAAAATTTGTCTAATATTGCTTATACGTTGAACGAGATTTTAATTAAAAAATAACATTTTTGTTATTAACATGTGAGGCTATCTTTTTTTTATAGAGTTGATGAAAAAAATAAAGTGTAGACGAGAGTAGTTGATATGTGAAGCACTCTCTCTTTTTTTTCTTTTAAAAAGTTATTCTGAGGAGTTGGTGGTGGCATCGTTACTCCGTATCCCAACTAACGCAGGCTCATGTGGTGCTAATTTACCCTGCACCTCACAAAGCCACTCTCGTTTCTTCGATTTGGGATTTTGGGATCAAGTTTTCTTGAGGGGAGCTGCGCAATGGATTCCAGCAGCAGCGAGATCCTCGTCGACGCCGGTAGCTTCCGATTATACAAGGATGGCCACGCCGACCGTACCGGCGACATGGGGACCGTGCCCGCCGGCTTCGACGCCAACACTAGCGTCACCTCCAAAGACGTCGTCATCGATGCTGTCACCGGCGTCTTCGCGCGCCTCTACCTACCACCCATCGAGGCAGCTAGCGATGACGATGGCAAGAAGCTTCCCATCCTCGTCTTCTTCCACGGCGGCTACTTCGTCGTCGGGTCAGGTAGCAGTCCTAAGTACCACCGCTACATCAACGATGTCGTCGCCAGGGCTCGTTTAATCGGTGTCTCTGTCGACTACCGCCTCGCTCCCGAGCACCTGCTCCCGGCGGCGTACGACGACTCCTGGGCGGCGCTCAACTGGGCGTTGTCCGGGGCCGACCCCTGGCTGTCCGAGCACGGCGACACCGGCCGAGTCTTCTTGGCCGGCTGCAGCGCCGGCGGGAACATAGCCCACAACATGACCATCGCCGTGGGCGTGCGTGGACTGGACACCGCCGTACCGGCGCGCATAGAAGGCACACTCTTGCTCCACCCTTCGTTCTGCGGCGAGATGAGGATGGAGGGTGAGCCGGAGGAATTCTGGGACGGCGTCATGAAGAGGTGGGCGGTCATCTTCCCCGACGCGAAAGACAGGCTGGACGATCCGCGGATGAACCCCATGGCCGCCGGCGCGCCGAGCCTGATGAAGCTGGCATGCGAGAGGATGCTGGTCTGCGCGGCGGCGGAGGACCCGAGAAGGCCAAGGGAACGGGCGTACTACGACGCCGTGAAGAGCAGCGGGTGGGGCGGGGAGGTAGATTGGTTCGAGTCGGAAGGCGAGGATCACGCCTTCTTCACCCACGACCACATGTACGGCAGCATCGAGGCCGTCAAGCTCATGGATCGAGTGATTGCTTTCCTTTCTATCCACTAACTGCACTTCCAAGAAATTACAGTATTATCGTTATTAGCTGTTCGTCATGCAAAGTGCAAACTTGTAATAATTGGCTAGACCTTCTCTCAAGTAAAAGCAAGAATAAATCCCATTATCTAAAAAACTTTAATTGGATGTAGTAAAGGACAAAATAACTATCGCTATTAGTCCTTCATATTTCTCTCCAGCGTTTTTCATATGAGAAATGGCGAACGGTTGAGTGATTGCCAGGTAGAAATCTTTTTTTTAATATTTGATTGTTATTTGGTTATCGTGCAAGGGATAGGATCTATGTCGTATTTTAATTTTTGAAACGTCATGATTTAGAGTGATTTAGAGAACATTTAATGGATCTTTATTACTTAGAATGATTAAAATAATTTAACATGACATAATACATATTGTTATTTTTTAATCTTTCATTCTTATTTGGTTGTCGTGCAGGATAATGATCTATGACGTATTAAGTAAAATATAGGTAATATAGATCTTGAATTATTTATTTAATTATAATTTAAACAACAGTTCAAATAAATAAAAAAATTAGATATAACTGATAATTTAGCTGTGTTATTTTTATATTATAGGTTATTAGTTAGAAATTTTATATTATAGGTTATTAGTTAGAAAATAGGAGAACAGACAACTGAATGAAAGAGGAGAGGAACGGAGGGAGACGACAGTATGTGCACACGGTAGGACGAGGTACCACTACTACGAAAACAGTTTTTCGTGGCGGTCATTTTGGGTCTTCGTTGGCGGCAATCGGGGCCGCCACAAAGCAAAGGCCAATGAAGATCAAGATCTTCGCTAGCGGTTATACACCGTCAGTAAAGAAATATCTTTGCTAGCGGTTGCTTTATGTCGGCCACAGAGAAGAACAATTTTCTATGGCGGCGGTTCACGTCGCTCGCGCGAAGACATATCTTCGCTGGTCGCTGGTTTAAGGTAGCCGCCAGCGAAAATATTTTTCTCTGGTGGCTTACGCTCTTTTTTGACATGTGGCCCGCTAGGAAAAAAGCATGGAAAAGACACATGGCCCGCCAGTAAAAATAGGACATCGTCCTTTTTTTACACGTGGCCCGCCTGCGAAGATGTAATATTTATAAAAAATTGAAACAATATTATATATTATTTTTTCTTACCTTAGTTTATGTATTTTAGAGTCACATGTGGATGATATAACTAATCGAGCTATCGATAAAGTATGTTCTCTTTCGTGCAGCCGCCATTGATGATTAATATACATGCACGCGAAAATAATATATGAAGATTAATATATATATATATATATATATACAATTTCTAAGCACCACATATATTGGAACGACACCACATATACAAGTAGTTGAATGTCTTACAACCCGACCGATATACATACGGGTGAAACCTGTCTATATTATACTCCTACTCCAGTTAAAACGGACATTCGTTCTCCAGCAGGCCAAAACTCCATCGTGGTCGAAAACCTCCCAAGCGATGTGCGCACTCACGGTGGATGAAGTAGCACATGTCCCGTTGTATGTTCTCAATGGATTTATCATCGAGCTCCCTTTCGTACTTGGGAATTTTTGGAAGCGCATCGAGATCATGACAAATTACGAAATTGTTCACAGTAATGCAAGTTAGCGATTAACTTAACAAGAGTATTGACTGTTTGTACTTACATCGTCGTAATTCGCGCAATATCTCCCATTGACCCTAAGGTATTCGCAGGTGTAATATCCGCATAGTACGGTTCCCACCGGTTGCTTACACTACACCACAACACTTTTTTAGGGTCAGACATCTGACGCTAAATTTTTTTTAGGGATGGATTATCTGACGCTAAAACTTACCTAGAGACGATCCGACGCTGAAACTCTATTTACCGATCGACTGTCTGACGCTATAGGTGCCTAGATTTAGCGTTCAATTGTCTGACGCTAAAATAATTTACAACGTCATTTGGTCTGACGCGAAATGTTTTTGGGCCCCACATAGCCCGAAGGCGCCATCTACATTTCGATCCCGCGCCCAGCTTATATTGGGCTCCCGCGTAAAATTTTGGGCATAGCCGCCGAAATTTTGGGCTAGCCCATGTAAATGTAGAAACCCTAGACCAAATCCTTTTCCCCCCGCCCACACGCCCACACGCCTCGAGCCACCGGATCGAGCGCCCCTCCCACCTCACGCCGCCCTCACGCCGCCCTCACGCCCAGCCCTCGCCGCCGGCCATCCACCTCCGGCCATCCCTCGCTCCCTTCCCGCAACGGCCGGTGGAAGGCCCGCCCGCCCCGCTGCCTTCCCTGGGACGGCTGGAGAAGGAGCTCGGTGGACACGGCGCACGGACGGTGAACTCGCCGGCGGACGCAGTGGACTCGCTCGCGCACGCACGTCGGGCGACGGGCCGTGAAGCAACCTTGCGACGTTCGAGGAAGGACCACCCGCCCTGCTACCTTGCGTGGCGGCCGGAGGTCCCGCACGTTCGAGGAAGGCCCCGCAGCTCCCTAGCGCCTGCTCCCTTTCCTGCGCCTTGCCTCTGACGACCGAGGAAGAGGTGAGATAATTTTTCCCCTCCACTCCCCTTCTTCCGATCGATTCAGATTCACTGAACGCAGTGATGTGGTGGGTGACATTGTAGATCGACAGATCTGCTAGTAGCAGGTTAGTATATATGGCGATTGGGATTAAGATTTGTAGGCCGGAACCTACCGATTGTAGGGCATCCAAACATATATTCCAAGAGAGGCAGTTCGAGACAGAGATGATTCATGGAAGATCATTCTTTGTGGCATGTGCATATATATATCATATAAGTGGGCAATTCTCGGTTTGTTATTTGAAGTTTCTTTAGAAGAAAGTAGAAATCAGTTTTTCAGTTATTGCCCAAATGAATAAATAACAGTTTGGCCTTGAAAGAAATTAAAAAGCTCTGAAATATTCTTTGCGAGATATAGTTAGTTGATTTGCACAACAACTATTTTACTCAAGATAGATGTACAAACTTGTGCACATGTACTAATTGCCCTAGGTTATATATTCTCATATAACTCTTCGCTTTTATTCAAGTGAAGTTTGGCTCTATTCTCTCGTAACTATAGTAGCAATTGCTGGAATGCCCTCGCACCGCAGAATAGCGTCGCATGTAGAGCTCGCAACACTTTAGTGCAGCTGAATATTACAAGCTCCTTAATTTGTTTCAAGCACTTGGAAATTACCAAAATGAGAGCTACGGATGAAAGGAATGGAGTTAGTGACATACCGATCAGCTGCCCTTTTCCAAAAGAACAAGTAGCACACTTTTCTCGTTTCATGTTTATCTAATTCTCGGTTATCCTTCTTCTGGAAGTGAGACGTGCAATAAAACATATTGATAGTAAAAAATGAAGAGACGTGGTTCTGTGCAGCATTTATGTTCCTAGCTATTTATTAATGATGTTAGTTCTGAATGTATGTATATATGGTACTGCATCACTCATGAAGCTATGTGCATCAATTTTTTTTGCTACTTATCTATGCTGCATTACACATTGTTGTTTTCTAGTAGAATACAAGCAGGCTTAATTGAGTAAGTCTTTCTTATTCATTTCAGGCCCCTAGGTGAAAGTGTTGTGAGCTGGCCCATTAAGCATCGGCATTGTCCTCTTCTCATTGGTTGCGCCTACGGATTCAAGTGCTGCAGTACACGATCAGTCCCCACACTCATGGATAAGTCATGGATTAATAGTGATGCTAGGCACACAAAGGAGTACTTACAAGGGGTCAACGTTTCCTAGCTTTTGCATTTAGAAATTCAGCGGTAGGGGACAAGATACTATGCCCTTGCGAAAGTGTGTTAACTCATTTTGGAGAGACTCAAGTGATATAAGAGAGCATTTGATATGTGATGGGTTTCTACAAGGGTACACAACTTGGAACTTACATGGGGAAGCTAGTTCCTCTTATCCGAATACTAACAATGGTGATGGTGCTGTTCCTATGGAAGAGTCCAAGTGAAGAGGATGACATATCCGCATTGCTTAGAGACATAGCCTCGTGGTTTAGATGATAGAGGGATTTCCAAGACAACAGCCCACCGAGCTTCCTAAAGAACTAGTTGACCTCCAAAAGTTGGTAGAAGCCAATAGTCAAGAATTATTTCCTAATTGCAAGAAGTATACTAAACTGCGTTTCCGATTAGGCTTCTTCACATCAAGCTTCTTGGAGGATGGACTGATAGAAGTTTTGACCTTACACTAGATCTATTTAATGATGTCTTACCCGAGGGTTCAAAACTACCTAGAAACTTCTATGAAACTAAGAAATTGATTAAGTCCATAGGACTTGGGTACACTAGTATTGATGCCTGTCCTAATAATTGCATTCTATATTGGAAGGAACATAAAAAAGATGAAATATGTCCAAAGTGTAAGGCTTCTCGTTGGAAATCAGCTAGGAAGAGCCTAGATGGGAAACATACATACAAGGTTCCTATGAAGGTTCTTCGGTACTTTCCGATAAAGAAAAGTCTCCAAAGATTGTTTCTATGTTCTAAAACAGCAGCTCTAACAAGATGGCATGATGAGGAGAGAACTAGAGATGATGTTCTTAGGCATCCCGCAGATTCTCCTCTATGGAAAGACTTTGATATTAAACATCCCGAGTTTGCTCGGAGAGCGTAAATATACGTCTTGCATTTGCCACCGATGGTTTTAATCCTTATAGAACCCGACTAGCAGCTATAGCATTTGGCCGGTATATGTATTCCATACAATTTTCCACCATCGATGTGCATGAAGCAATCGAATTTCATACTCTCTTTGCTAATTCCTAGAAAATATGCTCCTGGTGGTGATATGGATGTTTTTCTCCAGCCATTTGTGGATGATATGGTAGATATGTTTGTTAAGGGGGTTAGAACCTATGATGCATCAACCGGCAAGTTCTTCCAATTAAAGGCAGCAATGTTGTGGACTATTACAGACTTCCCGGGTCTAGGATATGTATCCGGTTGTGTCACAGCTGGTGAAGCAGCCTGTCCTGATTGCCACTCATATACTTGTTCACATAAACTTGGTAAGGGTAGTAAGACTTGCTATATGGACCATCGTAGGTTTTTGGATGAAAACCATCCATTTAGGTTTGATGTTGATAAGTTTGGTTCAACTGAATTTAGGAAGGCACCTACTCCACTCTCTGGGGAGGAAGTGTTGGAGTGTACTAAAGATATTGTTACAGTTTTTGGCAAGGATCCATCTGGAAAGAAACCAGCTAGGAAGAAACGTAAGGAAGGGCAGCCAGCAGTCATTTTTAAACGGAGGTCCATTTGGTTTAAACTTCCCTATTGGAAAGATTTGATGCTGCGACATAATTTTGATGTCATGCACATAGGGAAAAATGTATATGAGAACTTTGTTAATACATTCTTGGGTACTGAGGGGAAGTCCAAGGATAATCTGAATTCTCGTTTAGACATTCAAGCTTTAGGTATTAGAAGTGATCTCCACCCTGTTGATCTTGAAGAAGACCAATTTTATTTACCACCAGCACCATATACATTTAGTACTGATAATAAGAAATTCTTTTGTGAAGTACTGAAAGGGGTAAAGTTTCCTGCTGGTTATGCATCTGATATACGTCACAATGTTCATGTTAGTGAGAAAAAGGTGTTTGGGCTTAAGACTCATGAATGCCACATCATTCTACAAGAGTTACTACCACTTGCTGTGAGGAAAGTATTGCCAGAAGTAGTTAGTGCTGCAGTGATACGTGTTAGTCACTTCTTCAAGAAGATTTGTGCTCCTGTTTTTCGCAAAAGTGATATGGATAGTCTAGAGGCTGAAATAGCTGAAACCTTAAGCCTTCTGGAGACTATATTCCTTCCCTCCTTTTTTGACATGATGGTACATCTAATGGTCCATCTTCCCGCTCAAGCAAGAGTGGTGGTCCAAGACATTTCCGTAGCATGTGGCCTGTTGAGAGGTAATTTTTGGTGGCGTATTGCAGCATATGTATAA
The DNA here is from genome assembly GCA_019925245.2 of Oryza australiensis. Lineage (NCBI taxonomy): Eukaryota > Viridiplantae > Streptophyta > Magnoliopsida > Poales > Poaceae > Oryza > Oryza australiensis. The sequence goes on from JAIFGZ020000478.1 coordinate 3,733,299, forward strand.
AAATACACACTATTTTTACTACATAATGGTCTTATTATATATGTGTATAGGTTCTTAATGAGATTGAAAGGTGATGTTCGTACAAAAAGCCATCCTGAGGGATCAATTATGGAGGGTTCTATGTTTTATTCAAGCCTTACACTATGTGGACACTATTTACACAGCCAAGTGTCTAGAAATGTTGAAGGGCCGCAATCTGAAAATTCCACAACCCCTTTCTTTGATAGCATCGGGCGGGGTTTAGTTGGGAAGTGCACAGTGGGTTTAGACCACAAGACTTGGCTGCAAGCACATAGATATGTTTTGTTCAACTATCCAAATATAGGGCCTTACTTGGAGTAAGTAATTTGTTTCACTTCACACCATATTATGTTTAGGTTCTCTTGCACAGTAAGATGATAAATTCACCTTTGCAGAAAGTATGCTCACTATCTATCCTCAATTGGTGTTCGAAACCAACGAGCTATCAACCGAATGCAGCATGAATGCTTCCATGAGTGGTTTAGGTTGCATGTAAGTAGGAAGAGAACTTATCACATGTTATCTTAGTTGAACTTCTCAATTACCTTAACAAAAATATTTCTTACTAATCATAGGTGCAAGAAACGTGTGAGGAGGTACCAGATGAGATACAAATCTTAGCCAAGGGGCCAATCATGAGTGCACAAAAATATTGTAGCTACAGAATAAATGGATTTGATTTTCACACTGAGTCCTACGATGTGGGTAGGCCTATCCAAAATAGTGGGGTTGCTCTTGTCTCAGAATCCACATCCTTTGAGAGGGGTGATAATGATAATGGTTTAGTACGAACCAAGACTTATTATGGCATTATAAAGGAGATAGTTGAATTGAACTATAACCACAAAGGAAATGTTGTTCTTTTCAAGTGTGATTGGGTAGACAACAAAGTGTGGTGGGCAAATGGGTTCAAACGACCGGTTCGGGGTCACCACCGTCAACTTTAAACATTTATTCAATCGGTGAAAAAGTATCGATGAGCCTTTCATACTAGCATCACAAGCAAGTGCAAGTCTTCTATATTCCTGAACATGCTGGTTCGAGTGGGTTTCTGTTCATCAGTGCAAACCAAGAAACTTCTATGATATGGATAATTTGGAGAGTGAGCACCTAGATAATGGCAATGGACTAGTTCTGCCATTGCCTGACCTAAATGCCAAAGTGACTGTGGATGTTATTAATGGGGTTGTCCCCACTACTAGGATAGACATAGATGGTATAATAGCTGAGCCTAAAAAGTAAGTTTTATTTACGTAATATATGATTTCTTCATTGATTACTTGAAAATTTTGTTCCCTTCAGTTTGTATTATTTGTTATACAAGGAAAATATTGCTAATGCCTTTGTACCTTTTTAGGAGACAAAATGTCAAGCGCAAGAGGAAGAGGTGACAGAGATGATGAAATGACTGAGTATGAGAAGCAGAAATGGGAACGAGTTGCCAGAAACAACCAGGTGATGGAATCCCTTCGTCTTCGTGAGCTGAGCACCAACCTCCAGAATTGCCAACCAAATAAAAGAACAAAGGTCAGTCTTGTACAATAGTGCTGCAACATTTCTAAACTAGTACAAATTCTAACTGACATTGTCATGCACATTTTATTGTAGAGAACTCATAACCCAAGTGATGCAGCCATTGGTCATCATAACTTGCGACCAAGACCACAAAGAGATAATGTTGAGACTGCGAATCAGCAGACTGATCCTGATCCTGATTACGACCCTGATTACGAAGCTGTTGGAGAGTTCTTATGTGACAATGAAGGTACTGTATTTCTGAAAATTTATGAGAACATTTGCTGCTATTTCCTGCCACAATTTCTGATATTATGTTCTCATCTGGACAGATTTGCACACTGAAAAGAGGAATGGAAGAAAAATCACCACAATGCCTGACATATTCTCAAGAAAACCTGAAATGCCCAAAATCAAAATAACAACCAATGATCTTGGACAGCCTATAGGAGAAACCTATAGGAAATTTGCTAGTGCCATTGGTTGTGAAGTGAGAAAGACATTACCACTTCGATTTAAAGATTGGAGGGCTATTCCCTATGCAGTGAAGGACCAAGTTTGGACAAACTTGCAGGTATAGCATTGTCTGCCCTTTTGCAAGTTATCCAATTCATAACAGCTAGGGTAATTTATGCATCTGTTGCTACTTAGTGCAATCTTTACATGATTTGATCGCTACTTTTCAATGGCAAATTAGGTGTACTTTGATATGGATGAATCTGTCAAGAGATGGTTTACCGAATCAGCTGCAAGGAAGTGGAAAGACTACAAGACGCACTTAAAAGACAAGTATTTTGATGAAACATTAAAGATGAGCAAATGAAGGAAAGTCTTAAAAATATAATAAATATTGATGACATCAATGGTCTTATTGATTATTGGAGGTCTCCTGAATTTCAAGTAAGGAACAATTCATATGAATCTCTCTTTTCCATTACTTGCCTATGAATGTGCTAATCTCAATTATTTGTACCATAGGCTCGTAGTGAAAGAGGAAAAGCAAATCGTGCAAAGCTGAAGGTTCATCATACATCCGGAAGCATCAGCTATGCTTGCCGTAGTTATAATATGGTACATTATCCTGTCATGTTACTCATCCCGTTAATATTTTTGGGGCATTTTCATTGTTACATAGTAGCTATAAAACTTGTAGGGTAAAGCACTTGGACGCCCTCGAAGAGATGAACTGTTCGTCAATACACATACAAGAAAAAATGGAGTTCCTTTACTGGAGTCAACAGGAACGATTGTAAGCCCCCTCCCCCCTCCCCCCCCACAACACACACACAAAGAGAAAATGGATATATAGTGTACACTTATTCATATTTTGTAGGATAAGCTTAAAGCCATTGTTGAAGCTCAACCAGAGTTGAAGGATAAAACAACTCAAGATGGCGATGCGTATGCTGCTGTTTGTGGAGTAAAGGAGCCAAGAGGGCATGTTCGTCTTTTAGGTCTGGGACCAACTCCCCAAGAGATTGGTACCCCAGGGCTCAAAGGACTCATGTCAACAAGGATGCAAATGGAAATTTGGGGTCGACAGAAAGCTGAAAGTAAGAATAGAGCTCTTGAGCAACGCATTCGGGAATTGGAAGAGGAAAGGATAGCACAAGGAAGGACAAATGTTGATGTCCTATCACAACATGGCTCTAATTCACGACATTATGTGGTAATGAAATCTAACAGAATACTAGTTTGATGATGATATTATCTGAATATTCCTTTGCATAACACTACTAGTTTGATGATGAGATCAATGGGGACTACTGAATATTCCTTTTATCTGAATATTTCTTGTGTAGAGTCCGACACCTGAAGGACCGATCAATGAGGCACACAATGCTTCTGGGCTTGAAGAACATGCTAATTATTATGCAGAAAATGAAGACTATGATCAGTACGTAGAGGAGGATGAGAACTTGCTGCCCCATAGGCATGCTCCAGCCCGATCGGATGAGAACTTGCTGCCCCATAGGCATGCTCCAGCCCGATCGGATGAGAACTTGCTGCTCCATAGGCATGCTCCAGCCCGATCGGATGATAACTTGGTGCCCCATAGGCATGCTCCAGACCGATCAACTTTGAACATTACAACAGCAACAAATGTTCACTCTCGCTTTCCAAATGATACACATGTGATCTTCTTGTGCCCCGCAAAGTATTTGTTTGTTATTTCGAAAATGTTCCCTGCTTCACAATTCTCACAAGTGCATCATTTATTTCAGGTTGAAATGCAAGAGAGCTTGCCCCTTCTAGGCCCGCTGTAGCCCGATCAGCTAGGGACATGACTACTACACCAACAAGTGATATACCTCACCATCATGATGACTTTGCAAATGATACACATGTAATCTTGCCATGTTGCTGCAATGTTTCTCTTTGTGATATCTATCACCTTCCATGCTTTAAGTTCTAATGAGTGAATCATGTATTTCAGGTTGCAACCGAAAAAGCTTGCTGCCCCCTAGGTCTGTTGCAGCCCCATCAGCCTAGGAACGTGACTACTGCACCAAAAATGATGTAGCTCATTCAACTATAAACAAGACTACTACAACAGCAAATAATGCCCCTCGCCTTCATGATAACCTTGTAATCTTTTTATCCTCTCCCTGCATTCTTTTGTGGTTTCATATGCACGCCTTGTTCTAACATTCTTAGGGCGCACCATTTATTTCAGGTTGGAAAGGATGTGATATTATATGCTATACCGAGATCCGAGTCACCCGTGGCTAGGGGGACAGTCCTTTCAACTAATCCAAGCACCATTGTAGGAGGGCAGCCTCTTGGTAATGAATTCTGTGAAGTAGTAGTTAATCTTGTGATGAAAAGGGATGCTTTGCTGCCTCGGACTTACGGCAATTTGCTGACTATGGCTAGTGCTGACCGCATGCACATTGCATGGCCATTCAATAAAGTAATAAACTTGATTTGACATAATTTTCATTTCTGCTTGACCTGTGATGCATGACAATGTTTCCTAATTAATGCTATCTGTGATAGTTAAAGGAATGCAAGAAGAGGGAAGGCAAGTAGGCATCTAGCACATCTCTCAAGGGCACTGCAGTATGTCCCTTGACCACCTATTTATTTTAGCCATCTTGCCACTAATAAGAAGTATAGGTGCTCCCTAGTGGTAAATCTACTAATGCCCGCTCCCTAGGATGAGGCAAATTCAATTGTTGAATGATTCTGAGAACAAGAAGAGTTATGCCCATTGTAACCCACTGCCTCAACCTAGCAAGTAACTCAACCTAGCAAGCGAGAATTCAGCTAGCAAGTAGAAGAGATATTCTTTTGTTGGATAATGTAGTATGCAAGACAAGATTGTATGCTTGACTTTGTTGGATGTAGTGTGATGTAATGTGCAAGACAAGATTCTATGGTACAATATATATGTATCGACCTCCATGTCATGTGTGACCTTATATCTTTGTGTGTGATGGACACTGAGCTTGAATGTGGGTTTAATGTGCTAAATATTTCCAATTTTTATTTTTTTTGATATTCAAATTATGCCGTTGAACAATCTGACGCTATATATATGTAGATCATTGGATGATCTGACGGTATATATATAGCCATGGAGTGTCTGACGGTAAACAATGCCATGAGACTAACTGACGCTAAAAATTTTCACAGCAACAGACTATCTGACGCTAAAAGTCTAGTCTGACGCTATATGTTTTTAGCGTCAGCACTTACTGCGTCTGCAGAAGTCTGACGCTATATATGTTTAGCGTCAGACCGCATGACGTTGTAGTGGCTTTCAGCGTCAGACCTTCCGACGCCAAATCTGGTGTTGTGGTGTTGTGTTATGACACTTTCAACATCAATAAGTATATTAGTTAATTAAATAGAAAAACACATGCATTTATAAAAATTAAGTAGTACTGTTTGGCATCCAAATTTACTTACTGGCCACTTATTACGGATGAGTATGCGTTGTCTGGAGTTTTTCCGTTGTCCGCCTTTCTGGTAATACCTTTTATATGCACTGTTTGCAGAGATAATTAATTTAAATTCGTCAAAGATAACAACACGTCATGAGAATATATAAGAATAAGAAACGCCCATGCATATAACAACACGTCATGAGAATATATAAGAATAAGAAACGAGTATTGCTGTCTTTATCAAGAGAATCCAAGACGACGACTTCATTGTACTTTGGATAGAGAAGAAATACTATCCAATGGTCGCTGCAAAAGAAATGGTTAGTCCAGCCGTGATTATATGTATATACTCGTAGTTGATACGAAAACTTACTCAAAGGCGTATGGCGCGTAAACGCATTCCTTGTCCTGCATAGATTCAAGTGCTATAGATACATAAGCAGCAACATCAAGAATCTTTTCCTAATGCCTTTGTTCTATATATGCGTCCCTCTCTTGCCGCGTCATCGCCTGAACATGTGCCGGTAGCTTGTTCTCGTCTAGCAGGTAGGTGTGGTTCGGCTTGCTTATCCGGCACGGGTTTAGGTAGCCGACATGCTTTCGCATCGCTTCGGCTTCCACGTAATTCATCCTTCAAAAAATATAAGGTCAAATTAGGTACGCACATAGGTACAATGATTTATTGACACGTTCCAGTCATGCACTTACAGACACCAGATGCCGACCAAATTGGCGTCGAGCCTCTTCCGACGATAGAGGGCATGCATATCGGAGAAATGGACTTGGAATAGGCATGGCCTGCTCCAGAAGATGTTCTCCTGCACGGCAACTGTGAACGATGAAAGGCCTTTTGTGGTGCTTGCCCTGATGTACCATTCATGCCACCTCCTTAGTTGCCACAGACCTTCTGTTAGTTGCCAGGCATAGATGAATAGTTGGCCATTCTGAAACTCATGCGGCACATCAGGGGAGTTGATATAATTGAGATAATCTTCCATGGTTTGCTTGAGGCCTGTTAACTTTCTGTCATCAAAATTGGCATCTTTGATATCTTTGTCCCTTCCTCGGAATGCTGTTATCATATATCTTTTCTTCGATTCACTTTTCCCTTTGTGCTTGTGTGTCCTTACCATCACTGGCACATCGGCACCCTTAGGTTCCTCCGGTTGCGATGGCTGTGGTTGCGATGGGTCTAGTTCATCGGGCATTGTTCGCTCAGGCCCTGATTGTGCACGCTCTGATTGCTGTGCCGGAGGCACTTCATGTACTTGTACTTCTGATTGATCCTTTTCAAGCCCTGATTGTACTTCTGTCTCCTTTTCAATTGGAGGTGACGCAACAGCAGGCTCTGATCTTGGAGGTGATGCAACTCGATGATCTGATTGCGGAGGTGATGAAACTGGAGGATCCCTCGGTTCTTCGTCCCTTGGTGGACAAGACGGTGACACCGGTATCCTTGGTGGACGATCCGTTCCATCCGTTGACCCTAGTTGAATATCATTCTTGTGCCATAGTACAAACTGGTCAACAGCATCTCCAAGGTACACACAATCCCCTCGGGTGTTGGAATGTCGATCTCGTGCATTCGGTGAGCCTCATTCCCCGTCCGGACCTCTACCTTGGCATAGTCATCCGGAATATCTTGGCAATGGAATCTGCGGTCCGGTATGAACCTCCCGCTTGCAACCTGTATTTTCTTTCCTTCCCGCCGACCGGAATCAAGAGCTTGCAAGGAGTATCCTCCGTTACATCATCCATCGGATAGCTCGGATCAGGCTGCGAAACGGCACCACCGTGCATCATATGCTGGCTCCAATATCTATGGCATTTCTCACGAGCTGCTGCCCTAGCCTGGGATTCTATCTCCTCCTTATAGCGATCACGCTTCTTGTAGGTATGAGCATCCTCTTTGAATCCATCCTTCCAGCTACTTTTATGGATACTCCCGGACACGGCCAGAGTGCTCCGGGTTGCCCAACGCATAGGTCAGCTCGTCCCGGTCTCTATCTGGCACGAACATCCTGGCCTCTTGCTGCACGACGATGTTCTTCATCTTGACAGCTACCTCCTGGAGCTTTGGATCCTTGAAGACTACATCCCCCTCCGGGTGAAGGCCGGTGTTCTTGCACGCACCCAGTTCCTAGTTCATGGGTTGTGATTTTTCATAGGAACCGGTTTCCCAGCCTTTTCCATCTCTTCATCTTGTTTTGTCCATTTCTTAACCACTGGACGGTAACCGGTCGATCCCAAACGATGAGGATATTCATTCCTTCTTGCTAGTTCAGACATCCTCTGGCTCTTCTCCTTTTCCTCCGCCGATGTCTTCAGGGCAACGAACTCATCCCACTGGGCTGGTGTTATCTTTTCATACTCCGTGAACTGCGTGCGTCCCTTCTGAACATATTTCTTGTTAAGGTCTGTTTTCCAGTTTTGCCATAGCTTGCCCATGGTCTTGAGTGCATGGTCCTTTGCTGCATCGTCCATTTGTTTTCTTTGAGATATATTCATTGGGTCCATTGGCAAAGGAAGCGGAGGAAAATGTTTGTACTGAATGTGGACTTGCCAGTTATCTAAACATAATAAAGGGAGTAATAGTTAACACTATAGTCATAAAAGACTATAATATGTGATGTAATACTTTTTCCTTTTATAGATTAAACAGATGTGTTAGGATTGATAATTTGTTTTTCTCGATCGTAAGCGCATACATACGTAAATGTTTTTTCGTCAAATAGAGTTATGTTTTTGAGCAAATATCAGATAACCTCATGTATATGACTCTTTGTAACAAAAGCCCTCATGTCTAAGCTATCAGTTTTAAGGTACCATAAGCATACACTACAACGGTCATCCTCATCTCAAACGAACAATAACCCTCATTTATGTCGGGTATGGCGTCCGTCACGGCACAAAGGTCACTGAGTAGTCATTTCTGTTGGGCAAAAGCCCGTCACTGCTTTACATTATCTTTGTCGGGCGTAAACTTAGGTCTGTCACCGATATGTTTGACCTACAAAACTAGTCAAACAAGGGCCCGACACTGAGGATACAGTCTCAAACGGTCCACAATTAAAGCCCGTCACGGATAACTAACGACTCAATCGGGCTTTAAATTATGCCCGTCATGAATGATAATAACTCAATCGGTCTTTAATGTTAGCCCGTCACGGATGACTGTCATCTCCATCGGGCTTCAGTTAAAACCCGTCATTGATGAGTTTTTCCTAGGAAAAAATATATTATTTTTTGGCTAGCCTCTGGCCTTTGCTAGCCATATATCTGAAATTCACACTCACATACATCCCCTTTTACATACATCACATATATCTGAAATTCACATACATCTGACATTCACACATCTATCCACAAACACATTCATTATTCACTTATTTCTATTAAACACATTTGACAAAATTATAATTTACAAATAATTATCAAAATTATTCTTTGTGGTCGATCGACTCTAATGCTTATTCTTTGTCAGCGATTGACTGTCTAAAGTGACACTAGGGCCGCCATGTCGAAACTTGGTTTTGGCAATAGAAATATGGGGGTGCAGTCAAGATCGCCAAGCTCGATGGGTTAAGTGGAAAACAAGATTTAGACAGGTTCAGGCCCTCTCGTGAGGTAATACCCTACTCCTGTTTCGGGGATTCGATTCGCCGAGTGTTTATTGATCTAAAGATCTGTTGCTCATGAATCTGATATCCCTCAAGGGACGCCCCTTACCCCCCTTATATAGTCTTGGGAGGCGGGCTTACAAGTCGGAAACCCTATCTTAATCTAAGTCGGTTTTCTCAATCTTACCAAACCGTGACTATGAGCCGTTGCCTTATCTAATCGGCAATGTAACACCCAAGTCATAGCTGGTTTACATAATTGGCAGGCGTAACCTATCCCTATCTCCAGTCGGATAAGCTTGCCATGTGGGTATCCGATTGCCATAATCTCCACAGTAGCCCCCGAGTCCTTCGCAGTCGACGAGACAAACAACTCTTTGGTCGAGTGCTTCTGGTGCTGAGTGGTTCCGTCATCCCTGCCTGAATCTTCCGAGTGGCTCCAAAGACTGTGAAGGGCTAGAAAATATCCCAAAAAATAAATATCTAGGTGCATCTCCTGATGCACCTAATTAGGTGTAGCCCCCGACTATGTGGTTAGTCAAAAACAGACTAAACATATAGTCAAGAACTATAAAAAAATATTCTCATATAGATGCTTAGCTTAAGCTAAAGCAATCATAAAAAATCTCATCACTCGGCAAGCTCATGCTTATCCGAGTGAATTTGCCCGAGTCATCTCAGAACAAATAGTTCAATCAACCCTTGTGGGTGAAAAACACTCGGTAAGCTCATGTTTATCCGAGTGGATCTACCTGTGTCATCTCGGAACAAATATTTTAATCATCCCTCATGGGTAAATAAGTTTTTCAGTCATCTAAAAAATATGACCAAAATATTAAATAGCTCTTGCCATAATATTGGTCTCAATCTAAAAAGATCTTCACCAAAGTGGAAAAAATAGCATTGATATAATTATTTAATCAAATGCTTAAAAACCAAACAGTTCCTGTCATCAAGGTAGCCATGAAAAGCTTACTGTTTGTCACCTTTTAATTTGCATCATGCCAACCTCTCATGAAGTTGCGCAAACCGCGGTATGAAAGGATTTTTAAAGGTAATGGGCATTTAGACACGTGCATATTGCCAAGGTAAATCTGCTTAAGTCCATTCACTTAAGTCCCTAAGGACTCGCGTCAAGCCACACCTTAGCTGGGTCGCAAGTCTCTCATGGGCTCGGCCCAACTGCGAGATAACTTAGGCGAAACCCTCAAATCTTCTACAAAGCCTCGAGGTCATCCCCGCCACTTCGTCTTCCCCAAACAATTTCCCCTTTCGCAACACTATTCACCAGCTTACAGCGGAAAACCTTAGGCTCGTGCGCTCACCCAAATCCATCGATCCAGGAGCTTGCGCTTCTCCACAAGCTAGCCTCCGCATCCAGCTCCAAAAATCCCCATCTCAAATCCCCATCCCCCGAGCTAGATCTACTTCGCCCCCAAACCACATCCATGGCAGGAGAGAAGGAGATCCCTTTCGAGCAATGGATGACCTCGGATGTCAAGGAATCGACTCTTAAGGAGCTGGTGAAAAACGGAGTTCTCCCTCCTAAGGAGATCATCAGCTGGCGTCCGACGGCCGGTGAGGAGTTCCCCACTCCGAACACCGGTGAGCTAGTCGTCTTTACTTCCTTCTTTTACTGTGGCTTCGGCCTCCCTACCTCCGAGTTCTTTAGGGGTCTTCTTGATTACTATGGCCTCCAACTTTACCACTTGAACCCCAACTCCATGCTCCATATTGCTCTCTTTATCCATGTTTGCAAAGCTTTTCTCGGCATTCTTCCCCATTTCCAACTTTTCCGGTGCATGTTCTATCTCAAGCCGCATCCGAACAAGGATGAGCCCTATGTCGTTGGCGAGGCCGGCTTCCAGCTCCGCGGATCCCTCCGCCGAGACTATTTCTCTCTCTCCTTGAAATCCTCCAACAAGGGCTGGCACGCAAACTGGTTCTACATTGCAAACCTTGAACCTAGTCTGCCCAACTTCGTTGGCCTTCCTCCTGTACCTAGATCCAACTGGAGCGCCGTGCCAGTAGCCCAAGACTGGGATGAAGCCAACAAGCTTTTGGCGAAGATTTTGGAGATGAAGAAGAAGGGCCTTCGGGGTGAACAGATCACTCTGGCATTTCATCAGGAATCGACTGGCGCCGATCAAGGAGAGATCCAAACCCGCGTTCGAGTACGAGGGCGAGAGGGACCCCAATCGGGAAGACCGCGACTCCCTTTGCTTCGAGACCTTGAAGACCCGCATGTACAAAATATTTTCGTCTGGGATCGTAGTCGAGCGCAGCCTCATGCTGCCGGTCCTCCCGTACAGCTTATATCATCCTCCTCCTCCGGTAAGTTGACTCAGCTTCTTTAGTGTCTTTCAATCTTGATGTCGTACTTCTTAGTGTAGAAAGAATCTCTCTTGCAGGAAAACGCCTCTATTATCTCGAAGCCGTACAAAATACATCATGATGACGTGCCGGCTCGTCCTGCTAAAAAACCAGCCGGCGGCGTGAAGATCCAGAGCGATCCAATCGGCAAGAGGGCTGCCCCGAGCGAGGACATCAGCAAGCGGGCGAGTAAGAGGAGGCTGGTGATTGACGACTCGGACGACGATGTCCTAGCCCCTCAAGCTGAAGCGACCCCTCCAAGGCCGTCACCAAAAACTGCGCCCAAGATTCGCCGTTCGACCAGGTACATCTCATAACCGAAATTGTGCTCTTATTGAAAACCTCTTTGCCTTCATCCCGATTGCTCCTGTCTTTCTCTTTGCAGGAGACCTCAGAATATAGACCCCACTGGGCAGAGTGAGGGCCCTATGCCATCTGCAGCAGCTAAGGTGACAAAGCCTGCAGAACCAAAACCTCGGAGCCCTCTCCCGAGTGAGAGCGCTCCGAGTGAGAAGCCCACTCCTCCCAGTGAGGACATCCCGAGGGAAGAGCCCCCGACTGCCAGCCGAGAAGCCCCAACTGGAAACCAATCGGCCGCAGAAGAGACCCCGGCTGCCACTCGAAGGGCCCCGACTGAGGACCAGCCGGGTAAGAACCAAGAAGAGAAAAGTAGTCGGGAAGTACCGGTTAAGGATTCGGCCACCGAAGCTGGTAAGCGTTGAAGCAATCTTTCGCTTTTTAATCTCCAGTCTACTTTTCCTGTGTCTTCATTCACTCTTTCTGAATCGATCAGCCAAAGTGGAGGAGATCCCCAGGTTGCAGTCCTCTAAGACCTGTGTCCCTCCAATCAAGATTGAGTGACGCGATTCTGAGGGCCAGAAACAGGGCATCATCCTGAACAAGCAAAAGGAGAATGAAGAAAGAGATATGCTTGTAGACAGCCTGAACGAAGCTACTCGGCTGCTAAACGTAAGTTTTGCTCCTTTTCTGGTGTAGCTTTGTGATTGCTTTCCAGTCGACCAATCTTCAGAACTCGTGTGTAGATGGTGTATTGCCGGACGATGGCCAAATCCGATGCACTCGAGAAGTTGGTCCCGCACTTGAACTCCCTAGAGAACATCCAGCAGGAGCTAAAGGCCACTCGAGAAGAAGCTGCATTGAGAGAAGCGGCTCTGAGGAGAGAGATAACCGCACTCCGGGAGGAGAACCTCGACCTCCGAGGTTCAGTCGGGAGTAAGCTCGATCTCCTTAGTCTTTTTGTGCCTTTATTTGCAGGCTGTTTTGATCTTTGCGTTGACAACATTTCTTGTTGCAGAGAACTCGTCGGAAGTCCACTCGCTCCAGACCCAGCTGGATGAGGCTAGCGCCAGCAAAGCCGAGCTGGAGACTGAGTTTGAAGGTGAGCTCTTTCAAAACAACGTTCTTTATTTTGCTTCATCTTCGAATGTTTGCGTGATCGCATGTCTTTGACAGCCTATAAGATCAAGACCTGAGCCCAATATGATGTTTTTGTTGAGAGGGTCAAAAAAGCTGAAAGTGTCAGGGACGATGTTGCTAACGCGGCAACACCGATTCTCTTGTCGCTGTTCCATCATGGGCTTGGGACCAGCTCGTTGGACACCGTCGAGGTCTTCGACAAGCTCCGGAGGGCCCCTGATCAGTACCTGGCCAACATTTCTGAGGCGGCCACCATGGGAACGAATTTTGCCCTTGCGCAGGCCAAGTCACTCTATCCTCGGATAGAAGTTGACTCAGTCGGGGAGGGGTTCGCTGATGGTACTTCAGACGAGCGGGCTCTGGAGTTAATTGATGAAGCTTAGGAGTCGGCCAAGAAAGTGGCTGCTGATGTAGTGAACAATTTCTGGTCTTAATTGTCTTGCAAACATTTGTGTGTAACTTTCTGATGTAGACTTGTAAATACTCAGCTTATTTATGTTAATGCCTTGATCCGAGTCTTTATGTTAAATTTCTTAAGTAATTTTCGTCCGACTGTCACCAAGACTATGCTTGATTAGGTCATCAAAAAACTCTCAGTCCTTATGCATTGAACTTGAATCAAGGAACATTAAACAATGATAAACCAAATATGCACAGGTTGCCGAAGAAAACCATGCTTTATTGATACGTATGCAGCCCCCGACTGCTAACTCAAGAAGTCAACTTTCTTGAGGTTGGCAGTCAAGAATAACATAAAACTTAAGGCAATTTAAGCATAGTATCGTTGAAGGTGTTCGATGTTCCAGGAGTTCTCCACCATGGATCCATCTTCACGCTTTAGTCGATATGCTCCTGGCCGAGTCACTTCAGCGATTATATATGGTCCTTCCCATAATGGAGATAATTTGTGACGGTCTTTGGTGGTTTGAATCTTACATAGAACTAGATCGCCGACAATAAAAGCTCGTGCTCGTACATTGCGACTGTGGTATCGTCTAAGCCCTTGAAGATATCTTGCCGACTGGATCAGGGCTGCCTCACGGGCCTCTTCCAGTTGGGTGAGGTCATCCACTCGGTCTTGATTGTAGCGCTCGTTGTTAAAGCTGCGGACTCGGAGAGATTCATACTCCATTTCATTCGGCAACATGGCTTCTGCCCCGTAAACCAAGAAGAAAAGAGTTTGGCCGGTAGCCCGACTGGGCGTAGTCCGTAATGACCATAGGACCGAGGATAGCTCTTGGACCCATTTGCCAGCATAAGGACTCAGCCGATCAAACACCCGAGCCTTGATGCCTTGAAGAACCATGCCGTTGGTGCGCTCAACCTGTCCATTGCTTTTGGGGTGCGCGACCGATGCATAGCAGATTTTTATGCCAAAATCTTCACAGAATTCCTTGAAAATGCCTCCAGTGAATTGAGTCCCATTGTCGGTTATTATTCTGTTTGGGACGCCGAACCGGTGCACAATGTTGAGGATGAAGTCTCGTGCTTTGTCAGCGGTGATTATAGCGACCGGCTTAGCCTCAATCCACTTGGAGAACTTGTCAATTGCGACGAACAGGTGTGTGAATCCTCCTGGAGCCTTCTTGAAAGGGCCAACCATGTCCAAGCCCCATACCGTAAACGGTCAGGATAATGGAATCGTTTGTAGCTCTTGGGCTGGGACATGGCTCTGCCGAGCGAAGAATTGGCAACCCTCACATGTTCGGACGACTTTGTCGGCGTCGAAAACCGCTGTAAGCCAGAAAAAGCCTTGTCTATAAGCTTTTCCCACCAAGGTGCGTGCTGCCGCGTGACTTCCGCATATACCCGAGTGGATATCTTGGAGTAGTTGCCATCCTTTCTTAGGCGTGATGCATCTCATCGGGACTCCGAAGGGCTCATCTTGTATAAATCAGAATCTACCATGACATAAGCTTGACAACAGCGTCGGACACGTTCCGCCTCATCCCGGTCTTCCGGCAGCTCTTGCTGAGTTAAAAATTTGATGAGCGGTGTCCTCCAGTCGGCGTTGATCATGGCGACTTGGTTTACAGTTGCTCGTTGGGGGTTGGTTTTGCTGCAACAGTCGGCTCATAGAGATGCTCTACGAAAACGTCTGTTGGAGCAGCTTCTCGCTTGGACCCAAACTGCACCAACTCGTCAGCTGCCTCGTTGTTATGTCTCAAGACATGTGATAGCTCCAGTTCGTCAAACCTGTCTTCAAGTTTGTGAACTTCTTGCTGGTAGGTCTCCATGGTGTCGTTTAAACAGGACCAGTCTTTCATCACTTGGTTGACAACCAGTTGGAAATCTCCTTTTACGACCAACCGTCGTATCCCGAGTGAAACAGCAAGTCGCAGTCCATGCAGCAGGGCTTCGTACTCGGCGACGTTGTGTGAGGCGGAGAAGTGGAGGTGGAGAACACATCTTAGCCTTTTCCCAGTCGGGGAGATCAACACGACTCCCGCTCCCAAGCTAGTGATCCTCTTGGATCCGTCAAAGTGCATGGTCCAGTATTGCAGGTCTTCTCGAGGTACATCTTCTTGTTGTTCGGTCCACTCGGCCAGGAAATCCGCCAGGGCTTGTGACTTTACTGACGTCCTCACCTTGAAAGTTAAGTCCGCGGCATCGGTTCCGTGGCCCACTTCACGATGCGCCCGTTGCCTCCCGATTGTGGATGACATCACCGAGTGGAAAGGAAGTGACGACGGTGACCGAGTGACCCTGAAAGTAGTGCGCCAATTTTCTTACGGTTATTAGAACACCATATAGCAGTTTTTGTACCTGAGGGTAGCGAATTTTGGCTCCTGCGAGCACTTCGCTAACGAAGAAGATTGGCCTTTGAATCTTCTGGACTCGTCCTTCTTCTTCGCGCTCAACGACGAGAACCGTGCTGACCACTTGGTGAGTTGCTGAGACATATAGTAGCAGGGGTTCCTGAGGCTGGGGTGAGGCTAGGACGGATGGCGTCGTGAGAAATTCTTTAAAATCTTTAACGGCCTTGTGGGCTTCCGTAGTCCATTGGAAGTCGTCAGTTTTCTTTAGTAGCCTGAAGAAGGGCATGCCTCGTTCGTCGAGTCGAGAGATAAATTGGCTTAGCGCCGCCATGCAGCCAGTATGCTTCTGAACATCTTTCTGGTTACTCAGGGGCTTCATATTCAGGATAGCATTGATTTTCTCTGGATTAGCTTCAATGCTGCGATGGGACACCATGAAGCCGAGCAGTTTGCCTGAGGGCACGCCGAACGTGCACTTCTCCGGGTTCAACTTCATTCTGAAGGCCCGAATGTTTGTGAAGGTTTCTTTTAAGTCGGCAATCAGGACTTCCTTCTGCTTGGTCTTGATGATGACATCGTCGACGTAAGCTTCCACGTTCTTTCCGATCTGCGTTTGAAAGCATCTTTGAATCATGCGTTGGTATGTGGCTCCAACGTTCTTCAGACCGAAGGGCATCGTGATGTAGCAGTAAGCTCCAAACGGCGTGATGAACGATGTTTTCAGGCAGTCGGATTCTTTCAAGCTGATTTGGTGGTAGCCCGAGTAGCAATCTAGAAAGCTTAAGATCTGGCAGCCGACTGTCGAGTCCACGACTTGGTCGATGCGAGGCAACCTGAATAGATCTTTGGGGCAGGCTTTGTTGAGGTCGGTGTAGTCAACGCACATGCGCCATTGTCCTATCTTCTTCCGGACCTGGACCGGGTTAGCCAACTAGTCGGGATGGAGAACTTCTTTAATGAAGCCGGCGGCTAGGAGTTTTGTGAGTTCTTCCTTGATGGCATCTTTTTGATCCTGAGCAAAACGACGTAATCGTTGTTTGATAGGTTTCGCGTCATCTTTGATGTGTAAAGAGTGTTCGATCACCTCCCTAGGAATTCTAGGCTTATCAGATGGTTCCAAGCAAAAAATATCTTTATTATTTTGGAGAAAGGTGATGAGCGCGCTTTCCTATTTAGGATCTAGCTCAGCGCCGATTACAACGGTTTTGGAAGGATCCGATGGATCAAGGAAGATTTTCTTCGTTTTGGCGTCGCCTTGTCCCGACTTGGCTATCTTCTTCACGGGGATTTCACCCTCTCCAGAAGTTGATGCAGCCAATTGGATTTCCTCCTGGCTACGCGATCTCTCACGAGATTGGGCCATGTCGCAGCTTTCCTTGTCGCAAGTGAAGGCTTGTTTGACGTTGCTGCGCAGGGTGATGACGCCGTTGGGGTCAGGCATCTTCATGCAGAGGTAGGTATAATGCGGTATCGCCATGAACTTGGCGAGTGCAGGCCTTTCGATGATCGCGTGGTAGGTTGTCTCGAAGTCGGCCACCTTGAAAGTGATATTCTCCGTCCGGAAGTTCTCCCGAACTTCGAAGGTGACTGGAAGGGCGATGTGTCCGAGTGGCGTGGACGACAGCCCCGGGATAACTCCGTGGAAGGGGGCTGAACTTGCCTTCAATTTGGCCCTCGGGATTTGCATTTCGTCCAGGGTCTTGGCGAACAGAATATTAAGGGCGCTACCCCCATCAATGAGGACGCACTTCAGCTTGATGTTGCGGACCACTGGGTCTAGTACTAGGGGATACTGCCCCGAGTGAACCACTCGGTCAGGATGATCCGAGCGATCAAATATGATGGCCACCTTCGACCATCGTAGATATTATGGGACCTCGGGTTGTGCCGCGTTGACCTCACGATCGGTTAGCTTTTGCTTCCTCTTGGACTCATAAGCTTGCGGTCTCCCGAAGATGTGATTCAGCTCGCCTACGGGGTCTTGAAAGGGCTCCGTATTTCCAGCCGGGTTGTTCTTCTTGGTCCCCGATGGACCGGCTTCGTCAGTCGGCTTCTTGTTGAGCTGTGCCGCGTATTGCTCGGCGAATTGCTTATAAATAAAGCAGTCCTTGGCCGCATGCTTGTGGTTGGGATGATGCGTGCACTGAGCATTCATGATTGCGTCGTAGGCCGCGACTCGGGGACGGCGTTGGGAGTTGGACGTTGCGGCAACCAGATCCTCAGGCTGGCGCTTGCGATCCTTCTGGCCCTGGTTGCCCTTGCTGTTATCCTTCTTAGGATGCCGGCTTCCTCCCGACTGCTTGTCGTCCCTTTTGTCGGGCCGGTCTTGTCGCGCCGCCTTGATCGCGTCGCTGGATTTGGCATAAGAGTTCGTTGTCTCGAACATTTGCTTCACTGTCTTTGGTGGCTTACGCCCAAACTTTCCGATCAACAATTCATCACGGACTCCCTTCTGGAAGGCGGCGATGATGATGTCGTCGGTGATGTTGGGGATCTTGTTGCATTTTTTCGAGAAGCGCCGGATGTAGTCCTTCAATGGCTCGTCTGGCTTCTGGATGACATTGTAAAAGTCGAAGTGGGTTCCGGGCCTTTCAAAAGTGCCCTGGAAGTTGGCAATGAAGTGATCCCGTAGCTCACTCCACGAGCCAATCGAGCCTCTTGGCAAGCTCGTGAGCCAGTTCCTGGTCGAGTTGGCGAGGGCAACAGGTAAGTAATTGGCCATGGCCTTGTTGTCACCTCCTGCTACGCGAATAGCGAGGGTGTACACGGTCAGCCACGACTCGGGGTCAGTCTTTCCATCGTACTTCTCGATTCCTGTTGGCTTAAGACCATTTGGCCAGTGCACTCGGCGCAGGTCCCGAGTGAACGCAGGTACTCCATTGTCGTTGCTATCGGGCGATCCCCTTCGATCTTCGCGGGAGCGCTGATCTCGTTCTTGATAGCACTGGTCAAGGACTTCCCGCAGATCACTCGGCGGGGTCCTTGGCAGGCTGCTTCGGTAGTCGGAGTTGTTGCTACGGTGGACCCGGTCGTGGACGGGTGGTCGTCCATGCCGCTTCTCGCGGGAGTCGGCCGATTGCTCTTGATGCTTTCGCGTGGCCTCATGGCGGGGGTCTCTTGACCTAGTGGCCGTCCGATCCTGTTCGGGCCTCCTGTAATCCTTTGATCGTAGTGGCGGAAGTCGGCTTCTATCGGGCGTTTCTACCACGGACTCAGTCGGCCTTCAGGCTGAGGTGGAGGGAGAACAGTTGGCTATAGCCGTGACGATGGTCTTGATCTTGTCCAGGATTGGTGTCACATTGGCGGGAGCCGTCTCGATTACAGTGTCCTGGAGGGTGAGGGCAGCAACGATGTTCTGCTAGGGTGTCTGAAAGATGTTGGTGTTGTCGACTCGTGTCTGAAGTATGGCCTCCCGAGCAGATCGTCCAGTCGCCCTCAGGTCCCGCTTTCTCCTGTCGGCTTCCTCCTTGTGCCTCTTCTCATCTTCTGCCAGCTTGTGCTCCTGCTCAAGCCTGGCTTGTTCTTCCTCTGCGACCTGCGAGCCATGGCTGAGTCAGTCTCGGCCACCTCAGCTATGAGCACGTCGAAGCACTTCGGTTCGTAGTCTTTATCGCAGTCGGAGTCGTTGGCCTTATCCAAGGGGATGCCGTAGAGATTGTCAAAACCTGAGGAGCTGAGGTATTCATCAAGCTCCGTAGATGAACATGACCTGAACGGTTGAAGAATGACCGCGACTTCCCTTGAGCCAGGGTTGCTTGAATCTGGATCGCTCCAATCAGGGTCGTAGCTTGGTGACGGGGGTTCCTTCGAGTGGGCCGATTTCGACTCGGAGGAGAGGAGTTTGCAGTAGATCTCAGCAGCGTTTTGTAATCCAAACGGTGCCGAGAGGGTTTCTTCCTCCGAGTAGATTGATTCTGACGGGGAGGTCAGAAGATGGCTGTAGATTTCAGCGGCGTTCGGCAGTCCGAACGGCGCTGAGTGGGTTCTTCCTTCTGAGTGGATGGACTCCATCTTGGAAGTCAAAGCTGTGTCGTAGATCTCAGTGTTGTTCGGCAACCCGAACGACGCCAAGTGGATTCCTCTTTCCAAGCGGGCGGGACCCAACTCGGAAGTCAGAACCTTGTCGTAGATCTCGGTGTCGTTCGGTAGCCCATACAGCGCCGAGCGGGTTCCCCCTCCCGACTGGTCCGAATCCGAGTCAGGAAAGCAGAGCTTGTTGAATCCTTTGGCGGCGAAGTCGTCGATGCCTGAAGAAGATCCCATCGCGCTTGCCGACGAGATTGAAGAAGAAATCTTGACGCGCGGGCCCCTACCTGGCGCGCCAACTGTCGAAACTTGGTTTCGGCAATAGAAATTTGGGGGTGCAGTCAAGATCGCCAAGCTCGATGGGTTAGATGGAAAACAAGGTTTAAACAGGTTCAGGCCCTCTCGTGAGGTAATACCTTACTCCTGTTTCGAGGATTCGATCCATCGAGTGTTTATTGATCTCAAGATTTGTTGCTCATGAATCTGATATCTAAAGCTGATATCCCTCAAGGGACGCCCCTTACCCCCCTTATATAGTCTTGGGAGGTAGGCTTACAAGTGGAAAACCCTATCTTACTCTAAGTCGGTTTCCTCAATCTTACCAAACTCCATCAAGGAAAGCCATTAGCCCATCTAGAACCCTCAAAACGTGATATGCGCCGCCCGACGAGATGACATGTCGAAAGATGAATCCGCAGAGTTATTCAGCGAGGGCTAAGCAAACATGTGGCAATAACTGACTTGTCAGAATATCTAATTTCTGCAAATGAAAGGATTGAATATGTGAAAATGTAATATATGTTTAGAAACATGTATTTACGGCTTAACAAATATGGCGAACCTCATAATTCGAAATATACCAGTTGCGGTCTTCTAGGAAAAACCACATAAATTCCATCACATAGAAACCACTTATGCTCGTGCCTGGTTTCTGACGTTGGCACCAACGGTGGCGCAAACCCGGAATGTATTGGCACATGCAAAGTGTTGATGATTCTTATTATACTTCACAAGAGCCTTATTTAGGATGTCAATGACGGATTGGAAAGATTCTTGTGGTTTCCTTAATCCATCCATGCAGAAAATCTTACAGTCTTTTAAATGTATGGCAAGAAGGATCCAGTGATGGCTGCATACAAAGAGAGAGAGAGCAATTAACACCTTCAATCACAAATGGTATGTACAACAACAAATTTCACACTTACTCAAAGTTGTAGGGCAAAAGGATCATATTCATATCCTTAAGCTTGACAAAGGAGTTGTATAGGTAGTCCAACACCTATTTTTGGGACCTTGGGCCGTCGTTAATAACATTGGAATTGACAAGCCCTGGATCGAGGAATCCTACTTTTTATAGTTTGCTCTACATTCAAACGTCCCCATTCTACATAAGAAAACAAGTTAGACACTCTGTGAGGATATCAACTATGAAATAATAGTGAGGAGTTTGAGTATGCTTACAATGCCCATAGCTGAAATAGCGATGCGTTTAGGTCCCTCAGATTGTATAGCTGAAATAGTTCCTTAAATTGGACTCAGATTATACCATCCTGGTTATGGAAGTCCTCGTCCCTATAAAAGACGGCGAACGTCTCTTTACCCTTCTTTGCCATCTGTAGGTATCACTCTTCTACCCTTCTCATCTCAGTGCAATTTCCAACTATGTTGCGATATTCAGGGGTGGTCAAAGGAACACCGAACTTGAACTTAGCTGGCTGAGGGGCCTTCGCAATATTGTGCACATTAGTGTTGCTCTTCACCCCTGAACTTTCTTGCTCATACTTCTGTGCCATGTCTTTCACAAACTCTTCCCTGGAAAACTGTCGCAATTTTCTTTTCTTGATCGTGCGGTGGTAGTATGAAATTGGTTTCTCCGGTGCTGGTGGCCTTGCCATGCGAATGAAGTGGTCTTGTATTTTAACTGGCATGCACACAGATGGCTTCGACGCCGCTTTATTGCCCTTCTCGAGAGATGAGTGAGCAGGCCATTCAGGGCTAGACCCGCCAAAGTCGGTGTCATATTGTAGCTCGATCGAGTCATCTTGTGGATCACCTAAGGGAGATGGAGGGGTTGGATCACCTAAGAGAGATGGAGGGGTTGGATCACCTAAGGACTCTAGGCTTCCCGACGAACGGGCGCGGCAGACGACGCTATTTTGGGCGACGTGGCGGTCGGGTGCACCGACGTCCGGTGTTGCTCTGGGCTCATGGTGGACGGGCTCTCGGTGCCTGACGTGCCTATTAACACCAGAATTTGGTAAGCCCCGGAGTCCCCATCGGCTCAAGGTTCACATCGGCTCAAAGCTGGTATCGGCTTAGAATTTTGCATCAGCTGATGGGGGTTTTTTGTTATCAACATTTCCAGTAGTCGGATTCTTGTTAGATTCGGTTTGGGAAGATCTTATCCAGAAGAAACCGAGTTCAGGAAGGATGTGGCTTGTATCTATTAATTAGGAAGAATTTGTTAGTATTACTTTTTATCTTTAGGAAAGTGTGTTAGTGTCCAATAAAGACTCGGTTGTTTCCTTATATCTTTAGGAAAGTTTGGATTATAATCTGTTAGGATCTTTGTTAGCCTATGGGTATAAATATGTAAGCTCGAGGTTCATGTAAAATAATCTCACGATCAATCCAATTCGGCGCATCGCCACCTTTTTACTTTTGTTTGTTTCGACGGGTTCTTGTTTTCGAGCATGGGCTACATCGATTGAGTTCGACCTCCGGCAAGAAATGAGTTCTGTCATCTTCGCTTGCGCTGGCGTGGCTAGGACTTCCTCGGTTGAGTTTGATATTCTAATCAGGTCAACGCAAGTGTTGCCTATGTGGTATATCATCTCTGTCTTTAGTTCCATTACTGTTCAGAGTCACAACGGCTTAGTTAGGACTTTCTCGGTTAGGTCCGATATTCTGATCAAGTTGATGTTTCTTTAAACATAATGTCGCTTTAGATAGATTTCTTATATCCGTCACATTAGACAGATCTATCGGCTCATTGAGTATTAGATTATCATATACAATCTCGTGCTGCATCGGTTAGGTCCGACCTACTAGATTGTTATTGATAATCTAAGTCTTGTTAAGCCGATAGGATTATGCTAATGTTTCATCGGAGGGTTAGCCGATCTTATCTGATGTGTTAAATTTCTCTCTGATAGTTTTGTTGTCTTGGTTAAATTTAACACATGACCACTTTGATCGATGTCATACCGGCTGGTTTAAATCTATCAGGCAATTATCAACCTTATGCTACATCGGTTAGGTCCGACCTATGAGGTTGCGTTTGCAAGTTAGATTTATTTAAGTCAGTGGGCATCAATCATTGTTTTATCGGGGTTTCAGCCGATGAGTTATCTAGACGTTGCATCGACTTACAGGGATTATATACAAAGTTGGTTTTAGCCGACTGCAGCAAAGGTTTCTAATTATTTGGATTTAATGATATCGGATTACTAGCCGATATATGCTTTAACCATCGACATCGGCTGGAATCGTGCCATCGGCTTATCGGCCGATCGGCTATCTTGGTTATCGGCTGACATCAGCATCGGCTGAAATCACGCCAATCGGCTATTTTGGTTATCGGCCTATCGGCTGATATGCTTTATGCTTTGTTGCTTTATATATATTGTCAGTGGTAGGATCAAGCTAGCTGGCACATCCGCGCTTCATCAATTTTAGGACCTGCACTGGAGCTAAGCAGATCTCCCAGGCTAGTGTGTGTTTTTCATGTCAACACATTTTTGGCACGCCCGGTGGAATAATATTTTTGACAACAGATTTTTTACACGGCTTGTGGGACCCATAATTGCAATAAGATGCCTGATAAGGAAGTCAAGGCCAAGGAAGAATGATCGCTCAAGCCAATGAATGAAGAGAAGGGGCTATTTTTTGAGCCGATGAATGATGAGGCGCTTCAAGACACAGTTGATCAGATCGTTCATCGTGTTGTGTTCGATCAATCTAGAGTTTTGATGAGTACATTACGTGGTTTGATCGAGGTTCTATTTATAGGCTCGGGAAGAGGATGCACTTTGCAAACTCGGCCCTTTTTCCTCTCCTCATGTTCCTTCATGAATTTGACTAGGCTATCTATTTTTTTGGGCCGATGATCGGCTGGCTTACTACTAGCATAAACCATGTTAACGGGAAAAGGATTCCCATCAACCTTCATCGGCTTTTTTGAATCTTCAAATTTGATCTTCTCAGCTTCTATAGCCAATTGAATCTGCTGGTGAAGCACCTTGCAATCATTGGTGCCATGGGAGCTTGTGTTTTGCCATTTGCAATATTTTCTCTCTTTAACTCCTCGGTTGATGAAATGACATGATTAGCCAGAAGTTGGATTTTCTTCTCCCGAAGCAGCAGGTCGAAGATCTTGTCGGCTTTGGTGATGTCAAAGTCATATTTTTCCTCCTTAGCCAAATTTTTCACCCATTGGCAAGTTATAGTCTTTTTGTTCCTTGCCCATTCGGCTGTTGCTACTTCGGATTCGTTGTCGCTGGAATCGGACTCCGAGGCATAGGCAACGTGGCTCACTTTTTTGAAAGCCTTCTTGGCCTTCTAGAAGCGCAGTTCATGGGCTGTGATTTTTTGGGCCAGGTGTGCCAAGCTCTCGAAGTCCTAAGCCGAAAACCTTTCCTTGTTGGGGGTTAATAAACCTTGGAAGGCTAAATGGGCTAACTAGGAATCAGATAGCACCAGGCTGTAGCATCGGTTCCTCATATCTCTAAATCTCTGGATGTAGTCCTGGACCGATTCATCATGCTTCTACCCAATGGCTGTCAAATCCAACAGTTTCATCTCATGGATGCCGGTGTAGAAGTACTGATGAAACTACTTCTCCAAATTGGCCCAACTCTGTACAGAATTGTACGGGAGCGAAGAAAACCAGGTAAAGCCGATCCAGATAGTGAGAGGGGAAAATTCTAACCCTTAGGGCGTCTGTAGCCGATGCCTCCCCACACTGGTCTAGAAATCGGCTAACATGCTCATAGGTAGAAACATTGTCCTGCCCTGAGAACTTGGAAAAATCTGGCACCCTTTATCGGTTAGGCAATGGAACTCTTTCAAAGTACTCAGGGTAAGGATACCGATACATATTTCCCGTGTCCTTGGGTTTGAGGCCAAATTGTTCTCTCATCACGTCGGCTATCAAGTCCACCCAAGGCTTGTTCTGTTGAGGCACCTCCTGTGCTTGTTGCTGCATCGGCTCATACTGATCAAACTAGAGTAGTCCTTGCTAATACTGCATCCGAGGCGAATGAGATTGATAATGCTGATTAAAGTTGCCTCCTGGATAATGCTGGGAAGATTGGTGCATCATGGGAGGTTGTTCCTAAAGAGGTTGTGACCCGATAGGATGTTGTGGGAAGCTTGACGGATTGGATCCTATCGGCACCTTGGGCAGAACGGGTGGTTGATGTGCACTAAACATGGCCGCAATCTGTTCTAAGGACATCTGAGGGATCTCATGGCCTGCATGGTGAGCCTGTGGCCTTATCAGGACCCTGGGTTGGAAATCCGTCGGCTTTTGATGCCGATGGTGGCATGAACGGCTTGAGGGGAATCGATCCTGGTCCGATCGGCTGTTCCGGAGGAACTCCTGAAGTAGTTGGCAACCCATCTGTTGCCAAGGCCCTGTAATGAGGAAATTTACCCTCAGGGAGGAATATTGGTCCCCTGGCTTGATGTTCGGCTTTCCTGGAGTTGACCACTGTACTGATCATGTTGTTGAGGGTGTTAACCAGTATCCCAGATTGGTTGATCAAGGCATGATGAACCGTATAATCAATCCTGTCTTGGAGGTTGTTCAGCTCTGGCCCATCTTCCTACTTGATCTCTTGAGGCTTTTTGCCCTTGCTAGAGCTAGGTTCGGGCTCATCATCAGCTGGCAGTTTCACTTTGTACCTCTGGACGACCGTGCCGGACCGAGTTTGTGTAAAGGAGTGTAGATATTGACTCTGCAGCTTGTTCATTATCTCCTCAAACTTGGCCTTTTGCTCTGGCATTAACTTATCCATGGTGATCGGAATGATGTTCTCCGGATCAACATCGGTGGTTTTGATGTCTACCATGGCATCTGTTGATGAGAAAAGCATGTTGATGAGAAAATTTCCTACACACTGGTTTGAGAGATCTGCTTAACTCTAGTGCAGGTCCAAATTATTGCTTCAAGGTTCGTAGGTGTGCCAGTTGATTTGATCCTGCAATCAACAAGAAACAATAGAAAGAATTAGCTTGCAAACGATAGCCGATCGGCTGGTGGCCGATGACGTATCGTCTAGGGTTAGGCCGATGCAATACATATTGAATCGGCAACCATTAGACTTGTCCGATCGGCTGCAGATGTTAACAGAATACAATCCATGTCTTAAAGCATATTTAAACCAAGTGACTGGGATAGATCAGTAGTATACCGAGATAGTATAAATCACTTAGATCTGTTCACAGCATAGCCGAAGAGATTAATCTAACATGTATTGGCTAGTACTCCGATACTGCTTTATAGTAAGATATCGTTACTAACTAAATATATTAAACAGGGACCGATCATATGCTAAGATGACTTAACCAATCGATTACAAGCTTAATATATTTAATTATAAAGAGATCTTAATATAAAGGGTAGCTTCAACATATCAAGTAAATATAAAACATACTAGATAGTTAAAACAGATAAGATCGGTTGAAACTCCGATACTATCTATAGTAATGATCCAAAGCAAGATAGATCTGTTATGATTCTAAAAGCGACTTAATAGATCGAACCTAACCGATGCAGCATTAAGTACCAAAAGAAGCATAGAATCTATACGAGCCTATGAACATTTTTCAAGATGGTAGATATACTATATAATCTAGATTAACATTGAAATCCGAACTCACCGGCTATCATCTAGCAATTAATGCTAGCCGATTAGGGTTCAGACCACAATGTCGATCTAAATTATATAACATATATGATAACTATGCAGATTACGAAGACGGAATTAGAGTATCATGATGATGGAAGCACTAACCCCGACAACACAAACCAATGTAACAAGAATTACCTTTTTGCTAGAGATCAAACGATGCAGCCCAACCAGAAGCAATAACTCGTCGAAACTATTAAAGGAAAAAGGTGGCGATGTGCCGAGATTGTATTGATTGATTCCAAATTACATAGTCTCGGGTCATATTTATACCCAATTACAAATAGAGTCCTTGTAGGACACGACTCTTATCTCTAACTACTATTTAAAATACGACAATATCTGGGACAGGGTCCCCTGTCATGATCTATGAGGAAACTATACAAACATTCTACATTAATGATACAATTGCCTTTTGAGGACTTTATCTATATATGGCAATATCTTTGAAGCACTTGGAAACCAAATCTAATATTGATCTCCACGCTTTTGCACCAGAATTGGTCACATTTGTTATCCCACTCGGAATCGGCTATGCTGGATATCCTCATCCGACTCGGCCTCAGTCGATTAACTCCTTAGCCGATTCATACTTAGCCGACGCGCACTCTGTTTCCAAGAATCACGCACTCCAATTCCGCTTCAATTGTAGCTTCAAACCCAGAGATTTGGCTTACCAAATTTGGTCGTTAACACATGGCCACCGGTGTTATCCCAAGTTGAACCGACCTAAGAAGCCTATAAATAGACCACGATAGTGTTAACGACCAAATTTGGTAACCAAATCCCTGAGTTTGAGGTCAAGATTGAAGCGGAATCAGAGGAAACACATGATCTGCGGATAAACGGAGGCCACATCGGCTGAGTCCGAATCGGCTGTGAGGCCAGCCGGCTGAGTTCGAGTCAGACCAGGACAGCCGGTAGCCGATTCCGATTGAAGATAGAAGTGAAGCCAGTCTCGAAAGGAAAGCTTAAGTATAAAGTATTGGATTCGGTTGTTGGCACCTTTTTTGGCAAAGGCACAAGCACGATCGACACACCTAAACGCCTTGCGGTGATATGGAGTCGCCAACCACCTTGATCTAGCAAAGAACTAAAGCAAGATGGGTTTTATAGATTAAACCGGCTAGCAAAGTCGATTTAGATAAAATGATAGATAAACACCCATCTCGTGGGCGAACGAAAAGTTTTCAAGACAAACTTACAAAGAGATGTCGCACTCTCGCAGTGGCGGCGGACGACTTATGGTGCAAATCGACAAAGATGGATGAACTAATGTAGAAAAAAGTAAAAGAACGATTCAATTAGCTAAAAACTAGAAACTAGATTGATTTTGTGTTGTGTATGTGTTGTTGTTGCCAATTGAATCGGCCTTGGCCCTTAAATAGGGGTTGGTCTTGCCTTCCATAGGCCCTTATCCATGTCAAATTCGGGGTAGACACCTTTGGAAACCCGATACATACCGTATGTAGTAAGAAAACCCGAGTACCGACGAATTCGTCTTGGTTTCGGACTCTGCCGGTCAGACCGGCCACATGCCGCCGGTCTGACCGGCCCTAAGGCCCGTCTGACCGGCCTATACATGGCGGTCTGACTGGCCTTCCCAAAGGAAACCAGCAGACTTTCCAAACATTGGCAATTTTCCTATCTCGATTCCTAGGTGCCAATTTTGGGTGTAAACACATGCCCCCTGCCTTTTATGATGAACATCGTGAATCTAAAAGCATAGAACATATTTATCTTAGGGCGATAATCTAATTACCGGCCATAGGACTTCCTAAACATCTTGCCAAACATTCAGGAAGTATTTCTTTAGGTATTTACCGTTAATAGCTCGCTGAAACCGTTCTCCTTGAAGTGTTTCCAGAAAATATGCATTCCCTCGAACAATTCCGCATATCCGATAAGGTCCCTCCCAACTTGACGACCACTTACCGAATTCTTTAGATCGAGAACCCAAAGGCAAAATTGTCTTCCATACCAAATCTCTCACTTGGAATGTCTTCACCTTCACCCTTTTGTTGTATGCTTTGGCCACCCTCTTCTTCTCTTTCTCTATTTCTTCCAAAGCCTTCAAATGTTTGTCGACCACTTCATCAAGATTATCTCCTATCAATAATTTGTAGTCTTCAGCCGACAAATCGTCTTGCTTTATATACCAAAGAGAGCCAAGATTTACCTCAACCGGTAAAACGGCTTCTTGTCCATAGACTAGCTCAAAAGGGGTTACCTTGGTAGCACCATGCTTAGATATTCTATGTGCCCATAACGCCTCAGAAAACACCGCATGCCACCTCTTGGGATGTTCTTCGATCTTCTTTTTGATTAACTTTAGCAAAGTTTTATTACTAGACTTGGCTTGTCCATTAGCCTGAGCGTAGTAAGGAGAAGAACTCAACAATCTAATACCATAAGATTCGACAAGATTTTTTACCTCTTTAGACATGAAAGAGGCTCCTTGATCCATAGTCAATGTTTGAGGAATGTCGAATCTATGTATAATATGCTTCAAAATAAAGTCAATTACCTCCGTATGAGTCATATTCTTGAGCGGCACGGCTTCGGCCCACTTGGTGAAGTAATCCGTCGCAATTAGCACGAACCGATGCCCTTTCAATGATGAAGGATAAATTTCACCAATGAAATCCAAAGCCCAACCCTGGAACGGCCATGGTTTAATAATAGGGTTCAACACCGCAGCCGGTGCCAATTGAACATTGCCGAACCGCTGACAGGCTTCGCATCCTCTATAATATCTAAAACAATCATCAATCATTTTTGGCCAATAGAACCCCGCTCTCCTAAGCAACCAATTCATTTTATGGGCCGATTGAAATAGCCACTTTAGATTGATCACTATCTAGGCACTTAAGTAATACCCCATCTATATTTCGGCGATACAACTCTCCATCGAGCAAAGTATACTTAAACGCTTGCCGCCGAATTTTTCGATCAACCTTAAAGCTAGGATCTTTCAAATATTGGATCAAAGGTACTCTCCAATCCTCTGCTGTTTCCAGGGCACAAATGTCCGAATTTAAGCTCAATTCGGCCTCTGTATCAGTGAAATCGTGCCCCCAACATCTTCTGTGACCCCAGTCTGACCGGCCAAGCAACACCGGTCAGACCGCTGACTACCCACGGTCAGACCGGTAGCAGTGCTCCGGTCAGACCGCTGGCCATCCACGGTCAGACCGGCAACAGTGCGCTGATCAGACTGCCTGCGATCTGCAGCCCTGCCAATGTCGCTCAAAGAATTGTAATCAAGCATCAGTTTTTCTAATATGAAAAATATCCCTCTTTTGACACTATAACCAGATGCTTGTTGAGCCAAATCATTTTCTCTAGAATTTTCACTCCTAGAAATATGCTTAATGGCAAAATCATCAAATTGGCTATAATATCCAAGCATTGATCAAGATACCTGTTTAGTGACCCATCGAAGCACTTGTAAACCCCGGCAACTTGTTGCACCACCAATTCTGAGTTACCAAACGCTTCTATGTGTGTAGCTCCAATGATCTCCATCACTTGTAAACCGAATAGCAAGGCATTGTATTCGGCTTGATTATTTGTACAATAATACTCCAAACGACTGATGCCTCAAAACATTGACCATTGGGCAAAATTAAAACTACACCTATACCTTGACCCTCCTTACACAAAGAGCTATCAAAATAAATCTTTCAAGGTGTAACACTAAGCAAGCAAACCTCATCTTCATATTCAATATCTACGTGATGGTCTACTATAAAATCTACTACAATTTGGCCTTTCATAGATTTCAACGATTCATAAGCCAAATCATACTCAATCAATGTATACGCCCACTTGCCAATTCTCCTACTTAGAATTGGCCTTTGCAACATATGCTTAACGACGTCGGTTTGACAAGCAACTATGCATGTACTAGATAACAAGTAATGACGCAACTTGGTGCAAGCATAGTATAAACAAAGACAAAGTCTCTCTACAAAAATATACCGCGTTTTGGCATATAAAAGACGGCGACTCAAATAGGTGATTATGTATTCTTTGCCATCTTCCTCTTGTGTTAAAAGGGCTCTAATAACTTTGTCTTCAGCAGCAATATATAACCAAAATGGAATTCTGGCTTTAGGCGCTCGCACCACGGGTGGGGTAGATAAATATTTCTTCAATCCCTCAAACGCATCTTGTTGTGCTGCCCCTCAAGTAAAATCAGCTTCTTTCTTCAAACGTAAGATAGGAACAAAAGCATCGATTTTACCTGCTAGGTCAGATATAAATCTCCTTAAGTAATTCACCTTACCTAGCAACTTCTGAACTTCCCTCTTGCATGTCGGCGCTTTAAAATCTTGAATCTTCTCAACCTTCTTAGGATCGATCTCAATCCCTCTCTCATGTACCATGAATCCTAAGAACTTCCCCGCCGACATACCAAAAGCACACTTGAGTGGAGTCATCTTCAAACCATACCAACGCATCCTCTCAAAAGCTAATCTCAAATCGACTATATGACCATCAATACCATCCGATTTGAAAACAATATCATCAATATAGATTTCTAGGATAAAACCTATCAAATCATGGAAAATAAAGTTCATCGCTCTTTGATACGTTGCGCCGGCATTCTTTAACCCAAACGTCATGACTACCCACTCAAATAACCCAACAAATCCTGGACACCTAAAAGTCATCTTGTACATATCATCTTCCGCCATAAAGATTTGATTGTAGCCAGCATTGCCATCTAAGAAACTAATCACTCTATGGCCCGAAGCATCATTTATTAACATGTGGGCTATAGGCATAGGATATTCATCTTTAGGAGTGGCTTTATTTAAATCTCTAAAATCGATGCATACTCTAATCTTACCACTCCCCTTATTTTCTACCGGAATGATGTTGGACACCCATTCCGCATACCGGCATGGCCTAATAAACCCCGCCTTCAGTAATTGGTCTATCTCTTCTTTGAAACGATCATATATGAGAGGGTTAAAGCGATGAGGGGGTTGTTTATAAGGCCTAAACCCTGATTTTATCAGAAGCCGATGCTCAACAAGATCACGGCTAAGTCCCGGCATTTCATGGTACTCCCACGCAAAGCAATCAACATACTCTCTAAGCAGCTCGATTATTTTAACTTTATAATCGGCTTTCATGTTTTTGTTTACAAAAGTCGGCCTTGGAACACTTCCATCTTCTATATCCACTTCTTCTAATGGATCGGCTGATGTAAACCCCTGACCAAGCTTTTCTACTTCATCAAAGTCTTCTATGGTTTCTTCAATATCGTTCTTTGTAGACCGATATTCTTGTACCCTCTTCTGTAACCACTCTAAATTGGTCGTTTTATTCATCATATAAAGTAATATCACCTAGCCATGCTAAACTAGCCAGCTTTACAGAGATAGGTACAAAACCATCCTTGGAAACACTAATAAAATCAAAGCTAGAAAGATCTAACCCTGACAAGCACTGCATATCCCCATGCTTCCATCCTACTGAAACATCAGCCATTGCAATCTCAGCCGATGTATCTGCTTGAACAATTTCACGTCCCACTGAATTACGCTTTAATGCAAGGTAGAGGGAGCACAGCAGTTGGCATGAATCCAACAACACCGCAAAATAACACTGTAGTTGCCTTGCGCGTCGACGATGAAGAAAGCGGTAGGCAATGTCTTGTTACCCACCGTGAGCTCCACAGACAGGATCCCCTTAGCCTTCATTGATTCACCATTGAAGCCGTTAAGGAGCATGTTGGTCTTCTTCAACTCAGC
This sequence comes from Oryza australiensis, assembly GCA_019925245.2. Taxonomy (NCBI): domain Eukaryota; kingdom Viridiplantae; phylum Streptophyta; class Magnoliopsida; order Poales; family Poaceae; genus Oryza; species Oryza australiensis. The sequence goes on from JAIFGZ020000478.1 coordinate 3,765,625, forward strand.
TTCTTCACGACCCAACTTCTTGAACAGGGAATATGGCATCAGGTTCACAACAGTGCCCCCATCCACTAGCATCCTGGAGACCAGCTTCCCATCAATATGGCCCTTAAGATAAAGAGGCTTCATATGACGATTAGACTCGTCGGGTTTCTCAAAAACCGTGTCTCTTGGACCTAATGAATGTTGAGCCACTTCAACCTCCTCCATGGCACAAAACTCCATAGGCAACATGCACACCATACTGGTGTCCATGCATTCACCCGGTGACGACACCTCAGTCGATTGTTCGTCTTCTTCCTTCTCTTCTTCTTCTTCCCGAACAACCACCGGCTCTCCACCTTTCGCTGATTTGGACTTCCATTCCTTCATTGGTGGTGGTCGCAGCTCATCAAATCTTCTGTCTCTCCACTCTTCGGCCTCCTTTTCCCTAAACTCACTAGCCCGAAGACACTGCAACCTCCTCCTTCACGTAGCCGTCAAATCCAAATCCTTAGGCATCCACCTTGCCTTTGGTTCTGTTCCATGCGGTATATAATGTCCTCCGTTATTTTTCTACGAAAAAGAAGCAAAATCAGAACCACCTCTGGCAGACTGTCAGTCGGACCGGCTATGGTGACCGGTCGGACCGGCCTTGTGCCTGCGGTCAGACTGATCAGAGGACACGGTCAGACCGACTCTAGGCCGTCGGTCAGACCGGCCATCAGGCCCGGTTAGACCGGAATGGGAGCAACGGTCGGACCGGCCACAGGTCTTCGGTCAAACCGGCCAGAGAGTCCGGTCTGACTGTTCTCCTAAGCAGAACTCTTCCCGGCTTCGGCTCGATTGCCAAAAACCATCCTAGCCTCTTCTCCAGATGGTATTGGCACATCGTGAGATCCTATCTTGACAGTAATCACATACGAAGCCCTCTTCTCAGCCTTAGCACGCTTATGCGTCCTCTTCTCTCCCCCAAACCAATTTCTTGGTGAAAACCGGCTTCCATTTGACGAGGACACACCTTCATGAGATGATCTCCTCTCCCTTCCCCATCCTTGATGAAATTGCATTGGAGGCATATGACTATACATTGGTGGTGGTGCCCCCCAAGGCATGAAGTAAGGAAAAGGATAACCTGGCGGCGGCATTGGGCAAGGTCCCCATTGCATGACTTGAGGACAGTGCAGGAACAACGGCTCCAATGCCCTTGACGAATGACCAAATCGCTCCCTAGGAGGTGATCTTGGCCTCTTGCCCTTGTTACGCTCTTTCTCCACGCTTCTCTTCTCATACTTGTCCAAGAGCATATCGAAAGTCACCTTTGATTTCTAGGGTTTTCTCGATGTGAAGCCTTACCCTAATTTTTCTTCCAAACACCAACCTCCGGACTTTTTGGCACAAGCATCTTGGGCTTGGCCTTTCCAATGACGACCTCCTTCCCCTTAGTAGATTTGGCTTGCTCTGGCCGAATCAACACCTTCTTGCCATTGAGATCAATGACATTAACAGGGAAAGGGTCACTGTCAAGCTTCATCTTGGGGCCCTCAGTGAATTTCAACCGTCCTTCCTCTATGGCCAATGGAACCTGTCGACGAAAAACATTGCATTCATTAGTAGAATGAGAATAAGAATCAAACCACTTACAATAAGAGCGACGCTTCAACTCTTCTAGCAAAGGTATGACATGGCCTTTAGACAATTTAATTTGCTTCTCTTGTAAGAGATAATCAAAAATTCTATCACACGGCCACATCAAAACTATACCTAATCTCACTTTGCCGATCCTTGCGAGGAGTCGGCATCAAGCTAGAACAAACAAAAGGTTTATTTTTGTTGGTCCAAGACCACTGAGCAACATACATGCCATGATCGCCCTCATGAACATCAGAATCACTATCAGGGCAATCAATCATGCTAACATGAGGCTTTTTATCATTGGGCCTAACAAATCTTTTGCTATCTCTAACCCAGCTTTCCTGAGCCAGAGCCTTTTGCATGACCTGACTAACATCTAGAAATTGTTGGCCATCTAATCTTTCTTTAATGGGGGCAAGTAAGCCACTATAAGCAAGATCAGCCAAATCTCTCTCAGTTATACTTAAACTAAAACACCGATTTCTAGCATATCTAAACCTCTTAATGTAATCAGTGACAAATTCATTATATTTTTGTCTAACCGATGTTAAATCACAAAGCCTAAGCTCAGTCTCACCAGTATAAAAATAATCATGGAATTTTTGTTCTAACTGAGCCCAAGTATGAATAGAATTAGCCGGTAACGAAGTAAACCATGTAAAAGCAGTACCGGACAACAATAAAGAAAATAATCGCAATTTAAAAGCGTCAGAAGTACTAGCCTCTCCACATTGCGCTAAGACCTGGAATATATGCTCCCATGTGGTCCTATTATCCTCACCACTGAATTTAGTGAATTTAGGAACCCTATAGCCACGAGGATATGGGATATTATCGAAGTAATTAGGATACGGCTTTTGGTAAACCCTAGCACGATTCCTGGGCTCAATTCCAAATGACTCTCTAATAGTATTTCTAGTTTGTTCCTTCATATTTTTAGGCCTTGGTGGATTGGATAAAATCAGAGGCCTAAAAAAGGTTGTTGCGGCACAATATTGCCATATTGGCCATACCCAGTGTCATGCGGGTATCCTCTATTAGGATCATTGTACTGATTGGGAACGTGTGGAGGAACTTGCGCATGAACAGTAACTACAGGGGGGTCGTGCACAGGAACGTGATATAAAACCTAGTTACCCGTGATTGGATCTATTTCCCTGCACCAACACAGAGCACGGCCCGCCGGCCAAGGGCCCGGCCTGGTCGTGTAGGCGGTCGACCGGCCATGTAGCCGCCGGTCGATTGCCGAGGGAGCATCAAACCGCCTGTGGGCCGGTCGACGACGCGTGGGAAAGGTCGGGCCAGCGTCGCGGTCCGACCGATGTAGGTGAACTTGGCCGACCGGTCGTAGGGCCGGTCAGACCGACAAAAGCGGCAGAACTCACCCCCTCGGGGTTTTGCGTGATCGCCCTGTCGGTTTTGCTAAAGATTTGATGAATAGGGGCTTGGCTAGTACTCGCAACAGAGGTAAACGGGAAATCGGCCTTGGGAGGGCCGGATTTAGCACCCACATGAGCATTGAACATCCTATTAAAGCAAGTCTCCATAGCAGATTCAATTCTATTGTTGACGGCGGCGGTGATGGACTCATCCACCGTACTGGCTACGAGCTGTTGAATAGGAAGAGCTAGGTCATCAGTACTTACCTCATCACGGATGTCCTTGAGTGGGATCCCGGGCTTGAGGACAATGCCTTGACGGGTCTTGGTACATGACTTGTCCAAGACCTCCTATGTGATCGCTTTGATCCGCTCCTCCATTATCTTGCGCGCCTCTCCATCTAGATCATCCAGCGAGATGTGGACGATGTTGGATGGGCTCACCTCTTGCGCAACTTGCTTCGTCATGGCAGCGTCGAAATTGAGATGGTGTTGAGCGGACCTTCCCAGCGGAGTCGCCAAAAATCGTGTTGGCACCTTTTTTGGCAAAGGCACGAGCACGATCGACACACCTAAACGTCTTGCGGTAATATGGAGTCGCCAACCACCTTGATCTAGCAAAGAACTAAAGCAAGATGGGTTTTATAGATTAAACCGGCTAGCAAAGCCGATTTAGATAAAATGATAGATAAACACCCGTCTCATGGGCGAACGGAAAGTTTTCAAGACAATCTTACAAAGAGATGTCGCACTCTCGCAGCGGAGACGAACGATTTACAGCGCAAATCGATAAAGATGGATGAACAAATGTAGAAAAAAGTAAAAGAACGATTCAATTGGCTAAAAACTAGAAACTAGATTGATTTTGTGCTGTGTATGTGTTGTTGTTGCCAATTGAACCGGCCTTGTCCCTTAAATAAGGTTTGGTCTTGCCTTCCATGGGCCCTTATCCACGTCCAATTCGGGGTAGACACCTTTGGAAACCCGAGACATACCGTATGGAGTAAGAAAACCCGAGTACCGACGAATTCGGCTTGGTTTTGGACTCTGCCGGTCAGACCAGCCACATGCCGCCGGTCTGACCGACCCTAAGGCCCAGTCTGACCGGCCTATACATGGCGATCAGACCGGCCTTCTTGAAGGAAACCGGCAAACTTTTCAAACATTGGCAATTTTCCTATCTCGATTCCTAGGTGCCAATTTTGGGTATAAACATTGGTTTCCAAGGTGCGTTAAAAATATTGCCATCTATGGATAAGGTCCTACAACAGCAGTTGTATCTGTTAAGTTAGGATATCTTGTATAGTTTCCTTTCGTAATAATGTCGGTTTGTTTAGAGATTTAATCTGTAATAGGAATTGTGTCCGTCATAGACTCATTGTGTATTCGGGTGTAAATAAGACCCGAGGGCTTGTAAACAATAACAACACACATCAATACAATCTCGGCGCATCGCCAACCTTTTGCTTTACATTTTTTCTTGACGAGTTCTTGCTTTGAACTCGGGCTGCATCGACTTCGATCTCCAGGGCAGGTAATTTCTTGTTACAAGCGGCTTGTGGTATCGGGGCCAGTGCTTCTATCATTATGATACTCTGATTCTGCTGCAAACCGTTTAATTTATCATATGCGGCATATAATCTAGATCAATGTCTAGATCTATCTCGTGATCGGCTAATATCTCCTCGAAGATAGCAGCCGACAGAGCTAGATCTAGAAGTTGATTAAGGTTATATGGCGTATCTACCATCTCGAAGAGTTCTCATTAGCCTATATAAATCCTATAATTCTTTTGGTACTTAATGTTGCATCTAATCGACCTATTAAGTCACCTTTAGAACTATATAGATATATTTGGTTCAATATTTGCTATTAGAGATAGAACTAGGGTTTTAGCCGGTCTTATCTATTCTGATCATCTTTATGTATTATTACTGTTAGATGTATTAGAATTGCCTTTTATATTAAGATCTTAATTTACTTAAATATGTTAGGCTCAGAATCAATCCATTATTTTACACCAACAACCGATTGATCTTGGTTTAATACATTTAATCTAGATTAATATCTTTCTATAAAATATATCGAAGTACTAGCCGATTTATATTAGATCTGCAACATCGGCTAGGTTATCAATATATATATATATATATAATTGCGTTCCTAACGTGCTTTTGGATCCAAGTGATTTATACTGTCTTGGTATACTACCGATCTATCCCAATCACTTAATCTAAATGTGCTATGGGATAGCAATTATATATTTATTAGTATCTATAGCCGATCGAGTAGGATCTAACCCTAACCAGAATGCCTATCTGTTGTTTCTTATTGGTTGCAGGATCAAACCAACTGGCACGCTCGTTCGATCACCAAAGGCGACCAATTTTGGACCTACACTGGAGCTAAGCAGATCTCCGAGGCCAGCGCATGGGAAAATTCTCATCAACAGATAGATCAAGTAGTGTATACAAAAGTTCATCGTCATTCTTCCTTCTATAATTCCCCTAAGTTTCCCCTACCAATCATACTTTGCATTGCTCTAATTTGGTGAAGAACCGAGAAGAGGTTCGAAAGAACCCTAATCAGCCACCGAAGCAAATCTTTGAAATTGGTTGTCCTCGGCCAATTATTCTCCAAATCAAAGGTACACCAACGTTCTATATACCTCAAGCTCTCTTTTCCCTAGCTTATTCAAGCCATGAGATCACCAGAGCTCACCGTCGACTAGCATCGTTGGAGTTGCTTTGTTCCGGCCAGCGTGTGCACGGTGCTAGGTCGTTCCAAAACCATTCCGGCCAAACCAATAACTTAGGAAGCACCCCCTTGACTTGTAGATGCTTGTGAGTAGCTCATATTGGTCGAACTATAGCCGGAGCACGTCGGCGAAGAGCACCACCGCCGCCGGCTCACCTCACTGCTTCCTCGACACAACTAAGCCTATAAATGGATTCCCTAGGTCTTGTAGATGAAGATAAGTCTTCTAACTCCCAATTTTTTACCACTCTCGTTGTCGCACACTCTCATCCCCGCGACGGCTTAGTGGAGAAGAAGAACGGGAACGGGAGAGAGAGAAAGAAGAAAAGAGGAAGGAAAAGAAGAAAAAGAAAGAAGAGAGAGAAAAGAGAGAGAAAACAAAGAGAAAAAGAATAGGAAAATATAGAAAACCCTAGAAAATTAAGTTAGACTCCTCTTGGTTTTTTTAAATTTTATCCTTTATATTCTTTTTAGACTTATTTATTCATCTTTTTAAATCTTTTCAAAATATTTCCTTAAAACTCTTTTATATTTATATTTATTCAAACTTAAATTTTTAAACCTAAAAATATAACCTTTTAAAACACCAAAAATAATCTTTTTAAAACCCTTTTGAATTCTTTTATGTGATGATTTTTTATTTCTATTTGAACTTATTCAATAATTTCTAGAAAATTAGTTTATTCCCTAGTGACCGATAGATCCTCTTACTCCTTTCAAAACTTCATAAATTCTCCTATTTCTTTCAAATTTATCTATATTCCTTTTAAAAAACAAAAAACAAACAAAAGACAAAAACATTCTTAATTTTTAAGACAAACCTGTTAACGCCAGAATTTGGTAAGCCCCAGAGGCCGGATCGGCTAAGGTGTCCATCGGCTGATACCAAATCGGACAAGGCAAGCCGATGTAGCCGACTCCGGTACGACAACATTGGAGACACCGTCGGATTAAGATGATGTGCTTCATGAGGATTGCCATATAATGATAGAGTCCTAAAAAGGGAATTGTATCTATTAATTAGGAAGAGTTTATTAGTTTCCTATTTTATCTTTAGGAAAGTGTGTTAGTATCCGGTAAGGATTTGGTTTGTTTCCTTTTATCTCTAGGAAAGTTTGGATTTATAATCTGTTAGGATCTTTGTTAGCCCAGGGGTATAAATATGTAAGCCCGTGGTTTATGTAATATATCTCTCGATCAATACAACCTCGGCGCATCGTCACCTTTTACTTTTCTACTTTGTTCATCATCCGGCGAGACTTGGCACCCGACGTGGGGCTGTATCGGCTTCGATCTCCGGCGAAGGGGTAAGTCCAAGGTCCCGCCGGCCCAAGTATATCGTATCTATCTTTAGTTTCATTACCGTTCATAGATACATCGGCTTAGTTAGGACTTTCTTGGTTAGGTTCGATATTCTGATTAAGTCGATGTTTCTGTAAACGTAATGTCGCTTTAGGTAGATTTGTTATATCCATCACATTAGACAGATCTATTGGCTCATGGAGTATTAGATTATCATATACAATCTCGTGCTGCATCGGTTAGGTTCGACCTACTAGATTGTCATCGATAATCTAAGTCTTGTTAAGCCGATAGATTCATGCTAATGTTTCACCGGAGGGTTAGCCGATCTTATTATATGTCTCTGTTAATCTAGTCGATTTAGCTCTATCGACTGTCTCTCATTTTAGGGTTTCTATCGATATCGGCTAAATCATTATATTAGATTAAATTAGCTTAGTCATCTACCACCCTGAAAATTAGTCAAAGGCTTGATTGTTTAGATATTGTGTTTGTTTTCATACTTAGTGCTGCATCAGTTCAGTTTGACCTACTAAGTCATGATTAGAACCGTGATCTCAACTGAAGAGTTCTAACCGATTCGTCCCCCGAGCCATTCGGCTCAACCAACGTAAGCGTTCTATTCATGATCGGCTCGGCCCCATCCACCAAGACTTCTTCTAGGAAGAAGATCAAGAAGAGGCCGACGACAAGCAATCGGCCAACCCCCAATGGTGCCCTTCGAACCTCTTTACCAAAACACAAAAGAGAAGCATCCAGCGGCTCAAGAGCGAGGGACAGGAGGAAGAAGTACGGTGCATAATCCAACAGCAACAACGTCTGCAGGGCACGAAGCGATGGAGTGTCAAGAAACAAGCGGCCCCAGCCAATGAAAGCCCAGCTGACCAAGCTAGGAGGGCGGCAAAAGGAAAAGGAAAAGTTGTTGCATCGGTTAACATGGTCTTTATACTGCCAGCCAAATTTGGTGCTACAGAAGCCGATGCAGACAACGTGGAGGATACCTTGGTAAGACTAGCTCTGTCCCGAGAGCAAGCTGTTTTCGAAAAGCCGAAAGGGACTGAGAATCGGCACCTCAAGCCACTTTGTGTGAAAGGATTTATTAACGGGAAGCCGATGTCGAAGATGCTGGTCGATGGAGGGGCCACAGTCAACTTGATGCCCTATACCACCTTCAGGAAGCTGGACAAAGGAGCCGAAGATCTAATCAAAACAAACATACAATCAATCAATTTCGACGCATCACCACCCTTTTTTATTTTAGATGAGTTCATGCTCTTGTTCGGGCTGCATCATTTCTGATCTTCAAACAAGGTAATGATTTGTCATTAGTGGTCTGTATCAAAGGGACTAGTGCTTCCATCGTCATGATACTCTAGTTCTGATGGTATAAACTGTGAAATTTATCATACACGGCCTATAATCGAGAGCAATTTCTAGATCTGTCTTATGATCGCTGATTTCTATCTAAAGATCGCAGCCGATAAGTATAGATCTAGGGGTTGAATTGGATTATATGTCATGTCTACCGTCCCGAGCGATTAACTTTGACTCATACAGATCTGATATTTTTTTGTACTTAATGCGGCATCTAATCGACCTATTAAGTCGCTCTTAGAATTATTAAGATCTGTTTAGTTTAATGTTTACCATTAGAGATAGTGCTGGAGTTTCAGCCAGCCTTATCTGTTTTAGTTATCTTTAGTTTTAATTGCTATTATATATTAAAACTGCCTTTTATATTAAAATCTTAATCTATCTAAGTGCCTTAAGCCAATATCAATATGTCATGCCATGCTTACAGCCGATTGATCTAGGTTTAGCATAATTAGATCAGATTAATATCTTTTTATAAAACGTATCGGAGTATTAGCCGATTCACATTAGATCTGCAGTATCGGCTAAGTTATCAATGCAGATAATTACTACCCTAACACGCTTTTAGCCTAAGTGATTTATACTGTCTCGGCATAGCCGGTCTATCCCAATGACTTAGTTTAAGTGCGCTTTGGGATAGTAATTATGTGTAAATTGATGCCTTCAGCCGATCCCGTAGGATCTAATTTCAACTTAATGCCTATTTCTTGTTTCTTGTTGGTTACAGGATCAAACCAACTGGCACGCCCTCAATTCACCAGAGGCGACCAATTTGGACCTGCACTAGAGTAAAGCAAACCTCTCAGGCCAGTGCGTGGGAATCGAATTTCTCATCAACACGCTTTTGGCACGCCTAGTGGGACCATGTTTTGGACAGCATATCTTTTTACACGGCTCGGCAGACCAATAATTGCCGCAAGATGTCTGATAAAAAAGTCAAGGCCAAGGACGAACAATCTCCCAAGTTGATGAATGAAGACAGGGAACAATCTACTGAGCCGATGGATGACGAGACACTTCAAGAGATGGTTGATAACGTCGTTCATCATGCTGTGTTCAATCAATTTGGAGCTTTAACAAGTACATTAATTACGTGGTTTGATCAAGGAGATAGTTCCCAGGATAATTGATAAGCGGTTTCAACATCATCGGCAACAACAATATTGGCTCGGAGGCAAATTGATCAGTATCATCATGGAGGGCCACAACAACAGTATCGATAAGAAAAAACTCAAAGGTATCGGTCTAAAGAAGATTGGGCCGATATAATTGTAAAGGTAATGGAGTAGCAATTTGGAATTAAACGCAAAGATCAAATTTCTGTGTATCAGCTGCCATATCCTGAGTGGTTTGATAGGGTTTCATTTCCAAGCCGGTACAAGGTTCCAGATTTCTCTATGTTTTCAGGCAGGATGGTATCTCTACAATGGAACATATTTGTCGATTCTCAGCTCAATGTGGAGAGGCATCGGCTAAAGAAGCTATGAAAATAAGACTTTTTCCGTTATCTTTAACTGGATCGGCCTTCGCATGGTTTTCATCATTGCCACCAAATTCTATCAGAAGTTGGGCCGATCTTGAGAAGCAATTTCACTTATACTTCTTTGTTGGGGTTAGCAAGTTGACACTTGCAAATTTGATATCAGTTAAACAGCAAGAAGGAGAATCGGCTAAGGAATACATTCAGAGGTTTCGTAATGTTCGCAGCCGATGTTATGGTTTGAGTCTAAGTGATGAGCAGCTGGCAGAACTCGCATTCCAAGGGTTGTCAATACTAATTAAAAATAGATTTTTCTTCCATGAGTTTGACAGCCTGGCTCATCTAATGCAAAAGGTATCGTCTTACGAGAGCCGATGTCAAGAAGAAAGGAAGAATCGGTTTTGGGGTGATCAAGACAATGATAATTTTGAAGCATGACTTCTCATACTCCAAAACTGGGGGACATGTGTTAACGCTAGAATTTGGTAAGCCCCGGAGCCCGAATCGGCTAAGGTGTCCATCGGCTGATACCGAATCGGACAAGGCAAGCCGATGTAGCCGATTCCGGTACGATAACATTGGAGACACCATCGGATCAAGATGATGTGCTTCATGAGGATTGCCATATAAGGATAGAGTCCTAAAAAGGCAATTGTATCTATTAATTAGGAAGAGTTTATTAGTTTCCTTTTTTATCTTTAGGAAAGTGTGTTAGTATCCGGTAAGGATTTGGTTTGTTTCTTTTATCTTTAGGAAAGTTTGGATTTATAATCTGTTAGGATCTCTGTTAGCCCATGGGTATAAATATGTAAGCCCAGGGTTTATGTAATATATCTCTCGATCAATACAACCTCGGCGCATCGCCACCTTTTACTTTTCTACTTTGTTCATCATCCGGCGAGACTTGGCACCCGACGCAGGGCTGCATCGGCTTCGATCTCCGGCTAAGGGGTAAGTCCAAGGTCCCGCCGGCCCAGGTATATCGTATCTATCTTTAGTTTTATTACCGTTCATAGATACATCAGCTTAGTTAGGACTTTCTTTGTTAGGTTCGATATTCTGATTAAGTCGATGTTTCTGTAAACGTAATGTCGCTTTAGGTAGATTTGTTATATCCATCACATTAGACAGATCTATCGGCTCATCGAGTATTAGATTATCATATACAATCTCGTGCTGCATCGGTTAGGTTCGACCTACTAGATTGTCATCGATAATCTAAGTCTTGTTAAGCCGATAGATCTGTGAGGGCGGCACAGCGGGACCGCCGCTCGGACCAACGTGTCCTTCGTTCTAGTGGTCGCAGCGTTGACTCGACCTTTCGTCGAGCACGTGGTGTGCGCGTGCGGCCGGCCGAGGAGGAAGAAGGGAGGGAAAATGGACTTTTGGCAAAAGTGGGATGAGGGAGAGAGGGAAATGGGCCAAGTAGTGAGAAAAAGAGTAGGATGGCCCAAATGAACAGTTAACCCTTCGCAATATTTCCAGGAATTTTAGAGTTTAAAAATTATAGAGTTTTGAGCTAGAATTTGAATTCAAATTTGGAATGCATGGTTTATAAATTTGGAAGGGAATCTATGAATGCATTGAGATTATTACATCATAGTCAAATGAAATCAAAATTAAGATCAAAATTTTGAAATTATTTTTATTTAAAATAGGTTTTTAGATGGGGCAAAAATGAGAGGCTAACAATCGATGAAGTTGTATTCCGATCGGACTTTATTAGTTTCCTTTTCCTATAAGGTAGCCAATAGGAGTCGTGTCTGAGTCATACTTGTGTCTGCCTGAGGGTATAAATTGTATGTCTGAGGTCTTCTGTAAACAACAACAGTTCAATACACAACTTTAGGTGCATTGCCACCCTAGATCTACTTTCAACGAGTTCTTGTTTTTGAGTTTGGGCTGCATCAGTTAAGTTAAATCTCTGGCAAGAAAGTAAGTTCTTTCAACTTTGCTTGTATCGGTAGAATTAGTACTTCCTCGGTTAAGTCCGATATACTAATTAAACTTTTACTCGTGTTGCCTATCTGCATCCGCTCTTTCTTTGATTACTTTTATTTTCTTAGTTAGATCTAATATATCAATCACTTTGAAAAGCAACAATTGACTAGTTTAAATCTACCTAGCCTATTATTAATCTTGAATTGTCTTGGTTAATACCAATCTTCTATGTTATAATCTATTGGTTAGATTTACTCAAGCTGATAAGTGTTATTCATTGTTTTATCAGTGTTTCAGCCGATAAGGTATCTGCTTATCACAATTTAACTTACAATATTGGTTTTTTCGCAAAGTTTAATATAATCGATAATTGTTATTCTTACTAGCTTCAATCCTATATTGTCTTGGTTAGGTCCGATCTATCAAGATTGTGGTTAGTAATTATAATTTAATTAAAATTATATTTTAATGTGTTATAACTGATATAGTTTATTTACTATTATAGATTACTGATAAGCTTTAATTTTTTATCACATCGGCTTATATCCAAAGGTATATATATATATGTAAGACTCTATTTTATTATTCTCAATCTTATACTATCTCTCTGTCAAGTCTGATCTATCAAGATTGATTGTAATAATGTTAGAAGATCTACAAATATATTACATCTAAGTTTTGGCCAACCTTGTCTTGTACCTAAACTCCGTCGGGTAAAGCCGATCGATCCAAAATTCTATCAACGTCGGCTGGGCACATGATACCGTATCAGCAATGAGGCCGATTGGCCTCACGATCTAATCTTTGTATTTCTATCTTGTTAGTTGCAAGATGAAACTATCTGGCACGTCCTGAACCCGACTGATAGGACCTGCACTGGAGATAAGCAAAACTTCTAGGCCTTCATGTGGAACGATGAATTTCTCATTAACATGCTTTTGGCATGTCTCGTGGGACCAAGACTTTCATCATGTCAGAGCATAAGGAAGAAGATATAATCCCAGTCACTATGGAGAAATTGACAAATGAACAAAAAAACACAGTTGTAGCAAAAAATGCAAGAATATCAGAAATTGTGTTTAGAATCTTTCAGTATGACTTGGCAAGGACCAATTCAGAAAACTCAATTTTCTAAGCCGATAATACATGGAGGGGAGTTGGAGTCCTTCTCAAACTCCAACTCAATCTACGATTCCAGCTCCTCGTAATCAAGCCTTTCAGGATATGATAAATGACGCAGTTTATCATACTTTGGTTAACTAGTCTGGAGTTTTGGTGAATACTTTAACAAACTTGATCAAGAAGGTGATTGATGGATCTATAGTTCAAGAACAGCCTAGAGGATCTATTTACTTGTCTGGAAATACACTTCCTAATTACAAACCGATGAAGACAGAGTTCCAAGAACCAACTTATGGGATAGCCAAGGATACAGGTCCTGGCTTGGCATCGACTAGTAAGGATCCTAATCAAGAAGTGTCGCCTGGTTATCATCATGTTGCTTATTATAGAGGACGGCCACAACAACAATAACCTGGGGGGCAATCACAACAGCATCAACATGAAGCGCTTCATCAATATCAGCAATATCAACCCCAGCAATATCAATCTCAACAATACCAACAAGCTTCACCTCATCAATATTGGCAGGTAGAGCCCAATCAATATCAGTCTCAAGGAAATCAATATGTACAAGGAACACCATCACGGCGATACATGGATGACAGTAATGAGGATTGGGCCAATAGGATTGCTGAGGTTATGAGAGAACAGTTTGGACTTAAACCAAAAGGCCAAACTATCATGTATCGGTGGCCATATCCTAAATGCTTTGACAATGTACCATTGCCTAACCGATATAGGGTTCCAGACTTTTCAAAATTTTTACACCAAGACAATATTTCTACAGTGGAGCATATTAGCCGATTTTTAGCTCAATGTGGGGAAGCATTGGCTGAAGAAGCTTTAGGGTTAGGTTTTTTCCACAATCTTTTTCTAGATCAGTTTTCACATGATTTTCTTCTCTATCACCAAATTCTATCAGGAGTTGGGCCAATCTGGTGAAGCGATTTCATAAATATTTCTTTGCTAGGATAAAAGAGTTGAAGCTTTTAGATTTGACATCTATTAGGCAGCAATCGGACGAATCGATTCCTGATTATATTCAGAGATTTCAAGACATTCAGAGCCAATGTTTTAGATTAAATTTAAGTGATGCACAATTGGTAGATCTGGCATTTCAAGGATTTTTAGGGTCGATCATGGATAAATTTTCTTCACAGGACTTTGAAAGTTTAGCTCATTTGGTACAGAAAGTATCGGTTCATGAATAGTGGCTCCAAGAAGCCAAGAAGGAAAGGTTTGCCAAGAAAATAAATAATATTAACAATTATATCTCTGATTCAGATTAACATTAAGACCTAGAAATCAGCTTGGCGGAATGGTTAAGAAATAAAAGCACAGTTGTTTGTCAATGGGTCCAGGATACTGGAAAAGAAGAGAGGTATGATTTTGATATTAACAAAGCCGATGTGATTTTTGATCTTTTATTATAAGAGAAACAAATTCAATTGCCTCATAATCATGTTATCTCATCATGAAGAATTGAAGAAAAAGAAATGTTGCAAGTAGCATAATACAACTTCTCATCATAAAAATGAATGCAAGATGTTCAAGCAACAGATTCAATCAGCTGTGGAACAGGGCAGGATCAAATTTGACGATGGGAAGAAGCCAATAAAGATTAATGAGCATCCTTTTCTAGTGAATATGGTCTATGCACGGCGATCGAAAGATGAGGCCGATAGAAGAAGTCATCAGACTCATAAGGAATCAAGACCAGCTAGTCAAATATAATTGATAAATATAAAAAAAGACATGACAAGAAGGTACTGAGATATATGAAGAGGACATATCTCGCTATAATCCACATTGGGAATATGATTTTTTTCGATTTTGCTGGAATCAACATATGAGATTTTCATCAATTGAAGATTTCCCATGATCTAATCTTTGTATTTCTATCTTGTTAGTTGTAGGATCAAACTAACTGGCATGCTCTAAACCTGATTGATAGGACTTTGTTAACTAGCAAATTTGGTAAGCAAATTATCAGATCTGGATCTAAAGCCAAAGCCGATTTGGAAAGAATCAAGTTCTTCTTAAGACAGTGCGCGCCAAGTGCAGACCGAATCGGCTGAAGGATTTTGTCGGCTGAGACCGAATCGGATAAGAACATATGATATAGCCGATTCCGATTGGGAAACAGATATGACCGATCTCAGAAGGAAGATATGAAGATCATCATCGGATTCGGTTTCTAAGTGCTTCAGAGATATTGCCATCTACGGATAAAGTCCTGAAAAGACTATTGTATCTTTTAATTTAGGATATTTTGTATAGTTTCCTTATAGATAATGCCGGTTTGATTTAGGAATATCTGTAATTCAATCTGTAATAAGGAGAGGGATCGTGTCCGTTACAGACTCATCATGTATCTGGGTATAAATATGACCCAAGACCCTGTAAAATAAAAACCAATATATACAATCAATACAATCTCGGCGCATTTCCACCCTTTTCCTTTAATAGTTTCGACAAGTTCTTTCTTTTAGTTGGGCTGCATCGTTTGATCTCCAGCAAAAAGGTAATTCTTGTCACAACGGTTTGCGTTGTCGAGGTTAGTGCTTCCATCATCATGATATTCTAATTTTGTCTTCATAATCTGCATAGTTATCATATATGCTATATAATATAGATCGATATTGTGGTCTAAACCCTAATCGGCTAGCATCAGTCGCTAGATGATAGCCGGTAAGTTTAGATTTTAATGTTAATCTGGATTATATGGATATCTACCATCTTTAAAGATGTTCATAGACTTGTATAGATTCTATGCTTCTTTTGGTACTTAATGCTGCATCGGTTAGGTTCGATCTATTAAGTCGTTTTTAGAATCATAACAAACCTATCTTGTTTTATGATCATTATTAGAGATAGTATCAGAGTTTCAGCCGATCTTATCCGTTTTAACTGTCTTGTATGTTTTATATTTACTTGATATGTTAAAGCTGCCCTTTATATTAAGATCTCTTTATAATTAAATATATTAAGCCATTAACCGATTTGTTAAGTCATCTTAGCATATGATTGGTCCCTGATTAATATATTTGGTTAGTAACAATATCTTAGTATAAAGCAGTATCGGAGTACTAGCCGATACATGTTAGACTAATCTCTTCGGCAATGCTATGAACAAGTACAATCCTTGCTTTATAGTATCTTTAGATCAAAGTGACTTATACTGTCTCGGTATGCTTCCGATCTATCCCAGTCACTTGGTTTGGATATGCTTTAAGACTTGGATTTTATTCTGTTAACATCTGCAGCCAATCGGATAAGTATAATGGTTGTCGATTCAGTATGCATTGCATCGGCTTAATCCTAGACAATACGTCATCGGCCACCAGCCAATTGGCTATCGTTTGCAAGCTAATACTTTCTATTGTTTCTTGTTGATTGCAGGATCAAATCAACTGGAACGCCTACGAACCTTGAAGCAATAATTTGGACCTACACTAGAGTTAAGCAGATCTCTCAGGCCAGTGCGTGGGAAATTTTCTCATCAACACGCTTTTGGCACGCCCAGTGGGACTCAAATCACAAGGCAGACGCCATGGTAGACATCAAAACCTCCGATGTTGATCCAGAGAACATCATTCCAATTACCATGGATAAGTTAATGCCAGAGAAAAAGGCCGAGCTTGAGGAAATAATGAACAAGCTTTAGAGTCAGTATCTACACTCTTTTACACAAACTTGGTCCGGCATGGTCGTCCAGAGGTACAAAGTGAAAATGCTAGCCGATGACGAGCCCGAACCAAGCTCTGGCAAGGGCAAGAAGCCTCAAGAAATCAAGCAGGAAGATGGGCCAGAGCTGAACAACCTCCAAAAAAGGATTGATTATGTGGTTCATCATGCCTTGATCAACCAATCTGGGATACTGGTTAACAACCTCAACAACATGATCAGTACGGTGGTCGACTCCAGGATAGACGAACATCAAGCCAGGGGACCAATATTCCTCCTCAAGGGTAAATTTCCTTAATACAGGGCCTTGACAACAAATGGGTTTCTGCCTACTTCAGGAGTTCCCCCGGAACAGCCGATCGTGCCAGGATCGGTTCCCCTTAAGCCGTTCGTGCCGTCATCGGCATCAAAGCCGACGGATTTCCAATCAAGGGTCCTGATAAGGCCACAGGCTCACCATGCAGGCCATGAGATCCCTCAAATGTCATCAGAGCAGATTACGGCCATGTTCAGTATAGATCGACCACCTGTTCTGCAAACATGTTTCCAAACGTGTTTATCCTGAATTGGACGCGGAGGAGGGCCTATGGAGGGCAGGACCAACCCCTATATAAGGGTCAAGGCCGGTTCAATTGTAATATCGAATCACACAACATACAATCAATCTATTTGAATCGTTTCCTTTATTTTCAGCCTTATTTTCTACTTTGCCCTAGTTTAGTCCATCTTTGTCGATTTGCGCTGTAAATCGTCCGCCGCCGCTGCGAGAGTGCGACAATTCTTTGTAAGTTTGTCTTAAAAACTTTCCGTTTGCTCACGAGACGAGTAGTTATCAATCTATCCATCTAAATCGGTTCCGCTAGCCGATTTGATCTACAAAACCCACTTTGCTCTAGTTTTTTGCTAGATTGGAGTGGTTGGCGACTCTGTACCAAGAACCATCGCAAGGCTTTAGGTGATTCGATCGTGTTCGTGCCTTTTGCCAAAAAAGGTGCCAACACGATTTTTGGCGACTCCGCTGGGGAAGACACGACGCCAACTCGGTTTCGACGCTGCTATGTCCAAGCAAGCAGCGCAAGACATGGAGCCATCCAACGTTGTCCACATCTCGTTGGACGACTTGGATGGGGAGGCTCGCCAAATCATGGAGGAGCGCATTCGAGCGATCACTCAAGAGGTGATAGATCAATCTTGCACCAAAACAGGCATCATCATCAAGCCCGGGAGCCCGCTCAAGGTAACTCGCGGCGAGGTAAGCGCTGATCACATCTCTATGCCTATTCAAAAACTTGTTGCTAGTACGGTGGATGAGTCCGTTACCACTGCCGTGAACAATAAAATTGAATCCGCTATGGAGGCTTGTTTTAATAGGTTGTTCAAAGCGCACATGAGCGGTAAATCCGGTCCTTCTGCGACCGATTCACCGCCTACCTCGATTGCAGGGGGAGGCCAGCCCCCTGTGAACCACATATTCAGTAAGACCGACGGAGCAGTTGCCCAAGGCCCCGGCGAAAGTAGTTCTGCCGTCTCTGTCGGTCCGACTGGCCCTACGGCCGGTCTGACCGGCCCTCACTACGTCGGTCCGACCGGCCCTATGGCCGGTTCGACCGGCCCACCGTATCTCGGTCTGACCGGCCCGACGGCCGGTCTGACCGGAACACAATATGGCAGTCTGACCGGCCCTATGGCCGGTCTGACCGGGTCGCCTTACGTCGGTCTGACCGGCTCACCATACATCAGTCAGACCGGTCGTCAGGCCGGCCCACACCCATGTTACACGTGTCTGACCAGCGGCTATATGGCCGGTCAGACCGTTCCTTACTTAGCCGGTCAGACCGGGCCCTTGGCCGGTCAGACCGGCGCTCTAGTGCCAGTACAGGAGGTAGATCCCATCACGGGCAACTCGGTTTTATACCACGTCCCCGCACACGACTCCCCTGTGGCTACTGTTCATGCACCGATTCCCCCGCATATCCCCAACCAATACAATGATCCTAATAGGAGATATCCGCACGACACGAGAGATGGCCAATATGACAATATTGCACCACAACAGCCACCCTTTAGGCCGTCGGTCGTGCCCGACCCGCCTAGGCCTGAAAATATGGAGGAACAAATCCGGAATATCATTAGAGAGTCATTCGGAATTGAGCCCAGGAATCGTGCTAAGGTTTACCAAAAGTCGTATCCTGACTATTTCGATAACATCCCATACCCTCGTGGTTATAGAGTCCCTATGTTCACCAAGTTCAGTGGAGATGATAATAGGACCACATGGGAGCATATCGGCCAATTCTTAGCACAATGTGGGGAGGCCAGCACTTCAGATGCTTTTAGATTGCGCTTATTTTCTTTATCTTTATCCGGTACTGCTTTTACTTGGTTTACATCTTTACCGGCTAACTCTATTCATACTTGGGCTCAGTTAGAACAGAAGTTTCATGATTACTTTTATACTGGTGAGACTGAGCTTAGACTTTGTGACTTGACATCGGTTAGGCAAAAATATAACGAATCTGTTATAGATTACATTAAGAGATTTAGAGATGCTAGAAATCGATGTTTTAGCTTGAGTATAACCGAGAGAGACTTGGCCGACCTCGCTTTCAATGGGTTGCTTGCTCCCATTAAAGAAAGGTTAGATGGCCAACAATTTCTCGATGTTAGTCAAGTAATGCAGAAGGCTCTAGCTCAGGAAAGCCGAGTCAGAGATGCTAAGAAATTTGTTAGGCCCAGTTATAAGAAACCTCATGTTAGCATGGTCGACTGTCCTAATAGTGATTCCGATTCTGATGAGGGCGACCATGACATGTACGTCGCTGAGTGGTCTTGGACAAACAAGAACAAACCCTTTGTTTGTTCTAGCTTGACGCCGACTCCTCGCAAGGATCGGCAGAGCGAGATCAAGTATAGTTTTGATGTGGCCAAATATGATAGGATTTTTGACTATCTTTTGCAGGAAAAATAGATCAAATTACCTAAAGGCCACATCATACCCTCATTAGAAGAATTAAAGCGCCGTTCTTATTGTAAATGGCACGATTCTTATTCGCATTCTACTAATGAGTGTAATGTTTTCCGTTGGCAGGTTCAATCGGCCATAGAGGAAGGACGATTGAAATTCACTGAGGGCCCGAAGATGAAGCTTGACAGCGATCCTTTCCTGGTGAATACCGTCGATTTTGATGGTAAGAAGGTGTTGATTCGGCCGGAGCAAGCCGAATCGGCTAAGGGAAAGGAAGTTGTCATTGGGGAGCCTAGGCCCAAGATGCTTGTGCCAAAGAGCCCAGAGGTTGGGACATGGAAGGAGAATAAAGCCAAGGCATCTACATCAAGGAAGTCCCACAAGCCCAAGGTGACCTTCGACATGCTCCTTGACAAGTACAAGAAGAAGAGTGCCGAGAAGGAGCGTGCCAAAGGAAAGAGACCAAGATCGCCCCCTAAGGAGCGATTTGGTCCTTCGTCAAAGGTTTTGGAGCCGTCGTTTCCCCATTGCCCTCAATGCCATGGGGACCATGCCCGATGCCGCCTCCAGGTTATTCGTTCCCGTACTTTATGCCTTGGGGGGCACCCCCGCCTATGTACAACATGCCTCCAATGCAGGATCACCAAGGATGGAGAGGGGAGAGGAGATCACCACGAGGGCATGCATCTACTTCCAGTGAAAGCCGGTTTCCCACAAAGGACCGGTTTGATGGCGAGAAAAGGGCGTACAAGCGCGCCATGCCTGAAGAGAGGGCTTCGGAGGTGATCACTATCAAAATAGGATAGTATGACGTGCCAGTACCATCTGTCAAGGAGGCTAAGTTGATATTTGGCCCCTAAACCGGAGCCTCGAAGGATGCCGCGCAGGAGGACGGTCAGACCGGACGCTCTGGCCGGTCTGACCGCAGCTCAGTAGCCGGTTAGACCGAGCCTTCGGCCGGTCGACCGTAGGTTTGTATCCGGTCGACCGTGCCGTCGACCGGTCCGATGCTCGCCCGGCCCGACGGCCCGGCCGATCGACCGCAGATACAACACCGGTCTGACCGGCCACCAGGGCCTGTCTGACCGCCGTTCTGGTAAGAAGAATACCAGAGCAGTTCCTTCTTCGGGTAAAGGTAATGGGGGACATTATTTGCCTCCTGGAACAGAGCCGAATCCTAGGTGGATGCCTGAGGATTTGACGGCTACCCAAAAGAGAAGATTGCAGCGTCTTCGCGCTTCTGAGTTAAAGGAGAGGGAAGCCGAAGAGAGGAGAGACAGAGAGTTCGATGAGTTATGACCACCACCTGCGAAGGAGTAGAAGCGTAAGTCATCGACTACTGAGAAGCCGGTAGTTGTTTAAAAGGATGAACAACCGGCTGTGGAGGCATCGTCCGGCGAGAACATGGATATCAACATGGTTTGCATGTTGCCCATGGAGTTTTGCGCCATGGATGAGGCCGAGGTTGCTCAGATGTCACTAGGTCCGAAGGATGCAGTCTTCGAGAAGCCCGATGAGTCCAACCGTCACATGAAGCCTCTCTATTTGAAGGGCCACATTGATGGGAAGCCGGTCTCGAGGATGCTAGTGGATGGAGGCACGGCGGTGAACCTGATGCCTTACTCTCTCTTCAAGAAATTGGGTCACGAAGAAGCGGAGCTGAAGAAGACCAACATGCTTCTCAACAGCTTCAACGGGGAGTCAACGGAGGCGAAGGGGATCTTGTCCGTGGAGCTTACGGTGGGGAACAAGACGTTGCCTACCGCCTTCTTCATCGTTGATGTACAAGATAACTATAGTGTCATCTTGGGGTGATGTTGGATTCATGCCAACTGCTGCGTCCCATCTACTTTACATCAGTGTCTAGTACAATGGGATGGCGATGAGGTTGAGGTAGTTCGGGCGGATACATCGGCTGAGGTTGCCATGGCCGATGTTTCTGTGGGATGGAAACATGGAGACATGCAATGCTTATCAGGGCTAGATCTTTCTAGTTTTGATTTTATTAGTGTTTCCAAAGAAGGCTTTGTACCTATTTCTGTAAAGCCGGCTAGTTTAGCACGGCTTGGTGACATTACTTTGTATGATGAATAAAACAGCCAATTTGGAATGGTTACAAAAAAGAGTTGAAGAATATCGGTCAACAAAGAACGATATTAGAGAAACTATAGAGGATTTTGACGAGGTAGAGAAGCTCGGTCAAGGGTTCACATCAGCCGACCCATTAGAAGAAATAGACATAGGAGATGGGAGCGTACCAAGACCGACCTTCATAAACAAAAACATGAGAGCCGATCATAGGGTTAAGACGATCGGGTTGCTTAGAGAATATAGTGATTGCTTTGCATGGGAGTACCATGAAATGCCTGGACTTAGCCGTGATCTTGTTGAGCATCGGCTTCCGATAAAATCAGGATTTAGGCCTTATAAACAACCTCCTCATCGGTTTAACCCACTTATATATGATCGTGTCAAAAAAGAGATAGACTGATTATTGAGAGCGGGGTTTATTAGGTCGTGCCGGTATGCAGAATGGGTATCTAACATAGTGCCGGTAGAAAAGAAGGGGAATGGAAAAATTAGGATTTGCATAGATTTTAGAGATTTAAATAAAGCCACTCCTAAAGATGAGTATCCTATGCCTATAGCCGACATGCTAATAAATGATGCCTCAGGTCATAGAGTGATTAGTTTTTTAGATGGCAATGCCGGCTACAACCAAATCTTTATGGCAGAAGAGGATATGTATAAGACAGCCTTTAGATGTTCAGGATTTGTAGGGCTGTCTGAGTGGGTAGTCATGACATTCGGGTTAAAGAATGCTGACGCAACTTATCAAAGAGCAATGAACCTAATTTTCCATGATTTGCTAGGTGTTATCCTAGAAATCTACATTGATGATATTGTGGTCAAATCGGATGATATGGATGGACATATGGCCGATTTGAGGTTAGCCTTTGAAAGGATGCGTCGGTATGGTTTGAAGATGAACCCACTCAAGTGTGCCTTCGGTGTGTCGGCGGAAAAATTCTTAGGATTCATGGTGCATGAGAGAGGGATTGAGATTGATCCTAAGAAAGTTGAAAAGATTCAAGACTTCAAAGCGCCGACATGCAAGAGAGAAGTTCAGAGGTTGCTAGGTAAAGTAAACTATTTGAGAAGATTCATATCTAACCTAGCAGGTAAAATCAATGCTTTTGTGCCTATTCTACGCTTCAAAAAAGAAGCCGATTTTACTTGGGGGGCAACACAACAGGAGGCGTTTGAAGGTTTGAAGAAATATTTATCTACTCCGCCCGTGGTGCGAGCTCCTAAAGCCAGAATTCCGTTTCGGCTGTATGTTGCTGCTGAAGACAAAGTTATTGGAGCCGTTTTGACACAAGAGGAAGATGGCAAAGAGTACATAATTACTTATTTAAGTCGCCGTCTTCTGGATGCCGAAACGAGGTATGTATTTGTAGAAAGGCTTTGTCTTTGTTTATACTATGCTTGTACCAAGTTACGTCATTACTTGTTATCTAGTACATGCATAGTTACTTGTCAGACCGATGTAGTTAAGCATATGCTGTAAAGGCCAATTCTAAGTGGTAGAATTGGCAAGTGGACGTATACATTAATTGAATATGATTTGGCCTATGAGTCGTTGAAATCTATGAAGGGCCAGATTGTAGCGGACTTTATAGTAGATCATCATGTAGACGTTGGTTATGGAGATGAAGTCTATTTAGTTAGTGTTACACCTTGGAAAGTTTATTTTGATGGCTCTTCGTGTAAGGAGGGTCAAGGCATAGGTGTAGTTTTAGTTTCGCCCAATGGTCAATGCTTTGAAGCATCGGTTCGTTTCGAATATTATTGTACAAATAATCAAGCCGAATACAATGCTTTGTTATTCGGTTTACAAGTGATGGAGATCGTTGGAGCTACACACGTAGAAGCGTTCGGTGATTCGGAATTGGTGGTGCAACAAGTTGTCGGGATCTACAAGTGATTCGATGGATCATTGAACAGGTATTTAGATCAATGCCTGGATATTATTGCCAGTTTCGATGAATTTACTATTAAGCATATTGCTAGGAATGAAAATTCTAGGGCCAATGACTTAGCTCAACAAGCATCTGGTTATAACATCAAAAGAGGTTTATTTTTCATATTAGATCAACCGGTGCTTGATTATAATTTTTTGGGCGAAATTGGCAAAGAGGCAGACCGTAGGCGGTCTGACCGGCGCACTGTCGCCGGTCTGACCGTGGATGGCATCCGGTCTGACCAGCGTTCTATGGCCGGTCTGACCGCAGGTGGTTGCTGGTCTGACCGGAGTTTCTTGGCCGGTCAGACCGACTTCACAGAAGATGCTGGGGGGCACAATATTCTCAATACAAAGGCCGAATTAGGTGGAAATTCGGACATGTGTACCCTGGAAACAGTAAATGATTGGCGAATTCCTTTGATTAGCTATTTGAAGGATCCTAGTCTTAGGGTTGATTGGAAAATTTGGCAGCAAGCATATAAATATACTTTGCTTGATGAAAAGTTATATCACCGAAATATAGATGGTGTACTATTAAAATGTTTAGATATCGATCAATCTAAGGTTGCTATGGGTGAAGTTCACGAAGGAATTTGTGGGACTCATCAATTGGCTCATAAGATGAACTGGCTGCTTAGGAAAGCGGGGTTCTATTGGCCGAGGATGATTGATGATTGCTTCAGGTACTATAAGGGATGTGAAGCTTGTCAACGGTTCGGCAATGTTCAATTGGCACCGGCTTCGGTGTTGAATCCTATAATTAAACCATGGCCGTTCCGGGGGTGGGCTTTAGATTTTGTTGGTCAGATTTATCCTCCGTCTTCAAAGGGGCATCGGTTCGTGCTAGTTGCGACAGATTACTTCACCAAGTGGGCCGAAGCCGTGCCGCTCAGGAATATGACACATAAGGAGGTAATTGATTTTATTCTGAAGCATATTATCCATAGATTTGGCATTCCTCAGACATTAACTACGGATCAAGAAGCTTCTTTTATGTCTAAAGAAGTGAGAAATGTTGCCGAATCTTATGGAATTAAGCTGTTGAGTTCATCTCCTTACTACGCTCAGGCTAATGGACAAGCCGAGTCTAATAATAAGACATTGTTGAAGCTAATCAAGAAGAAGGTCGAGGAACATCCGAGAAGGTGGCATGAGGTGCTTTCTGAAGCTTTATGGGCACACAGGATATCCAAGCATGGTGCCACCAAGGTGACCCCTTTTGAGCTTGTTTATGGACAAGAAATCGTTTTACCGGTTGAGGTAAATCTTGGTTCTCTTCGATATATAAAGCAAGATGATTTGTCAGCTGAAGACTACAAGTCCTTGATGGGTGATAATCTTGATGAAGTGGTCGACAAACGTTTGAAGGCTTTAGAAGAAATAGAAAAAGAAAAGAAGAGGGTGGCCAAAGCATATAACAGAAGGGTGAAGGCAAAGACGTTCCAAGTAGGAGATTTGGTATGGAAGACTATTTTGCCTTTGGGTTCCCGATCTAAAGAATTCGGTAAGTGGTCGCCAAGTTGGGAGGGACCTTATCGGATATACGGAATCATTCAAGGCAATGTGTATTTCTTGGAGACGCTTCAAGGAGAACGGTTTTAGCGGGCTATCAACGGTAAATATCTAAAGAAAAACTTCTCGAGTATTTGGCAAGATGCTTAGGGGGTGTTGTGGCCGGTAATTAGGTTATCGTCCCAAGTTAAAACATGTCTTATGCTTTTAGATTCACGATGTTCATCATAAAAGGTAGGGGGCATGTGTTTACACCCAAAATTGGCACCTAGAAATCAAAGTAGGGAAAGTTGCCAATTTTTGGAAATCTGCCGGTTTCTTCGAAGAGGCCGGTCTGACCGCCGTGTATAGGCCGGTCAGACCGAGCAGTGGGGCCGGTCAGACCGAAGGCATATGGCCGGTCTGACCGGCAGAGTCCGAAACCTAGACGACATCATCGATATTTGGGTTTCCTTTCTCCATACAGTGTATCTCGGGTTTCCAAACGTGTTTATCCCGAATTGGACGTGGAGAAGGGCCTGTGGAGGGCAAGACCAACCCCTATATAAGGGTCAAGGCCTGTTCAATTGTAATATCGAATCACACAACATACAATCAATCTATTTGAATCGTTTCCTTTATTTTCAGCCTTATTTTCTACTTTGCCCTAGTTTAGTCCATCTTTGTCGATTTGCACCGTAAATCGTCCGCCGCCGCTGTGAGAGTGCGACAATTCTTTGTAAGTTTGTCTTGAAAACTTTTCGTTTGCTCATGAGACGAGTAGTTATCAATCTATCCCTCTAAATCGGTTCCGCTAGCCGATTTGATCTACAAAACCCACTTTGCTCTAGTTTTTTGCTAGATTGGAGTGGTTGGCGACTCTGTACCAAGAACCACCGTAAGGCTTTAGGTGATTCGATCGTGTTCGTGCCTTTTGCCAAAAAAGGTGCCAACAACAGCCTCTCCAGGATCAACAGCCTCTCATGGTGTACCAATCTCCCCAGCATTATCCAGGAGGCAACTTTAATCAACATTATCAACCTCATTCACCTCGGATGCAGTATCGGCAAGGACCACTCCAATTTGATTAGTACGAGCCGATGCAACAACAAGCACAGAAGGTGCCTCAGCAGAACAAACCTTGGGTGGACTTGATAGCCGACGTAATGAGAGAGCAATTCGGCCTCAAACCCAAGGACTCAGGCAATATATATTGGTATCCTTACCCTGAGTACTTTGAAAGAGTTTCATTGCCTAGCCGATACAAGGTGCCAGATTTTTCCAAGTTCTCAGGGTAGGACAATGTTTCTATCTATGAGCATGTTAGCCGATTTTTAGCCCAGTGCGGAGAGGCATCGGCTACAGACGCCCTGAGGGTTAGACTGTTTCCCCTCTCACTCTCTGGATCGGCTTTCACCTGGTTTTCTTAGATCCCACACAATTCTGTAGAGAGTTGGGCCTATTTGGAGAAGCAGTTTCATCGGTACTTCTACACCAGCATCCATGACATGAAGCTGTTCGATTTGACAGCCATCAGGCAGAAGCACGACGAATTGGTCCAGACTACATCCAGAGATTTAGAAATATGAGAAACTGATGCTACAGCCTGGTGCTGTCTGATTCCCAGTTAGCCGATTTAGCCTTCCAAGGTTTATCAACCCCTATCAGGGAAATGTTTTCGGCTCAGGATTTTGAGAGTTTGGCACACTTGGCCCAAAAAATCACAGCCCATGAACAACGTTTTCAGGAGGCCAAGAAGGCTTTCAAAAAAGTGAGCCACATTGCCTATGCCTCGGAGTCCGACTCCAGCGACAGTGAATCAGAAGTAGCAGCAGCCGAATGGGCAAGGAACAAAAAGACCATCACTTGCCAATGGGTGAAAAATTTGGCTAAGAAAGAAAAATATGACTTTGACATCACCTAAGCCAACAACATCTTCGACTCGCCGTCGGAGAAGCAAATCCAACTTCCGACTAACCATGTCATTCCATCGGCCGAGGAGTTAAAGAAGAGAAAATATTGCAAATGGCACAACACAAGCTCCCACAGCACCAATGATTGCAAGAAGTTTCGCCAGCAAATCCAGTCGGCTATAGAAGCTGGGAAGATTAAATTTGAAGATCCAAAAAAGCTGATGAAGGTCGATGGGAATCCTTTTCCCGTTAACATGGTTTATGCCAGCCGCCGATCAGCCGATCACCATCCAAAAGAATGGATCACCTAGTCAAATTCATGAAAGAACATGAAGAGAGGGAGACGGGCAGAGTATACAAAGTGCACCCTAGAAAACATTATTGGCAGGAAGAGGCTTACCATCGGCAACATGATGGCTTTGATCCCCATTGGAGCTGTGAATTCTTTAGGTTTTGCTAGAATCAGGGGATAAAACTGCCATCACTCCAAGACTGTCCAGCCTGTGGTAGTTACGGAGATGAGCATGTCGAGAGCTCCAACCGATTTCCGCCCGGAGAAAATCGGCCAAGACAGAAGAAATGCCCTGTGCATCAAAGGCTGGGCCCAATCCATGAAGATTTCTTTCAAGAGGATTTTGAGGATGACAAAGAGCAAGCGGCCAATCCGCAATGGTGTCCCTCCAACACTTTTACGAAGACTCAAAAGCGGAAGGTGCAGCAGCTAAAGAGCGAGGGTCGGCTGAAAGAGGTCCAAGCCAAAATCGACTATCGGCTAAAAAAGAAGAAGGGACAAGAGCGCCCAAGGAAGCAATAGCACGTAAAGAACAATGTCGCTGCAGCCGATGAAGACCCAGCCGACCAAGCAAAAAGAAAGGCCAAGGGAAAGGCTGTGGCCGCTGTGTCGGTTAATATGGTTTTTGTGTTACCAGCCGAATTTGAAGCGGCCCAAGCCGATGCAGACGTTGTAGAGGAGTCATCGGCTAAATTTCTGTTGTCCCCGGAGCAAGCGATCTTTGAAAAGCCAGAAGGGATGGGACATCGGCATCTCAAGCCTATTTACGTC
This sequence comes from Oryza australiensis, assembly GCA_019925245.2. Lineage (NCBI taxonomy): Eukaryota > Viridiplantae > Streptophyta > Magnoliopsida > Poales > Poaceae > Oryza > Oryza australiensis. The sequence goes on from JAIFGZ020000478.1 coordinate 3,793,734, forward strand.
AAAGGATTTGTCAATGGGAGGCCGATGTCAAAAATGCTGGTCGACGCGGGAGCTGTCATCAATCTGATGCCCTATGCTACTTTTAGAAAGCTGGGCAAGGGAGTCGATGATCTCATAAAGACAAACATGGTCCTTAAGGATTTTGGTGGGAACCCATCAAAGACCAAAGGGGTTCTTAACGTTGAGCTGACCATCAGCAGTAAGACAGTGCCTACCACCTTTTTTGTCATCGACAGGAAGGGATCATATAGCCTGCTGCTAGAGAGGGATTGGATCCACGCCAATTGCTGCATCCCTTCCACCATGCACTAGAGCTTGATCCAATGGCAAGCCAACAAGATAGAGATCATGCCAGCCGACAGGTCAGTAAACGTAGTCGATGCCAATTTAACACTTTGGGAAATCGGCGGCATCGAATGTTTGTCTGGCAATGTTTGGGAGGCCTATTTTCTAAAGGTGTTCAATTCTACTATACAGCTGATTGGAGATGAGGAGCATCAATTATTACTTTGAGGGCGTCGTGGAGGGCTCGAGCGTCTACACCATGGACACCATGGATGATCTGGATGACAAACTTGGGCAAGGTTTTATGTCGGCCGATGAGCTTGAAGAGGTTGATATAGGTCCAGGAGATAGACCTAGGCTGATATATATTAGTAAAAAATTGTCTTCTCATTTTAGAACCAAGATTATTGATTTATTGAAGGAATATAAAGATTGCTTTGCTTGGAAGTATTTTGAGATGTCAGGTCTTAGCCTATCGATTGTTGAACATCGGCTTCCTATTAAATCAGGATATCAGCAATACAAGCAGCCTCCAAGGAGATTCAAAGCCGATATGTATGATGCAATTAAGGCCGAAATTACTCGGCTATATGATGCTGGTTTTATTTGGCCATGCCGATACGCTGAGTGGGTTTCTAACATAGTTCCAGTGATCAATAAAAAATGGCAAACTTAGGGTGTGCATCGACTTTTGAGACTTAAATAAGGCTACCCCTAAGGATGAGTACCCAATGCCAATAGCCGATTTGCTTGTTGATGCAGCCTTAGGGCACAAAATCATAAGTTTTATGGATGGCAATGCTGGATACAATCAGATTTTCATGGTTGAGGAAGACGTCCATAAGACTGCTTTTAGGTTCCCAGGTGCAATCGGCTTATATAAATGGGTTGTCATGACTTTCGGACTATAGAATGCTGGAGCTACTTATCATAGGGCCATCAACTATATTTTTCATGACTTAATCGGCTTCTTGGTCAAAATTTATATTGATGACGTGGTAGTCAAATCCAAGGAAGTTGAAGACCATATAGCCGATTTAAGGAAAGTTTTGGAGAGAAATAGAAAATATGGCTTGAAGATGAATCCCACTAAGTGCGCCTTTGGAGTATCGGCTGGGCAATTCCTAGATTTTCTTGTTCATGAAAGGGGATTTGAGGTGACACAAAGAAGTATCAATGCAATCAGGAGCATTCAACCTCCACAGGACAAGAAGCAGCTGCAGTCTTTGATCGGCAAGGTGAATTTCATTAGGCGTTTTATTGCCATTCAACCTCCACAGGACAAGAAGCAGCTGCAGTCTTTGATCGGCAAGGTGAATTTCATTAGGCGTTTTATTGCCAATTTATCCGAGAAGATGGAGACCTTTACACCTTTATTAAGGTTGAAAGCCGATCAAGAATTTAGTTTGGGGGCAAAGCAGCAGAAAACTTTGGATAACATCAAGGATTATTTAAGCTCCCCTCTAGTTTTGATCCCTCCGCAAAAGGGAGTGCCCTTCAAGTTATATTTATCAGCCGACGAGAAGTCTATCGGCTCAGTTCTGATCCAGGAGTTTGAAGGCAAGGAGAAAACAATTTTATCTCAGCAGAAGGCTTTTGGATGCAGAAACAAGGTACTCCCCAGTGGAAAAGTTGTGCTTGTGCCTATATTTTTCTTGTACGAAGTTGAGGCATCATTATTAGCCAACGAGTGCATGATAGTTTACAAAGCCGACATAGTCAAATATATGCTATCGGCTCCAGTCTTAAAAGGAAGAGTTGAAAAATAGATTTTTGCCTTAACAGAGTTTGACTTGAGATATCAAGCACCTAAAGCAGTTAAAGGGCAGACTATAGCCGATTTTATTGTTGAGCACAAAGATGATTCAATCAGCTCAGTCGATATTATGCCCTGGACACTGACTTTCGATGGATCAGTTTGCACAAATGGATGCGGCATCGGCTTAGTAATCATATCACCCAGGGGGCAAGTTTCGAATTTGCCTTTTCAATTGCGCCTTATGCCACAAATAATCAAGTTGAATATGAGGCGGTCCTCAAAGGTTGCAGCTTTTAAAAGAAGTTGAAGCCGATACTGTAGAAATTATGGGTGATTCACTATTGGTCATCAGTCAATTGTCAGAAGAATATGAATGCAAAAATGATGCGTTGATGATCTATTATTAGAAATGCCGAGAGTTAATGGATAGTTTTTGGCTAGTTACTTTAAAACATATCCCTAGATAGCAGAATGCAGAAGCAAATGATTTGGCTCAAGACATGTCAGGCTACAAGCCGATAACAAGGGATATTGAGGTGGAAATTGCAACAATCACAGCCGACGACTGGAGGTATAATGTTCACAACTATTTGCAAAATCCTTCCCAATCGGCTTCAAGGAAATTGCGCTACAAGACTTTAAGATATGTTTTGCTCAACGATGATCTATACTATTGGATGATTGATGGTGTGCTGCTCAAATGTTTAAGTGTTGATCAAGCCAAATTTGTCATGGGTGAAGTACATGAGGGTATCTGTGGCACTCATCAATCGGCCCATAAAATGAAATGGTTACTTCGGAGAGCTGGATATATTTGGCCGACAATGTTGGAGGATTGCTTCAAATATTATAAGGGTTGTCAAGACTGTCAAAAATTTGGAGCCATCCAAAGAGCACCAGTATTGGCTATGAACCCAATTATCAAGCCTTGGCCGTTCAGAGGATGGGGAATCAACATGATCGGCCAGATCAATCCACCCTCGAGTAAAGGACATAAATTCATATTGGTGGCAACCGATTATTTTACAAAGTGGGTGGAAGCAATTCCTCTGAAGAAAGTTGATTCTAGGGCTGCAATCGAGTTTGTCAAAGAACACATCATTTACAGATTTGGTGTCCCTCAAACCATCACAACCGATCAGGGATCTATCTTTGTCGCAAATGAGTTTGTCCAGTTTGCAGAAGTCATGGGAATCAAGCTTTTAATTTCTTCATCGTATTATGCGCAGGCTAATGGATAGGTAGAAGCATCCAACAAAAGTTTAATCAAATTGATAAAGAGAAAGATCTCTGAATATCCAAAGCAATGGCACAGCTGATTGGCCGAATCATTATGGTCCTATCAGATGGCCTGTCATGGATCAATCCAAGTACCTCCTTATAAATTAGTATATGGACATGAAGTTGTTCTGCCATGGGAAAGAATCATCGGCTCGAGGAGGATTCAATTACAAGATTAGTTGACAGCCGACGATTATCATAATTTAATGGTAGATGAATCGGAGGATTTGGTTTTACCAAGGATGCGTGCTTTGGAAAAGATGACTAGGGACAAAGAAAGATTGGCTCATCATTATAACAAGAAAGTTATACCTAAATCTTTTGAAGAAGGCGAGTTAGTCTGTAAATTGATATTGCCGATTGGTACAAGGGATAACAAATTCGGCAAGTGGTCACCTAACTGGGAGGGGTCTTTCAAGATCCACAAATGCGTCTCTAAAGGAGCCTACATGCTAGAAGGATTGGATAGAGAGGTGTTTGGAAGGGCTCTGAACGGAAAATACTTGAAGAAATACTATCCCAGTATATGGATCAACTCATGATTCGGCTCTATTAAGCCGATACATGGTAGCCGATGTGCTTACATCACCTTTAGATGGCCGATATAATTTATATCGCCCTTAGTCATTGTATTCTTATCATAATCAGTTGTACATTGCCAATGTGTGATGGCCGATATAAGTTATATTGCTCTTAGTCATTTTATTCTTATCATAATCAGTTGTACATTGTCGATGTGTGATGGCCGATATAAGTTATATCGCCCTTAGTCATTTTTGATTCAACGTATACATGTTGGCCAATTTTGTGTGTTGTCCTCGAGATGTAATTCTGTCAATGATCGGCTCACATTGAAAATTAAGGGGGCATATACATATACAAAGTGAACTCAAGTGGACTTCAAAAAAAATTTGTTTTGTGGACCGCACAAAGATTACGAGCATCGGCGCGAAAATAATATGACAAATGCCACTGCAGGAGTTCACAAAAACTGGTGTGACCAAGTTATATTACAATCGGCATGAAGATTCACATGGGTTCAAAATTCTAAGTCCTATTACATAGATCGGCTTAACCAGTTAAGAAGTTGTTAATGGCCGATATTGCCCGCTGACGGATTTGATCAACTTCTTCAATCGCCTTGGCATCGACTGCGTCAGTTCCGGGGATCGGCTTCAAAGCCTTTGTAAGATCTGCCAAATTCTTCATCGAAGCTTTCAGTTTGGACTTTTGATCCTCGATGGTTTTGGGAAGACTGGCAATGTGTTGCTCCTCTGATGTTATATCGACATCAAGCTTGGCAAGCTCAGCCGCCAATTCTTCTCTTCGCTTGCGTAGCCGATCAAGGTTGGAGTTGGGTTCAGTTGTCATCTCATCCAATTTGGCTTTCTCTGTTATGATCATCCGCCGATTGGCTTCAATGGTAGCCTCTAGAGCCTTCCTCTCTCGCCGATCAGCCATTCTCTGTCGCGCCCTCTCAAATTTGTGCCGATGAAGTTCAAGGAAAGCGGCTTGAGAGATGACATCGGCTAAGTGGTCTGGAATCTGATCTTGAATTTCTTCAAGTCTTCCTCTTATTGATCCACGATCGGTGACTAGGAAGTCTAGGGAGCATTCCAGCCGTTTAGCTATGTCGGATAATTGGGCTTTTAGATCATCACTGAGAGGGGCTAAGGATTTGCTTGTGGTCTCCTCATTGTCATCCATGAATTCTTTTATGTCAAAAGAAAACATGTCGGCTAGGTTCTGCAAAGCAAAAGTTGAGTTTTTGAAGTGTTGAAAAGATTTGAACGAGTCGATTTGGGTTTGAAAGGAAAACTTACAGGGATGATGGGAGCTGGTGTTTCTTCTGCCTCGACATGATGGCTACCCCTAGCCGATTGAGTCTGTTCGCTTGATACACGGGGGCAGCCGATGGAGAGCGAGGAGGCTACATGAGAAAAGGAAAAGAGACAAGATTGGTTCAGAACTGGTTGAATGTAAAATTAAAAGCGGTTTGAATATTAAAGTACCGATGGAGGTGGAGCCGGCCGTTTCCTTGAAGCCAATCTATTTTTCTACATGACGAAAGCTTAGTGAGAGTTGAAGTGTGAAAATTTGGAAGGAGAGTGTTTCAGAAAAAGCACATACCAGCTGAGGTCGATGTTGAGGCTGGCGTCTTGGGCGACTTGGCATTTTTTGAAGGGCTGAGTCGTCGGCTGGCGGCGTTTGTGAAGATTTTCTTGTTTCACTTGTGGCTGCTGCAGCCTCGTTAACAAGTTCATCGATTTCTTCCTCCACCACTTCTCGATCAAGGGCCTCCTCTATGTCTGGGTCAAATGGCGGTAGATCATCGACTGCGGCTGTCTTCTATTTCATGGAAGTTTTCTTCTTCACAGCCGATGAATCGATAGCCGATGGCTTGGCCCTCTTCTTCCTTTGGAGGGGCTCGCGGGTTTGGCTGTGCAACAGGGTGGCTACCTTAGGTGCGTTGAAGTCGATTGATGAAGGGGCGAGGCCACCACTATGTGGGAACAGTCCTGGAGCGTATTGGATCCTAACCTCAGTGTTGCTGATGTGGGGAGGAGAAGAATCAGTTGTCTGCAAATATAAGAAGATGTGGTTAAATTTTTGAATAATGTTAGCTGACAAATGAAGGAAGCGGCAAAAGAGAAGATGTTTACCTCAGGGGCCGATTCTGGGAGGATGGTTGTCATATACATCGAAACCAATTGGTGAAAGAGGTGCTTCTTCAGTTCAATCCACCATCGGTTAAAAGCCGCACTCCTCATCATAGCCAATTCCAAGTTATCAATGCTGCCGAGGGAAGGGCCTTCGATGTTTAACAACTTGTGCATCATCAAGCCTGAGGTGATCTCTCCCCTGGTTTGGATTTTGTCAATAAAGTACGGACCAATCGGCAGCTGACCCATTCCCATTTGCCAAGCAGCCACCATGAGATGATAAAATTCATATGACATTACGACATTTCTGCCTTGATGGATGCCGACCGGGAGGATGCATGGAGAGATTGCCACTGAGAAAACTTCCCTTGACTTTTCATATTTTTCAGAATTGATTTCATTGAACCTAAAGTCATGAGGGAGTTCAAAATTTTCATAGCTTGCATAAGGGAACCAGATTCTTGTGTTCTTGGGGAACCCATCATACAAGTTGCAGAACCAGTCACTGAGGAGTTCAACCGATAGTTTGGATCCAGAGTAGGAGGTGGTAGCTTCTCCATATGACATGCATCGGCGCATGGTGATTTCTCCGTCGTCCTCATCTGTCATCGGTTATGTCCTTCGGAATTCGGCTTCAACTAGTTCAGGTCTTCTGGCAACCTTTTGAGTGTGAAGGATTAACCACAGTTGCAGGAACCACCATGGGCCACCGGTGCCTATAGCCGAATTGGTTTCAATTTTAGCCAATGATGCGTTCAGCATTTGATAGCAGTAACCCAACAAGTACTTGCCCAGGGGAAGTTGTTGTTTTTATACGAGGGCTTCGGCTATGTGCTGCCAGTTTGATGTGGGACCACAGCTCGGACCACAGAATATGAAATTTTCCAACCACATCATCAGGAAAGCCACATGCTCCCTAGGGCTTATAGGGCAGGTTCCCATATTTTGACTTATAAATCCGTTCCAGCCCCCAATAGCCCTAGTTTTGAAGGAATATCGGCACTTGGTGTTGAATCGGACAAGATTGACTGATGTTGTAATGTCGAGGCCGGTTATCATGGTCACATCTATCAAGGTTGGTGTCGTTGGCCCTTGTTGAAAGAAGAAGACATTAAAGGTGTTGGACCGAAGTAATGGCTAGGGTTTGCTAACCTATAAGGGATTTTGTTGGTCTCGACGTTTATGAAATCGGTTGGGTCCTCATTGCCAATTGGGCCAAGAAAATACCAGTTGATGTGAATAAGGCTAGGGATTGTGATTTGATGCGCAAGGTGCTACAATGGAAGGAAAAAGGAGAAATCGTAAAAGGCAAGAACACCGGTCTATTGCGAAAGAGGAAATAGGGTTGATGGGACTTACCTTTGGGAACTCAGCGATGGCGTGGCAGAGGGGGCAGATGATGAAGACATTGCCGGAATTCGAGGTTGACGCCGCGAGGAAAATCGCCTACGAGTGCGTCGAGAACGTCGGGGAGGTCGCCGGTGAAGGTGCAGATTGGAATTGTTTGGAGCTAAGGCGGCGGAGGCAAAGAGAGACGGCGTGAAAAACTCTAAGGTGGTAGCTGTTATTTAAAGAAACATAGTGATGGCCGAAACTGAAAAGCCCTGAAATCTCTTCAAGATAAGATTCGGTAAATCCACAACATTATCAATATAGCAGACTTGGGGGGCATGTGTTGATGACCGAATTTGGTAAGCAAATTATCAGATCTGGATTTAAAGCTGAAGCCGATTTGGAAAGAATCGAGTTCTTCTGAAGACAATGCGCGCCAAGTGCAGACCGACTCGGCTCAAGGATTTTGTCGGCTGAGACCAAATCTGATAAGGACATCTGATATAGCCGATTCCGATTGGGATAACAGATATGACCAAGCTCGGAAGGAAGATATGGAGATCATCATCGGATTCGGTTTCTAAGTGCTTCAGAGATATTGTCATCTACGGATAAAGTCCTGAAAAGGCAATTGTATCTTTTAGTTTAGGATATTTTATATAGTTTCCTTATAGATAATGTTGGTTTTTTTAGGAATATCTGTAATTCAATCTATAATAAGGATAGGGATCGTGTTTGTTACGGGCATGTATCTTGGTATAAATATGACCCAAGACCCTGTAAAATAAAAACCAATATATACAATCAATATAATCTCAACATATCGTCGCCTTTTTCCTTTAATAGTTTCGACGAGTTCTTGCTTCTAGTTGGGCTGCATCGTTTGATCTCTAGCGAAAAGGTAATTCTTGTCACAACGGTTTGCGTTGTCGAGGTTAGTGCTTCCATCATCATGATACTCTAATTTTGTCTTCATAATCTGCATAGTTATCATATATGCTATATAATATAGATCGATATTGTGGTCTAAACCCTAATCGGCTAGCATCAGTCGCTAGATGATAGCCAGTAAGTTTAGATTTTAATGTTAATCTGGATTATATGGTATGTCTACCATCTTGAAAGATGTTCATAGACTTGTATAGATCCTATGCTTCTTTTGGTACTTAATGCTGCATCGGTTAGGTTTGATCTATTAAGTCGTTTTTAGAATCATAACAGACCTATCTTGTTTTATGATCATTATTAGAGATAGTATTGGAGTTTCAGCCGATCTTATCTGTTTTAACTATCTTGTATGTTTTATATTTACTTGATATGTTAAAGCTGTCCTTTATATTAAGATCTCTTTATAATTAAATATATTAAGCTTGTAACCGATTTGTTAAGTCATCTTAGCATATGATCGGTCCCTGTTTAATATATTTGGTTAGTAACAATATCTTAGTATAAAGCAGTATCGAAGTACTAGCCGATACATGTTAGACTAATCTCTTCGGCTATGCTGTGGACAAGTACAATCCTTGCTTTATAGTATCTTTAGATCAAAGTGACTTATACTGTCTCGATATGCTACCGATCTATCCCAGTCACTTGGTTTAAATATGCTTTAAGACTTGGATTGTATTCTATTAACATCTACAGCCCATCAGATAAGTCTAATGGTTGCCGATTCACTATGCATTGCATCAGCTTAATCCTAGACGATACGTCATCGGCTATCAGCCGATCGGCTATCGTTTGCAAGCTAATACTTTCTATTGTTTCTTGTTGATTGCAGAATCAAATCAACTGGCACGCCTACGAACCTTGAAGCAATAATTTGGACCTACACTAGAGTTAAGCAGATCTCTCAGGCCAGTGCGTGGGAAATTTTCTCATCAACAGACCTGTACTAGAAATAAGTATAACTCACAGGCCTTCTTGTGGAACGACGAATTTCTCATCAACAAATGTCTACTTAAGTTACAATGAAGTTTTCAAGTTCGATATAGAAGTGCATCACCGAAGGATAAGCTGGATTTTTCACTTTTCGGTTCCTTGTCAAAACTTATTTTACAAATAGATTACTAAAAAAACTTATTCTGAGAATCGACCATTTTCGTGACACCGTCATCATTGGCGTCGTGGTCCATTACAGCGTTAATGACATTGGCACCGTCCCCAAAGCCCCCTCCCCCCAAAAAAGTTAAGTCACTTATGTGAAGGAGGACGACAACAATGTCATTGGCACCGAGGAACTATTTTTTTAAAAAAAATTGAAAAATGACTTGTTTATAAAAAATTAATTGCAAATAGGTCCTCAGCGCCACTTTCATTGGCACCAATAACCTATTTGTAAATATTTTTATCACAAATAAGTCTTTTTTATTACAAATAGGTCATTTTTGAATTTTTTTACAAATAGGCCCTCGGTGCCAATGACATTCTCGCCATCTTCCTTTATATAAGTCACTTAATGTTAACACCAAAAGTTGGTAAGGTTCTTAGTGAATTCAATTAAGGAAAGAGGTCGATCAACCGATGAAAGTTTATTCAAAAAAGACCAAGTTCAAGAATGAACCATGAAGATCACGGCAATTTCGGCGCATCGCCACCCTCAATTTGATGAGGTCTTGCTTCTCATGAGGGGTTGCATCGGTTAAGTTTGAACTCCAGAGAGAGGGTAAGTCTCATCAACCCGGTAGTTGTATCGGCTAGAACTTTCTTGGTTTATTCTTATATTCGATAGGCTGTTGGCTTACCTGATATATTTTGTTCTGTCTAAGGCTGCATCGGTTAGGTTCGACCTCTTAGTCAGATTAAGATATATCCTTCACGTTTGTATAAATCTTATCAGTTTATCTAGTTTATTTTATCAAAAGCAATCTCGTACTGTTTCGGTTTGGTACGATCTTCTAGATTGTTGCTGATAATCCAAGTTTTGCTAAGCCAATAGATTTTATGCTACGTTTTATCGAAGTACTAGCTGATAAATTATCTTTACATTACATCCAGCCGATCTACAATGATAATGTGATTGATCTATTTTCTATCAACCTAGTTTTGTTATCTTCAATCTTATACTATCTTGGTTCGGTTCAATCTATCAAGGTTGGTCTTAACGGAATGAAAGTTGATAGCTAGTAGGCTTCGTTCCTTCGAAAGCTAGATAGAGTCAATATCATTATATATCTTTATTCGTATGTATCATGCTAGCATTGGTTTTCTAGACAATGTATAAGAGCTTTGACAGATATCGGCTACATCAGATCTACATCAGACTTCTAGCCGATGTATGATGTAACCTTCGATTTGTGCATCTATCACATTGTGTTAGTATCGGTCGATTGGCTCCTTGGTCAAATTCTTTTGGTCATTTTTATAATAGTATTTACCTGATTGTTTGATTCTACATTGGATCCATAGCCAACTATTCAAAACCCTATCAATATCAGCTGATATCGCTATATTACATCGACTTATTGGCTGATCAGCTCCTTGATCATTGATCTATTTCGATCTTGTTAGTTGCAGGATCAAACTAACTGACATGCCCTAAACCCAATTGGTAGTACCTACGCTAGAGCTAAGCAGATCTCCAAGGCCTTCGTGTGTCATGACGAATTTCACGTCAACATGTTTTTGGCACACCCAGTAGGACACTTTTTCACATCATCCTCATGGCTAAGGGAATCAATCAGGAAAATATCATTCTAGTGAAGATGGACATGCTAACATAGGACCAAAGGCAACAGGTAGAGCGGTGCGTGGCTAATTTTCAAAAGCTCTGTCTAGAATCCTTTAGCATGAAAAAAAGACCAACTAAGAAGACACAATTTCCAAGAGCAGTTCTAATCAGTAAACCAAGCTAAAATGAGCTTACAAGTCCTCAGAAGTCTTTTCAAGATTTGGTGCATCATGTTTTGATTGATCAATCTTGAATTTTGGTGAATACATTGCAGAATTTGATCAAGAAAATAATGAATTAATTGCTCAAGGAATTCAGCTCGAGGGGCAACCATATTACCATCAGTATGAAGAACCACATCAATATCTGCCAAAAGAACCTCACCAATATAGACATGGTGGAGAGTATCAATATATGCAAGGAACAATGTTGCATCAATATAACATGGACAATGCAAGGAATAATGAATTGGTCGATAAAATTGCTGAGATGATGTGGGAACAGTTCGGAATCAGACCTAAAAAACAGACCTATATGTGTGGGGGATATCACCTCGGGGCAGCCCACACAAGGAAAAGAAGATCGGCTGGAGTGGATCGATGGACCGCAGGCTGGGGTCGGCGGCCGGACCTCATGCAAGGTCGGACGTCCCGACCCCTGCCCCCGGGTTCAACCCCAGCCTCGCTCCTCTCGACCTCAACTCTTTGTTCCCGACCCTAAAAGGGACACCCCGTCCTCGGGAACAAGGCTTTCTTGGTAAGCCTCACGGACGAGATAAACAGGAGACCACCCGACAGGGAACATCATCTTCTGATAGCACTGCGCACAAGACACTGGCAGACGGCGGATCCAGAGGAAAGGCAACGCGCAAGACACCCACGGCGAGCAGAGTCCAAGAGGATTCGGTTACACTTTTTAGGATATCTCTGTACTTGCTTTTTACTTTATGATCAAGCTTTCTTGAGCCCCAAGTCTCCCTTTGTAACTGCCCCCTTGGATAATAAAAGGGATGGCAGGACACGCGGGCAAGGGGCTCCACCTCCACTCTTGGGTTGGCACTTAGTTAGCTGAGGATTCAATTTAGTTCTCATCTTATAAACTTTGATCATACACCATCCCAACAAAGAACACTGGACGTAGGCCTATTATCCTCAGGAAGGGCTGAACCAGTATAAAAATCTCTCTATATCTTGGCTCATTTAGCGTTTGAGACGCCCATTGGTGAGACGCCCCGACCACTTCTTTCACCTTCGTGGGTAAACCCCTCGGAGTATTGCCAACCATCCCGTCGACAATATGTATCGGCATTCATATCCTAAGTGGTTTGATAGGGTTCCATTGTCTCACTGATACAGGTTCTAAATTTCTCTAAATTCTCAAGACAAGACAATATATCAACAGTTGAGCATATCAGTCGATTTTTGGCTCAGTGCGAAGAATCATCGGCTAAAAACCTTTGAAATTTAGATTCTTTACATTGTCATTGTCTGGATCGATTTTTATGTGGTTTTCATCATTACCTCCAAATTCTATCAAAAGATAGGCCAATCTAGGAAAGTAATTTTATAAGTATTTCTTTGTTGGAATCAATGAGATAAAACTCATAGATTTGACACTGGTTAAGCAACGTATAGATGAATCGGTTCAGAATATATTCAAAGATTTTGTGATATTCGTAGCTGATGCTATAGTTTAAAATTAAGTGATGGGCAATTAGCAGAATTAGCATTCCAAGGATTGTCATCACCTATCAAAGAAATGTTTTTCTTTTAGGAGTTCAAAAGTTTGTCTCATGTGATGTAGAAAGTATCGACTCATGAAATCTTATTGCAAGAGGCAAGGAAGGAAGAGATTTTGGAGTCATAAAGGCTAGGAAAAATATAATTTTGAAGTATAAATTCTCATACTCAAAAATTGGGGGCATGTGTTAACACCAAAATTTGGTAAGGTTCTTAGTGGATTCGGTTAAGAAAAGACGTGATCAAGACGGAAGTTTATCAAAAAAAGACCGAGTTCAAAAAGAGATCATGAAGACCGCAACATGACAATTTAATTTTATCTATTAATTAGGCGGTATTTAGTAACTTTCCTTTTATGTTTAGGAACTTTTATGTAGTGTTCGATCAAGACTTGTATATTTCTTTTTGTTTTTAGGAAATCTGTGTTGTGTCCAATCATGACTTGTATCAATCCAAGAGTATAAATATATACACCCGAGGTCTTTGTAATCTATCTTTTAAATCAATATAATCAATTTCGACGCATCACTACCCTCAATCCGACGAGGTTTTGCTTCTCACAAGGGGTTGGATTGGTTAAATTCAAACTCCAATAAGGAGTCTCGTCAACCCAACAGCTGCATCGGCTAGGACTTTCTTGATTTATTTCGATATTTTAGTCGATAGGTTGTCGGTTTACTTGATATATTTTGTTCTGTCTAATACTGTATCGGTTAGGTTCAACCTTTTAGTCTAATCAAGATATATTCATCACCGACCTCTTAGTCTAATCAAGATATATTCATCACGTTTGTAAAAATCTTATCGGTTTATCTAGTTTATTTTATCAAACATAATCTCGTATTGTCTTTGGTTAGGTCCGACCTTCTATATTGTTGCTGATAATCTAAGTTTTGCTAAGACGAATAGTTTTATGCTACGATTTATCGAAGTGCTAGCCGATAAGTTATCTTTACATTACATCCAACCGATCTACAACGATAGTACGATTAATCTAGCTACTTTTGTTATCTTCAACCTTATATTGCCTCAGTTCGATTCGATCTATCAAGCTTGATCTTAACAGAATGAAAGTTGAGAGCTAGTAAGTTTCGTCCCTTCGAAAAGCTGGATAGAGCCGATATCATTATTTATCTTTATTTGTATGTATCATACTAGCATTGGTTTTCTAGCCGATGTATAAGAGTTTTGACAGATATCGACTACATCAGATCTACATCAAACTTTCCACTGATGTATACTGTAACCTTCAGATTTGTGCATCTACTACATTGTGTTAGTATAGGCTGGTCTCGCTACATTACGTTGGCTTATTGGCCGATCAGCTACTTGATCATAGATCTATTTCTATCTTGTTAGTTGCAGGATCAAATTAACATGCACGCCTTAAACCCGACTATTAGGACCTTAGCTGAAGCTAAGCAGATCTCCTAAGCCTTCGTGTATCGCGACGAATTTCACGTCAACACTTAGCTTCTTCGGGGAGCCTGGGGGACGACACCAATATCATTATCACCGTCATGTTGAACCATGACGCCAATAACGTTATCGCCACGAAAAAGATCCATTTTAAAAATAAGTTTTTCAAGGTCTATTCATAAAATAATAAGTTTTTACAATGAAACAAAAAAGTGAAAATCATAACTACCACCAACTATATTGACGCCGTCATGTTGGATCACGACGCCAATGATGTTGACGCCATGAAAAGGATCCATTTTCGAAATAAGTTTTTTTTCTAGGCTTGTTTGTAAAATAAGTTTTCACAAGGAAACATAAAAGTGAAAAATCATGAAAGGATAACCACCAACTAACGAAACAGCAAACATCAGCGTGTGTCTAAAGTTTGAAACTAACCTTGCAACTGCATTATGCAGTATGCTAGTTGAATGATTGAAATCAGACTGAAGACTATGTATCTCCACCAGGTAAATGTACTGCTCAGCCATTTCAAAAGGGTCATATGTGGCAATAAAAAATGCTAGTAGTCGTGCAGAACTGGGAAGGGTACATTCCCACAATTAATTGATATAACCTGCTGAGATACCCAACAAAATTATCATTTGACAACTGTCAGAAACTTCCCCTAAGAACTGTAATGCCCAAAAATAATTGAAAGCAAGCTTTACATGACAAGCTAGCCTTGTGGCATACTCGGTACTTTCAAATGTAGAAGCATACAAGTACTATATCCAGTTCCACTTTCCAATGGGTGAAAGTGAAATCACCAGATGAAGATGACTACATTCGAATCCAAACATCTAACGAAGCTGGAGCCAGTTTAGAAGGTACGGACAACAGGACACTGACCATCTCAGATAAAGCAAATATCTACAGTACATCACTAACTGATCTCACGCATCCCTGCATTTCCCTATCAGCAGGTTTATGTCCACAAGATTTGAATGTTGGAATTTGGTTGTTCCTGTTAATGGTTCATTCGAAATGAAGTTAAGACCAAAACCAAGACTTGCATACAGTAAAACATGGACCCAAGCTATTTAGTCAATCTCAACCAAATGTCACAGGCTACGCCTATCCTTCCCGATACTAGATTACTTCAATTTATAATGAATTGCCTCCGTACAGTTTATAACTACAAATGGAGAATATTGGCCAAACTATCTTATTTCTACAAGAAATCCAATACGAATCATCTGCAAATCAAGCAATCAAACAGCTTGACAAACATAGCAGCAAAGAACAAGTAGGATAAACATCACAAGTAGTCAATACCGAATACAAAACAGAAATTACAAATAACTTCTAACGGTACAGGTCAAGTGCAATGTCTGTGAAGATATCCACAGCACTAATTAGCATATGCGTTATCATGACCTATACTATAGGGATCACAAAAATGGAAAAGGATAGAGCTGATCATTCATTGTATAACAGCTAGAAATCCTTACTCAGCCATCTGCTGTAGCAAATGGATCATGGGAAGGTCCTACATCATTTCCAATGGTTCTTTGCACTAAGCGCTGCAAGTCAGCCATGACCTTGTGCTCTCGCTTTGACTTCTCCTCATAGTTGAACATAGCAAGCGCCCTCTTATCCTCTGCACTGTAAACCTGGTTTTCCTTCCTTATACGGATAGCATTCATCCTCTGGTGCCTACTACCACTCATAACATAGCCCAAATCCTCAAACTTCTGAATCTCCTCCGCAGACAGACCAACCTCACCACGTCGTGGGATACGCTTCCCTTGCTGTACGTACTGTGCAATAGCATCACCTTCTCCAGGCCTCAGTGCACCACCATAGCTAATATGACCTTCTGCACGAGGAAGAGGCATTGGCCCAACCGGCATCTCATTCTCCAAAGCAGCCTTCTTTTGGGCCTCGAGCATTTCCTTGAATTTGATTGCTTCTGGGTCTATCTCTGGCTCATTTGTTTCATCGATTTCCTTAACACCAAGGTCAGCATCAGATGGGGCCTGATCTTCTGAATTGGACTGCTTGCTCTTCTTCCTCCGTGAGCTCCTGCTTTTCTTCTTACTGTCCCTCAAGGGGCTAGGGCTTGATCCTGAAGACGCCTCCTCCTCCTTAGAGCTTCCCTCAGAAGCTGTATCATTGCTCTTCCTCTTCTTCCTTCTGGAGCTCCTTCCCCTCCTCTTAGACTTCCTGTGCCTCCGCGATCTCTTCTTCTTCCTCCTATCCGCAGAGTCCTCAGAATCGTAAGAGGCCTCCGAATCCTCCTCAGCCTTGCTGTCGCTCTCACCCTCTGTATCAGATAAATGGTGACGTCGGCGGTGGCGGCGGCTACGCTTGATGCTTCGGTGACTACCCTTACGCCCTTTCTTCTTCCTCCGGGAGTCATCTGATTCGCTGGAATCGGACAAGCTATCAGACTGACCGGAGTCGGATTCGGACGACCCCTTGCTATCCTCCTCTTCGCTCTTATCAGAGGAGGCCACCTTCTTTGCCGATTCCTTTTTCTCCTCCTCCTCCTCGTCGCTGTAACCATAATCCTCATCCTCACCTTCGCGGCGAGGAGGACTGGGCGTGATGTTCCAGATGCACCGCTTCATGCATTTGCGGAGCTTCTGTCTCTTGACGCGGCGGTACTCGAAGTAGGTGAGACCCTTAAGCTGCTCATCGTCGTCGTCTTCGTCGGAGCCGGACCAGGCGCCGCCGCCGCCGCCACCGCGACGGGGGGCAGGGTGGTCTCGGTCCCGAGACCACACCCTCTCCACGTCGCGGCCGCGGTCGCGGTGGTAGGGGGACCACTGGCGGCGGCGGTCGCGGTAGGGGCTAGGGGACCGGTCCCTGCGGCCGCGGTAGGGGCTAGGCGACCGATCGCGGCGGCGGTTGCGGCGCAGGGAGGGCGACAGGGACGGGGACCTGCGGCGGCGCAGGGAGGGCGACCGGGACGGGGACCTGCGGCGGCGAGGAGAGGGCGAGGCGGAGACCCTGGAGCGGCCGGGGAGGTGCACCACGGACGCGAGGCGGCCCTCCGTGCGACCCATGGCGGCGGATCGCCGGCTAGGTCGGGTTGGGGATTTGGGGGAAGCTAGAGATCGGGTTGGACGCGACACGCGTGGGGAAGAAGTGTGGAGGTGAGGGCTTCTCGGAGGCGAAGTCGGTTTGGAATTGGGTTTGGAATTTTGGATCGGTGGGCTTGAATGCTTGATGGGCCTCAGAGAATGCTAGAAGTTTTTTATTTTTTTTCTTATGCTACGTCATCCAAAACCGTGTCGAAGACTATATTTACACTGGTTTTAAAAGATAGAGAATGTATTGTCGCTGATTTTATGGTTTATGGATGTAGCTTAAACTCAACGTCAAGATGAAAACCTAAAGTGAACTTATTCATGTTACCTCTAGGTCTTGGAAAAAAATAAGTTCACTTTGAGTCCCTTAAATATATATCAAATTTATTTTGTATCCAGATATTTTAACCTATGTAATTTAACTTTCTTAGCTTTTTATTTTAAGGACGGTTTTTGTTGATATGGCTCGTTGACTTATTCTAACCTAATGACTCAGCATGTCTCTCTTTCTTTTATTTTTTTCTCCCCTCTTGTTTCCCCAAATGACAACGAGGTATGACGCCTTTTTCTCCTCTCCCTTTCTTTTATTTTTTCCTTCCCTCTTATTTCCCCAAACGACAACGAGGTCGAGCTCGCCTAGAAGTGGCGGTGTTGGCCGGCGAGGACCTTTGAGCTCCGGCGACAAACGAAACCAATCCAACTACGGCGGACCATGCTGCTCGAGATTGTCACGGTGTGGCCGCCCATGAGGCTCACCTACCACGTCACGCGCGCTAGGCGAGGACAACATGCAGTTCTGCAACACCATCTTGGCCTAATCTCGACAACATGGAGTAGTTCTGCACGCGTCGAGGAAGGCCGCGACCACGCCGGCCAACCGCACCGACCTTGGCCTTAACCAGTCTGTGTATCTTCAGCGCGTCGGTGACGGCTTCAAGTTCAGTGGCGCCAGATGCCTCATTGGGGCCTAGCTGTTGTGGAGAAGAGAAAGAAGGGAGGGAGAGGGAGATGGATTCTAATCTCCCGCGTGAACGTCCACTGTGTTTCTTCCGTGCAATCTAAATGGTCATAAAGAAATTTTTAAAAAATAACAAGATAGATTAATAAACACTACACAAACATATAAAAACATATAAGCTCAAAATTGATTTTTACAAGATGTAACAAAAATAACAAATTAAACTCGACTGGTATATGTATATTCACATTCAAATTTGTTATTTTTGTTACAATTTGTAGAAGTTGGATTTGAACTTACATGTTTGTAGAGTGATATATTACATATTAATCTATTACATATTAATAAACAAAATCCGGATTAAAACGACGCAAACGAAATCTCCGAAAAGTCCGATTTCAATTTTTGAATTTGCTCGAGAAAAATATACAAGGAAATAACATATTTTTGCCCAAATATTTTCTCAAATCTTTTCAAAACATTTTCCCCATTTTTCTAAAATTTTTCCTATTTTTTATATTTTTTCCCTTTTCTTCTCTTTTCTTTTCTTTTCCTTTTTCTGTTCACTATTCATCAACCTGCCAACTGCTCGACCGGATCTCTCTCTCTTTCCTCTCTCTTGCGGCGGCGGGCCGTGCAAGCGAGGAAGGGTGGCGGCTCGGGCTTACCGGTGACGGCGACGCTCGGGAGGCGGTGGAGCTCGAGCTCGGCGGCGACGGCGCTTGCGGCTCGCGGCGGCGGCTTGCGGCGGCGCTCGGTTTGCGGCGTTCGGATGGGGGAAAACCGGAGAGAGGGGAGGGTTTGAGGCGGCGAGCTTGGGAAAGAATGGAGAGGGTTCGGCGCTATATATAGGCGCGGCGGTAGAGAGGAACGAGGAAAAGGGGCGCCGGCATGGCGGTCGTACGGCGCGCACGCGGCGCGCGGGTGGCCGGGGCGGGCGCGCGGGATGCGGGCGGCACGGGGTCGGGCGCGAGACGGGCGACACGTGGCGAGGTCGCGGACGGGGCTGGGTCGTGCGGCGACGGGTGGCGGCGCGCGGCGCGGGGTCCAGAGCGGCGGCAGCGGGTGGCGGGCGGGCGCGGGCCGTGACGACGGGCGGACGCGTGGCGGCAGCGGCGCTCGGCGCGGCGGGGTCGGGCGCGGCGTGCGGGCGAGCCGAGGCCGGCGCGGGCCGGCGCGTGCGCGCGGCGCGTGGCGCACGCGGACGCGCAGGCGGCGGCGCGCGGCGGCGCGAGGCCGGGCGTATGGCGTCGAACAGCTTGTGACCAATGAACAGTGCGTTTTCCGATTTACCCGATTTTTCAATTCCATTTTCCAATTTCTATTTTCCTTCACTCTAATAATTCCAAATAAAAAATATAGTATTCCCAAAATTAATTAAAAATATATTTTCAAACTTTTCACCACCCTCATTTATTTTAAAATATATATCTCCATATTTAATTAAATCCCTTTTTCCTAAATTGATAAAACACCATTTTTTAATTCCAAATAATTTCCTAGATTCTATATAAATCCCTTAAAATATTTTATTGCCTATTTTATTTCCCAATTAATACTCCATAATCTCCAATTAATGTTTGACTTTCCAACATATATTTTTATGAATCCGCATCCTTTTCCGATTTTATTCTAAAATTCCTAACCTTAGACTTCGAGATTTTCCCTCCCCAGCAGAAATCCAAGTCATTTGGTTTTCACAAACATCGAGATGAATCGCCCACATATAAATTCATGCAACCAAGCTCGCAAATAAGAAGCAATAAACATGAGCAAGAGGCAACAAGCAAAAGTTTTTTGTAAGTTCCGATTTTTAATTTTTGGTTTTTAAATTCTCCGATTTTCAGGGCGTTACAGAGGGAGAGCATTTTTTCTGGTGGATATGCACAAGACTTAGACCACGAAAGCATAAAAAGATTCTAACGTTATGTTACCCGTCCAAGAGTTAGTCGTTCTTGTGGAGCTTGGTCACCACCACAAATCGTTCTTGCGTGACAACCCGCGGAGGTAACTCCGAATGCAAGCATAACTCAGGAAATATTTTTTATGAACTTAGGAAGAACACATTGAAAGAACTCTAGAGAGGAGAAGGGGACTTGAGGGCACACTATGGCAGCTCAAGTTGGTGCAAGGAGTGGAACCTTCCACCTTCCCTTTTATGGAGGGCTCTCTCCTTGGTTCAGTGAACCAAGATGAGCTCCTCTCTCCTCCAAACTTTGGATTCCTTATCTCCACATCATCATCCACTACACCTAAAAGTTTGAGCACCATTGGGCTCCATGATGGTTCAGCCGAACCATGTTGGTGGGGTTTGGCCCCTACCCAAGGATCCAATGATAGCTCATATTAAAACATTCAGCCTAGTGCAAGTTTAATGAGTGAAATCCAAGGCTAAAGTTTTGCTATGATGAACACTAGAATTTTTCAATATAAAAATCCTATTTTCAAAATTTTTAATTTTCCTATGCATGAAAGGAAAAGTAAACATGCCATGCTTGATTATGCAAGAATCAAAATTTAAGGGAAGTAAATATGTATTTGAAAAATTAAATATGAGATACGTACCGATTTTACCTGTCGGCCAGGGCTCCTCGTTTAGAGCCCGACGAGCTAGACTTTCTTCACTCAATTAAGCTTGTGCATCGCCCGATCTCGGAGAAGCGGATGCGGACGATTTCACTTGCCACACCTTCTTGATTTTCTTTTGTTCATTCGGTGTGGTAGAAGGAATTCTGGACTTTGGCGATGGCTGGAATGACACCGCCCGCCTTTCTTTCTTGATTCTCCTTCGAGATGGTGCATCCTTCCCCAAGAAGCATTTCATAAATTTAATTAGGTTGTCCATCTCCGTGGGCTTAACTTCGACCTCCTTAATGTTCTTTGTATTGGGTCCGTACTTGATCTTGACCATAGAACATTGCTCCACCCTTGGCTGGAAGTTGAATTTCTCCTCCTTCCCATTAATGTGGAGCCGGATCTCTCCGGCTCCCAATCAATGCGGCCATCCGCGGTGCTAAGGAACATGCACCCAAGAATGAGCGGAGTACTCTTGTCGACATCCATGTCGAGCACCATGAAATCCACGGGAATGAAACATCCCGGATTTTCACCAGTATGTCTTTCGGTTCCCACCGGATAGCTATTAACGACCAAATTTGGTAAGCAAATCCCCAAGTTTGAAGCAAGGATTGTGGCGGAAGCGAGGGAAACATACGATCCTCGGAGGTAGAGGCTACATCTGCTAAGTCTAAATCGGCTAAGAAGTCAGTCGGCTGAGTTCGAGTCAGACTAGGATAGCCGATTCCGATTAGAATTGGAGGATGGAACCAATCCCAGAAGGAAAGCGTGAAGATAATCATTGGATTTGGTTTCCAAGTGTTTTGAAGATATTGCCATCTACGGATAACGTCCTGTAACGACAATTGTACCTTTAAATTAGGATATTTTGTATAGTTTCCTTTATAGATAATGCCAATTTGTTTAGAAATATTTGTAATATAATCTGTAATAGGAATCATGTCCGTCACGGACTCATTATATATCCGGGTATAAATATTGTTAGTGATATGCCCTAGAGGCAACATGGAGATGTTGGATATCACGATCAATGTTTATGTATAAATGAATAAAGTGTTATTCAGTTCCATGAAATAGACATCTTGTATTGATCAATAAGTACGTGACTTATTTATGAGACTCTTTATGTATGAATCTATTTCTAAACGATCCACGATCATATGTCATATTGTTGGAACAAATATGATTCTAAGATTGGCATGTTTATTGATTGATGATCATGTCTCATAGATCATGGGTATGGAGATACCAAATCAATAAACATGGACACATGTGTTGGAGAACACATTGTTGGATAGACCCACCATGAGACACTACGGGAATTAATGTGCCATTAGTTGGTCTCGGGTAGTGTTGGTACAAAGTCCTTAGACCCGAGATCACCATGGATTCCAACATGTGTAGTAGCCTACTTTGGGACTACTAAACGTTATTCCGTAATCGGGTAGTTATAAAGGTAGTTTTCGGGTTTGCTATGAAACATGGAGTGGGATGTAAGTGATCAAGATGAAATTTGCCCCTCCTTTGGAGAGATATCTCTGGGCCCTCGAGGTAATGGATTATGAAAATGCTGGCCATGCTAAGTTGATTGAGGAGTCAATCAACGGACGGATAATCTAATACGGTTCGAGTGAATGGTTAAGCTATTGAAGGGATGACACACATCTTGCCTATAGCTTAATTGGTATCGTGAGGCAAAGGGATTTGGTGTACACATTACAGGTTCGAGCTGATATTATATTCTTGTATACTATGGTGTCAATATGTCTTGCTAGGCGCCGCTATTGACAGTCGGCTGAGTTGGACTCGAGCCGATGATCGGCTAAGTTGGACTATAGCGGAAACCGAGTATACCTGAACCTACGTGGTCGCATGCTTAAGGGGATAAGAACAAGCATTCGAGTTGGACTCGAATACGGCTCGATCGGATAGGGATCTGATCGGATAGAGTCCTGTGGGCTTACGACGTATGAGCGGCCAACTCGTGAGATTCGGATAGGATCCGATTTAAAATAGAGTCCTGATCGGCCACTAGTCCCAGTTGGCCAACTCTATATAAAGGGGCGAGGGTGGAGAGTTGCTGTATCGCATTGAACCGAATCCGCAATGAAGTCGCCGAGATCAATCTCCACGGAAACCCTCCCCACTTTCGAGCCAAACCCTAACCTTGCATCGCGTGCTAGCACACAGGTGTTCGGCGTTCTGTCCCCAGACATGTGGATACTGGTAGAGGCGCTGCTACTTTGCGCGTTGTTGATCGGCTGTGGAGAAATCGGCTGCGGACGAGCGCATTGGAGCGAGGCGCGAGAACGCGGTCAGACGACTCGGCGAATCGGCTACATCGGCGAATCGGCTGATTGGTGAATCGGCTATCCCCGGGAATCGGCTGTCGGCTTGCGGGAATCGGCTACACAGTTCCAGATCGGATAGCCCTGATTGGCTGTTTCCGCTGCACACTCCAATCGGTAACGATCTATCGGCCCTTACTTACAAGTGTTCCTGGTTTGCGCGGTTAAAAGTTTTTGTTTTCGGCTAGCGTAGCCTCCGCGTAACCCTTAAGTGGTATCAGAGCTAATCTTGCTTAGTTCGGGTTTTAGATTGGATCTGGAACAAGTTTTGCACATGGGTTGATTAGATCAATCGGTTTTACGGGATTTGTTGAGGAGAGTTAATGGTAATTGCGTTCCTTGATAGTGTATCGGAACGGCGTAATGTGATTACGTCGAAGCAATATCCATAGAACTCGGTTTGAGTCGGCTTCGAGATTGCGTTCCTTGATAGTGTATCGGAACGGTATAATGTGATTATGCCGAAGCTATCTCGTAGACCGATCTTGTTTGCTGCCTCGCGCCTACGCAAACCATCTCCCTTGATAGTGTATCGGGACGGCATAATGTGATTACGCCGATATGGTTTCCATAAGCGATTTCATAGATTGGATCTATGAATTTCGTGTGGTGTTCCGGGCGCTGCCGTGTGCGTACCCCTTATAAGTCGTCTCGATGACGTTTCTGCGATAGCTAGAAAACGTTTCTACGCCTAACTTGTTTTTGCAGAGAATGCTTTGAGATGGTATGACCCTATTGTATGTATGAGATGCATGTGATGCATGTAATATTCTTTCATATGTGCAATCCCCGTAATATTCTTTCATACGTGCAATGCTTGTAATATTTTTCACGACTGCGAGTCGATGTAATTTTCAAATAGAGCTTCTATAGTAGTAGCTTAGTTTGAAGAAATCAAGCATCATGCACATTGGAAGATGGTGCCGAAGATGGAGATCCTCAGCGCCGACATGGAGATGGAGATCACCATGTGAAGGGGGCCATACTATTTCATTATATGCTATTTTACATGCTTTCATATATGTGATATGTTTGTTTGATAGGATAGCATCCCTCGCAAAATTAAGTAGTAATGATGCCCTTCCAAATGTTGCACCCGTCATGGTTATGCTCGTCAATGGTGGGTCGCAAAGCAGAGTGCCATTCTCTATCATGACACGAGGGGGTATATGTCGACATATACATGCAGGAGCATTTGGTTTACTTAACAAGGCTATCAAAACAGTTTTGGGCCTTGGGGCATAGGTTGGGGCCGGGGCATGGAGATGCCACACCAACAACAAGAGTCACATAGAGATGTGATTAGCAAGGAGTTGCTTACCAATGTTATTAATTTTCTAGCAGTGATGCCAAAGCTCACTAGAAATTAACTAACATGTGGATCTTGACCTAATACATAACCTAGAGGGAAGGTGTAAAATACGTAATGGGAGTCTAATGTTAAATTGTTTAACAATAGACATAGCATAAACATTGTGCTAAACTTTGCTTTTTTGTTGTAGAATAAATGGCAGCTAATACTACACCCAAGTGCTTTTAATTTGCGATCTATTCTCGAGAAAGAAAAATTGAATGGAACAAACTTTATGGATTGGTATCGCAACTTGAGAATTGTTCTCAAGCAAGAACGTAAGGAGTACGTTCTTGAGGTACCCTATCCCGAGGATTTGCCTAATAATGCCACCGCAACGCACGGAGAGCTTACGAGAAGCACACTAATGATGCCCTAGATATAAGTTGTCTCATGCGTGCTACACTGTCCCCGAGCTTGAGAAGCAATATGAGAGCAGTGATGCTCACACTATTATTCAGGGACTGCGTGGTATGTTTGAGAACCAAGCCGGGCCGAGAGGTTTAACACCTCGAAGTTCTTGTTTGCGTGCGGAGCTTGTTGAGGGAATCCCGTCGTCCGCATGTGATAAAGATGATTGGCTATATCGAGAGTCCGGAAAACTAGGTTTTCCCCTTAGCCAAGAGTTGGCTACTCGATGTGATTCTCCGCCGCTCCCTCCGAGCTTTGAGCCATTCATATTGAATTATCACATGAACAAGTATGGATAAGACCTTGGCTGAATTGCATGGGATGCTAAAGACAGTGAGGAGAGTATCCGAAAAACGGTCATCATGTGATGATGATGCGAAGGCTAAGCGCAAACCACTGTCAAGAAACTTTGCACCAAGAGGAAGTTAACTCCCGATGAGATCGCGAGTGCCTCTAATGCAAAGAAGGGCAAGAAGGGTCGGCGGCATCGATGTCGTTTGCTTCTATTGCAAGGAGACAGCCACTTTGGAAAAGAAAGCTGCAAGAAGTACATGGAGGATCTCAAAAGAAGCAAAGTACGACTTTTGCTTCGGTATTAATGTTATAGACATTAATCTTGCTACTTCACCTACCGACTCTTGGGTATTTGATACTTGGATTAGTAGCTCATATTTGCAAATCGTTGCGGGAATGAGAAAAAGTAGAGGCTTAAGAAGGGGCGGGGTGAACTGCGCGTCGGCAATGGAGCAAGCGTTGCTACGTTGCCGTCGGCACGATACCACTTCATCTACCTTCGAGGATTAGTTTTGGAATTGAATAATTGTTATTGTATTCCAACACTATGTCAAAACATTATTTCCGCTTCGTGTTTACAAGCGGAAGGATATGATTTTAGATCAATGCACAATGGTTGTTCAATATATCTCAGAGATATGTTCTATTTTCAAGCTCCATTGGTGAATGGATTATACGTTTTGAATCTTGAAGCGTCTCCCATCTATAACATTAATACGAAAGACAACTCTCTAATAATACAAACCCCACGTTTATCCGGCATTGTCGCTTAGGCCATATAAATAAGAAACGCATGGAGAAGCTCCATAAGGATGGATTGCTTCACTCTTTTGATTTTGAATCATTTGAGACATGTGAGTCTTGTTTACTTGGTAAGATGACAAAGGCACATTTCACGGGACACGTGAGAGAGCAAGTGACTTGTTGGCACTCGTACATACCGATGTATGTGGACCAATGAGCTCAACGGTCGAGGTGGTTATCAATACTTCATTACCTTTACGATGACTTTAGTAGATATGGTTATATCTACTTAATGAGGCATAAGTCCGAATCCTTTGAAAAGTTCAAAGAATTCTAGAATGAAGTACAGAATCATTTAGGGAAAACAATTAAGTTTCTACGATCGATCGTGGAGGGGAATACTTGAGCCAAGAGTTTGGTAATCATCGAAAGATTATGGAATTGTTCCACGTTGACTCCGCCAGAACTCCACAATGGAATGGAGTGTCCGAACAAAAAAATCGCACCTTGTTGGACATGGTGCGGTCGATGATGAGCCAAAGTGATCTTACGTTATCCTTCCGGGGATATGCTCTTGAAACATGTGCTCACACTAAATAGAGTTCCATCTAAGTCGGTTGAAAAGACACCATATGAGATATGGACAGGGCAACCCCTAGTTTGTCTTTTCTCAAAATTTGGGGATGTGATGCTTATGTAAAACGTTTACGTCGACAAGCTCACACCCAAATCGACAAGTGCTTCTTTGTGGGATATCCTAAGGAAACTAAGGGATATTACTTTTATAATCGGGAACAAGGCAAAGTGTTTGTCGCCCGACACGGTGTCTTCTTGGAGAAAGAGTTTCTTTCAAGAAGGGTTAGTGGGAGCAGGGTGCATCTTGAAGAAGTTCAAGAAACACTAGAAAATGTTTCAGCGACCACAGAACCACAACAGGAGGAGCAAAGTGTTGCGCCACCAGTTGTAGATACACCAGCCCCACGGAGGTCTGAAAGATCACGTCGTGCGCCTGACAGGTACACAGGTGCGGAACAACGTGATATATTGTTGTTGGACAACGATGAACCTAAGACCTATGAGGAAGCGATGGTGGGACCCGATTCCAACAAGTGGCTTGGAGCCATGAAATCCGAAATAGAATCCATGTACAACAATCAAGTTTGGAACTTGGTTGATCCACTGATGGTGTCAAAACCATTGAGTGTAAATGGGTTTTTAAGAAAAGGCCGATATAGATGGAAATGTTCACATCTATAAGGCGCGATTGGTGGCGAAAGGTTTTAAACAGATTCAAGGAGTTGATTATGATGAAACCTTCTCGCCCGTCGCAATGCTTAAATCTATTCGGATTATCCTAGCGATTGCTGCATATTTCGATTATGAGATATGGCAGATGGATGTCAAAACGGCTTTCCTAAATGGAAACCTAAGCGAGGATGTATACATGATACAACCTCAGGGTTTTGTCGATCCAGAATCGCCTGGAAAGATATGCAAGCTACGAAATCCATTTATGGATTGAAGCAAGCATCTCGGAGTTGGAATATTCGTTTTGATGAAGTAATCAAAGGGTTTGGTTTCATCAAAAACGAAGAGGAGGCCTATGTTTACAAAAAGGTCAGTGGGAGCGCAATTGTATTTCTAATCTTATATGTGGATGACATATTGTTGATTAGAAATGATATCCCTATGCTAGAATCCGTCAAGTCTTCATTAAAAAATAGTTTTTCCATGAAAGACTTAGGGAGGCAGCATACATATTAGCATTTGGATCTATAGAGATAGATCCAAGAGGCTAATTGGATTAAGCCAAAGTACAGACATTGACAAGGTGTTGAAAAGGTTCAACATGCATGATTCCAAGAAAGGTTTCTTGCCCATGTCACATGGCATTAATCTTAGCAAGAATCAGTGTCCTCAGACACATGATGAGCGGAATAAGATGGGTATGGTTCCATATGCTTTGGCAATTGGATCCATCATGTATGCCATGCTTTGTACACGTCCAGATGTCTCGTACGCTTTGAGTGCTACGAGCAGATACCGCCGATCCAGTGAAGGTCACCGAACCGCCGTAAAGAATATCCTTAAGTACTTGAGAAGAACTAAGTATATGTTCCTAGTCTATGGAGGTGAAGAAGAGCTCGTTGTAAGTGGTTACACCGATGCTAGCTTCCAAACAGACAAGGATGATTATAGATCGCAATCTGGGTTCGTGTTATGCCTAAACGGAGGCGCAGTCAGCTGGAAGAGTTCCAAGCAGGATACTGTTGCTGATTCTACAACGGAGGCCGAGTACATTGCTGCTTCAGAAGCTGCAAAGGAGGCTGTTTGGATCAAGAAATTCGTTTCGAGCTTGGTGTGATGACTAGTACGACTGGTCCAATGTCTCTCTATTGTGATAATAGTGGAGCCATTGCGCAAGCCAAGGAGTCGAGGTCACATCGAAGTCCAAACACATACTTTGGCGATATCATCTTATCCGCGAGATAGTGGACAGAGGTGATGTCAAGATATGCAAAGTGCACACGGATCTCAACATAGCCGATCCGCCGACAAAACCTCTCCTCGCCGAAGCATGAGGCGCACACAAGAGCAATGGGTATTAGATACTTACATGATTGACTCTAGTGCAAGTGGGAGATTGTTAGTGATATGCCCTAGAGGCAACATGAAGATGTTTGATATCACGGTCAATTTTATGTATAAATGAATAAAGTGTTATTCGGTTCCATGAAATAGACATCTTGTATTGATCAATAAGTACGTGACTTATTTATAAGACTATTTATGTATGAATCTATTTCTAAACGATCCTCGATCATATGTCATATTGTTGGAACAAATATGATTCTAAGATCGGCATGTTTATTAATTGATGATCATGTCTCATAGATCATGGGTATGGAGATACCAAATCAATAAACATGGACACATGTGTTGAAGAAAACATTGTTGGATAGACCCACCATGAGACACTACAGAATTAATGTGCCATTAGTTGGTCTCGGGTAGTGTTGGTACAAAGTCCTTAGACCTCGAGATCACCATGGATTCCAACAGATGTAGTAGCCTACTTTAGGACTACCAAACGCTATTCCGTAATCGGGTAGTTATAAAGGTAGTTTTTGGGTTTGCTATGAAACATGGAGTGGGATGTGAGTGATCAAGATGGAATTTGCCCCTCCTTTGGAGAGATATCTCGGGCCCCTCGAGGTAATGGATTATGGAAATACATGGCCATGCTAAGTTGATCGAGGAGTCAATCAACGTACGATAATCCAATACGGTTCGAGTGAATGGTTAAGCTATTGAAGGGATGACACACATCTTGCCTATAGCTTAATTGGTATCGTGAGGCAAAGGGATTTGTGTACACATTACAGGTTCGAGCTGATATTATATTCTTGTATATTATGGTGTCAATATGTGCTGCTAGGCGCTGAGTTGGACTCGAACCGACGATCGGCTAAGTTAGACTATAGCCGAAACCGAGTATACCTGAACCTACAGGGTCGCACGCTTGAGGCGATAAGAACAAGCATTCGAGTTGGACTCGAATACGGCTCGATCAGATAGGGATCCGATCGGATAGAGTCCTATGGGCTTACGACGTATGGGCGGCCAACTCTGTGAGATTCGGATAGGATCCGATTTAAAATAGAGTCCTGATCGGCCACTAGTCCCAGTCGGCCAACTCTATATAAAGGGGCGAGGGGTGGAGAGTTGTTGTATCGCATTGAACCGAATCCGCAACAGAAGTCGCCGAGATCAATATCCACGGAAACCCTCCCCACTTTCGAGCCAAACCCTAACCTTGCATCGCGTGCTAGCACACGGGTGTTCGGCGTTCTGTCCCCAGACGTGTGGATACCGATAGAGGCGCTGCTACTTTGCGCGCTGTTGATCGGCTGTGGAGGAATCGGCTACGGATGAGCGCATTAGAGCGAGGCGCGAGAACGCGGTCAGACGACTCGGCGAATCGGCTACATCGGCGAATCGGCTGATTGGTGAATTGGCTGTCACCGGGAATCGGCTGTCGGCTTGCGGGAATCGGCTACATAGTTCCAGATCGGATAGCCCTGATTGGCTGTTTCCGCTGCACACTCCAATCGGTAATGATCTATTGGCCCTTACTTGCAAGTGTTCCTGGTTTGCACGGTTAAAAGTTTTTGTTTTCGGCTAGCATAGCCTCCGCGTAACCCTTAACCCGAGACCATGTAATTAAGAACAAGACACTACTCAAAACAATCTCGGCGCATCGCCACCTTTTGTTTTACTTTCGATTTTGACAAGTTCTTGCCTCATCTTTGGGCTGCATCGGGTTCTGATCTCCAAGTAAGGTAATCTCTTGTTACAAGTAGTTTGTGTTATCGGGGTTAGTGCTTCCATCGTCATGATACTCTGATCTTGCTGTCACAAATTGCTTAGTTTATCACATATGACATATAATTTAGATCAATGTCTATATCTATCTCATGATCGGCTAAGCGTTTCTCTGAAGAAAATGACCGACAGAGCTAGATCTAGAGGTTGATTTAGGTTATATGGTGTATCCACCATCTCGAAGGGTTTTCATTAGTTTATATAGATCTCATGATTTTTTGTACTTAATTTTGCATCAGCTTGATCTATTAAGTCGCTCTTAGAATCATATAGATCTATTCAGCTCAATGACTACTATTAGAGATAGTATTGGAGTTTCAGCCGATCCATCTGTTTTAACCATCTTACATGTTTTATTACTGCCAGATGTGTTAAAGCCGCCTTTTATATTGAGATCTTATGCTAATTAAATCTGCTAAGCCTGGTATCAATCTATTAAGTCATATTGACAGCCGATTGATTCTTGTTTAGTGTATTTAGCCTAAAATAATATCTTAGTATAAAACTGTATCGGAGTACTAGCCGATTCACCTTAGATCTACAACATCGGCTAAGTTATAAATATATATAATTGTTATTCCAATATATATTTAGATATAAGTGATTTATATTGTCTCGGTATGCTACCGATCTATCTCAATCACTTAATCTAAACATGCTTTGGAATAGCAATTATGTATCATGAATATCTGCAGCCAATCGAGTAGGATCTAATCATAATTTCACTATCCATTC
The DNA here is from genome assembly GCA_019925245.2 of Oryza australiensis. Classification (NCBI taxonomy): domain Eukaryota; kingdom Viridiplantae; phylum Streptophyta; class Magnoliopsida; order Poales; family Poaceae; genus Oryza; species Oryza australiensis. Next base: position 3,824,763 of record JAIFGZ020000478.1, read on the forward strand.
TTGGTTTCTTGTTGGTTACAGGATCAAACCAACTGGCACGCCCTACAAATTACCAAAGGCGATCCAGTTTGAACCTGCACTAGAGTTAAGCAGATCTCTCAGGCCAGTGTGTGGGAAAATTTCTCATCAACACACTTTTGGCATGCCCAGTGAGACCTCTGCAACTTCCAAGTCCAACATAATGGTTGAAGTCAAGTCTGCTGCTGTGGATCAGGAGAACATCATCCCCGTCACCATGGACAGGCTCACTGCCGATCAACAAGCCGAGTATCGGCAGATGGTAGAAGGATTGCAATCACACTATTTGCAGTCCTTTACCCAGACCCGATCTGGATCAATCGTTCAGAAGTACAAGGTTGAGATCCCTGAAGACTTTGACTCTGGAGCCGCTTCCAGCAAGGACAAGGGGAAGCAGAAGATGGAGGAGATCAAACCGGAGCAAGATGACTCGGAGCCCCATACGCTCCAGGATCGGATTGACTCGGCTGTCCACCACGCGCTCGTCAACCAGTCCGAGATTCTGGTCAACACTTTGAACAACATTATCAACACCGTAGTTGATTCAAAGATAGCCGAGCAACTGCCAAGGGGTCCGACCTACTTCCTTGATGACCGATTCCCCCCTACAAGACTTTGTCAATGCATGGACTGCCAATTCCTCCATTGGGATAGCCGACTCCCCCAGGGGGAGCCCCTGTTCGGTCGAATGTGTAGTCGTTGGCTACGAAACCAACACCCACGCTCCTGACCAGGCAACAACCTCAACACCAGGGCCACGGTGCCCCGGTACTGATTCAGGAGCAGGTAGACAACATGTTCAACACCAATCGGAAAATCCTCATACATAAGGTGTCGATTGGTAATTATACACCGGATCCATCCCAAAACTCCGGAGGCGTTCGGTTTCCCCCTGAGCAGCAGCCTCCGCTGGCGTCTCAACTGCCTCCTGCCATTAATCAATTCCAACATCAGTTCCTAGGAGGTAACTACGAGCAGTACTACCAGCCTCATTCACCGCATATGCAGTATCGGCAAGCCCCCATGCAACATGAGCAATACAAGCCGATACCACGGGTGCAAGCTCAAGAAAACAAGCCTTGGGCCGTTCTGATCGTAGATGTCATGCGTGATCAGTTCGGCCTCAAGCCAAAGGACTCCGGCAACATGTACTGGTACCCGTATCCGGAGTACTTTGAGAGGGTGCCCCTGCCAAACCGGTACAAGGTGTTGGATTTTTCGAAGTTCTCTGGGCAAGACAATGTATCAACCTACGAACACGTCAGCCAATTTCTGGCTCAGTGCGGAGAAGCATCGGCTACAGATGCGCTCAGAGTGCGATTGTTTCCATTATCTCTCTCGGGATCGGCTTTCACCAGGTTTTCATCGCTGCCCTACAGCTCTGTACAAAGCTGGGTGTTGGTGTGAATTTTCTACACGCACTGGTCTGGGAGATCTGCTTAACTCCAGTGCAGGTCCAAAATTGGTCGCCTCTGGTGATTGAGTGGGCGTGCTAGTTGGTTTGATCCTGTAGCCAACAAGAAAACAAAGAGTAGACATTTGGTTAAGGTTAGATTTTACTCGATCGGCCTAAAATATTAATAAATATAGAATTGCTATCCCAAAGCACATAGATTAAGTGATTGAGATAGATCGGTAGCATACCGGGATAGTATAAACCACTTAGATCCAAAAGTACGTTAGGAACACAATTATATATATTGATAACCTAGCCGATGTCACAGATCTAAAGTAAATCGGCTAGTACTCTGATATATTTTATAAAAAGATATCAATCTAAATTAAATGCATTAAACCAAGATCAATCGGCTGTTAGTGTAAGCTAACAGATTTATTCTGAGCTTAATATATTTAAGTAGATTGAGATCTTAATATAAAAGGCAATTCTAACACATCTAATAGTAATAATACATAAATATGATCAGAATAGATAAGACCGGTTCTATCTTTAATAGCAAACATTGAACCAGATAAATCTACATAGTTCTAAAAGCGACTTAATTGGTTGATGAGATGCAACATTAAGTACCAAAAGAATTATGAGATCTATGTAGGCTAATGAGAACTCTTTGAGATGGTAGATACGCCATATAACCTAAATCAACCTCTAGATCTAGCTCTGTCGGCTGCTATCTTCAAAGAGATATTAGCCGAGCGCAAAATAGATCTAGACATTGGTCTAGATTATATGCCGCATATGATAAATTAAGCAGTTTGCAACATCAGAATCAGAGTATCATACTGATGGAAGCACTGGCCCTGATACCACAAGCCGCTTGTAACAAGAAATCACCTTTCCTGAAGATCGAAGTCGATGCAGCCCAAGAACAAAGCAAGAACTCGTTAAAAAAACATAAAACAAAAAGGGTTGGCGATGCGCCGAGATTGTATTGATGTGTGTTGATATGTTTTACAAGGGCTCGGGTCATATTTATAACCGAATATACAATGAATCCGTGACGGACACGATTCCTACTACAGATTAAATCTCCAAACAAACTGACATTATCACAAAAGGAAACTATACAAGATATTCTAACTTAAAAGATACAATTGCCATTGCAGGACCTTATCCGTAGATGGCAATATGTTTAACGCACTTCGAAAAACCGAATCCAATACTTATCTTTTAGGCTGCAATCCCTGCTTCAACTCCGCCTCAAACTCGAGGATTTAGTTACCAAATTTGGTCGTTAACACATGCCCCCCAAGTCCGTGATATGATAATGTTGCGGATTTTGTGTAATTCGAATTCCCGACGCAACCCTAGGTCGAGTCTGTTTCGGCCGAACAACTCACGGCGTCAACACAATCCACAAATTAGCAAACGTCCTCGAGCTCCCAGGCGACCTCTTCGGCTTCCTCGTCTCCGCCGCGTCGATCCCACCTCTCTGGCGACCTCAACCACAACAATGACGACCCCCATCGCTCAACCAGGCTCTCCACCCGCCGAGTTCCCCGAGGTACGCCCAATCGGCTCAACCTTTTCTTTTCCCGCCTTTTTAGCCGTAGGTTTGAATTTTTAGGTCTTCTGAATCTGAGATCCATCTTTCTTCCTGATTGTAGCATCTCGCGCATCAAATAGCAATCCCAAGCCTAGTTAGCGATGAAAGATACTACTTAGGACCCATCAGCAATAAGATCCAACTGAGTTCATCGTAGCCGAGACCAACAGAGTGCCCTATAGAATGAGGAACCCACACCTAGGCCACTGGAACAACACCTTTAAGTCTTGGCCTTCAACTGACAAGTAATGGCCATCATGGTACAAGAGGATGCAGGCCAGCAAACAAAGTCATTGGGAAGAAATTGACATAGCCCAATGCCTCACTCTATCCATAGCCGACATGCCCAAGGACGAGCCACTAATGTCGGCTGCCACATATTTTTGGAACAACACACTGAATGCCTTTCTTTTCCAACAAGGCCCAATGACCCCAACCTTAGTCGATATCTTCATGCTAACCGTACTTGACATCACATCATCGGATAACCCCAACCAACTGGACAGCAAGGGCCAATTGTCCTTCAAGACCAAAGCAATTGGGGGTTGGAACGGGTACGTGGCCATGAATATGGGAACTGGGCCGATCAATGCCAGAGAGCATACGGCCTTTCTGATGATGTGGTTAGAAAAGTTTGTATTCTGCGGATCAAGCTGCGGCCCCACGACCAACTGGCAAATACTAGCTGAGGCCTTGGTCGACAAGAAAAAACTCTCCTTAGGGAAATTCCTCCTCGGCTACCTTTTATCAGATGTTGAGCCAAGCCATGTCCAAAATTGCAGCCGATGCCACTATTAACACTGGAGGCCCTTGGTGGTTCCTGCAGCTCTGGCTCGTGTTGCTAACACAAAAAGTGTCTAGTCGGCCGAGACTAGCCGATGCCCACTTCCTCCTCCTGGAGCCGATTGAAGACGATGATGGAAATGAAGTGACCACCAGGAGATGCCTGTCATTTGGGGAAGCAGCAGCCACCCATACCGGATCAAGGCAATCGAGCGAGCTATTGGCCGAATGGTTCATCTCCTTTTATGATGGCCTGGCAAAGAACAATCACACTTGTTTCTTCTACGAAGACCGAATGGAGTTTGAGTTGCCAATTGATTTGAACTTGGATGAGATCAACTCAGACGATTACCCCAAGTGTAGAGAAATCTTCACCGCAGCACTAATTCCATGCATTTTGCCGACTAGAGTGCATCAAGGCCGGAATGTAACAAGGACTTATGAGTTTTACGATCCAATGTCGGCTGGAAGACAACTTGGGCTCGGGCAACTGCCGATCGGCTGCTACTACGTCGACAAGATAGAAACCCGAGGGGTGGTAGATTCAAGCCTCATGATGAACAGATTAATGGAAATAGATAGCCCGCCCCTCGGCAGCATTGGGACTTTAGAGTTGGCCCACAAAAGGAGCACGGCTTATGACAAGTGGTGGGTGGAAATTAAGAAATATATATTCCATCAACGTGCCTCCATGTACCTCACCACCCTCCTGCCGGATGAAATCCCTTCTGTAAGTATTTTTGTCCTCAATCATCTTTTCGCCTTCAACCAGTCGGCTGTCGTCCTATGCTAATACTTCAAACATTTTTTTCCTTTTGTAGACGACAGACTCGGATCCCCCCACGATGAGCAACTCCGGCCTTCCCATCGAATACCGCCTGGGGGTTCTTGCGAATGGATGCAGATACGCTCCATCGGCCATCGGCTGGGACGCATCGAAGCTCAAGACCTTAATGCATGACCAAACCCGTCAAGCCGTGTCAAGGAAGAAAAGGGCCGCCCCATCGGCTGCAGGACCGTCGGCTGCTCCTGTGAAGAAGCAAAGAAAACCAAAGCTGACTGCGCCAGCCGATAGCCTGCCCTCAATTGACCCCAGCATCGATGAGGCCCTCCAAAAAGAAGTTATGGACGAAGAAATTTCAGAAGCTGTGAAAGAGGCGGTTGAATCGAGCAGCTCTAGTCACAACTCTGTCAGCCCGCCGGCTGATGATCCAATTCCACCAAGCCCTCCTGCTCTGAAACGATCAGTAAATATCTTGTCTTCTCCAGCTCGGCCTTTAAATCATAACCATTCAGACCTTGACCAAATCTTCTTTGTAGTTCAAGAGACTAGCCAGCCGACCTCCTCGCCCAGCTTCGCCGGTAATTTCTGAACTCACTTTAGCTTATGCTTACATTGACCGATTCGTACTAACACTTATGCTTTTTGGCAGCCCCCACGGTCTCCATCGGTTGCCCCCTGAGTATTGAGCGAGCGAACCCTGTCGGCTACGGGCAGCCACCATGCTGAAGAAGCAGCCGCGCCAGCTCCTACTGTACGAGTAAGTCCACTTCTCTTCCCTCTCAAAAGTTTAGGATCGGCCGTCATGCTTTGTTTTAATTGTGAAAATTTTCTTGCAGACTCTAGCCGATTTGCTTCCATTTGACATTAAAGAGTTCGTCAGCGAGGAAGAAGAAGCCACCAGCCAAGACCAAACTGGTAGCCGATGACCTCAAGGATAAGCTTCAAGATATCCATCGTCGGCTCAGCATCGATGTGGATCAACTAGTGATGGAGTGCGGGCCAGCCCGAGCGCGTTTTAATGACATTCAGGATCAACTCCCCGATGACCTGCTGAGAAAATTTTCCGGGCCATCTTCATCGACCAGCACCGATTCAAGCTGGAAAGGGCCGTGAAAAGAATGGTCGATCGGCGAGCTCAAGCCGACTTGGCAGCCTCAACACCACCACCGTGGAGAACATAGTGCCTGAGAAGGCTAAACTGGATGAACTGGCGGCTAGGCCATCGGCTACGCAAACCAAGATCGGCCTACTCGAAGAAGAAGAAGCTGGCCTGTTGGCGAAGCTCGAGCAGTGCAGGGCCAAACTTACAGTAGAAAGGCAAGTGCTAGCCGATCTCCCCAAGGCGACCGAAGAACAGAAGGCCAAGGTGACATCCACTATCAAGTACTTGGGAGAGCTGCATAAATCGGCTAGAACGATCCCAGGCACCGAAGAGAAAGATGTGGAGACGATCGAAGAGATCAAGGCCATCAAGGACGAGGCGACGTCGACCATAGAGCACTTTCTGAGAATGTAGTAGAACTTAGCCTCCCGGACTTTTGACATCCTCATCTATACTTCAACTGTACATATAACTTTGTACATCCTCATTTTGACTGTACATAATGTACTTTGACTGTACATCCTTATTTTTGAAGTCCCAAAAATTTTGAGCTCTCTGATTATGATCTCTGACCTCGTATAATATATGCCCCCTAATTTTCTCAATGTTGTCCTCGGCATTGATAAAGTTATAAGTCGAAGCTTTGCATCACCTATCGGCCAGATTCAGCTGATTGGAAAAACTTAGGAGGGAAAAACTTGAGCAAAGATGTCCTAAAGGCGATGCACGTAACACATCGGCTAGCATGGATCGGCAAGGACTTAGCCGAATGATGAGTTGATCCAAACACTTGGGTAATATTTCTTCAAGTATTTACTATTAAGAGCCCTTCCAAATACCTCTCCATCTAATCCTTCTAGCATGTAGGCTCCTTTAGAGATGCATTTGTGGATCTTGAAAGGCCCTTCCCAATTAGGTGACCATTTGCCAAATTTGCTATCTCTTGAGCCGATCGACAATACCAGTTTCCAAACAAGCTCAACTTCTTCAAAAGACTTGGGCACAACTTTCGTGTTGTAATGACGAGCCACCCGTTCCTTGTTCCTGGTCACTTTTTCCAATGCGCATCCTAGATAAAACTAGGTCTTCGGACTCATCCATCATCAGATTATACTAATCATTGGCTGTCAACTCATCCTGCAACTGAATCCTTCTTGAGCCGATGATGTTCTCCCACGGCAAAACTGCTTCATGTCCGTAGACCAACTTGTATGGAGGCACTTGGGTTGACCCGTGGCAGGCCATCCGATAAGCCCACAGTGATTCGGCCAATTGGCTGTGCCATTGCTTTGGGTACTCAGTGATCTTCCTCTTTATCAACTTGATCAAACTTTTATTGGAAGCCTCGGCTTGCCCGTTAGCCTGAGCATAGTATGGTGACGAATTCAGCAATTTAATCCCCATGTCGTCGGCAAACTGAACAAACTCGTTGGAGACAAAGATAGATCCCTGACCTGTAGTTATAGTCTGAGAGACGCCGAATCTATATATGATATGCTCCTTAACAAACTCGATCGCATCCCTGGAGTCAACCTTTTTTAAAGGAATTGCTTCCACCCACTTGATAAAATAATCGGTTGCCACCAATATAAACTTGTGTCCCTTGCCAAAGGATGGATTGATTTGGCCGATCATGTCGATTCCCCAACCTTTGAACGGCCAAGGCTTAATGATAGGATTCATAGCCGATGCTGGTGCTCTCTGTATAGCCCCAAATTTCTGACAATCTTGGCAGTCTTTGTAGTACTTGAAGCAGTCTTCCAGCATAGTCGGCCGAAAATACCCTGCTCTCCGAAGTAGCCACTTCATCATATGAGCCGATTGATGAGTGCCACAGATCCCTTCGTGCACCTCTCCTATAACAACCTTTGTTTGATCGGCATTAGGCACTTGAGAAGCACACCATCAATCGTCCGATAATATAGATCTTCATCGAGCAAGACATATCGTAAAGCCTTGTAACGTAATTTTCTTGAGGCCGACTGAGAAGGGTTTTGTAGATAATTGTAGATATCAAACCTCCAGTCGTTGGCTAAGATGGTTGCAACCTCTACTTCAATTTATTTTATCATCGGCTTGTAGCCCGATGCCCCTTGAGCCAAATCATTTGCTTCTGAGTTCTGCTCTCTGGGGATGTGTTTCAAGGTTACCAGCCGAAAGTTGTCCATCAAATCTCTGCATTTCTGATAATAGACCATCAGCGTGTCATTCTTGCATTTGTATTCCCCTGATAACTGGCTGATGACCAACAGTGAATCACCCATTATTTCGATGGCATCGGCTTCGACTTCCTTGAGCAGTTGTAACCCTTTAAGAACGGCTTCATATTCAGCTTGGTTGTTTGTGGCGTGTGGCGCGATGGAAAAAAGCTAACTCGAAGCTTGCCCCCTGGGAGAGATCATCACCAAGCCGATGCCGCATCCGTTGGTGTAGACCGAGCCATCAAAAGTCAAAGTCCAAGGTATGATATCCACTGAGCCGATTGAATCATCTCTGTGCTCCACTATGAAATCGACTATAGCTTGTCCTTTTACTGCCTTGGGTGCTTGATACCTCAAATCAAACTCTGTCAAGGCAAATATCCATTTCCCAACTCGCCCCTTCAGAACTGGAGCCGATAGCATATATTTTAGTACATCGGCTTTGCAAACTATAGTGCATTCGTTGGACAACAAATAATGCCTTAACTTCGTGCATGAAAAATATAGGCACAAACATAATTTCTCCACGGGAGAGTACCATGTCTCTGCATCCAGAAGTCTTTGGCTAAGATAAAAAATTGTCTTCTCTTTCCCTTCGATCTCCTAAATCAGAACTGAGCCGATAGACTTCTCATCGGCTGATAGGTATAATTTGAACAGCACTCCCCTTTGTGGAGGAATCAATACTAGAGGGGAGCTCAGATAATTCTTAATATTGTCCAAAGCCTTCTGCTGCTCTGCCCCCGAGGTAAAAGATTGATCGGCTTTCAACTGAAGCAGAGGTGTGAACGGCTCCATCTTCTCCGACAGATTGGCTATAACGCGCCTGATGAAGTTGATTTTGCCGATCAAAGACTGCAATTCCTTCTTGTCCTTCGGAGGTTGAATAGCCTTGATAGAATTGATGCTCCTCTGGGTGACCTCGATTCCCCTCTCAAGAACAAGAAATCCCAAAAACTGGCTAGCCGACACGCCGAACGCACACTTCATAGGGTTCATTTTCAGGCCATATTTCTTCGTTCTCTCCAAAACCTTTCTCAAATCGGCTATGTGGTCTTCCACTTTCTTGGATTTGACGATGATATCATCGATGTAGATTTCCACTAGGAAGCCGATGAAGTCATGAAAGATGTAATTCATGGCCCGCTGATACGTAGCCCCAGCATTCTTCAGGCCAAAAGTCATGACGACCCACTCATATAAGCCGATTGCCCCTGGGCACCTGAAAGCTATTTTGTGAATGTCCTCCTCGGCCATGAAGATCTGGTTATAACTAGCGTTGCCATCCATAAAACTTATGATTTTGTGGCTAGAGGCGGCATCGACTAGCAAATCGGCTATGGGCATAGGGTACTCATCTTTATGGGTGGCCTTGTTCAAATCTCTGAAGTCCATGCATACCCTAAGTTTGCCATTTTTCTTCATTACTGGAACTATGTTTGGAACCCACTCTGCATATCTGTTGATGAGAATTTTCTCTCACGCGCTAGCCTGGGAGATCTGCTTAGCTCCAATGCAGGTCCTTCTCGACTGTCTGTGAAATACAGGGCGTGCCAGTTGATTTGATCTGTTAACCAACAAGAAAAACAAAGATGTATGCGTTAAGGGTTAAGTTAGATCCTATTGGATCGGCTGAGGGAATCAATTTATATATATATATTATTCCAAAGTGCATTTAAACTAAGTGACTAGGATATTAACCACTTAATCCAAATGTACCAAGGGATAATAAATATATGTATTAACAGCCTAGCCAATACCGTAAGGCTAACTGTGAATCGGCTAGTACTCTGATACATCTTATGAAAATATATTGATCTAAGGTAAATACGCTAAACCTAGATCAATCGGCTATCGGCTGTGGCTGACAGGCTGATTTTGGCTTAGGGCATTTAACTAGAGCAAGATCTTAATATAAGAGACGGCTTTAATAAATCTAATAGTAAACATACCAAAAGAATATTAAAACTGATAAGGCCGACTGAAACCCCGGTGCTGTCTCTAAACATATACATCAAACCGAATAGATCATAAAAAGCTCTAAGAACGAGTTAATAGGTCAAATTGATGTAGTATTAAGTATAAAAAGAACAATCAGATCTATTATAGCTGATGTAAACCCCTCGAGACGGTGGATACCGCATATAACCTAGGCCAACCCCTAGATCTAGCTCCATCGGCTGTTGGTTCTTGACAGAAATAGGCCGATGTAGAGATAGATCTAGACATTGTTCTAGATTATATACGATATATGATAACTAGCGCAGCATAAATCATTGAATCTAGAGTATCATAGCGATGGAAGCACTAAATTCGACGAGATACACTACTAATGGCAAACATTAACTTTAATCGGGGATCGAAACGATGCAGCCCAAAGCCGGATCAAGTGTTCATCTGAAGAAAATAGGAGGCGATGCGCCGAAAGTTGTATTGATTGTGTGTAATGTTTTGATTACAGGGGTCTTAGGTCCTATTTATACCTAAGAATAAAACGACCCGTGCAAGACACGATTTCTATCTAATCTACTATACATGGTACTACAATATCCCGGGACATAGTCCCATGCCGCATTACAATAGGAAATCTAAACAAATTCCTAATTTACTGATACAATTGCCGTTACAGGACTCTATCCATAGATGGTAATATCTTTTAACGCGCAATTTGGGAACCGAATCTTCTATTTATCTTTAAGCACCTTTATCGAAAACGGTTCCATCTTCTTCTCTGACTCAGCATCGGCTATCGGCTGTCCTTGTCCGACTCAACCTCAGCCGATTGACCTTGTAGCTGATTGTATTGTAGCTGACTCGACCTCTGTTCCTCCGATCCAATTCCGCTTCCATCTCGACAGGGACTTAAGGATTTGGTTACCAAACTTAGCCGTTAACAATATCGGCAGGGCTGAATAAAACCAGCATCATATAGTCGAGTGATTTCGGCCTTAATCGCCTCGTACATATTGGCTTTAAACCTCCTAGGAGGTTGTTTGTACTGCCGATATCCAGGCTTAATAGGGAGCCGATGTTCAACAATAGATCAGCTAAGGCCAGGCATCTCAAATACTCCCAATCAAAGCAATCTTTATATTCCTTCAAAAATCAACAAATTTGGTCCTAAAATGAGAAGAGAAATTTTTGCTAATGTATGTCGGCCAAGGCCTATCTCCTGGACCTATATCTATTTCTTCCAAATCGTCGGTCGACATAAAACCTTGCCCCAGTTTTCCATTGGTGTTGTCCACGGTGTCCTTGTCGTAGACACTCGAGCCCTCCACGATGCCCTCAAAGTAATAGTTGAGGCTCTTCGTCTCCAATTGGCTGCATGTTAGAATCGGACACCTTGAGAAAATCGGCCTGCCAAACTTTGTCGGACAGGCAATCAATGTCGTCGACTTCCCATAAAGTTAAGTCGGCGTTAGCGACGTTGACTGACCTGTTGGCTGGCACGATTTCTATTTTGTCGCCTTGCCATTGGATCAAGCTTTGATGCATTGTGGAAGGGATGCAGCAGTTGGCATGGATCCAATCCCATCTGAGCAGCAGGCTATCCGACCCCTTCCCGTCGATGACGAAAAACGTTGTGGGCATGGTTTTGCTGTCGACGGTCAGCTCGATGTTTAAAACTCCCTTGGCCTTTGATGGGTTGCCGCTGAAGTCCTTGAGTACCATATTGGTCTTGATCAAGTCGTCGGCTCCCTTGCCTGGCTTTCTGAAGGTTGCATAGGGCATGAGATTGACAGCGACGCCTTCATCGACTACCATTTTTGGCATCGGGTTGCCGTTGATGAATCCTTTGACGTACAGGGGCTTCAAATGCCGATTCTCTGTCCCTTCGGGTTTCTCAAAGATGGCCTGTTCTGGGGACAGTATTAGTTTGGCCAATGTATCCTCAACTATGGATGCATCGGCCTCGACAGCCTCGAATTCGGCCGGCAATATGAACACCATATTGACCGATGCAGCGGCCACTCCTTTGCCTTTTTCCGCCCTTTTGGCCTTGTCGGCTGGGCTCTCGTCGGCTGGGGCTGCCTGTTTCTTGACACGCCATTGCTTTGTGCCCTGCCGACTTTGTTGATGTTGAATCATCCGCTGGACTTCTTCTTCCTGTCCTTCGCTCTTAAGCCTCTGAATTTTCCTTTTCTGCGTTTTGGTGAACAGGTCCGAAGGGCACCATTGGGGATTGGTCGATTGTTCTTCATCAGCCTTCTCTTCGTCCTCTTCTTGGAAGAAGTCCTGGTGGATTGGGCCGAGCCGATCGTGGACAGAAGGCTTTCGTTGGTTAAGTTGAACGACTCGTGGGACAAATCGGCTAGAACTTTCCATTGGTGGATCCCTGTATTCGTTCTCCCTGTATTCGCTGTATGCCAGGCAATTTTCAAGGGTGGGTAGCCTCATTCCTTGCTCCCAGCAGAACCTGAAGAACTCACAGCGCCAATGCGGATCATAGCCGTCGTGGCGGTGGTAATATGCTACACCCAGCCGATCGGGTGTCCTCTGGTATGGTTTGCCGCGCCGGGCTTCTTCTTCTTCTTGAACCCTGCGCTGGAATCGCAGCCGGCTGTTCGGCTGTCTGGGCCGATGATCGGCCGATCGGCCGTTGCTGTAGACCATGTTGATTGGCGCGACTCTCATTGCAGTCGGTCCTTGTTGGTCTTCGGCTGAGTTGTACGCCATTCTGTTCTATCGATCAGCTCACGTAGGACCGGCTTGGACAGTGTTGACAGGGAAGGGATTGCCGTTGACCTTCATCGGCTTAGCCGATTCCTCGAACTTAATCTTCCCTGCCTCGATGGTCGACTGTATCTGTTGGCGGAAGACTTTGCAATCATTGGTGCTGTGGGAGGTGGTGTTGTGCCACTAGCTTGCAGTATCTCTTCTTTTTGAGCTCCTCGACCGATGGTATGACGTGGTTGGCTGGGAGCTTTATTTGTTTCTCCCTCAGCAATAGATCAAAGATCCCATCGGCTTTGGTTATGTCAAAATCGTATTTCTCTTCCTTAGCCGATTTCTTCAGCCATTGGCATGTGATAGCCTTCTTGTTCCTGGTCCACTCGGCTGTTGCCACCTCTACGTCGTTGTTACTTGAGTCCGAGTCTGTTGCGTAGGCGACGTGAGTGATCTTCTTGAAGGCTTTCTTTGCTTCTTGAAAGTCTGCTCATGAGCCGTCACCTTCTGAGCCAGGTGGGCCAAGCTCTCAAAATCTTGTGCCAAAAACCTCTCACGGATGGGGGCCAGAAGGCCATGAAAGGCTAGGTCGGCTAGCTGAGAGTCCGACAGTACCAGGCTCTAACAACGATTGCTCATGTCTTTGAATCGTTGGATGTAATCTTGGACTAGCTCCTCGTGCTTTTGCCTGATACTGGTCAGGTCCGACAACTCATTTCATGCGTGTCAGAATAGAAGTAGCTGTGAAATTGCTTCTCGAGATCGGCCCAGCTCTGGACCGAGTTGTAAGATAGAGATGAAAATCATGTGAAGGCCGATCCCGAGAGTGATAGTGGGAATAAACGCACTCTGAGTGCGTCAGTAGTCGATGCTTCTCTGCATTGTGCCAGAAATCGACTGACGTGTTCGTAGGGTGATACGTTGTCTTGCCTAGAGAACTTTGAAAAGTCCGGCACCTTGTACCGGTTTGGTAGGGGCACCCTTTCAAAATATTCTGGGTATGGGTACCTGCACATGTTGCCAGATTCTTTTGGGTTGAGGCCGAACTAATCATGCATCACATCTGCGATCAAATTGGCCCACGGTCTGTTTTCTTGCAATGGTGGTATCGGCTCATATTGCTTGTGGTGGGCAGGACCTTGCCGATACTGCATTGGTGGTGTCTGAGGCCGATAATGTCATTCGTAGCTGCCCCTTGGGAACTGATGCTGAAATTGGTTCGTAGGAGGAGGCTGACGATAAATGAGTGGTGGCGTCTGCCCAGGGAGAGGCCGATTGCCGCCGATGTTGTGAGGTGGATCCGGCAGATAATTACCAATCGGCACGTTCTGTATGACGGGTTGCCGATTCGTGTTAAACATGTCTTCCTCCTGCTCCTGAGTCGTCACTGGGATGCCGAGGCCCCGGTGTTGAGGTTGTGGCCGAACCAGGACCTTAGGATGCGGGCGTGCAGCCGATGATTGCGCATTCGGCTGGATCGGGGCTCCCCGTGGAGGAATCGGCTGACCAAGTAGCGGGACTGATAACCCATTGGTTGACAGCGTCCTGTATGGTGGGAACTGGCCGTCAGGGAAATATGTCGGTCCTCTCGGCAGCTGCTCGGCTATCTTTGAATCAACCACGGTGCTTATCATGTTTTTTAACGTGTTCACCAATATCCCTGACTGGTTGACAAGCGCGTGGTGGACAGCCGAGTCGATCCGATCTTACAGCGTGTGAAGCTCTGAATCGTCCTGTTCCTGCTTGACTTCCTCCATCTTTTTCTTCCCTTTCTTGTCTTCGCTGGAGGAAGCATCAAGGTTTTCAATGTTGAACTTGAATTTCTGGAGGATTGCCCCAGATCTGGTCTGAACGAAAGATTACAGATAATGTGCTTGCAGCCTCTCAACCATCTGCTGATATTCGGCCTTTTGTTCAGCCGACAGCTTGTCCATAGTCACCAGGATGATGTTCTCCTGGTCGAGATCAGCCGATGTGACATTCACCATTGCGCTGGATCCGAAAGATGAGGTCCCAGCGAACGTGCCAAAAGCGTGTTACTGTGAATTTTTGTACACGCACTAGCTTGGGAGATCTCCTTAACTCCAGTGCAGGTCCAAAATTGGTCGCCTCTGGTGATCGAGCGGGCACACCAGTTGGTTTGATCCTGTAACCAACAAGAAAACAAAGAGTAGACATTTGGTTAAGGTTAGATCTTACTCGATCAGCTATAGATATTAATAAATATACAGTTGCTATCCCAAAGCACATTTAGATTAAGTGATTGAGATAGATCGGTAGCATACCGGGATAGTATAAACTTCTTAGATCCAAAAGTACGTTAGGAACATAATTATATATATTGATAACCTAGCCAATGTCACAGATCTAAAGTAAATCGGCTAGTACTCCGATATATTTTATAGAAAGATATCAATCTAAATTAAATGCATTAAACCAAGATCAATCAGTTGTTAGTGTAAGCTAATAGATTGATTCCGAGCTTAATACATTTAAGTAGACTGAGATCTTAATATAAAAGGCAATTCTAATACAGATAATAATAATAATACATAAAGATGATCAGAATAGGTAAGACCGGCTGAAACCCCGGTTCTATCTTTAATAGCAAACATTGAACCAGATAAATCTACATAATTCTAAAAGCGACTTAATAGGTCGATTAGATGCAGCATTAAGTACCAAAAGAATTATGAGATCTATGTAGGCTAATGAGAACTCTTTAAGATGGTAGATACGCCATATAACCTAAATCAATCTCTGGGTCTAGCTCTGTCGGCTACTATCTTCAAAGAGATATTAGCCGATCGCGAAATAGATCTAGACATTGATCTAGATTATATAACGCATATGATAAATTAAGCAGTTTGCAACATCAGAATCAAGAGTATCATACTGATGGAAGCACTGGCCCCGATACCACAAGCCGCGTGTAACTAGAAATCACCTTTCCTGGAGATCGAAGTCGATGCAGCCCAAGAACAAAGCAAGAACTCGTTAAGAAAAATGTAAAACAAAAAGGGTTGGCAATGCGCCGAGATTGTATTGATGTGTGTTGATATTTTTTACAAGGGCTCGGGTCATATTTATACCCGAATATACAATGAATCCATGATGAACATGATTTCTAAACAAACCAACATTATCACAAAAGGAAACTATACAAGATATCCTAACTTAAAAGATACAATTATCGTTGCAGGACCTTATCCGTAGATGGCAATATCTTTAACATACTTCGGAAACCGAATCCAATACTTATCTCTTAAGCTTTCCTTCTGGGACCGGTCTTTCCTTCGGTCCTCAATCGGAGTCGGCTATCGGCTGTCCTGGTCCGATTCGGACTTAGCCAACTAACTCCGCGGCCGATTCGGACTTAGCCGATACAGCCTCTGCTTTCTCAGATTACGCGTTCTTCTTGATTCCGCTCCAATCCCTGCTTCAACTCCGCCTCAAACTCGGGGATTTAGTTACCAAATTTGGTCGTTACCACTAGGCCGACCTTGAAAAGCAGTTTCATAGCTACTTCTACTTCGGCACACATGAAATGAAGTTGTCGGACCTTACCACCATTAGGCAGAAGCACGAGGAATCGGTTCAAGCTACATTCAGTGCTTCAGGGACATGAGGAACCGGTGCTATAGCCTAGTGTTATCAAATTCACAGCTAGCCGATTTAGCCTTCCATGGCCTCTTGGCACCTATCAGGGAAAGGTTTTTGGCTTAATATTTCGAGAGCTTAGCCCATCTGGCCTAAAAAGTGACGGCCCACAAGCAGCGCTTCCAAGAATCCAAGAAGGTCTTCAAGAAAGTCAGTCATGTCGCCTATACATCCTGTAAGATCGAACACTCAAGACTAAGCCAACCCAAAGGGGGGCTGAATGGTTGGTACACCCAAAAACAAATCTCAGCGGAAATAAGACTTACCCTCATAACTCGATGGCGTGCGGTCTGACCAAAGGTGTTGCCCGGTCTGACCGCCAGATCACTGTCGGTCTGACCGCCCGTGTAGCCAATGCGCCTGGATTTAGCCGATTCTCCTGAATAGCCTATTGCCGATGAACTCTGGTCTGACCGCAATAATCCGCGTGGTCTGACCGGTCGAAGGCTGGTTAGACCGTCGCACCGGGAAAACACAAATCGAAGAACTCTCAAAGTATATTGGAACTTTATTGATTATCTCTGTGTTTACAAAGTGCAACAACATTACTCCTCACAAAATTTTGACTAAAACTCGAAAACCGTAAACTTTTCTCAACTTAACTCTCTCAAAAACTTTTTTTATTGAGAAGCCACGCCTCTCCTCTCTATTTATACACAAGATGTGCAGCTCAAAGCCATGAATCCTACTCATACAAGAAGTCCTAATCCACTAGGAAACCTTCCCGTACAAGAAACAAACTTTACATATTTCAAATGTAACAAAATTGAACTCCTTCTAATTTTATAACTCTGCATCCCATACGCACATAATATCTCCATTGTATGCCATATGGAAACTCCACCAATCACGTGCATCAATCTCTACCCTTCAGTATCCCGCATGATCTCCATCTTGGACGTCACCTTATCTCCAAGTTGACTCCAACTCGATCACCGGCAACATTTTACCGAGGCGTAAAGATTACCTACACATAATTAAACAAAGAAACCATATCCGAGCACAAGTTATCTCTAACTTTATTCATTGTCAGCATAAAACAATATTCATACATATAGAAACATGAAACTTCCATGTATATGCAAGGAAACAACCCGAAACCAAAACCGAAAAAAAATCGGCCTGCAATCAGACTGTGTCGGCCGGTCTGACCGGCGATGCCCGCCCGGTTGGACCACACCGTGTCCTCCGGTCAGACCGGCAATACAAGCCTGGTCAGACCAGACAATACAGTTGACAACACTGTTCACCGTCCAAAAAACCAAATATCACAAGAACCACTTTGCCATATAATCTCCAAATAACAAAACCAATAATCACAGATGCCAATTGTTCATCACCATAAAAGAATCAAACATACTTTGATTTTACACATCCGACTCGGACTCCAGTGACAGCGACGCGGAGGTGGAAGCAGCCGAGTGGACCAGAAACAAGAAGACCATAACATGTGAGTGGCTGAAGAAATCGGCTAAAGAAGAAAAATACGATTTCGACCCAATTCATCAGGACTTTCTTCCAAGGCAAGGACGAAGAAAAAGACGGAGAAGAGCAGTTTGCCGACCCCCAATGGTACCCCACTGGAGTTTTCACAAAGAGCCAAAAAAGAAATCTTCAGAGAATGAAAAGCAACGGGCAGGAGGAGGAAGTCCAGGAGAGGATCAATCATCGGCTGCAATAGGGTAAGAAAAAGTGGTGCGTAAAGAGAAACACTGCCCCAGCCGATGAGAGCCCAGCCGACAAGGCCAAAAGGGCGACGAAAGGTAAAGAAATAGCTCCTGCATCGGACAATATGGTGTTCATAGCCAGCCGAATTTTAGGCTGCCCAGGCCGATGCGGACACGGTTGAAGAGACCTTGGCTAAGTTAGTGTTGTCCCCAGAACGAGCAATATTTGAGAAACCTGAGGGGACTGAGAATCAGCACCTGAAGCCCCTGTACGTTAAAGGATTTGTGAATGGGAAGCCGATGTCAAAGATGTTGGTCGATGAGGGAGCTGTCGTCAATCTCATGCCTTGTGCTACCATCAGGAAGCTGGGCAAAGGAGCCAATGACTTGATCAAGACAAACATGGTGCTCAAGGATTTCGGCGGGAACCCATCGGAGGCCAAGGGAGTTCTCAATGTCGAGCTAATCGTCGATAGCAAAACTGTGCCCATGACATTCTTTGTCATCAACGGGAAGGGATCGTACAACCTGCTGCTCGAAAGGGATTGGATTCACGCCAACTGCTGCATCCCTTCTACAATGCATCAAAGCTTAATCCAGTGGCAAGGCGACAAGATAGAAATAGTGCCAGACAACAGGTCAGTTAACGTAGCAAATGCCGACTTAACATTATGGGAAGTCGACGACATTGATTGCCTGTCTGGCAAAGTTTGGCAGGCCAATTTTCTAAAGGTGTCCAATTCTGATATACAGCCAATTGGAGACGAAAAGCCTCAATTATTACTTTGAGGGCGTCGTGGAGGGCACAAGCGTCTACACCAAGGGCACCGTGGACGATCTCGATGGCAAGCTGGGGCAGGGTTTTCAGCCGACGAGCTCGAAGAAGTTGATATAGGTCCAGGAGATAGGCCTAGGCCGACATATATTAGTAAAAATCTTCCTTCTCATTTTAGAACCAAGCTTATTGATTTATTAAAGGAATATAAAGATTGTTTTGCTTGGGAATATTTTGAGATGCTTGGTCTAAGCCGATCGATTGTGGAACATCAGCTCCCCATCAAACCTGGATATCGGCAATACAAACAGCCTCCCCGGAGGTTTAAAGCCAATATGTATGATGCGATTAAAGCCGAAATCACTCGGCTATATGATGTTGGTTTCATTCGGCCCAGCCGATATGCAGAGTGGGTTTCAAATATAGTCCTAGTAATCAAGAAAAATGGCAAGCTTAGGGTGTGCATCGACTTCAGAGATTTAAATAAGGCTACCCCTAAGGACGAATACCCCATGCCTATAGCCAACTTGTTAGTGGATGCAGCCTCCGGCCACAAAATCATAAGTTTTATGGATGACAACGCTGGATATAATCAGATCTTTATGGCCAAGGAAGACATTGATAAGACAGCTTTCAGATGTCTAGGGGCAATCGGCTTATATGAATGGGTTGTTATGACCTTCGGGTTGAAAAATGCTGGGGCTACATATCAAAGGGCCATGAACTATATTTTTCATGACCTAATCGGCTTCTTGGTGGAAATTTACATAGATGATATTGTTGTCAAATCCAAGGAAGTGGAAGATCACATAGACAATTTAAGAAAGGTTTTGGAGCGGACTAGAAAATATGGCCTGAAAATGAATCCCACAAAGTGCGCATTTGGTGTATTGGCCGGCCAATTCCTGGGTTTTCTTGTTCACGAGAGGAGGATTGAGGTGAAACAAAAGAGCATCAACGTGATCAGAAGTATTCAGCCTCCTCAGAACAAGAAGCAGCTGCAGTCTTTGATCGACAAAGTTAACTTCATCAGGCGCTTCATAGCCAATTTATCCGGGAAGATGGAGCCGTTCACACCTTTACTACGACTGAAAGCCGATCGAGTGTTTACTTGGGAGGCAGAGCAGCAAAAGGCTTTGGACAACATCAAGGATTATTTGAGCTCTCCTCCAGTATTGATTCCTCCGCAAAAGGGAGTGTCGTTCAAGCTATATATATCGGCCGATAAGAGGTCTATCAGCTCAGTTTTGATTCAGGAAGTCTGAGGAAAGGAGAAAGCAATTTTCTATCTCAGTAGAAGACTTCCGGATGCAGAAACAAGGTACTCTCCAGTAGAGAAGTTGTGCTTGTGCCTATATTTTTCATGTACCAAGTTGAGGCATTATTTGTTATCCAACGAGTGCACCATAGTTTGTAAAGCCGACGTAGTAAAATATATGCTATCAGCTCTAGTTCTAAAAGAACAGATTGGGAAGTGGATATTTGCCTTAACAGAGTTTGACTTGAGGTACCAAGCGCCCATGGCAGTAAAGGGGCAAGCTATAGCCGATTTTATTGTGAAACACAGAGACGACTCGATCGGCTTAGTTGATATCATGCCTTGAACATTAACTTTCGATGGATCGGTCTGCACAAATGGATGTGGCATTGGCTTGGTGATAATCTCCCCCAGGGGGCAAGCTTTGAGTTCGCTTTTACCATCACGCCCCACGCTACAAATAATCAAGCCGAATATGAAGCCGTTCTCAAAGGTTTACAACTACTAAAGGAAGTCAAAGCCGATGCAATCAAAATAATGGGTGATTCACTGTTGGTCATCAACTAGCTATCAGGAGAATATGAATGCAAGAATGACGCGTTGATGGTCTATTATCAGAAATACCGAGAATTGATGGACAGTTTTCGGCTAGTGACCTTAAAGCACATCCCTAGATAGCAGAATTCGGAAATGATTTGGCTTGAGGGGCATCGGGCTACAAGCCGATGATGAAAGAGATTGAAGTAGAGATTGCAACCATCTCAGCCGACGACTGGAGGTATGATGTTCACAACTATTTACAGAATCCTTCCCAATCGGCTTCAAGGAAATTGCACTACAAGGCTTTATAATATGTTTTGCTCGACGATGATTTATACTATTGGACAATTGATGGCATACTTCTTAAGTGCCTAAGTACTGATCAAGCCAAACTTGCCATAGGAGAGGTGCACGAAGGAATTTGTGACACTCATCAATCAGCTCACAAGATGAAGTGGCTTGTTCGGAGAGCTGGGTATTTTTGGTTGACTATGCTGGAGGATTGCTTCAAGTATTATAAGGGCTATCAGGATTTCCAGAAGTTTGGAGCTATCCAGAGAGCACCAGCATCGGCTATGAATCCAATCATTAAGCCTTGGCCGTTCAGAGGATAGGGAATCGACATGATCGGCCAGATTAATTCACCCTCGAGCAAGGGACATAAGTTTATATTGGTAGCAACCGATTATTTTACCAAGTGGGTGGAAGCGATTCCTTTAAAGAAAGTCGACTTCGGGGACGCAATCGAGTTTGTTGAGGAACATATTGTATAAAGATTTGGCGTTCCTCAAACTATCACTACGGATCAGGGATCTATCTTTGTGTTCGACAAGTTTATTCAATTTGCCGACAGCATGAGGATTAAGTTGTTAAATTCTTCACCTTATTATGCTCAAGCTAATGGACAGGCAGAAGCTTCGAACAAAAGTTTAATCAAGCAGAGAAAGAGGAAGATCGTTGAATACCCAAAACAATGACATAGCCGATTGGCCGAATCACTCTGGGCTTATCGGATGGCCTATCATGGATCAATCCAGGTGCCTCCTTACAAGTTGGTCTACGGGCACGAAGCTGTTTTGCCATGGGAAAATGTAATCGGCTCAAGAAGGATTCAGTTACAATACGAGTTGACAGCCGATGACTATTATAATATGATGATGGACGAATCGAAGACCTCGTTTTGTCAAGGATGCGTGCTTTGGAGGAGGTGACTAGAGATAAAGAAATAATTGCTCGTCATTATAATAAGAAAGTTGTGCCTAAGTATTTTGAAGAAGGCGAGCTGGTTTGGAAATTGATACTGCCGATTGGTACAAGAGATAACTGTAACGCCCTGAAAATCGGAGAATTTAAAAACCAGGATTTAAAAATCGGAACTTACAAAAACTTTCTGCTCGTTGTTGCTTGATCGAGTTTTTTGCTTCTTATTTGCCGCTTGGGTACATAAATCTATATGTGAGCGATTCATCTCGGTGTTTGAGAAAAACCAAACGATTTGGTTTCCCATTAGGGAGAAAAATCTCGGAGTTTAAAGTTAGGAATTTTAAAATAAAATAGAAAAAGGGTGTGGATTCATAAAAATATGTATTTGGAAAGCAAAACATTATTTGGTGTTGTGACATATTAATTAGAAAATAAAATGGGCAATAAAATATTTTAGAGGATTTATATAAAGTCTAGAAATTAATTGGAATTAAAATTGTGATTTATGGAATTTAGGAAAAGGATTAAATTAAATAGGTGAAATATATTTTTAAATTAATAAAAGTGGGTGAAAAGTTTTAAATATATTTTTAAATTAATTTTGGGAATACTAGATTTTTATTTTGAATTTTTAGAGTGAAAGAAAATAGGAATTTGAGATTAGAATTTAAAATCGGTAAAAATCGAGATTGCACTTGTTCACACGTCACCAAGTGTTCGACGCGGTCCCCGCCCCACGCACGCACGCGACACGCGCCGCGCGCGCGTCGCCGCGCCGTACCGACCCCCACCCCGCGCGCGCCACGGGCCACGCGCCCGCACCTACGCCGCGCGCCGCCCGCTTTGCCCCACGCCGCGCGCACGCCGCGCCCGGCCCGCCCGCGCCGTGCGCCGCTCCCGCCACGCGCCGTGCCGCTATGCGGTCCCGCGCCCGCGCGCCGCTTATCGCCCACCGTGCCGGAACCCGCCCCGCGCCACGCCACGCGTCACCCGCGCCGACCCCGCCGTCCGCGCGCGCACGCGCGCGTCTGCCGTGCGCGTCGTGCGGGTCCCCTCCCTCGTTTCCTCTCTCTCGCAGCGCCTATAAATAGGGTCGAAGCCCCATCTCTTTCCCCACCTCGCCGCCGTCCTTCCCCTCTCCCCCGTCGATTTTCTCCCCCGAGCGCCGCAAGTCGCCGAAGCGCCATCGCCACCGAGCGCCGCCGTCGCCGTGAGCCACCGCCGCCGTGTGCCGGTGCCCCGCCGACTCCCTCGCCGTCGCCGTCGACACCGGTGAGTCCTCGAGCCGCCGTCCTCGCATTTGCGCCGGCCGTCGGCCGAAACAGAGAGGAAAGGGAGGGAGAGCGCCGGTCAAACCGGTAGGAGGAAGGGAATAGGGAAAAAGAGAAAAAGAAAAGAAAAAGAAAAGAAAAGGAGAAGAAAAGGAAAAAAAAAGGAAAAATAGGGAAAAATTTTGGAAAATTAGGAAAAGTATTTAGAAAATATTTGGGTAAAAATATATTGTTTTCTCGTGTATTTTTCTCGGTAAAAATTCGGAAATAGAAATCGGATTTTTCGAAGATTTCGTTTCGCGTCATTTTAATCCGGAGTTTGTCTATTCCTTTTCCGCCATTAAAAATGTGTTTTTTTAGTGCTCGAACCTCCAAACCTCGAGCACAAAACCCCTTGATTAGCATTTCTAAATTTATTTTCTTAATTAAATGCGATCGACATTTTGCGAAAACCCTAAGACCTCAAACTCGTTTTTAACTCAGATTTTATCCTACCAACTCTCGTCCAAACTCGAGTAGAATTTTAGGCCAAACGTTTGGAGTCGTTTTTATGGTTCTTTTCGATCTCTCGGTATCTTATTGAATTCGATCGAATTCAATTGATCTTTCGCACGTACGGATAGCAACCAAGGGAGCAAGCACTGACTATGTTGAAGACCCCGGCCAACAAGTGTGCGAGCAAGGCAAATCAACACTTCCCTTTGAACATATTGATCCTACTTTGCGAAATGATGTTGATTTCAATTACAAATTGCATGCTATACACAAATGAGTACCTATGCTTGACATACCCTATCTTGATGTTGATTACCATTAGAATTATTCCTTGTAACCTTCGATGTGATATGACTGGAGGCTAACTTCGGTAAAAATGCTTAGCGCTGCTTATACTAGATTCTTGCATACTCATGATTTTATAAATAAGCCTCGTGCTTGGGCAACTATCTTTGGGAAGGTAGTTGGAATACGGCATGTG
The DNA here is from genome assembly GCA_019925245.2 of Oryza australiensis. Lineage (NCBI taxonomy): Eukaryota > Viridiplantae > Streptophyta > Magnoliopsida > Poales > Poaceae > Oryza > Oryza australiensis. The sequence continues at coordinate 3,848,677 of JAIFGZ020000478.1, forward strand.
GAGACATGAGCGCCACATTGCCCTGATCCTGATGAAATTAGTTTTGATGAAAAACAAAAAGTACAAAACCAATGTTTTGGACTAGGGTGGATGGATGAATTTGGGTGGATTCCGGGAAAGGCTAGTACCGCCCCTGGTCAATTAAGGACCGAGCCATGAGACTTATAACCTGGAACGAGCCAGTACAGCCGTACTTCTCGAATGGGTATAGACCTAGCGGAGTAGATATCCGAGCAGAAGCAGTATCCCTGCATAGTGGTTCTTGAGTGAAGAGGTGGTTCTGGTTATTGAGATAAAGTTGTGGCCTAAGTGTTGAGTAATGAATGAGAATGTTGTGAAAGTTTTTCCCTTACCCCGGGAGCACCAAAACCCCTCTCACTGCTAGGAAAGGACAGCTAGAGTGCAAGAGGATTTAAGTTCATGGAGCGGGTACTGCCAAAGCGAAGTTATCGAAAGGCTTTGCCATGACCATTCCATATGAAGGGATGAAAGCTCATTCAATGAGTAGTCGCGGAGTACGGGTAAAGTGTACATCCACTGCAGTGTGAGTCAATCAATCTATTCGAATAGCCATGCTTGCGGTTAATGAGCAGCGTGACAAGTTTCTCCCGTGGCTAGACTCATAAATTTTAAAATGATGGGAGTGAGATTGCATAATGATTTTGTGTGCTGGTGGACTCAACTTCTCGAAATGCGAGAAGGGGTGGACTCCCCAGAAAACCATGACGAATCGGAGGCGGGAAGCCATCCTTGGAAATCACGATGGATGGTAGACAGAACCGTCGCCGTTTTAATATACTCTGAAACTAAAACTTGACTTGGCTAGACAATAGGTTTGTGAAATGATTTGTGAAAATTGGCTTTGTGCAAATGAACCTTAGCCATCCTTTGAATGACCCTATCATGTGCATCATTCCGTGTCGGCTTGCTGAGTACGTTGGGTACTCACCCTTGCTATACGCACAAACTTCAGATGAAGGAAACGAAGAACTGGAGGACCCCTATGCTTACTGCCGGATGGGCGATGAAGGAGAAGACGTCTACTAGGTCTTAGTCCCCGGTCGTTGCCTGTGGCAATCGACATGCCGCTGCTTTCCGTCTGCTAATCTTATCTAAACTCTGCTTTTGGTCGTATCCGGACCAGTAGGTCCTATATGTATTGGATATTGCCTTCGGGCCTATTATTGTAATAAGTTCGATGCAAGACTATCGTGCACCTTGCACCTGATAATTCAGAACTGTATTCGTGGGTACCAAACTACTCGATCCAGGGATATGGTACTATGAACACGAATGATTCCCGTCCTCAAAAACGGGGGTCGACAATAACAAATTCGGCAAGTGGTCACCTAACTAGGAAGGGCCTTTCAAGATCCACAAGTGCATCTCTAAAGGAGCTTACTGTTAGTGATATGCCCTAGAGGCAACATGGAGATGTTGGATATCACGGTCAATGTTTATGTATAAATGAATAAAGTGTTATTCAGTTCCATGAAATAGACATCTTGTATTGATCAATAAGTACGTGACTTATTTATGAGACTATTTATGTATGAATCTATTTCTAAACGATCCCTGATCATATGTCATATTGTTGGAACAAATATGATTCTAAGATCGGCATGTTTATTGATTGATGATCATGTCTCATAGATCATGGGTATGGAGATACCAAATCAATAAACATGGACACATGTGTTAGAGAACACATTGTTGGATAGACCCACCATGAGACACTACAGGAAATTAATGTGCCATTAGTTGGTCTCAGGTAGTGTTGGTACAAAGTTCTTAGACCTGAGATCATCATGGATTCCAACATGTGTAGTAGCCTACTTTGGGACTACCAAACACTATTCTGTAACTGGGTAGTTATAAAAGTAGTTTTTGGGTTTGCTATGAAACATGGAGTGGGATGTGAGTGATCAAGATGGAATTTGTCCCTCCTTTGGAGAGATATCTCTGGGCCCCTCGAGGTAATGGATTATAGAAATGCATGGCCATGCTAAGTTGATTGAGGAGTCAATCAACAGACAGATAATCCAATATGGTTCGAGTGAATGGTTAAGCTATTGAAGGGATGACACACATTTTGCCTATAGCTTAATTGGTATCGTGAGGCAAAGGGATTTGTGTACACATTACAGGTTCAGAGCTGATATTATATTCTTGTATACTATGGTGTCAATATGTGCTGCTAGGCGCCGCTATTGATGGTCGGCTGAGTTGGACTATAGCCAAAACCGAGTATACCTGAACCTACTGGGTCACACGCTTAAGGGGATAAGAACAAGAATTCGAGTTGGACTCAGATACGGCTCGATAGGATAGGGATCCGATCGGATAGAGTCCTATGGGCTAACGAAGTCCGGCCGGCCAACTCTATGAGATTCGGATAGGATCCGATTCAAAATAGAGTCCCGATGGGCCTCTAGGCCCAACCGACAACTCTATATAATGGGGTGAGGGGTGGAGAGCTGCGATATGTTAATCGAATTGCATTACGCCGAGATCAATCTCCATGGAAACCCTCCCCACTTTCGAGCCAAACCCTAGCCTTGCATGGAGTGCTAGCACATGGGTGTTCGGCGTTCTGTCCCCGGATGTGTGTATACTGGTAGAGGCGTTGCTACGTTGCGGCGCTGTTGATCAGCTATGAATCAGCTGCAATCGTTGCGAGGCGACTGTGGCAGATCGGCGATGCAAGCTCGGCTGCGGCATCGGCGAATCGGCTGATTGGTGAATCGGCTGTCCCCGGGAATCGGGCAAATGTCATCGGCCAGCACTGTTCCAGATCGGATAGCCCTGATTGGCTAGTCCGCTGCACTCTACTCCAATCAGTAACGATCTATCGGCCCTTACTTGCAAGTGTTCCTGGTTTGCGCGGTAGAAAAGTTTTTGTTTTCGGCTAGCGTAGCCTCCGCGTAACCCTTCACTTACATGCTAGAAGGACCGGATGGAGAGGTGTTTGGAAGGGATCTTAATGGCAAATATCTAAAGAAATATCACCCCAGTGTTTGGATCAACTAATGATTCGGCTAAGTCCTTGACGATCCATGCTAGCCGATGTGTTGTGCAATCATACACATCGCCTTTAGGACAATGTCACTACAAATTTTTCTCCTTTGGTTTTCCAATCGACTGAGCTTAGCCAACATAAGTTGGTGTTATCTTATAATTTTATCAATGCTGAAGGCAACATTGAAAAATTAGGGAGGCATATATCATACAAAATTAGAAGACTCCAAAAAAAATTTTGGGACTTTGAAAACTTTTGAGACAGTCAGACCGAAGGAATTGGCAGAAAGAAGATGTATTGTACCGTTCAAGACACAAAGGCCTACCGATTACAAAAGTTATATGTTACATGATGTTATCAAAAGTTTTTAAAGCTGGCTTGTTACAAGAATTGATCTAGTTGCCGACGAAGTCATTGATGACCGATATTGCCCTTTGCTTGATGTTCTCAACTTGAGTAATCGTCTCAGCATCGCTATGTCGGTTCCTGGAATCGGCTTTTGAGACTTTCTCAAATCTCCCAAGTACTGAATGGAAGATTTTACTTTGCACCGTTGCTCCTCGATGGCCGTTGGCAGATCGGCTAATTTCTTATCTTCGGAAGCAAGTTCAGTCCAGCATTGGTTTGGTTCGGCCATAAGTTCGACTTCCTTTTTCTTCAAACGCTCGATGTTGCATTGAGTAGTCGATGGCCTGGGAATTAGCTCATCTAACTTGGCCTCAATCATGGTCTCAAGATCGGCTTTGGCCTTCCTATCAATCATCCGCTGCATTGCCCTTTCTAGTTTGTGCCGGTATTGATCAATATGGGCTGCTTGGGAGATTGTGTCGGCTATGTTGTCAGGGAGCTGGCTCTCGATCTCTTCAAATCTAGCTTTTGTGGGCCCGCAGTTAGTGACCAGGTAGTCCAATGGGTTGTCCAACCGACAAGCGATGTCAGAGAGCCTCTCCTTTAATGCATCGGCTATAAGAGCTGGAGCCTGACTGGTGATCTCTTCTTCTTCGTCAACGAACTCCCTGATGTCGAAGGAGAACATGTCGGCTAGAGCCTGCAAGACCTCATTCAGCATTGCTTAAGTACCAAGAGGATTAAATAGTCAGCTTGTTCTTGAAAAGGTTATTTTTTACCTTAGCCGTGGGAGCTGGTGCCGGTTCTTCTTCTTCGACGTGGTGGCTACCCCGGCCAATGGTGTGTGCTCGCTTGATGCGTGAGGCGCAGCCGATGGAGAGCGATGGGGCTGCATAGACAAGTGTTAGTTGAAATCGACCAAACCAACATAAAGAAGAAAGACAGGGTTGTAAACTTACTGGCGAAGCAGGGCGTGGTTGTCGATGAGCTAATCGTTTTCGCTGCAATCAAATGGTTTTGGATAAGAACAGAAAGATTTCAAGCAAATTTAAATCACCAAAACTTCACGACGCGTACCGGTTGAGGGTGAGCAGGACGTTGAGGAGGAGATGGTATTTGCTGAGTTTGATTATGAGCCGATGGGGTCTGTGCATATTTGCTCGAGTGGCTGGACTCAGCTGCTGCCTCTTCGATAGATTTGTCGATTTCTTCTTTAATGATTTCTTGATTGAGGGCTTCTTCAACACTTGGGTCCAAGGATGGCAAGCTGTCGGCTGGGGTTGCTTTTTGCTTCTTCGCTTTTTTCTTCTAAACAGCCGATTGACCAGTGGCTGACGGCTTGGTCGTTTTTCTAGATAGCACCTCACGAGTCTGGTCGTGCAAGTGTTGTCACTTTTGGCGCGTTGAAGCAAATGATCGATGGAGCAAATCCTCTAGTTGGGATTCGCCCTGCAGCGTATTGGATCTTGACCCCTGAGTTGCTCTCATGGGGGGAGAAGAATTGGTTATCTGCGAAGAAGAGAATGCATTGGCTAAGTATTAAGCAGATAATAGCCGATAGATTTGGAAATTGACAAAAGAAGAGAAGTACTCACATCGGGGATCGACTCTAGAAGGAGTGTAGTTAAGTACATGGAAGATAGTTGGTGGAAGATGTGTCTTTTCAATTTGACCCACCATCGGTGAAAGGCCGAACTCCTCTTCAAGGCTAATTCTAGAGTGCCTATGCTACCAAGAGGTGGGTTTTCGATGCTCATCAGCCGATCCATCATTATCCTTGAAGTTATTTCCCCTCTCGTTTGGATCTTATCAGCATAATAGAATCTAATCGACAATTGTCCGAGTCTGAGTTGTCTGGCGGCTGATGCAGGGTAATAAAATTCATATGACTTAATGATAATTCGGCCCTAGTGGATGGCGGTTGGGAGAATGCAAGGGCTGATGGCTGCAGCAAAGATCTCCCTTGGCTTTGGATGCTCTTCTGAGTTGAGTTCATCGAAATTGAATTCAATGGGGAGCTCAAATTCTAGGCAGTTTTCATAGAAAAACCATGTCCGATTGTTCTTAGCAAATCCATCATAGAAAAGTGTGAACCAATCGGCTAAGAGTTTGTTTGAAATCTTGGATTCGGTATGAACAGCCGCAGCTTCTCCAAAAAACATACAGCTGCATGTAGTTATTTCCTCTCCATCATCATCCTCAATCGGCTCTACTAAAGGGAATTTGGCATCGGCCAGACTGGGTCTTTCGGAATTTTTTTGCGTGAGAAGCATGAGCCAGAGTTGCAAGAACCACCAAGGGCCTCTAGTGCCTATAACTGAATCGGCTGCTATCTTAGCCGATGCCTGATTCAAGGTTTGATAAAGGTAACCTAGGAGGAACTTGCCCAAGGGGATTTTTGCCTTATTGACTAGGGTTTCGCTACAACTTGTCAGTTGGCTGTGGGGCCGTAGCTAGATCCGCAGAAGATGAATTTTTCAAGCCACATCATTAGAAAGACTGTGTGTTCCCTGAGGCTGACTGATCTAGTGCTCATGTTCATGCTGATATATCCATTCAAGCCTCCAATGGCTTTTGTCTTGAAAGAGTATTGGCCTTTATTGTCTAGCTGATTGGGGTTAGCCGATGATAAGACGTCTAAACCAGTTATCATGAAAACATCGACTAGTGTGGGAGTCATGGGTCCTTGCTGGAAGAGAAAAGCTTTGAATGTGTTATTCCAGAAATAACATGCAGCCGATATGAGCGGTTCGTCCTTGGACTGATCGGCTATTGAAAGTGCCAGATATTGGGCGATTCATATTTCTTCCCAGTGACTCTGTTTGCTGGCTTCTATTCTCTTGACCAAGTCGGCCAGGATTTATCAGTGGAAGGCTAGGACTTGAAGGTTCCGTTCCAAGGTGCCAAGCTAGGGTTTTGAATCCTATAAGGTATTCTGTTTGTTTCAGCATTAATGACATCCGTAGGATCTATGTTGCCGATGGGCCCTAGGTAGTATCTTTTGTTATTGATTAGACTGGGGATGGCTACTTGGTGAGCAAGATGCTACAGATGAAAAGAAAGTGAAATTAAGATTATTGAAGCCTGAGGTTCGGATTTACGAGTAAAGGCGGAAAAAGAAGAGATTCAGCCAATAAGACGTACCTCGGCAAACTCGGTCGATGAGGTATCGGAAGGAGAAGATGAGGATGCCATTAAGGGAGATGAGCTCGTCGCCGAAAAGGAAAATCATCGCAAGCTTGTTGGGAGCTCCGAGGAGATCGCTGGAGAGATTTTAGGGATTTTCTGGCTGAGGATGTTGAGTGCGCAAATAACGGCGTAAGTTTTTCGGTGCACTTGGGTGTTATTTAAAGAGGTGTGATAACGGTCAAAACGGAAACGCTCTAGGTTTTCTCCGAGGATGAGATTGCGCAAAAACCGCAACATTATCAATATCGCGGACTTGGGGGGCATGTGCTAACGACCAAATTTGGTAAGCAAATCCCTAATTTGAAGCAAGGATTGTGGCGGAAGCGAGGGAAACATGCGATCCTCGGAGGTAGAGGCTACATCGGCTGAGTCCGAATCGACTAAGGTGTCAGTCGACTGAGTTCGAGTCGGACTAGGATAGCTGATAGCTGATTCCGATTGTTATTGGAGGATGGAACCAATCCCGGAAGGAAATCATGAAGATAATCATTGGATTTGGTTTCCAAGTATTTTGAAGATATTGCCATCTACGGATAATGTCCTGTAACGGTAATTGTATCTTTATACTAGGATATTTTGTATAGTTTCCTTTATAGATAATGTCGGTTTGTTTACAAATATTTGTAATCTAATCTGTAATAGGAATCGTGTCTGTCACGGACTATACGGGTATAAATATAACCTGAGACCATGTAATTAAGAACAAGACTGTAGACCCCCGTTTTTGAGGACGGGAATCATTCGTGTTCATAGTACCTTATCCCTGGATCGAGTAGTTCGGTACCCACGAATACAGTTCTGAATTACCAGGTGCAAAGTGCACGAATAGTCTTACATTGAAATTATTACAATAGTAGGCCCGAAGGCAATATCCAATACATATAGGACCTACCGGTCCGGATACAACCGAAAACAGAAATTAGATAAGATAGCAGACGGAAGGCAGCAGCATGCCGATTGCCACAGGCAACGACTGGGGACTAAGACCTGTTGCGCTCCATTGTCTTCATTCCTCCTAGTAGTATGTGTACGGGTCTTCCTCATCTCCTTCATCTGGAGGTTTGTGCGTATAGCAAGGGTGAGTACCCAACATACTCAGCAAGCCAACACGGAATGATGCACATGATAGGGTCATTCAAAGGATGGCTATGGTTTATTTGCACAAAGCCAATTTTCACAAATCATTTCACAAACCTAACATCTAGCCAGATCAGGTTTTAGGTCCATAGTATATTAAGTCGGCGACGGTTCTGTCCACCATCCATTGTGATCCCAAGGATAGCTTCCCGCCTCCGATTCGTCATGGTTTTCGGGGTGTCTTCCCCTCTCTCAGATAGAGAAGTTGGTTTCCCAGCACATAAAATCATTATGCAATCCCACCCATCATTTTAAAATTTATGAGTCTAGCCACGGGAAACACTTGTCACGTCGCTCATTAACCGCGAGCACGGCTATTCGAATAGATTGATTAACTCACACTTGCGGTGGATGTACACTTTACCCGTACTCCGCAACTACTCATTGAATGAGTTTACATCCCCCTATATGGGATGGTCACGATAAAGCCTTTCGATAACCTCACTTTGCGTATTCGCTCCATGAACTTAAGCCCTCATGCACTCTAGCCGTCATTTCCTAGCGGTGAGAGGAGTTACAGGCGTTCCGGGTAAGAGAAAGAATTGCTCTATCCTTGAACTTTCCATCTTCATGTCCTTTTCTTCATGTCTTCATTTCTTCATGTTGATCGCATGCCCGATCTACGCCGAGTACCAACTGCGGTACACCCTCTGCCGTGGTAAGCCCTTAACTTTCGTCCAGGCACCCACCAGTGGTACACCCCCACCGGCAAGCCCTTACCTCAACGCCAACACTGAACCTACTATGCAAGGATACGCCTCCGCTCGGATATTTAATCGGCTAGGTCTATACCCATTCGAGAAGTACGGTTGTACTGGCTCGTTCTAAGTTGTAGTCTCATGGCTCGGTCCTTAATTGACCAGGGACGGTACTAGCCTTTCCCGGAATCCACCCAAATCCATCCATCCGCAGTCTAAAAACATTGGTTTGTATTTTCATTTTTCATCAAAGCCATTTCCAACATGATCAAGGCAACGTGGCGCTCATGTCTCCACTTGCCGTGTCTCAACCATCTTCCCAAGATAGTTGGCCAAGCACGAGGCTTATTTGTAAAATCATGAGTATGCAAGAATCTAGTATAAGCGTGGCTAAGCATTTTACCGAAGATAACCTCCGGTTGTATCACATCGAAGGTTACAAAGAATATTTCTAAGGGTATTCAATATCAAGGCAGGATATATCAAGAATAGGTATTCATTTGTGTATAGCATGCAATTTGTAATTGAAAACATCTTTTCACAAAGTAGGATCAATATGTTCAAAGAGATGTGTTGACTTGCCTTGCTCGCACACTTGTTGGTTGGGGTCTTCTGCGTACTCAACGCCTTCCTCGGACGCTAATCGTACGTGCGAGAAATCAAATTTGAATTCGATTAGAATTCAAATAGAATCCAGTAAGATCCAAAAGAAAACCAAGTAAATCGCAATAGCGGCTCCTAACACTAGGCTATGACTCTATGCAAACCTAGGCTCGAGTTTCGACGAACTCCGGGTTAGAGCGAAAGGGTTATAAGGATTCGAAGTTTTGTATTGAATCCGCTTTTGTTAAGAAGGGTACGATATTTATTTTAATATGCTTAAAGTTTGAGAAATACTAGAGTTGATGATTCAATTAATAAAAGGAAGTGATTACCTTTCAATTTCATCAAATTATTTCTCGGGTCGAGAAGCCTTAGGGTTTATAATAATCAAAATTAATTGGTGTGGCGGTCTACCGAAAATGGGTTGGGAAGGATTCTATGGAGCAACGCCGTCAAATGTATATACATATATATATATGCATATATGCATATATATATAGCAAAGGATTGACTAGGGTTTATAAAGATGGTTTTGAAATTATTATAAGAGTTCAAAAAAAATAATAGATGGATGGATGGGCTTTACAAAAGATAGAGATTTTCTGAGAGGGAATAGACTAAGGAGTTTGAGTATAAAGTTTTTATTCATGGGAAATAAATGGTAATATAAAGTTCATTTTTATTTGTAAGAACATTTTGGGAAAGGATAAATAATATACTCTCGAGAAAATTCTTGTAAATTAAGTTTAAGGTTCAAAAAGAGAAAATATAAATTTTTGTGATTTTTACTAGGCTCCTACAAATTTTAATTCTCAAAAGAAAATGGAAATAAAAATTTTCCAAAACTTTGCATCGGTTGGGAATCGAACCTACGCCCTCTCCCTCTCACGGCTCGGCTCAAGCCACTGGGCTAGCGAGCCCACCTCGTCCTTCTCTCTCCTTTTTCTTTTCTTCCTTCCTTTCTCTCTGGAGCTAGCAAACGAAAAGAAGCAGAGAAAAATAAAATGGCGCGGGAAGGGATTCGAACGCAGGACCTCGCGCTCCTCTCTCTCGTCTCTCTCCACTCCGCCAAGCATCTCTTTGCTTCTTTCTTTCTCTCTTTTTCTTTTGTTCCCTCTTCTACTGTTCTTCTTCCTCCGCGCGAGGCCGACGGTGGGGCGAGGGTGAACTGCGACGAGGACAGCTGGAGCTCGGGATCTATCGGGCTCTACTCCATCTACGTGATGTGGGGAGTACGTTTCAAGGAGCGGCCAGGCTGGAGAGGCGGTAGATTGGGCTGGCGACGGTGAAGTGGTCACGGCGGCGGGGGCGCATGGTGCCGGCGTGCTCTGGTCAAGGTTCGGCCGAACTAGCGGGTCTCAGAGCAACTACGGGACACGGGGAAGCTAGCTAGGGGCTTGGATCGACCGAAAAGGGGCGGTGGTGTCCTAGCGACGTGTGCACGGCGGCGGCCGAAACAGAGGAAATGCGGCGGCTCGTCAGCGTCGGGTCTCCGGCGGCTAATCGGTCCGGGAAACTTAGGGGAAACGAAGCTTGTAGCATGGAGATCGCGGGAGTACCTTCAATTTGGGAGGAAATCGGCGGGGACGACAAATTTTGGACTTGGCTCCGGGCGGTCGGCGCTAGGGTTCTTCGGCTCCTCGTCGGTTTCCTTCAAAATTCAAGCGGTGCGGTGGGGGAACTTTGGGGGAAACTTGGGGGAAATGGAGAGGAGTGATTCACAAAGAAATCTTGTATAGGGAACTTGATCTGCCCCGGACTTTTTATAGGTGTTCCATGCCGGGTTAGCTTGGGTGTCACGCCTAGAAATTCACACCAGAATTTCTGCAGCTAATTTGTGCATTACACCCTCGTCCGGCATCATCCGAGGTACACAAATCGACGTTATTGATAATACGAATCCTCGTCTTAGAAACAATATAAAAGAGTTACACAAATGCGCGGAAAGGGAAAAAAACGACTTAAGCTAAACTTGACACGAGCGAGCGGAACACCAACTCCACGGCTAAACCTTGACGAGAACAAGCCTACACCTCCTCGAGACCTCGATCTCAACCTCGCACCGATGGGGAAAAAGAAGCAAGGCTGAATACAACCACCGTACTCAACAAGTCACACCGGAAAAGGGGACATGATGCAAGATAAATAACAAGGAAAGGTCAAGAGGTTCAATTTGCATAAACAGCATTTGCAGAATATAATAACAATATTGGAAGACAGTAAAATAGTAGTAATATTTAAGCAGTATTAAATAAACACTGTCCAACGCTCAAACCACGTTGCGACAGGCCCATCCATCCACCTGCACTAGTTATGCTTCAACATTTCATTCAAATAAATAAATGAGACTAATCAAGGTGAATCTGGTCGATCGCCCGTAACCGTGGGCACGGCTATTCGAATAGTTTTTACTCTGATCAGAGGTGTACAACTGTACCCACAAGACACAATCCCACAACACGTTACCGTGCGCCGGTGCACCACCATGGTGCCCCGGAAAGGAACTGTGACAGGACCCTTCACATAACCCCCTCTAGTCAATCGTACCACACCAAGGTTTCGCCCCCATTCCCATCGGGCAATGGGCAGCCCCCTCTAGTGCCGCGGTGAATCCGGAAGCTGATCAACCCTTAAAACCGGGGCCGACCCAACTCCATCACGCCCACCCTCTCTGGGATACGTTAACTAGAGACAGCTACGCTACAGACCCAGCCATTACCCATGCTGGCTTGTGGTATGCACGGCATTTCTTCCAGGGTTTCCCGAGAACCGGTCCTTAATCGTCATGAGCACGCTAACCAAAGTCCAACCATGTGCTCACGACCCACCTTTTTCATAAATCAATATTTTTAGAGACAGGATCACAACTTAACATCATCTGAGGGTCAACTTTAGTAATAAACTTGATTAGTGTGATTCCCTTAAGTGAGCTAGTTGCGCTAAGCATAACTAAGCAAACCTTAAGCTAACATCTAGTCTCATTGAACCCCAAGTTATCAATGGTATAAGGTAAACAATCCTATGGTCGAGTACAATAGGTATAAACATCCCATGAAATGACATTCTAAAACATATACAATATTTGAAAGAAAAAGAGATATTTATAAAAAATAGGTACAATATGGTCAATGTAAGGTATGACTTGCCTTGCTCGAGGCGAGGAACCTCGGCGACTACTTCGAAGAGAACGGGCTCGCGGAAAACTCGGGATCTACACGACAAACAAAGCACTCAACAAACACCCTAAAAAGTCTACTGAAACAGCACTAAAAAGTATTTTTTAATGGATTCTTGACATTTTTCTGGATTTAATGAAATTTGAATGGGCTAAAACGGAGCTCGGATTCAAAAGATATGAATTTTAGAAGTTTAATTGCGATTTTTAACTAAAGCGAAAAGATTAAAACGATTTATTGCGCAATTAAGCCCCGGGTGACGCAAGCATGGCGCAAGCGGTAGGGCTAACGTCGGTGGCGCAAGCGGTAGGGCTGGACGTCCCGGCGCAAGTGGCGCGCAAGCGGCGCGGCGCGGTCCACGGTGGACCGAGTCCACGGCGCGGTGGAGAGAGCGGGGCACGTGGCGCGCATCGGGGAGGGTGGCGGCGATCGGACGGCGACGGCTTTGCGCGCGAGGGACGGTCGGATCCGCCCGATCCGAAGGATCGGGACGGTGCGGATCGCGGCTAGGATTAGGGTTCGGGCGGCGGCGGGCGGACACGCGGCAGCCATCCGGCGTGCGGCGACCGGATCGAACGGCGACGGATCGATCGCGATCGGACGGCGCGGATCCTCCCGATCCGAAAGATCGGACGGCGCAGGAAGCGGCGCTAGGGTTAGGGTTTGGGCGGCGGTGGCTCGAGCTCGCCGCCGGCCATGGCCGCACGGCGGCCGGCCAGCTCCGGCGGCACCGGCGACGGCGGCGGAGAGTCTTTGCGGGCGCGGGAACCACGGCGGAGGCGGAACGATGCGCGCGGGAGCGGTTCGGGAGGAGACCCGAAAAACCGAAGAGGAAAAGAACGGCGGCGCACTCACCGGCGACGGAGACGACGACGATGGCGACGGCGGATTTGGGGCTAGCGCAAGGGGGAAACAAAGGGGAAACGCGCGGCGGCGAAGGGGGAGTTTTATAGGGGTACAACGGGACCGAAACAAACACGGAAACGGCGCGGATTCGTCGCCGTTGTTCACGGAATCGGAGAGAGAGGGGGAAACAATCGGCGACGGATTCCGCGCGGATAGGGTTTCCATCGGGCGCGGGGTTGCGGAGATGGAAACGGCTCGCAAGATTGGGCCCGCACGGGGCCGACGTGGCTCGGATTCAAACGGAAAGGAGCGGAGCGGCGGCGCGCATGGCGGGCGGCGGCCGGACCGACCGGGCGCGGGGACGGGAAACCTGACAGGCGGGACCCACCCGTCAGTGACTCGCGGGCGAGGGACGCCCGCGGACTTGCGCGTTGCGGCGGGCGTTGCGGGCCTCGGCCCACGACCGGCGCGCGCGGCGGCTTGGGCCGGGAGGGACCGGCCGGCGGCCCAAAGGAAAGAGCGGGAGTACTGTGCAGCCCGTACGGAAAAGAAAAGAAAAAGGGAAAAAGGATTTTGGGGGCTTAATTTAATTCTGATTTCTTATTTAATTGATTAAAAAATACTTAGAGTGCTCTAAAAATTCCAAGTAAAAATCTGTTAGCGTATTTTGACATGCGAATTCAAGAAAAATCCTACCATGTCGTTTCCATTTATTAATTGCATTTTAAAATTATTGGTTGGCTCCAGGTTAATTTCGAAATTCCGATTATTTTAGGGTAAATTATTTAAATAAATTAGGGAAAAACCCGGGTGTGACAACCTACCCCCTTAAACGGAATCTCGACCCGAGATTCGGAGGTACCGGCGAAAGGTGCGGGTGCGCGGCCTTTAGCTCATCTTCTCGTTCCCAAGTAGCTTCTTCCTCGGAGTGATGAGTCCATTGAACCTTGCAAAACCTGATAACCTTGTTCCGAGTCCTTCTCTCACTGACCTCAAGAATACGTGCTGGTCTCTCTACATAGGTTAAGTCCTCTTGGATTTTGATCGTCCGGACTCGCTTTGCTCTTCTTGTACCCTTAAACACTTCTTTAAGCGGGACACATGAAACACGTCGTGAATACCGTCATGTTGGAGGAAGCTCCGGTGATAGGCCACTTCTCCTCGACGTTCCCGAATCTGTATGGTCCCACGAAACGTGGTGCCAACTTACCTTTGGTTTGGAAACGGTGTACTCCCGGAGTGGTGTAACGCGAAGATACACAAAAACCCCTGCTTCAAAAGCAAGATCTCTTCGACGATTATCTGCGTAGCTCTTCTGTCGGGACTGCGCAATCTTCAACCTTTCCTGATTGCTCGGACCTTTTCCTCTGCTTCACTTATTACTTCTATGCCAAACAACTGGCGCTCACCCGTCTGATCCCAGAATAGGGGTGTGCGGCATTTCCGTCCATACAGTGCTTCATACGGTGCCATTTGAATGCGGCCGATAGTGTTGTTGTAAGAGAATTCTACATAGGGCAAGCTTTTGTCCCACGCTTTTCCAAAATCAAGCGCGCATGCTCTCGGCATGTCTTCCAAAATCTGATTCACTCTCTCAGTTTGACCGTCTGTTTGCGGATGATAGGCCGTGCTAAAATTCAAATGGGTACCGAGCTCTTCTTGCAACTTCTTCCAGAACTTGGAAGTAAACTGACTTCCCCTATCGGACACGATCTTCTTAGGCACGCCATGCAAACACATGATCCTTGCGAGATAAAGCTCTGCTAGCTTCTTCCCTGAGTAGGTAGTATGCACTGGTATGAAGTGGGCCACCTTGGTGAGTCGGTCCACCACGACCCAAATTGAGTCATATCCTGACGTGGTGCGGGGTAAACCCGTGATGAAATCCATTCCAATTTCTTCCTATTTCCACTCCGGAATCTGAAGTGGTTGCAACAGTCCGACGGGCCGTTGATGTTCTACCTTAACCGCCGACAAACATCACAAAGTGCAACAAACTCAGCTATCTCCCTCCTCATACTGACCCACCAAAACTTTTCTTTAAGATCTTGATACATCTTTGTACTGCCCGGGTGAATTGAGTATTGGGTTTGGTGAACTTCCGTAAGGATCATCTTTTTCAAATCCTTGTCTTCTGGCACACACAATCTCTTTCCCATCCAGATTGTGTCGTGTTCGTCTTCCGTAAAACCACGAGCTTTTCCGACTCTCATGTTCTTCTTGAGTTCGGCCATCTCGGGATCTGATGCCTGAGCAGCCCGAATTTGATCAATGAGAGTGGGTTGGGCTTCCAGAGCACCCACAAAACCAAAATCCACCACTCGTCGATTTAGATTCTCGAATTCGCGCAACCGGTCACACATTCCTTCGACACCGAGGGTGGTGCAAGAACTCTTTCGGCTTAGTGCATCCGCAACCACATTAGCTTTGCCGGGATGGTAATGTATCCCTAAATCATAATCTTTGATCAGTTCCAACCATCTTCTCGTCGGAGGTTTAAATCCGATTGGGTGAAAATGTACTTAAGACTTTTATGATCCGTATACACTTCACAACGGTTACCAATTAGGTAGTGTCGCGGATCTTCGTGCATGAACCACTGCGGATAACTCCAGATCATGAGTGGGGTAGTTGTTTTCGTGTGGGCGCAATTGACGAGATGCATATGCGACCACTTTGCCTTCTTGCATCAACACACATCCCAACCCTTGGTGAGATGCATCGCAATAAACTTGGAAGTCCTTTGCCGGGTCCGGTAGTATCAACACTGGTGCAGACACCAACTTCCTCTTAAGCTCTTCAAAACTCTTGTTGCATTCTGCCGACCACTTAAACTTCTCATCTTTCTTCAACAGTTGAGTCATCGGCTTGGCAATTTTGGAGAAGTTCTCAATGAAGCGGCGGTAGTAACCTGCAAGTCCAAGGAAACTTCGGATCTGCGTAACCGTTTTAGGCGGGGTCCACTTGGTAACTGATTCCACATTTGCTGGATCCATGGCTACTCCTTGGGCATTCACAATGTGGCCGAGGAACTGTACCTCCTTTAACCAGAAAGCACACTTGCTAAACTTGGCGTAGAGTTGATGATCTCTCAACTTCTCGAGTACTGTCCGAAGATGTTGCTCATGATCTTCCTCCGACTTAGAGTAGACCAAAATGTCGTCAATGAACATCACCACAAATTTATCCAAGAACTCCATAAACACCTTGTTCATCAGATTCATAAAGAAGGCCGGTGCGTTGGTTAACCCAAAAGACATGACCGTACACTCGTACAGTCCATACCTGGTGGTGAAAGCGGTCTTGGGAATGTCCTCTTCCCGAATTCTCAACTGGTGATAGCCCGATCGCAGGTCTATCTTGGAAAATACCTTGGCCCCTTTGAGTTGATCGAATAAATCATCAATCCGTGGTAGGAGATACTTGTTCTTGATAGTAACCTCATTGAGTGCGCGATAATCGACACACATCATCTTGGTCTTGTCTTTCTTTTCCACGAAAATCACCGGAGCACCCCAAGGCGACGTGCTCGGGCGAATATACCCTTTTTGCAACTGTTCATCCACTTGCTTCTTTACTTGGCCAACTCGTTGGCTCCCATCCTATACGGCCTCTTGTGTATTGGGGCGGTCCCGGGTACTAGATCAATCCGGAATTCAATTTCCTTTTCTGGCAGCATCTGAGTTAAGTCTTCGAGGAAAACTTCAGGGTGTTCTCTGACGATGGGGATATCCTCTAACTTCACAGGGGTCTTTGCCGCCATTTCGGACGATTCCCCGGTGGAAATATGATTCAAACTTGCTACGGACTTGACTTGCATGGGGGAGCGAAAAATAATTCTTTCTCCTTTTGTATTAATTAAAGTAATGGTGCGTCTAGCGCAGTCAATTACTCCCTTATGTCTGGACAACCAATCCATCCCAAGGATGACATCTATGCCTTTGGACTGAAGGAGGATGAGGTTGGCTAAAAACATAGATCCTTGGATTTCTATGGTCTCGAGGGACAATGCGAGTGGTCTCCAAGTGGTTTCCGGGGTTTGAACCCGCATAGGTATCTTAAGTCCACTACGACAACCCATGTGCCCCAACAAACTGCTTTGAGATAAATGAATGTGTAGCGCCGAATCAAATAATACGTGGGGGAGTAAAGTTTACGGAAACATACCCAGTATAACTTCAGAGCGGTCTCGTGCTTCCTCGGCGGACGCATGGTTGACTCGAGCTGGATGAACCTTGGCCCGCGCGTCTTGGCTTTGGACACTTGTCGCAAAATGCCCGGGTCACCACGGTTGAAATAGACTCTGGCTTGCCCCCGAGTCCTTCCTTGGAGGTGGTGGTGTGGATCATTGCCGGGATGGCGCCGTTGGAGGGCGCGGGCTGGAGTACGCTGTTGTTGACCACCGCCACTACCGTCGCTTGGAAATTCCCTGGGTGATAAGGTCGATGCCGACGAACAATCATGGTGGTAGGTCCACTCGACTTCCAGGCATGAAACGCGGCCGCTGCGATTTCCCTGCGTTGAGGAGGTCGGGACGGAATACTTTTCTCTTCTTGATCATCTTGTTGCGCCGATCTTCTGTCGAATGGCCTTGTCAACCAGCTTCTCAAAGTTAGCATACTCTCAGGAGATAAGCTTGTCCGTGAGTTCATCATCCAAACCAGCCAAAAACTTTTCCTGCCTTTCGCATCGTGCGCACATCTTCCGGGGCATAACGGGCAAGACGATTGAACTCGTGCGGATACTCAAGAATCGATCGTTACCTGCTCAAGAGAACGGAACTCACGCTTTTTCGTGCAACTATTCCCGCAGAATATGTGCGGTCCTGAAATAGCGACGAAACTCTTCTGTAATCGCTTCCCGCCGGCGAGTAACCAAGTAGCTGTCCCACCAAGCAAGGGAGACCCGAATCGATGAGTGGCAAACGAGACTTTGTCCCTGATCCGTGCACCTGCAGCAGGTCTAACTTCTTCTCTATGGCATGAAGCCAATCATTAGCCTCCATGGGATTAGTGGTGCTGGAGAAGGTCGGCGGTCGGACACGAAGGAACTCTGGCAACTTGGACTGGGGTGGTGGGGCGGCAACCGATTGTTCTGCGTTGTTCTTGCATTTGTTGCAACATCCGCCGTTGCATCTAATGGTGTTGTTGTTGCATTTGCTGCATCATTGCAGCCATCATCTCGTGTTCGTGAAGCGAGCACTTGAGCAATGGTGGGGTTCTCGGGTGGCGGTGGAGGAGCATTACCATTGGCGTCGTGAGCTTCGTTGTTGTTGGCACCTGACTGCCCATTGTTGCTGTTCGCCCCGCTGGTCCTGGTGTTCACCATCTGAAGAAGATGACCAACCGAAGAGAGAGAAAAGAAGAAAAACAGACAGACTTAGAACTAATCTTTATTATTTGAATTCAAATGCATTGTTCGATCTTGACTAAAAACAAGGAAAAGCACCAAACATCCTTAATTGGTCAGTCATATCACACTTGATATCGACTGCCAGCTATCCCCCACACAGCAGCCTAACACACATCAACTACCAAGAAGACAAACTAAGTTAAACGGTAAAACTAAGGAGGGCAACTAGAACGATCCACAAGACGAGGAGTCGAAACTGCCTCCTTCAGAAGATCCCCATTCTTCCGAACGGCTCCTAGAGTCCTCGGGCGTCACCTCAGACTTGGACTCTTCTGAATCGGTTGCCGTAGCCCAACCGATCCCGCCTCTTCCCTCCGAGGAATCTCGAGTCCCTTCAGAATCCATGTCTTCAGCCGAATTCTCCGAGCTTGAGTTACCGGAGACGGAGATCCAACCATTACTGCCACCTCCGCCTTGATTCGCCGAAGCCAGAGCAAAGGTGAGAGTAGAGCCTGCAGCGGGAGGAACTGGAACCGGCGCTGGAACTGGAGCGGGTTGAGTTGGAGAAGGCGGTGGAATCCGAGGTGCCAGCTGGATACAGACAGGCGCGGTGGTGGTCTTCCGAGGCGTAGTGCGGAGCCTGACCCCAACTGGTGGCGGGAGTCCCTTCAACTCAGCTACCTCCTTCTTCGACGAACCACTTCGTCCTGCGTCGCGCGATCCTCGGCATCTTCTTGTCGTTCGGCTCTTTGGTTTTCTTGTGTAGGTCGAGTGCATCGATCCAGTCCTTTAAGCACGGTGCACATGTGGCCGAAGGTAGAGTCATTCTCCTCTGCTGTAGACTTGAATGCACTGACCTTTGAGGAACTACCTCGACGGGGATGGTAGTGGTAGGAGGAGGTGCGAAGGTCGGCATCATGCAGCTCCCTCATCCTGGCCAACATCGGGTAGGCGGCTTCTTGACAAGCGTGATCGACGTGCCTCCGAAAGCCGTGACCTCCATGTTGGGAAGACACGTTCCCACGAACCCGTGAACCTCCAACCGAACACGGTAGGGCAACTCGCCACCGAGAGGCGCAAGCGTTGTATACTCGGTGCTTCGGGATATCCAATTGCAAGGGCCATACGCGCCAGCTCGCAACGAAGCCTGTCATCCCTTTTCCGCAGTGCGCGTTTGGGGAACTCGCCATCTATAGAAACAAAGGAGTGGGAAAATCAAAACATGCTCAAAACCCACGAGCAACATCCCATTTTCGCAATTCCTAAACCCTAGATCGACTCCACTTTTCAAAACACCCTTTTTAAAAAAAACATATGCACATGAAAAGAATTAGAGGGCTCTTAAGGTTTCCAGTTGGCTTGTCCTACAGTCACAGGAAGGCTCTGATACCAACTTGTCACGCCCAGAAATTCACACCAGAATTTCTGCAGCTAATTTGTGCATTACACCCTCGTCCGGGCATCGCCGAGGTACACAAATCGACGTTATTGATAATACGAATCCTCGTCTTAGAAACAATATAAAAGAGTTACACAAATGCAGCGGAAAGGGAAAAAAACTGACTTAAGCTAAACTTGACACGAGCGAAGCGGAACACCAACTCCACGGCTAAACCTTGACGAGAACAAGCCTACACCTCCTCGGAGACCTCGATCTCAACCTCCGGCGACGGGGAAAAAGAAGCAAGCCCGAGTACAACCACCGTACTCAACAAGTCACACGGAAAAGGGGACATGATGCAAGATAAATAACAAGGAAAGGTCAAGAGGTTCAATTTGCATAAACAGCATTTGCAGAATATAATAACAATATTGGAAGACAAGTAAAACAGTAGTAATATTTAAGCAAGTATTAAATAAACAACGTCGAACGCTCAAACCATGTTGCGACAGGCCCATCCATCCACCCGCACTAGTTATGCTTCAACATTTCATTCAAATAAATAAATGAGACTAATCATGGTGAATCGGTCGATCGCCCGTAACCGTGGGCACGGCTATTCGAATAGTTTTTACTCGATCACGGTGTACAAGCGTACCCACAAGACACAATCCCACAACACGTTACGTGCGCCGGTGCACCACCATGGTGCCCGGAAAGGAACTGTGACAGACCCTTCACATAACCCCCCTCTAGTCAATCGTACCACACCAAGGTTTCGCCCCCATTCCCATCGGGCAATGGGCAGCCCCCTCTAGTGCCGTGGTGAATCCGGAAGCTGATCAACCCTTAAAACCGGGGCCGACCCAACTCCATCACGCCCACCCTCTCTGGGATACATTAACTAGAGACAGCTACGCTACAGACCCAGCCATTACCCATGCTGGCTTGTGGTATGCACGACATTTCTTCTAGGGTTTCCCGAGAACCGGTCCTTAATCGTCATGAGCACACTAACCAAAGTCCAACCATGTGCCCACGACCCACCTTTTTCATAAATCAATATAATTACAGACAGGATCACAACTTAACATCATCTGAGGGTCAACTTTAGTAATAAACTTGATTAGTGTGATTCCCTTAAGTGAGCTAGTTGCGCTAAGCATAACTAAGCAAACCTTAAGCTAACATCTTCTCATTGAACCCCAAGTTATCAATGGTATAAGGTAAACAATCCTATGGTCGAGTACAATAGGTATAAACATCCCATGAAATGACATTCTAAAACATATGCAGTATTTGAAAGAAAAAGAGATATTTACATAAAATAGGTACAATATGGTCAA
Source organism: Oryza australiensis (assembly GCA_019925245.2). NCBI lineage: Eukaryota > Viridiplantae > Streptophyta > Magnoliopsida > Poales > Poaceae > Oryza > Oryza australiensis. The sequence goes on from JAIFGZ020000478.1 coordinate 3,869,772, forward strand.
TGTAAGGTATGACTTGCCTTGCTCTGGAGACTGAGGAACCTCGGCGACTACTTCAAGAGAACGGGCTCGCGGAAAACTCGGGATCTACACGACAAACAAAGCACTCAACAAACACCCTAAAAAGTCTACTGAAACAGCACTGAAAAGTATTTTTAATGGATTCTTGACCTTTTTCTGGATTTAATGAAATTTGAATGGGCTAAAACGGAGCTCGGATTCAAAAGATATGAATTTTAGAAGTTTAATTGCGATTTTTAACTAAACCGAAAAGATTAAAATGATTTATTGCGCAATTAAGACCTCGGTGACGCAAGCATGGCGCAAGCGGTAGGGCTGACGTCACCGGCGCAGCGGCCGACACAAGCGGCGCGGGCGCGGTCCACGGTGGACCGAGTCCACGGCAGCGGCGGAGAGAGCGGGGCACGTGGCGCGCATCGGGGAGGGTGGCGGCGATCGGACGGCGACGGCTTTGCGCGCGAGAGGACGGTCGGATCCGCCCGATCCAAAGGATCGGACGGTGCGGATCGCGGCTAGGATTAGGGTTCGGGCGGCGGCCGAGGCGGACACGCGGCAGCCATCCGGCGTGCGGCGACCGGATCGAACGGCGACGGATCGATCGCGATCGGACGGCGCGGATCCTCCCGATCCGAAAGATCGGACGACGCAGAGAAGCGGCGCTAGGGTTAGGGTTTGGGCGGCGGTGGCTCGAGCTCGCCCGCCGGCCATGGCCGCGCGACGGCCGGCCGAGCTCCGCGGCACGGCGGACGGCGGCGGAGGGTGCTGCGGCGCGGGGAACCACGGCGGAGGCGGAACGATGCGCGCGGGAGCGGTTCGGGAGGAGACCCAAAAACCGAAGAGGAAAAGAACGGCGGCGCACTCACCGGCGATGGAGACGACGACGATGGCGATGGCGGATTTGGGGCTAGCGCAAAGGGGAAACAAAGGGAACGCGCGGCGGAAGGGGAGTTTTATAGGGGTACAACGGGACCGAAACAAACACGGAAACGGCGCGGATTCGTCGCCGTTGTTCACGGAATCGAGAGAGAGGGGAAACAATCGGCGACGGATTCCACGCGGATAGGGTTTCCATCGGGCACGGGGTTGCGGAGATGGAAACGGCGTCGCAAGATTGGGCCGGCACGGGGCCGACGTGGCTCGGATTCAAACGGAAAGGAGCGGAGCGGCGGCGCGCATGGCGGGCGGCGGCCGGACCGGGCGCGGGGCGGGAAACCGCGACGCGGGACCCACCCGTCGGTGACTCGTGGGCGAGGACGCCCGCGGACTTGCGCGTTGCGGCGGGCGTTGCGGGCCTCGGCCCACGACCGGGGGCGCTCGTGCGGGCGGCTTGGGCTGGGGAGGGGACCGGGCCGGCGGCCCAAAGGAAAGAGCGGGAGTACTGTGCAGCCCGTACGGAAAAGAAAAGGAAAAGGGAAAAAGGATTTTTGGGGGCTTAATTTAATTCCTGATTTCTTATTTAATTGATTAAAAATACTTAGAGTGCTCTAAAAATTCCAGTAAAAATCCTGTTAGCGTATTTTGACATGCAGAATTCAAGAAAAATCCTACCATGTCGTTTCCATTTATTAATTGCATTTTAAAATTATTGGTTGGCTCCAGGTTAATTTCAGAAATTCCGATTATTTTAGGGTAAATTATTTAAATAAATTAGGGAAAAACCCAGGGTGTGACATTGGGCGAGGCCGACGGCCATGGCACGCGCGTGGGGCATGGCGACGTGTGGCGAGCGCCGGAAGGGGCTCGGCGCGGCGAGCGGCACGTGGCGCGAGAGCGCGGGGTCCGGACGAGAGCGCGGCGCGTGGTGGCGCTTGGGCGGGTCCGGGCGTGGGCGGCGCGGGCGCGTGGCGGCGACGCACGGCGCGACGTGGAACAAGCGCGGGACGTAACGGCGTGGTACGGCGCGGCATGGGCATGGTACGGCAGCGTGGGCGCGGTGATGCAAGCGCGCGCGCGGCGCGTGAGCGAGGCGGTCCGGGTTCGGGTACGGCGTCGAACGGTGGCGCGCAATGAATAGTGACTTCCGATTTTCCCGAATTAAATTTCCTATTTCCCAATTTTATTTCCTTTCACCCCTAAAATTCAAAATAAAATATAACACATCTAAAAATAAGTTGTAAAATATATGTCCAACCTTTTTACCCACTTTTATTATTTTAAAAATATATTTTACATAATTAATTTAATCCTTTTCCTCAATTCCACAAAATGTGATTTTGATTCAAATAAATTTCTAGATTTCATATATATACCCTAAAATATTTTATTACTCATTTTTTTCTTTTTCACTAATTAATATTACTCAATCACCTAAATAATGTTTTGCTCCCAATTCTAAACTCCGAAAATTTTCTCCCAGCAGAAATTCGAATCGTTTGGTTTTTCACAAACACCAAGATGAATCGCTCGCGTGTAAATTTATGCAACCAAGCTGGCAAATAAGAAGCGAAAACTCGATCAAGAAGCAACAATCAAAAGGTTTTTGTAAGTTCTCGATTTTTGATTCCGGTTTTAAATTCCTCGATTTTTAGGATGTTACAAAGACACAACTCAATACAATCTCGACGTATCGCCATCTTTTGTTTTACTTTAGATTTCGACAAGTTCATGCCTCATCTTTGGGCTGCATCAGGTTCCGATCTCCAAGTAAGGCAGGTGGTTTGTGTTATCGGGGTTAGTGCTTCCATCGTCATGTTACTCTGATCTTGATGTCACAAATTGCTTAGTTTATCACATACGACATATAATTTAGATCCATGTCTAGATCTATCTCATGATCGGCTAAGCGTTTTCCTGAAGACAACGACCGACAGAGCTAGATGTAGAGGTTGATTTAGGTTATTGTTAACGACCAAATTTGGTAACCAAATCCCTAAGCCCAAGCCAAGATTGGAGCGAGATCGGATCGAGAAAGTGATCTGCGAAGAAACTGAGGCCGCATCAGCTACCAATCGGCTAGGAAACAAGTCAGCTAAAGCCGAATCGGATGGGACAGTCGATAGCCGATTCCGATTGGGAGAGGAAGATGGGACCGTTTCCGATGGAAAGCTTGAAGATAAATGGTAGATTCGGTTCCCAAATTACGTGTTAAAGATATTGCCATCTACGGATAGAGTCCTGTAACGGCAATTGTATATGTAAATTAGGGATTTATTTAGATATTCCTATTGTAATGCGACATGGGATTGTATCCCGAGATATTGTCGTATTTTGAATAGTAGATTAGATAGAAATCGTGTCTTACACGGATAATGTTATTCTTGAGTATAAATAGAACCCGAGACCCTGTAAATTAGAATATATCACAACCAATACAATCTCGGCGCATCACCTCTCATTTTCTTTTAGACGAGTTCTTGATCCGGCTTCGGGCTGCATCGTTTTGACCCCCGATTAAGGTAAATGCTTGTCATTGGTGGTTTATTTCGTCGAATCTAGTGATTCCATCATCATGACACTCTAGGTTTGATGTTTTAGACTACGCAAGTTATCATATACGGCATATAATCTAGAACAATGTCTAGATCTATCTTTGCCATCAGCTTGTTCTTCTCAGGAAGCAGCAGCCAATAGAGCTAGATCTAAATGTTGGCCTGGATTATATGTTGTACCCACCGTCTTGAGGAGTTTACATCGGTCTATATAGATCTGATGCTGTTTTTTGTACTTAATGCTGCATCATCTGTGCTCTGTTAAGTTGCTTTTAGAAGGATTATGATCTATTCGGCTGGATGTAAACTTGTAGAGACAGTGCCGGGGTTTCAGCCAGCCTTACCTGTTTTAATATTTCTTTTAGTATTATTTGTTATTAGATTTATTAGAGCTGCCTCTTATATTAAGATCTTAATCTGGTTAAATGCTTTAAGTTGGTATCAACCTGTCAGCACTAGCCGACAGCCGATTGATCTAGGTTTAACTTATTTAGGTTAGATTAATATCTTTTCATAAGAAGTATCGGAGTACTAGCCGATCCACAGTTAGGTCTATAGTATCGGCTAGGCCATGAATGCATATATTTATTATCCTAGTGTATATTTAGATTGAGTGGTTTATACTGTCTCGGCATAGCCGATCTATCCCAATCACTTAGTTTAAATATGCTTTGGGATAGCAAATATATGTAAATTTGTTTCCTTAGCCGATCCAGTAGGATCTAACCCTAACCTTAACGCATGTCTATTTGTTTCCTGTTGGTTGACAGATCAAACCAACTGGCACGCCTGTTTACATCAGACAGCGGAGAAAAGGACCTGCACTGGAGTTAAGCAGATCTCCCAGGCCAGCGCGTGAGAGAATTTTCCCATCAACACACTTCTTGGCACGCCTGGTGGGACCATCCGCAGATCACTAAGCATCGGACGCGATGGTTAACATCAAGAACTCAGAGATCACTGAAGAGAACGTAACTCCAATCAAGATGGAACAACTATCGGCTGAACACCAGGCCGACTACAAGAAAATGGTAAAAGAACTACAGGCCAATTAACTGCGATCGTTCGCCCAGACCTGATCTGGATCCGTCCTCCAAAAATACAAGTTTAGCATGGACGATTTCAAGGCATCCTCCTCAAGTGATACGAAAGGCAAACACAAGATGGAGGAGCCGAAACAAGAGCAAAACGATTTGGAGTTGCATACTTTGCAGGATCGAATCGATTCGACTGTGCATCATGCACTCGTCAACCAGAGCGGCATTTTGGTCAACACCTTATACAACATGATTGCCACTGTGGTTGATTCAAAGATTGCCGATCAGCTACAGAGGAGGCAAACCTACTTTGCAGACGGCCAGTTTCCCGGCTACAGGACTTTGGTCACCTAGAATCGGCCGATCCCACCTCCAGTGCAGCCAGGGCCGTCAGAGGAGTCCCTAGTCAGCCCAATCCTTCTGGATCGGCCTCAAGACAACCGATCACTATGCTCAACCGGCAATAACCCCTTCCCCAAGATCAGCTAGCCGGCATGTTCAACAACAATCGGCAACAGGAGTCGACTGCCCATATCGGCTAGGCAGGACAGTACAATGCTGGTGGACGACAGCTTTTTCCGAATCCACAGACACCACTGCCGACGAATCAGCCACCTCCCGCTGGCAACCCACTGCAGTACCAGTACCAAGGAGGCCATCATGACCAGCACTACCGCCCTCAAACACCGCCACCTCAGTATCGGCAGGCGTCACGCCCAGAAATTCAAACCCAAATTTTCAGACTATTTTGTGTATTTAATCCCTATCCAGGCATCAACCAGGGTACACAAAATGACAAATCAATACACATATCCATATGTATAAATAAAGTGTATAAATACTTATAGGAAAACAGACACTTAGTCCTCACACTCGAAAGAAAGCAACGACAGCGGGAAAAGACGATCCTAGCGGGGCTTCAACTCCACTCCACAGGCAAACTCAACTGGGGTCTAAGCCTAGGTCCTCAAACACCGTCTTCAACTCAGAAGCACTACACTTCTGAAGGGGGAAGAATTTGCAAGGCTGACTACAACCACGTACTCAACAAGCCACACCAAGGGAGGCAGAAATGCAAGGGAAGGCAAGGAGAGGCTTGGGGCTAATTCGCGGAAAAGCGATTGCAAAACTCTTTATTTCAGAAACTGGGAAAACTGTTGAGTAGTTAAGTCAATATTAATCCTCCACTGAACAACATTATTCCCACGTTGAACAGGCCCAACCAATTCCCACCTGGTCTAATCCAGACTATTAAGCCAATTTTATTAAGGATGGGACTAATCATGATGAAGCTGGTCGATCGCCCATAACCGTGGGCACAGCTATTCGAATAGTTTTACTATGATCAGAGATGCGCTACTTTACCCTCAAGACACGATTCCACACATGTTGCCATGCCCTCGAAGTATCGCCACGATACTACAATGGGGGGAATCGTGACAAGACCTATAGCATAACTCCTCCTAACCAAGCGAACCACACCAAGGTTTCGCCCCCACTCCCGGACCCTAGGACGTGGGCAGCCCCCCCAGTGCCTCGTGAATCCGGCAGCCCAGCAACCCTTATACCAGGGCTGACTGAAACTCCATCATGCTCACCCTTACCGAGGATCGTTGGCTAGGGAAAAGCTATACTACGGATCCAGCAGTTGCCCATTCTTGCTTGTGGTAAGCATTGTAAGTCTTTCAGGGGTTTCCCATGAACCGGTCCTTAATTTCCATGGGTGCGACAAGCCAAAACCATGCACCCACAACCCACCATTTAGTCATATTTTAGTTTGGATAATTATGACAAAAAGATATGGCCAGGTGTTCCGAGCTAGCAGCTCATCTGAACTAATTATAGATAGTGTGATTATCCCATTTAGTGAGCTAGTGGTAATTAAGTATGGTCTTGTCACATAAGTGACTAAAGCTAGTCAAATTATCACCCAAGGTTAACAAAGGACGGATATCAAGAGGTAAGGCACAAGCAAGCAGATAGGTAATCCCATCATTTCATGTAATTCGCAAAACATGCAATTTTATTTGCAAATAGTGAAACTTTGTAAAATAGGTTCAATATGCTTCAAGGTAAGTGTGACTTGCCTTGCCTCTTCCAACCAACTTCCGAACTCTTCGCGAGCGCGAACTCCGAAACGATGGAAACTACACGCTGGCATGCAAAACAAGGGAAAAAACTCTAATAAAAACCAAATAACAGTACATGAAAAGTAAACCAACATGTAGAGCTCAATTTTAGATAAATTTTGCAATTTGAATGGCCCAATTTGGAGTTCGTATGAATTAGATATGAATTTTTGAAGTTTTGGACCATTTAAATGAATTCAACAAATTAATTAGATTTATTGTGTAATTTTTAATTATTTTTGAAGGAAAAAGGGTTAGGGCCGACGTCGCCTGCCAAGGGCGACGTCAGCCACGGCAGTGGCGCAGTCCACGGGCCAGTCCACCGTGGACCAAGTCCACGGCGGTCCACGGGCAGGCGAGCCACGTGGCGCACACGTGGCGCCGACGAGGCAGCCACTCGCCGGCCACGCGGCAGCCAAGCGGGTGGCCGAATGGACGGCCACGATCTACCACGAGGCAGATCGGCGGCGGAGAGGCGGTGGACGGCCGATGACGGCCGGCGGTGGCGCGGCGGCGGCGCACGTGGCCCGATGGTCGTCGTCGGCGGCCATCGGTGTGGCGACGGAAGACGAAAGGCGGCTGAGGAGGCGGAAAGAGGGGAGGGGCTCACCGGCCGACGGGCAGCGGTGGCGTGCGGCCGGAGGCGGCTATGGCAGCGGCGGCTCGGGTCGCACGGCGGCAAGGAGCTCCGGCAGCAATCCGGGCATGGGAGACAGCGGCCGAGGAGCGAGGCATGGTGGTGAAGCCGGGGATGGCCTCAGCGCACGGAGGCGGGGCTCGGAGCGACGGTGGCTTGCGGCCGGAGACGGCTATGGCGGCGGCGGCTCGGGTCACACGGCGACAAGGAGCTCCGACGGCAATACGGTCACGGGAAGCGGCGGCCGGAGTGCGGCGGGACGCGGGAAATGCGGTGGCGGGCTTGGACAATGGCGGCGACGCTTGGAGTGGCGGTGGCGCTTGGCCGGAGAAGCGGCGACGAGTGGCGGAGAGAGGGGCGACGCGGGGAGAGTGAGAGGGAGCTTGGTAGGCTCGGGGGTTTACGGCAAATGGGAGAGGGAGCCCGGCGGGGGCGTTTTATAGGCCGGGGAGGACGGTCAAGGTCGGTGCTCGCCGGAATTCACGGGGAGAGGCGGTGGCCGGCGGCATTAAGGCGGCGAGCAATTACGGCGATTAAAGGCGGCGGTTTTTGGGGGAAAATAAAGGGGGAGCCGGCAGCTTGATGTTCGCGGCGTCAACGGCGAGCACGGGTTGAGCGGGGGTGGCGAGAATCGCGCGGCGAGGCACCGCTGCAGGCGGCAATGGCGGCGAGCGCGAGGAAAGGGGATGACAAGTGGCCCCACCTGTCATTGACTCGGAGAAAGGAGGGACACGGTTTAGACTTTGCGGCGCAGGCGCAAGGAGTCGGGTCGTGGCCACTGGGCCGGCCCGGGGAAGGAGAGAGAAAAGGGCGCGCGCACGGGCAGGGAGGAAAAATGGACTTCAAGGGGAATGGGCCGAAAACCGGCCCAAGAACCAGGGGGATTTTTAATTTATTTTTCCATTTAAATTAATCGCATAAATGGTTTTGGAATTTTTATAAATACTTCTAGTGCTCAAATAATTCCAAGAAAATTCTTGAAAATAGATGGATACTCAAAGCATTTAATAAAAATATATCCAGACCATTTAGTGATTAATTTATTTATTAAATAATTACTGGAATTCTCTTTGTAGCATTAAAAATTATTTCTGGAGCTCCAAAATTTCACGAAAAATTTTACGAATACTTTAGGGCATGAAGAATATTTCAAAAATATTTCCACCATGATTTTTAAAGGAAAATTTGAATTTCCTTCTTCACTTCACTTGAGAAATTATTTTGCCTTTTTATTTAATTTCTTGAAAATGAATTATTTATGATTTTTAATCCCAAACGAAAATCAGGTTGTGACAAATCTACCCTCCTTAGAGGAATCTCGTCCCGAGATTCGGGGCTAGAAAGAAAAAGGGTATGGTTGGATTGGGTTGGCTGGCTGACTTCTACAGTTTTCTTCTGACTTACTTGATGGGAACTGACCGAACTCGGACAGCTGAACTTGTTGGCACCAAACTTGGTGCTTTACTGCCTTTTCCAAAACTGCACTAGCTGGCCATGAACACTGTGACCTTGATCTGGCTGCAGAGGCAGTAAGATCTTTCTTCCCTTAGGTTGCACACTTAACAACACCCTCTTCAGCATTCTAGGGATCCACTTTGACTCGAGACCGGTGAAGTTGTTCTGGAAACATTGGAATTGACTTTCATGAACCACAGACTCTGAGTTTTGCTTCGAACTGCTCTTGACCTGGACGACAGGCTTTTCAAAGAGCTGCTTGATCTGCCCTTAAATTGCGTGTGCCTTGCGTTATTGCTTCTTTTGGCTAAACTACGGACATGACTGCTTGGCGTGTGCCTTAGATTCGAGCTTGTAAACTTAGGATTGATGTAGCTCTGCTAACAGCTCGCAACTGACTTCTTTGATTACAACCCTGCTTGCTTCACAGGGTTGAACCTCTGAGCAAAACATTTACGGGGTAAATCGAATTTGACTTCAAGCTCACTTCACCGGGGTAGATGGGCTTTCATCCGACTATGGCGATGAGGCTACTACCCTTGGGAATAATTGACTTATCGATTTATAGGGAACTTGGATCGGTAGAACTGATTCTTTGTCATTCCCTCTAAATGAAGTACTGACAAATCTCTTTTATTCCAGGAAGGCTTAGAATATATCTTTCAATTGACGATAGGAAGTTCCTGGTAAAAGTGATTCCAGTTCACCTTTACAGCTAGTAGTGCTGCTTTCGCCTGACCACGAACAAACATACTGCCATCCTTGGGGTTGTTCCCTTTTCTCTTATTTACTAAGAACCTTGACTTTACAAGTGGGACCCTCCTTTGGTCGATCGAAAAGAGGCAAAGACTGTGCACTTTTATTCCAGGGACTTTTGGAACTCAACACTCAACTGATGATTGGGAATCCTTCCGAAAGGGTGACTCTCATACCACTATCGAGCATCCTGACTCTTGATTGACCTTTCCATCAGTTGTAGCTATTGACATGACTCTTCTGCTTCTGGCTTGACTGAGGCAATCAACCTTCTGCCCGGGTTGTTCAGCGGCTGGCTTGTGGAACGAACACTGGCCACTTTACCAAACCACATCAAAATGGTACTCTAGCAAATTCTTATTTCATTGGTTCTCGTATTATTTTCTAACTTTGAATGCTGTCAGGTCCCCAAACTTTGATGAAACTGATGAACCGTCGGGAACTGCCTTTGAAACAACCAAGGGTTCCTGTTGTCGGTTTCACAAGTTCACTTTCAACCCTTGAGTAGAGGTGGCTTGTCGAGACGAATTCTCCATAGCATACTTGGGTGGCTGGATGTTCTGGCCTCACATTTGGATCCATTCGCTTCTGTGCAGGGTGACGGGGAATTTTACTGATGTCTTCTAGGAAACATCGAGGTGGTTTCCAAGAACTGGAATGGTTGCCTTGAACTAAGGATAGCCATTCCTGATCCATATTCACCGCTAGGGTGCAGCTACACTTCATGCTTTCTGGTGAAACATACAAGATTGAGAGTGCGGGCATTTCCCCCATGATGTCATTACCAAACTTTCGTCATTCTTCTCATTTCCTTGAGATGCTACTAATTCATAAGGAGGTCGCATCAGCTGAATATTATTGTGGTCTGAACATTCGCATTTCCTTGATCCGTGTTCACCACTAAGGTGCTATTGCCAATCACCACGTCCTTATGACTTTAAAGGTTATGGGATTCCAGTAATCCTTATATAATGTTCCACTCGAACATTTTGTGCACCTTCCCATACTATTAAGGTATCCATTATACGACCCTTTTGATGTATCTCCTGAGGTTAAAGGTTTCAATGGTCTAACCATTCACACATCCTTGATCGACCGTTTACTTCTTGCGGTTAGCAATTTTGTCTTGAGGCCTAACCAAAACTGGAATCAGCGCGGAGAGTGAAACTCTAGCTAACTTGCTTTTGGGAAGTTCGAGATGAATCATAACATGAGAGAGACTGTACATCTCAGTCTTTATTCCATAATCCCTTCTTATTACATAACTTGCCATGAAACTTCTATGTACAAGCGTAAACTTCCTTAAGGATTACACACTTGTAGACTGTTGTCGGCTTGACTAGCAGACGTCTTGACCAGTGTGACTTTTACTCCTGTGATTCTGGCCGGGTTGACTTGATTGGTCCTTGCCTACAAACTGGTGTTCCAACAGGAACACTGCTTCACATGCAAACACTTCTACCTCCTTAGTAGTTGCAGTAGGTAGGACCTTCTTGCTTGGGGTGTTACTCTTGATCGGTGGATTGCTAAGCATCTTGGCTGAGGCAACACGGGCGCCTTGCTGGTCTTCACGGTACCCTCATGACTTGGTCCTGGTGGCAATCGCTGCGGTTTCTACTGAAGGAGAGTATCGTTCCTTCTCAGCTGGGGTGAATCACTGCTTCCTTGGCACTGCTTGCCCTGCTGCTGATTTTGTAGCTTGGGGATAGGTTGGCGGGTGAACCTTAGAGCCTTTACTAGTGCCATTAACGACAACATGCCGTGGTGGAGATTTCATGCACTAGCGATGACGGATATCCTAGGGCTGACGGGCGCCTTTTGGTTGGATTCGGTCCTGCTGTTTTGGAACTGAAACAGCTTGCGTAATACTGGTGTTGCAGATAGTGCCGGTACTTAGAGGATGGTGGCGCTTGGGCACTGGACATCTTCTGGGTACATGACCCGTTTCCCCACAATTGAAGCAACGACGAGCATCTTTTGCTGGTCTTGGAAATGGACATTTGTTGAAGTAATGTCCTGGATTGCGACAGTTGAAACAAATCCGACCCGTTTTACCATGGTGTTCACTCGTCTGGGTCTGCAGACTCACAACTGGAATTGAAATATGCACTGGCTTGCGAGCGTCGTTTTCCATGTCCTTGTTACTACTGATGGTCTTTATTGGGGTTGGAACTAGTTGATGATCAGGAGCATCATCACCATAGATGGTACCAACCACAAGTGGATAGACAGACTGTCGGGTTGTCCCATGGTCTTTCTCATCTTTGGTTAGAACCGAATTCAACCGACAGGTCTTGGGCACATGATCTGTTCCCTCACACAAGAAACATGTGACCTTGCTCATGGGGCATTCTTTTGGTACATGGGTGTCGTCACCACAAAGGCAGGTGTGGTTGCACATGCTCACCGTGTGTCCAACTCCCCACAGCGAGTACATGCTTTGAGCCTCATTTCTTTTTCACTAACGTTTTCAAGGATTGCTTCCACCTCGTTAGAGGATACCTCTTTTGACTCATCATCCTCTAGCTTGGGTGGTCCATAAAGCCTGAGATGACGGGTTAGCTGACGTGCACCACGAAAAGTATTCCTTCTTAGGCGTCAGGGAATCTTCTATGCATCTTCGGGAGTAAACTTTGTACTAGTGATGATCATCTTGTTGGCACATGCTATATCCCATTCTGGTGCCTTTCTTTTCCTAGGGTTGGATGGTGGCATACCAAAACTCTGGCTAATTAGTTGACCGGAAACTTTCTTCCTTCGGGAACACTACATCTCATCATTGGTTTGTGTCCTGGCGTACACTTTCCATGAACTATGTCTTACATCATGACCTTGCTCCTTATAACCATAGAAGAGGTCATGCGTTCCCCTTTGGCTAGATGGCGGGGTTGGTGCCTTCATCTCCTAAAAACTTGACGACAAACTTGCGGGAATCACCAGGGCTAACATCTGTTGCTGCTGTTGATTCTGCCATTGCATCAGTTGCATCATCATGGCCACTAACTGTGTCTGGTTGGCCTCTACCTGGGATAGGGTTGAGTCCACAGGAGAAGGAGGTGGAGTCCTCACAGGGTTGCTCTGAGCTAATCCAAGGGACTGCTGTGGTCTTGATCCATTGACACTACCCCTGACTTTACCCATCTGTTGCCGGAGAAGAAAGGAGAGGGGAAAGAAGAGGTTAAACTAAAGACGAGACCTTAGTCAGCTTGATTAATGATCTGATGTGGGTGTACTTTTATTGTTCAAGTTGATTAAGCAAACAACCTAGTATGGTCACATCCCCACCACTGATGTAAACCATACACCTGCACACAGCAAACAACACACAACCTAGAAACTACCGATACTATTCTTCCAGGAAGGATTGGGTTTAGGTAACTCCGGGAAAACTTTTCTTGAAACCTCAGGAAGCGCTGACTCTGAGCTGCTTGGCTTAACTCCTTGCTTGAAACTTGGACTGGAATTGGCTTCCGGATGGCGCTCCAGGCTTAACCACTAGAGAGTTGGAGGGGAAAAGAGAGAAATTTGACAAAACATTTTGCAAAGACTCCAGAGGGAGAGAAGATATTTTCACAAATAAGGTTTTTACAAAACAAGTCCTTAAGGGTTTTGACCATTTGGCTCAACCTATAGTCAAGATGGCTCTGATGCCAACTTGTCACGCCCAGAAATTCAAACCCGAATTTCCAGACTATTTTGTGTATTTAATCCCTGTCCACGCATCAACCAGGGTATACAAAATGACAAATCAATACATGGATCCATACATATAAATAAAGCGTATAAATACTTACAGGAAAAGAGGCACTTAGTCCTCACACTCGAAAGAAAGCAGCGACAGCGGGAAAAGACGATCCTAGCGGGACTTCAGCTCCACTCCATAGGCAAACTCAACTGGGGTCTGAGACTTGGTCCTCAAACACCGTCTTCAACTCAGAAGCACTACACTTCTGAAGGGGAAAGAATTTGCAAGGCTGAGTACAACCACGTACTCAACAAGCCACACCAAGGGAGGCAAAAATGCAAGGGAAGGCAAGGAGAGGCTTGGGGCTAATTTGCGAAAAAGCGGTTGCAAAACTCTTTATTTCATAAACTGGGAAAACTGTTGAGTAGTTAAGTCAATATTAATCCTCCACTGAACAACGTTATCCCCATGTTGAACAGGCCCAACCAATTCCCACCCGGTCTAATCCAGATTATTAAGCCAATTTTATTAAGGATGGGACTAATCATGGTGAAGCTGGTCGATCGCCCATAACCGTAGGCACGGCTATTCGAATAGTTTTACTCTGATCAGAGATGCACTACTTTACCCACAAGACACGATTCCACACATGTTGCCATGTCCCCGAAGTATCGCCACGATACTGCAAAGGAGGGAATCGTGACAAGACCTATAACATAACTCCTCCTAACCAAGCGAACCACACCAAGGTTTCACCCCCACTCCCGGACCCTGGGACGTGGGCAGCCCCCCCGAGTGCCTCGGTGAATCCGCAGCCCAGCAACCCTTATACCGGGGCCGACTGAAACTCCATCACGCTCACCCTTGCCGAGGATTGTTGCCTAGGGAAAAGCTATACTACGGATCCAACAGTTGCCCATTCTTGCTTGTGGTAAGCACTGTAAGTCTTCCAGGGGTTTCCCATGAACCGGTCCTTAATTGCCATGGGTGCGACAAGCCAAAATCATGCACCCACAGCCCACCATTTAGTCATATTTTAGTTGGGATAATTATCACCAAAAAGATATGGCCAGGTGTTCCGAGCTAGCAGCTCATCTGAACTAATTATAGATAGTGTGATTATCCCATTTAGTGAGCTAGTGGTAATTAAGCACGGCTAACAAAGCTAGTCAAATTATCACCCAAGGTTAACAAAGGACGGATATCAAGAGGTAAGGCACAAGCAAGAAGATAGGTAATCACATCATTTCATGTAATTCGCAATTTTATTTGCAAACAGTGAAACCTTTGTAAAATAGGTTCAATATGCTTCAAGGGAAGTGTGACTTGCCTTGCTTCTTCCAACCAACTTCCGAACTCTTTGCGAGTGTGAACTCTGAAACGACGGAAACAACACGCTTGCGCGCAAAACGAGGGGAAAACTCTAATAAAAACCAAATAACAGTACATGAAAAGTAAACCAACATGTAGAGCTCAATTGTAGATAAATTTTGCAATTTGAGTGGCCCAATTTGGAGTTCGTATGAATTAGATATAAAGTTTAGAATTTTTGGACCATTTAAATGAATTCTAGAAATTAACTAGATTTATTGAGCAATTTTTAATTATTTTTGAAAGGAAAAAGGGCTTGGGCCGACGTCACGTGGTGACGCCGACGTCAGCGCAAGGATCGACGCTCAGCTCACGCGCCCGGGGCTGGGCGCGGTCAACAGCCGGTCCACCGTGGACCAAGTCCACGGTGGTCCACGGCGGCGCGCCACGTGGCGCACACGTGGCGCCGACGAGGCAGCCACGCGGCGGCCACGGCGGCGAATGGATGGCCATGATCTCGCCACGAGGCGATCGGGCGGCGGAGAGGCGCGACGGCCGACGACGGCCGGCGGTGGCGCGGCGGAGGCGCACGTGGCCCGATGGTCGCCGGCAGTGGCCATCGGCGCGGCGGTGAGCGGTGAAAGGCGACGGGGGAGGCGGAAAGAGGGGAGGGGTTCATCGGTTGGTGGGAAAACGGCGGCGGGCGGCGGTGGCATGTGGCCGAATGCGGCTATGGCGGCGGCGGCTCGAGTCGCACAGCGGCAAGGAGCTCCGGCGGCAATCCGGGCACGGGAGACGGCGACCGAGGAGCGGGGCATAGTGGCGAAGCAGGGGATGGCCTCAGCGCATGGCGGCGGGGCTCAGAGCGGCGGTGGCGTGCGGTCGGAGGCAACTATGGCGGCAGCGGCTCGAGTCGCACGGCGGCAAGGAGCTCCGGCAGCAATCTGGGCATGGGAAGCGACGGTCGGAGTGCGGCGGGACACGGGGAACGCGGTGGCGGGCTTGGACAATGGCGGCGACGCTTGGAGCGGCGGTGGCGCTCGGCCGGAGAAGCGGCGGCGAGCGGTGGAGAGAGGGGCGACGCGGGGAGAGCGAGAGGGAGCTCGGCTGGCTCGAGGGTTTAGGGGAAATGGGAGAGGGAGCCCGACGGGGGCGTTTTATAGGCCGGGGAGACACGGGCAAGGTCGGTGCTCGCCGACCGCGGGAGAGGCGGTGGCCGGTGGCATTAAGGCGGCGAGCAATTACGGTGATTAAAGGCGGCGGTTTTTGGGGAAAAATAAAGGGGGAGCCGGCGGCTTGATGTTCGCGGCGTCAACGGCGAGCGCGGGATGAGCGGGGTCAACAGGAATTGCGGCGGTGAGGCGCTGCTTGCAGCGGCAATGGTGGCCGGGCGCGAGGAAAGGGGATGATAGGTGAGCCCCACCTGTCATCGGCTCGGAGAAAGGAGAGACACGGTTTAGACTTTGCGGCGTGGGCGCAAGGAGGCGGGCCGTGGCCACGGGCCGGCCTGGGGAAGGAGAGAGAAAAGGGCACGTGCGCGGGCTGGGAGGAAAAACGGACTTCAAGGGGAATGGGCCGAAAACCGGCCCGAGAACCAAGGGGATTTTTAATTTGTTTTTCCATTTAAATTAATCGCATAAATGGTTTTGGATTTTTTATAAATACTTCTAGTGCTCAAATAATTCCACGAAAATTCTTGAAAATAAATAGACACTCAAAGCATTTAATAAAAATATATCCAAACCATTTAGTGATTAATTTTTTTATTAAATAATTATTGGAATGCTCTTTGTAGCATTAAAAATTATTTTTGGAGCTCAAAAATTTCACGAAAAATTTTAGATAATACTTTAGGGCATGGAGAATATTTCAAAAATATTTACAGCCATGATTTTTAAAGGAAAATTTGAATTTCCTTCTTCACTTCACTTGAGAAATTATTTTGCCTTTATATTTAATTTCTAGAAAATGATTTATTTAATGATTTTTAATCCCGAACAAAAATCGGGTTGTGACAAAGAGCACCCATGCAATACAAACAATACGATCCGATACAGAGGTTCAAGACAATAGGACTTGGGCCGATTTGATTGCCGACGTTATGCGCGATCAATTCGGCCTCAAGCCGAAAGATTCTGGGAACATGTATCGGTACCCCTATCCGGAATGGTTTGAGCGGGTTCCTACTGCCCAACCGATACAAGGTCTCGGACTTCTCCAAATTCTCAGGGCAGGATAACGTCTCAACATATGAGCACGTCAACCGATTTCTGGCGCAGTGCGGCGAGGCATCGGCTACAGATGCCTTGAGAGTTCGTTGGTTCCCTCTCTCACTTTCGGGATCGGCCATTACATGGTTTTCTTCGTTGCCCTACAACTCTATTCAGAGCTGGGCCGATCTCGAGAAACAGTTTCATAGCTACTTCTACACCGGCAATCATGAGATGAAATTGTCGGACCTGACCATCATTCGGCAGAAGCATGACGCATCGGTTCAGGACTATATTCAAAGATTTAGAGAGATGAGGAACCGATGCTACAGCCTGGTGCTATCCGATGCCCAGCTAGCCGATTTGGCCTTCCACGGGCTAATCACTCCGATTCGTGAGTGTTTTTCGGCTCAGGACTTCGACAGTTTGGCGCATCTCGCGCAAAAGGTGACGGCCCATGAACAGAGATTTCAAGAATCAAGGAAGGTCGTCAAAAAAGTAGCTCAAGTCATCGTCGAATTAGCCTTCGATACCAGCGACGATGACGCAGAGGCCGCGGTAGCCGAATGGACCAAGAACAAAAAGGCCATCGTCTGCCAATGGCTGCTGAAAACGGCCAAGGAAGAGAAATACGATTTTGACATCACCAAGGCTGATAGGATCTTAGATTTATTGCTAAAGGAGAAGTAGATCCAACTACTTGACAATCATGTGATCCCATCAGCTGATGAGCTCAAGAAGAAGAAGTATTGTAAGTGGCACAACTCCGCCTCCCATGCCACTAATGATTGTAAAGTTTTGACGCAGCAGATCCAGTCAGCGATCGAGGCCGGGAAACTCAAATTCGCCGACTCACCTCGGCCGATGAAGGTAGACGGGAACCCTTTTTTGGTCAACATGGTTCAAGCCGGCCCAAGGCGAGCTGATCGGCAGAATAGAATGACGTACAGCTTAGCCGAACTCTCGAAGGGGTCAAGGCAGAGAAGAAGCCGACTGGAGACCAAGCCACGCCGATCAACATGGTGCGTCCCGCTCGCCGATCGGCTGGTCAACGGCCGATCCGCATGGACAGCCGACGCCGCTTTCAATAGCGGTTTTGGCGAGAAGAAGAAGCTCGACGCAATAGGCCTTAAATGAGGGCGCCCGAGGTTACAGGCTTCCATTACATTAGGCATCACAGCGACTGCGATCCACACTAGCGATGCGAGTTTTTCTGATTCTGTTGGGAATCGGGGATGAGGCTGCCGACAATTGAAAACTGCCCGGCCTGCAGTGAGTACCGTGAGGACGAGTACAGAGACCCACCGATTCGAAGCCCAACTCGATTCGTCCCTAGGGTCGTGCAACTGAACCAAAGGCGGCAGTCCGTTCATGATCGGCTTGGGCCGATCCTATCGAGACTCCTTCGACGAAGACAATGATGACGAAAACGACGGATACTACGACGAAGAAGCAGCCGATGATGAGCAATCGGCTAACCCCCAATGGTGCCCTTCCGACTGTTCACTAAAACTCGAAGAGAAGAACCTAGAGGCTGAAACGCGAGGGACAGGAAGAAGAAGTTCGGCAGATGATACGGGATCAGCGTCATCGGCTGGGCTAGAAACAGTGGAGGCCCAAGAAGAAAACTGCATCAGCCGACGAAAGCCAAGCCGAAGAAAGCTCAGCCAATCAAGCCAGGAGGGCAGCCAAAGGTAAGGAAAAGCTACTGCATCAGTCAATATGGTCTTCATATTGCCAGCCGAATTCAGCGTCACCGAGGCCGATGCAGATAGCATTGAGGATACCCTGGCCAAGCTGGCCTTATCCCCAGACCAATCCATCTTTGACAAACCAGAGAGAACTAAAAATCGGCATCTCAAATCACTCTATGTGAAGGGATTTGTTAACAGCAAGTCGATGTCTAAGATGCTGGTCGACGGAGGGGCTGCGGTAAATTTGATGCCCTATGCAACTTTTAGAAAATTGGGCAAGGGAGCCGAAGACTTGATCAAAACAAATATGGTGCTTAAAGACTTCGGCGGCAACCCATCAGATGCCAAGGGTGTACTCAATGAGGAGCTGACCGTCGCAGCAAAAGTGTGCCCACAACCTTCTTTGTCATCGACGGGAAGGGGTCTTACAGCCTGCTGCTTGGGAGGGACTGGATCCACGCAAATTGCTGCGTCCCTTCCACCATGCACCAAAGTCTGATACAATGGGATGGCGACAAGATCGAAATTGTACTAGCCAACAGGTCAGTAAGCGTCGCTAATGTTGATCTGCCATTATGGGAGATTGATGGCATCGATTATTTGTCCGAGAAAATTTGGCAAGCCGATTTTCTTAAAGTGTCTGATTCTACCATACAGCCAATCAGAGATGAGGAGCCGCAACTGCTGCTTTGAAGGCGTCATGGAGGGCTCGAGCGTCTACGGCAAGGACATCGCGGATGACGACGATGGCAAGCTCGGGCAAGGTTTTATGTCGGCCGATGAGCTAGAGAAAATAGATATCGGCTCTGGAGACAGGCCTAGGCCGACATATATTAGCAAGAATTTGTCTTCTCGTTGTAGATCCCAGCTTATTGATTTATTAAAAGAATATAATGATTGTTTTGCGTGGGAGTATTTCGAGATGCCTGGTCTTAGCCCATCAATTGTCGTGCATTGGCTACCTATCAAGCTGAACTATTGGCCGTTCAAACAACCTCCCAGGAGGTTCAAAGCCGATATGTACGATGCAATCAAAGCTGAAATTACTCGGCTATATGACGTTGGATTCATTCGGCCTTGCCGATATGCCGAGTGGGTCTCAAATATTGTTCCAGTGATGAAAAAGAATGGTAAACTTAGGGTGTGCGTCGACTTTAGGGACTTAAACAAAGCTACTCCTAAGGACGAGTACCCGATGCCAATAGCCGATTTACTCGTGGATGCTGCTTTAGGCCACAAGATTATTAGTTTCATGGATGGTAACGCAGGTTATAATCAGATTTTTATGGCCGAAGAAGACATCCACAAGACTGCTTTTAGATGCCCAGGAGCAATCGGCTTGTACGAGTGGGTCGTATGACATTTGGGTTGAAAAACGCTGGAGCAACTTATCAAAGAGCCATGAATTATATTTTCCATGATATGATCGGCTCCCTGGTAGAGATTTATATTGATGATGTCGTTGTCAAGTCCAAGGAAGCAGAAAATCACATAGCCAATCTTAGACAGGTTTTGGAGCGAACAAGGAAATATGGCCTTAAGATGAATCCATTGAAGTGCGCGTTCGGCGTATCAGCCGGATAGTTTTAAGGGTTTCTTGTTCACGAAAGATGAATTGAGGTTACACCAAGGAGCATCAATGCTATCAAGACAATACAGCCTCCGAAGGACAAGAAGCAACTACAATCCTTGATCGGCAAAATCAACTTTATCAGGCGATTTATAGCCAATCTTTCAGAGAAGATGGAGCCGTTCACACCACTACTTCGGCTGAAGGCCAATCAAGCATTCACTTGGGGGCAGAGCAGCAGAAGGCATTGGATAATATCAAGGATTATTTGAGCTCGCCTCCAGTTTTGATTTCTCCACAAAAAGGGATACCATTCAAGTTATATCTATCAACCGACGACAAGTCAATCGGCTCGGTTTTAATCCAAGAGGTCGAAGGGAAGGAAAAGGCAATCTTTTATCTCAGCCGACGGCTGTTGGACGTAGAAACAAGGTATTCACACGTCGAGAAGTTATGTCTTTGCCTGTATTTTTCATGTACCAAGTTAAGGCATTATTTGTTGTCCAATGAGTGCACGATAGTTTGTAAGGCCAACATAGTAAAATATATGCTATCGGCTCCAGTATTAAAGGGACGACTTGGAAAATGGATTTTTGCTTTGACAGAATTTGATTTAAGATATCAGGCACCCAGGGCAGTTAAAGGACAAGCTATTAGCCGATTTCATAGTGGAACACAGGGGTGACTCAATCGGCTTAGTGGAAATCATGCCTTGGACGTTAACATTTGATGGCTCGGTTTGCACAAATGGCTATGGTATCGGCTTGGTAATTATATCCCCAAGGAGGGCAAGTTTTGAATTTGCATTCTCAATCAACCCCCACACCACAAATAACCAAGCCGAATACGAAGCAGTGCTCAAGGGATTGCATCTTCTCAAAGAGGTTGAAGCCGACGCCATCGAGATCATGGAAGATCCACTGTTGGTCGTCAGCCAATTGTTAGGGAAATATGAGTGCAAAAATGATGCGCTGATGATCTATTATCAACAATGTCGAGACTTGATGGATAGCTTTCGGCAAGTCACATTAAAGCATATCCCCAGGGAGCAGAACACAGAAGCCAATGATTTAGTTCAAGGGGCATCAGGTTATCGGCCGATGACAAAGGATATCAAGATAGAGGTTGTATAACACCCTGAGGTGTTTTCCCATTTTAAAAATCCAAAAGAAAATCGTAAAAGAAAATCGTTGGAATTAACTGGAGAGAACAAATAATATTAAAAGCCAAATGCTAAATGAAAATGGCATGGTAGGATTTCCTTTTAAATTCTACATGTCAAAATACATTAACAAGATTTTTAGTGTAATTTTCAGAGCACAAGAAATATTTTTTAACCA
Organism: Oryza australiensis; assembly: GCA_019925245.2. Taxonomy (NCBI): domain Eukaryota; kingdom Viridiplantae; phylum Streptophyta; class Magnoliopsida; order Poales; family Poaceae; genus Oryza; species Oryza australiensis. The sequence goes on from JAIFGZ020000478.1 coordinate 3,891,042, forward strand.
ATTAAAATCAAAATCAAAATAAATAAATCCTAAAAAAATTGGTTTTCTCTCCGTCCTTTCCCGCCAAAAATCGGCCGTGGGCCGACGCCCGAGCCAACGGCCCGAGCCGACGGCCCGTCCCTCCCCGCGCGTGGACCGCCCGTTTCCCGCCCGCGCGCCTCTCCTCTCTCCTCGTGGGCCGGCCAAGGCCGCGACCCGTTAATCCTCGTGCCCGCAAATAAGTCTAATCCGCTCCCCTTTACCCCCGGACGCCGACAGGTGGGGCCCGCCTGTTAGGCTGTCGTCCCCGACCCCAGCCGCCCCGGCGCCATTTCCGCCGCCCCTCTTCGCTCGGATCTCGTGCGCCCGCCTCCCCGCACTCCGGGATCCCGTCGCCTTAACTCCCCTCCCCTTCCGCCGACTTTAAAACCCCCGCCGCCGCGCCCCGCACACCCTAATGGCCGGATTTCATCACCGGCCATTGCTTTCCCCAAATTTGTGCTGGCGAGCAATTGCGCTCTTATCCGGTCGCCGCCGACCTTCCCATCCCCTTTAAAAGCACCCCCGCATCCTCCCCGAGCTCCCCACACCTTCACCCGAGCTAATCCTCCTCTCCGTCGTCCCCGCATCGTGCGCCTTTGTTTCGGACCTCGCCGCCGAGCTTCGGCCGCGTTTTCCCGCTGTTCCGAGGCATCCCGAGCTCCGCCGACACCTCCTTCCTCGTCGCCGGTGGCCGCGCCACCTTGGCCACCCTTCCCCGCAAGCTTTCGCCGTCTCCTTCACTGCCGTCACCGTCGTCTCCCTCAACTCCGGCGACCCCGCGCATAATCTGTGTTTCCCCGCCGCCGCCCGAGTGGCACCGGCCGGCCTCCGGCCATCGGCCACCGCCACCGGCCGACCGCGCCCGCGTCCCATCCTCTCGGCCTCCGATCGACTTCAGCCGATCGGCGCCGTCCGTCCCCACCTGCCCACGTGGCAAGCCACGTGGTCGCCATCTCGGCACCACGTGTGCGCCACGTGGTGCACCGCCCGGTCCGGCCATGGACCCGGTCCACCATGGACCACGCTCCCGCAGGCCACTAACGTCAGCCCTCGGCCGCTGACGCCTTCCCGGGCTTTATTGCGCAATAAATCGATTAAGGATTTTTCTGTTTTAGTAAAAAAACCCAGAAAACTTCTAAATATCATATCTTTTTAGTCCGACCTTCGTTTTTGTCCATTCAAATTTTATTAAATTCATAAAAATTCTAAGAATCCACTAAAAATGGTTTTGTTCCCTATTTCAGTAGCTTTTTAGCCTATTTTGTTGAAGTGCCTGTTTGTCGTGTAGATCCCGGTAGTTCCGCCGTCCCGGTTTACGTTGAAGTCGTCGCTGAAGTCCCCCAAGCCGAAGAGCAAGGCAAGACATACTATATTATTGATCATATTGCTCCCATTTTGCAAAAACACCTGTTTTATTCTATGAAACTGCATGTATTTTTATACTGTCATTTCATGGAAAATAGTACACCTTATGCTTAGTTTATGCCTTAGGTTTGACACCCCAAACCCTTTGATTAAACTTGGGAAAATAATATGATTAGATTCAGGACTAGGTTGTGCTTAGCTTGGCTTAGATTCACTAGCTCACTAAATGGGTCATTCTCACTTAATATGTCTCTCCTGGACTTCTGTTCGGAGGATTAATGGTTAGAAATTCAGGTGAACCGGACTAATAACTAAAATATGACAAATGGTGGGCTGTGGGCGCTATGGTTTTGGTTAGTGGCGCCCATTGCAATTAAGGACCGGTTCACGGGACCCCTCGGGAGAATGACCGTGCAAACCATAAGCCAAAATTGGTAAGGTAGGTCCCGTAGTGTAGCCTCTCCTAGCTGACGGACCCATCGGCAAGGGTGAGCGGGATGGAGTTTTAGTCGGCCCCGGTATAAGGGTTGCTGGGCTGCCAGATTCACCGAGGCACTCGGGGGGGTTGCCCATTCCCAGGGTCTGGGACTGGGGGCAAAACCTTGGTTGGGTTTGCTTGGGTAGTGGGGGGTTATACGAAAGGTCCTCTCACAGTTTCCTTTCCGGGGTACCACGGTAGTATTTCGATGCACGGGAGACCGTGTCATGGGGCTGTGTCTTGTGGGTACAGTTGTACACCTCTGATCAGAGTAAACCTATTCGAATAGCCGTGACCGCGGTGATGGGGCGATCAACCGAGCTCTCCATGATTAGTCTCACACTATTACACCCTGATTAATGGAACATGACAAGTATAGGTGGATGGCTTAGGCCTGTCACAACGTGGGGATAACGTTGGACAGTGTTGGTTTCAAAATGTTTTAATTACTTAAAATTCTGTTGTTTTGACTATGTTCAAAATCTGTACTTTTTGGAAAAACCCCTGCTGTTTGTGGAAAAGCAAACCTTAGCCAAACCCTTGTCTTCCCTGCATTCATTCCTCTCCCCTTCCGGTGTGACTTGCTGAGTACGTGGAAGTACTCATCCTTGCCTCTTCACCAGAACCTGAGCCAGAAGCTGAAGAAGAAGACGAAGTGGAGTAGGCTTGTCCTACACTATGGAAGCTGCCTGTGGAATGGTCGAAGCCTCGTGGTCAGCGTCAAGCTTAGGCTTAGGCCCTTCTCCTTTTTCCACTGCTCTTTTGTAATCTTTTTGTATTGTTTCTAAGACGTGGAACTGTAATATCAACAATTGTCATATGTGTACCCCGGCTGGTCCCGGGACAGGATTTTAATACACATACGCTTCAAAATTGGACTGAATTTCTGGCGTGACAAGTTGATATCGAGCCAATTTCCTGCACCGTAGGAAAAGCCAAACGGAAAAACCTTAGGAGCCCTCTGAACCTTTTGATATGCATAAGCCCTCGCTTTTGAAGTCGTTTCGGGAAAATGGGTCTTGTTTCCTCGGGATTGGGAAAAATTTTAAGTCTCTCTCAAAACAAAGAATTTTGAAAACCCGGTTAAGTCTAAGTGATAGAATTTTAAAGTTAAAATTTGAAAAATCATTTGATCTCTTTTTCGACCGTCAGCCGGGATTTTCTAAGGGATCCAAGTCCAAAAGTCAAGATAGGAGGGAATGGTCGCCGATTATATATTATAACTAAGCATCTATTTTACCGCATCATCTAGGGGATGTCGTTAGAAGTTTTACTTAGCCTCATAAAAATGTTTCTCAAAAACCCTCTTTTTCTCGTTTACTTTACTTGAGTCCTTTATCGTTTATCTAACTTGGGTTTGAGCATGCATTGATCCCCTACCTTATCTTCTCTAGATGGCAGGCCGTCCAGTCACCCACAACGGTCAGGGATTGAAGGGTTTCGTCTCAGAGCTGGCGAGGATGGCCTTGGCAGTAGGCTATCCGGATGCACCTGAGTACACTGTCGTCTCACCGTTCGGCAGTGAGTTGCCCCACCAAGTCTGCCTGGAGGTGCACGGGTTTGTCGGCACCAACATCCCGAACATGGTGGTCACTGCGTCGGGAGGAACAGATGAACATGCCTGCCAAGAGGCTGCTTATCTAATGCTGGCTCGGATGAGGGAGATGCATGACTACCATCTCCGCCACTCTGCCTACCGGTACCATCCTCGGCGTGGAACTTCGTTAGTAGTCAACACCTTCCAATCTGCTGAAGGGGAGAACGATACCACCTTCTCTCACATGAGGACTGTAATTGAAGGGCTGGATAAGATGCACGTAGATCTCCACCTGGCGGCAAAAGCCCTGAATGACCAGAAGATCCTAAGGATCAAGAGTTTGAAGGATGAGGTGGATCGTCTCAAGAGAGAGATCGCCAGTCTGAAGGGACTTCCACCTCCCAACATCCTTCGGATCAGGATCACACCGCGAAAGAACACCAAGGCTCCGGTGCGGATGTAGCTGCCACCCAGGGTTCCACCCCCTGCACCGCCACCTTCCCCAGTCCCCGCCCCAGTGCCAGATCCTACTCTTGCTCTGGTCCCTGCCCTAAGCAGAGAAGGAGGATGGATCTCCGTGTCCAGCAGCAGCAAGGGCAGTAGCAACGGTAGCTCCAAGAGCCCCGGAAGAAAAGAAGAGTTAGCAAGCTCTCGAAGCCGCTCGAAGGAAAAGGAAGACGGAACTCCATAGGGAGTGGTTTCGACTCCTCCGACCATGGAAGCCGCTCCGACCCCTAGAGTGTCGCCACCCTTAGTTTACCATTTTTCTAGTTTTCCTATGTGCTTAGTTGCTGTGTGTTAGGAGTGTTGTGCATGGGTAGAGTAGGCTTGTCCTACACTCTGGAAGCTGCCTGTGGAGTGGTCGAAGCCTCGTGGTCAGCGTCAAGCTTAGGCTTAGACCCTTTTCCTTTTTTCGCTGCTCTTTTGTAATCTTTTTGTATTGTTTCTAAGATGTGAAACTGTAATATCAACAATTGTCATATGTGTACCCTGGCTGGTCCTGGACAGGGATTTTAATACACATATAGCTTCGGAAATTCGGGTCTGAATTTCTGGGCGTGACTGGTTGCTGCCATGACAGCCGACGATTGGAGGTTTGAGGTCTACAATTATTTACAAAACCCTTCTCAATCGGCTTCCAAGAAATTGCGATACAAAGCTTTGAGATATGTTTTGCTTGATGGTGTGTTGTTAAAGTGTCTCAGTGCCAATCAAGCCAAGGTGGCTATCGGAGAAGTGCATGAAGGAATATGTGGCACGCATCAATCGGCTCACAAGATGAAGTGGTTGCTTCGGAGAGCAGGGTATTTTTGGCCGACGATGCTGGAAGATTGTTTTAAGTACTATAAGGGCTGCCAGGATTGTCAGAAGTTTGGAGTTATACAGAGAGCATCAGCATCGGCTATGAACCCAATCATAAAGCCTTGGCCATTCAGAGGATGGGAAATTGATATGATCGGCCAGATCCATCCACCCTCGAGTAAAGGGAACAAATTTATATTGGTGGCAATCGATTATTTTACGAAGTGGGTGGAAGCAATTCCTCTTAAGAAAGTTGATTCTAAGGACGCAATCGAGTTTGTTAAGGAGCATATCATATACCGATTTGGCATTCCTCAAGCCATAACAACAGACCAAGGATCTATCTTCATATTAAACGAGTTTGTTCAGTTTGTCGACGGCATGGGAATCAAGTTGCTCAATTCTTCGCCATATTACGCTCAAGCCAACGGGCAAGAAAAAGCTTGAAATAAAAGCCTAATCAAGCTGATAAGGAGGAAGATTTCTGAGTATTCCAAGCAATGGCACAGTCGATTAGCCGAATCACTTTGGGCCTATCGGATGGCATGCCACGGATCTATCCAAGTCCCTCCATATAAATTGGTCTACGGGGATGAAGCATCATCGGCTCAAGACGGATTTAGTTGCAAGATCAGCTCACAGTCGATGATTATTACAATTTGATGGTAGATGAATCAGAAGACCTGGTTTCATCACGGATGAGGGCTTTGGAAAAAGTAACAAGGGATAAGGAATGAGTAGCCTGTGATTATTACAAGAAAGTTGTGCCTAAGTCTTTTGAAGAGGGCGAACTCGTTTGGAAATTGATACTGCCGATTGGATCAAAAGATAATAAATTCAGCAAGTGGTCACCTAATTGGGAAGGGTCTTTCAAGATCCACAAATATGTCTCTAAGGGGGCGTACATGTTGGAAGGATTGGATGGAGAAGTGTTTGGAAGGGCTCTAAACGGCAAATATTTAAAAAAAATACTACCCAGGCGTTTGGATCAGTTCATGATTCTACTGTGTTCTTGCCGATTCATGCTAGCCGATGTCTTGACTTATGCCAAGCATCGCCTTTAGATCTTTTCACGCTAAGTTTTTTCCCCTAGTTTTCCACAATCGACTAAGTTTGGCCAACAACGATGACAGCGACAGAAGTTGCGGTTTTCATAATTTTGTCGACATCGCAGACATCTACAAAATTAGGGGGCATACATATACAACAATTGAAAAAACAAATATCAACAAATTTTTTCAAGTTTTTTGAAGCTAATGTGATCGGCAATCAAACATCAGCAGTCAAGTGTTGAGTAAGGACGGTTTCAGCCGATTACAAAAGACGGACAATGTTGGCCGATTACAAAAAATAGTTACAATTTTTTGGCCTAGCAGGCTATTACAATCGGCTCATTGTTTGAGAAAATCTGTTATAGCCGATAATGCCTTGCGCCTGATTTCATCGACTTCCTCGATGGCCATGGCATCGGCTGCATCATCTCCGGCCACCAGCTTTACCGCCTTTGTTAAGTCCGTAAGGTAGGACACAGTCGCCTTGATGCTCAATCGCTTGTCTTCAATTTCCTTGGGCAAGCCGGCCATGTACTCCTCTTGAATGTCAATCTCATTGGTGACTTGGATAAGATCGGCTACCAGCTGATCCCTGCGTGCGCGAAGACGCTCAAGTTTGGCAGCCGGCTCCGTCTTCAAGATGTCAAATTCAGCCTTTTTCGCCTTGATTTCCTCTTGATTCGACTTGATGGCGGCCATCAGCGATTGGTTTGATCGGCGAGCGGTAATGCGCCGTTGAGCTCGCTCGTACTTCAGCTGATGCGCCTCGAGGAAGGTGGCTGGCACGATCGCGTCAGCCAAGGCGTCTGGAAGCCGCGCTTGAACATCTTTAAACCTGGAGCGAATAGGGCCGCAATCTGCTACCAGCGTGTCCAAAGACGCTTCTAGCCGATTGCTGATATCGGCCAATGCAGCTCTGAGGTCCTTGTCCAGCGGCACCAGAGCTTTGTCGCCTCCTTCGTCTGGGTCTACGAACTCCGACAGGTCAAAGTCCAGAAGATCGGGCTACGTTCTGCAAGGAAAAGAATAGTTAAAAGATGGGCAAGGGTTATCGAGCCGATTATAAAGAGTGAATAAAACTTACTGGGATTGCCAGGGCCGAAGTAACTTCTTCATCGGCTTGACCGCCACCAGCAGCTGACGGAGTTCATTCACTTGACTCCTGGGGGGCAGGCGTCGGCGCACGTGGAGGCTGAAAAAGAATTAGTTTTAAAATTGGATAATGGACAAGGGATGCAAGTTGAAGATGCTTACCGATGGAAGGGGAGCTGATTTCTTCTTTGTGGCCAGATTTTTCCTCTGCTAATGTAAAGATATGGTGAGAGAATAGCGAATGAAAGGCATTAAAAGAGCAAGTGTTGAGGTCACGTACCGCCATCGGACGAACAGGATGCCTTGGGGGACTTGGTGTTTTTTGGGTGGACGCCTCGTCGGCTGATGGGGTCTGTGCATATCTTTCGTAACTTGATTCGGCCGCAATCGCGTCGACCGTGTCCGCCATCTCTTCGTTCTCCACTTCATCGTTAAGCACCGCTTCGACGTCCGGGTTCAATCGGAGATAGGTCATCGGCTGGAGTTGGTTTGGCCTTCTTTGCCGCTCGTTTCTTCTTCTCGGCAGCAGGAGTAGCGGCAGCCGATGGTTGTGCCCTCATCGTCCGACGGAGAGGCTAACGAGTTTGGCCGTGGAGAAGCATGCCCACCTTCGGCGCGTTGAAGCCGATGATGGACGGAGCTAGTCCACAGCCACCTGGCAGGATGCTGAGCGCATAGTTAATTGCCACTCCTGTGTTGCTGACGTGAGGGGAGTCGTCGATTGTCTGCAGCAAGAAATGGTTTGTGACCCGAGGGCACAAGTGTTAGCCAATGAAGAGAAAGGATTGAAAGGTAAAAGTGTTTACCGATGGAACCAAGTCCGGGTCAACAATTGTCAGGTACATCGAAGCCGATTGGTGGAACAGGTGTTGTTTCCATTCATTCCACCATCGGCTGAAGATAGCCGATCTGGTCATTGCCAGATCAATTCTACCGATACAGCCCAAGGAGGGACCGAGGATGTTGAGCAGCCGATGCATCATAACATTGCCGTCAATTATTCCCCTCGGCTGGATCTTGTCGGCAAAATACAAGCCGATTGGTAGCTGTCCCATTCCAAGTTGCCTTGCTGTCACCATTGGGTGATAGAATTCATGTCTTGATGATGTTGCGCCCCTGGTGGATGCTGACGGGAAGGATGCATGGGGTGATGGTTGTGACAAATATTTCCCTCAGCTCAGTATATTCTTCAGAGTCAAGCTCATCTAGCCAAAGATTGTCTGGTTGTTCGAACATGTCAAAATCTATGTAAGCAAACCAGATCTTGGAAATGTTTGGGAAACCGCTGTACAGATGATCAAACCACTTCTTGAAATCGTTGGTTGTTAGCTTAGACCCTGGGTAAGTAGTAGCGGCTTCCCCATACGACATACATCGCCGAGTTGTCTGCTCTTCATCATCTATGATTCTTGGCTCCAGCAGAGGAAAATCGGCTTCAAGCGGAGGTGGCAGCTCAGCAACTTTGTACAGGTGGAGGTTGAGCCAGAGTTGTAACAGCCACCATGACCCTCCTGTGCCGATGGTTTGTTTAGAGGCCAGCCGAGCCGATGTTGTGCCTAACACTTGGTATAGATATCCAAGCAGGTATTTGCCTAGGGGAATCTTCTTTTTTGCCGCCAAGGCTTCGGCTATATGTTGCCAGTTGCTGGTTGGATCGCAGCTCAATCCACAAAAGATAAATTTTTTTCAACCACATCAGAAGGAAGGCTGTGTGTTCCCTATCAGAGATCTGCCCATTAGTCATGTTCATAGATATGAAACCGCTCCAATCGTCGATGCTCTTTGTGTTGATGATATGCTGGCATTTTATTTGGAGGTCATTGGGGCTGACAGTGGAAGTGATGTCTAAACCGGTGATCATAGCCACATCAAAAAGGGTTGGCGTTATCGGCCCTTGCCTAAACAGAAAGGCGTTGAGGGTGTCGGACCAAAAGTAGCTTGCAGCCGATAGAAGGGATTCATGCTTAGGCATATCGGCTATTGTCAGTCCTAAATATTGGTCTATCCCAAGTTCAGTCCAGTGGGCTTGTTTCCTGGCCGACATCCTAAGATACCAAGCCGGCCAAGATTTGTCAGTTGACGGCCAAGATTTGAAAGCACTAGTCCAATACGACAGGTCTAGGGCTAACAATTTGTAGGTGATCCGATTGGTTTCGGCATTGATAAGCTCACTAGGATCCAAATTGCCAATCGGCCCTAAAAAATACTGGTTTGGGCGGTTGAGGTCTGGGATTGCGATTTGATGAGACAAGTGCTACAGGGTGCAGAAAATGAAGAAATTATAAGATGGTGCAATGATTAAATCGTGAAAAGAAAAAGAGCGGAGTCGATTGGGGTTTACCTCAGGGTAGAGCTGTTGCGGCGCGTCGGCAGGAGTGCTTGAAGACGCCATCAGTGAGGGGGATCGCCGCCTTGCGGGGTTCGTCGGAAGGATTTGTAATCCGGGTCACCGGAATTGCCGAGGAGTCGCTGGGGAAGAAGATGGGTTTTTGTTGGCTAAGGCTTGAGTGCGCAAAGTGACAGCGTGGCTCGTTTCGGCGCCGGGCGGGCAATATGTAAAGAGTTTTTTCTGGCAGCTGAAATGGACTTGAACGAAAAGTGCGCGGGAATTTGAATAAAGCGGCAAATCCACGATATTATCTAATCACGGACTTGGGGGCATGTGTTAGCGACCAAATTTGGTAACCAAATCCCTAAGCCCAAGCCAAGATTGGAGCGAGATTGGATCGAGAAAGTGATCTGCGGAGAAACTGAGGCCGCATCGGCTACGATTCAATCGGCTAGGAAACCAGTCGGCTAAGGCCGAATCGGATTGGAACAGTCGATAGCCGATTCCGATTGGGAGAGGAAGATGGGACCGTTTTCGATGGAAAGTGTGGAGATTATGGCAATCAGGTATCCACATGGCAAGCTTATCCGACTGGAGATAGGGATAGGTTGTGCCTACCAAATATGTAAACCAACTACGACTTGGGTATTACGTTGCCGATTAGATAAGGCAACAGCTCATAGTCATAGTTTGGTAAGATTGGGGAAACCGACTTAGAGTAAGATAGGGTTTCCAATTTGTAAGCCCACCTCCCAGGACTATATAAGAGGGGTAAGGGGCGTCCCTTGAGGGATATTCCGATAGGAGATCATATGCTTTATGAGCCTTAGCTTTCAACTTTAGATCACGAGATCAATAAAGACACTCGGCGGATCGAATCCACCGAAACAGGAGTAGGGTATTACCTCACGAGAGGGCCTGAACCTGTCTAATTCCTCTTTTCCTTCTAACCTATTGTGCTTGGCGATCTTGACTGCGACCCCAGAAATTATATTGCCGAAACCAAGTTTTGACAGTTGGCGCGCCAGGTAGGGGACCGCGCGTCGAGACTTCTTCAACAATCTCGCCGACAAGCGTGATGGGATCTCCTTCAGGATTCGGCGACTTCGCCGCCAACTTCTTCGACGACTCCTCCTCCGACTCGGATTCAAACCAGTCGGAAGGAAAGACCCACTCGGCGCCGTTCGGGCTCCCCAATAGCGCCGAGATCTTTGACAACATCCTCAAGATCAAGATGCAATCTGCTCGCTCCAACGAAGGACTTCACTCGGCACCGTTCGGATTGCCGAACACCGCCGAAATCTGCACCGATCTTCTCGTCTCCCCGACGAAGACGATCTACTCGGAAGAAGACCTCTCGGTGCCGTTTGGGTTACCAAACGCCGCCGAGATCTACGGCAAACTCCTCCCCCCCCCCCCCGAGTCGAGGTTGACCCACTCGGAGGAGCCCGCATCCCCAAGCTCGACTCGACCGGAACGATCCGCACCCGGCTACCCAGATCGAGGAAGGTCGCCGTCATCCTCCCGTCATTCGGCTCATGCTCATCTTCGGAGCTCAACGAATACCTCAGCTCCGCCGGCTTTGACGACCTCTATGGCATCCCCTCAGACGAAGCCGACGACTCCGACTGCCGCAAGGACTACGAACCGAAGTGCTTCGATGTCCTCATGGCTGAGCCGGACGAGTCCGACTCAGCCATGGCTAGGAGGCTTGCTGAGGAAGAGCGAGCCAAGATTGAGCAGGAGCACAAGACGGCCGAAGTGGAGAAGAAACGCAGGGAAGAGGCTGATAAAAGAAAGCAAGATCTACGCACAGCCAGACGGTCCGCTCAGGAGGCCATTCTTCAAACGCGGGTCCGCAACGCCAACATCTTCCAGATGCCACAACAGAACGCTGTTGCTGCGCTCACACTCCTGGACACCGTCATGGAGACGGCACCCGCTGACGTGACTCCAATACTCGACAAGATCAAGACCATCGTCGCAGCCACAGCCAACGGCCATCCTGCCACCTCGGCACGAAGGCCGACTGAGTCCGTGGCTGAAACGCCCGACAAAAGCCGACTCCCGCCTCTAAAGTCAGGAGACTACAAGAGGCCCGAGCCAGATCGATCGACGACAAGGCCAAGAGGCCCACGTCGCGAGTCCACACAGAAGTACCAGGATCAAACAGCCGACTCCCGCGACAAACGACACGGACGTCCACCAGTCCACCACCGCGTCCGCCGCAACAACAGCTCCAGCTACCCAACCAGCCAACCAAAGACCCCGCCGAGTGATCTGCGGGAAGTCCTCGATCGCCGCTACCAAGAGCGAGACCGACGCACACGGGAAGATCGGAGGGGATCACCCGATAGCGGCGACGACAGAGTGCTGGCTTTCACTCGGGAGCTTCACCGAGTGCACTGGCCGAGTGGATTCAAGCCCACAGGAATAGAAAGGTACGACGGCAAGACCGACCCCGAGTCATCGCTTACCGTGTACACTCTCGCCATCCGTGCGGCAGGCGGCGACAACAAGGCTATGGCCAACTATCTTCCAGTGGCCCTCGCCAACTCAGCCAGGAACTGGCTCACGAGCTTGCCAAGAGGCTCAATCGGCTCGTGGAGCGAGTTGAGGGACCACTTCATCGCCAACTTCCAGGGCACCTTCGAGAGGCTGGCACACACTTCGATTTATACAACGTCATCCAGAAGCCAGACGAGCCTCTGAAGGATTACATCCGGCGCTTCTCCGAAAAGCGCAACAAGATCCCCAACATCACCGATGACATCATCATCGCCGCCTTCCAAAAGGGAGTCCGTGATGAGCTGTTAATCGGGAAGTTCGGGCGCAAGCCACCGAAGACGGTGAAATAGATGTTCGAGACAGCGAACTCCTACGCCAAATCCAACGATGCCATCAAGGCAGCTCGTCAAGACCGGCCTGACAAAAGGGATGACAAGCGGAAAGGAAGCCAAGCATCCGAGGAAGGATAACGGCAGAAGAATCGGCCCAAAGATCGCAAGCGCCGCACGAAGACCTGGTTGCCACAACGTCCAGCTCTCAACGCTGTCCCCGAGTTGCGTCCTACGACGCGATCATGAACGATCATGAACGCTCAGTGCATGCATCATCTACAAGCAATTCGCCGAGCAATATGCGGCACGGTTAAACAAGAAGCCGATCGATGAAGCCGGTCCATCGGGAACCAAGAAGAACAACTCGACGGAAATTCGAGCCTTTTCAAGACCCCGTGGGCGAGCCGAGTCACATCTTCAGGGCCGCAGCTTATGAGTCCAAGAGGAAGCAAAAGCCGATGGACCGCGAGGTCAACACGGCACAAACCGAAGTCCCACAACATCTACGATGGTCGGAGGTGGCCATCACGTTTAATCGCTCGGATCATCCTGACCGAGTGGTTCACCCGGGGCGGTATACCTTGGTACTCGACCCGGTGGTTCGGAATATCAAGCTGAAGCGCATCCTTATTGATGGGGGCAGCGTCCTCAATATCCTGTTTGCCAAGACCTTGGACGAGATGCAGATTCCAAGATACCGAGTTGAAGGCAAGCTTAGCCCTCTTCCACGGAGTTATCCCAGCGTTGTCATCTACGCCACTCGGGCACATCGCCCTTCCAGTCACCTTCAGAGTTCGGGAGAACTTCCGGACGGAGAACATCACCTTCGAGGTGGCTGACTTTGAGACGGCCTACCACGCAATCTTGGAAGGCCTGCGCTCGCCTAGTTCATGGCGATACCACTCTACACTCACCTCTGCATGAAGATGCCCGGCCCCAACGGCATCATCACCCTGCGCAGCGACGTCAAACAAGCCTTCACCTGCGACAAAGAAAGCTGCGATATGGCCCAATCTCGTGAGAGATCACGTGGCCAGGAAGAAATCCGACTGGCTACATCAACATCTGAAGAGGGTGAAATTTCTACAAAGAGGATAGCCAAGTCGGGACAAGGCGACGCCAAAACGAAGAAAATCTTCCTTGATCCAGTCGGTAAGATAACTTCAAGGACTTAAATGATACCATAGCCGCAATGTTCAGGCGCGAGCTTTCATTGTCGGCGATTTGGTTCTACGCAAGATCCAGACCACCAAGGACCGTCACAAATTATCTCCACTATGGGAAGGACCATACATAATCGCTAAGGTGACTCGGCTAGGAGCATTTCGACTAAAGCGCGAAGATGGATCTATGGTGGAGAACTCCTGGAATATTGAACATCTTCGACGAAACTATGCTTAAATTGCCATAAGTTTTATGTTATTCTTGATGCCACCTCAAGCAAGATGACTTCTTGAGTTGACATGGGGCTGCATACGTGTCAATAAAGCATGGTTTTCTTCGACAACTTGTTTATATTTGGTTTATCATTGTTTAATGTTCCTTGATTTGAGTTCAATAGATAAGGACCGAGAATTTTCTCGATGATCTAATCAAGCTTAGGCTTGGTGATACGGACGAAAATTACTTACGAAATTTTCTATGAAGACTCGGGTCAAGGCATTAACATAAATAAGCTAGATACCTACAAGTTCACATCGAAGGCATAAAGAGACCAAGATGATTAAACTTACTCCCAACTGAACCTCGGGCAACAAGGGAATCTTGGAGGCTGGATGCAGAAGATGGCTTGTGATGGAACAAGAGTTCCTAGATGGATGGATTTGCACGCACACGAGTTTAGGGTTCTCCACCGAGAGCTGGTGAACAGTGCTGCGAAAGAGGAAATTTTTAGGGAAGATGAAGTGTCGAGGATGACCTCGAGGCTTCGTAAAAAGACTTGAGGGTTTTTTGCCAAGTTATCTCGTGATTGGGCCGAGCCCATGAGAGACTTGCGGCCCAGCTAAGTTGTGGCTTGACACGTGTCCTTAGGGACTTAAGTGGATGGACTTAAGCAGATTTGCCCTGGCAATATGCACGTGTCACATAGCCCAATACCTTTAAAATCCTTTCATACCGCGGTTTGCATAACTTCATGAGAAGTTGGCACGATGCAATTTGAAAGGTGACAAATAGTTAAGCTTTTCATGGCTGTCCTGATGACAGGAACTATTTGGTTTTAAATTATTTGATTAAATAATTATATCAATGCTATTTTTTCCACCTTGGTGAAGATATTTTTTAGATTAAGACCAATATTATGGCAGGAGCTATTTAATATTTTGGTCGTATTTTCCAGATGACTGAAAAATTTGTTTACCGATGAGGGTTGACTAAATTATGTGTCCCGAGATGACTCGGACAAGTTAACTGGGATGAGCATGAGCTTGCCGAGTGTTTTTTACCCATGAGGGTTGATTAAATTATTTGCTCCGAGATGACTCGGGCAAGTTAACTCGGATAAGCATGAGCTTGCCGAGTGTTTTTTACCCATGAGGGTTGACTAAATTATTTGTCCCGAGATGACTCGGGCAAGTTAACTCGGATAAGCATGAGCTTGTCGAGTGTTTTTACCCACGAGGGTCGATTGAGCTATTTGTTTCGAGATGACTCGGGCAAATCAACTCGGATAAGCATGAGTTTGCCGAGTGAATTAATTTCTTACCTATAAGGGTTGATTAAATTGTTTGTTCTGAGACGACTCGGGCGAACTTACTCGGATAAGCATGAGCTTGCCGAGTGATGTGATTTTTTTATTGCTTTAGCTTGAGCTAAGCATTTATATGATAATTATTTGTTCCGAGATGACTCGGGCAAATTTCCGGGATGACTCGGGAAGATCAGCTCGGATAAGCATGAGCTTACCAAGCGAATTGATTTCTTACCCGTGAGGGCTAATTAAATTATTTGTTTCGAGATGACTCGGACGAATCTACTCGGATAAGCATGAGCTTGCCGAGTGATGTGTTATATGATTTTTTATGATTGCTTTAGCTTGAGCTAAGCATTCATATGAGTATGATTTTTTATAGTTCTTGACTATATGCTTAGACTGTTTTTGACTAACCACATAGTCGGGGGCTACACCTAATTAGGTGCATCAAGAGATGCACCTAGATATTTATTTTTGAGAATTTTTTGGATATTTTCCAGCCCTTCACAGTCTTTGGAGCCACTCGAGAGAATCAGGCAGAGATGATGGAATCGCTCGGCGTCAGAAGCATTCGGCCAAAGAGTTGTTTGGTTGTGTACTGTCTTGGTTGATGCTGAGTTGTCTCATCGACTGAAAAGGACTCGGGGGCTACTGTGGAGATTATGGCAATCGGGTATCCACATGGCAAGCTTATCCGACTAGAGATAGGGATAGGTTGTGCCTACCAAATATGTAAACCAACTACGACTTTGGTATTACGTTGCCGATTAGATAAGGCAACGGCTCATAGTCATAGTTTGGTAAGATTGGGGAAGCCGACTTAGAGTAAGATAGGGTTTCTAATCTGTAAGCCCACCTCCCAGGACTATATAAGGGGCGTAAGGGGCGTCCCTTGAGGGATATTCTGATAGGAGATCATATGCTTTATGAGCCTTAGCTTTCAACTTTAGATCACGAGATCAATAACGACACTTGGCGAATCGAATCCACCGAAACAGGAGTAGGGTATTACCTCACGAGAGGGTCTGAACCTGTCTAAATCCTCTTTTCCTTCTAACCCATTGTGCTTGGCGATCTTGACTGCGACCCCAGAAATTATATTGCCGAAACCAAGTTTCGACAGAAAGCTTGAAGATAAATGGTAGATTCGGTTCCCAAATTGCGCGTTAAAGATATTGCCATCTACGGATAGAGTCCTGTAATGGCAATTGTATATGTAAATTAGGGATTTGTTTAGATATTCCTATTGTAATGCGACATGGGATTGTATCTCGAGATATTGTCGTATTTTGAATAGTAGATTAGATAGAAACCGTGTCTTACACGGATAATGTTATTCTTGGGTATAAATAGGACCTGAGACCCCTATAAATCAGAATATATCAAAATCAATACAATCTCGGCGCATCGCCTCTCATTTTGTTTTAGACAAGTTCTTGATCCGGCTTCGGGCTGCATCGTTTCGACCCCCGATTAAGGTAAATGCTTGTCATTGGTGGTTTATTTCGTCGAATCTAGTGCTTCCATCATCATGACACTCTAGGTTTGATGTTTTAGACTACGCAAGTTATCATATACGGCATATAATGTAGAACAATGTCTAGATCTATCTTGCCATCATCTTGTTCTTCTCAGGAAGCAGCAGCCGATAGAGCTAGATCTAGATGTTGGCCTGGATTATATGTTGTATCCACCGTCTTTAGGAGTTTACATCAGTCTATATAGATCTGATGCTGTCTTTTTGTACTTAATGTTGCATCATCTGTGATCTGTTAAGTCGCTTTTAGAAGGATTATGATCTATTCGGCTCGATGTAAACTTGTAGAGACAGTGTCGCGGTTTCAGCCAGCCTTACCTATTTTAATATTTCTTTTAGTATTATTTGCTATTAGATTTATTAGAGCTGCCTCTTATATTAAGATCTTAATCTGGTTAAATGCTTTAAGTTGGTATCAACCCGTCAGCACCAGCCGACAGCCGATTGATCTAGATTTAACTCATTTAGGTTAGATTAATATCTTTTCATAAGAAGTATCGGAGTACTAGCCGATCCACTGTTAGGTCTACAGTATCGGCTAGGCCATGAATGCATATATTTATTATGCTAGTGTATATTTAGATTGAGTGGTTTATACTATCTTGGCATAGCCGATCTATCCCAATCACTTAGTTTAAATATGCTTTGGGATAGCAAATATATGTAAATTTGTTTCCTTAGCCGATCCAGTAGGATCTAACCCTAACCATAACGCATGTCTATTTGTTTCTTGTTGGTTGATAGATCAAACCAACCGGCACGCCTATTTACATCAGACAGCTGAGAAAAGGACATGTACTGGAGTTAAGCAGATCTCCCAGGCCAGCGCATGAGAGAATTTTCTCACCAACAGTTATATGGTGTATCCACCATCTCAAAGGGTTTTCATTAGTTTATATAGATCTCATGATTCTTTTTGTACTTAATGTTGCATCAGCTTGATCTATTAAGTCGCTCTTAGAATCATATAGATCTATTCGACTTAATGACTGCTATTAGAGATAGTATCGAAGTTTCAGTCGATCTTATCTGTTTTAACCATCTTATATGTTTTATTACTGCTAGATGTGTTAAAGCCGCCTTTTATATTGAGATCTTATGCTAATTAAATCTGCTAAGCCTGGTATCAATCTATTAAGTCATATTAACAGCCGATTGATCCTTGTTTATTGTACTTAGCCTAGAATAATATCTTAGTATAAAACTGTATCAGAGTACTAGCCGATTCACATTAGATCTATGACATTGGCTATGTTATAAATATATATAATTGTTATTCTAATATATATTTAGATATAAGTGATTTATACTATCTCGGTATGCTACCGATCTATCCTAATCACTTAATCTAAACATGCTTTGGAATAGCAATTATGTATCATGAATATCTGCAGCCGATCAAGTAGGATCTAATCATAATTTGACTATCCGTTCTTTGTTTCTT
This sequence comes from Oryza australiensis, assembly GCA_019925245.2. Lineage (NCBI taxonomy): Eukaryota > Viridiplantae > Streptophyta > Magnoliopsida > Poales > Poaceae > Oryza > Oryza australiensis. The sequence goes on from JAIFGZ020000478.1 coordinate 3,908,731, forward strand.
GTTGGTTACAGGATCAAACCAACTGGCATGCCCTACAAATCACCAAAGGCGATCCAATTTGGACCTGCACTAGAGTTAAGTAGATCTCTCAGGCCAGTGCGTGGAAAAATTTCTCATCAACAATATCGGACTGACGAATCTGCCAGCTGCAACCGCATTGGTGTTGATGCCAGCGTGGTGTAGTTCAGCCGGTCGAAAACCTCCTTGGGCATGACACTGACGCTTGCCCCGAGGTCGCATAAGGCGTGGTCGAATGGTTGTGTCCCGATCGAGCAGGTGATCATGGGACAACCCGAATCCTTCTTCTTCTCAGAAAGCTGGTTGAGTATAACAGCGCTACACTCTTTTGTCAGCTCGATAACTTCCGCGGTAGGCATCGACCTCTTGTTGTTGAGGATGTCCTTTAGATAGCGAGCGTGCGTGGGTACTTGCATCGCTTCCATCAAAGGAACGTTGATGTGGATCTTCCTAATGACCTCAACAAAATGAGCGAACTGCTCGTCCACGGTTGGCTTCCTGTTGCGATGAGAGAACGGCAATAATGCAGTGTCATGGAATTCCTTCGGTGCCGGTGTTCCCTCATGAACTTGGTTCTGAATATTGAATGGCTCACCCTCTTTCTCATTTGCCTTCCCTGCATTGTTAGGATATGGCGGATCATGAGTGGTTTTACCCCCTCGTATGGTTAGCGCGCTCACATTTTCAAGGGAAGCCTCGGGTTGCCCCGGGATCTTCCTTGCCTCAGATGAAGGGATAGCAGTAGCCAACTGAGCTAACTGAGTTTCTAGCATTTTATTAAAGCTCAGCTGATTCTTAATAGCAGAGGAAAAGCCTTCCGTTTTAGCATTGATACTTTTTCAAGGATTTTTCATTGGCCGCTAGCTTCTTAGAAATGTTCTCATTAATTTTAGCTTGGCGTAAGACAAGATCTTTCAAGAAGGGTTGGTTAGGATTGAAAGCGTGAGAAGAATTGTTACCTCCTTGATAGTATGGGTGTTGTTGGTTCCACCCTTGACCTCCTTGTGGACGATAGTCATTGTTGTTTAGGTAGCAGACGTCCGTACTGGTCTCGGGGCAGTTATTACCCGAATGGCCAGTGTTGCCGCACGTCTCGCACATCATACGAGCGTCCACCGCCCTGGAATCCTTCAGCCTTATCCTCGAATTTTTCTTTAGCAAGAGGTCTAATTTAGCGGCGCATATCCGTCTCCTTGACGGTATGCATACCACGCTTCTTGGACTGGAGACGATCGTCGCTCCATCCTTGGTTGGTCACTATCTTCTCAATTAAATCGGTCGCACTCCTGACCCTTAACGAAAAGAAAGCTCCTCCCGCAGCAGCATCAACATGATCACGGGCCACCGAAGTCAACCCGTTGTAGAAATTCTGGATAAGCAGCCGATCATCCATACCATGGTGAGGACATGCCAGAATGTACTCTTGCAACCTCTCCCATGCTTCTGGGATTGACTCATCTGATGCTTGCTGAAAACTCGAAATCTGTCCTCAAAAAGCGTTGGTCTTGCCCATCAGGAAAAACTTTGCGAGGAACGCGTTAGAACACTTGTCCCAGGTGTCCACAGCACTTCAGTTCGTGTAGAATCACTGCTTTGCTCTCCCAATGAGGGAGAATGGAAACAGCCGGAGTCGGATGGAATCTTGTGTGACTCCCTTGATGGTGAAAGTGTTACAGATCTCCAGGAAAGTTTGGAGATGTGCGTTGGGGTCCTCATTGGCCTTCCCATATAAGGGATTGACCTGCACCATGGTTATAAGACCCGTCTTGATCTCAAAATCCAATGTTGATTGTTGGTCTAGTATGGACATTTTCAGCTAAGGGTGCCGAGAAATCGCGGAGAGTCCTTGATCCCGATGATGCCATGACCTTTGGTTTAACTGTCGACAGGAAAATTTGAGGACGAATGACACGAGGTCAAACTCTTCTCACAAGTTCCTTTGGATTTGGATTGTAATTATCCGGCAAGTTGAAACCAGTCATTCACAACCTTGTTTTCACATAAAATAGAAAACAGACCAAGATAAGCCTGCTAGAGCAAAGGTAAGACAAATATAACTATATGGATATCCAAACACTTATTATTTCTTCCTAGACCATTGTCTTCCCCGGCAACGGCTCCAGAAATGCTTGTTGGTATTTCTTACGTTCACAGATAAATCCGCAAGCGCATGGATATACTGTTGTAGCATTTCACCCAGGGAGTATTCCGAAGGTATCGTTATTTATTTTATCCCAAAGGAAGACTATGATCTTGAAGAGAATAGTAAGGTGCCATGAATATTCATAAGCTATAGATGAGATACCTAAGTCTAGACAGGGGTAAGGTAATCATATGTATAAGGTAGTGTGACACACACAGAAGAGTCCTAAATAAATAATACACTAGTTCTAAGTGGAGAGTAGTATTTAGAGTCAGATTCCTATAGTTCTTCTAGTCAGAGTACATGGTTTAATTAATTATTCTAGTCATGCCTAAACCCAGTTCTATGCTCCCAGGACTACGGGGGTACCGCCGCCCAGTGGCCCAGCCTGACACCACGAAACGATCTCTTACCATTTGCCCTACACCAAATCCGAACATGCAGGAATACAAAGGACGGACAGGGCTGTCACCACTTGCCACCTCCCTCTCACCCGTGGGAAGAAGTCATAACCAATGTCTATGAAATAATCTAAGCACCATGCTTACATTACCATAAATACTTCTACCTCCCGGAGATAAGATAGAAGCAAACCTACATCCTAATTGCTCATTGGACCATGTCCATGGCAATAGATTTACTCATCTAAACACAACAAGACTATGAATTAAACTAATAATGAAACTCTTATCTACTAAAGCATAAGAAGTACCACACTCATATGGACTAGAAGATGTAATCTTTATTAAGCTCAAAGTCGTACAAAGGAAGAAGAGTACTAAAGACATACCCGGATTCTGAAGGCGACTCGGGAACCGAAAAGAACTCTAAACTACTTCCTAACTCCACTAGCCTATATGACTAAGATAGAACTTGTCGGATCTTCTTCTTGTGGTGTCTCTTGAAGTGAAGTGAGCTTCTCCTTTTATAGCCTCCCAATGATGGTTGTGATGGCGGTTACTAACTGCCATACCCACTCAACCGCCATTGCCACCCAATGAGGAAGTGACACGTCAAGGGGGAAGTCGGTTGGGCACTGACCTAGTTTGGCCGAACCAGGGTTCGGCCGAACCCTGGTCAAGCCCAACCAGCCCCAATCTTCTCCCATCTCTGACATGTGGGCCCTTAAGGCTGTTCTCGGTGGTTTGGTCCCATTCTAAGTCGGTTTCACCAGACTTGTGGGCCCTCCGATCCGCGGGAATCCGACGTGGCGATCGCCAATAGGTTGGCGTTGTGTTTCGTCGCCACGTGAGCTCGACTTTGCTTCAATTATGTGATATATATTTCTACAAGTAACTAAAGTCCAAGGACATGTGGAACTTTATTAATTCTACTCCTACATGTCGGTAGCGAACGCTAATTCCCTTTTATTTTCGAGGTCTATGACGGTTGAAATCGTTACTTAATGACCGTCAACAATAAGGCAAACATTGGGCCTCATACGCACGACTTCACGGCGCACTCTCTCCAGGAACCAATACCAGCTTCCAGTGTTCTCACTCTCTACAAATGCAAGAGCCATAGGTAACACCTGATTGTTCCCATCAACTCCAATCGTCGTTAATATCTAACCTCTGTATTTATCGGTCAAAAATGTACCATCTATGCATAGTATATGACGAGAGTGCACAAAAGCGTTGATGCAAGCACCCAACGACAAAAAAAGCTCTTTGTAGTATCCTCTTGGTCGGGTCATCACACGACAGGAATGTATGAATGTCATAGTAGGTATTATTATTCCTCCGAGCAATGGTGGCTAACAGACGAGGTAAATTATCATAGGATGCTTCAATGTGCCATACCTCATCTATATAACCTTTTGTTTGGCCCTCCAGACCTTGGCGTAGCTTATGGTGTACTTGAATTTGTCTTCGATGTGCCTAATAATTGATCCTGGTTCAAAGCCATTGTTACAAACAACACCGTTATACATCTCACTTGCAATAAAAGCTGAAGTGATATTGTGGTGATACTTCTCCACCCCTTGTAAGTGACATTTGTGCTTGGTCACAATGCTAATTTTCCAATCATTCCATTTACCCTTATATACATGAACACGTCACGAACATTCTTCCTTCATGCACCTCACTTTGTACACATAATTTGTTGACTTGACCACCCTAAACTCTCTCTACAATGAGACCACCCAATGCTTCAACGCCTTTTTCATATCCTCCTTATGAGCATACCTAGCACCTTGAATTACCTCGTTCTCCTTGTATTCCCAGGCTACATGATGCCCCTTTGAGATAACAAGTCCCGAGAAATCCTCTTTTGTCCAATCAGTGGGCATTACATCATTTTCGTTGGATGATGCATTGCCCTCGCTTGCTCGTTATTTGAATCTCCCCTCTCCATTTCATCAACAACTGTACCGATTCTCTCCCCCTCGTCCGCCACGCCCATGGCTTGTTCACCCTTGTTTCATTATCCTCAGTTTTCATCGATGGTCCAACATAATCCACCACATGGCTTGGACCCTCAACATCTTCTGTTTGCATTACAACATTACTATCCTTTTTATGCACCAACACAAGAATAACAAGGGGCCATGACTGTTCAAAAGTCATCTCCACATATCATCTCCAAGCATCAGTGTTATCTATCGGCATTACTTCCCAAAAATAGTCTTCCGTTGCACGACTTACTACAACGGATATTAACATTGTGTAGACTCTTGGGTCCACTCTAAATCCTCACAGAAACCAACTATAAATTGACTGAAATGTTCTCTCGACAGGCCTATCAATGTCCTTCGATGTCGTGCTAAAATCTGACAGATCAACACCATATGAACCAAATCTAAGGTTGCCTTGATCATGAACTAACTGAAATATGACCTTATTTTTGTGCCTGATAAAAAAAAGGTTAACTAAGTTCATATCATACTAACAAGATCTAACATCGCATTCGTCAATATGTACTGCACCCTAAGTTAATGTTTCTAGAAATATGGTGTCTGTCCTATGTCTTAAATTCTACAAATATGATTTGTGCTCGAGATCTACCATCTAACATACATATATATATATATATATATATATATATAATTTTTGCTATGCCCTTAATCTCAGTTTCTACAAAAATGCCATATGCCTTAAATTATACAAATATGTTGTGTACTCCAGATCTACTCAAATATATGATAATAAAACTAATATGCAACAAAAATTATAAACACAATACGACATAACGTATTTACCTGCGATGTTGTTAGAAAACTCACAGGGCTTCGCCGCTCCCCTCCTACTGCCTCACCACTCCCACTTTCTCTTTTTGGGGGATTTTCAGAAAATATAATGAAAAATGGGAGAGAGGGAAGAGGTTTTATACTCGGAGGGCATAAAATCGTCCTCCCAGAGGATGGCAAGGGGGCTGCCTGAAAAAAACCACCCTTAAAGCGGGTGGCCCTTGCAGAGTCATAAATCGCCGTCCCGGAGAGCGGCAAGGGGCCGCCTGCAAAAAAGTCACCCCTGCCGCCCCTAAAGCAACCCCCTCCCCCCCTCGCATAGTGATAAAATCGCTCTCTGGGAGGGCGGCAAGGGGGCCGCCTGCAAAAAGCCAGGCCACCCTCGTCCCTTTTTTGCAGGCACAGTGATAAATCGCCCTCTAGGAGGGCGGCAAGGGGGCCGCCTGTAAATTTACCCCCCTTCGATGAATGGTCTTTAAGCGAGAGCCAATGGTTGTCTACCACATAGGATAAAACATCCTCTGGGAGGACGATTTTAAAAAATGCCCTGTCAAAGGGCGATGGACGACTATATTTGTAAATTTTTCAAACTAACATTTTTAAAAAATATTTTAATAAATAAAATTAAAAATAAAAATCCTCAAGAAACCTACTAGGTGGAGGAGCTGAACTGAGCTAGATTATCCAATTACCCGGTTTATTAATTTATAAATTAATTAAATATTACTATGAAGCGAAAAATAAATTAGTAAAGTCACTAAGAAATATCAATGAAGAGATTATAAAAAAAATCAAATTGTACTTTGGAAAGTGTGGCATAAATAATACAGTTAATAATTGCCTATAATGATTTCGTGAATTCGGTCAAGACTGTTAAAGTTGCTTATGATGTGTATGTTGGTAGGAGTAGTGTGCTTATGCGTATATGAAGATCTGCATATGTGATGTGTTTTGAAAAAATGGTTTGTTCCACACAAGCTATCACATCTTATACTACTAGTGACACTAGTACAGAATGCTTAATAGGTGGCGGTTCAAAACCTCCAATAGGTGTCGGTTTCGTACCTGACACCTATTGGTCGGCACCAATGACTTTGGTCATTAGTGCCGGTTCTTCACCCGGCACCTATTAGGCAGAATAGGTGTCGGTTTTGTATTCAGAACCGACACCTATTTGGCCTAATAAGTGCTGGTCACTATTAAAAACCGGCACCTATTACGACCAATAGGTATCGGTTCTCAATTGAAAACCGACACCTATTGGTCGTAATAGGTGCCGAGTCTGACTTCGAACCGACACTCTTTGGACAGTATACGTGTCGGTTTTCAATTGAGGACCGACACCTATTGGTCGTAATAGGTGCCAGTTTTTGTTTGAGACCAAGACCTATTGGTCATAATAGGTGCCAGTTTTTGTTAAAAAATTTTGTACTTTCTATCTATCTTTCTCCATTGAGACCCGTCGGCAGGGTGCCTTATCATCCCATCCTTCTTACGTTCTTCGACGTGCCACCGCATCATCTTTGCATGCTTTTTGTTTGCATACAGGCGCTCAATCCGAGGGATTATAGGAAAATATCATACAACTTTAATGGGCACTTTCCTCTTCTTTAGGACGGGGCCACCGCTGTCATCATCGGCATCATCGTCGTTACCTCCACCCTTATACCGTGGTGCTCCGCAAACTGGACATGCATCCAGGTCTTCATAGTCACCCCGGTATACGATACAGTCATTTCGACATGCGTGAATTTTTTGCACCTCCAGCCTGAGTGGACAAACAACCTTCTTTGCTTGGTATGTCGTTTCTGGCAGTACGTGACCCGCTGGAAGAAGGTCTCCGATCAACTGTAGAAGCTCTGTGAAGCTCTTGTCACTCCAGCCGTTGGTTAATTTCATCTGCAACAACGAGAGGACAACGTGTAATTTGGTGTGCTCCTCGTTGCAACCTGGATAAAGCAGTGTTTTTGAGTCCTCCACCATGGCTTTAAACATCTCGTATTGTCTGTCATCGTTATAGGCTGTCTCTCCATCCCGCAACATCTGATCCAACCCATCCGATTTGTCATTGTCGTATTCACCTTCGTCAGCAGGTAACTTCACATTGTCTTCATGCATTGCATCGCCATGATTGTCCATACTGTCATTCTCATCTTCACCGTGATTGTCCTGACATGTGTGATTACGCATAAAACCTCTTGTTAGCAGATGCTCGTGAACTTGTTTTGCGGAAAACTGTCTCTTCTTCCTACAATCAGAACATGGACAATGCAAATATTCTGTCATGCTCAACGACCGGGAACTCGTGGCCCCGATCACGAACTTGGTTACTCCCCTGGCATACTCCAAGGTACCCCGCTTCGCATCGTTCATCCCTCCTTCATCCATCGGTCCTACAGAAATTTTTAAAAAATGTGACGTCTTCATATAAATAACATTATTTTATTTTGGTTACATAACTCTACGGTGATAGTCTCTTCAAATTTGACAATCCGAAATACTTTGAATTAAAGAAAGAGACACAAATGACATAAATGGTGTCATGCATCTACTAGCATATACACACAAATGACAAAAGAATATCATAAAGAATCACGTACACAAATAGTAAACAACTAAAATATACTAACCTTTAATTTTTCTGAAAATTTTCGGCAAAACCTTCCCCCCTCCGTTTCGTTCTACACATGAAGACCGAATAGAAATGAGCTAAGTGGCTGAAAGGTGGCATTTATAGGTGATCATCATTTCTTTCTAATCGTTCGTGTGTACGACTCAACAGGTGAGACTTACTTCACACACGCAACTCAAGACACTGATCATGGCCCTTATGAACCTCCGACAGCTCCACGGCACACTACAATGAGTCATGGGGGGCAATATCCGACCTACGGTATATGGCCAGATTATCCATCGCAATCGGGCTACACAGACTACAGCTCATCTAGTGTCGACAGTGCTTACCCTACTTACGGTTACCCTAGACCGAGTGCGGCCGCCGACTCCCTCCTGTCACTTGGGTGTACGAGTGGCAAGAGCCACGTGGTACGCTCAACTCTACGCCGGTGGCAAACCACCGCGCGCTTGACTGGACAGACTTGGAATGAGTACAAGGCGGAGTTGCTTCGAACTAATGGCCTCATGGTAATGTCCACCGAGGAATATTTGTCGGCGTGCGGACAATGGAATCAATAGAATGCACATCTACGTAACCTCGGGTTACTCTCTTTTGTTTCTAAACTATAAGTTAATTGCATTGTGACTATGTGATATCTTCCTATACTATGTTTGTAAATTATGAGGTTATCGCTTTATGAAATGTTGTCTCAGGAATGTATAGTCCTAGTACATCGTCATATAACCAAATATTAGCAAAGGTCATGCCAAATTTTTCAAAAAAATTCATACTTAGCCAATTTCATTCCGTACTTCTAATTTGTGCCAAAAATGATATTGCTGCGACATATCTCTATTTATGTGCCGGAATCGGGCGAAATATGCGCGCGCTCGGCTCACTTCTTTCGGCATGAAGACTATAATATCCGATGGCGAAATATGTGGATGCTTACTATCATTTCTATTTCGGAAACTTATGGGACCTAATTGCAACTTTGTAACATATGCTAAGACAAATATTTCGTACTGTTTCGTAATCTAATTATTTCGTGAAGTTGGCCCATCCAAGTTCATTATATCTTCCATTTTCACAAAATATTTTTATCATTCAAAATATATCTTCATTTTTCTATTTTTACTATACTTTAAACATCACATTAGTTATTCCCGTAATTCATACAACCATAATCATATCATTATTGTACAGATATACTATAAATATTTTCACACGCATATATTAGTGGATATATCAAATTTATGTATTCAATAATTATAGTATTTATTCCTAATTTTTTGACAATATTTACACATTTTTCGCGACGGTTTACCAATTTTTCGCACCTTTATTCACGGTTTTCGCGCGAAAATACCGAAAGCCGCGGCATAGACGAAATTCTCCAAATTCAAAATTGCGCACTGTTCATCGTCGCGCGCCCGGCTTTCGCGAAAGCCAAATTCGAATTGGTGCCGCGAGGGGCACGGCAAGGATTGCCGAAATCGTAAACCCCGGTGATCGGAATATAGGTGTCGGTTTTTAACAATAACCGGCACCTATATTACGAAGCTTACAGCGTAAGGAACATTATAGGTGTCGGGTAAAGAGTAAAACCGACACCTATAGTATAGGTGTCGGTTTTTACTATTGACCCGACACATATTTAGGAAGAATAGATGCCGGTTCCAATTAATAACTATTACCTATACTATAGGTGCCGGTTTTACTGTTCACCCGACATCTATTTGGGACTATATGTGGCGGTTCTTAACAAGAACCGGCACCTATTCACCTATTCTTTAGCCGCTACTTATATACATTATAGGTGCCGGATTTGTTTTAACCGCCACCTTTTTGGATGATACCAATGAGTTTTTTTAGTAGTGTGAGTTCCAACTACGTTAGAGTTTGGAGCCAAGAGAGAAATTCAAATCACATCTCCTCCATCTTCACGCTATTCCTTCCTGCCAAGAGCCAAACCTTCCCTGTGTGGCTGTGACCGGGGGAATGGGGGACCAATCTATAGTGTGACGCCGTGGCCAAACCGCGCAGACAGGATGACAGGATGGCCAGGTTAGCCTCCCAAAGCCGCGTCCGCCAGACATGCACGTACAAGAGTACGACCAGTCTACCACCTCCAACCATCGGTACCGGTCACTCTGCACTGCAGCTTCCGCCGGCATCACCCATGTTTCGGCAATGAATGCCCCGCACCTAAGTTCTCAACAACCGGATCGAGCTCAAAATAACGTTAGTACGCCGTACGCGACGCCCCTACTCTCGCATGCGCCGCTGCAGCAATGCAATGCAGGCTGCCACCGCCTGCGCTGCAACCCCTCGTTGCCTGTCTCTCGTCGGCTTGCTGTCGTCGTCGCGGGTACTTATGTACGGCGCAGGGGGGCCGGCGGGCGGAGACGCGGAGTAGGCGAGTAGCCGCCGCCCAGGCCCCAGGCTATAGTTGCGAGCGAGCGAGCGAACTAGCTTAGCCGGCCCATGCATGTGGCCCTCTCGCTTGGTCGGGCAGCAACACTGCGCCCCGGCGCGAGCCCTGTAGCCCGGCAGAAAATAAATTGTGTCCCGAGGCAGACACATCCGGGTACGTGGGTGCACACTACATCGACTGCGTTCGCAACATGAGAATAAACTTGCTTTAATCCCAGATGAATTGCTTCGATTTCTATCAGGACGGAGTACTATTCGCAGCTCCATCGTTTAGCCGAGAGCTAATTATATTCCGAAGGGTTTATTAAGGATAAAAATAACTTTTAACTAAAAGTCCTTTTATATGTGTGCTTAGCAAACCATGCACAAGTACAGATCCTCTCATCTATAACGAGCTCTCAAAGCCTAGGTTTTACGGACCATTATAACAAAGTCATCTCAAACAAGCTTAAAATGAGGCCGACAAAAAAATACTCAGATATATTAGATATGAAAAAACTCGAGCCCATCACGGATGATACCTATCAGTGACGGGCTCAAATCATGACCCGACAAAGATAACCTACGATATTTTTGTCGGGCCCCAACAAAAACCCGTCACCGATGACACTCATCAGTGATGGGCACCAACCTAAGGCCCGATTGAGATAATAATTAAGCCCGTCACCGATGAGTGTTATCAGTGACGGGCTCCAATACACGATATGCTTTGAAATCATTTAACCTAGCCCGAGAGCCGGTTCAGATCTACACATGAATGTGAAAATTTTTTAAGTTCTCACATTGCCAATCCTAACGCCACCGTCATCTCTCGGAGCTGGTCGTCGTCGTCCCTCGCGCCCTCCTAAGCCTGGCGCTGTCGTTCTCCCTCACCGCCACCGAGCACCGCCATTCCCGAGCCCGAGCGCCGCCGTCCCCGAGCCTGAGCATCACCGTCCTCGAGCCCGGCCATCGAGCGCCACCATGCTCCAAGTAAGTCAATCTCTCTCATGTGCGGTCGTGCTCCCTCATTTATACATCTGAAATGAATGTCATGCCATATATCCGTCGTTTTCCCCTTTGTTTCCATCAAACCCTAGCCATCACGTCTAGTTTGTTTGCGTGTAACAAGTTTTTGCGTGCATTGTTTCCGTTTCGTCCTCTAACTCAAAGTCGGTTTTTAAAACGGCCATAACTTTCACATACGGACTCCGATCGAGACATTTCATATATGAAAATCGATCGAAAAAATTTGGATGCATTTGTCTGTATCTTTGCCGTGTTCACGATTTTATTTCCCCAAAAATGGCTCGGAAGGTTGCATTTTTGAGCCCGGAAACTTTTTTATTTTTGAGTATGTCTTCGAATTTTCTACTAGCCACGTCTTTTGCTTGTTTAGGCTCAAAATTTTTGTGGTTACCTCTCATATGCTCCTAAGTCAAGAAAAATATTTAAAAAATAAAAAGAAAAAGTTAAATTATCCCCTGTCTTGATCAACAACAGATGAAAAGAAAAATATAAAGGGGCAAAAGAGAAACAATATCTAGAGGAGCACGGTGCAATGTATAGATCTGAGATAATGTAACTTTTCTAACTTTTGTTTTGGTTGAGATAAATTCAAATATTCATTCTCCTTCATTTCAAAAATAAATTGTATATACGAATGGATGTGTGAAATATGTGAATATCATATGTGAGTTCTGAATTGGGTTTCTTGTAAATAATTATATATATGAATGGGGCTGCTGGGAATGGGAATATATATCTCTATGAATAATTGGATATGTGAATAATTTTTCACCAAAATATATATTTTTTGTTCGAAAAACACTCATCCATGACGTCCTAAACTTAAGCCCGTCACAGATGACCCTCATCTGTGACGGGATTTAGTTTAGGTCCGACAAAGATAAGTGCATCGGTGACGGGCTTTTGCTCGATACAGATGACTTCTCACATTACTTATCTTTGCACCGTGACGGATGCTGTACTCGACATAGATGAGGGTTACTGCCCGACAGAGATAAAGGTTCCCGTTAAAAATTCCATAAAATTTATTTATTTATTTATTGGGGTAGCAGCTGGTATATGTCGTAGCTGCAAACGATAAGGCTCGAGCATTTCCCTTCACTACTACATTCCGGGATTGTGTTAATTTTCTAGGTTAGTGCAGTCGCCTCCGGTTTGGTGCATGCATGGTGCATCACTTGGTGATGAGGAAATTGATCACAATCTGGCCGGAATGATCCTAACCAGATCGTCACGATCGATATGGTTCTGGGAAAAGAATAATGGTCCTGTTTGGATCCCTCGGCTAATTTTTAGCCCCTCATCTTTTAACCTCAATTAGGCCTCAAGGATCCAAACAGGGGTTAATTTGGGGCTAAAGTAAATTAGCCCGCCAAAAAATTAGCCTCTCTAAGGGTAGCTTATTTGGGCTAATTTGATGTGGATCCCACCAATTCCCTGCGCGCTGCATTCTTTCTAACCAAAAAAATCATTTTCGTCGTGCCGTTCGGTCCTCTCCCTCACTGTCCCCCCTTCCTCTCCCAAAGCGCCGCCGAGCCGCCCACAACGCCGCCGGCCGTTCGCTCCCACCGCGCCGCTCGGTCGTCTCCTCGCCGCCGCCCTTCCTCTCCTCGCCGGCGCAGATCCGGAGAGTGGGACGGAGCACCGACGTGTTCGTGGAGTGCGCGGTGCCGGAGATGCCGTGGCGGAACGTCGCTGCCCCTCATCCGCCCGACGCCGTCGGAGGGGAGCCCCTCCCTCACCTCCACCCGCAGCATGTCGGAGTGCGTGGCGCCGGAGATGCCGTGCGCGCGCCGCCCTCATCCGCCGCCCATCCACGTCGCGGCCGCCGCCGCCCAACCGTCACCGTCCTCTCCCACTGCACCGCCGTCGTTCGTCCCCATCCGGCCCCATCTGCCGGCCACCCCTATCCACCTCCATCCGCTAGCCACCCCATCCGCGAGAGAGAGAGCAGGAGAGAGGATCTCATCGAGCAGGGATATCCATGTCGCCGCCCCATCCACGTCCGCGTCGCCGACCACCCCCATCCGCCCCCATCCGCCGGCCACCCCATGCGGCGGATGGGATGGGCGTCATCGCCGCTTGTACAAGAGGAGGGAGGGAGCAAGACACAACGCTAGCAGCACAGGGATTAAGGAATGTGATAAAAATTATTTTTTTTAAATTAGCTCATGATCCAAACTGTTTAAGGGCTAATTTTTAGAGGGCTAATTTAAGGGCTAAATTTAGCCTTTAAATTAGCAAAGACTAAAGAACCAAATAGGGTCAATGTTCACGATCGAGAGAGTAACCGGTGGTGTGGTCACCTAGCGCATAAGCCGTGAAGATGATTGGATTATATTCAGATATGACGTTGCCAGCTGGATTTGAGATATGCATACTGCTTGTATTACTCCCAAAAGGTCCACATGCAGTACAATTACATGTTCAATACATAATTTCTCATTGACTTTAATGAGATATCCTTTGAAGATGTATATATTATGTCCGACAAGAATGTTTGGTCGCATCATAACTCTAGCTATTTTACACATTGATGCCTTCCTTTTCCCTTTTTTACCGTGGTGACTAATTAGTAATTATGAGCGTTACATTTGACCATGTCGCTGGTCTGTCCTACAGGCTACAGAGCTACAGAACTGAGACGTTGTGCTCTTCTGCAAGTCAATTTCCAAGAGGAAGTGGTTAAGGTGCATGCATCCCTGCCCAACATATTCTTTCTTGGACGCAGCGGCATCCACCAGCCTTCCTCTCTAAAATCACTTCAAATGAGGGGTTGGTGCATAGGCCCAAATCAGGGCCAGGGCCCCCACAAAAATGATCATGAAAGAGCACTTAAAAGGGGAGGCATTATTTGGATTAGAAAACTATAGGAGCTTAAACTAGCCGATATACAATTGCCCACATGTTATCCCCTCTCAATATCTAAACCACCACACATCCCAAATCAGACAGCCGTCGCGAGCACACCACCAGCGCTTGATTTGACATGTTTGTTCCTTGTCGTGGGTTTCTATCTACGTCCTTCTCCTGACCTTGGTTGGACCAATAACGATTATATTCGATCTTTTCGTGTAAAATAAAATTATGGTGAAATTTCTAGAAAGAAAAGGAATTTAATTTTAAGAGAAAAATAAGGATCTTTTTTGTGATTATTCGGAGCAAAAGACTGACACCCACATATATCACACTCATATATTCACACAATAATATCACACATTCTAATCGTTCTTTTGAAAGCAATAATATCACACTCACATTTTAGTGCATGATGTGTTCCTTAACATAAGTTCAAATAAATGAAGACCAGTGACAAATCTTTGATCTTATCAAAACTTTTAGAGCAAATTTCACAGGACTAAAGATATGTCAGTGTAATAAGGCTCAGCGGAGCCCAGTTCTATATGAAATAAAGCCTCATACGAATGAAGAAGTTCTGAGTAGATAAGAAAAGAGTTTCGATAAGAAAAAAGAAAAAGAGTCCTACTTGAGCACTACGAGATCTGCTCGGATCATATCTATACTTGTTTTCATAATTCTACTTGGACAAGGATAAATACAAAACCACCGAGTATGAGAGCGAATAGACCAAGATAATTCAAGCCAACACAAGCCCAGACAACCTATGCTATCCACAAGTGCCATAAAAAGCCAAGAGAGATCTATAGCCGCCTCTCAATCTTGTTGAGTTTATATTCAAGAAAGCTGACGAATGTTGGTCGTCGATCACTTATTCGAGCTTTACATCGCCGACAGAGACTAGATTGGATTCTTCTCTCCATTGTACTTGTGAAAGATTGATTATATGATGGCAACACCGGCTTCGGCCAATAAAGGTAAAGCTATAAACCGTCAGTATGGCTGAACCTATATAAAAATCACTGTTTCTTGTCTCTTTTACTATAATCTCGCATATACCATGGTACCAACGTCCTCAATATATTACAATACCATAGTCGGGTACAGCCCATCGACAAGATATTTTGACCAAAATATCACAAACTACAATAAGATGTCATATCATAAAATTGCTGATTTAGTGTCAAATTTATCACAAGTATACAGATTTAAGATGAAAGGTCACAAAACTTTAGGTTAAATAGCAAATTTATCTTAAAAATACAAGTTTAGTGTCAATTTAATCACAAAACTTTAACATTTATAGCTCTAACATAATGGTGGTGCTACGGATTAAAACTCTAAAACATGTAGATTTGTGAAAATTAACTTCGATATTAAATATGTAGTTATGTAATACTTGACTTTAAATTTATAGTTTTCTCATAAATTTGACACTAAGTCTGTTTTTCTTTTTATATAACGCATTAAATTTGTAGTTTTGTGATAATTAGATCAACACATATGTAGCTTTATGAAATTTACTTATTTTTAAGTGCAACCACGTTTGTGTGATACTTCTTTCGTTTCTAAATATAAGTGATGCACAACGTCCAAATATATAGGCAGAATTCTTTACATCTAAGATGGAGGTAGTACGGATTTTAGATTTTTGTTTTAAAGAGTTTTTAAACTCTATATTGCGTAAACTTTAAACATCATCCATGGAAGATTTGCTAGATAATTCTTTTGAAAATCTTTACGTGCCAAATCTAAAAGAAGATTTATTCATTGTATCCTCAACGACTTGAACCAGCCCCATGTCAGGAAACAAAGAAGGAGTCCACACAACATTAAGAAACGAGTCCGGACGGATATGCAGCTATGCATAGGTAGGGAGACATAATCAGGATATGAGGATATATCAACAAAAAAGACATAAAGTCACGTTTCCCTTTTCAAGAGAAAGACGGGTTTTCACGGACGCGTGCCGCAACCCCATTGGCTGGACGAATTGTCCGGCGAGGACTCGGCAAAGGCAAAGAAAATCTAAACAATTAACGGAAACTATAAAAAATAAAACCAGCGTCCAAAAGTTCGAACCAGCGAGGAAGGATCAGCCGCGGGGACACCGAGAGCGAGATCGTAAGTTCACGGCCCGTCCTAAACAGAGGTTGAAAACGGATGATTAACTACATGCAAAAGAAAACCCGTAATTAACAAGCACATAATTGATTTATAATTAATTGGCGGTTAATTATTAGAATTTAAAAAATTATTTTCTAAACAATTTTATATAAAATATACTCTCTTCGTTCAATCATATATTTTTAGATATTCCTAAATGATCATCATATTTATGTTTATCTATTGAGTCTTTATTTATGTTTATTTACTAAGTCTATTGGTTATTTGTACATTGAAATAAATGGATATTGATGCATCCATGCATAGATTTGTTATTGGTTAAAAATAGTAAGGATGATGCATGCATCGAGTTTATTGTTAAAGTAATTATATAATGAAAGAATTATTATTTTTTTTATAAGAACGGACAAAGTATAATTTAACACTTTAAAGAAAATATCCTGACCAAAATATGGCGCCGTCCAGCTGTAGCCAAGCCGGCCTGGCGCTGACATCCCATTGGCGCGCGCGTGACGATGACGGCGACGTTGCTGTTGCTGTTGCTAGTCGCCGCTCCAACACTGCCTCCTCCTGCTGCTGACCTCCTCCTCCTCAGCTCGCACCAATTCGCCCAGGAGGGATGCACCGATCATGCATGCACCTGACCTGACTCGATCGCTCGAAGAGATCTCCCGCGAATCCTATTCCTGTCCCGACCCTCCCGCGGCGCGACGCGTGGCGACGCCGACTGCGATGGAGCGCGACGGCCCACCGGCCTCGTCGTCGAACGTGGCGCCGATCCAGCGGCCGCGCCCGGCACGTGGCGACGATCGGCCGACGGCCAGTGACCCTGTGTCGATCTGCGGCGGTTTTTGTACTGGTTTCGATTAATTAATCTTGACCTCGACCGATCAGTTCGAGCGGTTGTTGTCTATCAGCTGAAGCCATGAGGCGCGAGGCTGGGACTTTAAATTTGCCGATCTGCCGCTGTTGCCGACAGGGTTGATGCGCTGACTACGACGATCTTGATCGGAGCATCCCCCGCGTACACAGGATTCACGACTCCTGGCCTGTGAGATATGTGATTATGTTGTGTGGGTCATGGAGCAAATTCTCGGCTCGGCTCGTGCCCGTGAATCGATGGACGTACGCATGACTCGATCAATCGGAAAGATGCGGATATGTGTAGGTTTGCAGAGAGCCCCTTTTTCGTTAATCAGTGAGCTTGCGAGGGCTACTTTTGTTCATCGTACGTGAATAAATCCGAATCAGCGAGCCGGCAGCTTTATGCTTGGACCGGATCGATCAATGCTGTGTATATTGCTGTGCTATATAAAACGACAGGTTAACTTTGCTTATCTATCCTTTCAGGTTCAACTATTAACTTATGACGCTGTAAACTCCTCTGCTTCGCGTGTGATCCGTTACGTGTTCTGTACGCGTGAAGGGTGTATTAGTCTACGTGTGTTCAGAGTTCAATCTAATTTATCAGAGGAGATTTCAACGTCAGTTCAAAAACGAGATATATAGGATGCGATGGTCGGCCTGTCCTCTGTTGGTGCTTTCGCGCGGAGAAAACTACAGTATGTGTCATCAAAACGACATGGGAGAGGGAAAGCGGCTAGCTAGGCAGGGGAATTCATGAATGAGATTACAGTTTCTGGATGAGATTTCGTATCTGGTGGTCCTGGAGCATGGTTTGCTGCTGACTGAATCTACAGATCTGCATCCTTAATTTATGTGTTCGGTAGGTCTGTAAATCCAACAATGTTGACGGAAACGATAACGCTCTCGCAAACCGTCGCTGTTTTACAAATCAAATCTTTGCCTGCTAACAAGTAGTTACGAATTTCTTTGCCACAATAGTTTCTCTTCTACAATTTTAGTTTTGGTGCACCCAGAAATAGTCAGTCGATCAGCTTTGGTTGACTTAATTAATGCGAAGCTGAAACTTTGTTAGGTCCTAAACAAATCAGTACAAAGTACGTACTACTGCAAACAAACAAGACCAATTATTGATCATTCACAAACCCCACTAGCTATACGATCAGCAGCGACAGATATATCATAATATACCATGTGATGCTTCTCGGAATGCCCGGTCCATGGAAGGACCATAACAACATACATATACTACGATCCAACGGCGCAGAACGCCGATCTACGATGGACCACTGGACCAACAACACCAACCCACTGCATGCCTCCTGCAGATCGATCATAATTCTGCAACGGTTTCGGAACAACAACAACTACTACTACCTAGCTCGATCGATCTTCTCTTTTGACGATCGAGCTAGGCGAGAGGGCGCCCGGCCCACTGTTCCCGCGTATTCTTGGCCGGTGGCGCACTGCTGCATGGAGGACACTGCCACATGCAGGAAACCGATGCGCCCCGACAGAAACGGTTGCGCACCTGCCGCGCGCGCGGCCGGTATGATTCGGCCGGCCGGTCTGAAGCGCTGTGGCTACGAGCTCTTGCAAGCTATTTACCGTTGCAAGTGTACGTACGTAGGAGAGCCGACATACCACTACTACAGAAAAGCCTATCACTAGATCGGTGTGAACCGGCAGTGATAAGAGTGCGCGACGTGTTGTAGGCCCGGCAGTGTTACGGAGCAACAGATCGAGTACGCGATGGTACGACGAGCTAGCTAGCCGGGGCGACGGCTGGCCATGCATGGACTTGACGAAGAGGATCAGAGAGTCAACAGGAAGCAGATAGATCGAGAGGCAAAGGCACGGCAGGTACGATCTGTGCGTGCAGTCTACACTGCCATTGGTGGTACTGCCATTGGTGGTGGTCAACTTGGCCGTTTTAATTGCAAGGTCGGTTGTGCCGTACGCAGGCAAGGACGTACTGTGTGTGTGCTGCTTGTTCGTGAGAATTTGGTGCACGAGAACGAACGAAACTGAAGATAGATGACACTGTGATGAGGTACGGGAAACGTACTGCGTCGAACATGGGGTAGAAGGAAAATGTGTACAGTACAGTACAAGCCTACGATCGAATGAAACGCGCATGCACGTACGGGCTGCGAGTCCAACAAAAGCTCGGAGCAGCCACGTATACGTACGAGCTAGCATGCGGTAACAACAGCAATAATAAATGATAGTAATCAGGTAGTCTCCTACATCTTGTACTACTAATTTACACATGCATGTGATCATGCATGCTGCAGCAGCAGCAGTGGTGATCGATCGACGACGACGGCGACAAGCATGTGAGACACGATAGTAATGGGAAACGATTATCTCATCACCATCTATCCATGTGCAGCTAGTAGCATGCAGCTACCACGGAGCGTGGTGCTGCACGGGTAAGGCAGCTGGGTAGGCGGCGCCGAATGCGGCGGCGCGGTGGGCCGCAGCACCGGTGGCGGCGGCGGCGCGCTCGAGGGACTGCACCTGGGACTTGAGGAACTTGACGTAGTGGATGGCCTCGTCGAGCATGGAGGCGGTGTCCATCTTGGTGCCGCCCGGGACGAGCCGCTGCAGGATGCGGATGCGCTCGCTGATGCGCTCCCGCCGGAGCCGCGCCGCCACGCTCTGCGGGTCCTTGGAGATGCGCACGTTGCGCCGCTTTGGCGGCCGCACCGCCTCCGGATCGATCTCCACCGGCTGCAACGCCGCGATGTGGAAGATCATCTCCCGCATAGCCTCCGACGACGACGACGAGCCCTGCGGCGCGCCGGAGTCGGAAACCGGCGACGACATCGCGAAGTCCAGCTGGTGCACGCCCGCACCGGCGCCGTACGTGGCCGGCATGGAGTTATACTGGTCCTGGTAACCGCCGGTGGTGGTGGTGACCGACATCTGAGGCGGTGGTGAGAACTGGGGAGAAGGGGTCCCCATGGGTGATATCGGCGGCGACGTCGGCGCCGCCATGAATAGCGACTGGTCACTGAGCGCAGTGAGCTGCTCCAGCTGAAGCATCGTGCTCATCAGGTCAAGCTGCGCTTCCGGGTAGGAATTGAACAAGTCGAAGTCCATCACTTGGCTAAGATTTCGATCGATCGAGCAACTAGGTAATCAGGTATTGATGAGCTAGACAAAGAGCTTAGTGGCAAGAGCTTGAGCTTGAGCTAGCTAGCTAGCAATAGTAGTAGCTGATTCAGTAAAGATGTGAAGGGTTCTTGCAATGGTCTGTGCTGTTTGTCAAACTGCAAGGAGGGGAGGGCTATTTATAAGCAAGAAGCCTTGACCGTTTTAGTTTTGAGTGGACTACTGGGGCAGTGTAAATGCTGCTTCCTCTGGAGGCTGTAGCATCAGCCAGCACTCTCAATCTCTTTTCCTTTTGTTTCCTTTCTTTTTGGCACAATCTCTTGTCTCTCTTTTTTTTTTAAAAAAAAGTCCCTCATTATCTTTTGCCTTTCTGCTCCTTCCTGGAATGACACTGCAGCATACAGAGCTTGTTGTTGAGACAGAGTGATAGGCCCTCACGTTCCATCTTTTAGTTTTCATGAAAACGACATCTAAATAAAATGTCTCAAGGGAGACCGATCAGCCTGACATCATAAGATACCACACAACGAATGCCGACTAGTAGTTGTTTTAACTTGTTGTTTAAATTAAACCTTTTTCTTGGCACTGAACCTAATGTCCTAATCCAACCTATTCTGCAGAGATCAACGACAACATCTCCTAGCTCGTAAATTATTAGCCGCAAGGGAATTATCCGTTCACGGTAGCCTGACACGTGTCCTTGCACACGTTGCTGTCCACGTATCTGAAGTGGAGCATAGCTGGCTTCGAAAAGGAGGACAGTGGGCCATAGCCTAGCTCCGAATCGGATTGATGGATTCTCTTTGGGCTTGTGTTCGCTGAACCGTTCTGCTCTTTTTCCACAAGCAACGCGTTTATCTAGACAGCCATGTCCATTGGTTTGGTGGTGCTGTGTCATCAACCTCGAGGTAAAACAGATAATTGCTCAACGATTATCGATTTGATTGACATGATAGAGGAAAGTTTAACCAACCTTTGTTCGTGGTACGAAATGGAGCCCACGTTTTGCTCTTAGATGGTCAATTATCACCCACAGATTGGAGCTCAATGTAAAAGTGATCAGAAGCTCTTCTATCTGTTTGATCAACATTCTTCTTCCATATGAAATCGTTTTTTTTCTGAAGTCTCATATGAAATCGTTATATTTGATTATATTCTTCTACCATATCAATATTCTTCTTCCATATGAAGTCTCAACCTTCTACTTTTCAAATTATTGTATCCATTCAATGATGTGCAACGAATTGTTATTGACGCCCTGTTTTTTTATCGTTGGCCCCATGAAAACAATCTCTCTCATGTATTAAGGTTGTCCCCTCGTCCCCTACATTTAAGAAAAACACTACCCCTCCGTCCCAAATATTACGGTACTCCAACAATGAGGAGGCGAGTACTCTCCCTTTTAAAGATTTGGTCGGGGGTAGGTCAAGCCCGGGTTCCCTATAAAAAAATAAACACAAAGATTTATACATGTTTGGGCCGCTCGGAAACGTAACACCCTACTCTCGTATGTGTATAGACTATGGACGTGAAATGAGAGTACAATGAGATATAAGACTTGTGTGACCTCTACCTCTTCAGGAATCGAACCCCCTTTGTTGGCATGGATCCTCCTTTTATAGGCAAAGGGGAGTCTACAGTGCCAATACATATATGCATTAGCAGGACCGGCTCCGTCGAAATCGATATGCTTAGTCTTGTCAATGTCCCCTCTAACATGTCAGGCGGATGTGACAGTTCTTCCATTGCTGCTGTGAGATGGTGCTGAGGTTGAGGAAGTCTTTGTCTGATTGTCATGGACCCACGGGCTAGCACCTGAGGCAGCTGATGGGATATTGGGCGGTGGACGCTTGAGGACGCGACACGCCACCTCATTGTTGCGTTTCTGGTTGATGTGGGCATACATGCGGCTACATGCAATGCCACTTCCAAGATGCACATGTAAGCATGTGGCTCTCTAGGATGCACCGCCCTGCAACGGTAATCATGATATTGGCGGTAGCTACATCACCGGGCCCACCCAAATATACGAAGAAACCTAGGGCAGGCCCGGGATAGGAGGCAGAACCCTCTGTGATGAGCTCGGGACTTGTGGCATGCCCAAGACAACCTCATGTCCGCCATGCCCATGGTGCCCGCATCCACTCCCATCGCTGTTTTATAGACTTTATTCATGGATCAAACAAGCTTCTTGAAGATATCGATGATTGAAGGAGTTCTTGATGTATATGACCTGATTGAGGCATGCCGAGTAGCACACCATGCCTTCAACACTTACAAGATGTAGATCTTATATGTCTCCACTCTCTTCTTAACACCCTGAAGATGTAAACCTTGTAGGTTTCTTAAAAATACAGATCTTGTATGTCTCTTGAAGATATAGATCTTGTATGTTTCTTGAATATGTAGATTTTATACGTCTCTCGTTGACCTTGTCAAAGCCCCGAGGATCCGGAGCATGGGGACCGTGTCCCCGTTCCTCCGACAAATACCATAGATATTATGAGGGCCTTCAAGGGGAACTTCTAAATCCTCTATAGTAGGGTTTACCTTACTGGAGGAGGGGTTATCATATCATAGTGGTAAGCCTACTTATGTCACAGGAAATGTGTTAAAAAGGAAAAAATATAAAAAATTTATTTTTTTTAAATTTTTTTAAAACATGCCGAGATTGTTGAGCTCTTGTTATTACTTTATCTCGACTGTAAGCTCAGTTATCGTAGGGACAGTAACAGAAACCCTAGACACCCTATTCTATGGTGCCAAGAGTAATAACATATGTGGCATATTGGCTCCATCGTGTTGGGGCCTAATACTATATGATGTAATACTTAATCTAACTAGGCAAAATACAAGCCTTCATGAATGCCAATTACCTAGAAACTAGGAATGAAAGTGGGGACGGGAAAATCATGTACCGACCGACACCAAATACCAAAAATCCCGACCGAATATCGTATCTGCGAGAAAAACGGGAACAGAAAAACGAGAACGGAACGGGAACGGTTGGGGTGTTTTCCCAACCGTATTCGTGGTTTCGTATTTGTCCGGAAAAATTCTCATGGGAAATTCCTGTTTATCAGGCCTTCTCAACCAATTTTGGCCCACAAAGCATACACCCCACCCCTTCCCGGCCCACCACTCTCGGCTCAATGATTTCCCGGTGTCCGTCCCTAGCCATGTCCGTCCCAGGCGTCGCCTCCCGCGCCGCCGACCGCTTTAACTACCCGCTGCCACTTGCTTAGCCACCACCACCACCAGCAGGCGGCGACGGCAATAGAGAGGTAACCGAGGAGGGCGGCGGTGAGGAAGGAGGAGTAGGAGGAGGAGACCAACCTCTAGAGCTTCATCGCATCCACGGCCGTCCGCGTGCCCACGCATTGGCTCCCCCGGGTGCGTGCGTGCGTCCTCCTCCTCCAGCAGCGGGCTGGATTGAGATTTTACTGCTAGCTGACGAGTTCTCTGTGGGATGTGCGCGTTCAAACGATGAGCCCGCGTGGGAGGGGAGCGGCCGGGGCACCATACTACGAGCTCGTGGATCTGTGGGAGGCGTTCGCGGAGTGGAGCGTGTATGGCGCCGGAGTGCCACTCCTGCTTAATGGGACGATCGACATCGTGTAGTACTATGTCCCCTTCCTGTCCGCTATCCAGCTTTATGCTGCCCGACCGCCGCCACCGTCATCAAGCACAGGGTATAACATCTCTCTCTGCCTAAATATGAACCATTTCTTGCTTGTTGGGGTGTGGCACAGTGGTGTGAGTGGTTAGAACTGTGGATATATTTGGAACAGGTGTGAGCGATGTGTGTGCTTGTTGGGGCTAGGGCCGAGCAGGTGTGAATTGGCTGTCATTTTTCATCATGTGTGAAATGGGAGAATTTCCCAGTATTATGTGTATAGTAGATTCCATATAATCAAGTATGTTTCACTAGTACAAAACACCTTATAGGTGCCGGTTGGGAAACCCTTTTGGGTGCCGGTTTTCCCAACCAGCATCTATTGGTCGGCACTAATAAAAAATAAATAGGTGCCGGTTTAAGAACCGGCACCTGTTAGGTCCATGGAATCAAAAAAAAATCCGGCTCAAGCCGATGCATCGAGCGGACCAGTCCTTCCATCCACCACACAAGAATTCATCCATCCATCACAAGAATTCATCCACATCCATCACAGATCAATTCACATACACTCCAATCCACAGATCAATTCACATAAACTCCAATCCACAGATCAATACACAAGAACACAAATTTTAGACAAAAAATCCACTCCTCTTTCGGCCGCCGCTGTCTTCGCGCTTGCACCGCTGCGCCGCACGCCGAACCTCCGAGGTCCCTGCCGCGCGTCGAACCTCCGAGGCCCCTGCTGCGCGCCGAACCTCTGAGGCCCCTGCCGCCCGCCGAACCTCCGTGGCCCCTGCCGTGCGCCGAACCCCGCCGGCCACGCCGCCGCCTCCTCCCGCCGGATCGGCGGAAGGAGGGTCCCCACCTGCCGCCGCTCCTCTCGACGACGGGCTCGCTTGCCACCGCCGTCTTCGCGCTTGCGCCGCCCCGCCGAACTCGGCTGGACTCCGTTGCCCCTGCCACGCGTCGAACCCCGCCGGTCGCCACCGCCGCCTTCCCTCCCGCCAGATCTGGCGGAGGGGAGTGTCCTCCACCTGCCGCCGCTGCTCCCCTCGGTGACGGGCTCGCCTGCCGCCGCCGTCTTCGTGCTTGCCCCGCCCCGCTGCGCGCCGAACCTCCGAGGCCCCTACCGCATGCCAAACCCCGCCGGCCGCCGCCGCCTCCCCTCCCGCCGGATCTGGCGGAGGGGAGGGTCTTCCACCTGCCACCACCGCTCCCCGTCCCCGTCCCCATGGCCGCGCCGCCCCTCCGTCGGAGAGAAGAGGAGAGAGTACTAGAGAGGAGAGAAGAAGAGAAGGACCGGTTGGAGAGAAGAAGAGATAAGGTTGGAGAGAAGAAGAGATAAGGACGACATATAAAACCCCGGTCCGCCCGGCTCGGTGGTTTAGGCGTCGGTTTTTTAAAAAACCGGCACCTTTAATAAATTTTAGGTGTCGTTTTTTTAAAAAACCAATACTAATATTATAGGTGCCGGTTTTTCTTTAAAACCGACACCTATAATATAGGTGTCGGTTTTTATTGAGAGCCGCTACCTATTATTTTAATAGGTGTTGGTTTTTGTTAAACCGACACCTATGCATGTTTTTTAGTAGTATATCCTCACTAGATGTAAGTACTATATGGCAATCCACAGCTGCCCAAGAGCTATCTTACTCATGATGTCACTATGATATCTCATATATGTATAAGATGTGCTCTGTGTCTCCTTATTTTTTTCACAAGTACATAAAATCTTTAAATACCAACAAGCATTCCAAGTGTATTTTTCCTCTATAATAATAAACACATTGTTAATAAACGCCGGCCGTCGATGTTCTTGTTTTTTACCAATTTCCGATCATAATTGACATGCTCTCGACTGTTCCCGATGTCCCGTATTACCGGATTTATTTTCCTGTCCGTCTTTCTTGTTCCTGTTTTCATTTTCGTCAAAAAAAATATGAAAACAGGAATGATTGAGATCTTTGTCCAAAACGTTTTCATCCCTACTAGAAACCTTCCCCCGTCGGTTTACGTGGTCTAATCGAGAAGCTCCTGTTCACAATAAATAACATGTCACTCAACCCGAGGAGAAAAATTAAAAAAAGAGAGAGAAAAACGGTGGGGGAAGGATAGTTATTAGCTGATGATTATGACCACTTAATATAATGCGGAAGGAGGTGATAAATTAACAGGATCAGGAATAAGCCATTAATGTCACAGACGCCCAATAAAATTCCTCCTTTTGTTATGTCAGTGCGGTGATAGCAGTAGTTCTACGAACGAGGTCGGTTTGATGATACAGTCGTTGTCGCCGGTGATCGTTTTGTGGATGTCGGCATCCCTCCGGGAGCCACCTACTCAGGTCAGGAATGCTCCTTTGGGCTTCTTAGGGTCGGGACAGTTATGGTTTATCAGGGAAGGGCTATACCACTTGCACAAGACCGGTCTTGTTGATTTTTCTAGCGTTGTGGACTCGGGGACATGTCACAAATGGAAATCGAGGCGCCTCCGGTTGTGGCAGGTGGTTTGGCAATGTGCACGCGTAGGAGCAGGGTGGACCACATCATCACGAGACTCAATCTCAACCAACACATCGAACCTGAAGGTAGTACATCTAAATTAAGCCCTCCAATCTTTGGAGGACTCATGCTAGTAATAACATATTTTAAGCCATAATTAGCAATCTACTGTGGTCATGTATATGATCAAGCCTCCACTACGTACACTCTCCTCCTTACCTGGCGATCTTGTCCTCATCCTCACCTCGATCATTGCATGGGAAGAAGATGTCAGAGCTGTGGTAAGAAAGAAAGGGGAAGCAAAGTACAGCAAGGAGGTGAAGCTTGCGTGAAAAATAAAGGGTAAAGGCACAACAAGAGAAAGAGAAAGTGGCAGCGAGCTTGGAACTGAGGTCAACATGCTGCAAAGATTTCCTTTTTTAGTGAAACTACCACGCTTAAAAAATATTTTAGCATGCGGGAAAAACCTATTTCTTTATGCGATTGGATCGTCCGTCTAACCAAAAGTGTCTGCGAAAATCACTATTTTTTTCATGCGGGTGGCGCATCTGCGTGCGGATGCTTACGTAGTCCGCACGCAAAAATAAAAATCGTAACAAAAAATAAAATTCCCAAAAAATTCTATCCGTTGTCGCCGTCGCCGAAGCCCGACAACTCCTTGTCGCCGTCGCCGAGGCCGTCGTTGTCGACGAGGCTGCCGCCTCCGCGCCTGAGTGTGTATTAAATACCTTGTCCAGGACCAGACAGGGGTACACAAACGACAAATTGTATATACAGATCCACGTCTTAAAAACATATAAAAGTCTTACAATGCAGCGAAAAAGGAAAATTAACTTAAACGAAGCTTCGAAGCTTGCGGCACGACGACTCCACTCCACAGGCATCCCTTGACGACAGCAACAAACCTACTCATCGGCGAACTCAGCTGCAGCTTCATCCTCCAGCTTTGAGGTGGGGGGAAAGGAAGTAAGACTGAGTACAACCATCGTACTCAGCGAGTCATACCGAAGGAAGGTATAATGCAAGGTAATTCAAGGGAAGGCTAGGGGTTAACTTTTGCACAAAGCAGACATTTCACAAAGTTAAGTTGAAAGCTGTAACACAGTGATTAAATATAATTAAACAATATTAATCATCTCTGCTCAACGCTAAATTACGTTGAGTCAGGCCCAATCCATCCAACTATTCTATCCAGTTCCATTGAATCTGATTATTATCATTAGTGGGACTAATCACGGTGAATCTGGTCGATAACCAATAACCGCGGGCGCGACTATTCGAATAGTTTCTAACTCTGATCAGAGGTGTACGTTTGTACCCACAAGACACAACCCCACAACACGTTCCTGTGCGTCGACATGCCACCACGACATATCAAAAAGGGGTCTGTGACAGGACCATTCGCATAACTGTCACACCCAGAAATTTAGCCAAATTTCCTGACTATTTTATGTATTAAATCCTGTCCAGTAATCAACCAGGGTACATAAAATGACAAATTAATACAACGATTCAAACATAAAAACAAAGCGTAAAAATAAAAATACTTACCGAAGAGGCACTTAGTCCTCACACCGAAACTGGCGGAAAAGAAAGACGACACTAACGGGGCTTCAGCTCTACTCCACAGGCAAACTCAACTGGGGTCTGAGCCTTGGTCTTCTAACTCCATCTTCAATTCAGAAGCATTACACTTCTGAAAGGGGAAAAAATCGTAAGACTGAGTACAATCACCGTACTCAACAAGCCACACCGAGAATTGCAGACGTGCAACGGGAGACAAGAGTGGCTTGGGCTATTTTGCATAAATGCGGTTTACAAATATTTAATTATTTAAAAACAGTAAAATAGTTGAGTAATTAAGGCAATATTAATCTTTCACTGAACAACGTTATCCCCACGTTGAACAGGCCCAACCATTCCACCTGAACTAAACCAGTTTCATTAAATCAAATTATTCAGTAGTGGGACTAATCAAAGTGAATCTGGTCAATCGCCCATAACCGCGGGCACGGCTATTCGAATAGTTTTACTCTCATCAAAGGTGCGCAACTTTACCCACAAGACACGATTCCACACATGTTACCATGCCCCGAAGTACCACCATGATACTGCAAAGGGGGAAATCGTGACAAGACCTTTCGCATAACTCCCTCTGACCAAGCGATACCACACCAAGATTTCGCCCCCACTCCCCTAAGGGTAATGGGCAGCCCCCCGCGTGCCACAGTGAATCCAGAAGCCGATCAACCCGTAAAACCGGGGCCGACCCAACTCCATCACGCCCACCCTCACTAGAGTACGTCGGTTAGAGGAAAGCTATACTACGAGTCAAGCATTTACCCATTCTTGCTTGTGGTAAGTGCTGTAATTCTTTCAGGGTTTCCCGTGAACCGGTCCTTAATTGCCATGGGTGCGACCATCCAAAACCATGCACCCACAGCCCATCATTAAGTCATATTTTAGTTGAGATAATTATGACCAATAAGACATGGTCAGGTGTATCGAACTTGCAGCTCATCAGAGACTAGAATAAATAATGCAATTATCCAATTTAGTGAGCTAGTGGTATTTAAGCATGGCTAAGCATATAGTTCTAGCTAAAATCAACATCAGTGACTAAAGCTAGTCAAATTAACATCCAAGGTTAACAAAGGACGGACATCAAGTAAATAAGGCTCACACAAGCAGATATGTATTCCATCATTCCATGTAGTTAGCAAAACAATGCAATTTTATTTGTAAACATAAAACATTTATAAAAGTAGGATCAATATACTTCAAGGAAAGTGTAACTTGCCTTGCGTATTCAAGCAAACTTCTGGGCTCTTCTCCTCGCGAGCGCGAACTCCAAAAACAACGAAATTGACACGCTGGCACACAAAACTAGGAAAAACCTAATAAAAACCAAATAACAGTACATAAAAAGAAAACAAACATGTAGAGCTTAATTTTAGATGAATTTTACAATTTGAATGACCCAATTTGGAGTTCGTATGAATTAGATATGAATTTTAGAAGTTTTGGACCATTTAAATGAATTCTAGAAATTAAAATAATTTATTACATAATTATTAATTAATTTTGAACTGGTGAGGATTTTTAAGACATCAGCCCCGATCGGTTCACAGGTTCACAAAGATTTGGGTGCCTAGGATTAAACTGGGAATAAAGGATGAGTGGCTCAAATTAAACCGAATGAATATATAAAGATGAACGGCTTGGATTATGCTGGCCAAGATCTAACTAGTTTAGGGCTGGGATGGGATACACATCAAAAGAGACATGGCACAAAGGAGATCACACGGCGCTGAGGTGTGGCCACGAAAGCAGCCACACAGGCACGACGGCCGGCGGCTCAGAATGGTAGCAGCGACGGCGAACTGCGACGCGGCGACGATGAACAACGACACTCTGATGGAAATGGAGTTGACTAATGGAGAGAGGACGGTGAGGCGACTCTTACCAATACTTACCCAACGACGAGCAGCGGCGGGAGACGGCCGGCGACGAGATGGAAGCGGCGGCCGAGCTCGGGTTGGCGGCGACAACGGCTTTCCGGTGGCTTTCGGTGGAGGAGAGGTGGAGGACGGGCTTCGGCTTGCTGCTATGATGTCGACGGTGAAGACGACAACGATAAACAGCAACGGGAACGGCGATGAGGCATGGCCGAAGCTCGAAGGGAGGCGGCGATGCATGGGCTTCACGGCAACGAGGTGTTTCCCGGGGTTTTCGACGAAGGAAAGATGGCTGCCGGGCTTCCTTGTGCTCTTGTGATGCCGATGGTGGCAACGGCGCAGACCGAGGACAGCCGGGTTGGCGGCTAGAGGCGGATGAAGAGATGGCCGACGACGAGAGAGATTGATCTCGTGGGGAGGTGGTTAGAGCACGGGAAAAGCTTGGGAAAAAAGGAAACCGAGGAGGAGGCCTAGGGGTCCTTTTTATAGGCTTGGGAGGAGAGGCCGGCACCGGGACGAGAGGATTTGGCGCCGGATTTTTAGGGTTTATCCCGAGTTCGTCGGGATAAGAACGAGGGCGAAATGTGCGCAATTTTGCTCGGGATTGAACGTGATTTTTTGGGGGAAACGAAGAGGAGAACGAGAGAAATCCTTTTCCCACAACCAATTTTTGATTTGGGCAAAGGATTAGGCCGGATTTGGTGGAGGAAACAGCAGCGGCGGCTCGGCTACTGTTTGGGTGAACAGTAAACGGTGGCTGGAGGTTGAAGATGTTACTGTAGCAGGAAGGGAATATAGACTTTGATCCAAAAATCCCTTAATTTTTATAAATACTTCCAATGCCCAAATAATTTTAAGAAAAATCTTGAAAATACATGAACACCCAATGTATTTAATAAAAATATCTCCATCTCATTTAGAATTTAATTAATTTATTTAAATAATTATTGAAATATTCTTTGTATTATTAAAATTATTTCTCGAGCTCTAAAATTTCATGAAAAATTTCAAAGAGTATTTTAGGGCATGGATAATATTTCAAAAATATTTTCAGCCATAATTTTTGTAGAAAAATTTAATTTCCTTAATAGTTTCACTTGATTTACTTTGTTTTTCTTTTTATTCAATTTCTAGAAAATAATTTATTAAATAATTTTTATTCCCGAACGAAAATTGGTGTGAAAAATCTACCCTCCTTATAGGAATCTCGTCTCGAGATTCGAGGCTAGAAATAAAAAGGTAGGGTGAGATTGGGTTGGCCTGCTAACCTCTATGGTTTCTTCTGGCTCACACTGACTGATTGACTGATCAAACCTGTGCGACGACTGGCTGATCAAACTTGCACAACCAAACTGACTAGACTCAACCCTGGTGTTCTGCGGCTTCCCAAACCAAACTAAATTGGTTGGTCCTTTCTGTTCTGACCCTAACCGGATTTCATGGACTTAAGTGTTTACTTTCCTCGAACTGCACCATTAATATTGACAAACTTGACAAGCTGAGAACTCACTCCTACTGACCAATAATTGATGGTACTTGTTCGAGACCTTGTAACTGACTTCGTGAACACATAGACCCTGAAATTCTTTTTTCTGTGAAATGCTCTTGATCCAACATCCAGTATTTGAAGAAGCTGCTCGATCGATCTTTTATTTGGATTGCGACTGCTCTCAAATGATGCTTCCTTAGACTGCACTGTTGACACGACAGCTTGGGTGTGCCTTAGACTCGAACCTGCTAACTTGTGATCGTTATAGCCCTGATAACGGCACACAACTGACTCTTTTGATTACAACTCAACCTGCTTCGCGTGGTCGAACTTCCAAACGAGCGGTTACAAGATAAAACTAAACTCATCTTCGATCTCGCCTTTCAAACCAGTGGTTAAGCTTTCACCTGACCATGAATCAATTGTACTGCCATCTTTGAGGTTCATCGACATTTCTGTGATTTACCGAGAACCTTGACTCTGAACATTGGATACTCCATCGATCGATTGAAATGAAGCAAATACTATGCCCTTCCATTCTAGAGACTCCTGGAACTCGACATTCAAATGATGACGGGAGGTTATACATAAGAATGACTCTCATGCAACTCTTGAACATACTGACTTTTGATTGACTTTTCCATTGAGTGTAATTACTGACCTGCCTGTTCTGCTTCTGACCTGAATTTGGTGCCATCTGCCTGAACATAACGTCTAGTTGATATTCTTTTCTTGAAATAAACACTGATCACTTAACGAATCAAGCTCAAAAGGTTAACCCCACGATATAGCATTCCACTTCTTTGCTTATCTTTTACTGACTCCTCTAGGTTGAGAGACCATAAGTTCTACCATTGATTTCTCCACATAACACCAAAACGTGTATGTCTACTGAAAACTGCCTTTGATGCTGCCAAGAGTTTCTGTTCTCTGACCAAAACAAGCTCGCTTTCAGACCTTGAGCAGAATTGATTCACAAGGAATGATTCTCTTATCACATGTTCTGTGGACTGTATTGTATGACTTGACCTCTGCATCCATTTACTCCAGGCAGGGGTGATGAAGCAATTCCGTTGTCCTCTTCCTAAGAAACACCGAGGTGGTTTTTCGGAGACGGTAATGATAGTCTGGAAATAAAGAAACCATTATTAATCAATGCTCCCCATTGGGGTGCAGTTACCACTTATTACTCAGACAACCCCTTTATGATTTTGCTTTCGACTGTTTCATTACCCTTTTCGTCCTCATAAGGTATCACTTATATTGTACTTCAAAGAGATCTTGCCCTATCGAGTGTCGGTGTAGTCTAACCACTCTTACTTCATTGTTTGACCAAATCTTTTCTTTACTGGCAATTAGATTCTTAGTCTTGACAAAAATGCTCTGACCCGACAAAGAAACTATAAGTTCCTTGTAACATTGTCAGATACACAAGTCGATCCACTTTTTTTTTCTACCCAATATGAACCCTGAGAGAAGGAACAAGTTATCTGTCTCGTACTCTTATTTTTCTTCCTCTTTCAAGTACATAACTGTAATAAGTCTTCTGTGCACAAGGAAGGTACTTGAACACCAAATAATTAAAGACGGTTATTGACCACTGCTAGCACAACTGTTAATAGGTATGGAATCTGCCCCTTCCTGATCCTGACCGAGTTGATTTTTTTGGTTTTCCATCGTAGTGTATAGATTGACCCATGCTTTACTCAATGTTTCCTCTTATTACATAACTGCCATGAAACTTTTGGGTGTCATGAGCGGTTCTTGAACACCCAAGACTTGTAGACCACTGCTAACCTTTACTGGTAGAAATTCTGGTTGGTAAGGTTTTCTTTTTTCCTTTGGTGGTCCTTACATGATTGACTCGTTCTTTTTTTAATGATTACTGACTGGGACTGCAATAGAACACTGACTTGACGATTGATTTTTTTCCTTAGAGAAATATCGGTCTTCTTAGTACTGAAGCAGACAAAATCTTCCTATTGTTGTTGCCACTTTCATGTGATTACTTGTTGGGTTGTTGAGTTGGAATGACATGGGGTGTCTGGCTGGGGTTGACGTCAGTCGGGTGAACTGTTGCTTTGAGACCTTGCTTGGTAGGTGTAGCTGGGGATTTGTACTATCTTCTTTGCAGTTGGACAAGACAACTGTTTTTCCTGGCACTGCTTGCCTTGTTGGGGTTGGTGTTGTAGCTTTGGAGTGGTTGCCGGTGGAATAATATAGCTTCTGCCGGTGCTCTTAGTGACAAATTGTTGAGATAGAAACTTCACATTTCAGTTATGGTTGGTGCCTCTTGTTTTCCTGGTATCCTAGGGCTGGACTTGACCACTCTGTGCTGGGGTGAGGCAACTGGGGAGTTGAGACGTGGACGGATAGTGTCGGTAACTTGACGTGCGTTGAACTACCTTTTAGTAATTACTTGTCTTTCCCATAATTGAAATAGCGGTGGACTCTTTCTTTGAACCGGACGGTTGTTGCGGCGGTGTCTCAGCTCAAGATCATTAAAACAATCCAACCTTCGTTGGCTTCCATGGTGGTTGGAGTTGGTTGGAGAGCGAAAATCATTGTTAATGTTGTTGTTGTTGACCGAGAGTTAACGGGCAGGTTGCAAGGGTGTCCTTTAGTCCTTCGTTGGCTTTGCTAGCATGGACTTCAGTTAACGGTTCTTAAGCACATGACTTATTCCCTCACACAAGAAATGTGCGACTTTTCTCTTCATAGAGTTGGACTGCGGTGTACCAAAATTTTATTTTCGGGTAGTTTATCCAAAGCTTCTTTTTTTCTTATGATTAACACTTCATCATCAGTTGGCGTCTTGGCATACAACTTCCAAGCGTGATCGAACACTTCGACAAAAGTTGTCCTTGTACACCATAATCACTTTGGGTAACACTTGTGAGTTCTGAGGTTGATGGTGACTCACATCTGTTGG
Organism: Oryza australiensis; assembly: GCA_019925245.2. NCBI lineage: Eukaryota > Viridiplantae > Streptophyta > Magnoliopsida > Poales > Poaceae > Oryza > Oryza australiensis. The sequence continues at coordinate 3,943,115 of JAIFGZ020000478.1, forward strand.
CCGGCTAGGGACACTGCTACATACCGACGGTAGCCATATAGGTGATTGCAATGAAATGTACCGGATTTGATCTTGATTCCAATTTCTGAGCTTGCATCTGCGACCATCGGTACCACTGCTACGTCTTCCGTATCTGGCTTTGTATCCGTTGTATTCAGTGCTTGCGGATTCAACATCTGATCTTGGGGAACCAGAAACTGAACCAGGACGGGGTTCCGGCACAGGCTCTAGATTGCAATCTAATCTGACCCGAAGGTTTCTAACCTCAACACACTGATGAGGGTACTGTGATTGATGACACTTTCTCTCGCACTGACCAACTGCTGCCCAGACGAAAAGGGTGGAAGAGAGAGGTTGCTCAAGATAAGACCTTAACCCACTTATCTACTGATCTGATATGGGTAGACTTTTACTCTTCAAGTTGATTAAGCAAACAACCTAGTATGGTCACATCCCCACCACTGATGTGAGCCATACACCTACACACAGCAAACAACACACGGCCTAGGAACTATCGATGCTACTCTTCTGGGAAAGATTGGGTTCTAGGTGAACTCTGGAAAAACTTCGCTTGATCCTCAAGAAGCGCTGACTCGGGCTGCTTGGCTTGATCGACTTGCTTGAAGCTTGGAGCTTGACTTGACTTCCACGGGTTGACGAGCAACTGAGTTTGTCCTCCAGGTTTAACAGCTAAGAGAGGTGGAGGAAAAAGGAGAGAAATTTTACAAATCACTTTGCAGAGACTCCAAAGGGATAGAAGAGATATTTTTGCAGATAAGGTTTTCACAAACTTGTCCTTAGGGTTTGACCATTTGGCTCAACCTACAGTCGAGATGGCTCTGATACCAACTTGTCACGCCCAGAAATTTAGCCAAATTTTCTGACTATTTTATGTATTAAATCCCTGTTCAGGAATCAACCAGGGTACATAAAATGACAAATTAATACACGGATCCAAACGTAAAAACAAAGCGTAAAAACAAAAATACTTACTGAAGAGGCACTTAGTCCTCACACCCAGAAACTGCAGCGGAAAAGAAAGACGACACTAGAGGGACTTCAACTCTACTCCATAGGCAAACTCAACTGGGGTCTGAGCCTTGGTCTTCTAACTCCATCTTCAATTCAGAAGCAGTATACTTCTGAAAGGGGAAAAATCGTAAGACTGAGTACAACCACCATACTCAACAAGCCACACCAAGAAATGCAGACGTGCAAGGGGAGACAAGAGTGGCTTGGGCTATTTTGCATAAATACGGTTTACAAACATTTAATTATTTAAAAACAGTAAAATAATTGAGTAATTAAGGCAATATTAATCTTTCACTGAACAACGTTATCCCCATGTTGAACAGGCCCAACCATTCCACCTGAACTAAACCAGTTCCATTAAATCAAATTATTCAGTAGTGGGACTAATCATAGTGAATATGGTCAATCGCCCATAACCGTGGGCACGGCTATTCGAATAGTTTTACTCTGATCAGAGGTGCGCAACTTTACCCACAAGACACAATTCCACACATGTTACCATACCCCGAAGTACCACCATGATACTGCAAAGGGAAAATCGTGACAAGACCTTTCGCATAACTCCCTCTGACCAAGCGATACCACACCAAGGTTTCGCCCCCACTCCCCTAAGGGTAATAGGCAGGCCCCCGCGTGCCACGGTGAATCCGAAAGCCGACCAACCCGTAAAACCGGGGCCGACCCAACTCCATCAAGCCCACCCTCACTAGGGTACGTCGGCTAGAGGAAAGCTATACTACGAGTCAAGCAGTTATCCATTCTTGCTTGTGGTAAGCGCTGTAATTTTCCAGGGTTTCCCATGAACCGGTCCTTAATTGCCATGGGTGCGACCATCCAAAACTATGCACCCACAGCCCACCATTAAGTCATATTTTAGTTGAAATAATTATGACCAATAAGACATGGTCAGGTGTATCGAGCTTGCAGCTCATCAGAGACTAGAATATATAGTGCAATTATCCAATTTAGTGGGCTAGTGGTATTTAAGCATGGCTAAGCATATAGTTCTAGCTAAAATCAACATCAGTGACTAAAGCTAGTCAAATTAACACCCAAGGTTAACAAAGGACGGATAACAAGTAAATAAGGCTCAAACAAGCAGATAGGTATTCCATCATTCCATGTATTAGCAAAATAATACAATTTTATTTGCAAACATAAAACATTTATAAAAGTAGGATCAATATGCTTCAAGGAAAGTGTGACTTGCCTTGCGTCTTCAAGCAAACTTTTGGGCTCTTCTCCTCGCGAGTGCGAACTCCAAAAACGGTGGAATCTACACGCTGACATGCAAAACGAGGAAAAAACCTAATAAAAACCAAATAACAGTACATAAAAAGTAAACAAACATGTAGAGCTTAATTTTAGATGAATTTTGCAATTTGAATGGCCCAATTTGGAGTTCGTATGAATTAGATATGAATTTTAGAAGTTTTGGACCATTTAAATAAATTCTGAAAATTAAAACGATTTATTACGCAATTATTAATTAATTTTGAATTGGTAAGGATGTTTAAGACATCAGCCCCGATCGGTTCACGAGGTTCACAAAGATTTGGGTGGCTAGGATTAAACAGGGAACAAAGGATGAGTGGCTCAAATTAAACCGAATGAATATATAAAGATGAACGGCTTGGATTATGCTGACCAAGATCTAACTAGTTTAGGGCTGGGATGGGATACACATCAGAAGAGACATGGCACAAAGGAGCTCACACGGCGCTGAGGTGGCGGCCACGAAAGCAGCCACATAGGCACGACGGCCGGCGGCTCAGAATGGTAGCGGTGACGACGAACTGCGACGCGGCGACGACGAACAACGACACTCTGGTGGAAACGAAGTTGACTAATGGAGAGAGGACGGTGAGGCGACTCTTACCAATACTTACCCAACGACGAGCAGCGGCGGGAGACGACCGGCGACGAGATGGAAGCGGCGACCGAGCTCGGGTTGGCGGCGACAACGGCTTTCCGGTGGCTTTCGATGGAGGAGAGGTGTAGGACGGGCTTCGGCTTGCTGCTATGATGCCGACGGTGAAGACGACAACGATAAACAGCAACGGGAACGGCGACGAGGCATGGCCGAAGCTCGAAGGGAGGCGGCGATGCATGGGCTTCACAGCGACGAGGTATTTCCCGTGGTTTTCGACGAAGGAAATATGGCTGCTGGGCTTCCTTGTGCTCTTGTGATACCGATGGTGGCAACGGCGCAGACCGAGGACGGCCGGATTGGCGGCTAGAGGTGGCTGAAGAGATGGCCGGCGACGGAGAGAGATTGATCTCGTGGGGGAGGTAGTTAGAGCACGGGAAAAGCTCGGGAAAAAAGGGAAAACCGAGGAGGAGACCTAGGGGGTCCTTTTTATGGGCTTGGGAGGGAGAGGCCGGCACCGGGACGAGAGGATTTGGCGCCGGATTTTTAGGGTTTATCCCGAGTTCGTCGAGATAAGAACGAGGGCAAAATTTGTGCAATTTTGCTCGGGATTGAACGGGATTTCTTAGGGGAAACGGAGAGGAGAACGAGGGAAATCCGTTTCCGCAACTAATTTTTGATTTGCGCAAAGTATTAGGCCAGATTTGGTGGAGGAAACATCAGCGGCGGCTCGGCTACTGTTCGGGTAAACAGTAAACGGTGGTTGGAGGTTGAAGATGCTACTGTAGCAAGGACGGAATATAGACTTTTTGTCCAAAAATCCATTAATTTTTATAAATACTTTCAATGCCCTAATAATTCCAAAAAAAATCCTGAAAATACATGAACACCCAAAGTATTTAATAAAAATATCTTGAGCTCATTTGAAATTTAATTTATTTATTTAAATAATTATTGAAATATTCTTTGTATTATTAAAATTATTTCTCGAGCTCCAAAATTTCACAAAAATTTTAGAGAGTATTTTAGGGCATGGAGAATATGTAAAAAATATTTTTAGCCATAATTTTTGAAGGAAAATTTAATTTCCTTAATAGTTTCACTTGATTTACTTTGTTTTTCTTTTTATTCAATTTCTAAAAAATAATTTATTAAATAATTTTTATTCCCGAACGAAAATCGGGCTGTGACAATAACCCTCCCTGACCAAGCGACACCACACTTCTGGTTTCGCCCTACCTTTATATCCAAGGTAGGCAGCCCCGTCTCGTGCCTAGGTGAATCCGGCAGCCGCATAGACCTTGCCTGGTCCATTCGCACTCCATCACGCTCACCCTTGCCTGGATGTGTCGGTCAGGAAAAGCTACACTACAAGCCCAACAGTTACCTATACTGGCTCTTGGTACGCACTAACAATTCTTTCAGGTTTCCCGCGAACCGGTCCTTAACTGCCATGGGTGCGTCTTTCAAAACCGTGCACCCACAACCCACCTTTTAGTCATATTTTAATTAACCATTATCCTTCACCAAAGGCATCTCCGGTCTGAGACCGTTATTTCATGTAAATAAAATCTAGTAAATAATTCTCCCATTAATGATCTAATTGTACTAAGTGGGCTAAGCATGTCCTAAGCCTGAAACTAGTCATATTAATTCTCAAGCAATCAATAAAATAGGGTAAACGACCTAGGCTGAGTACTATAGGTCCCATCCCGATTACATTATAAAACAATGCAATTTAACAGATAAAACAAGAATAATTTACAAAATGGATACAACATGATCAATGGTACATGACTTACCTTGGTCTTGCTTCGACGGAACTTCAGCGACTCCTTTAAAGTATACGGGAGCGTCCTCAAAACCAAAATCTAACGATAATCAAAGCACATCAAAACAGGCTATTAGACTACTGAACAAACATTTAAACTATTTGTAATATTTTCTAGATATTTTTATGAGTCCACTGCAACTTGAACGGACTCAAACGGAGTTCGTATGAATTTTCTGTGATTTTTACAAGTTTCTGCCATTTACTAATTAAGGAAAAAGAGAAAAACACGATTTATGGCGCAAGCGCCCTAGGGCTGACGTCAGCCAACCCAGGGCAGGCGGCGCCGATGGGCGGGACCCGCGGGTCAGTGGTGCAAGGAGGGCGGTGCACGGTGGACTCGGTCCATCGGCCCGAGGAGGAATAAGCGCACCACCTAGAGCTTGCGTGACGCCTACGCAGCAGCCACATGCGCGGCGGGATCCGAGGTGGCGCGGTTCGGGATGGACAGCCCGGATGCGCCCGCGATTGCATCCAACGACCAAGAGAGGGTGCAGGCGAGAGTGGCCGGCAGCGAGGCACGGTGCGGCGGATCGGTGATGGAGCGGCGGTGCACGGGACCGGATGGTCACCGGCGAGCGGCGGAGGGAGTCGGACGATGGCGCACACGGTGCAACAACTAAAGTGCGCACGGGTCCGAGATGGGAGCGGCGCTAGGCGCGACCGGCGAAGAGAAAACGGCGTCGGCCGATGGCGGAACAACTACGCATGGGCCCTAGCTGCACCGGCGACGACAGAGGTCACCGGGGCTGGAGGAGAAGAGGATGACGACGACGGGCGAATTGGGTGGTTAACAATTGGGGAAAAGAGGTGGCCGGGGGTCTACTTGTGGCGGCGAGTGCGGTGGAGGCGACAATTGGGTGCGACGAGCGGCGGCACGAGCGAATCGAGCGGCTGGAGTTGTTAGATGTGGTGGCGGAGCGAGTTTCATGGTGCGAGGGCCCGCGGGAATGACAGCCGGAGGTTGAGGAAGGATTCGACAGGTGGGGCCCACCTGTCGGTCCCTCAACCCGACGAGGAGGCAAGTCGGACTTTAGCAGCGGCGGCTGGCTCTAGGCCGGCCCGGCGGAGGAAAGGGACGCACACGTGGGAAACGGTACGGGTGGATTGGGTCGGTGGCCCACGGGGAAGAGAAAGGAAAGGGAGGAAAAAGAAAAGGAAAAGGAAAAGCCCTTTTCGTTAAGGAAATTAATTCTGATAAGCCTAAATCCATTTTTTAAATAGTTTCCGATGCTCTGAAAATTCCAATAAAAATCCTGTTAGTGTATTTTGACATAAAGAATTTAAAAAAAATCTCGCCAAGCCATTTTCAATTATTAAATGGTTTTTTAAATTATGAAGTTTGTCTTCTTTATATTTTCCGACCGATTTTTTTAGCACAATTTTCACAGGTGATTTAAAGCTAGGGGAAAAAGCAGAGCGTTACAGAAATAGTTATGGCTCACCTGCAATCTAAACGGAGTCTCGTCCAAAAATCAATTTTGTAATGATGCACCTTGCTACATTTGTAATAATTCTCCCTAAATCTTATGAGTTAACTTTTACCATCAAATTAGAGTCCAACATATCATAGCCACCCTCATCTCAATACTAATCTCCACCAGCAATCATCCCGACTAGCGCAACTCACCAGCTTTATCCTATATAAGCCGCTTCCCACAATTCTCCTTGCTCTGCCCCAGTTCACCTTACCGGTGTCGAGCCCAACCGGCTTACTCCAATGCCACTACCCACCTCACTTCAGTCCTCTGTCTCCATTACCACCAGCCCTATCATCTTCTTTTTCAATGTGGGCCCAAACTATCATTCTTTGTTTACAACCAGTGGGGTTCCTACATGTTTATTCAATTCTAATTTATATCATCTTAATTAGAATATCAGTCGATAACTAGATAATTAATATGTATAGCACATTTGATAATTTTTGTTCTGTTATTGTTTACAGTAACATCCATCCACTTAACTACTACTGCTACTTCTTGATGTCCTCCCCGCTTTCACATCCCAAATCTAGAAACTAACAAGGTGAGTTCGCTGCCACATCTTTGTTATTGGAAAGATCATCAAAGTTGTTAGGGTTGTTGAAGTAGGAGTAGAAGAAACCTGATGCACGAGTCATAGTCAGTTGATATTTCAAAATCATTAAGATCTCTTTTCTAATTTTCCGTCGAATGATATCTAACAAATTCATTTGGCCTCATCTCCGTCTCTCTTTCTAGACAAATATTTTCGGTCTCCTTTTTTTAATGCAATCGATCTGGTTAAAAAAAGGAAAATCCAAGCCTCTAAATTTTAGAACAACTGATTTCTGAGAATCCATGTTACTGCACTATAGTTTATATATACACCTTGATTCAGTCAAAGGGGAGGAGAAACACAGTAGACCGACAGCAAGCAAAGCAAGCACACACGGGTTTCTGAGACCGGCAAGTCGCCATCAGCTGTCAACACGGTTAACGGCATCAGTTGGTCGGTTGGCGTTCGGTACCTATATGGCTATATAAATGACCCGGACCTGCTCGCCAACGATCCGACCGCACGCAGCAGTACCACGTGGCGGCGATCTACGGCAGTACAGACAGGCTTCCGTTCTCTTGCCGGAAAGAATCAGATCAGGCTACGGCCCACTGCAAATCCGCAGTTAAGTGCAACCGGAAAAGCTACTTACACTACTACTACAGAACATCGGGTGAATGCCGGTTAGAAACCAACCTCCGATGCTGGATTTGTCATCCACACCCAACAAATGATACAGATGACTCATGTTTATGGATGATTGTTTCATAACTAACACCTTTGAAAAATATGATGAAAAAAAGAACCGCTCAAAGCATCGATGCTTCAAATGGCTTCTCGTCTCCCATATCCAAGATCCAAAAACAAATTCAAAAACATCTATAAAAACAAATCCAAGAACCTCAGTTGACATCAAGAACACAGACTAGATTCAAAAACATCTAACAACAAAATCACAACAAAATCACGGTCGTTGTTCGCCGCCCATGCTTGCCGTCGAGCCCTCTCGCTGCCCCCCACCTTGCTGTAGTTCGCCGCACGCGTCCGCCTTTGCCCCCTCCACCGCCACTGCCTCTGAAGCATGCCTCCTACGTCAGATTTGGCCGCCCCGAGCTCATGGTGGCCCCATGGTGAGGAAAGGAGGGGGATACCGTCGCCACCCGTTGCCCGTCGCCATTGGGAGGCCAAGAAAGAGGAGGAGGAGGAGGCGAGGGGTGGAGAGTCTAAGAGGAGGGGACGTCATGGAAAGAGAGCAACCGCCGCCTAGTGGTGGCTACCCGCCACACGCCTTTGAGAGGACGCGTCCCGCGGAGTGCCCACTGCTTGTCGGCTGGCTGTGGCATGAGAGAGAAGGAGAGGGGAGGAGGTGGGGAGACCAAGAAGAGAGCAGAGTAGAGGATAAGAGAGACGAGGTAATAAAAAGAGTGTGAGAGAGACGGAGCTGTGGTTCGGTTTGGTCGGCTCTAACCGTTTTTTAATAAGTATTGGTTATTTAAAAAACTATCATCGTGTTGGTTCTTAAAAATCGAGTTCTATAATAGATGTCGGTTTTTATTTAGAACCGGTACCTATCTCTATCTCTATGAAGGTGGTGTCGGTTCTAGCCGATGACGTCCCGCGTACGTGTGCCTTCGACGAAAAAAGTATTATAGGTATCGGTTTTATCATTTCTGATATATATATATATATATAATCGATTTTTTTATTTCTGTAGCAGTGTTAGGTAGTACTAGTGTGTCCTCTGCTAATTTTGTACCGATGCGGCTGGTTGAATTAGTCAAGTAAATTAAGAGGATTAAGATTGCCTAGCCTCATTGCCGCGTTGGGCCAAAGGTTGATTTTTATTTTTTTAGCTCCGGCATGCACTGTCATCCTTCGTTTTCTTGTTTGCTACAGTGTACCTATCAAATTAGGAACGGTGATTTGCTGGCCATCGGGAAAATAACTTGACCTACAAGAGTTTAATGCGGGCCGGACTGGTCTATAGTGTACAAATGGCCGGTGTCAAGATCGAGATTCTAGCACCATTTTGGTAGATAATTGAAGATGATACGGCTCAGTACATTACAGGTTATAGATCTATTAGACGCTACATCGCCCAACGAATCTACGCGACAATAGTGACCTTTACCCCTTTGTCAAGCCGGAGTTCTTGCTATTGAGACACCTCGTCTTTTATCCTACAGTTTTGCTACTAAAATTTAAATTTTAATTAATTTTGATGCTTTTTCATCAGAATTTATTTTTTATATTAGCTTTTAATAGGGGTGGGCATTTTTAAACCGAAAACCGAAAAATAAACCGAACCACACCGAACCGAACAGAAATCTGCGGTTTTTCGGTTTTCGGTTTCGGTTTCGGTTCGTGGTTTCATATAAACCGAGAATTTCGGTTCGGCTTCGGTTTTTATCGTTGGAGAACCGAACTACCGGAAAAAACCGAATTCCAGCCGAACTCGTAACCCTAGCCTAGACACGCACGCGTGCCCCGCGGGAAACCCTAGCCGCCGTCGTGGCTGGTGCGCCGCCTCCCCTTGGCCCGCCGACGCGCTCCTCCGTGGGCGCGCGTCTCGGCTCCTCCCCGCCGTGTCGCCTGCGCTCCGCCGTCGCCGCTGCGGCGCGTTGCCTCCGCCGTGCCGCCATCGGCTGGCGGCACGCCGCTGCTCGCCGGCCGGCATCGATTGATTCTCTGATCTTCGCTTTGGTTTTTTTGGTAAAAACCGAAAACCGAACCAAATAAACCAAACCCGAAGTATGTTGTTTCTGGTATTTGCAAAAACCGATCGGTTCCTCATATATCCCAAACCGAACTTTGCGTAGAAAAAAACCGAACCGAATATGCGGTTAAAATCGATTGCCCACCCCTAGCTTTTAAATTATTAAAGACATTTATATAAAAGTTTTACTGTCATATTATTTTTTTGCAATAAACCATATGGCGGCTTATAGTCAGTATTAGGTCAACCTATTAGGCCATTAGCACATGCCCGATAGCAACTGGCAAATCTTTTCCTTAGCCACTGGAAAAATTCGATATAGTTTTTCTAATAATTTGTCGATTAATTCTGTCCCAAAAAATTATCAAATATAAATACAACATAATTATATGTAACTTACTCATAATTACTACATCGTTCCAAAATATAGCAATAAAATTATTTGCTATATTTTAGAACGGAGTGAGTACAATGTAAACTATGTAAACTTATGCGTAACTTTAATATTATTTTTAACTGTTAGATTTTCTTTCAAATTTAAGTAAGCGGGAAAATAAAAAAATCATAGCGCGTGTGTGAGGGTGAGGGGATTCCGCCTCGAGAAGCTTGCTTTGCGGAAATAACTTGTTAACTTGGGATATTTTAAAGCTACATATATTGTGTTTTACTTATATACAAGTAATATAATTATAATTACGATTATATTATGATTATATCTGTTATATTTTTTAAATAAAATTTATCAATAAAGGCATAGATAGTCCCATTTCGATATGATGCGAGTCGTGACGTGTATTCTTTGTGCGTGTGCTCAACAGTCTCTCAACGGAATCTATGGGGGACTTGTTTGGACATCAATCCCGGGCCATCCACCTGTATGAGTTGGATGGGCTGTTTATTGAGGGCCATCGGTGTGTTAGGCCTGGGGCTGTACCGCTGTAGTTATCGCCTTGCTTTGGGTGGGCCTACTCTCTTAGTCCGTCCGGGCCAATTGTTTGAGATGGCCCATATAAAACATAGCCTACGCAGTTTCACTCATCGAAAGAAAAAAAAGGCCCATAAAACATAAGAAATAAGTCCACTTTCTGTCCCTTATTTATACATCGAGTTTAATTAACATCCCTAAACTGCAATACCATAAATCTTCACCTCTCATCTTGACAAAACAGTCTAACTTAGGTCCCATGGTAGCATGGATGGCTGTTTTTTTCTGATATGGCATCCTAGTCAGTAAAAGGTAAATAAAAAATATGTGGGCCCATATGTCAAGGTCCACTTCTTTCTTATCCTTTTTTCCCCCAACCACGCACGACGTTCAGGGGCGGCAGTGAGGAAGGCGATGGGCGAGCCCATCCGTGCTCAAGCTCGCTACGCCTACCTGTGAGTAAGGCAAAGGCGAGAGAGGAAAGGAAAGGTGGCCGACGAGCCCGTCCAAGAAGAAGAGGGAGGCGAGGGACCGACGACCTTGTACTACTCTGCGGTGCACACATGCGCCGTTCCTCCTGGGAGCTAGGCCTTAGCATCCATGGGCACCGCCAAGGCACCGACACGGGAGGGCCCCAAGTCCCGTGCCATGCGCCACCAGGAGATAGACACCTAGGAGCACACCAAGGCCACCTCTACCTCCGCGCCGTCCAAGATGGCCACTAGCAAGACCTCCCGTGTAGGCGCTCCGACAGCACGCAAGGTTATTGTTAATGAGGTTGTACCTGCCTATAGTAGTTATAGAGTATGAGAATCATTGGTACTAGGGTATATGCGAGATTGAGGCAAAAAAGATGGGAGATAGAGATTTTTTATAAAGTTTCGGACCCCTTAACGGACAGATAATAGCCCTACTCCTCTTGGTGAAAGCCGGTGTTGACTTTATATATCAGTATTACAGGAGTACAATATTTGAGATGACCTAATCTAGTCTCTGTCAGCTTAGCAGCATGAAGCTCTCACATATAGTCGATGGCTACTATAGTCTTTTTCCTTGAATATGAACTCAGCGAGATTGGAGATGTCTCTAGATCCCTCATGTCAGCATCTGTGGATTCTATATTGGGTTTGTCTAGATCTGTATTGGCTTTATACCCTCGATTGTCCCCCTTGTTTAAGTATAACTAGAGAGACAAGTATGGATACGATCCAAGTAGTCTTTATAGTGTCCAAGTAGGACTTTGCTTCTCCTTCCTTATGCAGAACACCTTACTTATCTGACAGTAGCCCCCGACCTCAATGCAAATGATCGGATTAGCGTTCTCGATCGTGTAGCTCGAAGATCCATCATTGTTAGGATCACCTAGTTGTTCTCAGGATATCGAGTAGGCATGGAATTCTTGACAAGTCATCTTTCCTAGCTATGATAGAGAATGTGACCATCCACAAGAACACTCTTTGACTCTGCTCTGTCATGGGACCTCTTCTTATATGTACTGAGACTTGAAGTCACTAAGTCCACGTCCATCTAGTTGGAAATAAATTCCGACTAATGTGTGCATTGGGACCAGTATATGCATTTTAGTTAAGTACAATAATTGTCGGTTTGAACTTTATTTAGTTGATACAACATGCCGGCTACTATAAAGCCTCCAACTAGTCTATTTTACTCAAGAATGTCAATTGCTCTGATATCTAATTTTTCCTAAAATTAATTCTTAGAACAAACTGTTAGACAGAAAGCCCCCAAGCGACCAGGTGTAGTCAGCCCTCGACCAGTTTTAGGGTGCTTGAGTCGGTTATTACATGTGCATCTCATGTGGCTAGCATGAGTTAACATACCCAACTTACAAGCATATCGTACGCCCGTTCGCAATCATGTCGGGTGATCTAAGCCAATAACATTCGCGAGGAGATTGTACGTAGTGACCTTTTCATAAATACATCGGGCATGACCCGTACTAGATGTGAGATAGGTCACTGGTCTTTGTTGGTAGATTTGGTTCGACAACTCCACTTTTGTTCGAGAATGTTCTCGACAATGGGGCGTACTCGACTGCTACCTACTAGAGTGCTCGATTATTCCTGAAAATTATTTTCTAGAAGGCAATATATATAGTAGACAATATTGAGTATATACTCAAATGGCTATATAAATCTTCTAGTGTTATCAGGATATAATTGAAAGCCCATAGAAGTTGCCTAGAGGAGGTGAATAGGCGATCCTGAAAATTTCTTCAAGCGCGGCGGTTAAATTCAATAGGGCCCGAAAGTTCGTCGCAGGAATTCCGGTACTTCCTGGTAGCCAATGCTGTCCAAAACTTTCGGTGTTCTATTTAGAAACTTTCGGGTACTATCACTTTGAGGCTAAATCTCAATTCTTAGGGAGCCACAAGACTATCCAAAGTGCGAGAGATGAAGTAAATGAACAGAAAATAGAGAAGCACTTAGAAAATGTGGCTAACACATGGTACCAGGAGGTTCTGGGCTAGGATGCCAGCAACTTTCAACCAACACTTAGAAAATATGGCTAACATGTGGTACCATGAGGTTCTGGGCCAGGGTCCCAGGAACTTCTAGCCCACACTTGCTGTTTGAACTCGACCAAGTGCAAGTGTTGTGCAAATGTGTCTCTCTTCAATGTAAATTGACTTTAAGCACTTGGATTACTTCACGCAACCATTTGATACCCTCTTTATACTATGACTTTCCTAGACTCAAAAGCAAAAAACAAAAAGAAATTTAAATAAATCTCGTTGCTTTGGATTTTTTGTTAGGGGGGTCTCCTCTGCACATTATCACACACCTAAGCACCTTGGGACTAATTAACTGCACTTATCGCAATAAACACATTAGTCCCTTAACCATTTTGTCATTAATCACCAAAATCCACTTAGGGGGTTAGATGCACTTACAATCATTCTCTTTTTGGTGATTGATGACAACACGGTTAAAGCTCACAAAATAATAAATATAAATATTATTTAAAAGAAAAGAGGTAAGGAAAGCCTTCCCTTAATGTATGCATATAAAAATATGAGTGAGTCTCATATGCATATATAAGGGAAAAGTGTGGAGAGCTTTGCCCAACACTTCTCATTCGTGGGGTGCAGCAATGTGTGATGAGATAAATAAACGATGCATATGACATGGCAATCACACAAAAAGGATAAAATACAACACACCACTCCATCAAGAATATCACACATTGTATTAAATAAACTAAGTTAGAAAGGCTTAAAAACTATCAGTCATTATATCCCAGCACATACATAGAGGTTTATATGTCCGGATGGATTTTAGGAGTAAATGTAGAATTTATGGCAGAGAAGGCCGCCCGGAACTTCTTGTTGTTAGGCCCAGAACATCTGGCCTGCAGAGATAATGATTTCCTAAGAGCTACGAGAAAGGATTGGACCCTCTCTATTCTGCAACTTCTCCATCTTTGACATCAAGGCCCCAAAAAACTAGAAGAGGCAGGGGAAAGAAGGAATCACTCGTCGTTGGAAGGGACAATCTTGGTGTCACCCCTAAGGATTCACATGAAAGTTTCTAGAAGTTATCCTAGGTTCTCAGATTTAGAGATCAAGTCAAAACAGGAAAAACCTCAGGAAAAAGGATTGAAAACAATACCTTGAATAAAAACAATGAGGATGACAATGACATGGAGTTTTCGACACCAAAGGGGTGAGAAATGTATAGCCCCTAAGCTTTTTGATGGTGGAGTCAAGGAATCACCTCTCGTGGGTTGAAAGGGAGTTTGGGTTTTGGAGGGGAGTTGTGAGAGGAGAGAGATGGAAACGATGTCTCCTCCTAGGTATTTATACTTTTGACCCCTGAAGCTTTGGCTGGAACTTCTGAGAGAAACCTCCAGACAACAAAAAAGGGATAGATGGGACAGAGAGGGCTGCCTGGAAGATCTTGGCAGAGGACCCAGAACTGAACTACCTAGCAGACACAAAAAAATAGGATTTAGGAGATGGACGGACATGTAAGGGGATTGCACTACATGTGACCAGCCAACAGTCAATTATTACATAAGTATGGCCAAAATGCAATACAACAAAGAGGATAAAAACCAAGTTTTTGCAAATAAAACGAGCACACAAAAATTTTCCCAAATTTTAACAAAAGGGGTTTTTGGACTAAGGGAAAATGTTTGAACTTCATTCCTGGCATCAAGATCAACTTCTATTCAATAACAGATCTCTAGACACAAAAGTTCAATTCTAATTTATATGAATATGATTCATGATTGGATATTGATTAGCCAATCACTCCTCAAACAATGTTGCGAGAATCCAAGATATTGAGCTCACTCCTAAGCTCGCAAAATCTTTTCTCGTCCAATGGCTTGGTAAAAATGTTGGCTAATTGCCTTTCGGTTCTAAAATGGGATAGGACAATATCTCCCTTAGACTCATGATGTCTCAAGAAATGGTGATGGATGTCAATGTATTTAGTTATTGAGTGTTGGACGGGGTTATTGTCAATCTTAATGGCAATCTCATTGTCACATAGGAGTGAAATCGTGGAAAATATATAGCCAAAGTCTTTGAGGGTTTGTTTCATCCAAAGGAGTTGAGCACAACAAAACTCGGTGACTATGTATTCAGCTTTGGCGGTGGATAAGTCAATGGAATTTTGTTTCTTGGAGGACTAAGAAACAAGAGACAACCCAAGGAATTGACAAGTCACAGTAGTGCTCTTGTGATCAACCTTACACCCGACATAGTCTAAGTCAGAATAGCCAATAAGCTCAAAGGTGCAACCCTTAGGATATCACAAGTCAAGGTTAGGAATGTGCATCAAATACTGAAGGATTCGCTTCATGGCAATCAAATAACATTCCTTAGGTGTCACTTGAAAGCGAGCACAAATGCACATACTAAGCATGATATCGAGCCTAGATGTACAAAGATAAATCAAGGATCTAATCATAGAGCGATATACCTTTTGATCTATATTTTTGCCATTTTCATAGAGGTCAAGGTGTCTTGAGAATGTCCTTCAAGTACTTGGTCTGGGAAATGAAGGTTCCTTCCTTGAGTTGCTTGACTTGAAGCCCGAGAAAAAATGTGAGCTCACCCATCATGGACATCTCGAATCTCTTAGTCATAATCCTACTAAACTCTTCACTAAAAGATGCATTAGTTGAGCCAAATATTATGTCATCGACATAAATTTGGCATACAAATAAATCATTCTTGAATTTCTTAGTAAAGAGAGCAGTGTCGGCTTTGCCTTTCTCAAAGCCATTTTTGAGAAGGAAATGACAAAGGCTTTCATACCATGCTCTAGGAGCTTGGTTGAGCCCATAGAGCGCCTTGTGAAGTTTGTACATGTGGTTTGGATACTTAGGATCTTCAAAGCCGGATGGTTGCTCCACATAAACCAACTCCGAAATTGGTCCATTCAAGAAAGCACTTTTGACATCCATTTGATATAACCTGAAATCATGATTAGTGGCATATGCTAATAGAATATGAATGGATTTAAGACGAGCAACCAACGCAAAAGTTTCACCAAAGTCAAGACCCTCGACTTAGGTAAACCCTAGTGCCACTAACCGAGCTTTGTTATGAGTAACTACTCCATTCTCGTCTTGTTTATTGTGAAAGATCCACTTGGTGCCGATCATGTTTTGGTTGGGTCTCTCCTCCAATGACCACATTTGATTGCGAGTGATGTTGTTCACTTCTTACTGCCTGGCCATCACCCAATCCGGATCACCAAGTGTCTCTTCCACCCTAATTGGTTCCAAAGATGAGACAAAGGAGTAATTCTCACAAAAACTAGCAACTCGAGAGCGAGTAGTTACCCCCTTTTGGATATCTTCAAGAATGTAGTCGACGAATGTTAACGCCAAAATTTGGTACGCCCCAAAGTTGTCATTGGCCTAAAGTCAATATCGGTTTCGGAGTCTTGGAATTGGCCGATGGAAATTAACAGTTGCCAGCAGTCAGATTCTTGGTAGATTTGGTTAATCAATTAAAGTAAGTTTATCCAGAAAAGGCCGAGTTCAAGAAGGATGCGACATGACAATTTATCTATTAATTAGGCAGAGTCAGTTAGTTTTCTTTTTATCTTTAGGAAAGTGTGTTTAGTGTCCGATGAGGACTTTATGTTTTTTCTTTTATCCTTAGGAAAGTTTGTGTCGTGTCTGATTAGGACTCATATCGCACTATGGGTATAAATATGTACACCCGGTGTCTTTGTAATTATCTACACAGATCAATAGATCTACTTTTGACGCATCGCCACTCTAGTCTTCTAGGTTTTATTTCGACGAGTTCTTGTTTCAAGCATGAGCTGCATTGATTGAGTTTGACATTCGGCAAGAAGACTTCGCCTGCACTGGCGTGGATAGGACTTCCTCGGTTGAGACCGATATTCTAATTGGGCTGATGCAAGTGTTGCTTATCTGGTATATCATCTCTATCTTTAGTTCTATTACTGTTTATAGTCACATCGGCTTAGTTAGGACTTTCTTTTTTAGGTCTGATATTCTAATCAAGTTAATATTTCTTTAAACATAATGTCGCTTTATATAGATTTGTTATATCCATCACATTAGATAGATATATCGTCTCACTGAGTATTAGATTATCATATACAATCTCATGCTTCATCGGTTAGGTCTGATCTACTAGATTGTTACTGATAATCTAAGTCTTGTTAAGCCGATAGGTTTATGCTAATGTTTCATTGGAGGGTTAGTCGATCTTATCTGATGTGTTAAAATTTTCTATGATGGTTTTACTATCTTGGTTAAATTTAATACATGACCACTTTGATCGATGTCATACCGACTGGTTTAAATCTGTCAGGCAATTATCAACCTTATGATGCATCGGTTTCGTCCGACCTATAAGGTTGTGGTTACAAGTTAGATTTATTTAAGTTAGTAGGCGTCAATCATTGTTTCATCGGGATTTTAGCCGATGAGTTATCTGGACGTTGCATCGGTTTACAAGGATTACATACAAGGTAGTTTTAGCTAATTGTAGCAAATGTTTCATTGGTTGTTTAATCATTTGGATTTAATGATATCGGATTTCCAGCCGATGTATGCTTTATTAATTGGATCAACATTTATTCTATTATACCATTATTTGCTAATTGATCTTTTTCATTACGTTATCATTAGTCGGTTGCCTTTATATCATTATTTATCTAAGTGCCAGAATTTATATCGGACATATAGCCGATCGCTAAAAACCCTTCGTCATCAACTAGTATCGCTACATCAGTTATCGGTTGGCATCGAATATCAGCTATCACACTATCGGCCGATTCTACATCAGGCTATCGGTTGACACATATCTTTTGGAACTCTCAATAGGACCCAGGCTTCATTTCATCGACATCAACCTGTTGGTCGATCAGTCTTACATCTTGCCAGTTACAGGATCAAATTGTCTGGCACGCTCATATCTCATATATATTTCAGGACCTACACTGGAGTTAAGCAGATCTCCCAGGTGTTGACGACCAAATTTGGTACGCCAACCATTGGATTTGGAATTAAAGCCAAAGCGGATTTGGAGGAGATCGTGGATCCTGGAGACAAAGTGCACATCGGCTGAGACCGAATCGGCTAAGGTGTTCATTGGCTAAGATCGGTTCGGACAAGGATAGCCGATGTAGCCGATTCTGATAAGGATAGCCGATGTAGCCGATCCCGGTAAAAGGGCATTGGAATCATCATTGGATTCGTTTGGAGTGCTTCATGAGGATTGCCATGCATGGATAGAGTCCAAAAAAGGCAATTGTATCTATTAATTAGGTTGTTTTAAATAATTTCCTTATAGATTGTGACCGGTAAGAGTCCACCTAGGGGACTTATACTGTCTTGGCACGCTGCCGATCTATCCCAATCACTTGGTTTAAATGTATTTTGAGGCCTATATTATATTATTGATATCTACAGTCGATTGATTAGATCTAATTTTTCCTTTGCCGATCCTATGCATATCGCATCGGCTCCATATTAAATGATATGTCATCGGCTATACCCGATCGGCTATCGTTTACAGACTTAACTCTGTTTTTTCTTTAGTTTCTTGTTGGTTGCAGGATCAAACCAACTGGCACGCCTAAAACAGCCGATGACATCAACATTGGCTCCTGAAAAGTCAATTGCATCATCATCGGCACAAAAGCAACCAAAATACAATCCTTTTCTTTTGTTCAAACAGCAACCTCAACACATAGGACATAACATCCCTCAGGTTACTCAAGGCTAAGTTGCGGCCATGTTTAGGACAAACCAGTCGATCATTGAGTCGATTCAGCAGACACCGATCCCACAACAACATCAGCCTATCGGTCGTCAGTCTGTTCATGATCGACAACCCTATATGTTGCATCAGCCTCCTCAACATCACATGGGGGCCAATGTTAATTTTCAATATCAGCATCATTCACCTAAGGTGCAGTATCGGCAAGGGGCATCACCTCAACCCCAGTACTTACCTCAATTCAACCAGTTTGAGCCGATACAGCAGCAGTTTCAAGAAGCACCTCAACAGAAGCCTTGGGCTGATACGATTGCCGATGTGATGAGGAAACAGTTTGGTCTTAAGCCCAAGGACACTGGTAATTGTATCGGCATCCATATACGGAATATTTCGAGAGGGTATCATTGCCAAACTGATACAAGGTGCCAGATTTTTCAAAATTCTCAGGGCAGGATAACGTGTCAACCTATGAACATGTCAGCCGATTCTTGGCTCAGTGTGGTGAAGCATCGGCTACTGACGCTCTGAGGATTAGATTATTCCCTCTGTCTTTATCTGGATCGGCTTTTGTATGGTTTTTATCTTTGCCATACAATTCTGTCCAAAGTTGGGCCGATCTAGAAAAGCAGTTTCATAAGTACTTTTATAGTGGGATCCATGAGATGAAACTATCTGATCTGACAGCAATCAAGCAGAGGCATGATGAATCTGTTCAAGATTACATTTCGAGGTTCAGAGATATGAGGAACAGATGTTATAGCTTGGTGTTGTTAGATTCTCAGTTAGCCGATCTTGCTTTTCAGGGACTATTGACACCAATCAAGGAAAGATTTTCGGTTCAAGACTTCGAAAGCTTGGCTCACTTGGCTCAAAAGGTAAAAGCACATGAACAAAGATTTCAAGAAGCCAAGAGAGTTTTTAAAAAGGTTAGATGTCGACCCCCGTTTTTGGAATGGGAATCATTCGTGTTCATAGTACCATTTTCCTGGATCGAGTAGTTTGGTACCCACGAATACATTACTGAATTATCAGGTGCAAAGTGCACGAATAGTCTTACACCGAAAGTATTACAATAATAGGCCCGAAAGCAATAACATCACATGTAGGACCTACCGGTCCAGATACAACCAAAATCAGAGATTAGATAAGATAGCAGACGGAAGGCAGCGGCATGTCGATTGCCACAGGCAACGATCGGGGACTAAGACCTAGTAGGCGCCTTCTTCTTCTTCGTCAAGCTGGCAGTAAGCATAGGAGTCCTCCAGTTCTTCCTTTCCACCATCTGAAGGTTTGTGCGTATAGCAAGGGTGAGTATCCAACGTACTCAGCAGCCAACACGGAATGATGCACATGATAGGGTCATTCAAAGGATGGCTGAGGTTTATTTGCGCAAAGCCAATTTTCATAAATCATTTCACAAGCCTAACATCTAGCCAAGTCAAGTTTTAGTTCTAGAGTATATTAAATCGGGACAGTTCTGTCTACCATCCATCGTGATACCAAGGATGGCTTCCCGCCTCCGAATCGTTATGGTCTTTCTCGGAGTCTACCCCTTCTCGCAGGTTGAGAAGTTGAGTCCACCAGCACACAAAATCATTATACATACCAACCCATCATTTTAAAATTTATGAGTCTGGGCCCGGGAGAAACTTGTCATGCCGCTCATTATCCACGAGCACGGCTATTCGAATAGATTGATTTACTCACACTGTAGTGGATGTACACTTTACCCGTACTCCGCAACTGCTCATTGAATGAGCTTTCATCCCTTCATATGGGACGGTCACGGCAAAGCTTTTCGATAACCTCACTTTGGTAGTACCCGCTCCATGAACTTAATTCCTCTTGCACTCTAGCTGTCCTTTCCTAGCAGTGAGAGGAGTTCTGGCGCTCTTGGGGTAGGGGAACTCTTTTAGTCTTTAAGTTGTAATTAATTTCGATTTGATTCATCACTTCAGTATGTGGGCCGTAGCCTCATCTGAACATCACAAACCACTTCTCATCATAAGAACCACTATGCAGGGATACTGCCTCCGCTCGGCTATCTACTCTGCTAGGTCTATACCCATTCGAGAAGTACGGTTGTACTGGTTCGTTTCAGGTTATAAGTCTCATGGCTCGGTACTTAATCGACCAGGGACGGTACTTGCCTTTGCCGGAATCCACCCAAATCCATCCATCCGCCCCAGTCTAAAATCATTGGTTTTGTACTTTCATTTTTCCATCAAAACTATTTTCATCATGTTCAAGGCAATGTGGCGCTCATGTCTTCACATGTCGTGTCTCAACTACCTTCCCTAAGATAATTGCCCAAGCATATAGCTTTTGTAAATATGAGTATGCAAGATTCCAGTATAAGCATGGCTAAGCATTTTACCGAAGATATCTTTCGGGTATATCACATCGAGGGTTACAAAGATTATATCTAAAGGCAAACAATGTCAAGGCATGGCATATCAAGCATAGGTACTAGTTTGTGTATATAGCATGCATATTTGAATTTTAAAACAATATCATTTTGCAAGTGGGGTCAAAATGTTCAAGGAGATGTGATGACTTGCCTTGCTCGCAAGCTTGTTGGACGGGGTCTTCACTATACTCAGTGCTTGCTCGCTAGGATGCTAACCGTACGTGCGAAAAATCAATTGAATTTGGTTAGAATTCAATACAACTACCAAGAGATAAAAAGAACCATAAAAACGACTCCAAATATTTAGCCCAAGATTTTAATTAAGTTTGGGTGTGAGTTTTTTGGGTGAAATCCGAATTAAAATGCGAGTTGTAGAAATTAGGTTTTTTGCGATATACCGATTTAATTTACAAAGGCGACAAATTTTCAAATTGAAGTTATCTTCAAAAGATTTGAATTTTAAATCTAGAAGATCCAAATGTTAGAATAATATTTAAGGGCAAGCTAAACATAAATAAACTCCTAGATGAATAAATTATGCGACGATGAAATTTCTCCGGATTCCTATTTTGAAATCCAAATTTGTTTATGAGAAAATATATATTTTTTGTCTAGAAATTTTCCCAAATATTCTCCAAAAACTTTTCCTAAATGTCCTAAAATTATTTCTAAATTTTTCCCTATTTTATTCTATTTTATATTTTTTATTCATTTATTTTTTTCCTTTTCTTTTTCTTTTCTTTTTTTCCTTCCCTTCCTTCTTTCTTCTCTGCTCTGTTCTGCCCTCATCCTCTCTGTTTCGGCCGGCAAGCCGGCGCAAGGCGCAAGGGAGGGAGAAAGGGAGAGAGGGAGGTGTTGGCTCACCGGTGACGCGGCGGTGACGGCGGCGCAAGGCGAGCGCGTCGCGCGCGCGCGTCTCCCGAGGGCAGCGGCGCGGCTTCGTCGCAAGGCGAGGCGACGGCGCGGTGAGAGAGCGAGGAAACGGGAGAGGTGAGCGGCGAGGTGGGGAAAATGGAGGGCTCGCCCCTATTTTATAGCCGACCGGCGAGGGGAGAGAAGAGAGGGGTCCGGCGCGGTGAGGCGACGCGGCGGCGACACGCGGCGACGCGCGGGGCGAGGTCGGGTGAGGGCGGGCGCGGCGCGAGCGGTGTGCGGGTGGGGGCCGTGCGGCGCGGCGTGAGCGGGTGGGGACGGGGCAGCGCGGCGCGCGGCGCGGCGCGCAGCGGCGAGGGGTTGTCCGGGCCCTGCACGGCGACGAGCGGTTGGTGACGGATGAAGAGTGTCATTTCGTATTTTCCCGATTTAATTTCTATTTTCTCCCATTTCTTTTTCCTTTCACATTAAAATTGAAATATGAGATAACCCATTCAAAAATTAATTTTTAACCTACATTTCCAACCTTTTTGCCCATTTTTATTATATTATATTTTAATATATATATATTTTATTTATTTTCTTTCCCTTTTTCAAAAAAAATGTGATTTTTGGTTCAAAATAAATTCTCATCAACTTTCCTGTTTATTTTTTTATAATTTTCATTTTCAAATCCTTATTTTGAAACTTCCTTTCCTTTGGGATTTTTAAATTATTTGATTTTTCTCAATCTTTTAGATAAGCTTCACGTATTAATTTCACGCAACAAAGCTGGCAAATAAGAGGCAATAAACACAGCGAGATGCAAAAATACCAAAAGTTTTTGTAAGTTCCAATTTTTAATTCCCGATTTTAAATTCTCCGATTTTTAGGGTGTTACAAACCTACCCCCCTAACAATAAATTTCGTCCCCGAGATTTCTTATCGTTCGTGGAATAGGTTCGGGTATTCGGTCTTCAAAAAGTCTTCCTTCTCCTAGGTGGCTTCTTCTTCGGTGTGGTTGCTCCATTGCACCTTGTACATTCGCCACGTCTTGGTTCTAGTCTTCTTCTCTGCTTCGTCCAAGATCTTCACGGGGTGTTCAGGGTAAGTGAGGTCTTCGTTGACAAGAATGTCCTTTGAGGGGACTTGTTCTTCCGGCACTCGCAAACATTTCTTTAGTTGTGATACGTGAAAGACAGGGTGTACATCGGAAAGATTTTCTGGTAGGTCTAGTTGATAGGCCATTTCGCCTCTTCTGGCGCTTATTGGGAAGGGTCCAACATATCTTGGCGCCAGTTTTCCTTTGACCTTGAACCTCTTAGTTCCTCGGAGTGACGAAACTTTTAGGTACACAAAATCACCTATATTGAATTCCAAATCTCTCCGACGAATGTCCGCATAGCTCTTCTGCTGGGACTGGGCTACCTTAAGCCTATCTCTTATCAGACAGACTTTCTCTTCTGCTTCCTTGATGATGTCTAGTCCATACACAGCTCGTTCACCGGTTTCCGACCACATCAGCGGTGTTCGACATCTTCGTCCAAATAGGGCCTCATTGGGTGACATCTTCATACTAGCCTGGTAGCTATTGTTATAGGAGAACTCTGCATAGGGCAGACATTTCTCCCAGTCCTTAGTAAAATCCAATGCACAGGCTCTTAGCATGTGCTCAAGGACTTGGTTTGTCCTCTCGGTTTGTCCATCAGTCTAAGGGTGATAAGCAGTACTGTAGGTGAGGTGAGTTCCCAACGCCTCGTGAATTTTATTCCAGAAGTGAGATGTGAATTGAGTACCACGATCTAACACAATTCTCTTGGGTACTTCGTGCAGGCACACAACTTTGGACATGTACAGTTCTGCCAACTTAGCGCTGCTATACCGAGTCTTGACCGGGATAAATCGGGCCATCTTGGTAAGTCTATCCACGATCACCCAAATGGAATTGTATCCTGTAGCAGTTTTGGGTAATCCAACTATGAAATCCATGCCTATTTCATCCCATTTCCATTCAGGGATCTTAAGGGGCTGTAATAATCGTGTCGGTCTCTGATGCTCAGCCTTGACTCGTTGGCATACATCACAAATGGCTACATATTCTGCTACGTCTCTTTTCATGTTGGGCCCCTAGTATTCCATTCTCATATCTTGGTACATCTTGGTGCTGCCGGGGTGTAGCGAGTATGCTGACTCATGGGCTTCCTTGAGGATGTGTCGTCTCAATCCTCCTTTCTCTGGTACGTAAATCCTTTTACGATACCACAGGGTTCCATCGTTGTCGGCTGTGAATTCCTTGGCTAGTCCTTCGGCCATGCGTTCCTTGATCAGTTGGATTTCCTCGCAATCCTTCTGGGCTTCCTTAATCTGAAATTGTAGGAGAGGTTGTATCTCCAGCGAATTCAGTTGTCCATGAGGAATCAACTGTAGGTTAAGCCGAGTCATTTCTTCTTGAAGCTCATTGGCCATACATTCTAGCCTCAGGTAACTGCATTGGGTTTTGCGGCTCAAAGCGTCGGCTACGACATTGGCCTTACCAGGGTGGTAATGGATTCCTACGTCATAATCCTTGATTAGCTCCAGCCATCTTCTCTGGCGTAGGTTAAGATCTGTTTGGGTAAAAAAATATTTCAAGCTCTTATGGTCCGTGTATATATCACAGTGGTTTCCGATCAGGTAGTGCCTCCAAATCTTCAAGGCATGCACCATTGCGACCAATTCTAAATCATGGGTGGGATAATTCTCCTCATGTGGTCGCAGTTGTCTCGAGGCATAAGCCACAACCTTTCCATCTTGCATTAACACACCTCCTAGTCCTTGTCGGGATGCATCACAGTATATGACGAAGTCCTTCTGGTTGTCCGGTAGGACTAAGATCGGGGCGGTGGTTAACTTTTCTTTGAGTAGATCAAAGGCTTTTTGACACTGCTCAGTCCACGCGAACTTCTTTTCCTTCTTCAACAGTTGGGTCATGGGCCGGGCTATCTTAGAAAATCCTTCGATAAATCTCCGGTAATATCCGGCCAATCCCAAGAAACTTCTAACCTCCGTTACTGATTGGGGTGCTTTTCACTTGGTAACAACCTCGACCTTGGCAGGGTCTACTGCTACACCTCCAGCTAAGATTACATGTCCAAGGAAGGCTACTTCCTTAAGCCAGAATTCACACTTGCTGAATTTGGCATATAGCTAGTGCTCTCGCAACTTTTCTAGTACCAAGCGCAAATGTTCTGCATGTTCTTCATCATCTTTAGAGTAGATGAGGATATCATCAATGAACACTACCACGAACTTGTCTAGATTTTCCATAAATACCTTGTTCATGAGGTTCATGAAGTAGGCCGAGGCATTGGTCAGTCCACGAGACATTACTGTGAACTCATACAAGCCGTAGCGCGTAGAGAACACAGTCTTGGGTATATCCTCGGCTCTAATCTTTAGCTGATGGTATCCAGATCAAAGATCGATCTTTGAAAATACTCGGGCTCCCTTGAGCTGATCGAACAAGTCGTCGATCCGAGGCAACGTGTATTTGTTCTTAATGGTTACCTAATTTAACGACCGATAGTCTATGCACATCCTCATGCTCCCATCCTTCTTATTAACAAACAACACTGGGGCTCCCCAGGGTGAAGAACTAGGGTGTACAAAGCCTTTCTCTCACAATTCTCTTATTTGCTTCTTAAGTTCCTCTAATTCATTTACTGGCATCCGATAGGGTCTCTTAGCTATGGGGGTTGTGCCAGGCATGAGGTCAATGATGAACTCTACGTCTCGGTCTGGGGGCATTCCAGGTAGTTCCTCAGGAAATACATCCGGGTAATCCTGAATTACTAGCATTCCAACTATGGGTAGCATGGTGAATATTCGTGTAGCTCGGTCACAGAGCATAGGGTCTTGGTCCATGGCTACAGTCATCGGCGATCCCCATGGGGTAGATAGGGTGACTTCTCTCCGTCCACAATCAAATACCCCTTGGTTCTTGGTCAACCAATCCATTCCTAGTATGATGTCCAGGGTTTGGGGTGGTAAAACCATAAGATTCAAAAGGAATACCACATCCTTGATCCGAATGGGCACATCCATGCACGCATGGGTATAGTTATATCTCCCCCGGGCGAATGCACTACCATTGGTCTCTTAAGGTCTACTCGGTGCAAGTTGTGCTCTTTGCTTATTCTTGACATATAAATGAATGCGAAGCTCCAGAAACAAACAAAACTTTAACTGGTGCAGAGTGGATAGAAAACATACCCATCAGCACACTTTGGTCCTCTTGAGCTTCCTCAGCACGCACATGGTTCACCTGACCACGACGGAATCCGGTTGCAGCTTCCTTTGGTTGGGGCGTTCTGAACAGACTGCGTCAAGGTGCCGGGGTGGGGGTTCCTCGTACTGCGATGGCGTTGGCTCCGGTATGGTTGGGGGTGTTGCGCGGCTTGGGGCAACTGCTGGCGTAATGCCCAAACTCTCTGCAGTTGAAACAGTTGACATTCCTGGTCCCTGGAGCTGCCAAGGTAGGTGCCGGGGTGCGAGACGGTGTTGCAGGTGGCCTGCTGACGTTGCCGGGCGCGGCAGGGCGATTGGTTGCCACTAGGGCTGGCTTCCAACCTGACGGGGTTGCTCCTTTAGGTCGTTGGGATGTCCCTTGAATTGGATGAGTCATTGCAAGTCTTCTTTTCCAATTGTTTTCGATCGTCCTCTTGTCATGTTCCAGTCTCACAACCTTGTTGATTAAGCTTTGGAAACTAGTATGATCTTGTCCGATCATTGGCCCTCACAACCCATCGTTCAATCCTTCAACAAACTTATCTATTTTCTCCTCTTCGTCTGCTAGGTCGTTGGCGGCATAGCAGGCCAGTTGGGTGAATTTGTTTAGGTATTCTTGCACTGTGGTGTTCCCTTGGCGTAGCCTACGGAACTTGTTCTTCTTCATCCTCATGACTGCAGCAGGTACGAAATTTTCACGGAAGGCGGCCGTGAATTCTTCCCAAGTTGGTTCACCAGCATCTTCCGCTCGGGCCCCCTTGTATGTGTCCCACCAGTCGCTAGCGGGACCTTCCAGCTGGTTGGTGGCGAAGATGACTCTGTCCTCCTCTTGTACTCGGACGAGGGTCAGCTTCTTCTCTATTACTCTTAGCCAATCTTCAGTATCCATTGGTTCTTCTACCGTGGAAAACATCAGTGGCTTGGCTCACATAAACTGACCTAAGCTTGATCCTCCCCGTTGTCCTTGGTTGTTGGCAATGGCTTGAAGCAGTTGGGTCTGTAAAGTCATGACTTCTGCTAGGGTGGAGGGGTTAGGTTCTGGTGGGTTCTCGTTGGTCGCGGTTGCTCTACGGCGATGAGCCATCTGTACGACGTGGATAAGGTAAGAGACTTGATCTACTAAGATCACGGTTCTAAGGGATTGTTCTTCAAGTTGTTTAAGGTGATCTTTCGAAGCAAGCTTGGTGGAATAAACTCATTTAGGACACATCATAAAACATCTCAATAGTTCTTAATTAATGCATCATAAGGGATACATTGGACTGCACATACACAATCCCATACAACACAATACAACACTAACATCGTTCTACATCACATCATAACTAGGGGGAAATCAGGGTGTGGCCCTTGCTAACTCAACACCATCCAAAGCAAGACCTAAACCCTTGCAGATATCCAATCTAATCATCCAACCAACCGCAGGATCCGGGTGCTGGCAACGGGTAGTCCCCAGCAGGTGCAATCTGAAGTTCCCATGACTCGAAAGCAGTCGCTTCGGAGTCGTACCTGAGCTTCCTGCCTGGTGGCCGAGTACTCTTGCAGGCTGTCTTGTGGGTGATAGGTCCTCCCGCAAATGTAACGCGGTAGGTAGGGGCCTCATCCTCTGATGGATCGGTGATACTAGGCTCCCACTCGACCTCCATGGGTTCCGATTTATTCTCCGAGTCAGTACCAACCTGAATTGGGTTCTCTACTCCAGAACCAGGGTCGGATGGAACAGCCGTGATAACCTGTAGGGCATCTGTCTGTGCAGCAGCTGGTTGGGTCATAGTAGGGTCCATCAAATATGGTGTGGACTCGGTGCTCAGCATGAAGGCCTGCTCTATCATGGCATGAAAGGTAGCCAAGCATGCTAGAGTCATAAGATAGTGGTGATCAGGCATAGGGACAGGGGGTGATGGTGTAGCTGAAGTAGAGGCGCCAATAACGGGGACAGGGATGAAGCAAAGTTGTTCCTCCAGTTGACCAATCTGTCGCTGGCTCCTCCAAAGCTGCTCCTCCAAATCAACCAAAGCCTCTCCACGAGCCATATAACGATCAGAGAGCTGATCGTACTGTGTGCTGTTGAACTGGAGCTGAGTCTTCAGGGAGTTAATCTGGCTGCTACACTTGCGGTGTTCCTCTTCAAGGTCACTCATACGCCTTTGCTGCTCATCAATTTCCCATAGCACTTCCTCGTAGCAATCATCTGCAGCTTCAGTCCATCGGGACAGCCGGGTTACCATCGGGTTGTAGCAGCAGGGTGTGGCCTCCACGGTGCAAACAGAGTTGCCCTCCTCCCGATAAGGGTGGTGCACAAACTCAGTCATCATCAGCTCTGCCCGGTGGATGGCATTAAGGCGTAAGAACGCCTCACGGGCAGCATCCTGAAGTGCGGCCTCCATAAAATCTCGCCGGTAGCGGGTCTGTAAGAAGTATGATGGTTCACTACCGACACAGGCCTCAATCGATACGGCGGCTTCCCACTCAGGGTGGTTCTCGGTAGCGTGTCTCCTGCTCTGATAAATGGGTGTGTCCGGGTACCTTAAGCATCGCATCATCTGCCTAAGTTGCACAACATATCCTTCCTCTAGAGGGACCTCAATCTCCCACGCTTCGATCTAACCATGGCTTGCCATCTGCTTTGAGACTGTCTTAGAGTTAGAGAAAGGTAATATCAAAACAATTTTAGTAGAGAAATGGGGACAAGAGTACAAGGGAAAACACATTCTGTTTTGTAGACATAGTTTGTACTTAAAATAATCCTAAGTAGGGATAGTTCCCTTTAACCAGTTCTACAGGGGGTGGGGCACCATTTGGTCTTATCCTACAGGTCGCACTGCTCTGATACCAGCTCTGTCGACCCCCGTTTTTGGAACGGGAATCATTCGTGTTCATAGTACCATTTCCCTAGATCGAGTAGTTTGATACCCACGAATACAGTACTGAATTATCAGGTGCAAAGTGCATGAATAGTCTTACACCGAAAGTATTACAATAATAGGCCCGAAGGCAATAACATTACATGCAGGACCTACTGGTCCAGATACAACCAAAATCAGAGATTAGATAAGATAGCAGATGGAAGGCAGCGGCATGTCGATTGCCACAGGCAACGACCGGGGACTAAGACCTAGTAGGCGCCTTCTTCTTCTTCGCCCACCTGGCAGTAAGCATAGGGGTCCTCCAGTTCTTTGTTTCCACCATCTGAAGGTTTGTGCGTATAGCAAGGGTGAGTACCCAACGTACTCAGCAAGCCAACACGGAATGATGCACATGATAGGGTCATTCAAAGGATGTCTGAGGTTTATTTGCGCAAAGCCAATTTTCATAAATCATTTCCACTACTAGATTCGCCTAGAATTTCAACGCGCCTAAATTGTGGCAAAAGCGCAAAAAACGTTGTAATAACCGGAATGGCAACGCACGAAAAACGTTGCATGGTGTTGCAAGACAAACTGTGGCAAGAGGCTGTCGCAGCGCTTTTCTGGTTAGTGTTGCAAATGCAGTAGTTATATCGCAACACTTGTGGCGTTGTAATATGTGTTATTGCTACGTTTTCGGTGTGGTAACGCAGCTAATACAACGCTTGAGGTGTTTTGAACATGTAATTGCAACATGGCCATGTCGTAGCAACCGATGCAATAGCAACGATTAAGGCGGGTTGCAAAACAATTTATTGCCACACTCGACATTTCGTTGCTATACTTAACTTTGCTATTGCTACGTAGAACTGGTGTGGCAAGTCAGGGTTTATCACAACACCACGAAATGGTGGCAACATGTTGATTTGCCACGCTCTAGATTTCGTTGCTATAAGTGAGTTTAACAACACCAACAAATGGTTGCAACATGTTGATTTGCCACGCTCTAGATTTCGTTGCAATAACTGTCTTCGTTATTGCTACACAAAAACGCTGTGGCAATTCAGATTATGTTGCAACACAAAAAATTGGTGGCTACATGGGCATATGCTATTACTACGATTAGTATGCGTTGCTATAGTATGTGTTTCCACATTAAATTTGGTTGCAATACTCAATTTTACAACGCCGTTTGTTTGGTACCGCCAGGAATTATTCTTGCGCCATTTAATAATTTAGAAATCAATATTAAAAATAGGTAGATCATGAGATTACAGCCACTTAATGACAAAAACAACCATTCATTAAAAACACAACCCAATGTAAAGTATGTAGTATCACAAAGATAAATGGTCTCCTCAGGACTTTCGAAGATAACAAAACAAAGTTTAAATTTGCTACGTTCATGACATCTCAAACTTGAAGCACCACATTGTCTATCAGCTTGCTACTAGAAGTGGTAGCACACAACTTCTTGGCGATGTAGAAGCAAGAGTACAGTAACTTCTTGGCGATGTAGAAATGCTCCATCTCAAAATGTCATGACCCCAACCACTCCATCAACTTTCATCTTCCTGCATATTATGTTACAGTCGTCATAAATGAAGTGCTTCTATTATTAGAACGTGAAATATTTGTGACAATTATAGCATTGAATCTTACATTCAGTCTTTCCTTGAACCGGAAACTCGCTTCTTTTCGCATCTTGCACCAATTGTTGTGAAGTCATATATTGGGCACCGACGTTCCGTCTTTATTCTATGATTGACTTCTATTAAAACTCCGGTGTGCGACACGGCCGCTGAATCGTTTGCAGAGTAGTTCATTTTGGTTAACTACCTGGTTATTCTCGCAAAACCAAATAAATACATGCCAAGTATTAAACATACGAATCATAACATGCACTAGTTCATGAACAATGTAACATTTTTTAATCATTAATTACCTGGTCTCTCGTTGCTTCAATCGTAGATGTTTTCAGATTCTCCCGTGGATGTAAGTGTGTCTCATCCACTTCGTTCCAACATGCTATTTCATTTGTATTTTGGTTAACCTGCAATAAAATCTCATGGTTCGTTTTTAAATTTCTGGTGCCTTCTTTATTCATCTTGTGCAGGCATATACTAGGGTCATGTAAGGGAGATGATTAGAGGACAAAAATGTATGATAACAGCAGGAACATACCGACTATATAAACATGCAAGTAAAAACACCGAGCCTTACTATAGCTCGTGTCGATGCTCCATGCATTTGTGCTTGTATCGTGCTTGAAACTCTTTCCTAAGTGTTCTTTGTCACCGCCTAGCTTTCGTAGTGCTTCCATCTCTTGCTTTTGCTGTTCCATCAAACGCTTGTGTTCTTCCTTCTCAGCTTCCATTTGAGCAACTTGGCTCTGGAGTTGTTCTTGGACCTTCTCTAGTTGAGCCTTCAGCTCTTCTTTTTCTTTGTGTGCTGCTGTTTCGAACGGGCCCGTTCCTCGATTGCTCTAGCATTAATTTCCTTCTACTTGGATACTTTGCCATATACCCATTACCATGAACCTTGGACGACCGGCATCTAGTAGTTTCCTGGTATACTTTCCGGAAAATATGGTTTCTCTCTCGTTGAAGGAACAAAGTTCTCTGTTGAGTCTCTTTCCTTGTTTCTAATTTCGGTGCAAGCAATTTCTGACGGATGTAAGACATTTGAAAGTGCTTAATCTGGTTAGAAATTTAGGAGGATGACTACGATACAATTAATTAACAAGGTTTTCGCAATTAAAGTAGATTATTATACTTACATAGACAACTTTAGATGCATCATTTGACCATTTCTCTCCCTTCGTGTGTTTTCGCCCATAGATCACAATCATTTGGCTCTTCAAGAGTCTCGGGTCCCTCTAATTTTGCCCGAGAAAGAAACAAATGAACACTTCAACAAGTACTAAATCAAAACAATTCATGCATGCATGTACTTCTCTAAAGTACTTACCATTTCATAGCTAATCGAGAGAAAGGCTTTGATCCCATCATATGTTGTGTTTGTTGCATCGCACGGTTTTGAATTCATTCTGCGATTTTCTCGCATACCAGTTTTGTATTAAAAAATATATTCCTCAAAACAACTAATTTATTTGTACAACTGTGTTGCAAACAATGATGTGAAATGCATCAAACCTGGAATTCGAAGTGCCAAAATACACTATGAGATAGTGCCATTCAACAATATGGAGTTCTTCCGCTTATGCCTCATTCGATATCATAACGATCGTATGCCCTATATGTGGCACTGAATGTTGACCGCCAACCTTTATAGCGTTCGTTAGCTATGCGCCAGATAAGTTTCTTGTTTTCATCATTCCTCTCAATGTCCCAATGGTTCTGTTTAAAAGACAATTACACACAAAGAATCAATTCGTATACAGATTCATATGTAAGATCAAGTAAGATGGGTATGGAAGAAAAATGTTAAAGCTTATTACCAATACATCACTGGCTATCTCGTCTTTAACTTCATCATCAATTTCTTTCCATTTTTTGATACCAATGATTGGAGCATGCATTCTTGTGAACACAACGATTTCGTCAACAAAAGACCGTTGGTTACCACCTACAGTCCTCCTAGTCTTTACGAGAATTCGATTTTCATTTTCTTGTTTTTTCCTTGCCTATGCCTCTTGTTGGATGCACATAACCTTTCAAAGTCCCACGTGCTCTGTACTTCCTCTTTCCACTTCCTACTTGTGCAACATACAGTGAATTGCAAAATATGTTAAAGTTAACTTAGTGAGAAAACTTAAGTTCGAAGATAGGGTGTACAAAAAACATTGTCTTACTTTGATTATCGCCCGTATGTTTTAAACGCCGAGCATGACTTGGCCACTCTGTTGGCGGTGTTGGATTGCTGCTTTCACTTTCTTGAACATCTTCATATGCCTCTGCACAATATAATACTTAAGGTAAATTTGGTAAATTCAATGTCTGACAAATTGGAGAGAGGTATTAAATTACCGATTTCTTCTAATTGTCCTAGATCTCGTAGCCACGCACGGTATACTTGGATCGTTTGGTCCCTAAAGATATCCTTGAATTCTGCAACCATGTATACATGAATAATCGAGTTGGATAACAATGAATTAATTGTGATGCAAGTTGTGGACACAATTATATGCATTTTACTTGCCTTTGCCTTCGCCCGTCTCTTGCAGTTCTGCAAGCCATGTCTTGTATTCATAAACATTCTCATCCGAAAAGTCTTCATAAAAATCTGTACCCACAGTACTTTCTTTGGTGTTATGTTAACAATCGTCGGTAATTTTTGTGCGGGTTAGAACTAATCTAACTTCGCACTCCTCATAGTTGTCCACTATCATATTTTCCGCATCCCTCTCTGATTCAATCACTACAAGTTTTGCCATATTTTTACGCTCTCGTTTCTTATAGTATAAGAAATCCCTCAAAGAGTACCCTAAACGTCCTTTGATTGTTACCAATTTTCCAAAGCTGAGATCGTTCCTTTTTATCCGAAGTGATTCAAAATCCCGTCCAACTGGTGCCCCTACGAGATCAATATACAGAGACCAAATTTCTTCTTGTTCTTGCATCAAATCAGCCCTGACATATGAATTAGAATGGAAAGAATCTGAATCTATTTGCGATCATGAAAAAATGAAAGACAAAACAACACCAGGGTATTTCTGTTTGAGACATGCTCACTATATCATACACAACTTGAAGAATAAAAGGATGGGTGCGAGCAGTATCAGTGGTTACGTACCGGTTTTGTGACTCGTCGAATGGCCTGAGCCTTGTAGTATCAGAAGAACGGCCATGGTTGCCGGAATCTTGATCGCCCACGTCTGCTGCGCGCGTCGTGGGGAGGCAAGGGTCGGCGGCGTCCTACAAGCGTCGCCGAAAAGCAACGCTTGTACCCCGCGAGGACGATTCATCGTCGTATTTGCCGATCCCCTTGGCCTCGTGTACGCCGGGGTCACCGTCGACGAGGATGGACGCCGCCACTCCGTCGCCGTCGGCTCCTCAGCTGTCGGGGAGGTCTCCATCTCGTTGCCTTCTAAACCCTAACTGGCGGCTGCTTAGTCTGGGATTAGATTAGTCTAGGGGTGGCAATGAGGAGGGATCAGTGCAAGTCACGGTGATGAAAGGGCGTTCGAAAATATTTCGGGACCTCACACGCGGGAAATTTTCCCCGGCAAAAAAGAGCCCGCCAGTACGCAAGTGTTTGGCAAAAAAGAGCCCGCCAGCCCGACAAAAATGAGGTTTTAGATTGTTCTAGGTAGCTTTGGTTATTTTAGCATTTATTCTTGAGGAAACCAACAAATAATTGCAGTAATAGGTAAACATGGACAGAAAATTCCATAGATGCACACAACATCATGGTACACCTACAATAACCTCCCAAAAAATTCCCACACGGTTTCGAGAAAGTTGTACTACACACCCCCTAACGGCTGAGCATCTCACACTTAGTGACAAGGTATGTGTGTGAGAGATGTGTGCCTTTGTAAGCATGTGCATCACAACCTTGTCAGAATCAGTTGAAAATGTTTCCTCAACACTATACACCTAAATGAGGTGTCCATGCAATTTTTAGATTTTTCTATGTAGCTTTGGTTATTTTAGCATTTATTCTTGAGGAAACCAACAAATAATTGCGTAATAGGTAAACATGGACAGAAAATTCCACGAGATGCACACAACATCATGGTACACCTACAATAACCTCCCAAAAAATTCCCACACGGTTTCGAGAAAGTTGTACTACACACCCCCCTAACGGCTGAGCATCTCACACTTAGTGACAAGGTATGTGTGTGAGAGATGTGTGCCTTTGTAAGCATGTGCATCACAACCTTGTCAGAATCAGTTGAAAATTTTTCCTCAACACTATACACCTAAATGAGGTGTCCATGCAATTTTTTAGATTTTTCTAGGTAGCTTTGGTTATTTTAGCATTTATTCTTGAGGAAACCAACAAATAATTGCAGTAATAGGTAAACATGGACAGAAAATTCCACAGATGCACACAACATCATGGTACACCTACAATAACCTCCCAAAAAATTCCCACACGGTTTCGAGAAATTCTCACACGGTCCTTGCCTCCCCAATCTGTCTCATCAACTCCCGCTCCTTGCCATTCTCGCCGCCTTCCATCCTCCATCGCAGCAATGGCCGCCGCAAGCTCCTCCTCCTCCTCCAGGAACGCCGCCTCCGACTCCTCACGACAGCCCGCGCCGTCAGTGCAGCGCCTCTCGTCCCTGCCGAGGCGCGATAGGAGGGGAAGGTTCGCACCGACGCCGAGGCGGCCGAAGACGAAGGTGACCCCGCGGCACAGCATTCAGGCCGAGGCGGGAGCGATGGCCATTCCCGATGTGCCGCCTGGCTTCTCCGAACACCACCGCCACCAGAACCCTGTCGAGGCGGCGGAGCTTCCGGCCCCGGAGGTTAGGGTTTTCTAGTGCTACTGTTTACAATGCTCTAGTGCTACTGTTTACAATGCCGAGTTGGGGTTTTCTAATTTTTTATCTAGGTTGGGCATATTTGGAACCTTGTCAGAATCATTATTGATGTGGAATGTGCTGTACACTGTGCTTCAATTTTGGATTGGGGATTTTTAATTTTTCATGTTCGGATATTACTGCTTCAAGTCTTGTTTCAATTTATTGAGAGTAATTTAGCAATTGCAATCATTCATGAGTTCATATATAGTATGACAGTGATTCTAATTCTGTTTCGAATTGAATGAGATTAATTTAGAACTTGCAATCATTCATGCTTAATCTTTTCAAGATTGAGTATATATAGTATGAAATGATTCAAAGTCTGGTTTTGGGGATGCTGTGAATTCATATATAGTATGAAATGATTCAAAGTCTGGTTTTGGGGGGGCCAATTCTACTAATCATTGAACACGGCCACATGATTTTCCATGGAAGCGTTTGTAATCTCAATTAGGTAATATATCATTGAACACCTTAGATATATGCTTTTGGTGTAATCAGTGAAGTACTGCTTGTTGGCTGGTGGGTGTAATCAAGTAAACTGTTAAGTCCTCCTTGTTGGCTGGTGTAATCAAGTACACTGTTAAGTCCTGCTTGTTGGCTGGTGTAATCAGTCAACTAATTACTAGTGGTTGGTGTTAAGTCTACTTGTTGCTTGGTGTTTAATTATATATCTATATCGTTTATGTATTTATCTCAGCTGAATAGTTGTATACTGTCATGTGCATGGCTGCATGCAGCCAGAGGAGCTCCCATGGCAGTGCATGGCCTGGCACAGCCCGAGGAGGCAATTAAGAGGAAGATGAGGAGATTAAGGGAGCATTAGTGGGCTAGTAGTTATTAGCTGGCACTTAACTTGGAGCTGTGCGCCAGCAGCATGGAGCTGGGCTCCTATATATGTAAGCCCCTTGTCAGTTGAATGGAATCAGATAAGAAAGAAGTTATTTCTAATCTCTCATCTACTCTATCTTCAAATCTCACCTATGCTGTTAGTCTTCAATCTCATCCCCTTGCTGGGCTACCAGGCAACCCCCTGGTGCCATCATCCTTCCCTTATTCCCCATATGAACTATGGTTCACTACATATACATAAAGGATGAAACATATATTAATATAGTATAAATACAGAAGATGCAATGTCAAGCTCTCGAAGAGGATGAAACTTATATTAGAACAGTTTATATAATTATGTAGACATGCGGTCAAACAGGTTCACACAAACAAAATAAGTACTCATATAATAGACTTAAACAAAGAAATAGTCGTCCTCGGGATCGCCAACATTTGAAGCTGGTGCAATGACTCCATCATCAATGTATGTTTCATCATCGTCGTCGTCCTCTGCATCAAGAAGTGTTGCTTGATCTGGTTCAGGAACACATTGGGCAATCGCAAATCTAATAGCAGTTGAATGTCCACTAGAGCCTTCCACTCCTGGTCTCCTCCAACTAGACACATCCATACGTTGGCGTACGTCGTCACACATGTCTTGCACACCCACTTCGAGCAAAGATATATCCATGTCATTGTCATCTATTGTACTTGATTCTGGCATGGCAAACAAATTTCTAGGCTTCATTGCGATAACAGAACACCAATGAGGCTTGTCTGGTATGTCAGCGTACAAAACTAGTTCAGCTTGTGTTGCCAAAATGTAGGGGTCACCAGAATATCGATACCGACTTCTATCAATGTCGACAATCCCATACTTATCCTTCTTAAATCCTTTTCCTTTGCTCGTAGTTGCAGCTGGTACATCGTACCAGTCACACTCAAACAAAATAACTTCTTTTCCCATCTCGAACTCAAGAGCAATTATTTTTTTAACCACTCCATACCATGTCATATTACCGGTGCTACCATCACCCTTCACACAAATACCACTATTACTTGCGCTGAGCCTTTTCTCTGTAGAAGCTGTTCTGAACAAGAAACCATTGATAAAGCATCTATTGAACACACGGGCTCGAGGATCCGGTCCTTTAGCAAGTGCCTGTAATAAGACGTTACTAATTTTGCCTTCCTTAATTTGCATGGTGATCTGCAACACACAGTGCAAGAACCAGTGAATGACACATTTCCTGAGACTATAAAATTAAAATAGTTATTTGACCACTCACTTTGTCCTTAAACCAGTGTACAAATTGTTCCTTGTGTCGTTTATCAAGGTTTCTAGTGCCGCCATCTTTCCTGAGTTCCTCCAAATGTTCTTGGTGCATTGTAATACATATTCAAATATGTGTTTAGTAAAATACTTATTTAACTCTTGCCATACGATGTAACATAAAATATGAGTACTTACTCAACCCATTGTCAGCCTCGTCACGGTTGCTTGCTATGTAGTGCCTCATCTTCAATAACTCTTCTCCGCCAAATTACCTCCAAAACAGATCCTCTCTTGCTGAAATCAACATTGCTAAATACGCTCGGCCGGATGGTGGCTCATTTACGGCGGCACTTTCATGACGATCGGCTTGATTCAATTTGGTATCAACGTCTTGTAAGAAACGAGAGCAAAACGTCAAGCACTCCTCAGAGATATATCCCTCGGCTATCGAGCCTTCAGGATACGCTTTGTTCCTCACATAGCCTTTAAGAGTACGTAAATATCTCTCGACCGGATACATCCACCTAAAGCTGACAGGACCTCCTAGTTTAGCCTCTTCGGCTAAGTGAACCGGCAAATGCATCATGATATCAAATTCATCCATAAGTTGCACACCTTCTAACTCTTCGTATTTTGCCCGCAGTGATGGCCGGAATTGGGATCAGGTTCGGACATCCGAACACATCCAATCAGGTCATTGCGTTCTTGGCGTTCTTGGCGGCCCCCTATGAGGTATGGATGCTCCATATCCTCATGTGTGAACCTAAGCAAGGTTAAAACACAAGATTTAGGTAATAAACAATTCTTATTAGTAGATATATCATGGATAGTAAGGATGGAGTTCACCAGTTGTTGAAGTTGCCTTGCACCACTACGCATGATCGGTCCTTCATGGACTTGGGCACATGTATTATTGGTAGATGAAATTAGACTTGTTGTGGACATGATGGGGATGTCCTTATCAGTTTTCCTTCCAAAAGCTCGATCTTGGACTCCCTCACCCAAGCTGTGTCTTCATGAGTAACTTGCAATGTATCCCAAATTTCCTTGCCCTCCTCAAGCTCATCAACCTTGGTTAATTTCTCCGTGCTCAAGGCAGAGAGAATTGCGTTGGTGGCTTGAGAATCGTGGTGGATGCTTTGCTCTTGCTCTAGAGTAAGCTCTATGTCCTCTATGGGTACATCAATTCATGTGCAAATAACCTTCCATATACTAGGATGCAAAGATATTATATGGAACTTCACTTTGTGTTTCCAAGTGGCATAGTGAGTCCCATCAAAATGGGTGCATGCTTGGAAGGCATGGAGATGAAGTTGTGAGAGGGATGTTAATCTTGCTGTAATCAAAAGATATAGAAACACCCCCTTGTGTTAGTGCATCCTTGTTTGGAGACTTTTCTTCGTTGGGATCTTCTTCCTCTCTAGATTCCATGACCGACATATTTAATCAACTCTAAGCAGTCAAGCTTATCAAGAGTTTAAACTCTGATACCAATTGAAAACCCATAGATGTCGCCTAGAGGAGGGTGAATAGGCGGTCCTAAAAATTTCTTCAAGCGCGATAGTTAAATTCAATAGGGCCTGGAAGTTGCTGGCAGGAACCCTGGAACTTCCTGGCAGCCAATGTTGTCAGGAACTTTCATTGTTATATTTAGAAACTTCCAAGGGTCTAGCACTTTGAGGCTAAAGTCTCAATTCTCGGGGAACCACAAGACTTGCCAAAGTGCGGGAGATGAAGTAAATCAATAGCAAACAGAAAAACACAAGAGAAGGCTCAAAACATACATAAGTGAGATAGGAGATTTTTTCTGAAGTTCGGATTACAAGAATTCTACTCTCCGTTGAGGAACTCCAAAGAGCTGGGTCTCGATTAACCCCTTGCATCACCAAGAAAACCCTAGGAAGAAGTCTTCGGTTTTCAATCCAACATCTTTAGGTCATCACTAGGATTCAAGTGATCACAGAGATCCCTAACTTGAACCCCTAGTGAACGCAGCGAATGAGGATAGCTCTACCAAGACAACATCCAAAGGCTCAGCTTGGATTTTTACTCAACTTCCCTCTTTTCCTTGTGGAGGTGAGAAAAACATTTACAGACTTTTCTAGACAATCCACAATCACTTGGATTCTCGTGAGCGACACCTATCCGTCTAGAAGGTTTCCCTCCAAGAGTAACAAGCACCAAATAACAGCCCACGAAGATCATCAAGTGATCAAGTCATCATAGCCCTCTCATCATCAACAATCCTCACCATCACCCTCAATTCACACTCAAACTCTCTTGGGAAGCTCAAGAACAAGGTGGAGGGAGCAAGAACATCATGGGAGAAGCTAGGACACAGAAAAATAAAAGTGGAATTGCCAAAAGTGAGTTGTGGGGGTGTGGCGAATATATAGGCTTGCAATGACGCAATGTAGCCATTACTCAAATTTTGAAATGGAAAGGTGCCAGGAGGTTCTAGGCCAGGGTGCCAGGAACTTCCAGCCAACACATAGAAAAAGTGGATAACACATGGTGCCATAAGGTTTTGAGCCAGGATGCTAGGAACTTTCGACCAACACTTAGAAAATATGGCTAACATGTCGTACCATGAGGTTCCGGGCCAGGGTGCCAGGAACTTCTGGCCCACACTTGTTGTTTGAACTCGACCAAGTGCAAGTGTTGTGCAAATGTGTCTCTCTTAAATGTACATTGGATGTAAGCACTTGGATCACTTCAGGCAACCATTTGGTACCCCTCTTTACAGTACGACTTTCCTAGGCTCAACAGCAAAATATAAAAAGAAATTTAAATAAATCTTTGAGTCCTCTCGTTGCTTTGTATTTTTTGTTAGGGGGTCTCCTCTGCACATTATCACACACCTAAGCACCTTAGGACTAATTACCTGTACTTATCTCAATAAACACATTAGTTCCTTAACCGTTTTGTCATTAATCACCAAAATCCACTTAGGAGGTTAGGTGCACTTTCAATAATGAGTAGATCTAAATTGAATGTCGGGTGCTATGTATACCTAAACAAGCATGATTTATAAAAAAAAAATAGAGCAAACCCTCAATGTTAGACCGTAGTTGGCCTAACATGGTAAACGCTCGCATAATAGATATTGTTTAAAAAATATGCTCTAGGTAAACATAATAAATTATTATTCTAAAAAAGGTATGGTAAATCGTATATAAACACCGCGTACCGTTGTAGATACATGCCGGATGTATTTACGAAATTAGTAGGTTAATTGAAGAAACCAATCTACTAATTACCTTGGATGACGTTTGTGTCATGTCGTATATTGATGCATGTAGTATATCATCTCAAGCATAACAGTCGGCTCATGTACATCCGAGTAGGAGTCAAGCTGGTAGACAACGGATTGGGGTCTTGAACCGATACGGTGTTGTCGATCAACGATGTAGTCGGTGCATTCTGTCATTCATATTTTTGGCGTAGACGTCGTTTGGAAGTAGTTGGTCTCACGGTCAACAACCTAGAACTGATGTAATCCGCGGTGGCGACGTCTTGAAACTTTGTTGATCCTAGTAGATAAAATTGATGGTCGCGATGGTTCCGATATAGAGAAGGAACATACTCTATTTGGGTAATATCTCTAGAAGCCAAAGTCGTTGAAGTATTTTTTTTGTCAAAAAAATCCACCTCTTTAACCTATCTCATCAAAAACCTTGAAGCACCAAGTTCTCCTACCTAGGGCGCCACTATCGATGGGTTGTATCCACCTATGGTATTTGTAAAGTATGGGGATCGTTGGTACCAGGGTATATGCGAGATTGAGATAGAAAAGACGGGAGACAGAGAGTTTTATACAGGTTCAGGCCTCTTAACGCACAGGTAATAGTCCTACTCCTGTTGGTTGAAGCTGGTGTTGCCTTTATATATCAGTATAACATGAGTAAAATATTTGGGATGACCTAATCTAGTCTCTATCGGCTTAGCGGCATGGAGCTCTCACATGTAGTTGACGACTAGTGTAATCTTCTTCCTCGAATATGAACTCGACGAGATTGAAGATGTCTCTAGATCCATCATGTCGGCCTCTATGGCTTCTATATTGGGTTTGTCTAGATTTGTATTGGCTTGTCTTCGTCTCTTCCCTCTCCTCTTGTGGGGTCTTGTATTTATACCTTCGGTTGTCCCCTTGTCCAAGTAGAACTAGGGAGCCAAGTATGAATACGATCCAAATAGTCATAGGATTTTGCTTCTCCTTCCTTATCTAGAACATCTTCCGTATATGAGACATGATTCCATATGAAACTTGGTATATGGTGGGTCCCGTCAAGCCTAATACAAAAGTATTAGGTATGCCTTATCTATAACACTGAGAGTTACCGAGCCTGTGCTCGCGGGTGGGCTCCCTCGCCTTCCTCCTCTTCCCTTCTGCTGCCATGGACCACCGGAGGCCCCTCCTCACCGACTTTCCACCACCGCTACCGCCTCTCGTGGATGGGGTCATCAATCGCCGCCCCTCTCCCCGTCGGCCAGGCCTCCCCGACGACAGCAAGGTAGCAGCACGCCGCGTCATCCCAGCTCTCCACAAAGACTTGGTGTCGAAGGACCTAGATTCTTGGAGTAAGGTCCAGCTGGCATCCGCACAGGCCGGTGGTGGTGGTGGCAACCGTCGGGGCGGGGGCGCAACGGTCCATGGAAACCAGCCGAGTGCAGAGGCAGGGGGCAGAGCCGAGGAGACGGATCGGTTCATCATGTGTGCGCAGCGTTGAGGTGGTGATGGTGGGCGGAGCCGACCTGTAGGGCAAACCCGTGGAGTGAAAAGAAGTCGTCAAGGCGGCGCATGCGAAGGAGAGCGATGAGGACGGCAGCGCAAGTGAAGGAGGAAGGGCGGCAGTTGGAGCGCGAGGCGTGAGGGCGCGAGTGATAGGAGGGGCTCTGCGAGGTGCACCGCACTAGGTGATGGGGGCGGTGGGGGGACGTCGCGGTGCTGTGCTCGACGGGAGGCTGCTGTCGAGGTGGCATCTGCGTGCACGAGGAGCACCGACACGAGGCAGCGCGCCTTGAGCGGCTTGGACAGCGACATCTCCCGTGGTTGGGCCACTTACATGTGGGTCCCATAATTTTTTAGAGTAAATTGTTTATAACCCCATGCTTATGGTCAAAATTGCAGAAAACCACAAGTATTATGACATGTGTCACTTAACTTTAGGTATTATGGTTATGAAGTTCCACAAACCCCGTCCTTATGCATTATGAGCGTGGATTTACTTAAATTTTGAACCGTAGAGTGTATATGAAATTTTTAATTATTATGTTCTTGACTTAGGTTGATAGTTAAAATCTTCACTACTTTAAAAAAATTAATTGTTTAAGATATGATAAAAGTAATCAAGATTTTAATAAAGGTGGGGTTTTATGAAACATTTAGGCTATAAATGGCCTAAATCCTGTGGTTATGTACCACACATCATAATACATGTAGTTTTCTGCAACTTAAACCATAAAATGTAGGATTTTCTGAAATTTGCTCATTTTTTATTTTCTCCTTACTAACTAGGATGCCACATCAACGAAACCACCCATTTATACTACCATAGGATCTAATTTAACCTAATTTTGCAACATAGGGGTTCGAGACTTCCAATATTATGGTTAGAGATACGATGTAAACTCAACAGAAAGATGAGAGATGTAAAGTGGACTTATTTCAA
The DNA here is from genome assembly GCA_019925245.2 of Oryza australiensis. Taxonomy (NCBI): domain Eukaryota; kingdom Viridiplantae; phylum Streptophyta; class Magnoliopsida; order Poales; family Poaceae; genus Oryza; species Oryza australiensis. Next base: position 3,986,399 of record JAIFGZ020000478.1, read on the forward strand.
AAGAGAATTAGAATTCAAAATAACCATGGCCCATTGGTCTTTAATAGCAAATGTATGCTGTATACAGCAATGTGACTAGGATATGGGCCCTGCCACTACAAATGAATTTCGGCACATCCTTAGGCTAAGTTGGGACTCCACTTTCCTAATTGTACTACTCATTTTTAGAGTGCACATTTTTCAAACTATTAAACGGTGTTGTTTTAAAAAATCTCTAGCAAAGTTATTTTAAAAAATCATATTAACTTAACTAATGCTAATTAATTATTAAGTTAATGAGATGTCTCTTTTTTTTCAGAAGTCCTGAACACAGCCTTATTTTAGTTCATACACATATATATATACATGAAGAAATGCTAAATGCTTCGTAAAGCGTTAAAACTTAAAATCCTAACATGTCTAGAAACGTAAGACATTTTGAACTATAAACCCACTGCTAGAAAGTGTATAGTAACAAGAAGAAACAGATTCTTTATAACCCTTCTTTTATATACCATCTCCCCTTAGACTCAAATAGTACTCAATACGACAACCACATACGCAACACATCTCTCCTCTCTCGTAACACGCTTTCGAGCCTCCAATCTGCACAGTTTTACTCGTTGGCAAGGCCCTTGGAGGCCGGCCTCACGTGTAAGCAGCACTGCACAATCATGGTGAAGAAGCAGCCTAGTATCAGGCTGATCTGATCAGCTCAGCTAGGAGATCGAAGAGATGGGGGAGCTAGCGGCAGCGCCTGCACCAGAGATTGCTCCGCTTTGCTTGCTTTGGGCGCTGATTGCAACTATTAAACCTGGCTGCCTGCTGCCTGACTGCTCGGCTCGCATGTGTTGCGTTTGCAGGCTTTAGGTTGCTGTGGGGGAGAGAGGAGATAGAAAAAGAGAGCTCCTTTTGATGGAGCAGAATGAAAAGAAGAGAAGAGAACAAAAGGAGCGGGGGACGCTGCGGGCCGGAGAGGAAGAAAGAGAGAAAAGAGAAGCGAGATAAGGAAGAAAGTAACCCCTCCTCCTCTGGTCTGCGGCTGCGTGCGTACTACACGGATGGATCATGGTTCTCATGGATGGATGGATGGATGGATAGGGAGGCAGCGGCGAGCGAGTGGCATGTGATGAGCAACAGCTTTTGCGTGGCAGCCAGCCCCCAGGGTCCACGGATTGCGTGCGGCCCGTCCGTCCCTGCGTTGAAGATGATGTCGGTTGAAAAAATAAAAAGTTCTCAAGTTTCAATTCCTTTCAGTTCTTCTACCGTTCAGTTTCAGCTCATTTTCCTGGGTAGCTTTGCTCAAATTAAGCGCAAAATGAAGCTTTCCTGGGTAGTTTTGCTGAGTATGATCTAGGACTAGGAGTTCCTGAAGATTTGGATAGAGAGGCTAGGAAAAGAAGAGAGGGAGATGGTGGAGTATGCTCATTGGACAGAGCTCAGACAGTCCGAGATCTTGAATTTCTGGCTGCTGTTACCCGAATATATTGATCTGTTACTGTAGTACCTCTGAAGATAGCTGATAAAAGAAAATTCATTTATGGTTGAGAGTAAATGGAACCATGCTTGTATCACTTATCTTGGAGAATAGACGTGCACTTTCTACCTAAAATAACGAGAGAGCTGAAAGTCTTGTCCGCAGCTATTGCTTCTAGGATCCCTGATTTGGTGCTGTTCTGCGACAAAGAATCTTTGGACTAGTGCCCCAACACTCCAAATTCGTTCTGACAGAATAGGTATTATTGTCTGTCTTCTTCCATATTGGTTGCAGATGAATACTTCTATATCATTATCATATGGAAAGTATCACCACCTCCATCAATAACAACTGCTGTTCAGCTCAGTGGCAACCATTTTGGAAATCATGAAGAACTACTAGTAGTTGATAATTCCATGCAAGATTAACTCTGAAAATACAAGGTGCAAGAGGGGCGCAGGAATAAAGGTTTGTACTGATAGTTGAAAGTCGGGTTAAAGGGCAAAAAAAAAGTGGGGGAAGTTTCTGTTTACTTGGCGTCCCAAGGTGTAAGTAAGATCTTTAACAATTTGGAGATACGTTATCTATACACTTTTTTTCTTGAAGACCAAAGTACTGATGCCACATGGTAAAAAGTAACTGCTTTGCTTTATAGGAGTAATAGAATAAGTGCAAGTCAATTCTCCTGTCATTATTTCCTTCATTTTGTTTCTCTAGGAAAAGCATTCAGGAGCTGCATCAGGGACAGATTAGAAGAAAGACCCCTTCCTGCTACTTTTCATGTGTGCGTAGGGCTGCACTTTATCCAGGCTTTTTACCTGCTTGTGCATTCCAGGGTATACCATTTCCCTCGAGATCTATGCTTAAACAAAGAACAGCTCCCTTTCCAGTAATTTTAATGACAAGTAGTGACAGTTTTGGCTGATAATTGCTCACTGAAAACTTGCATTGAAAAGCCACAGGGAATCTTGTGTCAGATGCTGTGTGTGTCGAGCTGTGGAAGTCGACTGTTCTTCGTAGTGATTGGTCCCTGCAACATATCTTGATGATTCTGAGCTGAAGTAATTCACAGCTTCTAGCTAAGGGTAGATTTGTTCCCCTATCGAGCAGTTGGCCCTCATAACTCCAATCATTCAATTCAACGTGCATCTATGTCGTATGAGGCAGACCAGTCAGACTAGGGTAACTTGGTAAAAAATGGGACCTGACTATCTGAGCATTTTGGTGTGTACTACTAGTACTCCTGGTGACTCGAGAGACTCAGAAGAAAATTGAAAATGCGTTTGTACTTTGTACGAATACAGTTTCAGACCTGCTGCATTCTTGTAGTATCTTTCCCTCTCAGTAAATCCACTTCAAATTTTGATTCATATGCATACAATGTACTCTTATCTGTCTTCTCAAATGACTGTGGGAGCATGCAGGTATATATTTGCTCTTATGCTATTCCATATCCCATTCCGTTGCGAAATTCATCATGAATTCCTCACAGATTGGAGTGAAATTGAAGTATTGTGTTTTCTACTGTAGTACTATTGTTTGCATGAGAAGTTGATAATAGATTTCGAATCCCTCCAGGACGATATGGTACACCGAGAGTTTTTTTTTCTTAAAAAAAATGAACCAACATTTAGAGTGTACCGTTTTCACTAATACCAAGGAATGAGTTCTAAAATTCGTTTTGCTCTTGTTAGAGTTCATGTTTTGGCTTTCTTTTTATCTTTTTCGCTCAACACTGTTTGGTTTCTCTACTTTCATATCTCTCATGTCGTTAGCGGGATTAGGATGTAGACTTCTTTCTTTGTATCCTTGACCAGGTGGCCAGTGTCGTCCATCAATCGTGAACCGTCATAGCAGCAGTCCGCATGCCGTCGCCTTGATTTGCTCTTGCAAGATCCATATTGACAGCATGTCCCCGTACAAAGAGAGCATGGCATTTCATAGAGGCACATAATCAAGTGATGATCAAATCAATGAAGAAAACCGCAGCAATTAGTTAGAGTGGGGCCCACGGTACATGCCGAAGCATTATATATTTATATTCCTTCGAACTCCAATCATCCTCGCCTTCCCGTGGGCGATCCCTATAATCATTGTCAAATTATCTAAAGGGTACGCAAAATAATCCAACATTCCAACTGAACTCGGTGTGCCCGGCCGGAAGCATATCAGTTCAGTTCATCATCTCGCAACCGGATCTGATCCGTACTTGCCCAGACCCGTACGTGCTCAGTTGCTCACCCCACGCATTCGATGGATCGGCCGGGCCGGCCAGCGAATACACACATACCGGCCCGCGATCCTAACATGTAGTAAAATCGTACGTGTAACCATCACTGCTGAAGAAAGACTCAATTGTTTTGGTTGATAACCTTTTAGTAGTCTCGATTGTCAAACCGGGACTACGAATCCAATACTAGAGATCGTCATCTCTAGTCCCGGTTGAAATAACCGGGACTAGAGATGCATCTTTAGTTTCGATTGGAGCCACCAACCGGGACTAAAAATAGCGAAGCCATGTGGCCGGCTCCACCATCTTTAGTCTCGATTGATGGCTCCAACCGAGACTAATTTTTTTTTAATTTGCTCCTTTCTCCACAGTGCTGCTGCCTATATATTGCACACATATATTATATTACACATATACATATTTTACATATATATATTTATATATATATATCATATATATATGTATAAATATATAATTTACACACATATAAATGAACTTAAGAAAAAATATATACATCTATTACCAAAATATGTACACATATGTATAATATCCACATTTACAAAAAATTATCTATTTTGTGGATCCGATGGTTAAGTTACTTAAATAAAAGTAGAACTCCCCCGCGGGATCAATGATCTGCTCGTTTATAAATCCCATCAATTCTTCCTGAGCAGCTTATATGAAAGTCTCACAGGGAAGGTTGTCTCTTACTCACATAAGTTATCATTAATTCGAATAAACGAGAAATAAATATATGAAGTAAATAAAAAATCGAGACGTAATGCATGAATGGCTATTATACGTACATCTATATCGTCGATAGTTGTGATATCGGTCACAAAGCAGACGTAGTATCCGCATAAGTTGGTGTCCTGTGACTGTTTTGCACACTAAAGGAGAAACGGCAATAGATTTAATATACATTTCATATTTTAGAACAAAGTAATGATTCAAAACAACTTTAGAGCATGTTACTCACTGGAAAGTTCATCCTCACGGAGAGCTTATCTTTCCAATTTCCGCGAACATTCACCCGAAGCCGTTCCCATGCCCTACGTGCAGTTGAAAGTTAGCTAGTAATTATCCGAGAACCGTATATATGCAATAGCAAATAAGATATATGACATTACCTGTTAAACAGTTCAAATATCTTTGAGTACGTGGACTCTGGTTTATCCATTGAGTCAAAGACATGGATCCGCGAGTGATCCATGTCAATTACTAACAGAACCCAGTGGTATCTGCAAATTGGTTTAGATGACACATATGAAAATTTATGTATGCACACGGGATTGAAATCGGTACGGAAGGAAGAAAAAACTTACGCAGTGTTATAGGGCAGAAGGATAAACGACAGAAAGTGGTTCTGCACCAGCGCATTGTATATGTTGTCCACTGTTGGATCAGAAAATTGATCAACCAATACGCCGTTGATTTTGCGTGGATCCATGCCATGTTTAGTACAGTTGTGCTTGTTGCAATATTGGATCGCCATTCTACAACGGTTAAAAAGAATTTTAGTCAGCTAAATACAAAGAGGTAAGAAACGAAATAACAGAATAATACTTACAGAACCCGCGTGGCTAGAAGTGAGACGTCGAGGACATCAAGTTGGTACAGGTCAAATATGTCTTCGAATCGGATATAGAAGTCGTCACCTCCATCGAAGAAATAGTGCAGTGAATATCTGCCCGTTACCATCTCTCCACCCTTGTTGGATTCTTGCATGTACCACTTGTGAAAGCGGTACATCTGTGTAGGTAGCTTTTTCACTTGATCCGGCTTTACAAGAGGCTTTTCAAGTTTGAACTTGTATTTCAGCGGAGCCTTCGCCAGGGGAGCACGGCTGTGTAATTGATCCATTGAAATTCCAGCAGATTTCATAAATTGTCTTAACTCTGATCTAACATTTGGAACTGTGCTGAACTCCAGAGGTTTCTGAGGCTACATGTCGAGCTGGGGTACATCTTTGCCCATTCTCTTCGCCTTGCCAACAGTCTTCCGAATAGTCCTGTCGTAGTCGGACTACGGTTAAGGTTGCGGTTCAGACTGTAGCATTCGATACGTCTTCTTGAAGAAGTCCTTGGTCTCCTGGGGGATTTCAGGAGGCTTCTCAGGAGACTTCTTTCTGAAATGGGCCTTGACTTCAGCTTGGACGGCCTCGTGCAGCTCCTCTGGAGTCATGTCGTACGCCGTTTTCTTTGGGGCTGGTGGGAGCGGGTCAAGTTTAGGCCTCTTGCTTCTTGGTCTACTCCTGGTTGACATTGACCGCGTGGCTCGAGATGTTGTCTGTTTAGGAGTCGGTGCTCGTTGTGGCGACGGAGGAGACTAAGAAGGCGGTGGAGTTGGAGACGATCGTTTAGGAGTCGGTGCTCGTGGAGGTGACGCAGGAGATGGAGGAGGCGGAGGAGGCGGAGGCGGTGAAGGAGGCGGAGGAGATGGCCCACGTGGAGGCGAGGGTGGTGGAACGATAGGAGACACTCTTCGTCCAGGAAATATTATGAAGATCTTCATCCAGAGAAATATTCAGTGAGCTGTTTCTCCTAGAGTCAGCTCCCCGTCTCCTCCGGGGATACCAGCTCGAGATCTTCATAGCCACGTTCCACCTGTTCAATTTCAACTTTCGAGTACACAGGTGGAACGGGCTGGGAGTGGTAGGTGCCGTCTCGGTCTACTGGAATGGCCATGCCCGACGTGACCTGTTCGAGAAGATTGCTTATTAGTTAGTAATGAAAGTTGATTGACAAGTTATTCAAGAAAATATACATACAACATCAAAGTACGAACATACCTTTATTGTTATGTTCTTTAGCGGAATGTGCAGCTCACATGGGGTCTGCTGTGTGATGTCATCAACAGGGCATGGCGGACCCGGTTCAGCTTGTGGGGCCAAGTCGCCTTCATTTCCAGTTGAAGAGCAGCTACTGCGCTGCTGCTGTAGTTGAGCGGTTGTTGCTGGATCCGGCTGTTGGCTAACCCAATGGCTCCGCTCCTCTGCCAACCTGCGGTTCAGCCTTTCGTCCATAATTTGATCTATTTGCGAGATCTTTATTTCCATCTCAGCAAACCTCGCATCGTGCTCTCGCCTGGACCTCATGTGGCTCCTATACGTCTCGATGTCAGCTTGAAACCCATATTTCCAGTGGATGGTGCCTTTTCCTCGCGTACGCCCTGGATGCTCTGGGTTTTGGAGGGCGAACATTAGCTCGTCCTTCTCTCTGTCGGGCTTGAACACGCCCGACGAAATGGCCTCCATCGCCTCCTCTAATATTCGACCGGCCTCTTGGATTTCTTCGCCGAAGATAACTGTGCCATCTACAGGATTAAGTGAGCCGCCATGAGCATAAAACCAATGCTTTTATCGTTTCGACCAGTTGGCTGTGCCTGGAACGATATCTCGCGCTTCAAGGTCGGCTTCCATTTTCTCTCATTTCTCCATTGCTTTCTTATAGCGCTTTGACCCAAGCCTCGTGATGATATTTTTCTTCGCTGCGTTGGCCTTGTTCCTTTCTATGATCGCTCGCGCTTCTTCCCCAGTCTTGTGTTCAACAAAAACATCCCAATGATCTCTGATCTTTGGGAACTTGTCAAATTCTGGGTTCTGGCCCTTCAGGATGTATTTCTTGTGTAACTCTTTCTTATAGTTCCTGAAGAGCTCTGCCATTTTCTTTAACGTCCATTCCTTGACCCTTGCTTGTTGTGAGTCTGGGATGATGAACGTTTGCAGCATTGTGGTCCACATCATTTCTTTCTCTGTGTCGGGGAGATAGTTCTGCTCATCTCCTCCTTTGGTTGATCGCCTCCAGTTGGCAACGCTTATGGGCACGTGATCCCTCACCACCCATCCGCTGTGCGCCACAAACTTCCTTGCGGCGTCCTCTGGAGCACTTGGTCGACCGTTAGATGCTACCTCTGTTATGACATGTCGACCCTCTATGCGCTTGCTGAGACCGCGTTGCTCGCGTGTCCTCTTCTCTCTAGCGGAGGCGGAGGCAGAGCCCTCATTCCCCTCCTCGTTCCCCTCCTCGTCCCCCCTCGTTCCCCCTCGTTCCCCTCCAAGTTGAGGTATTGATCTAGATCCTCAGTCCCCTCCTCGTTGTAAAACTCTATACTACCGCGTATGATCTCATCAAGGAGAATTGTTCCTCGTCACGATCCGTCATTTGATTGTTGTGGGTTGAGGACTTAATCGAAGAATTCTGACAAAGAAAAATTTATTCGGTTAATACATATATCAATTATTCAGGGAAATCATGTACGTCTACATAAAAAAAACATAGACAAAGTCACTTTCAGGAATAACAACATATAATTAACATTTGTCATGTTTAAAACTATTTTAAATTTAAATAATAATATATAATTAACATATTTGAGAATATTTTAAAATTAAATAATAATATGTTATTAACATTTGTCATATTCAAAACTATTTTAAATTCTAATAAACATATAGAATTAACATTTGCCTTATCTTCTTTGGGCAGTGATTCTTTTTTTTGCTCTTCTCCTTTTGCTTCATAATCTTTCTGTCTTGCTCTTTCTTAGATAATCTGACAGCCACCTCATTCCGTGATGGCTCCCCGTGATTTAGAGGTATGCTTTCTCTGTTTTTAGCAGCAATGTTCAAGTTCTCGTTGCTAATACAATCGTAAGCTGGTACATGTAGTGGTCGATGTCGGCGGCGGCCGATGTGGTGATCGGCAGTAGCCGGCATGTCCATCTCCTCTTCCCCGATGACAAGGTGATCAATCGTACGTTAAAATTCCAGACGATGAATGCGATCAATCCAAACTTCCAGAATGGAGAAGAAATTAATTATGTTGACCTGAAACGAGATCCGCCGTTGTGCAACCTCCTATTCCAGCCACCGCACCATGATCGCCGACGGCGTGGTGCAAGACGTTGTCGTGATCACTACATGTCAATCGTCGTACGAGTTGTGAAAGATAAGACATGCTAATTTCAATGCCTGGAAATAACTTTCCCTTTAAAAACTTCAAAAATCACCTTTCAACTTTCTTTTGAATTTTTGTATTTATTTGATGTTTCTTTAAAGTTCTCCATTTAATTTATTTTATCAAATACCGATAGATCGCGATGTCGAATTTACAAAAGAAACCGACCTCGACCTTAGGATCGAAAAAACACCCTTGGAGAAGAAAATGTTGAGACCGCTAGTCCGAAGACAATAATTTACATTAGATTCAATAATTTACAATAAATTCAAATGATATAAATAATATTCAATAATTCAATTTAATTTACATCGTCCATACATAAATTTAGCTAAGTGACATTTGTCCTCACGTACTTTCTCCGCATAATTGTTCCTTTGTTATGATCGTTGCATGAGTAAGCGGTGTCCTTATTTGATAGGAGGATACTCGGGTCAACCGCCACCGCAAACGGAGGTTGCCCGTCAAACTGATCGTAATCTTCGTCAGTTATATCCTCGACTCCCACGATTTTCCTTTTGTCTGGGAGAACCACGTGGCGCTTTGGCTTCTCGGACCCTTTCCCCTTCTTTGATTTGCTAGCCATGTACTTGACATAAAAAACTTGTCGTACATCATTGGCAGGACGAAGGGTTCGTTTGAGTATCCAACCTTGCTCAGGTCGACCTTTGTCATCCCACTTGCATCAATGGTTACGCCTCCACCACTGAGCCTAACCCACTGGCACCGAAACAGAGGGACCTTCAGAGGTCCATAGTCCAGCTCCCATATGTCATCGATGCGGCCGTAATATGTGCTAGTTGTACCGTCGTATCCCACGACATCGATGTGGATAACGCTGTTCTGATTCGTGCTCTTTAAGTCTTGGGCTTGTATGTAAAATATATACCCATTGATTTCATATGTCTGGAACGTGGTGATCGAGCAATATGGTCCCCTCGCCAAGAAGGCTAGTTGTTGGTCAAGGCTCGCGTTGCCCATGAGACGTTGTCGCATCCAAGCAGGGAATGCATCGATGTGATGGCGTGTAATCCAGGCATCCGTCTTACCGATGTTTTCGGAGCGAACAATCGCCAAGTGCTCCTCGATTTAAGGAGCCACCAAGAAAGATTGTTGCAACACGGTCCAATGTGCTTTCCTGTACAAGTCATTGTCTATGTTCATTATTGCCTTTCTTCCAAGAGTTCTCTTTCCCCGTAGTCTACCTTCATGGCTTGATTCAAGCACCCCGAAGGGACGAAGGTCTTCAATAAAGTCGACGCAAAACTCAATCACCTCCTCTGTTTCATATCCCTTGGCGATGCTGGCCTCCAGACGTGAACGGTTACGGACGTACTTTCTTTAGAACGCACATATACCTCTCGAAAGGGAACATGTTCTGTAGGAATACCGGACCGAGGATATGGATCTCTTTGACAAGGTGGCATAGGAGATGCGTCATGATATTGAAGAAGGAAGACGGAAAGATCATCTGAAAGCTGACAAGACATTGGACCACATCATTTGAAAGTCTTCTAGTCTGTCTGGATCGATGATCTTCTGTGAAATTGCATTCAGGAAAGCACATAGCTTTGTTATTGTTGCCAAGACATTATCGGGAAGGATACCCCAAATTATAACGGGAAGCAGCTGTGTCATCAGCACGTGGCAGTCATGGGACTTTAGATTTGTGAACTTCTTATCCTTCGTGCTTATTATTCCCTTTATATTCGAGGAGTATCCAGACGGTACCTTGATGCTCTCTAGGCATTCAAACATTATTTTCTTCTCTGCCCTGCTCAGAGTGTAGCTGGCTGGACTTAGGTATTAGGCTCCTTTCTCCTTTGGTTGCGGGTGAAGGCCGTCGCGTTGTGCCATATGTTTCAGATCGTTACGTGCCTCAAGTGTATCTTTTGATTTTCCGTACACACCTAGGAAGCCAAGCAAGTTTATGCAAATGTTCTTGGTGAGGTGCATCACGTCGATTGCGTGGCGGACGTCCAAGACTTCCCGTAGGGCAACTCCCAAAAAATTAACTTCTTTTTCCACATCGTCGCGTAACCACCTTCACTTGCTATAGGTTGGTTGTCGGGTCCCTTTCCAAATACTACTTTGAGGTCTTTCACCATGGCAAACATAGCCTTTCTGTTGCGATGCTTTGGCTTAGTACGATGGTCTGCCTTTTGATCAAAATGTTTGCCTCTTCTCCGGACAGGGTGGCTTGCAGCAAGAAAGCGACGATGACCCATGTACACTACCTTCTTATAGTGTTTCAGGTACGTACACTCAGTCTCATCCATACAATGGGTGCAAGCGTTGTACTCCTTGTTTGACTGTCCAGATAGGTTGCCAAGTGCAGGCCAATTGTTGATGGTAACAAACAGCATCCCTCGTAGGTTAAACTGCTCCTGTTTATCCTCATCCCATACGGAAACACCTTCTTTCTTCCACAGCAGTTTTAGATCTTCGATCAACGGTCTCAGGTACACATCGATGTCGTTACCAGGTTGCTTCGGGCCTTGAATAATAACCTGCATCTGAATGTACTTCCGCTTCATGCATAGCCAAGGCGGGAGGTTGTAGATACACATCGTTACAGGCCAAGTGCTATGCCCGCTGCTCATCTCTCCAAAAGGATTCATGCCGTCCGTGCTTAGGTTTCTTGCATCCTCGCCGAAGTCTTTAAATGTTCTGTCGATGTTTCACCACTGTGATCCATCGGCGGGATGTCTCAGCATGCCGTCTTGTAAGCGTTCTTTCGCGTGCCAACACATCATCCTTGCATGCTCCTTGTTCCTGAACAGATGCTTCAGCAGTGGTATTATAGGAAAATACCACATCACCTTAGCAGGAACCCTTTTCTTCAAAGGCAGTCCGTCAACTTCACCTGGATCATCTCGTCTGATCTTGTATCGAAGTGCTTTACAAACCGGACATGCTTCTAGGTTCTCGTACTCCTCACCATGGTAGAGGATACAATCATTAGGACATGCGTGTATCTTCTGTACCTCCAGTCCTAGAAGGCAGACTAACTTCTTAGCCTCATACGTTGATTTCGACAATTCGTTTCCCTCTGGAAGAATGTTCTTCACGAGTTTTAGTAACTCGCCAAATGCCTTGTCACTGACACCATTTTTGGCCTTCCATTGCAAGAATTCCAGCATGGTACCCAACTTTTTGTGCCTCTGTTCATAGCCTGGGTACAATGACCTTTTGTGGTCCGCCAATATACGCTCCAATTTCTGCACCTCCTTTACGCCTTCGCGGTCCCCCTGTACGTCGCGCAACATCTGACCAAGGTCATCGGCACCGTCGTTTTCTTCAGCATCCCCGCCCGTCTCGCCTGCTGTATTCTCTTCAAACCCACCGTATTGACCACAGTCCGTAATGTTGTCGTCGTCTTCTTCATCTTCTTCCATTGCAACCCCCATCTCTCCGTGCGATGTCTAGCAATTGTAGTGAGGCATGAATCCCGATTGAAACAAGTGGGCATGAATAATTCTTGATGTAAAATACTCCTTCTCATTTTTGCACTTTTTGCATGTACAATGTATGAAACCCTTCTGCTTGTTGGCATCGACCACACTCAAAAAATAATGCACGCCTTGAATAAACTCTCTCAACCGTCGATCCGCGTTGTACATTCATTGTCGATCTATCTACATGAAATGCACAAAAATCATAAGAAAATTCCACGAAATTCAAACCATTTAAATATTATTACAATAATTATATATATGTGATTAGACAATAATTATATACTAATCTAACATACGTAATGTGTTGTTCTAAAAAATTAGAATTATTTTTAAAAGGTCTTTTAAAGTGGTAAATATAAAATTAATTGATTATTTTTTATCTATTTTAAAAGGGCCTTTGTCATCTATTTTATAATTTTTTTGTCCAAAAGATTCTCTCTCATCATTTTCCATAAACATTTTTTAAGATAAAATTATACGGACTAAATTCCTACAAATATAACGTGCTAAGCATACTTTTCTTTCTCTTTATTGTTCCTAACTTTTTTCTTAACACAATGTAATATGCTTAGCAAAATAATTAGTTCAAACAATTTTTCTCTCTCCTCATGTTTAAAAAATCTAGAGATGAAAATGTATAGAAAACAACCGTAAAATGCGAAGTGCTAAGCATAGATCGTAAGAGAAAGAAGTTGCTAACATTGTAGATAGCAAATATTTGTGTATTATCACCAAAACAAAATCATAAAAATTTTGGCAACACCTCCCTCTAGCTAGAGAAAAATTTTGAAGACAAGTGTAGTGGCTCAGTGGAGAAGGAAGAAGGAGTATAAAAACAAGCCATCTTTAATCTCGGTTAGTGTTACTAACCGGCATTAAAGATCAAAATTATCTTTAGTCCCGGTTGGTAACACCAACAACAAAATAGCATCTTTAGTCGGTTGGTGTTACTAACGGACTAAAGATGGTGTCGAGATGTCGAGGTAGGGCACCTTTAGTCTTAGTTAGTAACACCAACCGGGACAAAAATGACATCTTTAGTCCCGGTTGGTGTTACCAACCGAGAGTAAAGATGCCAACGCTCCGACAACCTCTGACAATATTTGAATCGGGACTAAAGATGATCTTTAGTCGGTTTATGTCACGAACCGGAACTAATGTTCCTAGAAATCCGTAGATTTTAAACCGAGACTAAAAATATTTTTAGTCTGAATACTATTCAAATCGAAACTATTATGAATTTTAACACTTTAATAAAAATGATTTCTCCATTAATGCGTGATAAAAACTTGAGATAGGTTAGCTCTAGCTAGCGACCAACATATTCCTGTCAGGCCTAACCTGACTCGTAGCGATCATCATAGTGCCTGCCGCGATGCATGGACCGATCGATCCGCACACACAAACGCGGGCGGTGGTCCACGCGTGACACCGTTCGAAACCCCCCAAAACCGGCCGGGCCAGGCCAGATCCGACCAGACCCCGGTCCACGGCGCACAGGCGCAGCGACGGGGGTACGTCGTCGCCGCAGGACAGCAGGGGGCATGCGGATGCAGGGCGAGCTTGCCGCTTGCCGGCCGGACGGCGTGGTCCAGCCATGCACCTCCCGCCGGGCCCGGCGAGCCAAGCAAACTCGCCACGTGACGCCTCTGACCATCTACACGCAACACGTATAGTATAGGAGTACCATGTAGTAGTACGCCTCTGCATGCATACATGCACGTAGAGTACAGATGATATGGTCATACGGGGTCGTAGCTGCATGGAAAGCATATATAGTATCGTGGCATTTTATTTTTAGGTAGGGAGTATAGTATAACCCAGTAGCAGTAGTACGTGCTTTAGTTTCTGGATCTATTCTTGGGAAAGGAGAAGGGGGGGGGAGGGGGGGGGGGGAAGAGCTAGTGGAGGAAGTGGACAAGGGAAGGAACCTTTGAAGAGAGAGGGGCATGCCTGCCCTGCAGCTAGTGGCCAAAGGAGCAGCCGCCACCACCAGCACCCATGCCCCGTGCATGCCCACGCGACGCATCTGCAATCTGCAAAGCATCCACATGTATACCCTGCCTCACGCTCCCGTCCCGTCCCGTGCCCCGGCGCCCTGCTCCCGTCGTTTTCCCGGTCGCCTCCCGATCCTTACCTCCACCGCGACGAGGCGAGGCGTAGAATATCGAGAGCCGGGGCAGCCTTTCGCGCGCACACGGCCAGCCCCCACCACGTCGCCACTGGAGCTCACTCGCTGCCGGAGTAGCTTTCTCGAGCTTTTGTTTAGGGGCAGCTATAGAAAACTCGCCGCTTTGCAGAAGTTTCTGGTATTCTTTTTGTTTCTTCTCGGTCTTAGCGAAGCTTTCCATGCATTTTAAACCATGCTTTGTCGACGCGGTCGCGGCGATCGATGGCTATATTCTCCTCCGCTTGTGCTAACTAAAGAACTTCTACTAGTAATAAGCAAAGATTCGTTTCCGTGGCACGTTTACTGTTGCTTTTTGTACTGCCCTGTAAACCCTAGCTATCATATGCATGTGCGATATACTACTGCAGATGCTTCTCTTCTTCGTCAGGCGCTACTACGTGCATGGACAAGAGTTGATTTAGTACTCTAATCACTACTAGTAGCATATTAATTAGTGTTTTTATGCAAAGTGGACGTGATGTCCAACAATGTCATTTTGCTATCTGATCGACATTAACGCCATTCAGCACATTCACGGAGAAAAACAGTTTGCAGGGGCTGCAGTGGAACGCGAAGTTCTAGACGTGTCGCCATGCTTATAAACTCGTTTCAGATGTTAATGTCTGATGTCAGTCTCCTCAGTGTTTGCTGTGGCCTGTAACCAACGTACGTTTGGAAAAGCTGGATGACAGGCGTCGTCGTCATTCGTAATCGAGTTGATAAATGTCCCATAAATTTTCGCAGGAATGCCTACCCCTTCATCTGACGTCGCTCCGTGAAGTCTACATACTACAGTATAATACGGAGTACTTTGTTCAACTAAGATCAGGGGCAGATCTGCATTGGGTTGGAGGGAGCTGGTTTTCTTCTTCCTTCAGATGTAATCAAGGAGCATCTCAATTGTTGGATTAGTATTTTCAGAGTTGGGGTCCTCATAGAGCTTCTTACTTGTCCTTCGACTTTTTATCACTCCCATTTTCTCCAATTTCCCCGTTTTTAGGAGAGTAGAACCTCATCACTTCTCTTGTATAATTAAATTCATGGTCTGCATTCCCATGCCTCTCAATATTCTCTAGCCAATGATACAATATCATCACTTCAATACAATAGCGTCTCTACTCTAGGATACATTTAATTAGGACCCAAGATAGCTCTAGACAACTGTCTGGTCACCATGACTTACAGCTATTATTGATCCGCTCAACCAATGATGGTACAGCAGTGAAGTCATGCCTAGGCAGCTAGGGCTTGAGCTCTAAGCTTCCTTAAGTTTATTGCCCCGTTTTTAAGGTTTATAAGCAAATTGAGCCCTACTCTTGAAGATCTTTCTTCACTTTTGGCTACATGCACAAGTGTTGCACCCAAAGCTCTTGGCTTGAGTGCTTGTTTCTTTACGCTCGACATGTAATAGAAAATTTGTGAACAAGCAGACATAGAAAGAATATTTGATCAGATATATACCAATTTCATTGTCTATAGAGGTGTGCTTAGACTGTTGATGCTTGTAGACTATTGTGGAAGATTTTCCTTTTTTCTTGCTTGCTTGCTTTCTTTTTGATGTATTTGTATCACCTTGACGTATGTGCAAGTAAGCTGTTCTCCAAGTTGCATCGTTTTGCAACCGAAATCATAATCTTAGTTGAGGTCAAACCTTTGAACCCACCTAGACAGAGAGAAATCTGCAGGAGCATGCTCGGGCCCTTGCCCGGGGCCTCGAGACGCCTAAGTCACACTCCGAGGCAGCCTTTGCACTTCAAAGCAATGCGGCCTGAGGCACCTAGCTCACCCAGGCGCTCGGGACCGCACCTACTGCCGACCCATAGGTTTTCCTGTTACTTCAAACAAGCTTCTCCAAGATATCGAACAAGTTCTTGAAGGACATGGCTTAAACATAGAACAGTAGGCTATACACATAGTTTTCAACACCTTAAACTTATAAATTTTATAGGTTTTTACTCTCTTATAAATACCTTAAAGATATAAATCATATAGGTTTTGAAGATATAAATCTTGTGCATCACCTGAGTGTGTGTTATGCGCGCGCGTGTGCATGTGCGTGCGTGCGTGGGTGGGTGTGCGTGCATGCGCACGCATCATTGATGACCCTGGATCACAAATTTGGCTTATTGACGAGCAAGCAAGACTAATTCGTGATCTGTCGCCGGCCTATCCCCACGCAATCAATCATATTTCGCTTTTTGGCACCGCCATGTTTTTCATTTTTGGTAAGTAAATAGTTTATACAACAAAAAAATATATGTTGCAATTCAGATTTGGATTTGGATCTGGATTAAAAGTTCACATACATAAATAAACTTATATGCATAAATATTCAAGTATCTATATCTAACTATCTATAAAGTAGTGTTTCTATCCAAAAATTTCGTTCGTCTGACTATTTTACAGAAAACCCCTTGAGTGTTTATAAAATTAATCCACGGTTCGTCTAGCTATTTTGTAGAAAACCTCTTGTTTATAAAATTAACACTCAGTTAATGCTGAAATAGACCTCGAGATGAAAACATAAAAAAATATAAATTGAAATTACAAGAGACTTTAACTTTAGAATAATTATGATAAACTAAAATGACGTCCGTATTGCGATGCACGGACATATTTACTAGTATATTTATATGTATAAAGTTTATACACACGAATATTTCTGAGTAAAAAAGATTTTTTTTCATTTAGTTAGGTTTTTTTGTTTAGAACTTATTTACTTGAATTTCGTTTTAAACCAATAGGCAAGCAATACATGGACTATACTCAGCGAGGGGAAAGGCGCTGTCGCACGGACTCAACCGCGTGAGATTGGTCGCGCATTAGACGCACCCATTGACGAGTGCTCAATGGAATTTTTGTTCCTTTGGTGAACGTTCACATGCAGAAAGTTAATGCATTCTCTTGTGTGCCAGGGCACGATATATCGTTCTCTACTGATACGTGGGCCAAGAGTGGTAGCAAATAAATTAAAAAAAAATATGTGGTATTTTTTAGTATCAAACTAAAAACGAATTAACAAACGATAGGATAATCGATTTTGCAGCACTTGAATATGTCCCACAAATATCGAAATAAGGATCCTGAGCAGAAAGGGGCTCATCATCTAACACACTATTCTCTGATATAGATCGCTGATATATGGGTTCATAAGCTGTGACATCTATACGTTAACTCTAAAATTAGAGAACATTAAGTTATAAGTTAGAAGTTTTTTTTTGACCAAGGCGTCCACTTATGGCCTACGGATTTCACCTAGCGTGCTACGCGACCAAAGCCAGCAGAGCGAACAACGAAGACATCCACTGTTGCGGTCGTGCCCCTGCTGAATCCCACACGAGAACACGGCGGGGCCGACCATAAACACGTGGTCGTGCGCCCACGGCCAAGCTAGCTGTGTTGTGCCAGCCTCGCATGCCTAAGAGCGTAGTATGCAACATGCACCCACATATCCGATCGCGTGCGAGAGCACAAGCCGGCCGATGCGCTGCGGGTTGTCACGGCTGAAACTAAAAGGAGCACACACAGGCCCCTGTTAACGATCAAATTTGGTAAGCAAATCCCTGAGTTTGAAGCAAGGATTGGAGCGAAATCAAATGAGTGCATGATACTTGGAGATAGAGGCTACGTCGCTTGAGTCCAAATCGGCTAAGGAGCCAATCAGCTGAGTCCGAGACGGACAGGGCAGCCAAGACAGCCGATTCCGATTGGGTGAACGGATAAGACTGGTCTCGGAAGGAAAGTGTGAAGATAATCATCAGGATCGGTTTCCAAGTGTTTTAAAAGATATTGTCATCTACGGATAACGTCCTACAACGGCAATTGTATCTTTAATTTAGGATATTTTGTATAGTGTCCTTGTGTATCACGGCAGGGGACCTTGTCCCAGGATATTGTCGTACTTTAAATAGTAGATAAGATAGAAGTTGTGTCCTACAAGGACTTTGTTGTAATCGAGTATAAATATGGCCCGAGGGTTTGTAATTTATAATCATCGAATCAACCAATACAACTTGGCGTATCGTCACCCTTTTCTTTTACTTGCAATCTCGATAAGTTCTTGCCTCGCATTGGGCTGCATCGGGTTTCGATCTCCAAAGCAAGGTAAATCCTTGTTACAAACGGTTTGTGCTATCGGTTAGTGCTTCCATCGTCATGACACTCTAATCTTTTTATTGCAAATCTGCTTAATTTATCATATACGTTATATAATCTAGATCAATGTCTCGATCTACCCCACGATCGGCTAGTATCTTTCTAAGGATGACAACCGATAGGGTTAGATCTTGGGGTTAATTTGGGTTATATAGCGTATCTACCATCTTGAAAGGTTTTCATTGGTTTTTCTAGATCTCGTGTTTCTTTTTGTACTTAATGTTGCATCAGTTTGATCTATTAAGTCGCTTTTAGAACCATATAGATCTATTCAGCACAATGACTGCTATTAGAGATAGTATCGGAGTTTCAGCCGATATTACCTGTTTTAACCATCTTATACGTTTTACTACTGTTAGATGTATTAAAGCCACCTTTTATATCAAGATCTTAGCCTAGTTAAATGTACTAAACCTAGCATCAATTTGTTAAGTCATCTTAACGGTCGATTGATCTTTGTTTAGTGTATTTGGCCTAGATTAATGTCTTAGTATAAAACTATATCAGAGTATTAGCCGATTCACATTAGATCTACGACATTGGCTATGCTATAAATATATATAATTATTATTCTAATGTGCTTTTAGATATAAGTGATTTATACTGTCTTAGTATGCTACCGATTTATCCCAATCACTTAGTCTAAATGTGTGTGTTTTAGAGTAGTAATTGTGTATTATGGATATCTATAGCCGATCGAGGAGGATCTAATCTTAACCAAATTGCTTATTTCTTGTTTCTTGTTGGTTACAGGATCAAACCAACTGGCACACCCTAAACACCGAAGGCAATCCAATTTGGACCTGCACTAGAGCTAAGCAAATCTCTCAGGCCAGTGCGTGGGAAAATTTCTCATCAACACCCCCGCAAACAGAAACATGTATTTATGGCATGTGCCAGGGACGTGTAGCGCCGCGGGCTTTGCTTGCTGCAGCCTGCATGCTGGCGTTGCCCGTGCCGTTTCGCGTTAATGAATCCCGTGCGCGGGCCGCGAGAGATTGGGTTGGATACTTGGATGCATGCGTGAGATGCGTACGCTCATGGCTCACCGCGCCCTAAGTGCGACAGCTGTGACCTAGATGCATCCAAGATGATCAACGACCGATATCTGCAGTGGAGGCACACATTACATATATATGTAGAAACGGGGTCGTTGAAGACTTCTGATTTTTGTCTTGGGCTCGATCATACGATGTTTGTTGCTAAAGAACTCTTATATACCAGCGCTAGTGAACAATTGAAGTATATTTATGTCTCTAGGCTATTATGGGTAGCCTCCTCTCAGATGGCCATTCTTGAGTGAGACTGCTCGCACTGCTTAAAACATGATTTTTCAGGCACTGTGGTTTTATTTATACAGATGAATCAATTAAAAATCGCTTATAATAATAGCGAGAAGCTTCTATAGTCTAAACTTATTTGTGAAAATCAATTTTCACAGGTGGTCATCTAAGAGACCCGCCTATAAAAATAACGTTATTTTCACAACCACATACATTCCTCTTAGGTGACCACTCTTAAAAATCCGCTGAAGTGCACTGCCCCGCGGAAAAAAAATCTCCATACTAAAATTCAATCGCACCCACAAAAATCCCTCCCCATTCGGTGGTCACTAAATCCCTCTCCTAGCTCCTCTCTCCCTCTCTTCATCCTCCCTCCTCGATCCCTTCGTGGAGGGCATCGCCAAACTGTTGTGGAGGGTCACTGGCCAGCGACGTCATCCACCTCCACCTTCCCTCCCTCCCTTACCCCACCCTAGGCAAGCTCGTTTTATGGCAGCGAAGGGGAGGGGAGGCAACAACGAGGGTTGTGAAGAGGGCTCGGTAATGGCAACGGCGATGAGGACTTCCGGTAATCGAGTGCGTCCATGGCTATAGCAAAGGGGAGTCTCGGCGATGGTGATAGGAGCAAAGTGAAGGGTGGCGACATTGGAGGAGGCGGGTCTTCTGAAGGCACCAACTTCGAGGCGACTTCATGGGGGGCTAGGGTTCATG
The DNA here is from genome assembly GCA_019925245.2 of Oryza australiensis. Lineage (NCBI taxonomy): Eukaryota > Viridiplantae > Streptophyta > Magnoliopsida > Poales > Poaceae > Oryza > Oryza australiensis. Next base: position 4,006,820 of record JAIFGZ020000478.1, read on the forward strand.
GGGTATCATGGTTTTCTGAATTTTTTATTGTTGGCCAAAAATTAACTGCACATGTGGTCAGCTTAAAACCTTACCGCAAGAGAAAATCAATTTTTGCCGACGATGAAGGCCCATATGTGAAGATCATCGATTCTCCCTACCTTTCGATAGTAGGCGGGACTCCCAACCACCTACAAAAACTTGTTTTTGACTTATGTGCAACATCGCATTCGTAGTGGTATAGGTAGACATATTGTGTGTGCGGCTATCAGTTCTGCAATTTGTGAGTATGTAATCATTTATCTTTGAATAGATAACATTGATAAAATTTGGAGGATTAACTAAAGTAGCACGGCATGTTTTTTAACTGTGCGCTATGTTACTCATTTTGCTTGGAGATGTGTGGTTTTTCTTTCAATATCCCTTCATCATATAATGTCCAAATTATTTTTGGTAACTGGTTTAGGCTCCGTTTGGTAGAGATTCTTTTCCTTGATTCTCAACAGAATCAGTAGAATCTCTGACAAATAGATTATTTTGTAACTGATTCTGAGAAGAATCACTTCAAGTGATTCAGCAGTTTTACATAGGGAGTGAGAATCACCTAAAAAGCAGTTTTTTCTCAGAATCATCTGAAACCAGTTTCTCTCAAGAATCATCAAAAAATCACCAAAAATATTATTTTAATTATTTACTTTATTATATCGATTCTGATTCTCTTCAGAATCTGATTCAAGAGAATCTAGAATCAGAAAATTATAAAATCAGGAGCCCTATCAAACGGACCCTTAAGGAATACAATAACTACTGATTTTTGAATGAGAACACGTGTACAACTCGCTGTTGAGTTGAGGGTGTTATTATCCAGATTTAAAAAATATCCGTTTCAATAAACTAGTGAATAAGTTGAAAATGCATAGATAGATTATTTACTTCACGGTTTAAAAAAATATGTTTCTATACTTTGTTCGTTATTTTGCTGCTTTGCTTACACCAATTGTTTTATACCATTTGTTAATTAATTTATTAAAATACTTAATTTATTCTTGTAATCAAATTAATAATCCGTTTAATAATTTAAATCAAGCGGCGCCTTATCGATGGATGGAAACTTTCACTCCGAGTAAAGGTATAGCAGCAAAGCATTTAGTTTTTCTTCTTTAATCAACATTATATTATTTTTGTCTGCTGAAAGGTTGTTTCTTTTTTCGGCTAAAAGCGTCGGTTGTACAAAGCAAAAGGGAAGCAAATGCAGAATACAATGTGATGCGCCTTGCCTATCTCACGATGAGTGAGCTTGATTCACCATACCTGCTAGAACAACCGGTCCAAATATCTCCTCCGTGTTCTTCCCTCCAACGATGATTCTCTGTATTATTCTTTTTGAACTGCAGAACAGTGTAAGATGCATTGACCGGCCAATAGGGATGGCTGGCACGGCTTCCCTCTCGTTTCTCTGTAACGGAAAAAAGAAATCGGATTTGAGATGCTTCCAAAACTGTAGCGGGGCTTGTCCGGCAGGGACCTTTCCTGAATTGCACGAGGAGCCGGGGCGTGGACCGGTAAAGATCGATCACCTCGCCGTTAGTAGGAGTCCGTAAAAACGTTCCGGGTGAAAAGAGGAGAAAGAGGCGAAGAAAAGGTTAAAAGAGGCCGCAAAAGATCGCCGAGAAAGTCCAGAAAACAACCGGGCAGTGCAGGGAAAGGAGACGAAAGGAGAGGAGAGCGGGTGCTGCTGGGCTGGTGGATCACTGGATGCATCGGATGGTCTTTTGTTTGGCGGAGGCGACGCTGCATGCTGGCGCAAGCGTCACGGGTCTACCTTGAAAGTTGAATCTCAAAACTTCCAATCCCTCTCTCCAAAACACCCAGACAGACAGAGCGACACATATTCCCTCCCACCACCCCCACCGCCCACACGCTCCCCGAGGCGGGCACATCCATCCCACAAGGCCACACCCCACAACACACACCACACACCACCACGCCCCCGATTCCACCGTATTCACTACCCACACGCCCCCTCCCGGTTAAAATAGGAGTCACTCTCACTCACTCCACCCGGCCACTCGTAAACCCCGAGAAACCTTGGCGGCTTGGCCGACTCCTCGTCTCTCCCCGGCTGATACTGTACGGTAGTGTTGTGGTAGCGAGCTCGTAGATCTTCTTAGTAGATGGAGCGGTGCGGGAGCTGGTCCGACTGCGAGGCGGCGGCGGCGGCGGCGCAGAAGGCGGTGCCGGCGCCGTTCCTGACCAAGACGTACCAGCTTGTCGACGACCCGGCCACGGATCACATCGTCTCGTGGGGGACGACCGCGTGTCCACCTTCGTCGTGTGGCGGCCGCCGGAGTTCGCGCGCGACATCCTCCCCAACTACTTCAAGCACAACAACTTCTCGTCGTTCGTCCGCCAGCTCAACACCTACGTAAGAAATGCGCCATGCCGCCACCTTCTGTTCTGTCGTGCGTTTTGATGGATCGTTCGTTCGTTCGTTGCATGGGTTGCTGATGGGTGTAGCGACATCGTGCCAATGCAGGGGTTCAGGAAGGTCGTGCCGGAGAGGTGGGAGTTCGCGAACGAGTTCTTCAGGAAGGGGGAGAAGCAGCTGCTCTGCGAGATCCACCGCCGGAAGACGTCGTCCGCGTCAACGGCGTCGCCGTCTCCGCCGCCGTTCTTCGCGCCGCCGCACTTCCCTCTGTTCCACCACCCTGGCGTCGCGGCGGCTCAGCACCACCACGCGTTCGTGGGCGACGACGGGGTCGTGGCGGCGCATGGCATCGGCGTGCCGTTCCCGCAGCCGCATTGGCGGGAGCCTAACCTGCCGGTCGCAACGCGCCTGCTCGCGCTAGGAGGGCCCGCGCCGTCGCCGTCGGTTGCGGAGGCCGGCGGCGCCGGGCGAGCCGCCACCGCCGCGGTGCTGATGGAGGAGAACGAGCGCCTGCGGCGGAGCAACACGGCGCTGCTGCAGGAGCTGGCTCACATGCGCAAGCTCTACAACGACATCATCTACTTCGTGCAGAACCACGTGCGGCCCGTGGCGCCCAGCCCGGCGGCGGCTGCGTTCCTGCAGGGCCTCGGCATGCAGGCGCGCAAGAAGCCCGCGGCCGCCAACGTGCTCAACAACTCCGGCGGGAGCACCACGTCGAGCAGCTCGCTCACTATCGCTGAGGAACCGTCCCCTCCGCCACAGCAGCAGCATCTGGCCGGCGAGAAGAGCGGCGGGGAGGCAGGCAGCAGCAGCGCCCCTCGGTCGTCGGCGCCGACCAAGCTCTTCGGTGTGCACCTAAGCGCCGCCCCGTGCGGCGCGGGCAGCAAGAGGGCATCTTCGCCGGAAGAGCACCCGCCCACGTCGCCGGCCACGAAGCCACGCCTCGTGCTGGAGTGCGACGACCTAAGCCTGACCGTCGCGCCGTCGTCGTCGTCGCAGCAGCCGCTGTCCGCCGCCTCGTCTCCAACAAGCACCAGCTAGTCAGCACGCATGCAACGCCAACGCGACTCCATGCAACGACGACGACCATTTTGCTGTTCTAATTCGACGCGTTTAGCTTCCTAGTTATAGCTCACCTCTTTTGTTCTCGTGGTCATGGTTAGGGTTCTAATTGCGCAGCGGTGCAAAGCCCAAGTCGCTTAAACCTTGGTGCAAGCCGCCGTGTGCCCAACTAATCGAACAAGCAAATCAGGTTTTCTGTACAGATGTAACGCAGCGTCGCCACTACTACCACGTAACGTACGTACTCGGTACTGGAGTACGTGCGTACTAGTAGCAGCAGCCGAGAGGCTGACCCCTGGCTGGACCGTGATAATGCATCAAGAATCCAACGATCTTTTGGACGACAAGTCCGGAAAGGGAAGCCTTTCGCTCGCGTGTGATCTCTTTCCCCGTTCTTCTTTTGTACTCCTGCTGCTAGTTGCCACCTCTCGTGCGTGATCTTACAGGGTCAAAGATGTGAAAGGAAGTTACAGCTATGCAGGTCCTTTTGCTCACATGCAAAGGAAGCGATCGGCCGGGGATGGAGCGAACCAGCGAGCCCGGCAGTCTTTGTTTCCGGGATATGCTGTACACGTAACAGTACTGTAGTACCGGACTACTCGTAGGTATACCAGGCAGCTACGAGTAGACCTAGACAGGTGAAAGAAGAGGAAGCTACGGTAATGTAGTGTAGACTGTCTGTCCGATCGGGAGAAGCGAGAACGGCGCAGCGTCATGATTAGGAGCGCTGGAGCGAGATCTGCCCATCAGAGGTCTCGCGGGAGCCGGGGCCGGAAGCGTAGAGAACGGGCAAGAGATCTTCTGATCTTCTCCTGCTCTCTCTCTCGGTCTCTCTCTGCTTCTGCAACGCACATCATGTGCCATGGCCCTCGTGGGGGAGGTGGTGGCATTGGGCGCTGTTTCTTCTGCAGCTAGTCGTACTCCTATCGCCCGCTGTGCGCTGTGCTGCCGTGGATAGCTGCCGCAAGCCAAGCCAAGCTTCACCAGGGCGGGTTGGGTTTGGTTTCCCACGATATTCGCGAAAACCCAAGAGGGGAGTCGTCCGGACTCTGACCGCCTTCCGTTCCCTCGGAACGTGATAGTTCTGCCAGATTCCCCGGTCCGCGGCATGCAGGCCTCGGTCCCACATGTCTAGTTCCACCCTTCTCTTCTCCGCGTCGGTTTCTCTACGGGCACGGCCCAAGTGTACACATTACTTCAAGCGTTTTGTGTTAGGCCATTTTGTTCACGACGATATAGATAATGTTATTCGTCTATTCCAAAATATAATTATTTTTAAGTTTTAACTGAAAGTAAGATTAAAATAAAAATTTGTAAGTACTACTTGATAAGTAACCTCTCTATCTCAAAATAAATAAGTACTATATAACTCTAGATTCAAATTTTGTTTCAAAATAAATATAATTCTCTCATCCTACTTATCACATCAATCACATTCCATTTAATTTTTCTTCATTTACCTTCATTCAATAAAAGGAATTTTAGGTACTTTTTTCCTTTTTTATTTCCTCTCTTATTTCTAAACGTATAATTATAAGACAGAGAGGTTACTTACACAAAGTTGATGTATTTGAAATAAAATTTTAACACTATAAATAGCTATATTGTCATATTTTGAGATGGATGAAATAGATCAAAGGCATGATAAATCATTGTGGGTTGTTTTATGTTGAGGAGGACTAGTTCTTCCATTGAAATAGACGGTTAAACACTCTTCATTTTTTTTCTGATTTTAAAGTTCTGTGAAAAAGAACAAGATTGGTTATATATTTGAGGCACTTTTAGAAAATCTGCATATCACTGTATTACACACGATTGATGGACACATATGAGTATATTAATTCATCCAAGTTAACAATATGGTGCGTGTGGGAAAAAAATAGCGTACTAGTAGAGAATCGATTTTTGCATGCGGGTCGAAAGACATCTTTCCATACGGAAGGTCTGTCCGCACGCACGAAAGGTCTACGAAAAAAATCAAATTTTCGCGTGCGAGCGGCCTAACCGCACGGGAAAATCTATTATCCCGTGTGGGCAGCTTAAGAGGTCCGCATGGAAAGATCTATTATCCGTGCGGGCCACTTAAGCTGCCGCGCGGATAATATAATAGATTTTTCGTGCGGACGAATTAAGTTGCCCGCACGGGAAGATACATCAGTCCTATATTACATATTGAATTATTGAATTAAATCGATAATTAATATCACATCACAAATTGCAAAAAAAAATTCATATTATCATAATTTTACCAAAATTTCACATGTATAATTTTACAACAAATTTTACAACATTTACAAAAAAATTACAATGCATGGATGCGACGGCAGCAGCGGCGGTGGTAGAGGTGGTGGTCGGTGTTGCCGACGGTGGTGTGCAGTGGAGGAGGCGACCGCAGTCGGAGGAGGCGGCCGCGTTGGACGAAGCGGCCGCGGTCGGAGGAGGCGGCGGTGGACGAGGCAGCCGCGGTCGGTGGAGGGCGGCGGTGAGAGGCGGCCGCGGTCGGTGGAGGAGGCGGCCATGGTCGGTGGAGGCGGAGGAGGAGGCAGCGGCAGTGGAGGCAGCGGGTCAGTGAGGCAGCCACGACACTAGAAAATTTCGTCGGGAGTTAGAAAATTTTGAAGCCCACGCGCACCTATATAGGCGGTGGTGATTAGCCGCCCGCATGGAAAAACTATCTTTCCGTGTGGGCTCTTAAGCAGCCCGCATGGAAAAACTATCTTCCCGTGCGGGCTCTTAAGCCGTTTGCAGGCGATAATCGATAAATATTTAGAGATGGACTACAAAAATTATAATAATATCTAAATTTGGTTAGAAAATTCTATAACACTGTCATAAAAAATTCAATCAGTTTTGATCAAGTGAAACTATATGTTGTTCATAAATAGTTACATCTTTGTAATAGTTTATGAAATATAAGTTTCAAAGTTTATACACCTTATAAGAAGCTATGAACTTGCATATTACTTAAATTTGTACATAACCTTAACATTAACCCATTATCACAACATATAAAGTTATATTGTCACTTATGTTGTAGAAAATATTTTTTCTATTTTTAAGTAATAACCCTTTTTGGAAAAAAATAATCTCTTCTTTTATTTTTTTAATATTTTTTCTTGACTTAGGAGCACATGAGAGATAACCACAGAAAATTTGAGCCTAAATAAGAGAAAGGTGTGGCCTGTGGAAAATTCAGAAGACGCACTCAAAATTGGAAAAAGGCTTTCGGGCTCGAAAAGGCAACTTTTACGAGCCGTTTTGGGGGAAAATAAAATCGCCGAACGCAGCAAAGCACGGACAAACGCATCCAAAATTTTTTTCTGATCGATTTTCATATATGAAACTGTTGATGAGAAATCTTTCCCACGCGTTGGCCTGGGAGATCTGCTTAACTCCAGTGCAGGTCTGTCCTTGGCTACCTTTGATGAATTAGGCGTGCCAGTTGGTTTGATCTGTTAACCAACAAGAAATAAACAAATACATGCATTAAGGTTAAGGTTAGATCCTATCAGATCGGCTCAGGGAATCAATTTACATATATTTGCTATCCCAAAGCACATTTAAACTAAGTGATTGGGATAGATCGGTTATGCCGAGACAGTATAAACCACTTAATCTAAATATACACCAGGATAACGAATATATGCATTTATAACCTAGCCGATGCTGCAGATCTAACGTGGATCGGCTATTACTCCGATACATCTTATGAAAAGATATTAATCTAACTTAAATGCGTTAAACCTGGATCAATCGGCTTCAGCAGATGCCAACAGATTGATACCGGTTTAAGATATTTAACCAGATTGAGATCTTAATATAAGAGGCAGTTTTAATATATCTAATAGTAAGTAATGCGAAAAGACAATTAAAACAGATAAGACCGGCTGAAACCCTGGCACTGTCTCTAATGACAAACATCCAGCCGAATAGATCTTAATAATTCTAAAAGCGACTTAATAGGTTATGATGATGCAGCATTAAGTACAAAAAGAAGTATTAGATCTATATGAACCGATGTAAACCCCTCGAGACGGTGGATACAGCATATAAACTAGTTCAACATCTAGATCTAGCTCTATTGGCTATCGTCTCCTGAGGAAAACGAGCCGATGGCAAGATAGATCTAGATATTACCCTAGATTATATGCCGTATATGATAAATTGCAAAGTCTATAACATTAAATCTAGAGTATCATGATGATGTAAGCACTAGATTTGATGATACAAACTACTAATGATAAGTATTTACCTTATTCGGGGGTCGAGATCGATGCAGCCCGAAGCGGGATCACGAACTCGTCAAAAGAAAAGGTTTGGCGATGAGTTTGTATTGATGTGTCTGTATATATTTTACAAGAGGTCTCTCGGGTCCTATTTATACCCAAGTACATCAAAGTTCGTGTAGAACACGGTTTCTATCTATCTACTATACACGGTATGACAATATTCCGGGAAGTAATCTCATGACGCGTTACAAAAGGAATATCTATACAAATCCCTATTTTACAGATACAATTGTCATTACAGGACTCTATCCATAGATGGTAATATTTTAACGAACATTTGGAAACCGAATCTTCTTTTTATCTTCAAGCTTCTTTATCGGAAACGGTTCTGTTTTCTTCTCTAAATCGAATCGGCTATCGGCTATTGGCTATCGGATGTCCCTATCCGATTTGGCCTCAGCCAACTGGTCTCCCAGCCAATTTAATCATGGCTGATGCAGCCTTTGTTTCTCCGCAGATCACTTTCCCGATCCGATTCCACTCCAATTTCAACATTGAACTTAGGGATTTGGTAACCAAATTTGGTCGTTAATAGGAACGTCTCGATCGGAGTCCGTATGCCAAAGTTATGACCAATTTAAAAACCAACTCCGAGTTAGAGGATAAAATAAGAACAATGTGCGAAAAACTTGTTACACTCGCACAAACTGCATTACATGTACAGTGGGAGCCACTCTATTATAGTTTCATTTAAATGAACTCTAAGTTTCAAGCTTATATACCTTATAAATAGCTATGAACTTGTATGCATCTCAAATTTGTACATAACCTTAACATGAACTCAATATCACAACATATGTTATATTGCGTTGTGGAATTTTTTTTCTATTTGATTCTATCCCATATCCAAGAATTAGATGAAGAATTCAATAGGTTTATAGATAGTTAAAACCTTACATTTCTAAATTGGTTTACAAAAATACATGGGCATCATCCCGTGCGGCCCACTTAAGCGATCGCACGGGAAAATGGATTATCTCGTGCGGTCCACTTAAGCGGCCGCACGGGAAAATGAATTATCCCGTGCGGTCGCTTAAGTGGACCGCACGGGATAATGCATCTTCTATTTTTTCAGGCGCAGCCACTTATGATCCGTCTGGAACCTATTGAGGGCCTTGTACAGAAAAACCGTTTCTTCAGTAGTGGTGGCTCTTAGCTAGAATATTTGGATATGAGATTTGGTCAGAAACTGCTATCCTCCCTTCTCACCAATCTACCATGCGATATCTTTTCTAAGTTAGTGGAAAAGAATTTTCAATGTACTAAATATGTCATAACCCATAGATATACGCATACACTGTGACGAAAAAAACAAATTCTTGTGTGAAAGCCAGTCCCTAGTAAGGGTTGGATTGAAGGATTTTTGGAGAAAACTAGTGGAATTGAATGCAAATGAATAAATCTTATGGAGGCCATTTGATTTGTAGGATTAATTCAAAGGAATTTCATTGAGCAGGAAATATTCGTCCATATTTTGGAGGATTTCTACAATAAAGCCTAATCTCGTGCTGTCAAATGCCTTTAGGGTTTTAATACAATTTGTATCTTTCATTCCCCCTCTTTTTCTTCTTTCTAACAAATCACAATATAATCTTAATTTTCTTGTGAACCATCAGACATATATTTTGAGCAATTTATGTGGTTTTATTCTCTGTAGGATTCAACGAGTCATGACAACCTATTCCTACATTTTCCCCTACTCCCGTGTTTTCAAAATCTCGAGTTTTTAAAGGAGTCCTTAGAAATAAAGTCTTCATGTAAGGAAGGCATCTTCGATAATGAAAGAAAGATAGAGTCATACCTAAAGACGATCGTGCCAGCTCAGATTGTATCGTAATTGGTCTCTTGGGTCCTACTTAGAGAAGGTGACAAACTGTTGCTATAAATACAACCCCTTCCTAAGAAGAAAGAAGGGAGAAGTTCATTTAATATAGCAAGAGCAAAAGAAGCTATACAAGTATAAAATAAAGTGTACATGACAAATATAGCTAAGGGTAAGCTAAAGAGTTGTTTTGCTTTTTGCTAAGGCCTAGGTTTTGGTCTCCTCGATTTTCCGCCACTAGAGCTATTGCCGAAGGTTCGTTGTGATAGAGCACTCTTTGATTTCTCTCTTTTTAAATTTTTCATTTCACTATTAAGATGACGAGTGTAAACTTTTTTAATAGTCCCTTGTTGGTGGCCAACATTATCCACCACTCATGGACCGTCGTAGCTGTGTTCCATATTGTTGATTTAATCTGCTCGAGCGAGATCCATGTCGATAGCATATCTCATATTCTTTTTATGTAAATGCATTCCATTAGGAGGTAGAAGGACGTATATGGTGGTGTGCCACCAGAGCAAGAATTAGGTATTGTTTGGCTAGCCACGAGTTGCTAGTCTGTCAACATCCATGCTATGTTTTGCACGATTAGCCAGACAAAGATCTTGCATTTCTTCAATACATGGCTTCGAGATAATCATCTCTTAGTTCGTGTTGACTGGGGGCAAAGAACGATGTTTTTATAATCGGATCCTGTCATGTACTTTTCGTGATTGGTGAGCAATCGATTTTATTGAAACATATTACTCCCTCCATCTCATAGTATAGCAATGTATGACCGGATGAGACATTTTAATCTATATATTCGTTGTACTATAAAATGTCTCATCTGGTTCTAAATTATTATATTACGAGATGGAGGGATAGTAATGTAGTATAAGGATATAAGGATTAAGTAGAGAAAACATATAATGTAAACCACATATACAATGGAAACCTATACTCATGAATAAATCTACGAGTAAAATTTTTACTTATGTTGATATGGATAAATCTTGTACGTTAGTTTTTAGGTTTTCACTTCATATGTTTTTCAATACATATTTTCCCAATTAAGTAAAGGCTCGCAAAGCGAGAAGTCTATTAGCATATGATTAGTTGAGTTTTAATTACTACAAGGTTAAAATAGATTTATTTGATATTTTAAAAAAACTTTTATATAAAAAGCTTTTATATAAAATATATTGTTTAGCTGTTTAGCAGTTTGAAACATATGCAATGATAGAGGCTTAATTCTTTTATTTTCCATTTCAACTAAGTGTAACTAGGCCTGTGGTGCACGTACTAATTTGTGCATCAACCTCCACGGGCCCTGCCGGTGGCAGCAGTCCAAGACAAAATTATTTAATACCTAAACAAATCTGGATCACTCCTTGTGGCCCTACCTTGTCCGGGACCCCACCAGTCAGCCTGCGTCAGAGAAGATACCCCTGCCATGGGTGAGCTGGTGGCGGGACCGGCTGGTTCTGAGAAGCTCAAGAGGACGGAACAATCAACGGCCGCGATTCCAATGCCGTTGCCTTCAAGTCGAATCCGGCGAGGAGAGGAGAGGAAAAAGCTTCCGCCGTATAGCAACCACATCTCATAATAAGCCTACCACTGACCATGCCGCAGCAGCGACTAATAATAAAGATATGAGTGCACGACTTCCGAGGTTGTGTCGACCCTTCTTTTCCTTCTCACTTTCTCACTCTTGCGAGTACTCACTCGGCTAGTTATTAGTATGATCCACAAATCTCAAATCTGCGAAAGCCTGAAACATTGCTACTCCTACAAGTAGCATCTCCATTTTTTTTGAGACCTAGCTTCTCCATTCATTTTTCGTTGCTGCAGTGCACTGTCTTCTGAGTTCTGGCTTTGCTTACCTGCGTACTACTCCTACTCGAAGCCGGTCGATGGGCTCGGTCACAGGTCTAAACGATCTTTGACCGCCCAATCTGAGTGTACATGATGATGTGCTCTGCTTCCACCTGAATGCATATGCATAGTGACACAGTGTACTGTAGCTCCCCTGGTGCAGTCCATGGGATGGATGATCGGGTCAGGCTTTCTGGACAAGGATAATCAGATCAGGCCATTGTAAAGCTGCCGACGCAGCTCGTAGCCGTTTGATCTATGGACCGGTTATATATGCTGATGTCTATAGAGTATAGAGTTCCTTACCTGACGAAGGTCACTAAAGTTTTGTACTACTCCAGTATAATTTGTTGTACCATGCATGTGATTAACATTTATGGAAGTTGGAATAGATTTGATTTGTTGTGTTGGTATGCTTTGAGAGTATGAGATCATGCAGCAATGCTGTGAGCTAGTACGTCTGAATCTGTCATGAAGAAAGATTGATGCATATGGCATGTACTCCTATACTAGCTACTCCTACTACTACATACGGAGTATATTACTGTATCCTTAATTTTTTTCTAATCAAATTATTTTAAGTTTGACTAAATTTATAAAAAAATATAACAATAATTTTAACACAAAACAAACATATTCAATATTTGTAACACAAAACATATATATATATACACTACCAATTGTGCCCGTGCATTACAACGGGTGAAGTCAAAGCGCAGCGCGGATGGGGATGGGAGGGAGGGGTGCAGGCGCGACGCGAGACCTCTGAGCAGCGACGGGAGGGAGGAGTGCAGGCGTGGGCGGGGCGCGGCGCAGATGAGGACGGGAGGGGAGGGACGCGGGAGGTCTTTTTTCATCCAAGTCCTCTTTTCTTTTAGCATTGGGATTACGGGTTAATTTCACAAAAACTCAAGGGTTTTTGCAAAATAGCAGACGGACGAAAATTTTGGATGAAAGCACTACTTGTTTATAGATAGTTAGTTATAGATATATCAAAATGTATTTAATATTATATTTAGGAAAATTTATTTGGTGTTGTATATATTGATATTTTTTAATTTTTTTTAAAATTTTAAAATTTTAAAGAAAATAATACGAGATATGAAAGGAGTGAATACGTCACATTGCAATTCCAAACATGCGCAATCAACGTAGATGTCTACTCTAGCCAGTTGCTTCCTCAACAGAATTTGAAATCCATGTCCTTGGACCGATCATTGTCAGTTCACGACTGGACCCGGGCTGCTGCAGATTTCCTTTCTTGCCGCAGGATCAATACAGAGCAGTCCCCGGGAAATTCCAAACATTTTACTGTCTGGCTAGAGACTACAGTACTATCCCATACTACTACTGCATGTGATGCATGATATTATCAGGCCTAAAATCTCATTCCAGATCCTGTTCGGTTTGCCTCTCATGCTTGTACGTACAAATAGAAGTGCATTCATAAGTCAAGAACAAAGCTTATATTTTTGGAGTTTATGGAGCTACAAATTTACTCTGACGAAGTTCATCTGTAAATACTTTTTTGTGTGGCATAATGGAATGTCCTTGGCAAATGGCACAATACAAAATGAAGGTCTACTTTGTCGACAATATCTTTTGCCAAATCCCATCACCAGTGGCCAAAAACCTCTTTACCTGATTGCACACTTGGATTCATGGGGGGTTAAAAAGCAAGCAGGGAATATTGATTAGGGTTTGACTGGCAGTCACGAGAGGAGTGGGAGTGTCAGTTCCCCTCCTCGTGCATTCGTGCATTGCTGCCTGCGTGCCTTTCCCACACTACGCACGCAGCTGCTAGCCCGGGCCCAAGCTTTTGAGTCTTTTTGAGCTCTCGCTCTCTTTCTTTCTTCCTCCCTCTCTTTTGCTATTTTACTTGTGTCTGTGTGACACTGTGGGGGACTGGGGGTGAGCTAGAGAGGACATAGAGAAAACACAAAAGGGTTTAAAGGCCAAAAGTTACTCCAGAAGGTTGCTATAAAACCAAAAAGTCAATCAAAGTGTAGTGGAAAGTAAAGCAAAGTTGCAAATTAGTCCTTTTGGGTTAGCAGATTGACGGGGGACCCTAGTCCCTACTTGGGATGGCACAATGCAGTAAGGTTTAAAAAGGCCGTTTGCATTGTGGACATACATGCAGATCTAGTACAAACGTAACAGTTTATCACTAGGCTAGAAACTCGTCTCGTTTCATTGATATGCTTAGCGAAATCCCTCGTACTTAATTGACATGTGTAATGATCATATCAATTCAAGAGCACACAGTTCACTATCGTTTGTTGAAGCTGCCCCCACTCAAACCTACCTGCTGCTAAGTACCATGGCAACTTCAATTCCGGCAATAAGACGAAGAATGCACATGAGATATGGTCACCGCGTAGGCCGACGCTTACTGTAGAGAGCGTCCGTGACGCAGGCACCAGCGTGCTGCGTGCACATGGATGGAAACACAGTAGGCGGAGCATCACGCAACAGTGCCCGGTGACTGTGCGAGTAGTGAACTGGCCGCCCCTGCAATCTGCAAACGGGCGATGATTGCAGCAGCAGCTCAGTATTACTGTATCCGTGTGAGACACGAGGACCGAACAACTGGTGCGCCTTCAATGGCGCGGCAAAAACTCTCGGCTTCGTTTTGGAGGCCCATTGCTGACGAGCAGATAACGGCCGGACAGGCTTGTTTTGAGGCCCATTTTGTGATTGTTACACCCTAACTCTGGCGCCGCCGGCGATCACCGTAGTTGGAAAAAACATAATAAGAGAAAAGAAAAGAGAAGATTACGTGAGGAAGAGGAAGATAGTGACGAGATATTCCTTTTCTTTCATAATTGTCGAACAGATACAATATCACGGGGTTATAAACATCACCTTCACACCCAGCTGGCCTCGAGCCCACATGTCACACACGCGCATCACGTTGTCATCCTCCCGGCGCTTTCCTCCATCGAAGATGTCTTTACATAATACGCCTTGCTCTGTTTCCTCTGCTCTATCACCTCCAGCATCTTCACTTCTCTCGTATCTGTTGAAAGGACCTTGCTATCGTCTAGAGATGGAGGGTAAATAGACGTTTCTGAAAAACAGTTCGTAGCGGAATCAAATTTACTAGAGGTTCCGGTCTTAAACACCTGAACTTCAAGTCTTCTTTTGTCCGGGATAGAAGTAGCAGTCCCCTTAGTATGTTTTGTTGTGTGAGCAAACCTAGGGGTAAACCTCACAACACACAGTTGTAATAGATAGAGTAAATAATCAGGAACATGCTGGGAATAAATACAACAAGCAAGACAAGGAGGAGAAAATGATTTTTCACCGAAGTTGGGATCTCAATGATCCTACTCTCCGCGGAGAAACTCCAAGGAGTCGGACCGCTTTCGATCCAAAGCCTCACAAAGCTATCAACCACGAGAAAGCTTTAATCTCCAAATAACCACCAAGGCTTAGCAAGTTTCCAAATGACCACACCTAGGTCCAAGCTTGGACAACGAGCACCCATCTCCGATAAAGCTTGCTCTACCAAGCAACGTCCTAGAAGATAGCTCGGTTTCCACTCGATCTTACCTCTTTCTTTGTGGCGGTGAGGCAAATCTTACAAACTTTCCCGGGCAATCCACACGGTTGGTTCCTCACGGGCTATGCCTAGCCGTCTAGGTGGAGAACCACCAAGAGTAACAAACACAATGGATGACTTGCTTGATATAAACTCAAGTGATCAGGGATTGGACTGAAGCTCACTAGCTCTCAACCTCTCAAACTCTCAACCCAACTCATCTCTCTCCCCAAATCTCTTCCCAAAACTCACTCACAAAAATATACCATAAAGGTAAGGGATTTAGGAGGGCTATTTGGGGGTCTACTCTTGCCCTAAAATCTGCAGCCATGGATAGAAGGGGTGGAGGGGTTTAAATACGCGAGTCCCAAAAACTAGTTGTTACTCATAGATTCGAACACCGAAGCTTCCGGTCGAAAACACCAACTTTAGGTACGAAGTCACTATCTCAGTGTAGAAGAAGGATCGAAACTTTCGGTCGAAAACACCTAAACTTTAGGTACGAAGTCATTGTCTCAGTGTAGAAGAAGGACTGGAACTTCTGGTCGAGGACACCTAAACTTCAGGTCAACCTTCCAAAGCCGAACAGAGCATCTGGACCAGAACTTCATTTCCCACGGAATAGAACTTCCGCTACTCCTTAATAGGTTAACAACACACTACAAAAACGGCCATAACTCATTGCTCCGAAGTCCGTTTTTGACAAACTTGGACTCTATGAAAAGCTTATCGAAAGAAGGCTACCCAACCCAGTAGGAAACAAGCTCTAAAATCACTCTTAGATTAGGTTAAGTTTTGGGTTTATCTTAAGGTAGCACTTGCATAGGCCACTTTAAGCACCGAGATATAAACAAACACATCAATGATGCATTCCTCTTAATAGTACGACATTCATATACCCAAATGCAAATAGAAAAGCTATACCACTAGGAATGCCATCTTCTTGCTTCGCCTTGAGAGTTGCCAACGTCAATGCCATTTCATCTCCGGGGCTATTCACCTACAACTCATTAAGCACATTAGTCCCAAATCAATTTTACCTCTGCCTTGATCAATGTTACTTTGGCTTTTGGCTTGATTTTCATCAACGAATCACATCTTTTTGATCTTGGACATTCCATCTTGATCTTCTTCAACAAAGATTGATCCTCAGCAACTTGTGACTTCCATGGCCTCGATCGATACGTCGGTGTTCGGCCAAGCACTTGCTCCTTCACAACTACAGCGGAGGCTTGCCCTTCTCCCATGCATGGTCCATCGCATAACCAAGTCTTGCCAACCCTTCACCGCATCTTTCCATCTTCGGTTACTTATAGCCTTGCATCACAATGAAACCTCATTGTATTCCATCTTCTTCATATCATCTTTATCATCTCTTCATTGGACTAATCTCCTACTTATGCACTTAATAAGTGCATTAATCCTTTAATCGTTTGTCATCAATTGGCCAAAACCGACTAGGGGCCGAAATGCTCTTTCATCTATTGCTCCCGCAGGTGTGACAGTGATGTTGTCCTTGGTGGAAAAAGTCCAATTTAAGTCCCTATAATATATGTTAGATCTTATTCGTATCCCTTAAGTGCAAACCAGGTATCCAACCCTTCAACTATTAAAATCATGCAAAATGGCTCACTCGGTTGTTTTAAGAGCGGCTTTCGCCAATATGGCATCAACATGGCAGTCCGCTCATAAAAAATAGAATATATATGGGGACCCACATGTCATCCCATCTCTCTCCTTTCTGCCTCTGCCTAAAATCTCTCTCCTCATGTCTTCTCGACGGTGGTAGGGTGGTGGCAGATTGAAGAGAGAGCGACGACGGGCGGCCAATAGGGCTTAGCCTGAAGGTGGATGATGAGACGCTGTTCTTCTTGATGCCCCGATGGAGGTAGTTCTTCCGCGGTCGAGCCATGACTTGGCTGCACGATTGAGGCTTGATGCGCCGCTGCTTGATGCGAAAAGCCTCCCGCCACTGACTATGCAATGGAGCAACCAAAAAAGCCACTGCATGCTAGCCCTAGAGCTGCCTGGCGGCTCCAGCCTTGATGGGATCATCGGCCTCTACTCGATGAACTGGGACCTCCTTGTCTAAGATCCGGCGGCCTCTGGCACCGACGCTCGACCGACATTCGGCGACAGGTGCCTCCTCAGCGTGGCCACAACCGCCTACATCGTCCCGCCACCTTGCAACCATGACATCGTTGTGGCCATTGCTGTAATCCTTGCCCGCCAACAGTTCATATTTCTGCAGCGGCACATCCACAGGCGCCCGTCCGTGCAACCACCTCCCGGTCTCAGATATACCCGCATTGACAGTGCCACCACCAATCCACCCCATGGCCAACACCAAGAACACAATCTGCCGATGCAACAAAAATGTTAGGCCATGAATCATCCAACAACATCCAACCTCCCACAAGAAGCAGGAAAAAAATCAAATCCCCCAACCGAGCTCAAAATCGCAGGACATGCACCATATCGAAGCCTTGGCAAGCAATGGGATTGATGTGGTTGGCGAAAAGGAAAGCGACATAGATTTTTCTAAAAAAATCAAAGAAAGGAAAGGGAATATGAGATGGAGGAGGCGGTTTTGTGAAATTTTTTTTCCTGAGTTCCTAGCTGTTCAAGCACACACTGCCGCATCGGGTTGCCGCTGCCGCCCAGCTCCATCTTGCTCCTCTGCTGCCATCGTCCTGCTGCCGCCAAGAAGACATGGGGGAGAGAGAGTTTGGGCAGAGAAGGAGAGACAAAACGTATGACATGTGGGCCCTCATTTATTTTTTAGTTATTTTGATGACTAGGCCGCTACGTGGATGCCACGTTAGCGAAAATCACCCTTAAAATAGATGGGAGTCATTTTAAATTGTTTTAATAATAGGAGGGATCAATATATCTGTTATTGTGGTTGAGAAACACGAATAAGATCCGACATATATGTGAGGGAGTCTAATTGGACTTTTTCCTTTCCTCGGTTGCTTGGTGTGGAAGTTACTGGGCAAGTAATGGCCTTACAGGCCTTTTCGGTACGTAATGTGTTCATGTGTGTCGGTGGCCCGTCTAGTACTTTCCATGGTTTTGCTCGTTTTGCGGTTTTAGCCCACTAGCCAGCCAATGCGTAATGGGCCAGGCCACGGCAACGGCCATGCTGGAGGTCAAATCCTGCACTGCCTCATAGTTTGAATTTTTCCTTTTCTTCTTAGAGTAACCCTGGTCTCCTTATAGTGTACAACACATGTAAAGCTTGTCACTGGATGCATGTGGATATGCATCGACAAAATATGCATTTCCCTTGTTGTATTCCGGCATGTGGCAGTATAAAACTTGTCCCCCACCTTAAAATATATCACCTTATCATTTGTTTTGGATGTAAAATTTTTGCTTCAATCCGTACACATTTTCATCACACAAATCTGCTGGAGCCTGGGGACATTGGGGAAAACCGCTGCCAGCCAAACCTGGGGTCAACAACCATCGTCATGTGGGAACTGGCCGACCGACCTGTAGATGCACTCGCACCACCAACTCGTGTTTTTGCCCATAATTGACCACATAACTCTTGAAATTCTGTATGAACAGCACCTGCTCTGAAGAATCTGAAAATGGATGCCAGTTGATTTTCCGCAACAAAAATCCCCATTCTGCAGTGATCCATTCCGTTTGCTTTAATGCTGAGGACATTAGTCAACGTACAGCAACTGCCTACGGCCTAATCCAGCTCCGTTTGACGGTTTCCTGCCCCAGTTGCAGACTTCCAGTGCTCCCGCCAAAGCACCAACCGAAGATTTCGCTTTCAAGCTCAAGCTGGACGGCGAGCAACTCGACCCACTCCACTGTTTACGCTTAAAAAAACGCCCCGATCTAGAAGAGAACCGGGCAAATCCAATCCAGGAAAATGCTGTGCCGCGAGCTATAGATTCCGAGGCCTAAACCGCGGCAAAAACATGCCCAACTCCCTGGCGCCGCAGAAGCAGGTGGCGATTTCCAACTCTTCCTGCTAAGTCAGCGCTCACGATCGCCTACTCGGCTACTACTCCTCCACCTTCCCACCTCGTGCCGTGCTTTGGTACGCTTAATGGGCGCAGCCGCCGCGGGCGCCTCATCACGCAAGCACGCAGATGCCTCCGGCGAGATCGCTCGCGTGCCTGCTCCTCCTGCTGCTGCTCGCGTCGGTGCGGGACGCGGACGCGGGGCCTCTGGCCGTGGAGATCGTGCGGCCCAGCTTCACGGCGACTAGCTACGACTACGTCGACACCGGCGCCGCGTTCTTGGTGTCCAGGAACGGCGCGTTCAGGGCGGCGGTGTTCAACCCCGGGAAGCAGCAGGCCAGCTTCTACCTCGCCGTGCTGCACGCGCCGTCGGGGACGCCCGTCTGGTCGGCCAACCGCGACGCGCCGACGAGCTCGACCGGTAAGGTCCAGCTCTCTGTGGGAGGGATCACCGTGTCGGACACCAATGGTACGGTGCTGTGGTCAACGCCAACGCTGCGGTCTCCCGTCGCGGCGCTCCGCCTGCAGGACACCGGGGACCTACAGCTGCTGGACGCCGGGAACGCGACGCTGTGGCGGTCGTTCGATAACGCCACCGACACGCTGCTGCCGGGGCAGCAGCTGCTCGCCGGAGCATACCTTTCGTCGGCGAAGGGCACTACCGATTTCTCCCAGGGGGACTACCGGCTCGGCGTGATCACCGCCGACGTGCTGCTGACGTGGCAGGGGTCCACCTACTGGCGGCTGTCGAACGACGTCCGGGCGTTCAAGGACAGAAACGCCGCCGTGGCGTCCATGTCGGTTAACGCGTCGGGGCTGTTCGCGGTTGCTGCCGACGGCGCTCTGGTGTTCCGGGTGAGCCTCGCGCCGGCGGAATTCCGCATGCTGAAGCTGGGGAGCGACGGCCGGCTGAGCATCACGAGCTACGCGCTCATGAACTCCTCCACGCCGGTCGGCGGCGACTTTGTTGCTCCAGCCGGCGACTGCGACCTCCCGCTGCAGTGCCCGTCCCTCGGCCTCTGTTCCGCGGGGGGCAACAGCTCGACGTGCACGTGCCCGCCGTTCTTCTCCGCCTCCGTGACTTTTCCCGGCTCGTGCACGCCGGGGGACGGCTCGCCGCTCGCGTCGCCGGCCGCGTGCCAGAACAACAACAGCGGCGGCGGCGGCTCCGTTTCGTACATCGCCCTCAAGCCGCGGATCGCCTACTTCGCCACGAAGTTCGACGCCCCGTCGAACACCGGCGTCAACAAAACGGCGTGTCGCGCGCTCTGCACCGCCAGCTGCGTTTGCCTCGGCTTCTTCCACGACAGCGTCTCCCTGAGCTGCCGCTTGCTCGGAGGAAGGCAGCTCGGCTCGCTGTACATGGGCGCATCAGATACAAACCTGGGATACATTAAGACGTTAAACTCCGCCACCAAGGACGGAAGCAACCAAATCGGCTCGTCGTCGGCGAACCATACTGTGCCGATCGTCCTGCCGTCCGTTGCGGCGTTCCTTCTCCTCGCCGTGCTCGGATGGTATCTATGGTGGAGGAACAAGATGAGCAAGAACGGCAAGAAAAAGAAGGGCAAGAGCTCCACCATGAAAGTGTACTTGGGCCGTCAGAAGTCGCCGTCAAGGGACACCGGCTATAACGCGGACGCTGACAACGACGACGGCGACGACGACATCGTCATACCGGGCATGCCGACGAGGTTTAGCTACCAGGAGATTACAACGATGACCTCCAATTTCACGACAAAGGTGGGATCCGGCGGGTTCGGCACCGTGTACAAAGGGGAGCTTCCAGGCAGCGAGGGGCTCATCGCCGTGAAAAAGCTCGAGGCCGCCGGCGTGCAGGCCAAGCGGGAGTTCTGCACGGAGATCACAATCATCGGCAGCATCCGCCATGTCAACCTCGTCCGCCTCCGCGGCTTCTGCGCCGAGGGCTCCCGCCGGCTGCTCGTCTACGAGTACATGAACCGCGGCTCGCTTGACCGGTCACTGTTTGGCCGCACGGGGCCGGTGCTGGAGTGGGGGGAGCGCATGGAGGCGGCGCTCGGCGCGGCACGCGGGCTGGCGTACCTGCACACCGGATGCGAGCAGAAGATCGTGCATTGCGACGTCAAGCCAGAGAACATCCTGCTCGCTGACGGCGGCCAGGTGAAGATCTCCGACTTCGGCCTCGCCAAGCTGATGTCGCGGGAGCAGTCGGCACTGTTCACCACCATGCGCGGCACGCGCGGGTACCTCGCGCCGGAGTGGATCAGCAACGCGGCCATCTCTGACCGTGCCGACGTCTACAGCTTCGGCATGGTGCTGCTCGAGCTGATACACGGGAGGAAGAACCGCGGCGAGCAGGAGGTGGCGGCCAACAACGTCGCCGTCGCTGCCGGCAGCGGCGAGCACTCGGACTGGCCGTCCGGATGGAGCAGCGCGATGACGTCGACGGCGAGTGGCACGAGCGGCGGCGGCGACGAGTACTTCCCGATGGTGGCACTGGAGCTCCATGAGCAGGGGAGATACCTGGACCTCGTCGACGCGAGGCTGGAGGGGCGCGTCGACGAGGCCGAAGTGGCACGCACCGTCCTCGTCGCGCTCTGCTGCCTTCACGAGGACCCCGCGCTTCGGCCGAGCATGGCCGCCGTGGTGCGAATCCTGGAAGGCAGCGTGCCGCCGCCGGAGCCGCGGGTCGAGGCGCTCGGCTTCCTGCGGCTCTACGGCAGGAGCTATCCCTTGCCGGTGCCGGGATCGTTGACCGCCATGACCGGTACGACGGCCTCCTCTGCCGGCGCCGTGCCGAACGCGTCGTCGACGGCCGGTGGTGGCGCGCATTTGGACGAGTCACTGAAGGACACGTCAGCACCCAGATAACACCATGAAGAGTTGAAGACCGAGCTGTACATCGTCCGGCACGTATGACGTGGCACTGTACAATTGTCCACAGTGCCAGCATGGCATTGACGTGGCAGTACACCTGCCCGTTGTAGAATCCATGGAACCGATTAACCTGACGTTAATACTCCTGGATGATAATATGCAATGCTGGATACTTCGTCCCGTGGCTGTATGCTTGGCAGTATCTGCAGTTCTTCATCTGAAGAAAAGAAAAAGAAGAGAAAACTGATCCATGAGGCGTGGACAGGTAGAAAAACACAAAAGAATGGCCGCCATAGATAAAAAGACAAAGTTGCCAACTTGTCCATGTATTAGAGCATTAGACAAAGGTCACCTTTGAAGTTGGTGACGTGGACACATGATAATATGATTGCTGATTAGTATATGATCTACACAGTACATTTGTTTGGTGAGGTAGAGAAGGCTGTAAACTGTACTTAGAAACCAGGAAAAGAAAACAGAGAGAAATAAACTACATACACTGAGGAACTAGGTGTACTTGTAATCTTTCTTTACACACCTAAAAAACAAATATTTGCATTCTTTTTTTTACATGTTTGTTTCCTTGTGCTTAAAGAAACCGGTTCATGCTGAGGAGAGCCCAGTGGTTTTAGCGGTGAGAACGAGTTTTTTTTAATTCTCATCCTCTAGGTTCAACACAAATTTTTTAGACTATGTATTAAACATTTGAGTTTCTTTGACGTGTACAACGAAGCTTATACTAATAGATGATGCCCCATGCTTTTTTATGAGATATATAGATGAAAACTAGATGAATATATATTGAGTGTCGTAGAACTTATCGATAGATTTGGGCTGGGTTAAATATTATAAAAATAAGGTGACAATGATAATTTAGTATACTGGTATGTTGTGAATAATGTAATGATAGGTATGCATGTTGAGTTTTAGATGCTTAATGGGTTGTTGTGACATGTTTTGTATGTTAAAGTGTGTTAATACTGCTATGTTTGCATTTTAAACTTTTAGGAATTTAGTAGGTTATAACTTTATACAATAAAAACGTATCCGGTATTAGTGGACAAGTATGAAGTGTATATCCTTATCATACATTTTCTTCAAAAATAATGGTCTATGTTGAAAGTATCATTAATAATGGTCTATGTTGAAAGTATTATTGACGTGGTGAATGGTGATGGAGCTGTGGACATGAATTATCCACTAAAGTTTAAATCACGGTATTTATGTTTTCAATATCTATAGAAGTAAAAAATGGTACGAAGATTTATTAAACTTCAAAGAACAAAGAATTCAATCATTGAAAATACAAAAAAGAGTTCGATGGGTGAATGAAAAGAACAGTACAAGAGTACTGATTTTTTTATAGGTAGTGGATAGGGATCCGGTCGTTGTATCAACACACAACAATAAATTTACAAGAGTTACTCCAAGCCTCAACGCCGAGGAACAGGAAAAAAACCGAAAGAAGGATAGAAGGCTAAACTTCTTCTACGTCCTACTTCAAACTTGCTATCTTTATGCAACAACAATCCTTCATATTACTTGTCCACTGAGAAACATCGAATGTCAGAATCGTACTACCAGATCTGTTGCTTTCGACCTCTGTCGCGTAAAGAGCACACTGAGTCGATCTTGAAAAACACGACCTCAAGCAATCCCTCGGTACCTCCCACTGAATAAGGACTGAAGAGGTACTACTTCCGAGGTGGGAAATGAACAAATTGATCCGGCTTATAGTAATACTATTGGGGCTGGTTAGACTTTGTTACCGCTGCCCCAATTTGGCTTTTATCAGTCAGAAACTGTTTGATCTTTGCTAACGCCATCTGCACTGATTGTCAAGATCAAGCTAGCAATGACACCGTGAGTCAACAAACAGCCAAAAAGGTCTACAAGAGGCATGCGGCAATATATACAGACTGGACGTGCCTAGACTCCAAAATATACGCTGTTTGTAACATTTTAATACATGACAATGACATCAGCCTCGTTAGTTAGTTAAGAGCTAAGCCGTAACGGTTTATTACTAATAAAAAATAATTAAACTTTTATAGGTATCCTTGACGATTTAAAAGCCCATGCTAAAAAATATATTAAAAACACCCTAAAACCAGTTTTAAAATTTCACATTTGGCAGCGGCTGATAATATTATTTTGTTTCACAATATACTTTATTGACTAGGAAAAACAATAAAATAACGATACAGTGAAAATATCTGTTGAGGTAAATTCAAAGACATTATTTTCATTTGAAATATTGACTACACAGATGCCACTACATCTTAAAATATATGGTTCTTTCCTTCAAATGGATTCCAACTCTTTATTCGACTTCTTTCTGTGAATCATTCTGTTAGTTTACTTCAACTTGCATTATAAAAAGACAATTTTGTCAACAATTGGGTGGCGAAATCATATTTTTTAAGAATCAGCTGAAAGTCTTATCGCTGGCCAATCTGAAACTTTCCAAACTTGCGAAAGAAGTAGAAACATGATCTGGCATGAAAGAGTTGTGCCACAAAACTTGTGAAGAAAGATCCACTCAGAAGTATGCCTTGTCATTTTCTTTACTCAATTAAATCATATAATTATACCCAGATTAATTTGTCCACAAGTAACTGTGTGTTTCAACAGGAATGAAAGGGCTCTGGTAGCTTATGCCAAAAATGTTGGTTGTCTTTCTGAAGAAGGATGAGATGTCTTTCCCACCAAAAAAAGCCACCATTTACGGTACTTAAACAATGATAGTTGCAAAAACAGGATAACTCACACTGTTTTGTTGACTTGGAAACCGATTAACCCGGCCCTCCTTTCTACCGATTGGATCAAGCAGTTTTAGAACATCAAGAACTTTACTAGTTCATCAATTTAATAGAGAACTGAAGATTATGTTTCGCCCTTCATCAACAGTTCTATTGACGGACTACAGTTCGTTTTCACGCGTGGAAGTTCATTCTCCCTCAATTGAAATGGGAAGCTCAAATTCTTTGTATGGAATATAGCTGATTAGAGCATTGTAAACCAAGTTTAGCAAGCCATTTTAGGTTGCATCTTTTGTAATGTTAGCAAATCACCAAACAAAAGAAAAGGTCAATTCAATCCAAATTTGAACTGTTCTGAATATGATTGATTATATTTTGACTTTTCACCAAGTAATAACTTGTATATTGTGGTGGTGTACTATTTGCATGCGACAATGCAACTAACCTATTGAAAAAAAAGAATCACCGAAAGGTTACAATTTGTATGGAGGAAAAAATTACAATATCACACCCGTCTACTAATATGTATTGATCATTTTTTTGGCCTGTTCAGATTGGTGTTATTTTAAATCATACCATTTTTTATAAAATTGGGATGTATTTAGTTTGTTACCAAAAGTTGATAATGTCAATAGAATTTTGGCAAAACATATTTACCTATCTTATCAAAATTCGACAATGTTTACAAGGTACCAAAATTTTAATATTGTCAAATTTTGAAAAGGTTCATTTTGACAGTAATCTGAACATACCCGAAATATGAATACAAAATGTTACAATAAGATCAAGCAGAGGCTTTCAGCTCTGCCAGTTCTTCCATTGGGACAGAAGCAGGAGCAGGAGCCCCACCAGTTGTTGACCTGTAAATTATATACAATCTCTTAGAAATCCTGCAAAGAAATGTTCCCCATAAAAAAAATACCATGCAGAAGGCCAGAAGTTCAGATAGACTTACAGGCCAACCATAACTTTGAAAGAATCATAGATCACCCACTGAGTTCCAGTCAGTGTACCGATCATGAGGATGCGAAGAGGAAGGCCGCGGGTGAAAAGGCCCCACAGGCCAAGGTTCTTGACAGCCTGAAAAGAAATCAGAATTCAGCAAATGAACACAAAACGATCACACATTGGCAAAATGCATCAAGTCAAGTATAGCTCCCAGTTGTCCGCTCTACATGCATTACGATTCATACTTACATCTCCAACGGTGGCTCCCTTGGCGTTGTTGAGAAACGAGACCAAGTTGTCCGCAGGGTGCGAAACGGCGGCGCAGAAGACTCCGGCGATGTAGCCGCTCCCGAAGCTCACCCCAAGCTGCAGAGGCTTGCTGCATTGCTCCTTCGGTGTGGGGATGAGATGCTTGTATGTCATCTCCACGATGTTCTCGTACGTCGCAAATTTCATCATAGTATCTGCAACAAGGAAATGACAGTCACAACTCAGATGTTCATGATCGCAACAGATCGTGATCGTGACAAAGCCTGAACGTTACAGTAAAGCAGAGTAGGAGTGCTCACAAGGAATCTGACGCGCCCAAAGCGGAACCAATCCTCTGAACAGACTGCATTTGACAATCAGCACCAGTTTAATGAGCATTCTACTGGATCAATCAGAACAGCATAACAAAGAACTGATCGTAAACAAAAATTGCATACCCTGCATAGCCTTCGTTCCTGACGATCTTTGGGAAGCCGTCGCGGAGCCCCCTGGCGTACCCAGGCTGAGTCTGCACGCGGACCTTGACGGCCTCCATGGGGCAGAGCGCGACGTCAGCGGCCACCTCAGCGGTGGCGGAGCCGGCGAGGTAGATGAGGGTCTTGTACCTGGCGGCGTACTCCGGCCCAGCCATGTCGGTGTACTCCTTCTTGAACACTTCGTACAGGCCGTACTTGAACGCCCCCTGCGCGCTGTAGCCGAGGAAGGTCGGCGCCCATCCCCTGAAGAAGCCGCGCGCGCCCTGCTCCCGCATCACGACGCCGAACGCCGACGTCGTGCTCTTGTACTTTGCCGGGTCGATCTGCGAGCATTCGTCGCGTCAGAGATGAGAAAAACCGGGAAATCAACATTTTCGTTGGTGATTGAAATCTAAGATGGTATTTTTAGCTTGATGGGCCGAGATGTACAAAAGCCCATCAGGCCTACTACTCTTGTTTGACGAAAAGTTCCCACGAAAAAAAAAATGTTTCCAGAGAAGTCACCGATGACGAGCTCCCGGCTCATGACGGCTCATCATGATTGTGTTTTGAGTCTGTCACGCTCCAACTTTCTCGGCAGCTGATTTGGACCCGAAACTCCCGGTCATTTAACACGAGGAGAAGTCTTCAAGCAATCAACCACGGTTCAACAAAAACACTAGAGAAAATCGCGACGAGAAGTCACTTCCATAAAATTTGCAGAAACTTTAACAACACCCCGGCACAGCCCCAAATTAACAAGCGCAAATCTATCCGAATGTTTTTTTGAACCTGATCACTCAAGTACCTGGATGTTGCACTTGATGACGTCGAGCGGGGTCACGGCGGCGTGCGTGAGCCCGCACGCGGCGGCCCCGCCGAAGGCGCAGGCGGAGTAGTACGCCGGCGAGAACAGCTCGATCTTCCCGAACGGCGGCTCGCTCGGCGCCCCCGCGACGACCACCGGCGCGCCTCCACCGCCGCCGACGACACCCCTGCCGCCCGGCGCCCCGGCAGCGTCGCCGTCGTAAAGGAAGCTCGGGAGCAGCGAGTTGCGCGGCGCCATCTCTGTCGCCACGACGCTGTGTTTCTTCGCCTGTGGTTTGGTGGTGGTTGGATGACTTTGATCGCCGCGTCGTCTCTGGCGGCTTGTGTTGTGGTGTTCGTTCCCCTGGTTGTTTGGAGCTTCGCTGCCCGCGCGTGGCCGCCGTTTTTATACGGGAGAAACTGGAGAAAAAGCGATGGTTTGGTTGGTTCGTCGGCTGGGGCTCGCTCGCGCGGGTGCAGTGCGCCTTCGCGCTTGGCGGGTTTGACCGCGTGGTGTCTTTGGGAGCAAGGTGGACGAGGTGTTCTTTGCTTGAAGGAAGCTGGTCGTCACGTGCCAGCCTGCCGGCCAGGTGATGTATAAAGTCCTTTCGTTTGGGTTTCTGAGTTTGACGTCAATTTTGAGTTTTTGACCCTGTGGTTTATTAGGATACCGTGATTTGATTTCGTTGTCAATTTCTCAACTCGCGATGGATGTTATTGCCTACTTTCTTTGTTCAAAAAAAAATAAATTTAAGATTGAATTAATGTAATTTAATACAACTATTCTGAGACCTTATTTACTAGGATATATCAAATTTAATCTAAGTTTTTCTTAATAGTGTAGTAGACGTGTCGTTGACTCACTGTTTTGGACTTTGTTGATGCATTGCAGGACGTCAATTCATGGACAACGTCGTCGCCATAAGAGAGCCCGCGAATAGCGGGTTCAAGGTGGTTGGTCACATTGAACGTACTCTTTTTCACCGGGATGACGGAAGGACGTCGGGCAATTTCACATAAGGAAAAATCTAAATTATCTCTCAGAACTATTGTGATAATTATGATAGTACGAATTACCGTTTCGGACATTCTTCACCTTTAACTATTTATACCGGACGAACTACCTTTTGACAGACTTCAGAGCGATTTTGATTCTATATAATGCACACGTGACAGTCCAGTCAACATAAAAATATCAAAAAATATAGGGCCCACATGTGGTGACCGAGAGAAAACTGATCTAACAAGTGGGTTCACTATTTTTTTATGCTGACTGAAGTGCCACGTGTGCATCATGTAGAACCAAAATGTTTCGGAGTCGGCCAAGAGGTAATTAGTTTGGCATGAAAAGTTGACGGTGAAGAATGTCTGGTTTTTGAATTGAGGGAGTAATTCGTTCTGTCACAATAGTTTAAGAGGGATAATTCAAACTTTTTCCTTTCACATAAGGGTTGCGGGTTAGAGCATCGTCAACAACTTATCTAAATTAGACTCTCCAAATACCCATATAACCAACTCTATAATTAATTTGGGTAGTTAAACTTGGTGCTCACTCCAATAACCTCTCTACACATCTCCAAACTGACAAAGGGATCCACATGTCAGCCTCTGCCCCTTCCTCCAAACTGACAAAGGGATCCACATGTCATCCCTGCCCCTTCTTCCTTGTCTTCTTCCCTTCTTCCTCTTATCTTGTTCCTGGGGCGATGGCAACATCAGAGCATACCGTCGCTCCGTGGGAGAGGCGGTGATGGTAGGAGATGACGGCAACAACGGATTGCGCACGAGGCAACAACGATGGTGGATCCACGGGATAGGTGGTGATGGCGGGAGGCGAAGGCAACGACAGATTGCATGCGAGGCATCGGCGACAGCGGATCCACAGGGAAGGCGGTGGCAGCAAGAGGCGATGGCGGATCCGCTCCTCACCAGCCTCGTCCTCCTTGATGGCTGTGCACGCAAGGTGGGCTCGCTCGGCAAGCCATCGAGGCATAGCCGTTGAGCCATCACCAATATCATGATAGGGGCTGACGACGGGGGTCAAGATGGTGGTGCCTCCCGCTTTTGCCTTCCTCGGCTCCGGCTCGTCATCCTCCCTTCTCTCTATCCTACTGCCCTTCTACCTCCAAGACAGTGACACGGGTCAACGATGAGGGCTGAATTCGGCGTCGTACTTTAGCGGTAGCTGCACTGAACTCTGGCGTTGGCTATGCTGGGACAAGGCGAGTGAGAGAAGTTGTCGTTGGGCTTGGTCTTTTGGAGTCGCTAGAGAAGGGAGAGAATAAATTCCAGTGGGACCCAACAATGGCAAGCGGTAGCCAAGCGCTTTCGCCATAGAAAATTCGAGCATTTTCGCTACCATCCAACTTGAGGATGACTTTGGCATCGAATTGCTTGTAGTGGCACTTTGGGTCATTCGACGGGAAGCACACTGCCATGAGGCCAAATCCTTTTCTTAACGAATCAGGGCTAAGGTTCATCCATTTTATTGAATATAGCAAGAGAAAAGTTGTACAAGAACAAGAGCTTTACAGACAAAAAAACTTAGGAATTAATGCAAGTCAAGTTTTGCTCCTTCTAGGGCCTAGGTTTTGGCCGTCTCCTTTATTTTCGCAGCAAGGGATATTGTTGAAAGCTCTATGTGTTCAAACACTCTCTGGTTCCGCTCTTTCGATATCTCCCAAGTCGCTAGGAGCGGTAGGGTGCGGACTCCATTTCTAGGTGTCCTAGGGTGGGTTGCCAGCGTTGTCCAACAGTTATGAACTATAGTAACTTGATTCCATCTAGTCAGTTTGATATGCTCTTGTGACGTCCCATGAGACCAAATCCCCGCATTGAACGTACTCTACTAAATAAAGCCACATCTATGTAGCTTGGAGACGATTGGATGAGACATTACATAGGAGAACGATCAATAATGGCTTGTTATTTGGAGAAATTGTTCTGAATATCATCCACTAATATTTTACACACTGATTTTCTTAGAAAATTTAGTCATGTTTTTGTAACTGTCTAATGTTCAGACACCTTGAAAAAACCAACAATAAAATGACTTTAAGATTCGTGCAACCCCTAAATCTACCTCTCTTCTCTTCATCCTCACCATTACGTCACCATCGCCGCAATCCCCTTTCCCTTCCCGATCCGCCTGCCACCACCCACCCCATCTTGTTTCCCTCGCGCACTAGCTCCCTTTGCCTCGCTAGCACCGAAATTCACCAACAACATCGGTGAGGCCCGCCAAACTGGCTTCCTCCCCACCCCTTCTTCCTCTTTTGAAGTAGCGGTGACAAGTTGTCACCACCCATCATTTTTTCTCATCTCTAACAACTCAGACCGTTGAGACGCCACCACTTCTGCCTCCTAACCACTACATATCTAACGCCCCTACCCACCATCCTCTTTCAATCCCTTGGCTCCGGCGATGCCGCTCCTGTTCGTTTCTGTTGCCCACCATTGGTTCGTTGCCTCCCCGGTCATCCCTTCAAAGCCACCTCATGGTCCCCTACCCTCCTCTACCACCTCCTAAGCCCAAAACCTTATTCGTAGATTCTCTCTCAAAGTTTAGGTGCTACCGGTGATGGGAAAGATGAAAGAGTTGTCAGGAAGCTCACCGTCATCATCACTGGTAAGTCCTTGCTACCACCTCCTCCCTCTTTTTGCCTCACTAATCCACTCTGTCAATGGCTTGAGACCATCATCGTCACTAGAGGAGAAGATGTGCTTATCGGAGAAGAGTAATTCAACCTAAATCTATGAAATTTTCAGGCGACTGAAATCTAGTAATCCTTTTTTATCTCTTCTCTGTTATTATAAAAAATGATAGTGTTTCTGCCTAAGAGTTTTCGTACGCCGTTTGTTGTTTCGATTCTGATTGCTCACTATTCCAATTCTAATTGCTCGCATCATGTGTTTTTCTTTCCTAATGCAAACCAAGTCGGGATCGCTCCCTTCGTCCGTCCATCTCCTACTCTTCTCGCATGTCTTCCTCCGTTCCAAAAACCACAGCCCAAGGCCCACAATCCCATGTTGCAGCTAAAGCCCATGTTCTTGTATTGATCTTGAGATCAATTTTCAATATTCTAACCTAATATATACTTTCGTCCATCGTCGCTCTCTCTCCATGAAAGATATAGTAGGTGTTCAATTACGTGCACGTCTGGTTCTACAAGCAATATTGCGCTCGCGAGACGAGACAAGACATCACATTAGTTCCTGCTACACGGAGATGCATAAGTTAGGTGAATCCAGTAGTAAGAGCTGTAGAACGATCTCTTCAAGCCGTTCGACCACACGAGATGACACAATCGATCGATGATGGCATCTCTAGCGGCAAGTGCAAGCTTGTCTTTTAAGGCGACCGTTCAGAGCTGTGGAGCTTGGGCACCTCATTTGGCTGAATGCATGACCTATCCTCGCAAACCCTCGGACATGTTATTTGATACTCGATACTGCATATTGCGTGGGGTAATTTCGTGAATTTTTTACTTATACTGAAACATCATTTGGGTGGTTTTCTTCACTCGATCCTTTTTCCCATTTCCAATCGTCCTTCACACCGAAGGGATCATGAGAGCTGGCTCATGATGGCTTGATTGGAGGCCAAGGACTAGAGCACAAAATTATTAAAATGCTTTTTTTAATTCTGTAAAAAATACTAAAATGCCTTTTTTACTGACAATGTACATACAGTAAATGTTCTCTATAAATATTTGATATTTAGGATAATATTTTCGCAAATTTTTGAAACATTTACACTATTTTAAACAAGTTATTTAGCAGGTCTACAACAATATATTTTCTTTATAAAGACACATATCAAAAAAATTAATCGGTATCATAATTTTAATATTTTTCGTTATAACGTACGGATATTTTTATATAAAAAATTTCGAAGTTTAACAAATACTAAAATAAGAGGCTGACCGAGAAACAGAGAATACTTCAACCGACACATGCAAACCTTTTGCTCCTTGCCTAGAGCATGTCATACGGACCCTGCCTTCTTCTTATTTCCTTTTTTTTCTTTCTTTCTTTTTTTCTTTTTTCTTTTGCGTGGAAGGCATGTTAAGTTAAAACGTGATTTGTTTGTATGGACCTTAATTATGTTTTTCCCTCTACCTTCTGTTTTTTTCCTTTTTTGCGTGGAAGGCATGTTAACGTGATTTTTTTGTATGGACCTTAATTACGTTTGTTCCCTCTTAATTTATCGGCAGAGCTGACTATGAGACCGTCATTACCTCTCTTCCTATATTTATAAGGCCGCCCGTTCGCGCATGCATGGCGTCTATTCCAAAATCCCTTCCCCTCCACGACACCGCTTCCAGCCCACAAAACCCGCGAACAATGGCGATGGCTCGCCGAGGACGACAAAACGCCGCCGCTTCGCCGCCATCGCTGGCCCTGGTGGCCAGCCTCGTCATCTTCTTCGCCTTCTCCTCCGCCATCACGTCTACACGAGCTGATCATGTAGAAGGACGTAAGTGCACTCCAGTTGCTTCGATTTTAATTCCCTGCACCACGCACGCACGCACGCACGTAGGAGTACATAGCAACCGCCGATGATCGATCAACGTCGGCCGCGAGCACGTCGCGGAGTTTGGCGTTTGGACGACGATCTGGTGAAATCCTCCGGCGGGTTTTTATCTGTGTGCAGACATGTCGCACGAGATGTTTGGCTACAACGACGACGCGACGGGGCCGGCGAAGTGGGGCACGCTGCACAAGGACTGGGCCGTATGCAGAAACGGCAAGAGGCAGTCGCCAATCGACATCGCCACGGTGGAGCCGCAGAGAGTGAAGGAGCCACTGATGCAAGCCTACAAGGCCGGCGCCACCACCGTGCACAACCGAGGCCATGATTTCATGGTTAGACAGAGCGAAAGCTAGCACATAGGGATGAAAACGGTTGGATTTTTTTGGAAGCGGTATTGGTACAGTGGCAGTCAACTTTTTTCATATATATGAAATTAACTATTTAGCAGCAATTTAAATACGATACATATAAAAATTTGAAAAACTAAAATTTACAGTAAAATATAATAAAAATGGTTTACTATTTTTATGAAAACAGTATTGGTGCTTAAAAGATTTCCGAATCGTTTTCATCCCTGGCACATGCAAATATGCAATGCTGATTCGATGCAAAACCTGCGTGATGTGCCTTTATGTATCCAACATTTTGGAATTTTGGATTTAGCTGAAATGGAAAGATGGGAATAGCAAGCTGACGGTCCAAGGGAAGGAGTACACGCTCCAGCAGGTGCACTGGCACGAACCCTCCGAGCACACAATCAACGGAACCAGGTGCGAATGCATGATCCATGGCAAAAACTGGCTACATTTTGTTATCAAAATAGCGAAATTGTGAACCAATTAATTAGCGGTTGTCTCGGACAAATGTCACTGTGGTAGTTCGGGCAATTAATGAATCCATGCAGGTTCGACGCAGAGATGCATATGGTTCACGAGGACCCCAGCAAGGCGAGAGCTGTCGTCTCTGTGCTGTTGAGCACCAAAGCAGGCCAACCCAACGCAGTGCTAACGGAGGTAACAAGGTGCCTCACCGTTCATCTGAAATGGTTCGTTTCCATTGCATCTCTCACGGAGAGGCCAAGAAATGGAAAATGAACACAACTAGCTTGAATTGTGAAACTAACTAGAAAGTACTTGATGTGGAATAGTGATCTTTAGTGCTCTCTCAATCTGATCATCACCTAAAAAAATTAAAGTTTTTTTCAAAATGATCGTCATCTCTTTGTTTATTTGTGTGAAGAGTAAATAGACATCGCCGAATACGCCGTATGTATGCAACCATATGCATGCAACTAGCTAGCCAAAATTAATTTCTGTTGATGCAACTCCATGCAATATTTAAACCGTGATATAATACATAGGATGATCATCGATGAGAATTAATTTTAAAAATATAAAAGTTTTATTGTCTGTGGACTTTGCACCCTTTAGAAAGGATTAATTTGGGATAGAGGGAGTAACCCAATATGAAATACATGGAAGTGCTAGTTAGCACCCATGCCACCACAACAGAACACGTTCTCATGATAATGATATGGAAATGGATTTTAAACTCTCGATGGCATGTCAACTTTCCTTTCATGTCTTTTAAACCGTTATATTTTTTAAAAAATTATAAGATAGAGTAATATATAGTATATTGCTACACAAATATGTAATACTTTAATAAAAAGAACAACATTGAACTCTAGCTAGTTTAGATATATTAACAACAGTTTTTTCGTTGCAACTTGTAAAGTTAAATTTAAATGTTTATGAACTGATAAATCACATATTAATCTATCTTTTTAATATATATTTATATATATATATAACTTTTGATAATATGCATGGAATGAGGACATTCTTGATAGTTTAGAATCATTTCTCCAGTAATACCTGTTATTTTTAGTTTATCACCAGATTATTAAAATGGATTATATGATCTACGCTTTGAAAAATGTTTTTTTCAAAAAAAAAGTTTTTTCCTAATGCATTGCTCAAACCTAGTTTATTTCTTAAAATATTTAATTTGTTCCTACAATCAAATTAATAATTCGCTCAATAATCTGAAACAGTACATATCAAAGTAGTCATGCATCCCCACTACTATAAACGGCTTATATATGCTGCATATACATGCAGATGGCGCCGCATTTCAAGAACCTTGCTGGTAAAGAGAAGACCGAGGAGGAAGTGAAGGAGCCTGTTGATCCATCGACCTGGGTAGACAAAACCTCAGGCTACTACAGATACGACGGCTCCCTCACAACGCCACCTTGCACTGAAGGAGTGATCTGGACGATCATGAGCAAGGTATATGAAAACAATGGAGTGGATGATTATGAGCTCATGTTCTTTGTTTCCTGTATGGCATTTCACCACAGGAACAGCAATGCAGCCTAGACTAAATATGTAAGCATTAGCTGAACTCTCTATGCTTAATTTGTCTAACAGATAGGAGATGCATCAAAGGAGCAGATTGACTTGCTCAGGACAGTGGCTACGGTATGTACGTGCTGGAGGAGTGTGAATGGCTGAAACCATAAATAATTGCTCTACACTGTAAAATTCCTGACGTTTATTTGCTAATGCAGACTGTGGAACCAAATGCACGGCCAGCTCAGAAACTCAACGATCGAATTGTGCGCTACTATGAAGCTTAATCTAAAGTTGAATTAGGATCAAAGAGTGACTAAAGTGTGCAGTTACATGTAGACGATGCAACAGAACAGGTGAGCATTGTTTAATGTGTATAGTATACAGGGTGGCTGAACAGAAAACTAGAAATCTGGATGATCACCAGAATTTCCTGACAGATCGAACTTTGAAATTTCAATTTCAACATTGAACAGCTCTCGTTATCTAATGACCAATTCTGTCTTGACTTTAGCATGGTTTGCAAAATCAGTTTCTGGATTCATATTATTTTGGTGGTTTTGACCAGTTACAACCCATAATCCAAGAAAAACTACAAGAGTGAACCAGCTGCTTGAAAAACAATTTGCATATTATTACCTCACAAGTCACGATTTTTTTTATTTTTTATTTTTTGAACTTTTAATTTTTAATTTTAAAAATAAATCATTTTAAAACTTATTTTCAAGATCTGAATCTTTTTACTGGCATGGCAAAACATCACTGTCACACTGGTCTGACTGGTGACTATTATTTGGCCCGCCAATCTGCTGTCACGACAACGTTATTTGGTCACACCACGTGCATGACTGGTGTGGCAAGATAAAACTATCACACTCGTGTATGATATGTCAGAACTCGTGTATGATATGTCAGAACTCGTGTATGATATGTCAGAGTTGTTTTGCCACATCAAATGGACTGACATGACAAAAAGTTCAAATTTTGAAAATAAAACAACCCGATTGTGTGGTTATTCTGAATGCGGATAGAAAGTCTTCAGGTTTATTTTTAAAATTAAAAATTAGAAAATTTCAAAAAAAAATCACCCCAAAATAAAACTGCATCCCTAAAACCATGCCATTCCGAGTTTTTTTCACTGGCCGGGCTACTGAGAGCCGGCAAACCATTGTATTAAGAACAAGGTTGTTGCAGCTACTACTGCCAAACCACTACAACAAACAGCACCACAGCGCCTTGCATCAGAAGGGCGCACAGAGCTAGCGCCACCACAACGGCGCCACGAGAAAAACAGAGCACTACGCGCAGCATGTTCCAAGTTTTTATGAAGTATCTTAGGACATCAAAAGGCAGTAGATAGACCAAAGTACCATACCAGATTAAGTACAGCCTTAAGACATTCTGACCAGAACATACTAAATCCTAATGGCATATCAAGCTCAAATGTTGCTTCAATTTAACAGCTCAGAGTCGGACACATCCAATGAATAACTACGATAATAACAAGCTATTCAGGTGGGAAATCTCTCCCCCCAGTTGACCAGTCTAAAAAAAATAACAAGCTAACAGTGAAGCTAAGGCATCCTCTGGAATGTTAGCATTTTAGTTTGCTACAGCGATGCTCACCTACAGAAATACAAAATAGGCATGCCAATGCCATCAGAGAAATGTACGCTAAGAGAACAGATATTAATAACAGTTTTCAAAATTCCAAGCAAAACAATCAAAATTGTTCTACCAACAAGCCCCAGCATTTGAACTCAATCAGGTAAACAACACAACAGCATAATATAAGTTACTCAAGAAGGATTGACACACATCCTCTATTGAAGTGATGCTAAATTGAAATGAAAAAAGAACTAGTTCTTGACCAAATCAATTTGATGAAAAAATCACATGGTATCTTGTTTTATTCAACCCGGACTTTCCTGTTGTTCATGTATTTGAACTTACATATCTCCTCAAAGAAATCATCAGCAGCATCATGGCAATTCTTCATCTGCGAGATTCTAATGACCATAGAGTGCAGCCTCACGCTATACTTCACAAGCGACTCGAGGGTGTTCAGCTTCTGCTCAGCGTTTAGTGGTGAGCGCACTGTGATCAAAACCTCTTCCAAGCAAGGGATGCAGAACCTTGCATCTAACTGCATTCACAATCGCACATATTAGCCATCTATCAATACCTTACATAACAACCTAAAGTTCAATGCTATGCTGCGAAAGGCAAACCAAACACTCACATTCTTCAAGCTGTTTTTCTGGCACAGAGCAGCAAACATGGCACCATGAATATCAAACTTGCGGAGATTCGGGTGGCTGTTGAAGAAGTCGACCAAATCGACTTCCGGAAATGGCTGGAGGGTGTCAAAGTCACCACTGAACTCAATTTTCATCACTAGGTGCTTCACATCCCTCGCACACTGCAGCACAGAGCTTACTGCAGCCCAGCTCCACTGGACGCCGCGCAGAGAGAGGTGCTCCAGATCTGGGAGCTTCCCGGTGTCCACCTTGTACACCCTCCCTGCATAATTTCATCGCGAAATAGCACATCACATCAACATAATCCTAACTACATCGCAACATGTCGCAACAACATATCAGCGTGATTAAGAATCCACTCCTTGCATCATTTCATCGCAAAAAATACCAGCACACCAATATAATCCTAACTAGTACTCCCTACCTCACAACATGTCCGCATGATTAAGAATTCGGGGTGGTGTGTTGCATACCTGTGCTTTTGGCGATTGAGAGGCGGCGGAGGCTGTGACCACCGCGCAGAGTAATCCAGGTGAAGCCCTGGACCTCGAGTGACTCGACGCGAGGAGCGACGAGCGAGAGGGAGCAGTTGCCGGCGCCGAGGAAATCAAGCCGGCATCGCTCGAGCAGCGCGAGTTCGATGGACACCGCGCCCGAGCAGTCGCATCCAAGCAGTGACAGGTCGGTGAGGTTGGGGCACGCGGCGATGGCGTCCTTCACCGCGCTGTCCTCTAGCGGGGCGCCAACGATCTCCAGAACGCGGAGTTTGTCCAGCCGGCCCCACGCCGGCGCGGCCGTGAGCGAGACCCCCCAAAGCCTGAGCTCCTCCAGGCCCCTGGCCAGGCCAATGCAGTCCAGGTACCCGCCGTCCTCCTCCTTATCGGCGGCGGTGGCGTCCATCCGCAGCTCGAGCACCCTGAGCGAGGCGCTACGCAGGGCCAGCCACTCGGGCAGGCGGGCCATGGAGAAGGGGCAGTAGATGACCAGCGCCCGAAGCCGCTCGACGGACCTCACCATCCGCCCGATGGCGTCGTCTCCGGCGCCCCCCGCCGCCGCGGCCGTGTCGAAGGCGTTCCTCGGGAAGAAGAGCGCCGGCAAGTACGGCACGCACTCGCGCCAGCGGCGGCACACGCAGGCGCACGCCGCCACGTCGCGGACGTTGTTGAGCATCGACAGGACGTGCTGCACGACGCCGTCCGGCACGGCGTTCATGTCCGTGCCTCCGCCGCCGCCGACGCCGCCGCCCTCCATGTGCTCGACGAAACGCCTCGCCGCTCGCGCTACTCACAGACGAGACATGGGGATCGGGACGGCGATGGATTTGATAGATCGGGGCACGGGGGTGTGGGAGGGCGCGCGTCGGGGAGGATTTGAAATTTGAAACGGCGGAGGTGGTGGTGCGGCGGCGAGCAGCCCGCCCGCTCGGCCGCTCGTGGGGGTGGGTCGGTGGGAGGAAAATTTCGAAATTGCGGCGACCGTCCGCTCGGATTCGGGAGGTTCAAATACAGTTTGAAACGGGAGAAAGGGTTTGAGGGGTTGGCGGCGGCGGCTAGAATCTGGAATCCCGAACACTGTCGTGGGGGAATGGGCCGTGGGCTTGGACCGATTGTCAAGGCTTCGTGTCCTTGACATGTCATGTCTCTCATGGGTTTTTCTTTGGTTTGTTCTGTAGTACTCAATTCCCAGGGAGTACTCTGTAGCTGTAGCGATGTTACAACAACGTAGTCTACCACCTAAAGCTAAAGCATGGTTGCTGAAACAGTGAAAGGGGTTTGCTATTCATTGCCTGGTTTCTCAATTCCTCGCCAATTTTCTCGCAGTTGGATATAGCTCATGCTAAGGTGATCTTCTCCGATGACGGTAGGATGATGGTGCGACATCATCATAGGTGGTAGACATTAGGGTGTTGTTGGTAGAGCCTGGGCGAACGAGCGGTTACACCTAGGACAAAGACATGTGATAATTAAAACCAAATAATGAATATGGCGCCATGAAACATACGGGAAGCTGAATTATGATTTTGCACTAACAAAGGAAATGAGTGCAAAGTGGCGGGAGGTTGAAGAAACAAGTTAGGCCGTCAGATTTGAATCCAACGACAAATCGAATCTCCATTGTTTGATCGATAGTGGGTCCCTTTCAAGAAATGTTTCTAGTTTCTACTTAATGAATTATTTCTTCTTTTAAGGTTTGCATTTGTTTCTAGATTTAAAGATGTCATACAATATACCTGATTTGTCGGTGTTAGAAGTCAAAAGAAACTATTATTAATATTAGCAATGATATTAGAGTTATAAAAAACATAGCTCGTTATCAACTACATCTTCCGTCCCAAAATATAACAACTTCTAGCACTTAGATTTGTCCCAGAATATAATAACTTCTTCACCAACATGTTCTTCCCAACCAATCACAACTATCTATCATTCACTTTTTTTCACCTACCTTTACTTCTCAATTAACCACAACCTCTTCTCATTTAATTTTACATATTTTTTAATAATTATGTCTAACTCTAAAACTTAAACTTTGAATAATGCCTCAGGAACCAGAATTGTTACGAATGCGTGGCTACTACTAGTAGGAAGCCCACTCTCATACATGGTTTGGCTCTTCCATATACGTCCTGGATACTAGTATTTATTTTTTCACTAGCTAGCAGTGTAATGGATATGTTTCTCATGAGGGTCAAATTATGTAAAATTATCCTTTCAAAATTTTCATATACCATTCATTTTTTATACGTCGGTTCGTTTTTTTACCAGAACATAAACTTAGTAAATTTTCAAAGTTTGCTAGCTTCACCGTGTAAGAAAAATTGTTTGTTGTCTTTTCTCCACAGGAAACTAAGTGTTTATTGTTCATAAATATAACCACTTCCTTCGAAATTATGCTGAAATTCTTATATTTTAGAATTGATGGTGGTAGGGGTGAAAACGTATTGGATTTTGATCATATCATGTCCTAAACCATATTTTTTAAGCGAATTAGAAACGTCTGCGAATAGTGTGTGGATGTGGATGTGGAGCGAATTTATTTTGCATGTCCAAAAATGGTGTGCAGTCGGTGCGGACCCACCCGGTTCAGAAACAGATTAAATTTGTCGGATGTTACGTGTATATGTAATCAACACAACATCAGTTTTAGTAATGTAACGGACAACAGTACAATAACTAATGAACGATCCATCGTAATAACTATAATCTTAAGTGCTAAACAATATGAATACATAATGTCCATGGTATAAAACACACAACCATACAAGTGTGAGATGAGATGGTGAGAGCCTCGAACTAAGGAGTCTAGGTTAATCGATGAACTAGGCCATTTTATGGGCATGCTTATGTTGTATTCAACAGGTAGAGTGGTTACGTGGGTTGATAATTTCGATTATTTGGCAAACGGCCTACTGTTAACGACAAAATTTGACATATTCTGTTAAATAAGTAGCAAGTGTGAAGCGGGATTGATGGCGTGATTTCAATAGCCAAAGATAGGGAATTGCATCGGCTAAGGATGTATCGACAGGAAAGTATAGGCAAAATGGTATCGACTGGTGGATGCCGATAGGCGCTAAAAGTTCGAGTTCTTATCGGATTCGGTAGAAGGTATTAGGAATAGGACCAAAAAGAGAATCGGATTCGAGAAGAAAGCGACATGGGGATTTATCTATTAATTAGGCAGGAGTAATTATTTTTCTTTCGTAATTTTAGGAAAACTGATTAGAGTCCGGTTTGGGCTTGTAAATTTTGCTTTATCTTTAGGAAAGTTTAAGTCGTATCCGATATGAACTAATCTATGCTCATAGGTATAAATATGTACATCCAGGGTCTTGTAAAAACAATAACAGTTTAATACACACATTCGGCGCATCGCCACCCTAGTTTTCTAGGTTTTCATGTCGATGAATTCTTGTTTTGAGTTGGGCTGCATCGACTAGGTTCGATCTCCAGCAAGAGGTGAGTTCTGTCTATAGTTGCTTCCTTCGGCGGGGCTAGGGCTTCCATCAGTTGAGTTCGACACTCTATTTCGGTCGATACAAGCACTAATTATCATATACATTATCTAATATAAGTTGTCAGTATTGTTTACTTGTATCGGCTGATTCACTTAGGGTTTGCTGATATCGACTAAACTGTTATTGATGATTTAGACTGTTTGGTGTTTCTACCGCCCTGAAAAATAATCAAAGGTTTGTTTAGATCCTATCCTTACTTTCATACTTAGTGTTGCATCAATTGGGTTTGACATACTGAGTTGTGATTGAAATTGTTAGAACTAACTTGCTCTTGGATTGTCAATAAGGGTAGTACCGGGGTTTTAGCCGATCTTACCTGAAATAACTGTTTCATTTCAACTTACATGTTTTCTTTTATTTAATCTGTTATATCTATCATCTTATGTAAATTTTGTTAGTGATATGCCCTAGAGGCAACATGGAGATGTTGGATATCACGTCAATGTTTATGTATAAATGAATAAAGTGTTATTCAGTTCCATGAAATAGACATCTTGTATTGATCAATAAGTACGTGACTTATTTATGAGACTCGATATGTATGAATCTATTTCTAAACGATCCCTGATCATATGTCATATTGTTGGAACAAATATGATTCTAAGATCGGCATGTTTATTGATTGATGATCATGTCTCATAGATCATGGGTATGGAGATACCAAATCAATAAACATGGACATATGTGTTAGAGAACACATTGTTGGATAGACCCACCATGAGACACTACGGAATTAATGTGCCATTAGTTGGTCTCGGGTAGTGTTGGTACAAAGTCCTTAGACACGAGATCACCATGGATTCCAACATGTGTAGTAGCCTACTTTAGGACTACCAAACGCTATTCCGTAACGGGTAGTTATAAAGGTAGTTTTCGGGTTTGCTATGAAACATGGAGTGGGATGTGAGTGATCAAGATGGAATTTGCCCCTCCTTTGGAGAGATATCTCGGCCCCTCGAGGTAATGGATTATGGAAATGCATGGCCATGCTAAGTTGATTGAGGAGTCAATCAACGACGATAATCCAATACGGTTCGAGTGAATGGTTAAGCTATTGAAGGGATGGCACACATCTTGCCTATAGCTTAAGCGGTATCATGAGGCAAAGGGATTTGTGTACACATTACGGAGTTGAGCCGATATTATTCTTGTATACTATGGTGTCAATATGTGCTGCTAGGCGCCGCGTTGACGGTCGGTGAGTTGGACTCGAGCCGACGATCGGCTAAGTTAGACTATGGCCGAAACCGAGTATACCGAACCTACGGGTCGCACGCTTAAGGGGATAGAATAGATATTCGAGTTGGACTCGGATACGGCTCGATCGGATAGGGATCCGATCGATAGAGTCCTATAGGCTTACGACGTATGGGCGGCCAACTCTATGAGATACGGATGAGATCCGGTTCAAAAATAGAGTCCTGATCGGTCACTAGTCCTAGTCGGCCGACTCTATATAAAGGAGGGGGGTGGAGAGCTGCGACACATCAATTGCATCGCGTGCAAGAGTCGCCGAGATCAATCTCCACGGAAACTCTCCCCACTTTCGAGCCAAACCCTAGCCTTGCATCGCGTGCTAGCACACGGGTGTACGGCGTTCGTCCCCGGACGTGTGGATACCGGTAGAGGCGCGCTACGTTGCGCGCTCTTGATCGGCTTCGGATCGGCTGCAATCGGAGCGATCGGCTGTGGTGGAATCGGCTGCGGTCGGGCGCATCGGAGCGAGGCGTGAGAACGCGGCCGGATGACTCGAATTGGCTGATTGGTGAATCGGCTGTCTCCGGGAATCGGCTACACTGTTCCGGATCGGATTGCCCTGATTGGCTATTCCGCTGCACTCTACTCCAATCGGTAACGATCTATCGGCCCTTACTTGCAAGTGTTCCTGGTTTGCGCGGTAGAATTTTTTGTTTTTGGCTAGCGTAGCCTCCGCGTAACCCTTCAAATTTATCAATCCTTTAAATCTACTAAGCTTGTTATTAGCCTTGCACTATCTTGGTTAGATCCGATCTGCTGAGGTCATAACTTGTTTAGTAGATTAATTAAGGTTGATAGTCTTATATAAGGCTATATTGAAGTTTTAGCCGGTATGTTATCTAAGGACACCTAAGCTATTTCATCGGCTACGATATAAGTCAATATAATTGTTAATTTGTCTGATCTTGGTTATAAGCAAGTAATATTGTCTCGGTTAGATCTGATCTATTGTAATTGCTTGTAGCTAAGAAACAGATTAAATTAGTAATTACATGTTATTTATATCTACAGTCGATCGTGAATGATTTGGGTCAAATCTTCAATATATGACCATTGGCTATTTAGATCATATAATCATATAGCAATTGACTTTAATAATCTTAATCTTATGTTGCATCAATTGGTTCGACCTATATGATTGGTTCTGTTAATAAAAGTTGTTTACAGTTATATCTAATCTAAATCTAGTTCATGAGCAGCATCTTCCATCTTACAGCCGATTCTACTTGTTCGCATCGGCTAGGTCACAATGATACGACATCGTCCTATCGGCCGATCGACTATCGTCTTTTCATTGTTGTTATTGTTTATCTTGTTGGTTGCAGTATCAAACCAACTAGCACACCCTTGAACTCAAAGTTTTAGATCTGCACTGGAGCTAAGCAGAACTCCTAGACCGTCCGTCGTGTTTTCATATCGACACCTATCGGATAATCAAATAGAAATGTCGAATAATCCGCATCCATCGGATTTCAGAGATACCACACCCGCATCCGAATCCGCACCACACTATCTGCATTTGCATTCATATTCGCCAGATTTCTATAAACCCATACCATATCCTTGTTTCGGAAGGATTCAAAGCGGATCGAACCGGATATTATCCAATCCGCTTTCACCCCTAGATGGG
Organism: Oryza australiensis; assembly: GCA_019925245.2. Taxonomy (NCBI): domain Eukaryota; kingdom Viridiplantae; phylum Streptophyta; class Magnoliopsida; order Poales; family Poaceae; genus Oryza; species Oryza australiensis. The sequence continues at coordinate 4,050,947 of JAIFGZ020000478.1, forward strand.
GTATTTGCTTGGTCTAAACACCTGTGAAGAAGACGGAATTTTCCCTAATGGGTCCAAGGTTTGAACTTACTATAAATTTTAGTGTGTGTTTTTTAAAAAATGTCTACAAGGCCATTTACATGGTTGCAAACATGGAACATGTGTTCCAACCTTGTACTGCTTAAGCCCCATAAGCAGTCGGTTATACTGCATAAGTGTTCGACTATGCCGCATAAGAGCTACAAAGTGGGGTGACCTTACGAAACCATGTATCGCTTTTTAAAACATTGATATAATAGTAGCATCAAGCAACAAACTAACATAATAATTCAAATATGATAATATATAAACAGATCTTTCACTCTTGTGGACACCTAGACATTTTATTATAGTATAAACTGTATACATTACATGCATGTATTAGTAAAGGTATACAATTGATCTTTGCGTGTGCATGTGTTCTTTTGGGGGGTTTGGTTTGGGGTTGGGGTTGGAGAGGGGAAGGGGAGAGGGGGGAGGGGTTGGGTAGCCTAGTAAGGTATATATTAAAGCTGCAAAAAAGCTCGTGACTCACTAACTTGCTCTGTTGTGTCTGGCTCGCTGAGCCAGGGTTTTAGCTCGTTAGCTATAACGAGCTAGCTATAAAACAATAGACCCAGCCAATCACCGCAAGGCCAACTAGACAAGGTTAGCAAGCACAACAAGTTCCACTAGTCTACCCCTAAAATCTTTCCATGCATGGTTGTGTTTGGTAGTGGTGGTTAGAAACTTTTTCTCTCTCCACAAGGAAAAGCAGGTATCTCATTAGCACATAATTAATTAAGTATTAGTTTAAAAATTTTAAAACTAAATTAATATAATTTTATAGCAGTTTTCCTATAGATTTTTTTGTAAATGGCTCATAGTTTAACAGTTTAGAAAAATATGCTCATAGGAAAAGAAGAGTAGAATTTGGGAAATGTTCCGAACGCAGCCAGGCCCAGTCTAATTCATTCCTTTTCACTACGACTCTGGGCAACGCCACTATTGCTCTCAAGCTGAGTGGCCGATATCGCCACCCAGGAGTTGCTGCTTGCAGCGTTGCCCTACGGCCTTGCCTTGCGACCTTGCTTGCCATCGCTCACCCCACTACACCTCGCATCCTCGCGGTCAGCAACTACCATCCTCTTCGTCCGTTGGCCACCAGTAGGGTCACGATGGAACAACACTGCCTTCCCTGCCTACCTCCGTCACCGCAAGCCCCCAGCCCACCTATGCCTCGTGAATTGCCATGTCAACCAGCGGCCAGCGCCCCACGCTTGTGTGATCGTGTGTCCTCGTCCCTGTGCTTTGCCCTGACTTTGTTGGCTCATGAGCCAAATGAGCCAGCTCGAGTTGGACAATGAGCTGAGCCGAGCTAGGTTTATAGCTCACTAAGATAATAAGTCGAGTGGAGCCAGCTTGTTATCTTAACTAGCCAGACCAACCTGAGCCGAGCCGATATCCACCCCTAGTACAGATGCACCAACCATTAACCAAGTTGCCTTCGCCACTAGTACACACTTTTTTTAGTAATTTTAACATATTTATTCTAAGCTCATATAAATACTTGCATGATCACTTTTGACATATAGCAAGAAATTATGGGTAAGAACTTCCACTTTCACAACTATCTGAATTTTTTCAATAATTTTTTTGCATGGTACATCGAGTATTTGTTATGGATTGAGCTAAAAAATCATTTGAATTTAACCTAGTAGTGATCGATTGTATGGATCATATGTATGCCAAATCAGTTTATTGTTGGCTAGAGATATTAATTATTATGCTTTGAACTCAAAGTTTGTCTCTAATTTGTTGTATGTTGCCTTCACCACTGGGTGTGATACCACAATTAGACACACCCAACATAAAAAGCAAGAAAAGAAAAGGGAATTGAGCATATGTGTAAGAAGTGCATGCCTAATTGCCCATCCCACATATTTCTCTTGATATTGTTCTCCTGCAACTATTTTGCTGTGTGCTATACACGATGGATTGGATAATCATAGAGACAAGATAAAACCGCTAGTGATGGTGACGTCTTTCCAACCAATGGAACAAATTCCACCTATGATAATTCTTCACAAATACTACTACTAGTACATGTTTAGGATGGTTTCTTTCATAACGATGACAAAATTTTGATGGCTCCACAACGTAGGGTCCTAGAACTGTTTACTCATCTGTTTGTAGGTATTAATATTATTTTCTTTTTCTAGAAAGGAGTACTTTTATCTAGCTAGGTGTATACACAAGTGGTCATAGGAAGAGTATGCCGTTTAACTGTTAATGATAATGACACCTAGAAACTGCTCCGGTGGAACGCCTAGTTTATGCCGACTAATCTTTATGAAAGAAACAATCAGCTGTTAGCTCTTCTAATTTTAATGTTGAAGGTTATAGTAACTCAGAATAACTTTTATACTTCGAAATAACACGATAAATGTGACAAAGACTTGTCTATATTAAAACTGATGAAATGAACTAAGTTGTACCCTACGTTATTTTCTCTTCCTCGATGAAAATGAAAAGGAGTAACCCGGAAGAATTTCTCTAGGTTATTTGTAATGGTGGTCATTTGTTACGTTTTTTTATTAGAGATGTAAGTAAACAATTTCATTATCCATATTAAAAACCCGCTTACTATTTTATTTTTTACATAATAGTATAGATTTTGAAGAAAAGATGAACAAAAGGTAAGATAAGCATTAAAAGACCCGTTTGTCCGTCTCCCATGCATCTATATTTTTATATGGCATTGTTGAGGTTTTCTAAGAATTTTATGTAGCTTCTGTACATTGTATAGCATAGTTTTCGTTTTCCTATGCTCTGAACATGTCCTTTATCCATGTTTATAATAAATCTGGAGGCTTTATTTTTTCTTTTAAAATACCAAAAGATACTTATGAGTTACTCCGTATGTCATAGTTGTGTTATAGTACCATTATCTCTAGCACAACTTCCTGTAAAGACAATCAATAACACATCCAAAATTTCCACATCATCACATACCTCCATACCACGCTCCAGCTAACTGATTGGACCAAGCAAACAAATCTAGGCCACCTAATGACACAGACCCTGCATAATCCCACTTAGGAGCAAATAGAACAACAAAATGTAAATCAGTTATAAGCACACGTGCAGAAGATAGGCATTTACAACATGTACTCATAAATGTATGAGAGGTAAAACCAAATATTAATACTATAATATTTATTTATAAATAAATATTATATAAATGATTATACGTAAAATAGTTGGCTATATTTATTAAATTTGTTCTAAATTAAGGGTCTTGGCCGTACGAATCGGTTTATACCAAACGTAAAAAGAGAAACGTTTCTTGAAATTCTAGGTGGTTTCGTCGATTTTTAAAAAAACGTTTCTTCGAAAATGACGTTTTTTCCGAGAATCATTGTGAGTGTTTCTAGTTGTTTCTTCCGTTTCTCCGGCAATCCACGGATCCAAAGTCAGACATAACCAGGAGCAACCCAGCACCAGGCCAACACACACAACAAAAACAAGGTCAGCTCACCCGAAAGTAAAAGAAATAACATCTGAATGCCCAGGTGCGCCAACCAAAGCGTCACATTTCTTTTTTACTCCATAACAAATTGACAAGTGACCTATCTATCCACATGTCCTCACATGCACGGTTGGTTGGGAAAGAGGTGGTGGGATTTCCCGTCGCAGTTGGTTAGAAAAAAGGGTAACGTGAGGAACGCCGATGCGCAAACGGACGGTAAGATTACGAATAAATATTTTTATTTTTTAAAAAGAGTATAAATATTTCCGCGTAGCACATGGGTTAAGCGCGAAGCCGAAAAAAAAATGTCAAAACCCCCCGCATTTTTGGCCGGGATCGCGAAGGGCGGCCACGTCAAACGCGAAAACAGAAGGCGAGCAAACCAAAAACGCGAGCCGTGACGACGAAGACACCACCGCACTCAACCAACAGTCGCGCACCAGCAGCTGAGGAGGTTGGAGGGAGGAGGCGCCGCCCCCCACCTCGCGCGGCGCGGGCGCAGGCGGTTGCGAACGACGGCCTCGGCGGCGGCAGTGGGGAGAGTGTCGCGGTGTCGTCAGGGTGAGGGGAGTCAGATGCGCGCGGAATGGGGAAGCCCGTCGATGTGGAGCTCGGCGGCGCGGCAGGCCTCGAGATCGCCGGCGGCGGAGGGGGATTGTGGGCCGTCGCCCGGGCGATCGGACGCGCCGTGTCGTTCCGGTGCGTGTTCGCACTCGCCCTCTCCGTGGGAGTCCTCGTCTCCGCGCTGCTTCTCCTCGTGCCCACCCGCCGGCACGGGTTCCTCTCCGACGACCCCGACGTGCTCGGAGGTGAGCTCTTCCCCACTCTGCGGTCAAATTTTGCTTGTACGAGCGTCTGAGGATTCGTGGGTTTAGGTCTACTGAAGTGGTGCATCGATGAGATGGGATGGGGGAATTGCTGCTTGGGAATCTCATGCCGAGTGCGGACACTTCGATCCCGTCTTCATGGAGCTAGGATTTGCGCGTTTCAGTAGCCATTCGCTGTTTTGATATTCCAACTAGCGAAAATCGCGTTCCCCGTCGTGATTAGTTATTAGAACCTTAAGTGATAGTTTTGCCTACAAATCTCCTATATGATCTGGGTTGTTGAATTAGATGGTCGATGTACTCTGATGCGACATAGATGTCAGAGCAAAAGCTTGTATGGTCTTGGTTTACCCACCCTCCTTACTCTGTGCACAACGTGTAATTGCCTATTGGTCATTGGCGATTTCTAGTAGGTTTTCAAGTCTGCAGTGTGTTGGTCGAACTTAGATGTGCGATTTGTTCTTCTTCTTTAGAGTACTAATGACTGCCGTGGTAACAGGAGTAATTGATTTATTGATTAATGTAGCTGCTACATAATCTGATGATGGTGTCTCGAGATAAAAGTATGCTAAGATTTGCTTCACTTTTGCAACATCTGTAAAAGCCGTTTGTTGACTATTTTGCTTGATGGGTATTTGGTCTTATGATGTGCGAATTACGAACTATGAATAAGCTTGACAAACATGCCATTTGCTTTGTGGCACCATTGAATTTACATAGATAGTTTTGTTTGATCACAATATATTGAAGTATGACTGTGAATGAAGGCTTGACAAATATGCCACTTGCTTTGTGCCTTTGTTTCACCATTGAAATTACATAGATATTTTTTATCACAATAGATTAAGTCATAGAGTAGCTATCCTTGGAGATGACCTATTCCTGATAACGTTTTAGAATATGAAATGCCTTTAAGTAAGTACGTAGATGTGTTGTTAATTTATTGCATATGATGCGCAAATTCGAGTATTTGAGATTCCTAGTGACCCTATTGTTCCTGTACTATTCTCAAACCTGTGTTATACTATTGACATTCCATACTCATTCTCTGTTTATACAACAAGTCCATATGCTCCATGTGGAAATGGGAAATTGCTTTTGAGAGGCACATGCTGTGGAGAATTCTTTAAGCATAGGATGCTTTTTTAGGACTGGACGGAAACTTCCTTATGTTAATGTTTCAGACTTTGGATATGTGGAACTTTTGACATTTACATTCTCAAACCCATCTTATGTGTCATGCATTTCAAGCTCATATAAGGAAATCCATGCTGCCTGCTTCAGCTGGAATTTTTTAGAGCCCTAAATTTGAGTTTTCTAAGGAAAAAACTCAGCCCACCCAACCAAATTTGTAGTTTCATATGATGATTCTATTTCTATACTGAACCATTATAAAACTTTAGTCATTGTATATAGTAAGGTTCCTCTTATAATCCTTACATCACTTTTTCCCTCATTTGCATTTTCTACTTCTTCTTTATATCAATTTTCTTTACACCCTACATTGTTGAATGAAAATGCTATGTTATCTTTTTCTTTACTCATTTGCATCTTTAACTACTTGTGTTTAGCTATATTGCATTTGTTAGCAGTTGGCACAATCCTTCAGTTCTTTCTCATCAGTGGAAATGCCTCAGTGATTCTTCTCAAATATCACGTATATCACATGCCATTTTCATTTTACGCAACGTCCATTTTGACTATCGGGTGATTAGCTCCTTGTCTTACCGGAGAAGACACCCAATTAGCGCATGATTAATTAAGTATTAACTATTATAAATTTGAAAATGGATTTATTTGATTTTTTTAAAAAACTTCTATATAAAAAATCGTTGTATGAAATACACCATTTAGCAGCTCCAGAAGCGTGCTCATGGTAAATGAGGGATTAGCCCAGCCCAAACCCCACTTCGGCATACTGTGTCAATAAATTGACTTGGCAATGATTTTTGAGTTTTCCAGAATTTGTCTCTTTTTTTTGCTATTGTTTGTATTTTTTATGTCGCAGTGTTAAATTTAGATGACGTCTTTTGCCTCAAAATGAATTTGAGGACTGATGGTGTTTTCAACTTTCATTTGTTCAGCCGAAATCCAGGTTGGTTTTACCTTGGAAAAGCCGGTGTCATTCCTTGCTGCTCACATGGACAAACTAGGGGGTGACATATTTGAAGAAATTGGTATACCTAATAGCAAGGTGCCTGATGCCCTGTTTCTTTTTTAACAATTTTGCTTCCTTTGCATGTATCATTTGTGAATTTAAAGGTTCATAATTTTCACTCTGGTCCACTTGTGAACCTAGGAGTGAAAATTAGACCCCCAGGGAGACCTGAGGACCTAAAATGGACTTCTATTGTTTGAAACAGGTTTCCATTGTTTCAATGCGCTCTTTGACCTCAAAATACTCCACACATGTGGTTTTTAGTGTTCTTCCTTCTTCAAAAGACACCTCAATAAGTTTGCCTGCCCTAAGTGTGCTGAGATCATCCTTAATAGCGATGATGCTAAATCAGGTGAACCTATCGTTGACAGAATCACTTTTTGGCCATCCATCTTCTGTTGAGCTGTTGAGATTCCCAGGAGGAATTACTGTAATTCCTGAGCAGTCTGGTTCTGTATGGGCGGATCCTCTTTTCAACTTTGTGTTGAACAATTCCATTTATCAGATCTTGGGTAATATTACAGAGCTAAAGGACCAGTTGAAGCTTGGATTGAACTTGAGGTCGTACGAGGTATTGTTGATTTAATTTCCTCCAGATCGGTTACAAATTTGAATGTGTTCGTGTTTAAAATTTACATCCTCTGTTGTATATGTGCAGAAAGTATATTTGCAGTTCAGGAATGAGATTGGATCTTCAGTTGATGCCCCAGCAACTATTGAGGCATCTGTTCTAGATGGGAGCGGCATCCTTTTACCATATAGATTGAAACAGCTAGCTCAGCTAATCAAAGAACCCAATGCAAGGAACCTTGGGCTTAATCACTCTGTATTTGGTAAAGTAAAAGGTGTTCAACTGTCATCATACCTACAGCACTCGATCTCAGATTTATCTCCGAGTCCATCTCCTTCACCATCTCCATCCCCATCCCCATCTCCATCACCATCCCCTTCTTCATCTTTCTCACCATCTGGGAGCATCCATTACCCTGCACCTCCAACATATATGAACCCAAGTCTTCCTCCTCAAGCTTCACCACCTTTGCCTGACACAAATCCTTGCTTTCCATGTTTCAATTGTAACCGCTTTTATCCTGCTGGTAGCCCAACAGGCAAGCCACCTTGTTTTCGCAGAGACCCTAAGCTACCTCCATTAATACACTCGCCGCAGCCATCTGTGGCTCCTTCCCCATATCTTTCTCCAGCTTTTCCGCCAATTCCTGGTCGTGTAGATCCTCACAATCATTTACCTGGTGCAGTCCCTGGACCAACTTATCAAATGATGCCAATACCTTCACCCTCATTGCCTATGTTTAGACCTTCAATGCCTCCACGGAAGAAGAAAAGAAAAACCAAGTCCCCCCCTTCAATTGCCCCTTCCCCATATTGTAAGTACCCTATTCTATGAGTGTTTACTTTAATATTTGCTTCAATATTTTATGATTAAGATTTTGAATGGTCGTTTATATACTAACTCCTGAATAAGATTTAGCATTGATCGACTTGACTACACTAACTCAATAATGAATTGCACTTGTTTAATGTCCGTTTGCCCTACCAACTTAGTACTCCCTTTGTCCCAAAATAAACCAACCTAAGATATGATAGAGTAATATGGGACATTACCCAGTGCCTGTTCAGATTCGTTGTGTACTAGATAATGTCTCATCCTATCCAAGGTTGATTTATTTTGGGACGAAGAGTAATAATTAATTTACATTACACTTTACTACACTAAATAATGAATTGCACTTGTTTAATGTCCATTCGCCCTACCAACTTAGTACTTCCTTTGTCCCAAAATAAACCAACCTAAGATATGATAGAGTAATATGGGACATTACCAGTGCCTGTTCAGATTCGTTGTGTACTAGATAATGTCTCATCCTATCCAAGGTTGATTTATTTTGGGACGAAGAGTAATAATTAATTTACATTACACTTTGTTAGTTTGGCATTATATTCCTGAAGTGACAGATATTTTTTTCGCTCCACGTAGAATTTTAGAACAAATCAGGTGTTTCTGTTATCATACTAGTGGTCTGGTACTAATCTGCGGATCAATATGCAGTTAGGTGAATTTGGTGAACTGGACATTTTGATTTATTTGTATACTAACGTCATGCCATCCTAATAATTTAATTCAACCTTTTAAAAACACTTACAAACAGTACCAGTTTATGTACCTTTTCTTTATATATTTTTGCCGCTTTGCTATTTTTTTCAGTCCGCTATTCTTCTGCAGTTCATTGAACATGAAGATCTTATTTGACATCCATTGTCTAAACCTGCAGCTCTCCAGTCCTGAAGTGAGACTTGGCTGGTGCCCTGGACTGTTTGCCTACAAAGTTACCAGTGCACAAGGTTGTGGTGGTTGCACATTTTGCTGCTTGAAACTTCCTGAAGCATGGATGCAATCATGAGCAATCGTACTGCAAAAGGCAGGTTTTGCTTGGTTACTTCTAACTGTATGGTGGTTTCTCGCACTTCAGAGGTCGGGTATAACTGTAGATATAGGTCTGTATTATGCTAATTTACCAGGGTTTTTATGTCACGAAGGTGACTGCCCTACGCCTCTACCAAATATTAAGTTTCTCACCGAAGGGTTGGGTGCTTATGGTCGAGGAGAATGTAATGACTTACCATAGTCGAATTGATGTTGTATCTTGCGATACGACTGTTCGTTTCCTGTAACATCAACATATACTGAGCATAATACGACACGTTTACACCCATCTTTCTGCGACATTTGTCGTTTGTCCATTTGTTGTGCTGATAGCCTGCAGAAACAAGTCAAAGGCCATCCCGTAAACAAGTTCTGAAATTTAGCTGGTGCTAAATATGTGCTGCCAGAACAGATTGCTGTTACTCGTGAGTCATTACGTCTTGTGATATCTGGCACAAAAACAGAAGAAAAGGGTAGTGATAACAATCATAGATATCCAAAGCAGATATTTACACCATCTCATCCAAAAAAAAGAAGAATGATACACTCGAGCCTATAGTTAGCTGTATCAAATATGAATTCATGTACACGTGCCAGTTGAGCTCCAGTAACACTGATACGCGTGTTAAATACAATTGCTGAGGTGACTATTGAGTATTGACTAGCTATCATCTGCCACAGTATAGACAATTGCAACTTATATCCAAAAATAACGACTCAAGTGAACTCAAATGCCGCTCTTGCTTCTGTAAGATTTGGAGCTGGAGTTTCCTTGGAAATAGCTTAGCATCAGCCATGGCTAGTTTCTTCTGCCAATTTAGGCGTCCACTCCATCAAATGGGCAGTGTCAAACCCCACCCATCTTCAATTTCTGTGTCCCACACAAGTTAGGAATCTGATTTAAATACAAAATTCTACCTCAACCATTTCCCGTTTCTTAGTTGGAGAATAGGGGCATTGTCTTTAAACACCGCTCTTCCGTCCTTTGACACATATTGATATTGCCAAGCTGGACCGAGGAACCATGCCATAGCCATGCCTCCAAGCAAGCCTCCCAACTGCCATTATTCAAGTGTCAAGTGAACTAATTATCTAAATATTTCATAGCGTGTAGTGTCACACATTGAACTAAGATTAGGAGACTTACATGGCCCCAGTTATCAATGCCCCTTGTAAGGAGACCCATACCCTATTTACACAGCAAAGTTTAAGCAATTTGTTAAAGAAGATAACCGCAAAAGAAATTCTAGAAAGCCGGTAACAAGAATAAAGTCACGTAGATATGCAGAAAAATACCATATTCAAGATAACAACGCGTCCAATATGCTCTAAACTTTCCTTTCCATGCCCCAAAAATCTCCTATGCCTCCACGTATAAACAGCATAGGCACCAACCTGGACATGCAGATAAAGTTCATGTAAATGGTGTGACATAAGAAACCATACCAGGGATTTCTTGAGACTAGTTTTAAACTCTTATGGTCCGTTGGGTTGCCAATAATATGGTGACTTATTTCTATGACTGCAAGTAAAAGTTAAGGGTAACCATACCAATCCAAAAATGGCCCCTGATGCACCAACTGCAGGAGACGCACAATAGCGATAACTCATTAATGAACCTGGCAAATTTTGAAGAATTCATTATGACAAAACTAAAGGAAGACAGGCAATGTTCACCAATCACCACCATATATATATTCTTAAACATTGGTAAGAACAAAATACCTGCCAGAGCCGAAGTGAAATACACGGCAAGAAATCTTCTAGGACCAGTAAGCATTTCCACCATAGGTCCAATTGAATTTAAAGAAAAACAGTTGAACTGCATCATTATTACGATCAGAAGGGAAGTTAGCAGTGTTGTTTCTTAGATTATAAACACAAACTTACACAAATACATACAGCAAGATGAGCAAGATTTGCATGAAGAAGAGATGATGTAGCCAGACGCCAGAGTTGTCCTCTATCAATCATACTGTTGATCTAAAATCATGGTTGTAATTGAGTTAGACCAAAATCTATCAGAATAAAATGAAATGAAAATTTCAACCAACAGACCAACCTTAGCCCCCCATATAAGTAATCTTCCTTGTGTAGTTATCTGAGCGACATAAGCCCTTTGGTGAAAGTAGAACAATGTTAATCCATAAATGTAGAAGGAAGCTTACTATCAACAAAGGAGGAACAAATCACATGAATTAAGCAATGACTTACAGAATATTAACAGCAAGAAGAATATTAGTCCAAAGCCTCTTCTTCGAATTGATTCCACTTGGCCTTTTGGATGGCAACTTCCCCTTACCGATGTACCTCCTGTCCAATCCATTTCCATTGAACAAAACAGAGCTACAAGCATATGGTGTGGAGAGCGCATTCTCCAACACACCAAGAATTGAGTGTGTCACGTATGAGTCCGATCCTTCAAACCAAATGTCACCTATTCTCGATAAGGCACCAAGATGTTGTGCCTCCTACACATCATGCAATTCAGTTCAGACTAAATTATATGATTAAGCACGCAATTTATCGATCCAATTAGTAAACGGAAGTAGTGGAAACGCTCTATTGTAACAAACTACTAACGCATCATGATAATATCACAGCTATGAAACTAGCATCTCACCATAAGTATAAAAAGCATCTAAAGACTGCGCTGGATATCGCAACGGTGGAAACCAAGAGTCTACATCCCGAAATCAGAGTGAAACAGCGGGCAGGGCAAGGAGCAGCACCGGCGAGCGGAGGAGGCCGGCGAGGCGGCGGCGGAGGGCGCGACCGAGTTGCGCGCCGGCGAACGCCGCGACGACGTTCGGCTTCCAGTCGCCGGGGTCCCCGCCGCCGCCTCCTCCGCCGCCGTGGCCGGAGGAGGAGCCGGGAGGGGGCGGGGGAGGAGGCCACGGGAAGGAGGGAAGCAGCAGCCACGACGACGCCGACGCCGACGCCATGGGCACCATCGCTTGCGATGCGACGTGGACCCCCGTGGCCGTGGACGCCGGCCTTTTGACCTCTCGTCTCGCTTCGCTTTGCTTGGGGAGGCGGCATTGGACACGTTTCTCCCGTACGTGGACCTTTCAGATGGCCCACCAGGCTTCTCGTCAAGGATGTACTGGGCTTTAGGCTGTTTCTCCTTTGTTTGAGATGGGGAAATATACTGGGCTTTTTATTTTCATGTGTAAAACCTATTTCGCAATCTGAATCCATAGCATTGTTCCGGAAAATTAACTTTGAATTTCAATGTTGACGATCGTATCTGGAGCAAGTAAACTTCAGACAACTAACAAATATCACTAAAAATCTAAATATATATTATATATACTTATAATAGTATTACTACTATATATGTAAATGTAAAGTATCAATTTCAAATTCATCATACTTTGACCACAACAAAAAGACTGTCAGTATTTTTTTTCTCTACATGAATTTGAAGTTGAGACATTATATATATTTGTAATACTATTAGAAGTATATATATGTATGTGTGTTACTATTAAAGCATATGTCCAATTTGTTTTTTTTTTACATTTGACAGTTGGTGTGCATGTGTGCATCCAAAGTTTAAGTGCATAGTATATGTTTCATCAATGATAAAAGTGGTTAAGGACCTCTAGGATAAAAGACAACGTCGGACGTGGATTTTCAAAATACTTGCATGGGAAATGCTCATTGAAATATCAAATGGGCATTTTCTGTATTATACAGTCTTCGTTTCAAAAAAATTAACTTCAAGACATGAATAAACACTTGTCCAAATACACCACAGAAGTTGTTTTTTAGACAGAACGAGTACCTTGAACCTCGAAGAAGACTTGATCTATCAAAATCATTAATATTTTTTGGGAATATGTTCTTTGAACCGAAGTTAGTCTCCTTTTAGCTTTCATGGTGACGCGGCCAAAGGCTAAAACAAATTTAACACTTTTAACACTACCACTAGATTTTTCTTTTTAAAAAATGAAATGCGAGTTCGAAAAAGGGGACGGCTAGCTAGGCAAGTAGGTAAGAAGCTAAACTGGAAAAACAGGATGGAAAGGGAGCATGGGACGACTCGATCTACTCATCTACCATCAGACTATCAGTTTAGGGGCGATTCCTGTTTCTTTTCAGGACAAACACAGGTGACAATGAGTTATCCAGCTTTCCCTGACAACCCAACCGAAGTCGCACAGTGATCTGGGTTGTATGCAAAGGCACAGATCGGAAGAAGATCATGCTGCTGAACAGTGATGACCATTGTCCTTGCCTCCCATCGAGATGACCTGGAAAGCAAAGCAAGCGCGAGCAAATCGCACAAACTCGTCTTGTCAATTTCACAGCATCAACGCACGCCACGGCTAATGAGAGATTGTCTCTAGCTGAACGCAAGAACACGCCTCTCACGCTACAGTTTTTCACAAATTTGAAGCGTTTCGAGTTCGAAAGAGCCGTACGTTCTTCGCGTCTACGCGAGGGCGTTCGAATCAAACACGCGCGAAACGAAGACGACGACTCGTGAGGTCACCGGTCTATCGACTCGGCTCTCGGAGCCTACGCAATTTGCACACGGTAATCCATGAGCTTTCTTGGCAAAGGCAGCGCTGCGTGCCACGATTCCTGCTGCTTTTTTTCACAGAAAAATTCCCGGTTCGGCTCCTGCACGGCACCACGGTTGATTGATTCACCTGCCCTTGTATTTGCGACGTTTTAGTAATTGCTACTGCTAACTTGGGTTTGTTTGATCAAGGGGCTCATCATTCCGTCCAGGAAACGCTCTGCACCAACCTGCAATAATTCAGACTTGAGAGGGATCATCTAGTGTACTAGCAGCAGCAGCAACGGTCCAAGTTGGCCTCATGTATCCAATCTTCCAGACTGAAAGATTTGAAAGGTTTCGCCTGCGGGGTATGGCTTGACTTGTGCGCGTTTTGCTCGTTTTCTTAGTTTTTTTCTGCTTTATTGTTTCTTCATCTTATGATCACTCTAGGGAAAAAGAATCGCTTCTGGCTCCATGTCTCAAAGTGAACTGAACTTAGAAGCATGTGTAAATGCCTACTTTGGCTTAATTTCTTGGTACCAAAAGGAGCATAATTATGCCAGATGAATGCATAATGTTTGGCTGCATTCTGTATTTTGACTTAATTAATTACATCAAAATAACACAATCTAACTAAACCCAACATCGGCCTTTGCATAAATATACACAGCTAAAAAACTAAAAAAACACCAAACACAAAAAGTTTGATAGATATTAGTGGCTAACAATCCGTAAACTATGTCGTCATCCATTCTTCTGGGTAAAAAAAACCCACGCATCAACTAGTCCAAATGACGTAATGCCACCATAATAGGATCTCGAAGTCCCAGTTTATTGAGGATATCCCAAGTATGTAGCCACTGGGTAACTGAGGGAATAATCTGCAAAGAAGAAGATATCAACATGTAATAAAAATTACCCCATTAATGCTTAGCAAATGGATTAACAAAAACAGGCACCCATTAAAAAACAGGTTCTCATGTCTTGCGAGACACATAGAAGTCAACTCCCAAATATATAAATATATAAGTAACATTAGGAGAAGTAAAAAAAAGTTTTAAATTAGAAGCCATATGAATTACCGACATCGGAAGAACAAATGTTAGGATGGTCATCCTTGTGACAAAAGCAATATGTCTTATTATCTTTTTATTTTTTAAGCAAGGTTGTCCTTGTGAGAATTATGCCCCGACGTAAATAACAAATAAAAATTTTGAATTTTAAAAGTTACTTTTATCTCTTAAATACGTCTGTTGATATTTGGGGGTAAGAGCATCCCCAAGAGCATCCCAACAGGATCTCATAAGTTGGTTTTCAAAAAAGAGTATATAGAGAATCCTCAAAATATTAGAGCATGAAATCAAAATTATACACGACAGTTTCTCTAAAAACATCTTTATTTGATAACTAATTGGGTTCCACAAATAGATTGGAAAATTCACGAGAAAAACGATCACTGTTCTGCACTCGTGCGATCTCGCTACGGTCGTCGGGCGTCCACGATCTCCGGGCGCGAGTGCTCACTAGGTCCAAGGTTGTGATCTGTTCTGCATGATCAAAGGTTGCAGCACCTTTGTTCGGAGATCGGCGACGTGATCTGGCTAGCACCTCAGCAACATGCATATCAAGGCTCTTCGGTGATGTCCAAATCGGTGTGTCGTTCTCCGGTCTCTCGTCAGGCAAGGCGCAACACGTAGCTTCAAACAGAGAGGCACAGATTTATTGTAGAACTTTTTGTTCTTGTAATTAGAGAAGTAAATTATTTACTATGCTGATATGAAAAAGTCCACAAACATGTTTGGAAGGTCCTAACGTGGGAGAGGGCCTGGCGCACGCTAAAAAGTAAATGGAACGCGTGCTGAAATGTTTTGAGAATGGATGTGCTTTTTCTAGTTTTGAGAATGAAAAAGTAATTTGAGAGAACCTCTTTCTTTAGGAATCAATATATAGACTCTGTTGAAACATTTTTTTTAAGTAAAATCTCAAAAAACTGATTTAGGGAATCATTTAGAGCTCCTTTTGGAGATGCTCTAAGGTTCTAAAGAATCTTATCTTGTTCCTTTACCAAAAACCAAACAGCTATGCGAGATAATAAATGATGTCATTCGGTATGTCGAATAAAACTCTCGGCCCACATTTTAATCAGAAGTTTCCATACATGTAGTGAACATGACACCCCACATTACCACATTTCACTTGGCAAATCGAATGGGCAGCAGACCAAAACGCACCTTAGATCCATACACAGAACATGTGTGTGGTACTATCAAATTATCGGCAGGTCAGTCCGTCTGATTGTGATAACAATGCTGCTACGAACAGAACAGCCACTGCCAGTGCTTGCATGGTCCATTCCCTTGCTCCATGTCGGACGCCATAATTTCTTCAACGCCAAGCATCACCGCTAGATTGAAGGGTTTTTTCTCTCTTGTTTCCACTGCACTTGGATATTTTTTTCGTCCAGTAAAACCGAAGGAGAAAAGAAAACAAAGGTAAAGTTACCGTGTTATAGCTCTTGTTGTGTGCTTTTGAGCAATTATCAAAACTCAAAATTAATTTTCATAAAAGTGATCTTTTTTCTATGGGACAACCAATGTAATTTAATCACAATATACTCTGTATGAGCTTTCCCTTTTAAATATTTAAGAATCCCTATACATCATTGAAAATTACATCGTTGAAAATTACAGAACGATGATTGGAAACATGTGGAAACTCGTTTCAGAAGAGGCTGAATGGTTGGAGGGGTAAAATGTTATCGGTGGGTGGAAGGCTTGGCCACCTTAATTCGGTCTTAAGTAGTATTTTTATGTATATGTTATCATTTTTTTAAGTTCCTAGAGGTGTTTTGAAGAAGTTGGATTACTTTAGATCTCATTTCTTTTGGCAAAGTAATGTAAAAAGTAATGTAAAAAAATATAGACTGACAAAATAGGATATAGTGTGCACACCAAAAGAACAAGGAGGGCTAGAAGTTATAAATTTAGAGATTCAAAATAAGTGTCTTTTAAGTAAATGGCTTTTCAAAACTCTTAAATGGTGATGGGTTTTGGCAACAGTTGCTAAAAAATATTTAAGATTTAAGGGACAAATCTTTAACTCAAGTTCAATACATACCAGGAGACTCTCAGTTTTGGGCTAGTCTCATGAAGGCTGAGAGTGAGTTTCTGTCCTTGGGTAAGTTTGATCTAGGAGATGGATTACAAGTGCGTTTTTGGGAGGATTCGTGGATAACAACACGGCCCTTTAGAATGCTTTTCCCGACGTTTATATAACATTATGAGAAAAAAGTGCTTCTGTCATAACAATATTGTCCACAACGCCTTTAAATGTAGCTTTCAGGAGATCTTTATCGGGGCAAAATTTATAAGTTTGGTACAATATGGTTGCCATGGTTGTAAATGTTTGCCTTAAAAACCAAAGTGATCGCTTTGTGTGGGGGCTACATCAAAATGGTTTGTTTTCAATAAATTCGATGTACAAAATATTAATGGAAAGCATGACCCTACCTTGTAATAGTATAATTTGAAAAATTAAAATTCTGCTAAAGATTAAAATTTTCATGTGATACTTATATAAGGGTGTAGTCTTAACCAAGGATAATCTAGCCAGGTGATAATGACAGGGTGATAGGAGGTGTTGTTTTTGTTCCACTCATGAATCACTTACTTTTTACTGTCATTATGCTAAATTCGTTTGGAGGATTGTTTATATTACGCTAAATTTGAAACCTCCAACTAACATACATAATTTGTTCATATGTTGGCTACAAGAATTAAATAAGAAAACGAGATGGCAAATCCTTGTGGGGGCAAGTGTTATTTGTTGGTCTCTATGGTTAGTTAGGAATGAAATTGTGTTTGACAATGTGAAATCACCTTCCACATTGAGCTCTACTACAAAAGGAGAAAAATCGTTATTCATGAAGAAAAATCGTTATTCATGAAGAGTTTTGACTGGCGGTTAGTAATAAAATTGTTTTTTAATTATACCTGATATGTTTTTTTATTGTTTTGGTGGAATTCTAAACATGTGATATGAGACTGTAATAACCAACAACCATATGTATCAATCGATGCAAAACTAATATATATATATATATATATATATATATATATATATATATATATAAAGTTACCGTGTTGCACTTGCATTGCATGGCGATCGGTCGTTCAGGCCAAACCGAAAGGCAACATAACTTTCCAGTCTTTTGGGGCGCGTTCACAAGCGAGGTTGAAATGGGATGATTAGCCGTACGCAAAAAAAAACATAATTAACATATGATTAATTAATTATTAATTTATAAAAAATTACTAAATAAATTTGTTAGATTTTTAAGCAACTTTTATAAAAAAATTTTCGCGAAGCGTCTGCAGATTTAACGGTCAGGTTTGAAAAGCGTCTTAATGAAAAACGAGAAGAATAGAGATTTCAGAATCGGTTAAGAACGGGCCCGTAGAAGGCTGGCGATGTTGGATGCTACGTCGACGACTGACGAATGCGAGCTAAAAACTGTATGCATTTTTGTCTGCTTTTTAGCCTTGACCCTTTGGTTAGTTTCTGGGGATTCTTTTTACCCTCTGAATTCGAAGCACGCGTATGTCGTTTTTCAGCTTTGGACGGTCCGCGGTTATAGTACAAGAAACAGGTTGTTACATTTTGTATTTTTGTTCCTAGACGTTTGGCGCCAACTCCAAGCTATCGTCAACTTCGTCATGAGTTTATTTGCATCACCTCGCAATGACTATCGGATCTTATACTTTATGGTAGTAATACTTCATCACAAAGTACCCGACACCTTACCGTGAAATTGTACCTGCCAGTGCATGTAGAGATGTATTGCAATTTCCTCCCTATTTACATGCACTCGCATGTGCTCAGCTTGCATACTCTTGTTCTAGTACAGAAAACTGCACATTGTGCTTCGTATATGCGATATCGATCGATGCATTGCTGTTCAATTATTCTCTCCAATATATGCGAGGAGAAGACAAGAAATACAATTCCTCAGATACTTTTGGCTAGTCAGAACATGTGCAACAGTACAGGATGAAGAAAAATCGTGGGCCACCAAAGAAAGAAATCAAAGATGCATGGTCCATGACTCCATGGGGGGTTAAAAGGCCACATGATTTGTAGCGCAGGGATGCACGTATAAAAAGGATTACACTGCCTTTTTCTCTCCCTCTCGTCTGGCTGAATCTGAATGAGTGGAGCTTGAAAAATTCAGGTATATGATGTGGCCCATCGGTGGCCGGGTACTCGAATACTCGATGCACATCGCTGTATGTCTCTCTCTTTCTTTCTCCCGTCACAGCCATGTCGAAGCACCGTTTGTAGAGTCCACGAAAACGGGAAATTGCAGTGCGGCCAGAGCATGTCATCTCATTTTCATCCTGCCCAGATCAGGTCAGGGACTCATTTTCTTCTTTGCCCAAATCAGGTTAGGGACGTGATATGCTCACCCAATAATTGCTGCCAAGTGCCAGCCAATAATCAGGTTTGTATGGTTTGCCAGTAGTATCACCCATGCCCTACGTTTCTAGAACGGGAGGAGAAGAAGGCCTAAACAATTCACCGATCGAGGTCGGCGCCCCCAAAGTCTACTACACAAAAGCTGGGAGATGCGACCTATTCCGCTATATATATACTACGAGTCGCAACACGCTGCATAGTTCCAAAGCGGCGAATTCGCCCATGGATTCTGCTGCCGCCCTAACGCGCCGGCCGCCAGCGCCGCGATATGCTGCCCAATTTAGCCCCATCTACAGTACTCCCAACCACCCATGCCGCCACCGGCCGAAACGCTCGATGTCTCGGTCGCTGATACGTCGTCATACGTGCAGGCCGGCGTTCAGCGCCGCGGGGGCGTCTCGCGCACGCACGCGTGCGACCGCGGCGTGGTCGCGGTACGCCTCGCACGTCTCGCAAGGTGGCCGAGGAGTGTCCCGGATTGCCGCATATGGGGCGGGCCTGGCTAGCGGCGCGCACCGCACATGACGTGAAATCATCACCATCACGCCGAGTCGCGCGGATGACCGGGACGGCCGGCCTGATCAGCGTACAGCTGCTCAGGCCCGTTTTGATTGGGGGATGAGTGGATGACCGGTTTGGTTTGTGGCTGGTCGCGCGGTTTCCTTGGGCATCAAGGACTTTCCTTGCAATTCAAAACAGAGCGCTTTTTAAAATTCAAAACAGAGCGCTTTTTAAAATACTAGCAATTGTATCTGTGCGTTGCAACGGGTGAAGTTGGGGCGCGGCGTGGATGAAGACGGGAGGGAGGGGCGGAGGCGCGTTGCAGACCACAATGCGGATGGGGACGGGAGGGACGAACGCAGGAGGTCTTTTTTTCCATCCAAGCTCTCTCTTTCTTTTCAGCATTGAGACTACTGGTTAATTTTATAAACACTCAAGGGGTTTTCTGTAAAATAACCAGGTGGATAAAAATTTTGAGTAGAAACACTACTTGCTTTATAAAGTTACTAGCAAAATGCCCGTGTGTTGCAACGAGACGATGATGCGGGAAGGAAAGCAGGCGGAGGACGAAGGTCCAGGCGGCGGCGCGGGAGCTCCGAGCGGCGACGGGAGGGAGGGGCGCAAGCGCAACGCGGATGGAGGCAGAAAAGAGGGACGCAGGAGGTCTTTTTTTTCATTCAATTCCTTTCTTTCTTTTCAACATTAAACAGTCAAGGGTTTTACGCAAAATAACATTTTTTTCTTTAATTGGGTTTTTAAAAAATAGTCGACAGATTCAGGGTTAATTTTGAAAAAACTTAAGGGGTTTTCTACAAAATAGCTAGGCAAAACAAAATTTGGGTGGAAATACTACTTGCTTTATAGATAGTTATATAGATGATTACTAGCAATTGTGCCCGTCTATTGTAACGGGTGAAGTCAAAGCGCGGCGCAGATGGGGACGGGAGGAAGGGACGCAGGCACGATGCAGGAGCTCCGAGCAGTGATGGGAGAGAGGAGCGCAGACGCGACGTGGGTGCGGCGTGGATGGGGACAAGAGGGAGGGGCGTAGGGAGGAAAGGGCGCATGAGGTCTTTTTTCCATCCAAGTCTTCCCTTTCTTTTCAGCATTGGGACTACGGGTAATTTCGAAAAAATTCAAGGGGTTTTCTGTAAAATAGTCAGAAAAAACAAAAATTTGGGTAGAAACACTACTTGCTTTATAGATAGTTATAGAGTTATAGATAGATATAAGAAATCTACTTGCTTTGTAGATAGTTATAGAGTTTTAGATAGATATAAGGAATAAGTCCATATTTGACCATCCAACTATTGCCGAAGTTTAATTTTGGCCAGCCAATTATAAAACCGGGTATCGGACACCCTGAACTACTCAAAACGTTTACATTCGGATAGCCCAGACGTTTTTGATTGTTTCCTTTGCCACGTGGCACCTAGAGCTGAGTCGGCCGTGCGACTCAACGGTTGCCTCATTCCGTCGTTTCTCCTAAACCAAACCACGCTCGCTCCCTCGCGCTCGCGCGCCAACCCGCCCGCCGTTTCCCTCGCGCGCCACCGCCGCCGGTTTCCCAAACGCGCCGCGCCCGCCGGTCGCCATCGCCATCACCATCGCTGAGTGACTTGTCTCTCCCTTTGATTTGTAGTATAAAGCCATGCAGGGCCGACAGATGTTTGACTAAGTGACGGGCGTTAGCCTTCCAGTCGCCAAGCAAACCACCGTCCCCATTCAGAGTTCGATGAGGTAGTGGTGGTGTGTGCAACTGTAATGGAGGTCGAAAAGTGCGATGGCGTCGGCGTCGGGTACGAGCTGTGCGGGGGCGTGGTCACGGTGCACTGCGTCGCCGACTCAGCGTTTCTTTGCATGTCCTGCGACGCCAAGGTGCACGGTGCCAACTTCCTCGCGTCCAGGCACCGCTGCCGTCGGCTTGGGGTTGAGGTAGATGAGGAGGAGGATGACGCCCGGTCCACGGCGTCGAGCTCGTGCATGTCGACCGCGGACTCCGCATCGTCCATGGCGACGGCGGCGGTGAAGAGCGAGGACGTTAGGAGGAGGCGCCGAGCCCGCGCGAGCGGTTACGGAGGGTGGGCGAGCGGATGGGGTTGTCGTCCCGCTGGCGCGTGAGGGCGGCGCGCGATCGGGCGGCGCTCCGTGCGATGGCCGTGGCGTGGCGGCCCGCGCGCGTCCGATCCGCGTCGCGATGGCGCGCGGCTCAGTCGAGGTCGCCTCCTCCTGCCTCTCGCCGTCGAGCCGTCGCCGGCGGGGAGGCCACGGCCGCTCGGCGGTGGAGGCCGGCGCGCACGTGCCGCGAGTAGCTGGCGATGGTGGCGTCGTGGATGGCGCGCGCATCGAGGCCGGCCGGCGAGGAGGATGGGCAAAGTGCTCTGAGGCGCCACCGTGTCTTGAGTCGACCCTAGGTGCCACGTGGCAAAGGAAAGAGTCAAAACCGTCTGAGCTATCCGAACGTAAACGGTTTGAGTAGTTCATGATGTCCGATACTCAGTTTTATAATTGAATGGTCAAAATTAAACTTTGGTTAGATGGTCAAATATGGATTTATTCTTAGATATAACAACGTACCAAAAAAACTAGTGTCTCCATGCATGATTGAAACGGAAGCTGTTTAAATGACCGTGGAATGGTTCTCCCGTGAATCAGCACCGCATTTCTTTTGCTTGAAGGCAAGCAGCGACATGGTTCAAGTTCAATCCTCTGCATGATTTTTTCGAAGAACCTGAGCCGCCCGAGCACGTACAAACCCCACCGCGCGGTACCAGCAAAACCAGTTGTTCCCAACCTGGTCCTGGTCGCGCACTCGCGCCGTGCCGTTCACGCCGCCCGCGCGCACACACACGCCCAAACCGGGCAAACCGCCATTCACCCTCGCGCCTAGCCGCCAATCCCAATCCACCCCATCCGCTGGCCCCGCCGCGTCTCGGCCCCCCTCCGCGCGCGCGCTGGCCCGTCTCGTCTACAGGTCTACTACGACCTCGTCCCCGGCCGGTCCCAGCCAGGCAGGAAAAGAGCCCGCCCCCTCGGCACGTGCCCAAAGCTTGTACGACGCACCACCACCACCACCACTCCTGCACCCCGCGACCTCCCCTCCCCCTCTCAGATCCGGAACTCGTGGCCCCCACCTCCCCACCCACCCAAACGCTCCAGCACCGGACGGACGGACCAGCCATACACACCTCCGCTCCGCGCGAAGCGCGAGACACCCGCCGAGTCGCGTTCGCGTCGCGTCACGTCGCGACCCCCGCGAGACGCGCCAATACCCTACTACGGAGGGATCCGCGAGAGCGAGACGAGCCACACAGGTCGGCGCTTGGGCGCACCGCGCACGCGGAGCTGGTCACCTCACCCACCGGCTTCCCTCTGTCCTGCACGGTAGTTATAAGAGACCTCTCCGCCCCGCCCCGCCTCCTCTCCTCTCCTCTCTTCTCTCCGCTCCACCCACTCCTGCTCTGCTCTTGTTCGATCTGTGTGCGCGGCGGTCTGGGGGGATTTGAAACGGAGGGGAAGAAGATCTGTGGGAAATTGAGGGGAGGGAGGGAGGCGGCGGCGAGGGATGGATGGGCACGGAGGGGGAGGCGGCGGTGGAGGTGGGGGTTGGGGTGCGGGTGGTGTGGGCAAGCTGACGCGGACGCCCTCGTCGCTGCTGCGCTCGCCGACGGTGCGCAACTGCGCGTCGTTCCAGGCGGTGGTGGTCGAGGACCCGGAGCCCGACGACAAGAAGGAGCAGGCGCATGCCAAGCCCCCGCCGCACCTGCACCCGCACCTCCTCCGCGCCGCCGCCGCCGGCCCGGCCCACCCGCTCCTCCTCCTCGCGCTCCCCCTCGCCGTCCTCCTCCTGCTGCTCCTGCTCCGCAACGACCACCACCTCCTCCTCCTCGCGGCCGCCGCCGCCGCCGCGCTCGCCGCGGCGGCCGGTGCCGCGCGCCTCCTCCGCGGGCGCCTGCGGCTGCGCCGCTCCCCGGGGTCCGGGTCTGTGCAATGGTTCATCGGCGACGAGGACGACAAGCCGCAGAAGCGGGACAAGGGGAAGGGCGGGGCGCACGGCCGCGTCGTGCGCGAGGGCGTGGAGTTCTACAGCAATGGGGACTGCTACGAGGGGGAGTTCCACAAGGGCCGCTGCAACGGCAGCGGCGTCTACAACTTCTTCGGCAAGGGCAAGTACGAAGGGGACTGGGTCGACGGCAAGTACGACGGCTACGGCATCGAGAGCTGGGCGCGCGGCAGCCGCTACCGCGGCCAGTACCGCCAGGGCCTCCGCCACGGCCACGGCGTCTACCGCTTCTACAGCGGCGACTGCTACACCGGCGAGTGGGGCGGTGGCCAGAGCCACGGCATCGGCGCACAGACCTGCTCCGACGGAAGCTCCTACGTCGGAGGGTTCAAGTGCGGTGTCAAACACGGCCTCGGGAGCTACCATTTCAGGTGAGCATCTCGCCAAATTTTACTGCTTTACTCCATCACAGCAACACACTGTTCTGTTTCATGTCAACTGTTCGATTGGTACACTAATTACACTTCATTTGTCCATATCTTAATTATACTCGGTGAGAAATTTATGCATCTGTATCTAATTTCGAACGTGTGCTACTAAAATTTCTTTCAGAAATGGTGATCGGTATGCTGGGGAGTACTTCGGGGACAAGATCCATGGGTTTGGTGTCTACAGCTTTGCCAATGGCCACTGCTACGAAGGCTCCTGGCACGAAGGCAAGAAACAAGGATTTGGGATGTACACATTTCGGAACGGTGACAAGCGATCGGGGGACTGGGATTCCGGGACTCTGAAGACTCCCCTTAGTCCAACTGATCCTTCTGTTCAGCGTGCAGTACAGGTATATATACACATTGATCTACCCATCAGCTTACGGGTTACAATTGCAAAGTGTTTGTGGTGTTCTAATGGTTGCATTGTGCAATTAGGCGGCGCAACAAGCTGCGGAGAACGCGTTTCGCCTGCCGAGAGTAGATGAGCAGGTTCACAAGGCCGTGATGGCTGCTAATAGGGCAGCCACGGCTGCTCGGGTAGCGGCGATCAAGGCAGTTCAAAACAGGATGGATGGGAAATTCTGTGATACCTATGTGTGAGTGAGTGTGAGTGTGTGTGTGTTGAAGAAACCATGGCTTTCCTTCCTTCTAACTGTACATTAGGGTAGCGAATGACAATAACTAATCGGTTGAGGTTCAGTTCAGACGACCGGAGCAAGCACAACCGCTCGCCCGAGTCAGAGAGGTCAGCAACGGACGGGAGCCGCCGGGAGAGCGGAGCTGACAATTTTGTTTTGCGGAACAGCTCAGAATCCGCAAATATCGCAGTTGCGATTGGCGGTCCCCTTTTCCCTTCCCCTCTTTTGCAAGCTGTAAATTGTACATAGATCCAGGTGTATCAATGCAAGAGTGAGCTCTTTTTTCAGTCCCTCTTCTTGCCACTTACTGCATCTTCTATGTTCTTTATTTGCATTGCACATATAAATGTGGTTGCATCTACTACTACAATTCCATTGCTCCAGTCTAAATCTTGACCGCTTGAGGTTGTACTCCCATGTGCAGTGATTCTCCGTTTGCAAATGATACATGGTGCTGCACATGGGAGACTGTAAATTTCTTTCTGGTCCTGCAACTTGTAACTGTGATGTGGTAGTACCCAAAGTACTATTGTAATTTCAGCACTCTGTCTGTGTTGCCTATCCATTCCCTGCTTCTGAATTCTGAGCCCACTGCATTTTTTCAAAACTCAGGGCGATTCATAGCTTTGGGTCCACTTGCTGCTACAGATTTTTGCACCAGAGATATGAATTCTGGTGACGAATTATGCAAGTGTCAAGCTGGCACAATGCATTGCTGTGTGCTGGGACTGGGAGCCGCTGTCGCTATAATGTTCTTGCATCAGGACACTAATCCTAATCAGCAACCCCATTGCATTATGTTGAGATGTCATTCCATGTCAGATATCACAATTATTCTGGATGTTTTGTCGTTGTTCTTACATGTCGATCTTCGCATCATGTTATTCTGTCATTACTCCAAAATATACTTGGGGGAGCAGGGTGCTGATAAAATGGTTTGACCTGTAAAATGTCGAATTCAGGGACATTGGACATTTAAACATAAGCCCATCTCTGCTGTACCTTAGAAACATTTCACAGGTTCGACAGTTTGGTTGTGGCCTCAAGGACCGAACAGGAGCTTATCTCGGAGCTTGTGATTACTTAATTGATCCTGCTTTGATGTGGACGAAACCAGGATTATGTTAATCTTTCGATGTGCTGAAGAGTTAGCAGGACCCATTGCCATTGTTCATCGAACTGACCTGCTACTGCAACCCCAAACAAGTCCTAAATAAAAATCTCATCTTGGGCATCAACTTGTCAGGCTGCATTGAATGAGCAAAGATCCTGTGTTGTTGGAAGGGATAACCTTTTGCTATCTTGTTCAGTCTCAAGCCATTATCCATGCCATTCTTATGCTGTGTTGTTGGAAGGGATAACCTTGTGCTATCTTGTTCAGTCTCAAGCCCTTATCCATGCCATTCTTATGCTTACCTCTCACATGTAATAGTAACCTTCCTTCTCCTTTCCTTTCAGAAAGTCACCTCTGCATGCGTTGGCAAGAACCTTCTCTTCTGTTCACTGCCTGCCACTGACTCTGTCCATGGCTGGAGCTTCTGTTCTTCGTCAAGCAAAAAGATGAGCAGCGAGAAGAAATGGCTGCCGGTTTTCTGACTGGAGTAGCTTCTTCAGTATATCTGTATGAAAAAGCAGGAGCCAAACTTGATCTTTACCTTTCTTTCCTTTATTCTTCTCTCTACAGAAGCAACAGGCTCGAGACATAATAATTGGTCACACATAAGCTGATTATAAATCAGGGTGCGAGACTAACATGATATTATAGTTTGATTTTCCTATGTCCAAGGGCTCAATCATCGTGACATGCTGAAAGAAAAAATAACTATATAACTATAAGCATCTGGGACGGCAGCAAAGTGGCAACATCATGATGGTCATTTCATTTGAATCTTGCACTGTTTTTTCTTTCTTTTTCGTGTGTGTTTTCATCCGTGAAAGAGAAAAAACTCTCATCCTGTTTGTTTCATGATGCTCGCTTGCGTGAGAAGCGAGGTCATTTGCATGGACCATTTCTCATCCCCTTTCTTTACCGGCCTAAAAATCTCATTCCCGTCTGCTTTTGCAGTTTCAAACAAGGCGTCTATTCTAATAAACATCACATTCAGTACCTGTCAAGTGAGGTACTGAGGTAATAGCCATATATCCGACAAATATTTTTCATCTCCATCGCGTCATATGTACATACATGCACTATGTTGCCCAGATACTCCGATATGGATATATAGATATGCTTATATATAATAATAAATAAAATATAAAAACATATAATAGGAAGAAAGATAGAAAGGTTAAGGTTTCAATTCCAAACGAGGTGTCTATTCAATTTGTAATTAATAGAGAATGTAACATATTTCCTTTGATTATAGTGTATAAGTTTTTACACGATCTTCGATACTGCACTTCGACCATTCATTTTCTTTCATAATGTATTACCAACAACTATGAGACTAACATCACATTAAGGTATTTTCAAATACAAATCTAATGGTATTATCTGTGTGTCATTAAACAAATATATTGATAGCTTAAATATTAATCGAGAGTTAAAAGCATTGATTTATCTAAATGTATGCATGTCTTATATTTTGGATATAGGAGTAGTTAATTGATAACCTTGACTTAGACATTTTTATGTACTTGAAATATATAATGATATTTGAGCTAGAAGTATCGTTGGTATCAACGAAGTATCCAAAAATTATCGGGATTTTTTTTTTTGGAAAGCATAAAAATCACCGAGACATGTTCCATGCATATCCGAAAGTGTATCCAATACGTATCTGATATGGATACACCAATTTTTAAGAAGTATCCGTATGTTCCTAGTGCATGCATCAGCCATGACATAGGAAAATAATCAATATTGCGGTTTAGGAGTAGAATGAAAAAGAAAGCGCCGTAGTGTGTGAGAGCTCCGACAAGTAGTAAAAACCAAGGCAGCCGGCCATGGAAAGGATCGCCTGGAATTGTAGTTTTTCTCTTGTCGCAGCCGTTCAAAGCGCATGCAAGTGTGCAACCACTTTCATTGGAAGCACTCTACTTTTCGCCATACTTTCTTTTTTTTTCCTATGAGATCTCTTCCATATGCGTGAAGAAGAAAGAAAGCAATTCCATGTCTAGTAGTCTAATACTATGATATATGCAGGCAGCCTCATGGAGTAGGTGTCGTGTGAGCTTCAGATAAATCATGCAGATTTCTCCAGATTATGTGGGAAAACAAGACGGATTCGGTCCGCTAGCTCACGGTTGAACGTTGTTCATGTCAAGATGATGATGCTGATGCAGGTCAGCTTAATTCATAACTGCGTATTGATCTTTTGCCTAATTTTCAGTTTCTTGGTGGTGCATTTGTTCAGCTTAATTTGCAGAACGGGGTGAGTAGTTGGGGTGGTGCTGGTGGGTGGTGGATCATGGAACCAGGTAACACGGACTCGCTTTGGTGAGTTAAATAAATAAAACGGAGATTAGTCTGACCTGCAAGCCAATTGGATTAGTTGTGCATTTCAAATCTTGAGACTTTTTGACTGTTGACATGCACAGACAGATAAAGAGGAGACTGAATTTGAGCCATTCTGTTGGTGTGGTTTGACATCCAGGCATCCAGATGAACTGGTTGAGTAGCCTCAATTCGTTGAAGAGGTGCTTGCAGACTACATCGAATTCTGGAGTTGGACAAAGGGAATTTTCAAATCCTTTACTAGTACTATATTTCAAAGGAGTAAAATATACTGGGAACCATGTAAACAAATGTGTACCCTATTTTAGACATAAGCCTTTAGTTGTCAGTATGTTATTGCTTTTAAGCAGAGGTTACGGACATGAGTACCAGATTAGTAGTTTGAGCTAATTTTCTTTGCTTAATTATGATAGTTGTAGAACAGTAGGAGTACAGTACTACTCCCGCCCGTACAAACTCAAGTGGGCCAATCAGGAGGCCTGATCATTGCATCAGGATGCAGACTCTTGGGAACTGCACTTGTCATGGGAGAAAAATATGGTCTTGGAGACTGAAACCGTAAGTACAATACAATACTCACCTGTGTTATTCTTTTATGCAAGGTCCGCAACCAACGGTTCAATCATAATACAGTTTCACAGACAAGGTTAGCATGGTACAACCCTGTCCATATGCAAACCATGCAGCGACAGCCAATTTTTTCCAAAACGCAAATTTTGTCTCCTAGTAGTACTGATAGGTTTTGTTTAATTCACCATTTAATAAACCTTTAACCAGACGGTGCCAAAACAAGGACAGCGTGAGTTCACCGTATCAGTCCCTTTCTAAGACAAAGAAAAAAAAGAAAAGGAAAAAATGAGTAAAACATGCATGGAGCCATGGAGGGAGGGTGTGAAGTGTGAACAAAGAAAAAGATTGGCATCAAGAGAATATGGGCACATTTGGCGTGCCATGCCTCCTGTGATTGGGTGAGTTGTTCTTTCTTTGATCTTATCAAGTTATCGTCTTTTTCTAACTGTTTTGGTTGCCCCGGTCGGCAGGATGGTCAGGTACTTGGATGGTCGAGTAACAGTAACAGCAACAGCAACAGCAAGTGTAGAATTGCGTGCACCCAGTTGAATGTAACAGCAAGTGATGTTTGTTTCAACCATAGACACCAGTGGCTCATGGAGGATTGCCTGAGCCTGAAGATTTCTGAGGAGCCTCATGTCTCTTTCAGAAATCTAAAAGGAAAAAAAAAGGAGCTCCCGGTGAGAAGCAGAAATTACCCGAAGGACCGTGAAGATAGCATGTGATGACTGCTGAGTAGTAGTCCAGACTCCAGACAACATGTCAATGCACATGACACCAGAGAAAACAGTCAGGTGAAAGAAAGTAGGTTACAGTATATCACAGTAGTCGTACCTCCAGCAAAACTGTAATGATACAGTTGAATTTTTTTACCACTTGCAGGAAGGTAGAGGCATGGATTTTCTGCTGTTATAAATGCTTTGCTTTAATCACTACAGTTTGGTGGATTAGTAAAATGGTAGGTATTGAAAACAACTTGAGCAAATAGGGGCCGCAGATTGCTACGTAGGCTATAAAAGTGTAATGGCAGCAAATCCTGATCCATCATATTCGCTTGCACGGCCAAATACAAACGACAATATAGATTAAGTCACTGACAGGATAACACTATCGCTAGAACAGTACATGCATTTGAATGCAATTCTGATAAAGCATATTATTCAAAAATCAATAGCCACATGCAATTGCTGGCATCATTTTTTCCTGAGCTTTGTCTTCATCCTCTCAACCGCGGCTTTCAGCGTCTCATCATCCTTGCAAAAGGTGAACCTCACCAAGTTTTTCCCATCCTCAGGGTTGAGATAAAATACACTCGGTGGTATGGCGACAACGCCGACTTCGCGAATCAAATACTCGCAGAACTCAATATCATTCTCGAAACCAAATGGGGTGTGGTCGACCATGACGAAGTATGTTCCACTTGAAGGATAGACAATGAAACCTGCATCCTTGAGTCCGTTGACTAGCAATGCTTTCTTAGCTCCATAATCCCTCCTCAGTTCCTCATAGTAGCTATCTGGTGCTCTCAGAGCTGCAGCCGCAGCTGCTTGCATCGGTGTGCAGGTGGCAAATGTGAGGAATGAGTGTGCCTGCCTTACACCCCATGTCAGGTGTGGTGGTGCGATTGCCCAACCGATCTTCCATCCTGTTAGAGAGAATGTCTTCCCCAGAGAGTTCATAGTCACGGTCCTCTCATACATGCCAGGAAGAGAAGCCATTGATATATGATCTGCCTCGAAAGCTAACTTGTCATAGACCTCATCAGCAAAAAGCAGCACATCATTTTCCTTGCAGAGAGTGGCAATAAACTCAAGTTCTTCCCTTGTAAACATTTTCCCAGTAGGATTGTGCGGGGTGTTTATCATAATAGCTCTGGTGTTCTTCGAGACTGCAGCCTTTAGCTCTTCGAGAGGGACTGAAAAATCTGGAGGACAGAGAGTAATGGCTTTTACGTTGGCACCAGCCATTGACAGGGTAGCCTCATACGAATCATAGAATGGAGCAAACAATATCACTTCATCGCCTGGATTAATTAGACCCAAAATTGTTGCAGCTATAGCTTCTGTGCACCCAGATGTGACAGTAACTTCCTTCTCCGGATCGACTTGCAGTCCACTGTCCTTTAGGAATCTTTCAGCAATAGCTGAGTTCAGTTCAGGCACACCATATCCTCTCGCATACTGATTCTTCCCAGCATTGATAGCTTGAATAGCAGCCTCTTTCACAAAGTCAGGGCCATCGAAATTCGGAAAACCCTGGCCAAGGTTTATTGCTCCATGCTTGACAGCAAGCATACTCATCTGTGTGAAAATTGTTGTCTTAAACTTTTCCAACCGCTTTGCAACCTGCAATAGAGAGGAATCAACATAAAACCTCAAGGGTATGTATTCTTTGACTATAAGTAAAATTATACTGCTTAAACAATGCACATAATAAATTCTGTGTTACTCAAAACCATATAACAATACGTACAGACAATTCCTTTTTTGTTTGGTATATTAGGACTGGATTTCCAAAAGAAAAATATTTGATTCTTGTCAGACAGGTTTCAATGTATTGGACACTGGACATGAAATTGATATAGTGTGTTATACAGTGGATATTGGTTGACCATAGCAGTTACCAAGCCAACATGGAATCTTTATCTTAGATTAACAAAAACATATTATCCAACCTCAGGATTTGAGTCACCGGTCTAACTACTCTTTTGTGTATAAGTTGGTGAGTATAAACCTAGGACCACTGTCTGTCAGCTTTAGCTCAAAACCCTTACTCAGAGGTTTGGGATAAAGGATTGGTTTCAGATTGAATCTGCTTTTCTTCAGCTGTCCCATGTCATAGCACTGCTTGATTCTTATCTCAAGTGCAACCTGCTTTTGTAATCTCTTTTTAGATGGTGAATCAAACACGTTCACAAACATGGCATGGATATATGGTGCAATGTTGTTCTCAAGGCGGGTTTCCTAAGGCTCTGAACCCAGAAAAAAAATTACCAGGTGTCCAGTACATACTAATAAGCTAACTATTGAGTAATATTGTGATTAAGATAGCCTAACACAGTTAGGAATGGACAAGCTACCCCGGTGTCCGGTGCACCAGGGTAGCCGAACGTAGGACTGCCCTGGTAAGGCGTCATACTGTAGTGCTAGTGTGCCACATGCCTTTGGTAGAATCTCACAGAGTTTTCACCCTACCTTCCAAAAAACAAAAAAAAAAAGGCTGACAAAAGAAGTTACAATGATAGCTCTAACTTCGAAATGGATTTTAAGAGAAACATACATAGTTCTTGTTGGAATCGTAGAATATGGCATGTATAGGGAAATCGATGAGCTGATCGAGTCAGATATTCAGATGAGTAAAAGGTAGCACAAGAATAGCCAGGTTATTTAACAATGTGAATGGATTGTGAGGACTAACATGGGACCTCAGTATACAGCAGAAGCAGATCATACAAGCATATTTGGACAGAGCAAATGAGGAATACTGTAGCAATGGCATGTAATATGGGTGCAACTACTAAGAACTTGATGTCTTTCAGGGAACATGCCACCCGAATCAATCCATTCAGTCACAACCAGCTAAATCAAAACTAAAAAAGTGTATTACACTATTATGCCAAAACTGTATCCCTTTCTTATGTTAAATTCTGCAAAAAAAAAATCCTAATCATGATTCATGACCTCTTTCAAAAAATAGAAATATAGGGCTTGTGTGAATCAGCTGCAATTTTTCCCACAGGAATATACAAATAATTTGAACATTAAACTATGTAAATTTAGTTTAACTCATTCTTTTGGCTAATGAATAATGAGAGAGAAACTACAGTCAACCATAATCACCAAAAGCAAAAACACACCAAGGTGTTCTTGATGTTGTAGGTTTCTGCCTGTTCTTTCCCCAACAAATGTAGGAGTACATTGTTTTCATTCTAGATTTCTGCAACATATTTTTTGAGATCACAAGGTCGATGGCTAGACCCATGTCATCCACACTCCTGGAATCATGAAGGCTGCAGATAAATTACGACCTCATGGAGTGTGGCTGCAAGTCTACAACAGAGTGTCAGTGTACGTTTCCCCAGGGAATTCTTACTGTAACCCTAGGGTGCTCTGCTGAGAATGCAAATTGGTACTAAATGTAGAATTATCAACACATACAAATGTAATATACAACTAATGAGTAATGACTACCCTTAAGCGTACATTCGTTAGCAACAAAATCTCTGCGATAAATTTCACCGAATAGTTAGGGTAGTCCTAAAATCTGCAGGATACGCCATGGCTATGCATAGCATTATTAATCACCGAACCTAACTTCAACGATCATCTCAAACTACATCGAGATTCCCCTGATCACCACTTCCATGAAGCGCCAGCCACAAAGCTACACATCCCAGAGTATGCAAGCGCAACCACACACGACTCTCCCAGTAAAATCTCAGCCACAGAAATCACAGAACCGAGAGCAATCAAGCTACCAGTGGGGGATAGAGAATTCACCTGCACGGGCTGCTGCTTCTCCGCAGTCGCCTTGGCGGCGCCGTTCTCCGCGGCCACGGTGGACGCGGAGGCCATGGGGGAGAGCGCCGCGGCCGCCGTCGGCGAGGCCTTCCGGAGCGACGCGAGAAGCGAGCGGCGGAGCGAGGAGGAGAGGTGGAAGGAGGCGGAGGAGGGATTTAACGGCATCTCATGGCGCGGCGCGGGCGTGGCGAGAGGGCCGGCCAGATTCATGAGGGGGGCGAGCAGCAGCAGCAGCAGCAGGAGCGGGTCGAGTCGCGCCGCCACGGGTGCGTCGTAGTGGCGCCGGAGGAGGCGTCGCGAACTTGGGCGAGACCACACGTACTATGTTGCCGCGGTACTACTATAAGAGTCGGTGACGAGTGGGCCATGGAAATAATGGGGCCCACATGTCTGTGATCCAAAGGGTGGGGTTTGGCGTGGAAAGTGGGCGTTAGAATATGCCCGGTTTTTTGGAAGTGGGGGAGAGATGCCACTGTAAAGTGTGGCATCGGCGTGCGTATTTGTCACCTGCCATTGAACCTGGACATGTTTTTTAATGGGCCGGAACGCCCAGGCAATTTGCTCTCTTCATGGGCCGCAAAGCCCATAACCAATCACCTCACAGACTCACATGGGCTTAAAATCCGGCGAACCAAAACCCCCACCTAAACCTCCACCACCACCACCAGGCACCAGCCGACCCTCCACCCGCCGGCGACTCCGGCGACCGCGACCATGCGCCACCAGGTACGCCTCCTCCCCCGCCTCCTCCTCCGGCGCCACGTCCACCGCCGCTCCAAGCCGGCCTCCGCGCCACCCCGCCCCCACCCCGCCGCGCCCGCCGCAGAAGCCCGAGCCGGTCTCCATCCACGGGGAGACGTGGCACGACAGCTACGCGTGGATGGGCGCCCTCTCCGACGCCGCCGCCATGCGCCACATGGACGTGCACATGGAGGCCGAGGAGAAGTACGCCGAGGCCTGCCTCGCCGCGCTGGGCGCCGACCGCCTCGCGCGGAAGCTCCAGCTCGAGATGGCCTCCCGCCTCGCCTCCGACGCCTGCACGCCGCCCGTCCGCTGGGGACCCTGGCTGTACTACCGCCGCGCGGACGAGGGCAAGCAGTACCCTGTGCTCTGCCGCCGCTCCGCGGCGCTACACAGCGAGTTCATCTCGTATAGCGACCCCTCTGCCGGATTCGACTTCACCGCCGGGAAGCGCATCGAGCAGAAATTGGTGGATTACAACAAGGAGGCCGAGCGGTTCGGAGGTAACCACCGAAACAAAATTGGGATTGACGTAATTCCATTTCGTTTCGAGAGCCTGTACCGTCAAGCTGATTTTTACCCCCTACATAATAATTTGATTACTAGCCTCTAAAGTTAGACCTGTTTATTTAAGTTTTTCCGTGAATCCCTTTTTTATAAGTATATGTAATTCCTCTACTTGGCTATGTACCTTGCAATGGACAATACCTAGCAGTGTGTTCCACAATATTATGCTGATGCAATTTAATTCTGAGAATTCACGTCAAAGAAATTTAGTTTTGAGAAATAATTAATTGGTTTTCCATTGCTATTTTCGCATCGAAGTTATAGTTTTTTTTAGTTTACCTTAAAAGAGTAGTAATTTAAGTAATTTGTAAGCTTTTATAACATGCTGTGCTTGTTAGATATTCTTTACCTGCCTATTCTTGTTACCTTCTCATCTTTCATAGTTCACCCTGTGGGCTATGTAGGGCACTTAGGGTTTAGGGCCTTGTGAAGTTTGAAAGTTGTTAGTGCTTAGTATTAATTATTCTTGGTAGATTGTAATTGCATAGTTCTTCCGTTGATGTGTCACATATTGTTGTTTCCTAACCATGGCCATGATACTTGGTTTTGTTCTGACTCTGAAATTTATAGTGCTATTATGTTGTCCGTATTACTCTACTATTCTGGTACCAGCTTGTGACCTAGAAGTGGACCAATATTTACAGTTATCAAGTACCAAGTGAAGGCTGGGATATTTTAAAAAACAGGTTGCTCCCCAGCTTTTTTATTGAAAGTTAAATTAAGAAGGCTGATATTTTTTTGGCTATACAATCTTTTTAAGGGAGATCGTGTAAACATAATTTGGTGCACCGACATCATTCCAATGTACCGATTTGCCTGTATGGGATGTTTTGCAAAATAGATGGAGACCTGTATGGAAGTTTTAAAATTTGGTGCACACACTCTTTTCGAACACATCACTGCATAATAAAGATATGCAACACTACAGTTTTGGAAGTAGACAATTGTTCAATCTTTTTAGTCCTAAAGCGGGTGCTCAGAGTCAGTTAATCATTTTTCTTGGTTATGTAGTTTTAAAAAGCTATATCCTATGCTTTGTATGCAGGATACTCATACGAGGAACTGTCTGAAGTGTCCCCAGATCACCGGTTCATTGCATACACTATGTATGATAAAGATAAGGATTCCTTCACTTTAATGGTCAGGGACCTAGTGACAGGAACACTTTGTGATAAACCTCGTGCTGACCGGGTCTCAAACATATCATGGGCTATGGATGGGAAAGCACTGGTTTACATTGTTACAAATGAGGATAGGAGGCCATATCGGTTGGTGGATCTGTTCTTTTTTTGCTGTGCATTTTTCTCTTTGCTGCATTCGACTACATCTTTAAATTCTGTCTATGTAGGCTGTTTTGCAGCATTATTGGATCCAGCAAGGATGATGTTCTCATGTTGGAAGAACCTGATGAGAATATTTATTTAAATATCAGACATACCAAGGATTTTCGGTTCATAACGTTAAATGTTTTTTCAGACACTCACTCAAAGGCACTTTTTCTTGTACACTGTACCTGTAATATTGTTAGTTGGTCTTTTCTTCACTTTCTCATGCTCAATTAACCTTTTCCAGGTATATTTGATAAATGCTTCTGATCCCCTGTCCAGAATGACATTGGTTTGGGAAGGTGAATCCCAAGTTCATTGTATTGTTGAACACCATTGTGGACGCCTATATTTATTTACTGATGCTTCAAGAGAAGGCACCCCTGTTGATTCTCATTATCTAATGCTGTCTGATGTGGAATCTCCTGGGCCAAAGAGCTGGAAGGTGTGAAGTTTGCCATATTAAATTAGTTTGAATGCACACATCAGCTCAGGATTAGTTCACATTAGTGACTTTATTTAATCTATTTGAACCATTTAAATGTTTGCATCAGGATGTTTTTCTTGAAGAACCAGGCGTTATTCTTGAAGATGTTGACTTCTGTGATACTCACATGGTGCTTGTTTTGAGACAAGGCAGAAAACTGAAGCTCTGTTCAGTAAAGTTACCTTTCCCTGAACACATCAAAGTAAGTCAATTGCTTTTCCTTATCTATATAAAATTCAAGCTGAGAAAATTTACTCCTTAGTTCTTGGTGGAGTTCTATACACCCTCAAGTCTGCTGCTTTGGTGTTTGATGATAACATTGGAAATCTTTTCTGCTTATTTAATTAATGGAAATCCGCAGTTATTTTGCCTATCGGATGCTTGAAATTGTTCTTATCTTTGGATACTTGTTTTCCATGTATCAGGTACCTGCCCGTCTGTCAGATTTCCATCCATTTGACTTGTCTCTTCCAAATCATGTGTGTCAGATTTTATCTGGCCCAAATTACGATTATCTTTCCTCAACAATGCGTTTCACAATATCATCACCTGTGGTATGGACATGTTGTTATTTATTTCTCTTGTCCTTCTCTAGTTCGCGTATGCACCTTTTGTGGCTTTTATGCACAAAGCCACAAAAAGTCCTTCTGTTGATTAGAAAATGCAGAGTTGCTTTACTTGCACTTTTTGTGTGGCTCATATGCAATAACAGCCTTTCTTCTCCAACTTTCCAATCTATAAGCGCATCCCTTCTTTCTTTTTTTTTGTTGAGATGACTTCTTATCTACTTCCATGGCTTGTCACATTTTCTTTTTCTTTTTTTTGCTTTGCTATGTCGCTCAATCATTTGCATGAATGGTAATATGAATTAGCTCTGGTTATTCTGGACTATGTTCTTGAAGATTCTTTTTGGTTATAAAGCAACGTTATAGATGGATAATGTTATGACAGAGGAAATTCATCCTTAAAACATTAATTGTTTGGTTCAGCCTTGTGTTTTTCCCTTACGCACTTGTAGCATTCTCAATATCCCCACTGTTTTTGTGCTCCCCTCTTTATGCCAGCCTTATCATGTTACATTTTCAACTGCACTATTGTGTTGCTATTTTGGAATTTAAGCCATGCCTTTATAGGATAGTTAAGTGATAACAGCTCAGTATTTCTCATGATGTTACAACAATCTGCTTGCAATGTGCATTATTAGGATATTTAGTTGTGCTTGCAATGATGTCATTGCTTGTGGCATCATAGCACTAAAATTTCTCAACCGTCGGTGGCTCCTTTACTTCCTCATCATGCTCTAGAGAACTCTAATGAATTAGATTATATTCTTGCTTGTCGATGCATTCTTTTTTTGACAACTTTATGATCACATCATTTTAGATGCCTGATGCAGTTGTTGACTATAACTTACTGAATGGTAAGTGGCAAATAGTGCAACAGCAAAACATGCTTCATGAAAGAACGAAAGCACTATATGGGAATGCTTTTGCTGCTAGTATGGATAAGCCATCTTCAAAAAGAGGTGATTTGTCAAGTGAGGACTTTGGGTATTGTGATTGGAATGAACTTTCTGAATACTATGCTTGTGAGTACTATGATGTTCCATCAAAGGATGGAGTTTTGGTTCCACTTACATTAGTATATTCACAAAAGCACAAGCAAGAGGGAAATCCAGGGTTACTTCATGGACATGGTGCTTATGGTGAGATTCTGGATAAGCGCTGGCGCAGTGAGTTAAAGAGCCTACTTGATCGCGGCTGGGTTATTGCATTTGCTGATGTCAGGTATGCCTATTCTATTTTGTTAAATTGAACATAACCATCCCAACCTCTTGAAATAACTAACAAATGTTAGCTCAAAGCTGTACAAATACGAGAAATTGTTCAAACGTTTGTTGCATCAAGGAATGTATCAGCTTTGGTCTTTTGAGTTTTGACACACATATAATTATGTCAACATAAAAGCACATCTTTTTTCAGGGGTGGTGGAGGTTATGGGAAGAAGTGGCACCAAGATGGTGCAACAACGAAAAAAATGAATTCTATATATGATTTTGTTTCTTGTGGTGAGTTTCTTCTTGAGAAGGGTATCATACAAGAAAATAAACTTGCTGGATGGGGATATAGTGCTGGAGGACTTCTGGTGGCTTCGGCAATTAATACTCGGCCCGATTTGTTTCGTGCTGTTGTTTTGAAGGTATTTATGATTAACCGATTGGCTTGTGTAGAAATCATTAGCTGGTTTTCAAATTACTTCTTATTTTCTAGTCTATGGTGTTATTCATCAATGCACGTGGGAACTAGGAAGGATTTGAGGTCATTTTGTCATTATATATGTTTGCCCAAGATCAAGATTGTTCTAAATTTTAGAACATTACAATTGGTTTTAGATGCTGCAGATTGGCATTACAAATAGTCCACATAGTCCACACATCACGAACTCTTCTTTATGTTGTTTATTTGTCATTAAAAGATGTGACAAATGAAATCATTTAACGAAGCATTTTAAGTTTCAGATTATCCATAGGGAACTTTGTGTCATCAAATCCTTCGTCAAGTTTGAGATTGCCATTTTAGTCATCCTTTCCCTGTAATCTTCAGTTTGTACTATTACCACTGATCTTGTTATTTGTACCGACGGCCCATCATGATTCATGACTTCCATTTTGTCCCCCAGGTCCCTTTCTTGGATGTTTGCAATACTCTTCTCCACCCTATTCTACCTCTTACAGCTATAGATTACGAAGAGTTTGGATTTCCTGTGGACCATGAAGAGTTCCATTCAATCAGGAAGTATTCTCCTTATGATAACATCCAGAAGGATGTTCCTTACCCAGCAGTGTTTGTGACATCATCATTTAATACAAGGTATGCTATTCTTTGTGGGTACTTACTACCCCTCATCCCCTTCTGAAACCTCTGCAGCATAATTGCACAATAGCTCAACAACTTGATAGTTTTATTTTATGTATGACTTAATACCTTCCAGCATTGAAGCTTCTTTACAACATAACCTTAGACTAAATAAATGGAAAAGATGGCTGGCTATTGCAAGTTTGCTTCTGTAGTTCGTTGTCCTGGACATGACTATGTTTTGTGGTTGAAAATGGTAGGTTTGGTGTATGGGAAGCAGCTAAATGGGTCGCAAAAGTCCGTGAAGTTACTCGCTATGATCCAGAGCGGCCTGTAATTCTCAACTTGACAACAGATGTTGTAGAAGAGAGCAAGTATTTGCAAACCAAGGAATTAGCATTGGAGATTGCTTTCCTAATTAAAATGATTAATGATACATGAACATCTTGTTTTATCTCTGAATTTAAACTTATTGCCCAAAGATGGGGAGCACATGTTACAATGTCAGGCCTCTCTTTTCAGCAATAGTCTGGAATCAACTGATTGGAGATTATGTGAGGTACCACACTTCTATTTCGTACATTTTGCTAAAATAACCTGTACACTAACACTATTTTTTTTCAGAATGTCCCCCGGGGGGGGGGGATCATATGTGCACATCCCTAGAGTTTATGAGATAGTTGCACGCTCACAATTCATCAGTGTCAGTTATATGGTCTGATGATCTGATCTGCTATCACAAGGAGGTTAGTTCTCACGTCCAACAAGTCCACAACACATGGTATCTGCTGCCAAGTACTGCCCATGATTCCTTGTTGCTAAAATTCATCTTTGTTATGCTGCTATCATTGGATCATTCTCCATTCTCAGTCGCTTAGCTACACAATGAAATTGATGTTTTTTACCTTCGTTTTTTAATCATGGAATTGATATCAGTATCTCATGTGCTAGATGATGCCTCATGCCCTCACCTGCTCATGCTCGTTTCCATGTCAAGTTAATAGTACTACCAAAATTTACTTATGTTATGTTATATATGAAAGCTGATTTGATATAACTGGTCGCTAGGTGGAACAAAGCTCTTGCACACTTGGCTTGGAGCATCAAGGCAATTTCACCATAACAGAAACGGACCAAAATATACCTTATCTGGCTGCGTGCACCACACTATTGTTTTGTCCTTCTGTTCTTAAAATCTTCATGTTATTGACTGGCCAAGTGATAGCTATGGCCTTGTGGGTCAGGTGAATTTAGCGTCATGAATTGGATGGAACAGTTGGACTTACTTGAATGACCATATGTCTCTGCTGATATGACGGCTGTAACAAAGCACAAGTCGGAAATCTGCTGCAGGTTGTTACAGCACTGCGAATTGGAAATTCAGTTACTGCGAGATTTCATCAGATGGAACTAGAGCTTCGGTTTTGTCTTCTGGTATTCACTCTTCAGTTAATTTGTGATACATTGAACTTCTCCGCATCTCAATTTATATTAGTTATGAATATCGATATGGTCCTCCAGATACTCCTTTGACGTCTTCAAGGTGGATCTGTGACTGCACCTTCGATTTTTTTTTTCACAATGGCAATCAGAGTATAATTTTTCCTTGTGAAAAGGTATTGCTGGTGGTATATTAAGGATTTGTAGCATAATTGTCACCATGATTTTAGATGTTTCGAGTCAAGTGAAATGTCGCTAGAGCAAACTCTCGGTAACAGTCTTTTGCGTGTGCGGCGTGAGCGCAGCGCAAGAATGAATGTTGGGTCAAGCATGAGTGTGCGGTTGTAGTCGGGACGGTGTTGTTGCTCACCCAACGGAGAGTAATGCCCCGACGCGGCTCGACGAGACAAGCGGTGGCAAACGGGTGTAGGAGCATACCATGGCGCACATTGAGCACCTTTGAGAAATGACGCACGACCTCGACAGTCAGAGCGTGGATCGTCAAATCTTGTCCAAAATTTATGTTTCTTGCAAATAAAACGGAAAAAAAAACTTGAAAGTTTCATTAGTACTACGTCCGAGGTGACAGGATCTAATCTTAGAACAATGGAACGGACAAACGTGAAATTCAATTTTGAAATTCCTGCGACTCTTTTGTCTTCAGGGTAAAACCGTCATCTTAACACCCCCCTCTCAAACCTTTCGGTTTTTTAGGGTTTAAGAACTCGCCGAGCCCACCGTGCACGGCCCAGAGCCCACTAGCCCCCCTCGATCCCACCGGCGACCTCCCGCCGCCTCCGCCGCGCGCTGCAATGGCGTTCTCCTTCGCCTCACCGGCGCCGCAGAATCCGTTCCAGACGCCTGCGCAGGCCCCGTCCCTGTCGCCTTCACCTTTTCAGTTCAACCTGCAGCAGCCGCAGCTGCAGCAGCCGCCACAGCAACAGGCGGCGCCGGCCGCGCAACCGCAGCAGCAGCAGCAGCAGCAGCTGATGCTATATACGACGGACGGGAAGCCCGCGGGGTACAACACGAAGTGGGAGGAGCTACACTCCGAGTCGCAGAAGGCGCTGCTCCAGATCGAGTATGGTTTCGCTCTCCAGTTTCCCCTATTTTGTGGCAAATGAGAGTGCTTGTTCGTGATTGAACTTAGTGTCTGAGCGTCTTTGCACTGCAATTTTTTCTTGAGCGTCAACTAAAATTGCTCCATCTGACTGGCTAAACGCAATCCTTGTTGGTACGCTAGTTTTTTTTTGTTATATGGGTATACTAGTCAGCTTAGGCCCTAGTGGAATTTGCTGCTGCTGGGTTGGCGATAAGGTTGAAAAGTAGTTTCTTTTCTCTGTCTGTGGTTTAGATTTAACGTTTTATGCTATAAGCTTGTGCATTTATAGTCTCTCAGAGATCAGTTTGCTTCATTTAATAAAATATGTTCTTCTAGCAGTATATACTACGGAAGGCTCCTGTTTCTGGTGGTTTAGCAGAGTTTTGTTTACTTGGGTTTCAGGGGAAGGGGAAGCACCTTTTGTGTTCTATGATCTTTGCCGTTTGCGGTGGATTTCTTAAGCTACTGCCTCATTTAGCATTGATGTGGTCAATACATGGGTTTTAGGGTTAGAGAGTTCAGTTTCTCTGTTTTTTGGGACTTGGCATGCTATTGGTGTAATTTTCACACTGAATTTTGTAGGGATAAAATAAGGGAGTACAGGGACGAGAGTGAGAGGTTGGATCAGTGTTCTCGCCTTCATGACTCTTCAATCTCGAATGTCAATTTTGAGAACGATGCAAGTGAAATTGCTCAGGTTGGACTGTTTTTCTTGCTTTTGTCAGTCTTACATGAAACGCTTGATTATGTTGGTCCTATTCCGTAGCTGATATGGGACTTTGTCAGTTGACAGTTTAGAAAGATAGCAGAACACTTTCTAGAAGACGTATTTCAGTATGTTTTCACATTATCAACAGTAGAAATAATGAAATGCCTACACATATTGTCTTCAAAGAAGTATATATTGTACCCATTGGAAAATTGATCAGTTACTGACCAGCGAATTAGAAACTATAAAATCATGCACAATCACCTTGAGCTCTCAATCGGAGAACCATGTCTCTGCTTCCTCTTCGTTTTAGTGATTTACTAAAAGTAAATGTAAATTTTTGGTTGCGAAGATGACAAGAACCTCTATTTTCTGTAATGGTTTAGTTTTTCCCTGAAAAATGAACAAATTAGCACAATGGAGTATATTGTTAATGAAACTCAAAGAAAAGGATCAGCTTGTCCCTTGTAGCAAGGTTGGGTTCATCCTCCTGATTGTGCAGCAGTAATTGTAATCAGATCTTTAGTGGACACTGTTAATTCAAATCAATATCTACCCTTAAATCTTGAAATGTTCCTGAGCCACAAAAAAATCATAGTTAAATATGCTACGCAAAAGAAAAACAATGCTTCAAATTGGATAGTATATCAACGCATCTATGCTGAAAGGTAGTTGTACCTTAAAACTGGAGAGGAAATGAAGTTCATAACTATTTCTTGAAGAAGGGATTGGAAGTTAATATCTCATACAACGCACATATTTTTATTTAGTGGTAATTCATGGTTCTTTTAATTCATAAGCTGACTAGTTGATAATTATTACTCCCCCCATTCCCAATTGGTCATCA
The DNA here is from genome assembly GCA_019925245.2 of Oryza australiensis. NCBI lineage: Eukaryota > Viridiplantae > Streptophyta > Magnoliopsida > Poales > Poaceae > Oryza > Oryza australiensis. The sequence goes on from JAIFGZ020000478.1 coordinate 4,094,148, forward strand.
TATTACATGGGTGCACCAAGACCAAGGAAAGCCAATAACTCTCCGATACTACATTTACGAAACAAACTCAATGCATGCATCATCCCCACTATTTCCTAGCCAATAACAAATCAAGGCATTGGATGCATCAATGTTCGTTTACTCCCATGCACAAATAACGAATAGACTTAGGGCTTGAACATAAATATGATGATCATTTGGGAATAACCTCCAAAAAATTTATATGATGATCAATTGGGAATGGAGGGATTAGGATTTACTGATTCATGAAACATGAACACATGAATCCATAAAAAACATTCCTAATTACTACCCACTTTGGTCAGAAACTTTTGGAACTTTAAGTATCAAAATCTCTTTCAATATTTAGATTGTTAAATTAAAAAAACATATATGTAGATTTTTTTCTTGGTAAGTTTCAGCCAAAATACTGTATTTCTGTGGGATTCTATATATATATTTTAAAATAGAAATCAGTTGTTAAGGTTCTGTCTTGGAACTGTGTCAATGTCCAAGCAATTCTTTTATCTAACCATGTAATGTATTTATGAACAGAGCACAATTTTGTTATATATTCCTGATAGCAATCCTTGAATTTATGGCTAAATATTAATTGCCTGCTCTAACAGGAACTTGGAGGGACAACCACCATGATGGAAAGAGAGAAGGCTTCCGTTCAAGAGTTAATGACTGTTGTGAATGAAATGATGCGGAACACAGAATTTGCTATTAGGTCATATATGATGCTGAGACCAAGATTTATCCGTCCAGGTGCTGGAGCAAATGGTGGTGGCTCAAATCCTTCTGGTCCTGCTGGAGCTCAGGCCAATCAACCAGTAGCATTGGCTCCAACTATTGATTTCTATAGTGGGATCCCAAAGCGGCCTTCCCTTTTTATGCAACAGACTATCAACAGGTTTGAGAAGTATCTTGGAGAATGCTGCAAGTGGATTGCGGAGCTTGAGCAGCTTGTTCAAATGGAGAACAATAAAAGGCAATCAGCCTCATTAGAATCTCTACCAAAGGTTATGTCAAATGTGCATGATTATTTCATGTATGTTGCTTCTAAGGTAAGTCTCCTTTTTCATACATACGCTACAGTTGAACTGTTAAAATTCATTTATTTTGAGGTTCTCCCCCATGATATCAATCATTTATTATGTAATATAGTCATAAAAATAAATGTAAATCTGTAAATCAACCTTTTTTTTTTTGTAACAGCTGTATCTCGTGAAGAAAATAAGAAAGAGTGTTTACTTGTAGGCTTGTCACGCTGCCTTGGAGTATTTTTTGATGTTCTCATATTTTTAGGTGGAAAATCTTCATCAATATGTTGAGTCATTGAAAACTGAATATCTACATGAGCAGCGGCGATTGGGTAATGCCAATGATCCATTTTTAGAGGCAAATAGACGAGAAGCGGCTAAACAAGAAGCAGCTGCCAGAAGGGTACATCCAACATTGCATTTGCCTGCTCCTGTACAGCCGACAACTCAAATTGCTGGAACAGTGACGAGTCAACCACAGCAATCATTGATTCCTTCTGGAGCGACTTCTTCAAGTGCTTTTCCATCTTTCAGCACTCCAGCTTCTGCTCCATCTTCTTCAAGTCTCTTTTCAACTCCAACAACGCCAACTCTATCCAGCAACCTTTTTGGTACATCTGGATCAGCCCAGCTGTCCACACCATTTGGGACAGTCTCTACTCCTACTCTTGGATCAACGCCGGCTCCATCTGGATTTGGGAATACAACTCCATCTTTTGCTTCAACGCCCGCTTTAGGTGGAACCTCACTGTTTTCTACACCGTTCGGAGGTATACAAACTTTCTCACCATACTATATTTATATTTCCATAACTGTTAGATAGTCATATGCTTATGTTAAGTCAGTAGCTATCTGAAAACAGTTTGGTCCTTTTATGTTGTGAAATGCTCATTTTAGATGATCTCTGGTCATGGTATTTAAACATTTCTGAAGTGTTGGCACATCTACAATTTGATTTGTTCATGGCAATTCGTAGCTGTAAATTTGTTGTTATGTTTTTGGTCTGAACTGAAATTTGTTATTGGCAGCACAGTACACTTAGTTGTCCTTTATTTGTCCAAGTGAGTTATAAGCTCAGGCACACCTGCCATGCATGCCCTTCACTGTTTCTACTCTTGCATCACTATGATTACTGTCCATATTGAAATTCACCAGCAATATTCTTCTTTCTATCCTACTTGCAATTGAACTTACAAAGATATTTTCCTATTCTATGTATGCTATGATATCCTGATTTCTGGAAATTGCATGACATTCCACCTGTGTCTACCTTAGGTGTAGCTACAGCTTCAGGATCCAGCTTTGGTGGTACATCTGTAAGTATAACCTCCATCAATTTATGCAGTTGTCTTCCCTTTTCAGCTATAGCAAAGAATATAACCATGTCAAGCATAATCTGTCCTTTTTGTTGTCAATGTTTTATTGTTATTTCCCATTTCCCAACACCTTTTGTATTGTATGGTGCAGAAAGTGAGGTCAAAACCTCGGGGCCGACGCTAGATGTAGCTGATCAGCATGAAATGTGGGTGCCTCTTGCATCTCCTCTTCCTGTTGTCCTTCATTTTTCCAAGAATGCGCAAAATATTTGCGTCTTTTCATTAAGACAGAGGGAAAGGTTCTCACCAATCGTTACAAATTGGTCTGAACTATGGAAACATATTTTAGACTCATATTCCTCCTGTCTTTTGGAAAGAACTTGTAATTAATTTATCGGTGATTGTAGCGGAGCTTGATTGGTTTTGTGACACTTAATAGATTCTAATGTATGTGCCCCATCCCACTACTATCAGAATGTGCAGTTACAACTTAATTTTTCCAGTAGCTTAAAGCCATTTCAGAGACTTGGTTATGAAGCATGTCAAATTCTAGTTTTTTTTATTCTTTTTTGGTCGACTGTTTAGTGATGAAAATCCTTATTGCTTTTTATTGACCTGAAGTTAGACTGGCCTCAGTTCAGGAAACTTAGACACTAAGATCAAGCACTATTCTATGTATGGGCGTCTTCATTATGATTTTGCAGAACCCCCATGTGTCGGTGTCTGTGAATGTCATAACATGCTTCGCCGCAAGCAACGTTGAAGGTTCCTTCTGTCCATGAAGTGGGCTGACCTTTTTTCTGTTTAGACTACGATATGATCTTGAAGTGTGCAGTTGTTAGGAAGCATGCACAAGGATGGGCCAGCTTCAACATCATGGTGTGGCATAGATGCATCTAATATTGTTTAGGATTCTTTTTATCCCTGTGCTTTGAGCTACTGTCTTTATCAGTTATCACCTCACAAATGCGCGTTGCGCCTGGGCGCAATCACAGAGGGTTGAACAGCTTTGGATTGAACCTGTCATTACCACAACTGGTCATAGGATAGTCACCCTCCATGTAATTTCTCGATAATTTCATCCCATGATCATCTTCTAACCCTTTTTTTTTTGTCATTCTATTGTTTGGAATTCTTCAGACATATGGGAGTAGTAACTTAGACAGTAGTTAATCTGTAGCACGTTTCTGTTTCGTGTCTGATTGTGATGGCTCATGGTTCCTAGTCTCCTAATCCTCTAATTTCTAATTATCTGAATATGATTGATTCCTTTGCCTCGTAGACGTAAGTGCTTACGACAGCCCGGATATCAGTCCCCAAAAATAATGTTTTTTGTGTGTTTTTATATAGAGCTGGTTCCTTCGGTTGACATTTCCTGCAGGCATTATTTGCTGGTAGTTGTGTCAAGGGCTTGGAAGTCAAGCGTTGACGTCAGTGGGCCCACATGTCAGTATGCGTAGTTTATTAGTGGCGCAGCATAATTTGTTGAATTGTTTGAATAGTCAGATTTCGATTTGACCGGTTATATTTTTACCATGCTGTGGCCGTTTCCTTGTGCGATTCATTTACATGATACATTGTGATCTGGAATATGTCCATGTATAAAGCGTCCTTTGTACAGAATTTTTTCACATAAAACTTCAGGCTTGTGCATGTCAAAAGTATAGAAGTTGAATGCACATGGTTGTCAAATAATCAATTTTGTCAAGTCAGATGCACTGGGACGATTAGCTATATTTTCTCCTTTCTATTTCTTTTTTAAAAAAGTCAAGATTTCCCAGTAATAGTTATGTGAACGCGCTGATCCAGGTCTTTGAATGGAACTCTTATCCTCAAAGTTAAAAGTTAAAGAGCACTCCCTGCGTCGCTACAGGATGACTATGTATGGATAAATGGCTTAAATACATGCAAGTTAAAGAATAAAAAAAGTACAAACAAAAGAAAATTGAAGAACATGAACTCTTCAATCACTTGGGAAATTCTTTCTACTAAAAGTTAAAACTAAATAAATGCATCATAATTACAAAGATAAAGAACATGTAAATAGAAAAGAATTAAAGGATTTTAACTTCAGTTTCACAACATCAATTGGGACCTTTTATCACTCTCTAACGAATGATTCAGTGCTTAAGATTGTTTGAGTTATGTAGTTCAATCATATTGAACTTTTAGTTATAATTAGATGACATATGAACACATTGCTCTTTAATCTTTATTCCAAATATTCTATATAGATTCTTTTTGTTATATGAACACACTGCTCTTTATTCCAAATCATGTTACTGCAAGGAAGAAACTCGCTGTTCCATCTGAAAATTCATAAACTACTGGATTTGCTTTCCCTACCGAGCTATGCGGTGTCCTGCCCAATCACTGAAGACCGACCCCCCCCCCCCAACACACACACACCGCCTTCGACCGTGACAGTGGAAGTTTCAGAGAAGCATCGAATGTAGCCACATGAGGAAATAGGTCAACATTAGCAATACTTTTTTAGGTGCAGGAGGCGATTATTTCAGTGGCGTTAAGCTGCTTGTGCTGTCGCATCCACAGGGGATGAACGGAGACGGTTCCACGGCGTAGTTCGATGGCAACAGCAGGCAGGACACAGCTCGTCCATTTTGACTTTTTTGATTGCTTTGGAGTACAGTCTTGTTTTCTCAATAGATAGATCAAATAAAATCACTATCAGGCCAGCGGCGTTGCTTTTAACCTAATTGCATTCTGAAGTCAGTCTCTAGGCTCGAGTTCTCCGCAGGGTTTATAATATTGATGATAACTGCTTAAGCCCGTGTTTGTTTTAGTTTTCTGGAGGCTTTCGTCTGCTTTTTACGAGCTGGAAAGTTAAACAACGTAAAGTTTTCTGAGCTGGCTTTTAAAAAGCTGAAAAAGCTAGTTTCAGAAAAAATAAATATAAAGCTAAAAAGCTGACTGAAATAAGTTTTTTTACTTTTGATGTACTGAGAAGATAAAAATTATTACAAAAGTTAATAGTAAAGATCATCAGCCAATAAGCTATCTTTAGCTTTCCAGAAAACTGAAAAATAAAAGCTCAAATAAACACAGTTTTAGTTATTGCGGTTATTTCGATCTATGGATGGAGAACGTGTAGATAAAAATCTGATAGTATAAAAAATATTGGTAAAATAACTTAATATCAATTTACAATACTGACGATAACTTCTTGGTTATTGCGGTTATTAACATATGAGTAAAATTAATAGTATTCAGTAGAATTTGGTAAAATATCTTAATGTCGTTGGTAAAATATTTTATTGTCCTATTTTTTACTTTTAAGCACGACTCATTTGTAAAATAAAATTTTAGTAGTAACATTATAAATGCGCTAACTTGTAAAAGGATGTAGCTATGCACCAAGCTGTTCAACTTGCATTAACATTCACGTTCCATCCAAAATGTATAGTGCACAGGATATTACATTTCACGTGAGCTAGCCGTGCCGCCCCCTCGCGGTAGCGTGGTTTTTACGCGAAAATCGCGAAAACTGTGAAAACCGCAGAGAAATAAACAGTAATTTTCGCGACGTGTTGCCGTGCCACGGTTTTCGTGAAAACCGGACGAAAACCACGCCAAAAACCATGCAAACCGCGACGAAAACCACGAAAACCGTGAAAATAATCTGTGTCATGCCGCAGTTTCGTTCAAACTGCACAAGAATTGTGCCACATACCGCGGTTTTCGTGACAAACCGCGCGAAATTTAATTTTTATAATATATATATTTGGGATAAAATGAATTTTTAAATTTTTTTGAATTAGCACGAAATTATTTAAACGAAACCCTGAGATGCCGTACCACACCCTCATGGTACACACGAAAACCGGTACCTTGATTTCGTGCATACTCAACGTCTCGCTTCTCATACACCCCTCTTTACCGTAGCCCTCATTTTCTAGGGCATCAATGTCACCCCTACCTCTCATCCATATTACTTCACGACAGTAATTTCATGACAGTAATACGAGACACTTGTTATATTCACTTCGTTTTAATGTTATATGTCAACCATCTTAAGTTTCCGTGCAAACCTAATTATACATCATCTACTAACGCTCTCATGGTTAAATTATCTTTATTATGTTTTTATTTTAAAAATATTCAATAAATCCTATTTAAATTTTATCGAATCTATACCACTACTATTTAAAAAACACTAACACTCCCTGACATAATATGTGATATCATAGTATCACATATATTATTTATACATGTTACAGTGTAACTTCATGAGAAGCTAATGGATAGATATATGTATGCTAAAATGAAGTTGTTTCATTGTGTGCATAATCTGATACTAACCTCAAGTGATATTACGATTATTAGTGTCCGTTGCATTTTGAAGAGCCTCATTAGAATGTGTTTACTGTTTTGCTAGACAATTATCAGTTAGAGTTTTTTGAACATATACTATCAATTATATGCTATAATCAATTAGTCGTGTTAAAAACTTATAGTTTTGCTTTTATCTTTTAAAACATTCATCGTAACGCACGCGATATGTAAATGAACTCCAAACTCCGTCTTTTTTTTAAAAAACCCTCCAAAGTTCAAGGGCCTCCGGCCATCCACCTCACCAAACGCCCAAACGGTGAGGTGAACAGCCACGCGTCTATAAAAAACACTCGTCTCCTCCGCCTCCCACCTTCTCTCTTCTGCAGTCGCATTCCCAGCTCCTCTTCCCCGTCTCCTCCGTTGACCGCCACCGTTGACCTCCCCGCCGGCGAGGCCTTCCTCGCCGGCAACCCCAACCTCCCACCTTGTCTTCGCGGCGGCGTTCTCCGGTCATCTAGTCGGCCGGCTCCTTGGTTTCTGCCTGCTCCCCGGGTTACTCGATTCGTCTCCTTTCGATCCCGCTACGGCTCCTCTGCTTGCTCGCCATGGCGATCCGAATCACGGTTTCCTACTCCGGCTACGTGGCGCAGAATCTCGCCGCGTCGCTCGGCCAGCGCTGCTCCTCCGTCTCCACGGCGGCGGGTTGCCGCTTCTTCCAAGACGGCGGGTGGCGCCCCTTCTGCATGCTCACCTCCTCCCGCGGCCACACCGAGCACCACCGTAACAGCGGTGGCGGCGGCGAGAACCGCCGTGAAGCCGGAGGGGGCGACCACCCGAAGGCCCTGCCGCTCTCCGCCGCCGCCGGGGGTCACTCGTTGTTCCTCTCGCCGGCGTACGCTTCGTCCAGGGCGCAGCCGCCGTCGCTGGCCGTTGGTTTGCTGTCGGTGCTCGCGCAGGGGACGGGGTCGAAGGGTGGGATCTACGGCGCCGCGTCTCTCTCGGGCTCGTCGTCGATCTCTCTCGGGTTCAACCCTGCCTCCTTTCTCCCTTTCCTGCAGACTTCGAAGTGGCTCCCCTGCAGCGACCTTGCCACCTCGTCTGCGCCGCCGTCTTCTCCTCCTCCTCCTCCCGCACCGGCGCCTTCGATTCGTCCCAAGAAGGCGTTGGTGAGTAGCGCTAGCGCTGGTGCTTCCAGCTCTCCGGCGATTGCAAGGAGCAGTGGTGGTAGTGCCGCGATGAGCAGGAGCAACTGGTTGTCGAGGTGGATGAGCTCCTGCTCCGATGACACCAAGACGGCCTTCGCAGCAGTGACTGTGCCGCTGCTCTACAGCTCGTCGCTGGCCGAGCCGAGGTCCATCCCGTCCAAGTCCATGTACCCGACCTTCGATGTTGGTGATCGCATTCTCGCCGAGAAGGTAGAGCTTGAGAATACTTTGGTTATATCTTGTCTTGATAAGCTATCTTAAATTTTCGGAATTTCTAATTTTATGATGATCTTCAGGTCTCATACATATTCCGGGAACCGGAAGTCTTGGACATTGTGATCTTCCGTGCACCCCCAGCTCTTCAGGTATAATTTCCGATTCTGTAACTTGTTTTTGCCCGTACTTCATGATGATCTGGATGCCAATGTGATATTTGAATTGCAATGTTATCGCAGGATTGGGGCTACAGCTCGGGTGATGTTTTCATCAAGAGAGTTGTGGCCAAGGCAGGCGACTATGTCGAAGTAAGCATTTACCTCAATGGTAGTGACATCTGTCTGTTTGTCTGTGTTACTAACTTACTAAGCTGCAAAATATTCTGAGTATTAGTTGGGTTATAATTGCTGCCCTCTTTGTTCTTTGATAGGTTCGTGATGGCAGGTTGATTGTCAATGGAGTAGTCCAGGATGAGGAATTTGTGTTGGAGCCTCACAACTACGAGATGGAACCCATGGTATGTGTCTTCTTCCTATGCTAAATTGTGTGCATCATTTCATTATTCTACTTAATTCGATCTTGCATAGGAGTACTCTAGATTGAGCAGATTCCTATTGAAATGTTTGTTTTTGATCAGTGGAGTAACCTAATGTAAAATTTAACATTTTATATTATAGTTTTCTGGTTTTGCTCATCCAAGTAATCAAACAAAGTATCAATTTAGCTGCATTTCCAGATTGACTGATCTCCTGAACCAGTGTTGAGCTCCCATACTAGTATACCATAATATCCAGTCGAGTATTATATATTTCTTAGGTTTATTAATTAGCATCTGTAATTCGTTTGGCATATTGGTTCATTATGCAGTTTTTAGAGCATTATCTTCTAAAATCTCTATTTTTAACTAATTTGAATGAAATTTATCTTCCAATAGATTACCTATCTCATTCTCAAAAAATTTGGTTCCCTTTCCCATCATTTTCGTTCTTCACAAATAGCTATACGAGTCTGGCGCCCAATATCAGTTTTGCGCCATTGCGCTTCTTTCCGCGCGCGCGTTTTTGGTGTCATGCGCCTGGCTCTGCTCGTCCCTCGCCGCCGCATCCTCCCCTGCCTCCTCTACCATCACCGCCCCTCCTCGACCCCTCCTCGTACACGGCCGCCGTATCCTTCACCACCGCAGCCTCTCCCCGTCGCCTCCTCGTACCGCCGCCGCCGCGCTCATCCCCTCCCTTCCCTTTCCGCCGCCACATCCTACAACGCCACCGAAATCAGGTCCAAAGCAATTTTAAACTTATAGGAAAGCAGATTTTAAGAGTTCTGTTGGATGTGAGATATTGTATTGGGAATTAGTTTTTTTAGGAATAACTAAAACCATAATTATTGAAAATTTATTTAGTCATTCTGTTGTATGTGCTCTAAGCAGTATAATCCTTCTGTTTTCATTTGATTAATAGCTCATTATTGTTCCTGCAGCTTGTACCGGAAGGGTATGTATTTGTGCTGGGAGACAACCGTAACAACAGCTTTGATTCTCATAACTGGTATGCTCAAACAACACTCAAATCTGCATCAGAAGCTTTCATCTCATAGAATATACTAGATCTGATTCGAATCAAATGTCTTGACATTTCAGGGGGCCTCTTCCCGTGAGGAACATTGTTGGAAGATCTGTATTTCGGTACTGGCCACCATCGAGAATTACAGATACAATATATGAGCCTCGTGCCGAATATTCTGCGGCTGGGTTGTCGTGAGGAACTTCCAGGCTTCCTGGCAATGGATAGCCGATGTGTAATACTCTTTTCTGGAGTTCCACTTATGAGCTGAGCTCCAGTTCACATCTCTCACACTGTTGTTTATATAGTGTTGTCTGTAAATTCACTTTGGCTGACCAATTTGTTTTTTCAACTGCCTGTTTGGCAGATATCTGTTATGGCATTCAAAGCTAAAAGAGACTCTATCTGTACAGAGCAAACCGCTGAAGGAGCATTTCTGCTTCAGAGCTGAGCAATTATTTTGTTCTGTTTCCAGCATAAGAGATACCCTGTTGTACTTGGAATCATGTAAATGAATCATATAAAAAGCAATTTTTGACGACTTATGATTGTTTCATATGCTTGTCGAAATAGCGGTTTCCTTTAAGCTGTACTGTTGCTTGGTTGCTGCTGTTGCTGTAATCTGTCCGGCCCGAAAGGCTTTCTGAAACCATGAACCGCTTTATCATTCACGATACTCCTTCCAAGACATTTGGCACTTTTTTAAGTAAAACTTATCAAACTTTAACAAGTTTATAGAAAAAATAGTCTAGTTAAAAATTTAACATATATTGATATAGTATGTTTGTTAAATGTTACTATATTTTTTAAAAATATAATTAAACTTAAATAATTTTAACTTTAAAATAAGTTAAAGCGTCTTAAATAATCAGGGAAGAACTGCTTGCAATCTCGACGGATCCAAAATAGGGATGAGCTTGCAAAATTTACGATCGCGAGCAATGGTAGCGACCCACAATTTCACCTTCCCTCCGTCCCAAATCCTGTGACGAGGAGGCGGAGGAACTCGCCGGGGGTGGTGCCGCTTCGCGCCGCCGCGGCACGACGTGTCGACGTCGCCTCGCCCTCCTTTCTCCACTCAACCCGTCACCCGACACACCATCAGCCGACACCGCACCACCACTCGTCAACCCGATCCACTCGATCTCTCTCACCAATCTCTGCCCAGAGAAAAAAAAGCGCCGGCGAACATTGGGCAGCATGAGGCAGATCGCGCTTTCGATGGCAACAAAACAAACACCAAACTTTTTCGAGGCCAGCAAAGTGACCTGATGAAAAGATTCGTCTCAGTTCGGTAAAAGGAGGGAGAGCCCAACACCCAACAAGAAATAAAAAAAGGCCTGAAACTGAAAAAGATGGCGGGAATTGACATGGAGCCAACTGGGAATCCACGAAGTCACGAATGGAATGGATGCCAGCAGTGCCACTAAATATACCACCAGCCGCAAAAGTAGGTGAATGTAGTATTCTTAGCTTATGTTCAGCAGCAACAGAAGTGGCCATCTTTATGAATCCTTTGCTGCACCCTATGGTTTAGTGTGTCAATTTTACAGATTTAGCACATACCAGGATCTTTTCTCCTGTCAACCACTTAGTTACACTTTGCTTAATCCAGACAATCACACCCTCCTAAAACGCTACTAGCTACTTTGTTTTCTCTGGGAGTGCTAAGTTTCGTTCACGTTTCATTGCCATCTGAAACAGTAGTACGCAAGGAATATCTCGATCATACGATACGATATCTAGAGACAAATCATGATCTGATTGATTGATGCTCGAGAAAGAAGCTTAAAAGGTCTTAAAAAAGTCGAAACGTCCATCACTGAAATTCGAATTCATGCTCTCAGTTACCATTGCTGTGTAGGACGCAGATTTGCTTCCTCCCTTCTCCTTTCACTTGCTTCCTTTTTGGTCATTTGAGATAGCTTTATCCATCGTTTAGCAAAAAGGAAACCAATAGCTACCAATACTTGCCATCATATATATCTGTGCAATGGCTGGCCAAGCAAACTCAGTTCTCTACATTGAACACTTCAGCTTTGAGTAGACATGGCCTCTCGGTGTCTTGCTACCACAGACTTTGAGGATGAGTGCAGAGAGATCCATGATGCGTGCAACCAGCCACGCCGTTTGAGCCTTCTCCTGGCTCACCGGAGCCCATCGGAGAGGCAGAAAATCAAGGCAACTTACCGTGCAGTGTTCGGCGAAGATCTGGCCAGAGAACTGCAGAAAATCCTCATGGCCAACCAGGACGATGAGGTAAGGACCCTCTCGGTTTTGCACTCCTGCTTCAGACTGATTGCAAGTCTTACCTCTCCATGAGCTTCCCTTCCAGCTTTGCAAGCTGCTCTACCTGTGGGTGCTCGACCCGGCGGAGCGCGACGCGATCATGGCTCGGGACTCCATCGGGAATGGCGGCACAACCGATTACCGGGTCCTGATGGAGATCTTCAGTCGCCGGAAGCAGAACCAGCTCTTCTTCACCAAGCAGGCATACCTGACCAGGTTCAAGAAGAACCTGGAGCAGGACATGGTCACAGAGCCGTCTCATCCTTACCAGAGGGTACCCCTTGCTTGTTGCTTCCCGTTTTACCTCGGTTTCCAATTGTGTTTTAGCCAGCTGAGCTCAACACCTCCCTTGCTTTCTTCTGACCATTTAAGCAGCTACTGGTAGCACTTGCAACCTCCCACAAGTCGCACCATGATGAACTTAGTCGACACATTGCAAAATGTGACGCCAGAAGGCTGTATGATGCGAAGAACAGCGGCATGGGATCGGTTGATGAAGCTGTCATTCTTGAGATGTTCAGCAAGAGGAGCATCCCACAGCTCAGGCTGGCATTCTGCAGTTACAAACACATATATGGGCATGACTACACCAAGGTAAGCAAACTCCATGACCTGATGACATCCACTTCACATACAACATTACTGAAATGACTGCCTTCTGAGGTTATTATTGCAACGATGCGTATGCAGGAACTGAAGAAGAATGGCTTCGGTGAGTTTGAACAATCTTTGAGGGTTGTTGTGAAGTGCATCTACAATCCTTCCATGTATTTCTCCAAGGTGATGGCAGCAGAAAGTTTGCAGTTTGTAGTTTGTATTTTATGATGTCTCTGACCCATCCTTCTATTTCTCTGTCTTGTCAGCTGCTGCACAGAAGTCTGCAATGCTCAGCGACCAATAAAAGGTTGGTTACAAGGGCTATTTTGGGCAGTGATGATGTCGATATGGACAAGATCAAGTCAGTGTTCAAAAGTAGTTATGGAAAGGACCTTGAGGATTTCATCCTTGAAAGCTTGCCTGAGAATGATTACAGAGACTTTCTTTTAGGTGCGGCCAAGGGGTCAAGGGCCTCATGAAGCCTGTGGGGAGAGAGATCCTTGAATTATCCAGGGAAAGGAAAGGTGCATATACTGCTTTGCTTGTAAGAGCAAACTGACCATAAAAAACAGCAGGTTATCTGTGTACGATTTAACTGAGAACATCATGTTCATTTTGTTTATTCTGGGTGAAAAACGTTATCAGTTCAACTAAACAATTGTTTTGACATTCGTGATAAAATATAAAATCAGGGTACGTATGTTGTGCCGGACTACGTTACAGATAATTTCAGATGAGCTTCTTCTTTTGGAAATACTGTTGTAGATGCCAAAGTTGCAAAACCGAGACTATAATGCAAACAATGAGCGATATGATGCTCAACCATGTGGCCCTAGCATTCGTCTTCTCACTGATATCTCTCATGCTTGCTTCTCTGCATTGAGAACAACTTTTTAAGACTAGTTATGCCCTTAGTTATCAATCAAATTAAAATCCATGGATAGCTCAATTGAGCGACAAAAGGAAGTGTGTACTTACTTGGATCTCAGCAAGAGCAGGTTTTCATGGATTGCTTGGACAGAGGTTTCAAGCTTGACTAATTCTAGTTCAACCCCCTGTTCAAGAATGTTGCTGTTAAGGAGGAATAACACAAAATGCGGAACATAAGCATAATATCCTAATTTTATGAACATTACCTCAAGCTTTTCCTTTTTGGCAACAGAATCCCAATCTTTTGTTGCAATACCAACTCTCCAGTCAAGATTTAGTTTCACCCCTAACCTCTTGTTCACACCATCAGCCGAGAAGCAAGCCAAGTAGTTTCCTGCTTCTGCAGTTGTGAATGAAAACTGGTCTGTGGAAACCTTTTTTTTATGATGTACAATCTCTCCATAAGGGGATGTAACCTGCAAGAGTGATTCTCATCAGAAGGTTCAAGGATAAGTTCAAAGAACAGATAAGGAGAAAATAAACCAAGTTCTCCCACTGAATTTAGTAACAACAAGGAGAGACAACTATATTCTTAAACGTTGAGACAGAAATAAAATGTGGAACGAACCTATCCTCAGAAGTACAAGGTTCATCTGTTTGTACAGAAAAAAATTGCTGGAACTCTACGCACAACACACAGCAATCGATGGAAAAATACTCTTGTCTGATAACTTTTTTTTTTGACACTGCTCTTGTCTGATAACTTGAGTCTTGATCATATGCCTTGTTTACAAATGCATCAGACATTTTAGCTAGCGCAACCGTCTGTAAGGTTATTCCGTTATGTTCGCTTGCTATGTTAAATAAGATCAGATCACACTATATATAAACACAGAAAGCGCAATCACGCATAAGCATTGATCAATTGCATATTTTCCTGATGTCCTTCCAAAATCTTGCTACGAAGGGCTAGTCACATGCACAATGTGCTGAGGCTGTCACCAGCCATTTAACTGTTACCATTTTCATGACTAAATACTTTATTTTGCTCATGATTAATACTACCTGCCACAACATCCCCAGATTTGTGGACCAATTGTAACCGATTCAATGCAGAGTTCACGCACAACGGCACTAGTGTAACAACTAACAACCCAGACACAATGACATAATGCATTCCCCAATTCCATTACCAATCATATAGACAAATATGTAACCCCAGAAAATCTGGATCAAAATCCCTCGCCATGAATTGCCATCATTTCATCGATGTAGAACAACACGACACCCCCGATAAATCCTCCGGCACAACACAATGCACATACCTTGACGGTGACGGTGGGGTGGTCGAAGTGGTGCTCGCAGAGGACGGAGTAGTCGCCGATGACGACGACGTTGGACTGGATCTCCTCCGAAACGCACTTGGTCGCCAACGGCGGGATCTCCAGCCACACCGCCCCGGCTCCGGTCACCATCCACCACAGCAACGCCGCCGCTGCTGCCGGGGCCCACGCGCCGCCACGTCGCGCCATCGCCTTCCCCCTGTACGCTGTTTGCGCCCACCTCAAACGCTGCCCCAGATGGGGACCTCTCTACAGTTAGTCCGCCTCTATTCTCCTTCGCGAGGCCCAATATTGGCCCAAATAACGGGATTTCCGCGTATATGTGGCCCATAAACATTTTGGCCCGAAACGGGATTCCCGCCTCCTTGCGGCCCATATTTGTTAGGCCGGAATTGCTGGGTGAGTTGAGTTAACCTGCGCCTAACTAAGCACAACCTCCCTTTTTTGGAATAAGTTTATTTGGCCTCCCTCATTTCATTCTAATCACTCTCTCAACGAGTCAATCGCGGTCCAGAAACCGCCTACCAAAAACGTCGAACGAGTTGGTTTGCACCTGTTTTCGGATAGAGGAAAGACGTTATATCCGATTTACGGTTGAGGAATATGATTCAACCTAAGCAAGAAAGGAAGGAGGCACAATAGACTTAATCCTTTTCTTTTTCCTCTCGGTCCAAAAGCATCTCTTGCGTCGTCTCGACTCGAGAAATCGAGAGAACACACACAAGAAAAAAAATCGGCGAAAAAGGCGACAAGGAAGCCGAGGAGATTGCTTCGTTGACGAGGAGGGAGTTGGTGGAAGAGGAGAGGTCGCCACCATGGAGAATCTTGCGCTGCTTTGGGGAATCATCGGGCCGGGAGTGGCCGGCGCGGTCTTCGGCGCCGGGTGGTGGTTCTGGGTCGACGCCGTCGTCTGCAGCTCCGTCCAGGTCTCCTTCCTCCACTACCTACCTGGTGAGGACCCGGACCGGCCAGATCCCCTCGCTTCGATTTGGTGAGGTTGTCTCCCTTGTGCGGGGTTGGGATGGGAACTGATGGGTGTGAATTTTGCAGGGATCTTCGCGTCGCTGGCGGCGCTCATGTTCAACGCGGTCAACAAGGATGAGATCGGATACGACTATTACTCGCCCTACGGGGACGATTCAGAGTGGAGGTGAGATTATTGTTCGATTAGGCCCTAATAATCGAATTACATTTAGGCTAGTGAAGTCTGGATGTTCGAATTGAAACCTTCAGATGTTATTTGCGCGAGTGAACAGCGTAGGGTCATGGTCACATTATCTGCAAATGTATGATTTAAGAAAGAAATGTTATGGTGAGTTGGTTGTTTCTGAGATAACCAGTTGTTTGTGGATGAATGGAGGCATTGAACTTCATGCTGAACAGATATGAAATTGGGCAAATGCCCACCGACATCTCTAATTCCCTATGATGTAGTTCGACTAGGATGATTCCAATCTACCCTCCATTTTGTTTATTCTAGTTTTCTTGCTTTTGGATTTTAACTGCCATGTATAAACCATAATAGATCGAGTTTCATCTTCCTGAATTGGCTAAACGGTTGATTAATCTGATTAAGAGTTTAAATCATCCAGAAAAGCCATAACAATGCTTTCTTTTGGTGGACTCTTTTGAATGTTTCGATGAAGTTATAGGCACTTGTTCTACTGAACTCAATGATCACACTATCTTTCCTGAGTTTAAATTGTCTTAATATTGGGCTAATATATCATATTTAGACTTTGTTTCTATGAATCCACTACATAGTGACTGCCTGACTGACAGCCATGTTAGGATGCTACAGTATATTTTGCAGGGTTAATTATAATGTTGTGTGTAATGGGAGACAGAAGGGGCTTTTAAGTTGCCTCAAAATGTTCCCTACATAGTGTGCCAGATTATAATCTTACTACAAACCATGTTTCTCAAGAAGACAAGGACGGTGCTTGAACTAAATAAAATTGCTTCAAGGAATATTAACAAAGTTAAGACCATTTTGAACGAAGTGAATCTCAGTATCTAGGCATAGACTAGGTTCACCCAAGCCCTTTGTGCTAAGAAAATGTACCACAAGGCTGAAGACTTTCTCATCTATGTTCAAGATGGAGCTTAGGGTTTTGGTGTTGTGGATCATTTATGTTGTGCAGAATCTTGAACTTATGAAGTACTCTAAACTAAAAGAACACTTTAGTTGCTAAGTGCTAACGTAGTACTTTGTGCCTTTGTGGTTGCATTTAATTTTCCCTCAGTAAGTCATCGCAAAAGCCCTTTGTATCTCCAAATCAAGACGTTCTATAGAAATTTGCTGTTACAATAATTTATCCCTCTTTGCTTTGTTTAGAGAAGTCCAGAGTCCAATAGACCAATCAAATATACTTGCAAATGGCTCGCGATGAAGAGTGATTTTCTCCTGATACTGTATTATGTCTTTACACCTGGTTCTTAATTTGCAGGGTGAAGCTTTGGCTTTTTGTGGCGTATGTTGTCTCTTTTGTCTGCCTAGCTGGATCAGTGGGTATGTTGGTGCAAGATGCCTTGACAGACAAAGGCCCTTCTGTGTGGACCGGTGTTGCCGGTGTTCTGCAATGTGTTCTTGTACTGATAAGGTATATACCGTTGTGAACTTGTGATTAATCACACTCTCTCGCTCCCTATGTTATTTACTTGGTCAGTTTTTATCTGACGTTTCACCATCTTTTGCAGTGGATTGATATATTGGACGTGTCACTCTGAGGACTAAGGGCCAGAATGTTGCAAGACTTCCAAGGGTGAAAGGTCGTGGTGATAATGCTCCGAAGAAATCTTCTCTACCAGTGTCAATGTGATTTTGTGTACAAAAAAAATGCTCATTTCGTGTTGGGAAGACGGATGTTCATTTGTGCATAACTGATTACTTTCTGAAATGATCCTTAACATTGGTACGTGTGTCATAATTTCTTCTGAAGTTTTGGTTTCTGAATCTTCTGATGCTCTATCTTGAGGTTAGATCTGAAACTGAGTATGAGCTAAGAAACTGCCACTGTTGCCGTGGATGGTGCTTCCCTGTAACAAGTCATTACCACCTCGCCTAGGGCGTGACAAATTTCAGTTGACTCCATCAACTGCAGATGCGGCTGCCCACTGATTCTTTGAAGGTGCTTGTAATCAGTACCAAAATACTTCTTGGTGGGTTCCTTTTGGGGACTGCAATAGTGCATCAGTTGATTGTACTAATCTTTATATCTCTATCTTTATCATAATATGCCTATGCTTACCATCTGGTAAAGTGGAGAGTATCGCCAATTCCAAAGGTTCAGTTTTTCCAACATCCACTAGTAACTTTGTGCTGATTATTCTGAATACTCCTACATCAAAACCACATTTCGAAAATGCTGTTTCTTTTTTGGGTCTCGTATGTTTTCCCTGTAGTTGACCAAGCTTCCATCTGCATATCACTATCTTTCTGATTTGCTCGAGGCATCAGACTTGCCTAATTGATCCGGTGCCTTGTAGACAGAGTGGGACCCAGCTGCCGGCGGCACGAGGCCATGGCCTGCAGCCAGGTGCTGGACCGGCCGCGCAGCAATGGATGAAGTGAACGGCAAGCTGATCTGGAACCATACGTACCGTGTTGTCTCGATCAACCAGCGCTTAATCCGTGACGTTTTGGTCGTTGATAAGGCAGTGAAGTTTTACACGATGCCGTTCCGTTAAACAGATTGCCACAAGTGTCACTATTCCGTGACATTTTCGTTGGCAACCCCTGATTAAGCTTCGTCGCTTTCGCTGAACGGTTGATTTTGACTGGAACATCACGTTGTTTTGAGGAACGCCAACCATTAATTCGTCAATGAATTTATCGTTAACTAACCAACAAATGTCGCTTGCTAACCCCCAGAAGAATCAATGAATCATGGTGCAGGAGACACCTTGTGTGGGCATGTGGCCGGCCAACTAGTGTTCAGTGGTTCAGTACTTCACTCCCAACAGCCGTGGCAGGATGCAGGATTCCTAATGAATAGATTTTGTAATAGTACAGAATTTTTTTCCAGAACTAATTATGATATTGTATCACAAAGCTAAAAATTTCACATCAAATTTACCATATCCAAGGTAAAGTACCATCATAAACTATGGATATGAATTTAGTAATAAAGTTGTCATAAAACTATACTTCCTATGTTTCGTAGTATAAGACATTTTTTATTATTTTAAAATCAAAACTTTTAAAAATTTAATCAAATTTATAGAAAAACATAGTAATATTTTCAACACAAAATAAACACATTGTCAAAATATTTTTAGTACTAAATCTAACAAAATAAACACATTGTCAAAATATTTTTAGTACTAAATCTAATAAACTAATTTGATGTTGTAAATGTGTCTATATTTTTCTAAAAATTTAGCTTAATTTGAAATAAGTTTGATCGAAAAAAATCAAAGCATTCATATTTTTGAGATTAGATTCCTAGTATTACTATTGTTTTTTATTTATAATAAATACATCTTTTTTAATAAAATTTACACTAAATATGAAGTTTTACTATACTATGTATCTACAGGTATTAACAAAGTTAATGCTAAATTTTATAGTTTTATGATAACCAGTTCCGCGATAGTTTTTTTTTTCCAAAGGCATACACACGGCTTTTCTCAAAAGCTTAAAAGAATGATTCCGCGATAGTTTGATTGAAGTACCTGAGTACGTGACTTCGTGAAAATTACTCATCCCTAATTGCGTACTCCTGTAACATTAGGTTGAATCAGCGTATAACAGCTAAAATCCTAACGAACCTACATGCCAAATTAGCATTTCGTCCCTAAGAGACAATCCACGACAAAAGCACGTTGTGGGAGAAACGCAGCGCGCTGCGTGCCGTCGCACCGCCGGCTGCTTCTGCTGCCGAGTCGGGGCGGCGGCGACGCCTTCGAGGGCGCGTATATACGCTCGACAGGGACAGGCAGCCAGGGCGGGCGCGGCGTACAGTCGCACAGACAGAAAAAACAAAAAGGCGGGCGGGGCGTGTCACGGCGACTACCGCGTCCGCGCCACATTTCTGACTCGCGTGGACTCCACGGCCTCGACGACCTCTCTCCGTGCCGCGTACTCCCGACCGCGACCGCGATCGATCGAACGCCGCGATGCTGATACGGGACCCCAGCGCGGAGGCAAAACGGCCGAACTCCCCTTAATTCATCTCTTGGTGCGAACGGGGCGGGGCGCACTCCCGGGGTTGGCCTGTTTCCAGTGCGAGGTGTGCCCTATCCTTCCGCCATCGACAGTTCCTTTTAGCCACGGAGCTTTTTTTTTTACTAATGCGTATTTCATTAATATAGGAGGAAAAAAATACAAGACTACGGCAGGGAAGAAAAGAAGAAAATAAAACTCGCCCGGTTGAATTGGGACATCAACCTAGACAAATGCTCAAATCGAGCCTCCACCAGAACCATAACAAGACACAGTTACACCATACGGCTGACAGATCGATGTCTTAAACAACGTCACCCACCAAACATACACACAGCTAGACACAATTAGCCGTGAGAACTTTATCGTGGAGTTTCGGTTCAACTGGACAATAGTGAAATACAGATCGCACTTCACCGAAAGGGTTCCCGCCACGCGGTACTCATCGCCACTGTGCCGCTGCATGCTATACCCCACCCGACGGGGTGATAAACACCAGATCCGGATTTCTGATAGGACTCAACACGCGAGGGCCTCGCCTCATCCTCCGTTGGACACCACCTCACCGCTCACGGGGGCCACGCCACGTCCGCTCCTACACTTCTCTTCATGGGGGCCACGTCATGCCCGCTACTGCACCCCTCTTCGTGGGGGCTACGTCACGCCCGCTACTTCACTCTCTCAAGACGGATCTGTTTCTATTGTCGCCGTCATAGCGAGAGAGTAGTTGCCCTGCTTCCCTGATCTCTGCTGAACAACTGAACCGTCGCAAAGAGTCGACCTGCCTCGTTGCTTTACCGCCACGTTTAACACACGGAGCTTTTGTTGTTACGCTAGTAACACACAGAGCTGTTAGTAGGAAGTTTCAAAAAAAAAGAACTGTCAGTAAATTCTTTATAATAGGTTACTTATTACACTTTGCAGCGACAACCTACATATTTTTTATATAAAGAATCGCTCAAAATCAAACACATCTTACTTTTATTTTCTACAAAAGTTCTACAACACTTTTGTACTTATAATATTGTTGGTCACACTTTTATGTTACTTGTGGCAAATCGAGTTATTGTAAAGTTAATCATTAACCTACCCCTAAATCTTGTGATAGTACTATACCATCAAGGCGTTAGATTTTGCATAATAGTTATAATTAAGTAAAATTGTGATTGCCTATAAATTTTCTAGTTTTAGAAGGAATTACAAAAAGTGCAAATTTCAGTATGCGAAAGGAAATTCATTAATTACCATCTATCTACTATATTTTCAAAAGAAAATAGTATATCTATAACACAAACGAATTGAAAAAAATGTTCCTCGTATATATAGCACAAAGTATTGCGACGGATTTTTACAAGTTATATACCCTGTGCAACTTGAATTATCCACAGTAGGAATTTCCTTCACTCACTTCTCCATACGGTGCAGGTGTTTGAGTTCGCTATCCCAAGTTCCCAACTTCCAAAGTAAATACAGTCATCGTCCGTCGGCGCCTGGCAATTGGCAAAGGAAAGGAAAAAAGGGACAGCCGTCCTCTGTTCATACACTTCGTTGTGAAGTGTGAACGCAGCATTTTCTGAGGCCATTAAACTAGTCTTCTCTCCTCTTCTTGTTTCCCTCCACAGCTTCGGTTACTTCGAACCTTCCATTCATAAATCCTTTCTTTCTCCTCATACCACTACCAGAACGCATAGCAGCATAGGACGACGAGCTCCCTACACAGACGGGAGGGATGAAGCCCAAGAACGGCGGGGCGGCCGCGGAGAGGAGGCTGCTGCTGAGGTGGATACTCCTCTGCGCCTTCAGCTTCGGCCTCGGCATGCTGTTCTCCGACCGGTGAGTGATCGAGTCCCCTAGCCTAGATTAGTTCCGCCGCCCCCCGTGTTGGGGTTTCAGGTTTCTTGTGTTTTGCCGTCGCCGTGCGCGCGAGAGACGTGGGAGAGAGTGCTCTGCTTTGGTGTAACGGATGCTGGATGTCCGGTGATCAGGTTTGGATCGGTGCCGGAGTGGCAGAACCCGTTGGCGGCGCAGCGCCAGCGGCAGGGCAGGAAGCTGCAGATCGTTTCTGAAGATTTTGTTGCCAAGCCGGTTAGCCTTAGCCTTTGCTTCTATCTCTCTCTGTTTTTTTAGATGATTTATTTTTAATTATTTTGAACAGCTTATATATTGTCATCTTATTATGCCGGGAAATATCACCCCATTACCAAAGAAATTGATCATCTTGTTATTTCAGAGACTGTTGTTTGTAGTTTTTTGTCATGATCCATGAGTGTCTCTTTTTTAATAAAAGCTAGTACCTTTTACGTAAATGTTTGGCTGCATTATATATTTATATATCATGCAGAAACAGCTGTTTTAACATTTAAGCACTCCCAAGGCACCCCTTGATTGCACTTCTTTGACATGGTAATACCTGGTTTGTAATAAAAAGAAAAGGAAAAGGCAAGTTTTTTTAAATGAACACAAGAACATAAGTTGAAGCCAGTTGTTTTACATGAATGCGATGCAGAGTTGAGTTGGCCATCTGAATAGTATGAAACTCCTCTCTTCCGTCTCCCTTCTGACTTATTCTCTCTTTTTTGAAAGGACTTAATTCTGTTTTAACAACCTTTATTTCAGAAACCAGCTGACGACAGAGACGTAATGGGCGAAGTAACAAAGACTCGTGAAGCCATACAGTACGCTACATGCATCCTGAAAAAAATGTTCTTCTTCGTCTATTTGCAGATTTGGATTATTCTATTAAGACTAATTTGGACAGCATTTTCTGTTCAGATATCTAGATAAGTCCATTGCCACTCTACAAATGGAGCTGGCAGCTAAGCGCAGCACACACGAGCTAGAGCTACTTGGCAATGGAAATGGTATAAGCCAGCAAAGGAAGAAGGCTTTTGTAGTGATTGGGATAAACACTGCCTTCAGTAGCAGGAAGCGTCGGGATTCTGTCAGGCAGACCTGGATGCCTCAAGGTTCATACTTTTCAATGCAACACATAGTACTGCAACGAGACATGATTATTTCCTTGCGATTGCTAACTTCACTGGATTTCTTATCATAGTTAGAATCCATGCAGAAGATTTGTGCATTTGATAAAGTAGAATGATCATGCAACTAACCTACTTTCAGAAAATGATCATGCAGCTAACAAGGAAATATAGAAGGAATATATAACTAGTAAAATAGGAATATTTATCTTCATATAAGCCTTCTAAAATAAGACAAACGTAGTTGTACCTTTGTCACCTGCACAATTTCTAGTCAATTTGAGCCTTTTCTATGAACGAATCATTTTGTTAGGTGGCAATTGTTTGTATTTTGCTGTGCTCCTGTACTCATTGCTTGTAAGACTAATTGCGTATCTCCCACTGCTATTTTCAGGCGAGAAACTCAAGAAATTGGAAGAGGAAATGGGAATCATCATTCGATTTATGATCGGGCATAGGTAACATTATCTGCAGTTTGTTTCAATTATTCATAATTCAAACAAAGATTTTCTAGACATTTCTATAGTAACCTTTCCATTTTAAGGGGAAAATATAAGTATGTTGTGGACAGAATTTTAGGGGGAAAATAAGTCATTTTGCTCAAACTAGAAAAGACAGATTTGTCATTGGTTCGTATTGTTAATAGCGTTGAGCTCTAGTAACTTCTGTAAAGAAGCAGTGAACTGATTGCTGGATTTGAAATTTCACAAGGTCCCTTAAAAATTTATATTGTTTATTTGGAAATGTAAAATGTGCATACAAGAGCTCATACTGCACATAAATTCTTTTGATTTCAAAATTCTTGCTAGAGAGTTTCATGATATTTTAATACTTATTTCTTAATATAATGAATATGAATACATCAATTAAATAGTAACTATTTTTTATGCATTGCAGTGCTACGTCAAACAATGTCCTCGATAGAGAAATAGACGCTGAGGATGCCTCTCATCATGATTTTCTTAGGCTGGTATGGTGACATTCTACAAAAGTAGAAGTGTATCATTCTTTACCTATTTCTGTTAAACCAAAATCTTGCAAAATCTGTTTTACTGTGATTGGGGCTGTTGTCCATACTAAAGTTTACTGCTGCATTCACACATGTATGTAGGACCATGTTGAAGGGTATCACGAGCTATCTGCAAAGACCAAGATATTCTTTTCCACTGCTGTGGCATTATGGGATGCTGATTTCTATGTCAAGGTGGATGATGATGTTCATGTCAACCTTGGTAAGCTTTATTATTTAGTATTTTGACCTTGATGAGAGATTTGTTGTTCAGTAATTAACTGATGGGAGTGATGCAGGAATGCTAATCACAACTCTTGGTCGGCATAAATTGATACCCCGGGTTTATATTGGGTGCATGAAATCAGGACCAGTTCTTGCTGACAAGTAAATCTTCTGGAAACAACATATAACTACAGCTGGAAGTTCCAATGTATGAAATTCTGTAGATGCTAATATTCATTTTTCCCCTGCATCTTTTTATCAGAAATGCAAAATACCACGAGCCGGAGTTCTGGAAGTTTGGCGAAGACGGGAACAAGTATTTCCGCCATGCCACCGGGCAGATATATGCCATCTCAAAGGACCTTGCGACATACATCTCAATCAACCGGTAAGTCCAGAGAATGGGTGCACATGATTCTTCAGACAAAATATTCATTTTACTGAGTTGCTACTGATGCTCTTGTGTTCCACCATATAACCCAGGCCTATATTGCACAAATATGCAAACGAAGACGTTTCACTTGGCGCATGGTTTATCGGTTTAGACGTGGAGCACATTGATGACAGAGACATGTGCTGTGGAACACCACCAGGTCAGTTTTCTTCAGTTGCTCTGTATACCCTGCACCGTTTCTGAATTTCACTACAGTACTAATTGCTAATATGTGCTTTCTGAAACTTGCAGACTGCGAGTGGAAAGCGCAAGCAGGAAATGTTTGTGTTGCATCATTCGATTGGAAGTGTAGTGGGGTCTGCAATCCAGTTGAAAGGTTGAAATATGTGCACTCAAGATGCAGTGAAGGAGATGATGCAATTTGGAGCGCTTCATTCTGACAAGATGCTAACTAGTTTCCACAGCTTCACAGGCTAAGAAATGGGTCCATACGTTTGTGCAAACAGTAGCCGTCTCCTTGAAGTTCAGAGCTTTTCGGATCACAGTGGGAAAGGAAAAGATTAGAAGAGATAGAAGCATATACATACATCTGATAAAGGAATTGGCAGAAAGATAAATTGAACGTAGACACCACTCCCTTTTTCTTTTCATTTTCTCTGTTGGGATGGAACATTGAAGATGTGGGTATACATTTTTCAGGGGAATGTGGGTAGTATACATGTTGATTGTCACAGTACAGAAAGAAAAACGGTTACATTAAATTAATTCATTCGTTAGTATCATATCTGATGTAGTCCCTATCTGAACTTGTTGTGGCGACCGTTTTAAACTACATCCGGAGACCGAAAATATATGCTACAATCATGTGATTTCTGCAATACAAACTTGAGTGATGTCCTAACACCGTTCTGGTCAGTTGTTTGGATTTTTTCTTGAAGCCTTGGTGTTCATGCCTCCATCAGAGTTCCAAGTTCTTCGCCTGAGGCCTGAGTAATCATGCATGAGAGTGTATTATATTTAACATTATTTGGTTAAATTTTTAAAACTTTGACCATCAAAATATTTAGTTTGAAAACTTAAAGATCATACGGGTAGATTTTTCTTTATAAATACTTTTACAATATTATAGTTTTGTTAGATATTATAATTATATTCTAGTAAAAAATAGAATTCAAAATTGCAAAAAAAAAATATCAAGAGTATCATACATACAGATGCCGTAGTATCTTATGATGATCTAGTAATTTTAGTAGCAATATTATCATCAATAGAAACAATATAAGCCATTGATTTATAAATTCTATCACTGGTAGAAATAACTATACCCCTTCGTTCTACTAGTACGAGTTTGAGTTGATATTATGAATAGACATAGTTTATTGGTGAAAAGAAATGGAAGGCCTAGATTTAAGAGACCCATTAAAATTTTCAAAAACCAAACTCGTATTCTCCTTCAGCGTTGGGCAATCAAAGGTCATGGGCAAATGATGTGAAACCCTGAAGAAAATTAAATTGGGTAATCACAATGCCCATTTTTAGGCAAGTAAGTACCCATCCGTTTCATAATATTTGATAATTTTAACTTACATCGTCAGATCTTTGATCATAAAACAACGAGCTATTTTCTAACAGAAATTAAAAAGGAGGTCAGGCTTTGGAGTTTAACAGGAGCTGCAAGTTTTTATCTCATCATGTATAGTTAATAGAGCTTACATAGAACTTTTTTTCTTTGTTTGAGGGTTGTATTTTCTTCTGCTTTATTCAATGAAAAGACACTCTTATATCATTTTTTCATTAAAAAAACTTAGCATCTGCTCTAGTTTGACCACTTATATCTTACAAATCATTTGATTATAATTAACAAGATTTCTATTTTTATATTTATCATATATCATACTTCAATAATACATTATATTTTTAAATATTTTATGTTTATTTATAAAATAGAAGTGATCAAACTAAATCAAATCGAAGTAAAATTTTCGAGTATTATGAGACGGATGGAGTAGCCCACTAACCATTATTTGAATTCAAATTTTTTAGGATCTAAAATTTTATGATTAACCCCGTATTAAACGTGTTTCGTTTATACTCAAATTTGGCACATAGAGTTAAAATAGGGAAATTGCCAAGATTTGGGTAGTTTGCCGGTTTCCTCCAGAGGGCCGATCTGACTGCCATGTATGGGCCGGTCAGAACGGGCCCATGGGCCGGTCAGACCGGCGGCATGTGGCCGGTCTGACCGGCAAAGTCCGATTCCAAGTAGGTTTCGTCGGTGCTCGGGTTTCCTTGTTTCAAAAGGCATATCTCGGGTTTCCTAAGGCGTCTATCCCGAATTGGACGTGGAGGAGAACTTGTAGAAGGCAAGACCAACCCCTATTTAAGGGAAAGGCCGGTTCAATTGTAAGAAGCAATCACATAACATACAATACAATCTACTTGAATCGTTTTTTTAGTGTTCTTTACTTTTCAGCCATGTTTTCTACTTTACCCTACTTTAGTCCATCTTTGTCGGTTTGCGCCGTAAACCGTCTGCCGCCGCTGCGAGAGTGCGACATCTCTTTGTAGGTTTGTCCTGAAAACCTTCCGTTCGCCCACGAGACAGGTGTTTATCCATCGTTCTACTTAAATCGGTTCCGATAGCCGGTTTAATCTACAAAACCCATCTTGGTTTGGCTCTTTGCTAGATCAAGGTGGTTGGCGACTCTATACCAAGAACCACCGCAAATCTCTAGGTGAATCGATCGTGCTCGTGCCTTTTGCCAAAAAAGGTGCCAACACGATTTTTGGCGACTCCGCTGGGGAAGGCACGACGCCAACTCGGATTCGACGCCGCCATGTCCAAGCAAGCGGCGCAAGACGTGGAGCCATCCAACGTTGTCCACATATCGTTGGACGACTTGGATGGGGAGGCTCGCCAAATCATGGAGGAGCGCATTCGGGCGATCACACAAGAAGTGCTAGATCAATCTTGCACTAAAACGCGACAAAGCGTCATCATCAAGCCCGGGAGCCCACTCAAGGTAACTCGTGGCGAGGTAAGCACTGATCACGTCTCTCTTCCCATTCAAAAACTTGTTGCTAGTACGGTGGATGAGTCCGTTACTACCGCCGTAAACAATAAGATTAAATCCGCTATGGAGGCTTGTTTTAATAGATTGTTTAGGGCGCACATGAGCGGCAAATTCGGTCTTCCCGCGACCGATTCACCGCCTACCTCGATCGCAAGTGGGAGCCAGCCCCCTGTGAACCACATATTTAGCAAAACCGACGGGCGATTGCCCAAGGCCCCCGCGAAAAAAGTTCGCGCTCTCGCCGGTCCGGCTGGCCTACGGGCCGGTCGACCGGCTCACCACGCCTGCCTCGACGGCCCTACGACCGGTCGACCGGGCCACCGTGATCTCGGCCTCGACTGCCCGACGGCCGCGTCTGACTGAAAGCAAGATGGCGGTCCGGACCGCCCCATGGCCGGGCCTCGACTGTGTCGCTTACGTTGTGCCCGATCGCCAGCAGCCTGGCCTGTCCGGTTCGTCATACATCGATCGGGACCGCCGTCGTGCCGCCCGAACCCATACTATACGGGTCCGACCGGCGGCTATATGGCCGGTCAGATCGCGCCTTATATAGCCGGTCAGAACGGACCCCTGGCCGGTCAGACCGGCGCTCTGGTGCCAGTGCAAGAGTTTGACCCAATCATGGGCAACTCGGTCTTGTACCACGTTCCTGCACACGATCCTCCCGCAACTACTGGTCATGCACCAATTCCCCCGCACATTCCTAATCAATACAACGATCCTAATAGGGGATACCCCTGCGACACGGGGCATGACCAATATGATAATATTGCGCCGCAACAGCCACCTTTCAGGCCGCCGGTCTTGCCCGACCCGCCTAGGCCTGAAAATATGGAGGACCAAATTAGGAACATTATTAGAGAGTCGTTCGGAATTGAGCCCAGGAATCGTGCTAAGGTTTACCAAAAGCCGTATCCTGACTATTTCGATAACATCCCATATCCTCATAGTCATAGAGTCCCTGAGTTCACCAAATTCAGTGGAGAGGATAATAGGACCACATGGGAGCATATCGGCCAATTCTTAGCGCAATGTGGGGAGGCTAGCACTTCGGATGCTTTTAAATTGCACTTATTTTCTTTATCTCTATCCGATACTGCTTTTACTTGGTTTACTTCTTTACCGGCTAACTCTATTCATACTTGGGCTCAATTAGAACAACAATTTCATGATTACTTTTATATCTGTAAAACTGAGCTTAAGTTGTCTGATTTAACATCGGTTAGGCAAAAACATGATGAGTTGGTCATTGATTATATCAAAAAGTTTAGGGATGCTAGAAACCGATGTTTTAATTTGAACATAACTCAGAAATATTTGGCCAACATTGCATATGATGGATTGATTTATTCTATTAAAGAGAGATTGAATGGCCAAATATTTCTTGATATTGATCATGTGTTGCATGAAGCTCTGGTTCAGGAAAGCCGAGTGGATGATAATAGCTTAAATGCTAGTTTGGATGATAATGTAATAACCAATATAGCCGAACCAAGCGTTGGTTCGGATTGTGTTTCTGTTTTGATCGATGATGGAATAACATGTATAACCGAACCATGTGATGGTTCGGATTGTGTCACTAGTTTGGATAACGATGCATGTATAGCTGAATCAAGTATTGGTTCGGATTGTTTTGCTAGCTTAGATAATAGCATCATTGAAAATATAGCCGAACTAAATGACGGTTCGAATTGTATCACAGGCGATAGTGAGATAGTATTGTTACCTAAGACCGAGTCACAGATCGGTCATGTGAATGTTGAAAAGGATAGTGGCAGTGTCTTGCAGGATGGTGATGGAATAGAGTTTAAAGCAACATTGTATACATGTGAAGGGTTGTATCCTGAACATATAGATTCGGTTCCATACCCACAAGGATTTGAGGTGCCCAACTTCACAAAATTCATAGGTGAGAATGCTAGGACAACAAAGGATCATATCGGCCAATTTATTGATCAATGTGGTAAGGCCGGTAACGATGATTTGCTTAAGTTAAAATTGTTCTATCTTTCTTTATCGAACTATGCATCTATATGGTTTAGTTTACTTGATCCTAATTCAATTTCTACATGGTCACAAATGGAGCATGAGTTTCATGATTATTTTAAAGATGCAAGCGCAATGGAGCAAAGACCGATTGATAATTCATCGGTCAATTGTGATAATATTTCGGTTACATCTATTGATAAGACCGGAATTATTCATGATTCTCTTCCTACTGTTTCTATTGATTTTGACGACAAGAAAGTGTTGATTCGGTCTAGCCAAGCCGAATCTACAAAAGGGAAAAGTGTTATTATTAGGGATCCTCGGCCCGAGATAATTAGGAAAAATAATGCTAAGGCCGAAGATCGTAAAGTTACAAAAGATGAGTCATCTAGTTATATAAAGACCAAAAAGCCGAAGCTCACTTTTGAGATGCTTATGGCTAAATACAAGAAGGGATTAGCTGGTCAACGGCTTGGTAATCGTACTAGTGATGCAAAAGGACCAAGATCACTTTCTAGAAAGAGATTTGGTCAAACGCCAAAGCAATCGGAACCATCAACCACATCAACTCCATACAAACTTCCGGTTGTGATGCCATGGTATTCATATCCAATATCACTATACGATTATCCTTTTATATATTATATGCTAGGGATGCCTCAACCACCTATGCCATTTCATCAAGAATGTAAAGAATCACCTAGGTCAGTACCAAGACATTTATACAACTCAAGACAAGACCGTTTCTCACAAAAGAATCGGTCCGGTAGATCAAAGGCAAACAAGATGAAGAAGGTGTGGGTGAGAAAAGAAGTCAAAGCTCCAGAGGTTGATACTATCAAGGAGGAGTTTCAAGATGTTCAAGTACCCACTGGAGATGCGGCAAAGGGGCTACAAGCAGAGAAGACCGAAGCCGAAATCGTGACTGCCAACAATGGTGGTCTGACCGAGACAGTTGAGCGGTCTAACCGCCAGCCTACGACTGGTCTGACCGCGCCATCAGGCCGGTCTGACCGACAGCATAACGCCGGTTTGACCGGGCCTAGAGGCCGGTCTAACCGGGGGGGCATCTGAGATGAGTAAGAAAATTGAGGACAACACAGGAGCTTCCACTTCGACCACAAATATCAAAAATCATTGCTTGGCTCCTAGAAAATAACCACAGCCAAAGTGGATACCTTCCGACTTATCTCGCTCTCAAAAGAGGAGGCTACAACATCTTAGAGCCATAGATCAAAAAGAAAAGAAGGCCGAAGATGTGGAGAACAAAGCATGTGATAATTTGAAGCCTCGAACGATATACAAGCAAGTGTGGAGACCTAAAGGAGAAAAACTTAAGAGACCGGTGATTTCTCATAATAGTGATAAATCAAATTCGATGAGAGAAGAATTATCGGTCATTGGAGTAATATGGTCATGGAGAAATCAAGCAAGATGAACGGTGATGGATACGACATCATATCTTTGAGCCGCCGTTTGTTGAATGCTAAGGCAAGAAAGAGTGAGTTGTGGTCCAATAATTTGATATAACAAGCATTTTGGCTATGATATTAAAAAGGAAGTATTTTTAATACTGGAAAAGCTGGTGCTTGATTTTAATTCTTTGAGCAAAATTGGCGAAGTCGCAGACTGCGGGTGGTATGACCGACGCATCATTGCCAGTCTGACCGCAGGTGGCCGGCGGTCTGACCGGCTTTGTATGGCCGGTTTGACCGATGAGAGGTGGCGGTCTGACCGGCATTGTGTGGCCGGTCAGACCGGGTTTGAACAAGGAGCCGGGGGCACGATACACTTGATTCAAAGGTCGAATTAATTATAAATTCGGACATTTGTGCCCAGGAGACAGAAGAATACTAGAGATTTCCTTTGATTCAATATGTGAACGATCCTAGTCTTAAGTTTGATCGAAAAATTCGGCGGCAAGTGTTCAAATACACTTTGCTTGATGGAGACTTATATCGCCGAAATATGGATGGAGTGCTATTAAAGTGTTTAGATAATGGTCAATTTAAAGTTGCTATGACATAAGGCGCTTTCTAAAGCGTTATGGGTTCACAGGATATCTGAACATAGTGCTATCAAGGTTACTCCTTTTGAGTAGGTCTATGCACAAGAAGTCGTTTTGTCGGTAGAGGTGAATCTTGGCTCTCTTCGATATATAAAGCGAGATGATTTGTCGATTGAAGACTACAAGATCTTGATGAAGTGATCAACAAGTGTTTGAAGGCTTTGGAAGAAAGAGAAGAAGAGGATGGATAAGGCTTACAATAAAAAGGTGAAAGCAAGATACTTGAAGAGATACTTCCCGAGTGTTTGGCAAAATGCTTAGGAGATACTATGGCCGGTAATGTTGGTTATCGTCCTAAGGCAACATGTTCTATGCTTTTAGATTTACGATGTTCATCATAAAAGGCAGGGAGGCATATGTTTACACCCAAATTTGGCACCTAGAGTTAAAATAGAGAAAATTGCCAAGATTTGGGAAGTTTGTTAGTTTCCTCCAGAGGGCCGGTCTGACTGCCATGTATGGGCCGGTCAGACCGGCGACATGTGACCGGTCTGACCGGCAGAGTCTGATTCCAAGTAGGTTTCGTCGGTGCTCGGGTTTCCTTGTTTCACAAGGCATATCTCGGGTTTCCTAAGGTGTCTATCCCGAATTGAACGTGGAGGAGGACTTGTAAAAGGCAAGACCAACCCCTATTTAAGGGACAAGACCAGTTCAATTGTAAGAAGCAATCACACAACATACAATACAATCTACTTGAATCGTTTTTTCAATATTCTTTACTTTTCAGCCATATTTTCTACTTTACCCTAGTTTAGTCCATCTTGGTCGGTTTGCGCCGTAAACCGTCCATCGCCGCTGCGAGAGTGCGACATCTCTTTGTAGGTTTGTCCTGAAAACCTTCCGTTCGCCCACGAGACGGGTGTTTATCCATCGTTCTACTTAAATCGGTTCCGATAGCCGATTTAATCTATAAAACCCATCTTGATTTGGCTCTTTGCTAGATCAAGGTGGTTGGCGACTCTATACCAAGAATCACTGTAAATCTTTAAGTGAATCGATCGTGCTCATGCCTTTTGCCAAAAAAAGTGCCAACAGTTTGAACGGGGTTACATTTATGGTTGTGTGCACGCTCGTCGTTCATTGGAGACCAGGACATGTTAGCGATTCGGCGTTTGATGCGTTCTACCGTTAGCACACGCTGCCACGTTTGCTAGCTGATTGCACGGGTCGTCGGATGCATATCGTACGGCCCAGCAAAAAAGTACTAAGAAATAAAATAACTACAGTAATTTTAACTTGACACGTGTGCTAGCTCCGCGTGCGTGCTGTCTCAGCACTCCACCGGGGCGAACGACAATGTCTCCCGCTCCAGGTCGTACACCACGCGCATGTCCTGCTGCACGAAGTTGCCGATCATCGCGCCGTCTTCGCCGAAGTCGCCGTCGTCGATCCTGTGACACGAGCGACAGCGGTTCGCGGCTGAAGCCGACGATGCCGGAGGCGTTGTTCAGGCTGCCGACGTTCATCGTGCCGCAGCCGAACCCGAGCGGCACGGGCCACGGCCTGCGTCTCGCCGGACGACGACGTGAAGGTGAAGTGCTCGGTGGCGTAGTATCCCAGCGTCGTCGTGCCATCGCTGCAGAGCTGCCCGACGCACCGCATGGGCTCGTACGACGACGACATCCCGGGGGAGAAGAGCGGTCGGGCTGCCTGAGGCAGGCCGTGCATGTGTCGCGCTGCGTCCGGATGAGGTCACTGCTGGTGTTCAGCAGCGCCGTGATGGGTTGCGACGGCGTGCCGACGGCGAGGTCGCCGGACGCGCGCACCAGCATGCCAGGCTCCCGCGCCTGCGCCTCCGCGCTCCTGCCGTAGAACCCTGTTGACGAGAAATCTCTCTCACGCGCCGGCCCGGGAGATCCGCTTGACTCCGTGCGGGTCCTTCTTAGCCGCCTACAATGTGTAGAGCGTGCCGATTGATTTGATCTCGCCAATCAACAAGAGAAAATACAAGAAAATATTCGTTAAGCGTTAGGTCAAACCCCCGCGGGATCGGCCGAGGAAGTCCAAACGTGTATATGCTATTCCCGGCCATATTTGGGCCAAGCGACCAGAAGTGTATCGGCTACGCCAAGGCGATCACCCACCGTCCGGTCCAAATATGACGAAGAATAACAAATATACAAATCAATAAACCAACCGACGGAAACCGACAAGAATCGACCGATGCTCCAATGAATCTCGCGCAAGCATAACGTTCCCATTAAGGGCGTAAGTAAACACAATCTAGATACGAACTACGGCCCTACCGTAGATCGATAACAACCATATTAAAAGAAACATATTAAGATAGATAAGGTCGGCTGAAACCCCGACGCTATCCCCAGATAATGTAAGTCCGAAAGAATAAATTGCCAATGATTCTAAAGACGACTCAATAGTTCAGTCTTGATGCAGCATTAAGTATCAAAAGAAGCATTCAATCTATTACTTTTGATTTACACTCCGTAAGATGGTAGATACTGCATACGAATCAACCAACCCTTAGACCTAGCATCGCTGACCATACATCCTCGAAAGGATGAGTCAACTACAAGATAGATCTAAGCACCGGGTTGGTTCATATGCACTATATGATATATGGCGTAGCAAAACTACTGAATCCAATGTGTCATTGCGATGGAAGCATTAGAAACAAGTAATCTCACCACTAACGACAAACATCTACGAGTTCGGGGATCGAGACGATGCGGCCCAAAGCCAAACAAGGTGTTCGTCCAAAAGGAAAAGGATGGCGATGCGCCGAAGATTAGATTGATTGAATCGTCCTTATACACGTGGTCTCGGGTCCTATTTATACCCGAAATACAAATATCTCGTAACAACTTCGGACTCTATCTAAACATCATATCATCCCTAACAAGATCCATTACAACTAACAATTTAACAAACTCCTAAATTACAGATACAACTGCCATTACAGGACTTTATCCATAGGTGGCAATATCTTTAAACGCGCCATTAACATCCGAATCCCCACTTATCTTCAAGTTTCGCATTGGATACGGTCTTATCTCTTTTAAACTCGGAATCTGTCATGTTCCATTCAACCCATTCCCAGTGACCTGACACTGCAGCACCGATTACTCTTTTAGCCGATACAACCCCGACCTCACCGATTTCGATTCTACCTTGCTTCCTTAGGACTTAGGAACCTCATTACCAAATTCCGGTGTTAACACATGCCCCCCAAGTCCGTAACACAAAGTGTTGCGGATTTGTTTATCTACTCAAACTCCTATTCCCTTCTTGGCCCGAATCGTCTCGGCTTCTCCCAAGAGCTCTTTAAATATCCACTTTCCTCGTGCGAGTCACCCACGCTCCCATCGTGCGCTCGGCTTCCTTCTCAAACAAACCTCCTGCCCTTCTCTCTCTCCTCCGGCGACTCCATCGGCGTTCGACACTTTCCACATTCTTCGAGCCCCATCTTCGTCTCCGACCTCCCCGATGGCCTCCGCTATGACCTCAAGCACCTCCAACTCGCCGGCCACCGTCGCACCTACCCCGACCGCAACTTCGCCTGCCGCCGCCACTGGAACTGCCTCAGCCACCGCTACGAACGAATTCCCTCAGGTATTTTCCTTCTTTTTTTACTTTGTAATCTTACCCTCAACTCGTTCCTCCAAACGCCCTTATACCAAAAGTTTGCTTGGTAATTTTCAATATCACCTCATCCCGCATTCCTACTAATTAATGCTTTTCTTATTCCAAACTATAAACACCATCACCTCTGATCAGTACTTTTCCCTCCTTCTTCGAATTGCAGCACCTCTCTCACCAAGTGCTCATCCCCAATTTAACACAAGAGGGAAAATACTTCCTTGGGCCTATCGGCGATACAGACCCAACTGACGTGATCATAGCCGAAACCAACCGCATGCCCTTCAACACTGCCAAACCATCTCTTTCCCACTGGAATGAGACTTTCAAGGCTTGGCCGTCTACCGACATGGCCTGGACCGAATGGTACAAGAGAATACAATCGGCCAAGTACACC
Organism: Oryza australiensis; assembly: GCA_019925245.2. Taxonomy (NCBI): domain Eukaryota; kingdom Viridiplantae; phylum Streptophyta; class Magnoliopsida; order Poales; family Poaceae; genus Oryza; species Oryza australiensis. The sequence goes on from JAIFGZ020000478.1 coordinate 4,129,783, forward strand.
CAATGAGAAGAAAGAAAGCTTGCCCAGTGCTTAGAACTGTCCATAGCCAACATGGAAAAAGACGAACCCCTCCTATCGGCTGCAGCTTACTTTTGGAATGACAGTTTTAATGCCTTCCTCTTCAGGCAGGGGCCGATGACCATCACACTAGCCGATGTGCATATGACAACCGGCTGGACATCGAATCATCGGCTAATCCATGCGTCTTGAACCGAAAAGGCCAACACCAGTTTAAAACCAAAGCCATCGGTGGATGGAGTGGTTTCATTGCCCAAAACATGAAAGATGGAACAGTCAGCCACCGAGAATACACTGCCTTTCTGATGATGTGGTTAGAAAAATTCGTGTTCTGCGGATCGAGCTGTGGGCCGACCGCTAATTGGCAAATAATGGCCGAAATCCTAGCTGACGGGACAGAGTTCGCATTGGGAAAATACCTCCTCGGTTACACATATCAAATGCTGCATCAAGCCGCCACAAAAATAGCCGCCAACGCCCTGGCCAACACCGGCGGCCCCGGTGGTTCCTCCAAATCTGGCCGGTGTTGGCCACCCAAAACGTAGCCGGTCGGCCCCGCCGGGGGCCGGATTCCCAAGGCGGAGCCAATCGAAGATGAAGAAGGTGACCAAATCACCACCGGCGATGCACCAACTATGGGGAAGCAGCCGCCGCCCATGCAGGTTCAAGGCAATCGGCTGAGCTGTTGGCCGATTGGTTCGTGGCTTTCTACGATGGGTTATCCCACGACAACCGCACCTGGTACTTCTACTCCAACCAAGGATCTTTCAAGCTGCCGATCGATTTCAAATGGGACGACCTCAATTCAGCCGACCGGGGTTCATCAAGGCCGATCAACAGCTCGGAGTTATGAATTTTACTACCCGGCATCGGCCGTGAGGCAATTTGGCCTCGGGCAACTTCCCATCGGCTTCTTTTACGCCGATAAGATCGAGACCGAGGAGCGGTCGGCCAAGATCGATGATGAACTCACCGCTGAACATAGCTGGTCCCTCCTTCGGCGACGCCGGCAGAATCACCCTGTCGACAAGAAGAAGCGCCGCTTACGACCGATGGTGGTTGGAACTTAGACGCCACATTTTTCACCAACGGCCGTCTTGCTACATTGACTTGCTCCTGCCGGACGAGATCCCTCGGTATATTTCTACTCACGCCGATTATTCCCTTCCTACGATTCATTCACCAACCGTGTCGGCCGATTTAACATTTGTGCTTTGACTTCGCAGAAACAAAACGGAGCGGCCGACGGTAGCGACTGGGCGCCCATCGAATACAAACCGGGCGTTTTGGACACGGGGCCTCGCTCCGTCGGCCATCGGCTGGGGGGCGCCCAAGCTTTCGTCTCTATTGCGAGGGCAGGTGCGCCATCCGATCGCACCGAAAAGGAAGACGGCGCCACCGCCGCGTTCATCGGCTGCGCCTGCCCCCAAAAGGGCGAAAAAGATAGAACCGATCGCCTCGGCCGATAGTCCTCCTCCTCTAGATCCGGCCATCGAGTGGTTCCTCAACGCTACTGCCAACGAAGAGGCGCCAGTAGCCGTCCAGGCGGCTGTCGAAACCGGGGCTTCGAGTCCTGAATCGGTGAACGCCCCAACCGACGCTTCGCCAGCCCCAAGCCCGCCGATGAGACGTCCTCCCGTAAGTTTTTACTTCTTGTTCCTGGTCTTGTGATGTTTACCCATATCTGATTCGTCTGTTCCTTGTAGTTCAAGAAACTAGGCGGCCGTGCCCCTTGCCCTGCTCTGCCGGTAATCGGCTCTTACCCCTTTGTCCGTGATAATCAATTAGTTCGTCTGCTAATCCCGTTTTCCTTTTTGCAGCTTCCGCGATCCCCGCCGGCTGCTCCTCCGGCGCTGAGTGAATGTACCGCGCCTGTTGGGGGCGGCGATGATGATACTGGCAGGAAAAGCCAGACGGCCGCGGGGAACGATCCAGCCGAATCGGTAATCCCGACGACGGCGCCGACGGTAAGCTGACCGGCCCCGGCCATTGATTTTGCCATGCCTCGACCCTTTCTTTCTTCCGGCGCGTGGCCGATCTCCTCAACTTCGACTTGTCGGAGTTTGAGGAGCCCGGCAATGCTGGCGAGAAACGCTTGCGCGTCGGCGAGAACCCGAAGGCCACCCGGCGACATCGGCAACCGACCGGACGCCTCGTTAGATGTGCTGGTGGTCGACTGCGGCTCCATACGCGCACGATTCTGGGATATCCAAGACCAACTGCCGGATGCTGTAGCCGAAGCCATCGCGCCGGCGATCTTCATGGAAGCTTACCAGCTAAAATACGAACGAGCCCGGCGAGTCATTGATCGGCGTGAGAGTCGGCGCGGGCGGCTGCCATCCAATCGACCAAAGACGCCATTGAAGCCCGAAACCGCCTTCGACCGCCTAAAACCGAGCCGGCCGCCAAGCTTGAACAACTTTGTGCCCGCCGGATCATGGTAGTCGATCTCGTTCAGATTACCAACGAGATTGATGTCCATGAAGAGTATATGGCCGATTTGCCGGCCAGGGTTGAAGCTGAATGTAGAAGCATCGGGGCGGCCGTTGCGCATTTACGGGGCTTGGTGCAAAGCGCTCGATCGGTGGCGGGGTCTGAGGCCGACGACCTCAGGGCAATCGGCGAGATCGACAAGGTTAGGCTGACAGCTCTATCGGCGATAGCCGATTTTCTAAAGAAATGAAGATTGTAAAATGTCCGACCCTGCGAGGTCGGCTTGTGTTTCTCTGACATGTGCTTTGTGATGTAACCGGACAGCTTGTATCAAACGTGCTCGTATCGTTTAGTTAGTACTTGCCCCGAAATGACGCCCAATCGCTTAGCGTCCGTCTTTTGGTTATTCGATTCTCTAGCCATCGACTGATAATATCCGATTACGTCGTCGCCCTGTTTTCGCAGGCCGACCCTCTCGAATCTGTACCCCGGGAACCCGTGAGCCCCGGGTGACAGGCACCCATTCCTGCACAATCGCTGGTTTTCAACGATTCCCGACGCCCTTAATAATGACCTCTTTGACTCTTGGGTTGGCAGCGACCTTTCATATCCAAGAATCGTATCTTTTCTTTCTATAAATGGGCTTCCCCGGCCCTTCTGAATAACTCACGGCCAAAAGCGACGAACTTCCAATAGTGAAACACCTAGTCCTTTGATTCTACGGCCAGGCTTCTCATGGCGTCTTCTAGCTCGTCGGTGAACCAGGTGGTACCTCAACTCTTCTACTTTTACCGATTTCTAGTTTCGAAAACTCAGGGACGGAATCCATTGCAGCCGCCGCACCCGCTTCGGGTGATCCAGGGAATCATGGAGACGTCGTACGAGCTGTCGGTCAACCAGGACTGACGGGTGAGGGCGCAGCTGAAGCGCTTTAGGGAGTTGGAGGCTCGCCACCCGGCGGCCAGGCCGGCTTTCCACCTTGGTGGCATTCCGGCTGCTGCCCCCATGGCGTACCCGACGCTTGCGCGCCTCGACCGGCTAGAGGAGAGGCAGGCCCAACTTGCCAACGAGTTGTTGATCACCACTACCGACATAAGGGTCACTCGGTTGGAGCATCTGATCCTGGATGCGCTGGAAATGGAAACTACAGAGCCCTTTGAGCGAGCCCTGGCGGCCATTAGGGAGTACCTGGCAAACATGTAATCCAAGACGGCCTTGCGTCGACTCTGAATAAAACACGTTTTAATGTTCCTGGGTTCCTTGTGACTTGAAGTTTCTTCAACTCCTTGGCTTGATTGGTCCAAAGTTGGCTTTTCCGACCATGCGCATTGTCTTATTGTCTCACGCATGTGTAGCGTATGTGTATGCCCCCCAAGTTTTGGTGATAGTGTCGATGTCGACGAAACTTGTTGATAGTAGTCATGTTGATCGCTGCCGGGGGTCATGGGGCGTGGGAGGGGAAAGCGAATGCCTAAAGGCGATGCCCCATAAGGCATCGGCTGTCGTGGGTCGGCCCATTGTGGCGATAGCCAACTCACGCGTTGATCCACACGCTCAGGTAGTACTTCTTCAGATATTTTCCGTTGAGGGCCCTTCCGAAGACCTCCCCATCTAGCCCTTTCAGCATGTAGGCTCCCTTGGATATGCATTTGTGGACCTTGAAAGGCCCCTCCCAATTCGGCGACCATTTGCCGAATTTATTATCTCTGGATTCGATTGGGAGTATGAGCTTCCAAACGAGCTCGCCTTCCTCAAATGATTTAGGGATGACCTTTTTATTGTAATGCCTGGCTACCCGTTCCTTATCTCTTGTTACTTTTTCTAAGGCTCTCATTCTTGATAAGGCAAGATCCTCCGATTCGTCTATCATGAGATTGTAATAGTCATCGGCTGTGAGTTGGTCTTGCAACTGAATGCGTCTTGAGCCGATTACGCTTTCCCATGGAAGTACCACTTCGTGTCCATAGACCAGTTTGTATGGCGGAACTTGGATGGACCCATGACATGCCATCCGATAGGCCCACAAAGCTTCGGCCAATCGGGTGCGCCATTGTTTGGGATGCTCAGATATCTTTCTTTTGATCAGCTTGATTAAGCTTTTGTTTGACGCTTCGGCCTGACCGTTGGCTTGTGCCTAATACGGCGAAGAGTTAAGCAGCTTGATCCCCATGCCGTCGGCGAACTGGATGAATTCGTCCAAGACAAAGATGGACCCTTGGTCGGTCGTTATCGTTTGCGGAATGCCAAACTTGTAGATGATGTGTTCCTTGACGAACTCGATTGCGTCTTTAGAATCCACTTTTCGGAGGAGAATTGCTTCTACCCATTTTGTGAAATAATCTGTGGCCGCTAGTATAAACTTGTGCCCCTTGCTTGAAGGTGGATTGATTTGGCCGATCATGTCCATGCCCCACCCTCTGAAAGGCCATGGTTTAATGATCGGGTTCATGGCCGACGCCGGAGCTCGTTGCACCGTGCCAAATTTTTGGCAGTCTTGGCATCCTTTATAGTATTTAAAACAATCTTCTAGCATTGTCGGCCAGAAATACCCGGCTCGGCGAAGTAGCCACTTCATTTTGTGTGCCGACTGATGTGTACCGCAGATTCCTTCGTGTACCTCTCCGATGGCCACTGTGGCTTGATCGGCGCTCAAACACTTGAGCAGTATGCCATCGATTGTCCGATAGTATAAATCTTCGTCAAGCAACACATACCGCAAAGCCTTGTACCATGGCTTCCTTGTGGCCAATTGAGAAGGGTTTTTGAGGTAATTGTAGACGTCGAATCTCCAATCGTCGGTCGTGATGGTGGCGATGCCTATGTCGACATCTCTTAGCATCGGCCGGTAGCCTGATGCCCTTTGAGCCAGGTCATTGGCCTCCGTGTTCTGCTCCCTGGGAATATGCTTCAAAGTGACTAGCCTAAATCCTTCCATTAATTCCCGGCACCGTTGATGATAGATTATTAGTGCGTCATTTTTGCACTCGTACTCTCCTGAAAATTGACTAATGACGAGCAACGAGTCTCCCATTATCTCGACCGCATCAGCCTCCATTTCTCTGAGTAGGAGTAGCCCCTTGAGGACGGCTTCATACTCGGCTTGGTTATTCGTAACGTGGGGGTCGATGGCGAAGGCGACCAAGCTTGCCCCTTGGGTGAGATAAGAACTAAGCCGATTCCACACCGTTGGTACATACGAGCCATCGAAAGTCGGGGTCCAAGGCGTGATCTCTACGGAGCCGATTGAGTCGTTTCTATGTTCCACAATGAGATCGGCCGGGCCTGTCCTTTTCGCCCTTGGGGCTGATACCTCGATCGTCGGTCGGCGCAAATATCCACTTTCCGATCCTCCCTTTGAGCACCGGAGCCGATAGCATGTACTTGACTACGTCGGCTTTGCAAGTTACGGTGCATTCATTGGACACGAGATAGTGCCTTAATTTTGTGCATGAGAAATAGAGGCACGAGACATAGCTTTTCGACAGTGAATATCTAGTCTCTGCATCTAGGCGTCGCTAAGATAGAAAATGGCCCTTTCCTTGCCATCGACTTCTTGGATCAGAACGGAGCCAATGGACTTGTCGTCGGCAGACAGGTACAGCTTGAACAACTTTCCTTTCTGTGAGGGCATTAGAACTGGGGGAGAGCTTAAATAATTTTTTATGTCGTCTAACGCCTTCTGTTGCTCTGCCCCCCATGTGAATATTTGATCGGCCTTAAGCCGAAGCAATGGTGTGAACGGTTCCATTTTCTCTGAGAGGTTAGCTATGAACCGTCTAATGAAGTTTATCTTTCCGATCAATGATTGGAGTTGTCTTTTATCCTTAGGGGGTTGGATTGTCTTAATTGCATTAATGCTCCATGGTGTTACTTCGATTCCTCTTTCATGAACGAGGAATCCTAAGAACTGCCCGGCCGACACGCCGAACGCACACTTGAGCGGATTCATCTTCAATCCATACTTCCTCGTCCGTTCAAGCACCTGCCTTAGATCTGCAATGTGGCTTTCTATCTCTCTTGATTTGACGATGACATCGTCGATGTATATCTCTACTAGTGCACCGATCATGTCGTAAAAAATGTAGTTCATTGCTCTTTGATATGTTGCCCCGACATTCTTTAGGCCGAACGTCATCACCACCCACTCGTAGAGGCCGATCGCGCCTGGGCATCGAAAAGTTGTTTTATGGACGTCCTCTTCGGCCATGAATATCTGGTTGTACCTTGCATTGCCGTCCATGAAGCTGATAATTTTGTGGCCTGAGGCGGCGTCGACAAGCAGGTCGGCTATTGGCATTGGGTATTCGTCTTTTGGAGTTGCCTTGTTTAGGTCTCTGAAATCGATGCATACTCGAAGTTTGCCGTTCTTCTTTAATACCGGGACGATATTAGAGACCCATTCGGCATATCGGCAAGGCCGAATGAACCCTGCGTCGTATAGCCGAGTGATTTCGGCCTTAATTGCGTCGTACATGTCGGCTTTGAACCTCCTGGGAGGTTGTTTGAATGGCCGATATCCTGCCTTGATTGGCGGTGATGGACCACTATCGATCGGCTTAGACCGGGCATTTAAGTATTCCCACGAAGCAATCTTTATATTCTTTTAATAATTCAATAAGTTGGGATCTACAAAGAGGAGATAAATTTTTACTAATGTACGTCGGCCTTGGCTTGTCGCCGATCCGATGTCGATCTCTTCTAACTCGTCGGCCGACGTGAAGCCATGTCCTAACTTGCTATCGTCTTCGTCCGCGGTGGCCACGCCGAGCACGCTGGATCCCTCCACCATGTCTTGTTCAAAGCAGCAACTGCGGCTCGTCGCTTCCGATGGGCTGTATCGTTGAATTGGACACATTTAGAAAATCGGCTTGCCAGACTTTCCCAGATAAACATTCGATGCCTTCGATTTTCCAAAGCGGCAAATCGGCACGACGATACTAACGACCGTCGGCGGCACGATCTCGATCTTGTCACCGTCCCACCGGATGAGGCTCGGTGCATTGTAGAAGGGATGCAGCAGTTAGCGTAGATCCGGCCCCTTCCGAGCAAGCAGCGTAAGACCCCTTCCCGTCGATGACAAAAACGTCGTGGGCACGGTTTGTTGCCGATAGTCGCTCGACGTTGAGAACGCCTTTGGTCTCGATGGGTTGCCGCCGAAGTCCTTGAGTACCATGTTGGTTTTGATCAGGTCTTCGGCTCCTTTTCCAAGCTTTCTGAAAGTTGCGTAAGGCATGAGGTTGACTGCCGCTCCTCCATCGACTAGCATTTTGGAAATCGGCTTGCCGTTGACGAACCCTTTAACGTACAACGGCTTCGGATGTCAATTTTCGGTTCCTTCCGCTTGTCGAAAATGGTCAGTCCAGTGAGATCATTAGTTTTGCCAGTCATCTTCAATAGTATCTGCGTCGGCTTCGGGGGCACTGAATTCGGCGGGCAACACGAAGACCATGTTGACCGATGCGGTAGCTTTACCTTTCCCTTTGGCTGCCCTTCTGGCTCGGTCATCGGGGCTTTCTCCGCCTTGCTCTTCGGTGGCCGTAGCGTTCTCCTGCTTGGGTACCCACCGTCTCTTGATCTTGCCCAGCCGACGGCGTTGTTCATATATCATTTGTGCCACCTCGTCCTCTCTCCCTTCACGCTTAAGCCGCTGAATTCTCCTTTTTTGAGTCCTCGTAAATAGATCGGACGGGCACCACTGGGGATTGGCCGGTCCCTCCTCGTCGGCCTCCTCGTTGTTGCGATCGTCCCCATCCTGATTTTCGTCGATGAAGAAGTCTTGATGGACCGGGCCGAGCCGATCGTGGACCGGTCGTCGTCTCCGATTTAGTTGGACGGCTCTGGGAATGAACCGGACTGGACTTGCCGATGACGAGCTCCTGTGTTCGTCATGACTGTGATGGTCGTTACATGCCGGGAAGTCTTCCAGTGTTGGTAGTCTCATGCCGGATTCCCAGCAATGCCTGAAGAAGCCGCAATGCCAATGTGGATCGTCATGGCTTGCTATGTTCTGCCGGCTTTGGACTCTTGGATCGTGTCGGCGAGGTACTTCGTCGTAGCTTTCTTCACGCCGAGACCAGTATTGACGGTGGTATCTGCTTCGTTCGTGGATCGGCCGCCGGCCGATCTGATAACTGGGCGCACCATGTTGATTTGTGCGGTGGGGTTTCCTATCTGGCCCTCTCCTGTTTCGGCCTTGATTGCCGTATCGGCTAAGCCGTACGTCGTTCTGCCCTGCCGATTAATTCGTCCGAGGCTGGCATGGACTGTGTTGACCAGGAACGGATTGCCGTCTACTTTCATGGGCCGACTTGAGTCAGAAACTTCAACTTCCCGCCTCGATGGCCGATTGGATCTGCTTGTCCGAAGACTTTGCAATCGTTCGTGGCGTGAGATGTAGAGTTGTGCCACTTGCGGTATTTCTTCTTTTTCAACTCTTCGGCCGACGGGATCACATGATTTTCAGGCAACTGAATCTGTTTCTCTTTGAGTAGTAAATCGAAGATCTTGTCGGCTTTAGTGATGTCAAAATCGTAATTCTCTTCTTTAGCCGTCTTGGCGCCCACGCGGCACGATGGCCTTCTTGTTCTTAGCCCATTCGGCGCCGCCACTTCTGTTTCGTCGTCGTCGGATCCATAATCTGAGTCGACGACGACTTGTGTTATGGTCTTGACAGCCTTCCTGGTTTCTTGGAAACGTTGTTCATGGGTCGTTACCCTCTGCGCCAGGTTGGCTAGACTTTCGAAGTCCTCGCGAGAGAATCTTTCCACGATTGGCGCGATCGGACCATGGAAGGCTAAATCGGCCAGTGAGCGCCGATAGCACCAGTGTAGCATCGGTTTCTCATTTCTCGAAGCGCCGAATGTAGTCCTGGACCGATTCATTATGTTTTTGCACGATCTTTGTGAGGTCGACAACTTTATTTCATGGTTGCGAATAAAAATAGCTATGGAACTGTTTCTCAAGGTCGGCCCAACTCTGAATCGAGTTGTAAGGCAACGAGGAGAACCAAGTGAAGGCCGATCCTGAAAGAGAAAGGGGAAATAGCCGAACTCTCAAAGGTCGATGAGCCGATGCTTCACCACATTGTGCTAAGAATCGGTGATATGCTCGTAAGTAGATACATTGTCTTGTCCACGAGAACTTAGAGAAATTCGGGATTTTGTACCGGTTGGGTAATGGAATTCTTTCGAAATGCTCCGGGTAAGGGTACCGGTACATATTCCCGAGTCTTTTGGTTTGAGGCCGAACCGATCTCGCATAACGTCTGCGATTAGCTCGGCCCAGGTCCTATTATCTTGTTGTATCAGCTCGTATGGGTCATACGGCATACGTGCCTGCCGATACAGCTGTGGAGGTGTGTGAGGTCGGTAATGATGATCCTGACGACCCCCTTGGTATTGGTAACGATGATCAGCGGGTGGCGGTCGGGATTCCGGTGGTGGCGTTGGCAGGTGTCCGGAAACATTGTCGCCCCCGATATTCTCTCTGCCATGATCAATCGGCTCGGCGCCGATTATGGTGAAACATGTCGAATTGACCTTGGGGCAGCAGGCTGTTGTCGGTTTAAAATAGTGACCGTTGGTTTCACGGCCGTCCCGCTTGGGCTCAAGTGGCGACTCCTCTGGCGGGTTGGGCTGCGCTATTAATGGAAGCGGCCGGTCTTGGGTGACTAGTGTCCTGTAATCAGGAAACTTGCCATCCGTGAAATATGTAGGACCCCTTTGCAGCTGCTCGGCCACCTTGGCATCAACCACATGAGAAATCATATTGTTGAGGATGTTGACCAGGATGCTGCTTTGGTTGACCAACGCGTGATGGACGGCCGAGTCGATCCGATCTTGCAAAGAGTACACGGCCCGATCATCCCGCACTTGAGTTGGTTCTTCCACTTTCGCTTGCCCTTCGCATCACTCGACGAGGATGCTATGGTATCGTTGAGGCTGAACTTGTACTTTTGGTGGACCGTTCCGGACCTTGTTTGGGTGAAGGATTGAAGGTAATTGTTCTGGAGTTCCTCCACCATCCTCTTATACTCGGCTTGTTTGTTCAGCCGATAGTTGATCCATTTTTACAGGTACGACATTGTCCTGTGTGATGCCAGGGATCTTGGAGTCGACCATCTTGCCGGCTGAGTCTATTCGTCCGAGTCGAGCCGACAAAGATAATCCCACTGGACGTGCCAAGAAGCGTGTTGACGAGAAATCTCTCTCACGCGCTGGCCTGGGAGATCTGCTTGACTCTAGTGCAGGTCCTTCTTAGCTGCCTACAATGTGTAGAGCGTGCCAGTTGATTTGATCTGCCAATCAACAAGAGAAAATACAAGAAAATATTCGTTAAGCGTTAGGTCAAACCCCCGCGAGATCGGCCGAGGAAGTCCAAACGTGTATATGCTATTCCCGGCCATATTTGGGCCAAGCGACCGAAGTGTATCGGCTACGCCAAGGCGATCACCACCATCCGGTCCAAATATGACGAAGAATAACAAATATACAAATCAATAAACCAGTAGACGCGGGAAACCGACAAGAATCGACCGATGCTCCAATGAATCTCGCGCAAGCATAACGTTCCCAGATTAAGGACGTAAGTAAACACAATCTAGATACGAACTACGGCCCTACCGTAGATCTGATAACAACCATATTAAAAGAAACATATTAAGATAGATAAGGTCGGCTGAAACCCCGACGCTATCCCCAGATAATGTAAGTCCGAAAGAATAAATTGCCAATGATTCTAAAGACGACTCAATAGTTCAGTCTTGATGCATTAAGTATCAAAAGAAGCATTCAATCTATTACTTTTGATTTACACTCCGTAAGATGGTAGATACTGCATACGAATCAACCAACCCTTAGACCTAGCATCGCTGACCATACATCCTTGAAAGGATGAGTCAACTACAAGATAGATCTAAGCACCGGGTTGGTTCATATGCACTATATGATATATGGCGTAGCAAAACTACTGAATCCAATGTGTCATTGCGATGGAAGCATTAGAAACAAGTAATCTCACCACTAACGACAAACATCTACCTGAGTTCGGGGATCGAGACGATGCAGCCCAAAGCCAAACAAGGTGTTCGTCCAAAAGGAAAAGGATGGCGATGCGTCGAAGATTAGATTGATTGAATCGTCCTTATACACAGGGTCTCGGGTCCTATTTATACCCGAAATACAAATATCTGTAACAACTTCGGACTCTATCTAAACATCATATCATCCCTAACAAGATCCATTACAACTAACAATTTAACAAACTCCTAAATTACAGATACAACTGCCATTACAGGACTTTATCCATAGGTGGCAATATCTTTAAACGCGCCATTAACATCCGAATCCCCACTTATCTTCAAGTTTCTGCATTGGATACGGTCTTATCTCTTTTAAACTCGGAATCGGCTGTCGGCTGTTTCATTCAACCCATTCCCACCACCTGACCCTCAGCACCGATTACTCTTTTAGCCGATACAACCCCGACCTCGCCGATTCTCGATTCTATCTTGCTTCCTTAGGACTTAGGAACCTCATTACCAAATTCCAGTGTTAACAAACCCCCCGCCGTTCCTCACCATGGACAGCGCCGCCGCCTTCGCCTTGCTCCGCTGCTTGGCGCGCCGGATCAGCTCGAGCTTCGGCAGCTCCTTCCGGCGTCGACATGCGTCAGGTCTCTTAAATATGTGTGATTTGAATTTTAGACCCACAATATATTATTGTTAGTTTTCTAGTAAGATGCTATATCTTTTTATAAGTTTTTTTATTTCTTATATATACTCTTATAAACCGTATAGGAAGGGGTTATGTTCTATGTTATTTTCTTAGTTTGTAATAACTCATTGCTGGTCGATGCCCTTGGTTTTTCCTGTTAGAGTTTTACACCTAAAATTTATGTCTTTGTTGTACATCTATTTTCATAACAAGTAGTATTAGAACATTGAAGAGCGATCTACCACCAGCGTCATGTCAATGCACCTATGCCGCAGAAGCTACAGTCTGAAGCAGAGTAGGAGAAAACAAAGGCACCTCCAGCGTAGCGACTTCGTTGGCTGAGTCAGGGAAGCGGGCTTTGAATCCAAGAGTATCTGGGTCACAGTGGGCCAAATGAGCACCACGGTTGGCCCAGCCGACGCGCTGGCGAGAGAGAGGGTGTTGTGTGTGTAATAAATATTTCATTGTATGAATGATGAACTTGTGGATTAAGAAAGAACTGGAGGCGTAGGCGGCAGCGCACGTCGGCCAGCAAGCCAACCCGACCCTACGGCAGCGCACGTCGGTTGGTGGTCGCTGGTGGCGATAGGGGAAAGTGGCAGAGAGGGCAGAAATAAAGAGGGGAGTGCTCATTGTGGCGCACCGGTTATGGGAGGCAACGCGCGAGGAGCTCGGCAGCGAGGAACGACGATAGATGGCTCTGACGGATAGAGGTTGGACAACGCTCCGACGGCTTTCGGCGAAGACAGAGGGACGGTCAGGGAGCAGCATGACCTCGGGAAGACGAGAGAGGGGTTAGGAGAGGAAGGGGCGGTGCGAAGCAGCGAGGAGAGGTTTTCGGAGATGGAGCTCACAGCGGGGCTCATCGGGTGATGAGGATAGGCGGTTTTTTGCGGCTCTAGGTGGCGGGGAAGATGCGGTTGAGGGGATCCTCAACCCTGCGAAGGTGGTAGAGGCGACGGCGCCACTTGGCATTAACTACGGCTGCATCAACTAGTGGCCGGAGGCGGCAATGGCGATGGTGGCTTGGGTTGCCGGTGGAAGTGGTGTCCCGGTAGTAGATTGAAGGCGCGATGTGGTGGTCGGGATGCGGCATGGAGTGGTGGAGCTAAAGGCGACGGTTGCACGATACGACAGTGGCTCTAGTAGCGGCGGCAGCGCGTGGCCCGAGAGCAATGGACGGTGAAGAGACAAAGAGCGGCGAGGGTGCGGTTTTTAGGTGCGGGGAGTGTTTTTATAGGGTCGGGAGACTAGAACCGTGCCCAGGGCGAGCGGATTTGGAGAGGGAGGGGAGAGCGGCAACATGTTGACATGGCGTTGTAGCGTAGGATACCGTGGGAAGAGTGGGGAAGAAGGTGGAGGGCGTGGGCGGCAACCACGTCCCACGCATGGGCGGACGAGGCGGGAGTGGGTGGGGGCGTGAGGGCGAGTGCGGCAATGTGGGCGGAAGCGGCGGTTGCGGTCGGCCAGAGTTAGGGATAAAGGTGATAGGTGGGGCCCATGGTCCCACCTATCGACGAGGGGAGAGAGGGACGAAGGCGAAGTGGACTTTGCAAGGAAGAGAGGGTGAGCAGGCTGAGGGAGAGAGGTAGAGAAGCCGGCCCGAGAGAGGGAAAGGGGTGGGCCGCGCGGGGAGGAAAAGAGGACTTTGGCGGGAAAGGGGCGAGCTACGCCGATGGGAGGAGATGGGCCGACCAGGGAAAGGAAGGGGAAGCAAGCCGAGGAGGTGAGTCAGACTTGGGCCGAAAACGGCCCAAGGACAAGGAAGAGATTTTAATTAGTTTTTATATTTATTCAATTGACGAAATGATGTTTATGCTTTTAAAATTATTTCTTGAGCTTTGAAAATTCACGGGAAATTCCAAAGAGTACTTTAGGACATGGAGAATATTAAAAAATATTCTCACCATGATTTTTAAAGGAAAATTTTATTTCTCTCATTAATTCACTTGATAAATTGCTTTTAAATGTTAATTTAATTTCTAGAAATGGATTGTTTAATTATTTTTAGTCCCAAACGAAAATTGGGCGTGACATTATCCTTTGCTATTTTGCTCGGAAACTAGTCCTTCATCGTCACGTAAGTACGATATTTATATTCTTTGCTAATTAGCTCGTAAATTAGTGGTGTGATTCTACAAAGGTGAATTAATCTCAAAATCGGCTCTGCTAGCCTGTTTTGATGTATCGATTTTGGCAATACTATTGATCACACCGCAAATCGTTAGGTGATGTTGTGTTGCCACGAAAAAGTGTCAACATACATTGGCGACTCCACTTATGAATTTTTTGTTGATGCCTTTATGTGATAATGCATGTATGAAACTACAACAAACTACACCTATTTAAAATATAATCTAGATGTAGTATGAGGAGAGAGAAGAGAGAGCAATATGATGAGAGATAAGAGAGAAGGAGAGTTCTTTCTCATCATACTAGATCTAGATTATGTCCACATATAAAGACAACCATTTTACGATTAATAAACCCATTGAAATGTGTAGAATGTGTGGGAAATCCACATTGAACAACCATGCCTAAAAAATTTGAGTATTTTGAGTTCTATTTCACTAATCAAACACTTGGCATATAGAAGGCATGTGCAAACCATAAAAGCACTAAATTCTTCACATTAAACCCATAAAAATGAAAAGGAACACTTGATTAATTAGAAGGACAAGGTAGAACTAACCTTCGGGGTATCAATGATTCAAGTTAAAAACCTTCCCCCTATATTTATGTTTTAGGAGAGATAAAATCAGGTTGAAATGAGCATGGAGCTCAGGTTGAGCTTATGTAGCGGATAACATTACCACTCGTGAGCATGGAGCTCGAGTTGAGCTTATGTAGAGGATAATATTACCACTGACGGGTCACATAAGCCACCGCCTTGAAAAATCCAAGCACATATGGGTTCTTATGTGAACGCCAGCAAAAAATTACGCATTTTCACTGGTGGCTGTGTTAGGAGGCCCGTCGGGAAAACGATTTATGTTGGCAGACCTTGCCCCTCCCCCTCCCCTCCCTGGATAGTTAGTAGCGTAGTAGTCGACACTAACCACCAGTGAGAAAAAAATAGGTGGCGTGAGGAAAAATCGTTTTTTAGTAGTGTAGCCGCCAATCTTGTCAATTGTGACCTCCACAATGGCCTTCCTCCTCTCCCATCCCACGTGTTGCATCCAAGCTCTGCGCCCCCATCAAGGAGGAGGGGAGGGTGGCGGGCTGGACATGCAACAGCTTCGTTGCTTGAAGAGCCCGTTTTCGTGCCTCCACCGAACTTGAGGGGAGAGGCCTCAGTGTCATCGAGCTTGTCGCCGCCACAGAGCTCCTCGCTATCCAACGACGATGAGAAGGGGACGGCAACGGACAGGGTGGTGCGCTGCCACATGGCAAGAGAGAGAGAGGAGAGAGAGAAGAGCTGGCAGCAGCATCGGCTAGTGACAAGGAGTAGGGGACGGTGGCGGACATGATGGTCCACCTGCACGTGGGATGCGAGAGAGGAGGAGAATAAGTGGGTAGGGATTGAGCACTTTTGCAAAAAAAGCCCTCAAATATCTCCACAATATTTAGATATGTGTTTGCTTATTATGAATTTGTAGCACATTCACTCCACACACACATCTTGTCTCTATGAGCACTTTTAAAAGATTATGCTAGCTTATCTTGATATTAATAAAGTTACCACAAACGTTTCGATGTCAATGGATACGTCACCTACTACTAAAAATGCTGGCCATTATGGATTATATTAATTCATTATCAACATTCTACACTGAGGATTTGTTTTGTTTTTATTGTTTGCTTTTTAATCTTCTAAACCTTTGAGAGTTCATTCATAGTTTCATCACTTCATACTCACTGGTGATATGGTACGGCTCAGAAAAAAAGCTGACTAAGAAAAAAAAAACTACAGTAGTTTTAAGTTCACACGTTTGCTCCACGTGCGTGCTCTCAGCAGTCCACCGGAGCGAACGACAAGGTCTCCCGCTCCAGATCATACACCACGCGCATGTCCTGCTGCACGAAGTTGCCGATCGTCGCGCCGTCGTCTCCGGAGTCGCCGAGGAGGATGCACAGGTGTCCCGTCCGGTGATCCTCCAGGACGTAGTTCTCCCGCGGCAGGTCAAGGTCGGCGCCCTGGAAATGGAACACCATCCTCGGCACCGCCACCTGCCGCACCAGCCTCCCGCCCGCCACCGGCGCCGCGAAGCACACGCCGTCGTCCGGGCTGCTGCCGTTCGCGAACGGCAGCCTCAGCTGCGAACGGAAGGCCCGCACCACCTCGGCGAGCACCGCCGCCGGGAACAGCGTGAGCGCCGTGCCGGAGTCGATGATCACCCCGCCCGAGCCGTCGGGCCGCAGGGAGAACGCCGACGCCGGTATCCGCAGCCGCCTCGCGCCGACCGTGACGCCCGTGAACGCGACGTAGTAGAAGGTAGGGTTCTGGGTGCTCTGCAGGATCGGCGTGGTCTGGACGGGGCCCGTGGCGTCGTCGTAGAGGCCGACGTCAGCGAGGGACCCGAACTGGAGGGTGCTCTTCCTGCTGCTGGCGTAGGGCGTGAGGCAGTAGGAGAATCGCCGGATGGAGAGCTGCGACACGAGCGACAGCGGGTCGCGGCCGAAGCCGACGATGCCGGAGGCGTTGTTCAGGCTGCCGACGTTCATCGTGCCGCAGCCGAACCCGAGCGGCACGGCCTGCGTGTCGCCGGACGACGACGTGAAGGTGAACCGCTCGGTGGCGTAGTAGCCCAGCGTCGTCGTGCCGTCGCCGTAGCTGTACCGGTAGGTGCAGGTGTCGGGCCTCATGCAGCTGTGGTGCAGGATGTCGCCGCAGAGCTGCCCGGCGCACCGCATGGGCTCGTACGACGACGACATCCCGGGGGAGAAGAGCGGGTCGGGCTGCCGGAGGCAGGCCGTGCACGTGTCGCACTGCGTCCAGATGAGGTCGCTGCCGGTGTCCAGCAGCGCCGTGATGGGCTGCGGCGGCGTGCCGACAGCGAGGTCGAGCACGTACTCGAGGTCGCCCGACGCACGCACCGCCATGCTTGGCTCCCGCGCCTGCGCGGTCCTGCCGTAGAACCCACCGCCGTTCCTCAACACGGACAGCGCCTCCGCCCTCGCCTTGCTCCGCTGCATGGCGCGCCGGATCAGCTCGTGCTTCGGCAGCTCCTTCCCGGCGTCGACATGCGTCAGGTCGACACGGATGTCGCCGGCGAAGGCTACCTCGCCGGTCGCCGGACAACCACACAGCGAGCAAGCTATCAGCACGAGCACCACCGAAATCCTCCACATGTTTAGCTCCTAACCAAAACGCCCCCCGTTAATCCGCTCGTGCACCCGAGTGACCTATATATAGATAGATAGAACCAAGGAGATTCTACGATTTGCCATTGACAAAGGCTTCGAAATATTCTTGCACCGTTCCGTCGCTAACGCATCGGGGCGAAAACTGTGCACGAAAGTAACGGCGAAAGGAAGGGCCATGAGGCTTTATAAAATTCCTTTCTGCACGGCAGTCTTTCGCACCAATGCTCTTGGGGCATCGCCGTGTGGGAGCAGAGCGTGTTGGCGACCTGTAACTCACCGGCGAGGCCAGTGCATCGCGGCTAAAAAAAATTCTTGATGTGACCGCCGAATTCTGAGGCGAATCCTGCAAAATTTAGGCCTCCCGGTGAAAAGAGCAATGCTTGGATTCCTGCAAGGCCAAATTATTCTAACGCTATAGCTACACGCTCTGAAGAGTGAAGATTGATGTCCGGATCTAATTCGGACCTAATCTAAATCTTTCATCAGCACACACAAAAGTTACAATAATCGAAGGGGATTTTTGTTTTTTGATCCGAGCATGCAGTTGACTCGAGTAAATTGATGGGAGATGACATGTCCAGGTTAAATGGGGTCATCTACTGTACGTTTCTCTGATATAATCATGATATGCCTGGCTTGCAGACTACTGAAGTTGGAGCACTAGACACAAAGCATATGTGGGTACGAGTTCAAAAATGCCGTCCCATTTCATCTGCACCAGTACTTGGGCTAGGCTTGCCATCAGAATTATGCCTTCCTTTGCATAATGGAATGTTGTTTGGTGTGATGGTGGTGTAACGTGGCTGAGAATGTGCTGCATGCATTCTTTTTTCTTTTGGAGGATTAGTCACGACGCACGTGAGGTACTCAGGTACGCGGCGGTGATCAACGACAGATTAATAAGTTAAGAACGGCACCGTCCGGCCACTTGGGATGAAAACGGTCGGAAAAAGATCTTAACCATTTTCGTTCTCATTCTTTTTTACGGGTAAAAAACGAGAACGAGAAAAGCAGACGGAAAAACGATGTCGGTAATACGGGACATCGGGAACGGTCGAGAGCATATCAATTACGATGAATTGGTAAAAAAAGAAACATCAACACACATATAACCACTTCAAAAAATTAAATGCAACAATTGCAACCATGCATAATCCCATGGTATTACATCATAAGTCTAAATTTAAAAACAACAACACAACTAAATTGGAAGAACAATACTAAACAACTCAATATCACACATCACTATCTATACCTGGCGGAGGAAAAAGCTCGAGGGTGCTACTGTTCACCGGCGGAGGTGGCTCTAGGAAGAGGCGACACTTGGAGACGGATGAGACTGATGCAGAAGCAGCACAACCAGAAACTTGCTCGGTTGGCGGCTTCATCTTGGCGTAGGGCCATTGTCCGGTCGAGAGGTGGCCGAGGAAAGTGGGCGGCGGCTATAGGAGATCAAGAGCACGCTTCCCTGCCTCCCAACACGCTCTCGAGGCGTGGGACGGCCGGCGTCGGGCGGAGACCTGGCGGCGTCGGGTAGAGCAAAGACCGGCCAGTGGGAAGAGTTGGCAGTGGTGGGAGACTAGGCGGCCGGGAGGGAGGAGGTGCGGCGGCCGTCAGAGTCGGTCATCGCTGCGTGCGGCTACGGTGGGGAGGTGTAGCGACGGGCATATGCTGGGGTTTCGTCGGGTCGCCAGGGTCGGGGTGCACAGTCGGCGGCTACGGCGTTGCGTGCTGGGTTAGGGCGGTGGCTGCGGCACTGCTCCTGCTCGCGAGGGTCAAGGTCGAGGTTAGCTAGGTCGTCGCCGCGTGCGGCTGTGGTGGGGTGGCTGGGAGGTGTGGCGTCGGCCAGAGGCCGGGAGCGTCGGGTCACCGAGGTTCAGGTCGGGGTGCACCGTGCGCGGCTGCGGCAAGCGCGAGCGCAATGCACGTGGATAGGGTCGTGGCGGCTGGCTCAAGCGCAAGCGTTATGCGATGGCCTGGGGCGGTGGCGGCTGCTTGACTAGTGACTTAGGGTTTGGGGAGTGTTCAAGTAGGCCAAAAATTACTGGGCCGAGAGGGGATGGCCAGCCCGGGTGGGGTGTATGCTTTGTGGGCCGAAATTGGTTGAGAAGGTCTGATAAACAGGAATTTTCTCGGACAAATATGGGATCCGTGAATACGGTCAGGAAAACACCCCAACCGTTCGTCCCATTTTTTCCCCCAACCATTCGTTCCCATTTTTTCGTTCCCGTTTTTCTCACGAAAACGATATTCGGTCGGGATTTTTGGTATTTGGTGTCGATCGATACGGAATTTTCCCATCCCCACTTTCATCCCTACCGGCCACCGGCTATGAGCAGCTATCCATGGAAGATCTTTCACTCTTGACACGAGGAAGAGCCATCAGGTTAATTCAGAGCTCCAGAAGTTTCAGTTCAAAGGTGTGCAGCCATTGCAGGTGAGATTGCTGCGGCTGTGCAGCCGTTGTAGCAGCACAAACACAATATAATTTCTACTGCTTGTACTGTAGGTGTAGCGCAGCCGCAGCTGGCTGCAAAGCAGCACAAACAAGCGAGCCCATAGTAGAGAGGTTGCAACTTGCAAACTGGGTGGGCACTTGCGTTGTTGTTGAAATGGGTAAACATTCAGACTGAGAAAAAAAGAAGAGAAAAGTTTCGATTTCTTTCATATTACGAATGTTAGGACTGATCAGGCACTAATGAATACTACTCTTAAAGGGTTTCAGTTATAACCAATTAACGACCTGATGCCTAGTCGATATGTGATATATGTTTCAGTAATCCCATGGCCAATCTAGCTCTGAATATTGAATACAACAATGTGTGAAATATACCAAATGTAGAGGCTGGATTAATTTATTTTTCTTTGTACGAAAGAAAGGAAGACAAAATTGTTTGTACTTGCTTACAGACGAGGATTAGCATTTGGTTGTTTTGTCGCCCGCAAGATAGGGCCAAAAAAATGCGGGATTTTTAGCATTTTAATTTTTAAAAAGTTTTGTAAAAATAATTTTCGGTTTCAAAGTATTAAAAAATAGTCTTCCATCGCTTTTTAGAGGAAGAGATTTAAAGATCACCCTCCCATAAAGCGATTTTGCTGACGTGACATACGATCGTTGGGCGTCGTCGCGCGCCGTGCACATTTTGCGAAAAACCCCTTATCGCCCTCGGCAAGGATATTTTTTAAGCTGTTCAAGTAAAGGGTTATCTGCAAAAGAGCGGTGCCCTAGCAATTTTGCAGGTACCCCCTTGCCGCCCTCCCGTAGAGCAATTTTTAACGTTGACCGTGGAGTTGCCTCGCAAAGGTTTTCTGGCGTTGACAAGGGCCGCCTGGTCAACGCCAAAATCGTGCAAGGGGGCCGCCTGCAAAATTGACAGGGCAACCGTCCTTTTACAGTCGGGCTCCTACTTGAACAGTTAAAAAACACCCTTGCCGAGGGCGACAAGGGGTTTTTTACAAAATATGCATGACACAAGCACACGACACCCAACGGCAGTCTGTCACGTCATCAAAATCGCCCTTCGGAAGGACGATTTTTAAATCTCGTCCTCCCAGAGAGCGATGGGAAACTATTTTTGAAATACTTTGAAACCAAAAATTATTTTTGCAAAATTTTAAAAAATTTAAAAATGCTAAAAATTCCAAAAATGTGGCGGCTCCTCGTGGGCGGAACAATGAGTATAGTGGGCTACTGGGCTGAAGATTTGCGTTGCACGAGTACAGGCCGGCCTAGTTAGGTGGACCATCCTAAATGCACAAAACGAGGCCACTGTTTTGAGCACATGTTATACCTATACAGCCTGTACTGACTGGATACTGTTGACAATAACAAATACTTCCAATGAATAAAATCTTATTATCATCAAGTTGGGTCAAACAATTAGTACATAGTGGGTATACTAATTTTTATCCGATCGTTAAGAACACCAGACTTTCAACATCACACATAATTAGTCTGTCGAATAAGTAGGTTGTCTTACTAGGCGCAAATGGAAAAAAATGATCATTCACATACGTCCGGAAGAATTAAGTTGACAGAGTAAACAAAAATTTCTACCAATTCAGAAAATGATGTTCAACATCCAGTAGCAAAAACTTGGTGAAGACGGTCGATTCAACTGATGCACGAAACGCTTTCCTATGGTTCACTGCTTGGACATGAACCTCTTCTTTGCCCTTATCTGAAAAATTAGGTACAAAAATCATCAGATATAGGCGTGCAGCACAATTGACATAGAGCATCACAAACTGACAAAGATTGAAGCCCATATACTACAATACCATATGGTCCAAAGCAGAGCATCACAAAATCTGATCAAACGAACGACAATTCCAAAGTGAAAAGTACCAGGATATGACAACTAACAAATCACCGATAGCATTCAGATCAAAACCAGAACACGACCAATTGATGCCTAATCCATATGAAGGCTAATTGCCTCGTTGCTGTGGCCACACTTCTTCTTGCGGCAGTTGGTGGACCTGAGTGGAAGTCGTGCATAGCACCTGCAGCAGAAAGCAGTGAACCGAAGTAAATTATAGAAGTAGGCTATGCACGTCGGATTCACTGATTCAGTACAGTACAAGATCAAGCACTCAAGCGCAAAGCGCGAATACACGGATCGATCGAGCGCAAACGTACCTGCGGCAGACCAGCTTGTTCTCGTTATACCTCTGGGCGAGCTCGCGGAGGTTGGGCTCGATCCCTTGGGGTAGCCGCCCATGCTGCCGCCGCGGCGGCGGAGCACCAGGTGAAGCGTCGACTCCTGAAGGAATAAGTCCACTTGAGGTCTTTTAAAGTGTCAACGAATATGATTTTCATCCTTCATCCACAATACCAGATACAACGGGTTTCTAAACTTACAAAACCGGTGTGAATCTTGTCCTAAGGCAGTATGGAGGCTGGTTTAGTCCGATGTGACATGTTAACTTCGGTCAGCGTCGCCGAGTCAGCAAAGGACATAGGTTATTAGGTTTAACAGTGAGCAGCGAGGAAAAAAACGGCGCGAGTGGTATTCTCTCTCCGCGAACCCTACATCGATCTGAGCCGTTGTGCGGTGACGGGGAGGGCGACTTAGAGAGGCGCGGAGCAAGCGAGGGGTGGCACCGTCATTGGGTGCGAAGAGGGCAACGACAAGCACCGATCTAAGAGGCAAGCAAGCGGCGGAGTGCGTGGAGGCGCACGAGCAGGAGGTCGTTGCCGTGCTTGAAGTGTGGAAGCAGAGGTAAGTTTTTTAGTAGAATTTAGTATATTCGTTCTTTAGATGGTGATTCTCTTGGATTTGGTGTTATTTAGTATTTTTTTAGTATGACATTATCGGATCTGTTTTATTTTGTGGCTATGATATTCGCTAGTGGGGGGATAAGGATGGTTGGGATCTGGATGTTGGGGATTTAATTAGACAGTGCACTAAAAGTGTAATAATTTGTGCATGTAGGATTTGTATAGTCTGGGGTCATGGATTTGCTGGACAAACTAGTGGTTAGGTTCTATTTCAATGGGGATTTTGTGACATGTGGGAAGGAGAAGAAGTACTGTGGGGGTATAGATGCATTGTCATATATTGATAGAGAAAAGGTTTCGCTGCCTGAGATATTTGGACACTTGCGTGACCACTGTAAGGTGATGCAAGGTACAATGTTGCATTGGTTGTTCCCAGGCAAGGATCTCAATAGTGGACTTAAAGCCCTGTTGGATGATAAGGTTTCTGTTGGATGATAAGGTTTGTAAGTTAATGTCAGATTGTATAGATGATTGTGGTGTGGCAGAGGTGTATGTTGAAGAGCCAACAATTGTAGACCTATGTGACTCATCAGATGATGACTCTAGTTATGAGGCTGATGAGAGTGAAGATGATTCAGAGGAGATGGAAGTTATAGAAAATAGTATGGCTGAAGAAGGTTTACTTAGGAAAAAGAAAAAAACAGTAAGAAAGTGCAAAGGCATTAGTTCTGAAAATCCTGAAAACATGCTTGTGCTTTATACTCTGGAGAGTGATCCTTTGTCAGGCAAGGCAGCTTCAGATAGTGAGTCTGACAGTGACTATATTGCTAGAGATGATGCAGGCTCAGATGATGATGAGGAGATTGTTGAGATAAAGAAGCATTACAAGGATGTGAAGATAAAGGTGAAGGCTGGACAACTGGAGAATTTAGATGATGTATATCTGCAAGGAGCAAAAAGGGAAAGGAGTAAGTATCAACCTGGTGGTGAAGTGGATGACACTGCTAGGATGTCTTCTGAGAGCCCTGAGGATGAATCAATGGAGGAGATTGGCACTAATGGGGAGGTTAGAACTAAGAAAAATAAATGGCCAAGATACAAAAAACATGCTCATCATCATGTATTTCAGCTTGGGATGAAGTTCAGCTCAAAGAAGCAGTTCAAAAAAGCTATCACAAAGTATGCTCTACATGAGAGGAAGGTGATAAACTTCATCAAGGATGACAAGCAGAGGGTTAGAGCCAAATGTGATTGGGCAAGCTGTCCATGGTTTGCCTGTTGTCCAAGAATAGTAGATGTGAGAGTTGGCAGATAGCAACTCTTGAAAGCTTGCATGCATGTCCACCTAGGAGGGATAACAAGATGGTCACAGCAACTAGGATTGCTGAGAAGTATGGCAATATCATTCTTGCCAATCCTGGGTGAAAGTTGGCCCACATGAAGGCAACTGTGCAGGAGGAAATGTTTGCTGAAGCATCTATACCAAAGTTAAAAAGGGCCAAAGCTATAGTGATGAAGAAAGCAATGAATGCTACTAAGGGGGCAGTATCAAAAGTTATATAATTATCAGCTTGAGCTCCTTAGGAGTAACCTTGGCAGCACAGTAGTTGTCAACAGGGAAATTGACACTGAACCATCTATGTTCAGGAGGATCTACATATGCTTGGAAGCCTGCAAAAAGGGGTTTTTGGATGGTTGCAGGAAGGTTATTGGACTGGATGGTTGTTTCTTCAAGGGAGCTACAAATGGAGAGCTACTGTGTGCTATTGGGAGAGATGCAAACAACCAGATGTACCCCATTGCCTGGGATGTTGTGCACAAGAAAAATAATGAAGAATGGGACTGGTTCTTAAGCTTGATGTGCAATGACCTCAAAGTGCTGGATGGTACTGGATGGGTCTTTATTTCAGACCAACAAAAGGGAATCATCAATGCAGTAGAGAAATGGGCACCAGTAGCTGAACATAGAAATTGTGCTAGGCACATTTATGCAAACTGGAAGAGACACTTCAGTAAGGATTTCCAGAAGAAGTTTTGGAGATGTGCAAAAGCTCCATGTAGAATGTTGTTCAATCTTGCAAGGGCCAAGCTAGCACAAGTAACACATGCTGGGGCACAAGCCATAATGAATACCCATCCAGAACATTGGAGCCGTGCATGGTTCAGGTTAGGCTCAAACTGTGACTCGGTAGATAATAATTTATGTGAATCATTTAATAAATAAATTCTGGAAGCAAGATTTTTTCCAATTATCACCATGCTGGAGTCAATCAGGAGGAAAATGATGGTTAGGATTTCAAAGTAGAGAAATATTTCTGCTAGATGGAATACAGTGCTTTGTCCAGGTATTTTGAAGAAATTGAATGTCTATATCACTGAGTCAGCATACTGTCATGCTATATGCAATGGAGCTGATGGTTTTGAAGTGAAACATCACACCAATAGGTACATTGTGCATCTGGACAAGAGGGAGTGTTCTTGCAGGTACTGGCAACTCTCTGGCCTTCCATGCCCCCATGCAATTGCATGTATCTATTACAGAACTAATTCACTAGATGAGTTCACTGCTGATTGCTATAAAGTTGATGCTTTCAAGAAGACATATGCTCATTGCCTACAACCAGTGGAAGGCATGAATAATTGGCCAGAAGATGGGAGAGAGCCACTCAATGCACCTGGATATATCAAGATGCCAGGCAGACCCATAACTGAAAGAAAGAGAGAGTTTCATGAGCCATTTAAGCCTACTAAAATGTCCAAGTTTGGCACAAAGATCGGTGCAGCACATGCAAGCAATCTGGGCACAACAGTCAAGTTGCCACAAACACAACCCAGTGGATGTAGGTAGCACTTCACAGCAGGCCAACACCCTCCAAAGTTGTGCACAAGGTAAAAAAAGAAAGGCAACTGGCACCTTGACTACATCAACAAGTTATTCTCACTCTACTGCAAGTACTTCAAAAAAGAAGGGTACTACAAGTACTTCAAAGAGGAAGGTAATGTTGCAAAAATACCAAAAAAATTCTTACTGTATTTTTTTATTTCAAACTAATGTGTGATTCATCTCATTTTGTAGCAACCAATGGAGAACCTCTAAATTGTCAGGGTGAATGCAAGGGCCAAAATTTCTACACATGCTGGTGGTTCTGCTAGAGTAGATCTTCAGGCCAATGTTTTAGGCTCCAATAGCAGCACAAGTGCAGCACTGAATGTAACTTCTGGCTTTGCAACTGTCTCTATTTCAGCTGAAGAACCAGCAAGGCCAACTCCAAAAAAACCCAACTAAACTACCACTGCTGCTTCTTCCTCCATGGGAATTTGACAAGCTGTGATTCATTATGTGATGCAATTATCTAGTGTTTCCCTATTATGTGTGATGAAATGTACTAGCAAACTTTGAAGCCAACTTGTGTTTGTTTGTTATGTGTGATGAAATGTACTGGCAAACTTTAAAGCTAACTTCTGTTTGTCTGTTATGTTTGATGCAATGGGATATGAAATGTACTGGTTGCTAAGATTCATGAAACTTGTTTACTTGTCATTCTAACAAGAAAGGGTCCAAGTTTGCATATGTAATGCCAAAACAGATAAACATTATTGCATCCATAAATTTGCACACTGTCATTACATAATGTTTGCATACTCTCATTACATAATCAGGCCATGCCCACACATTCTCATTTCTTGCCCAACACTAAAAGAATTACAACAAACAAGCATGACATGATGCACCAAATGAGCACTGTTCACTTCTTCTCTAACATACGATCCCTATCTTTTAGAACTACATTTTTTGCATCTAACTCACTAACCAATTCTCTAACTGAAGCCAACTCCCTCCTAACTGCATTAACCTCCTTGCTTTGCTCTTCAGCCTTGGCATGATTTTCCTCCATCTCCTTCACTGCATCTACATTATCCCTTCTCAGAGAATACACAGCGTCTCTCAAATCATTCAACACCTCCCTTACAAAGTTGTTTGTTGGGCCATCATGCCAAGCAAAAAAATCACAACCCCCATCCTGTGAAACAAGAACCCTAGCTGTGAAGCCCCTTACCAAAATCAAATAGATCCAAATTAAACGAACCCTAGCTGTGAAGCCCCTTACCAAAATCAAATAGATCCAAATTAAACACGGCAAAATCACTCACCCGAGCATTGCGGCACTTGAAATACCGACGACCAGGATTGTCGAAGCTAGAAGAAATCCACCTCGCCGCCTTCACTCTGCACTGGCATAGGACGACAGGTTCGTACTCCATAGGACCAACCCGATAGGGAATAGGCGAGCCATATGATTGCCGCGAAGAAGACGACGACCCTTCACTCCTCGAGCTCACCATTGCCGTGGCTCCGCCCTCTGAATCGCCGCCGAGTAAGCTAGGGTTTTGGAAGAGGAAAGAGATTGGTGATGAACGCGCGAGAAACCACCTACCCATTTTATTACGCCAACGGTCATGCTGACTCAGCGGTCTAAATGCCACGTACCGAAGTCAACATGCCACGTCGGACTAAACCAGCCTCCATACTGCCTTAGGACAAGATTCGCACCGGTTTTGTAAGTTTAGAAACCCGTTGTATCTGGTATTTTGGATGAAGGACAAAAATCATATTCGTTGACTCTTTAAAGGACCTCAAGTGGATTTATTCCACTCCTGAATGAATGTTGTAGTCAGTCAGGGTGTGGCTAGGATGGGAATGGTTAGGATCGATCCGTCTATCCATTAAACCTATTAATAAATTTGCTCCAATGGATTTTTAGGATTGCTCAAAAAATACAAATGGATTATACGGATCAAACCATTAGAACCTAGGTTTAAAAGGTTCAACCAAAATATCTTCACATGTATAAATATCTTCAAAGTTTATACAAAGTTTTTTCTTTATATAATAAATTGTTCCTATAAAATTTAACAAGTTTTCATAGTATGAACACGAGTTTAAAAATTTGAGTCCAAGTTTTATACACATTTAACTAGAATTTTTAGGTCTTAGTAATGCATCGTGCGCCCCGCATATATAAATAGCTCAAAATTTGTACAAAGTTGCTTCTCTGTATAATAAATCATTCCTACAAAATTCAACTGAATCGATAAGTTTTTATAATGTAAATGCGAATTTAAAAATTTTGGGTCCGAGTTTTACATATATGAGTCTTAGTAATGCATCATGGGTCCCGCATATATAGATCTATAATAACTATCTATAAAACAAGTAGTGTTTCCACCCAAATTTTGTTTTGCCTGGCTATTTTGCAGAAAACCCTTTTGAGTTTTTTCGAACTTAACCTACAGTCCGTCTAGCTATTTTAAAAAAACCCAGTTAAAGAAGAAAAATGGGTTATTTTGCAAAAAAACCATTTGACTGTTTATAAAATTAACATGTAGTCCTAATATTGAAAAGAAAGGGAGAGTTTGGATGAAAAAAAACCTCATGCGTCCCTCTCTTCTGCCCCCATCCGCGTTGCGCCTGCGCCCCTCCCTCCCGTCGCCGCTCGGAGCTCCCGCGCCGCCGCCTGGACCTTCGTCCTCCGCCTGCTTCTCTCACTGCATCGTCGTCCCATTGCAACGTACGGGCATTTTGTTAGTAACTCAAAATTTGTACAAGGTTGCTTCTATGTACAATGAATCATTCCTATAAAATTCAAATGAATCTGATAAGTTTTTATAATGTGTACGCGAGTTTAAAAATTTTGGATCCAAGTTTTACACATATGTAATATGAGTTTTTTGTCTAATAGTAATGTAGCGGATCCATTTGGATATCCATAGATAACCTATTAATATAATAGACTCATGATAAATTTATTTTACTGAACTATAGATCAATAAATTTACTAAAAATGGTTTAGCTTCGATCCATATTCTAACCATTTGTGCGGCCATCCTCGAGCTGCTTCCCGCAAAGATGAGACGCCCCTGGTCCGGCGGGATACGTACAGGCAGATTTGGCATCTTGGGAATTTTAAATTTAGACAAATTCCATCAAGAAATTGAAGCTTAGTACAATAAATCCAAGAGACTAGAACTGTCAAAAGGACAAAGGGGTCTCTTCAGATAAAGTTTAGATGTGCAGAAAAGCATCGATTCTGATACGCTGATCTGCACTGTTTCAAATCTGACTGAGTTCTTTTATTCAACTTTTTTGTTAGCTGTTAAACGATATGTTTTTTAAAAAAATAAATAGAAATTATTTAAAAAATCAAATAAATTTAATTTTTTTAATTTATAATAGTTACATAATACTAGGTTTTTTTTCGTGTGCACGAAATTTTTTTCTTCATTTTAAAGCAACGAACGGGGCCTTAAAAGTAAACTAAATAAGGCAATAGAGAACACACAACGAAGACGAACTAACCATAATGCTAGAAAATATCACTTAATTTTCTCAGTAACAAACACATCACTACATCAACAGAGGCGATCAATCACTTATTAGTCACGCACAATGGGCTTGTTTGATTGCTCCCCTGAGCAACTTGATTGAGCATTTTATATCCCTGAGAGTAGCCTGACCTTGAATAGCAAAGTTACATAGTCAGGCATATCACCTTTAGAGTAGTGTTTGGTTGATATCCTGAAAACAAGCCTGAGGGGATGCAATGGTCAGAGTTGTTTGGTTCAATTTGTGCGTGAGATTATACTGACCTAATGTTAGAGAAGTGGTGATTAATACTCAGGCATGTGAAGAGGTTGGCTCAGGCGACCCATTTTCTAGGCCTGACTTAGGCGTGCGCGTTCATGCAAGTATTATCAGGCTAATATCTTCATGACATTAACCAAACACAACTCAGACAAGTGATAGGCTTGGATTCAGGTTAGACATATTTGTCGAGGATAGCAACCAAACAAGCCCAATATGCCTGGGCACTGCACTAAACAAGATGAGAAAACCTTGCAGTTTACACGCGACGAGGCGAAGACATGTCTTGGAAAACCATACTGATGAGAAAACCATCACTGGACATCACACATCCAGCGCAAAGCACATGATTTCTAGCACTATGTTGCGTACGGAACAGCGGATCAATCAGCAACGTGGCAACAAACAGGATGAACGACAGGTGAACGGAGGGAGAAATGGCGACCAAAGCATGCACGCACGCACGCATATACCTTCCTTGTTCTTGTTCTGGATCTTGGCCTTGACGTTGTCAATGATGTCGCTGCTCTCCACCTTCAGCATGATCGTCTTACAGGTCAGTGTCTTCACGAAGATCTGCATCTTGCCTCCGCCGAACACTCTCTCGAGCAGATTAGTTGCGGCCGGTGAAAAAACTGAGGTGGAGATGTGGATATGGAATGCATATGCGGTCACCGCCTTTTATACAGGGAGGAGGAAACGCTGCCGCTACGAAACCTATTAATACCCCAAAAAAAGGCGAAATAGATTTTCGGTGGGTCCTAGCTACCATCTAGCTGAGGCCCATATAGGTCCATCAAGATTAGAGGCCCTAACATGTTGGGCCATGTTGACACAATGGCCTTGTAGCTGAGAGCTAGCTGGGCCTCGAGAAACGCAGAATCTCGAACAGGAGAAACCAATAGAAAACCCTTTCCCTCTGCCCAGTGGTTGGTTTTTTGGTGTACATACACATGATAATGGTCTAATGCAATGAAATTTCATGGAGAAGACATACACACACTAATCAAATGAGTTGCTTAATTATTGGTACACTAATACAACT
The DNA here is from genome assembly GCA_019925245.2 of Oryza australiensis. Taxonomy (NCBI): domain Eukaryota; kingdom Viridiplantae; phylum Streptophyta; class Magnoliopsida; order Poales; family Poaceae; genus Oryza; species Oryza australiensis. The sequence goes on from JAIFGZ020000478.1 coordinate 4,160,166, forward strand.
GTGGTTGAGAGGACACAGAACCAAATTAACATCCTAAACCAAACCCTCCATGCCATGACACACCAAGGGAGGATAAGAAAATTCAGACTAGCTGAGGTTGCACGGCGCGGGGACGAAGGAGAGGAGGCTGTTCTCGAGGTCGTAGAGCACGTGGAAGTTCTGGTGCTGGAAGCTCCCGATGATGGAGCCGTCGTCCGACGGCAGCATCGCCAGGCACAGGTTCCCGGTGCCGCCGTCCATCACCATGTAGTTCTCCAGCGGCAGCTCCATGTCCGCCCCGTCGAAGTGGAGCACCAGCTCCGGCAGCGTCACCATCCTGCGCGGCGGCGGCGGCCACTTGAAGCACGTGTCGAAGGTGTCCGACGGCGTGGCGTTCGCCCTGGGCAGCCCGACCCACGCCACGAACGCCTCCTGCACCATCGCGTACGCCGGCTGCGCCAGGAACATGACGGTCGAGCCCGAGTCGATGATGACCCCGCCCGTGCCGTCGTCCTCGTTGATGGCGAACACCGACGGGTCGATCGGCAGCAGGTCGCCGGCGACGCTGATGCCCGTCATGTTCAGGAAGTACATGGTTGGCAGCGCCGGGTTGACGATGAACGGCGTGGACTGCACCGGCCCGCTGCTGCTCGTGTTGGTGCTGTTGAGCGTGGCGTACGCGCCGAAGTAGAGCCGGCTCGTCGCCGGCGACATGAAGGAGGTGAGGCAGTAGGAGAACCTGGGCGAGCCGAGCTGGCTCACCAGCGACAGCGGGCCCCGGCCAAAGCCGACCATGCCGGAGCCGTTGAAGAGCGTGCCGGCGTTCATGTTCCCGCACCCGAACGTGACCCTCGGCACGGCGACCCGCGTCGCGTTGGTGCCGAACGTGAACGTCTCGTTCGCAAGGACGCCCGCGGAGGACGCGCTGTCGCCGTAGAATGCCTGGTAGACGCACACGTTCTGGAAGCAGAGCGGGGAGTAGAGCGCGTCGCACATCGCGGACGAGCACGGCAGCGACGCGTACGACGGCGACTTCGCCGGCTCGAAGTAAGGTGTCGGCTGCTCCACGCAGAGCAGGCACGGCGCGCACTGCGTCCAGATGAGGTCGCTGCCGGTATCGATCATCGCCGAGAAGTACCGGGGCGGTGTGCCGATGCCCACGTCCATCAGGTACTCCCCCTCGCTGAACCGCAGCAGGACGCGTGCCGCGGTGATTGCGTTCCCCGCCGTCGCCAGCGACTGCAGCGCGGCCACGCGGGCTCTGCTCCGCGCGACGGCGCGGGACAGCAGCTGCGCCTTCGTGTACCCCGCGTGAGCGTCAACGTGGGTAAGCGTTGCCATGAAGCCGAAGTCGCCACGGGAATGCGCCGCGGCGACATCCATGGAAAGTAGCACGGTCAACAAGACGAGCAGGAACGCCGCCGCCATGCTTGTCATTTTGGAGCAGCAGAGAGCGTATCACGGCAGCAATGCCTACTACTTTGAATGTGATGTAGTGAGCTGCAAGGCTTCTTGGGTTTGTGTTTTATACCGTCTCCATGCATGAGTGTAGGACTCGATACTGACCCTGGAGCCTTGAGGCTTTGCTTGTGCTTGAGCTATTTGCTGAATTAATACAGGTACACAGCTAATGTACTAGCACTAAACTATGGTGGTTCGGCCATGGAGCAGAGAATTTGGGTATGGAAACGAGGGGAGCTTGCAATGATGCATTTCAGCAATATTATTCAGACTCTCCGTCCCTTCCAATCAACGCAAGCTAAGGTAGGAGATTTAGAGATCTGTGTCGCGATCGTGTGCTTATTTCGTCTATCGAAGTTCTTGTTATCTTTATATACTCCTATCCAATAGCGATACTACAAGTCATACAACTCTGAAATATTCTGAACAGAAAGAACGGATTCAAAAGGATATCTTAGTTCAGAAGTCATAGCTCAATCGAACAAATGCTGAAATTAGCATTCTTCTCACCACATTGCCATGACCCGAAGATTTACATCCAGTAAGTTTATACTCCTGTATAGTAGTATACCCTATATCTTAAGGCAAAAGAATGTCACGTTTTTCTGTTACGAAAATAGATGCACAACGAAAACATACATTTTTACGTAGAAAACCCTTAAAAAAACCACGGACGCCAACCGATAATAATCAATATTGAAAAGTTGATTAAAAACGTGAAAACATTTTTTCTTCCCATACGGTTTATAGGAGTTATATAGAAGATAAAAGAAAAAACTCGTAATAGAAAAATACATAGAGTCCTACTAGAAAACTAATCCAAATATATTTTAGGCCTAAATTCAAATCACATATTTAACAATCTTTAACTTGTGACAAATTTTCTCTAGTAGAATAAAAATCATCAATCTCTAAACAATCTCACATAGATAAAATCACAGTGTGTAAAATTAGTCTCTGAGACTATACTTAAACACCCACCAAACTTAAGCAAAGCTCAAACCTAGTAGCCGTTTTGTTGACATGTATGAGAAACAGCGTAATAACACACACTGCTTTCAAATTTGTAATATGATTTAAATAGTTTAGAACAAAACTTCATCCCATTGTCAATACGAAGTATTTTCACCTTTCTTTTAGTTTGTCTTTCAACCATAGTCTTTCACTTGTAAACACATCAAAAATTTGATATTTGTGCTTCAAGAAATAAGGCCAAACTTTTCACGAATAATCAACAATGATAGTCATCATATAACGAGTACCTCCAAAAGATGTCTTAGGAGCAAGCCCCATAAATCAGAATGCACATAATCAAAAATATTTCTATAGTATGTAGATGTATTGAACTTTACCCTCTTAAGCTTGCGAAAGATGCAACGCTCACAAAATTTCAGTTTCCCGATGCCTTGTCCATCTAGCAATCCTTGCTTGCTCAATTTTGTCAAACCAATTTCATTCATATACCCAAGTCGCATATGCCAAAGATTAGTAGGATCAAAATTAGATAATGAATATGAAACTGTAACAACATTACCTAATATAGTTGTACCTCACAGATGATACAAATTGACATTTTTAATATTAGCTTTCATCACAACAAGAGAGCCTTTGGTTACCTTCAAATTTTCATCTCCATCAAAATATTTGTAACCTTTATGATCGAGAGTACATAAAGAGATGGGTTTTCTCTTAAAATTTGGAATATGCCACACATCTGACAATGTTTTGATACAGTCATCAAACATCTTGATCTAAATTATTCTAATACCTACAACCTTGTATGACGTATTATCACCCATCAACACAGTACCACCTTGCACAGCTTCATAGGTGACAAACTAATCTCTATTCGGACATATATGAGGTGCAAGCAGTATCAAGAATCCACCGGTCACTAGTTTGTGCACAATCAGCATACGTAACAAGTAATTATGCATCAGACTTATCATTAATAGCAACTATGGCTTTACCTTCCTCTTCTTTATTACCTTTCGGTCTATAATTTTTGGTTTTTTATCTTTGTTCTATAGCTTCCAACACTCCGAGATATCATGTCCATCTCTCTTATAGTATTTGTAGGACTTATACCTGCCTTTGGACTTTGATCTCCCATGATAGTTGCTTGAAGTTTTATCTCTTGATTAGGTCTTTGTGCTCTTCTCTTTATTGTTTGTCTCGAACAACCAATCCTTCTGCTTGTGAATTTGAACTTTCAGAGGGTACCATCTTTTTCATATTTTCTTTGGCATGCAAAGCATCATAAACTTTTATCAAAGTTAGAGTATCACGACTATAAAAAATAGTATCTCTAAAATTTACATATGAGCTAGGTGTTAACGACCAAATTTGGTAACCAAATCTCCGAGTTCAGAACCAAGATTGAAGCGAAATCGGATCAGTAGTGCAGTCTGCGAAGAAACAAGGGCCACATCGGCTAAGACTGAATCGGCTAGGAGACCAATTGGCTGAGGCTGAATCGGACAAGGATGGCCGATAGCCGATTCCGATTAGGAGATGGAGATTGAACCGATCCCAAAAAGGAGCATAAAGATTAATATTAGATTCGATTCCCAAATGTTCGTTAAAGATATTGCCATCTATGGATAGAGTCCTGTAACGGCAATTATATCTGTAAATTAGAAAGTTATATAGATTTCCCTTTTGTAATACGGCATGGGGCTGTGTCCTGAAATATTATCGTACTATAAATAGTAGATAAGGTAGAAACCGTGTCCTACACGGATATTGTTATGTCTGGGTATAAATAAGACCCGAGGGCTCTTTGTAAAGATATCAACCAACACACAATCAATCAATTTCGGCGCATCGCCACCCTTTTTATTTTAGACGAGTTCTTGCTCTTGCTCAGGCTGCATCGGTTATGATCTCTGAACAAGGTAATTATTTGTCATTAGTGATTTGTATCATAGGGACTAGTGCTTCCATCGTCATGACACTCAAGTTTCGATGTAATGAACTGCACAATTTATCATATGCGGCCTATAATCTAGAACAATCTCTAGATCTATCCTACAATCGGCTGGTTTCTCTCTAAAGATCGCAGCCGAGAAGGATAGATCTAGGGGTTGAATTAGATTATATGTTGTGTCTATCGTCTCGAGGGGTTCACATTGACTCATACAGATATGATTTTTTTACTTAATGCTGCATCTAACCGACCTATTAAGTCGCTCTTAGAACTATTAAGATCTGTTTAGTTTAATGTTTATCATTAGACAGCGCTGGAGTTTCAACCATCCTTATCTGTTTTAATTATCTTTAGTTTTAATTGCTATTAGATATATTTAAACCATCTTTTATATTAAGATCTTAATCTATCTAAGTGCCCTAAGTCAATATCAATCTGTCATGCTATACTGACAGCCGATTGATCTAGGTTTAGCAAATTTAGATTAGATTAATATCTTTTTATAAAATGTATCGGAGTATTAGTCGATTCATATTAGATCTGCAGTATCGGCTAAGTTATCAATGTAGATAATTACTACCCTAATGCACTTTTAGCCTAAGTGATTTATACTGTCTCGGCATAGCCAATCTATCCCAATCACTTAGTTTAAGTGTGCTTTGGGATAGCAATTATGTGTAAATTGATATCTTCAGCCGATTCGGTAGGATCTAATTTTAACTTAATGCATATTTCTTGTTTCTTGTTGGTTACGTGATCAAACCAACTGGCACGCCCTCAATTCACCAGAAATAACCAATTTGGACCTGCACTAGAGTAAAACAAATCTCTCAGGGCAGTGCGTGCGAATCGAATTTCTCATCAACACTAGGCAATGAACATAATAGAATAAGACATAAATCATCTTCATCATACTTTATCTCTATAGACTCAAGGTCAGCAATAATTTTTCTTGAAAGTAGAAAGACGATCTATCATAGACTCATTATCTTACAACTTATGCAAAAACAACTTTGCTTCAAGTTCAAGTGCATCTTACCGGTCAGATCTTTAGTCATGCATATCTGTTCCAGTTTCAACCATAGCTCAGCAACTATCTTGTCCTTAAACACCTCCTGCAAAATATTGTTAGATAGATATAGATGAATATATGTCGTAGCGTTATGATGCCATTTTTCTCATTATCAGACCAATTCTTAGTCCTTTTGTCTAATTCAAATAACATATCATCTAGGGTCTGCTCTGCAAGAACTAACCACATTTTCACTTGTTATAGTGAGAATTTTGTGTCTTGGTACAGGAGCGTTAGATCATGCTTTAAACTCTCAATGAAAATTAATCCTGAATCTGTTGGTAAGTAAATGATGTAAACCTAGCAAAAACATGATCTCTGGTATATTTCTTGGGTGCACAAAGCAATGATTTGTAAACCTTCTGATACACAAGCATAGGTGTGCTTAGAAATTTCCACCGAAAAATCAACCAGGCTTGGCAAACCAGGCTATCGCGGATTCTTTTTCTCTCCTCGGAACGAGTGCACGTAGATGGCTTGCTGTTGCTGCACCTTTTCTCTGCGACGTGCGCTGCTGCTACTTACTGTTAATCAATCCGACGACTCCCCGTCGGACTCGAACTGCTGATGGCCAACTTGATCTCGCCAGATAGATTGATTCGGCGCAGAGATGGCCATACGGGCGGCCTGGCTCGGTATGACACGGATCCGTTTCGGCAAAGTTCGTTTGACCTGTTTTATGAAACAGGCCGTGCCGTATCGGTCCACGTGCCTATCATTCGACCCAAGCACGACCCACAAGGTGGTTGGGCCGGGCCGTGCCAACACGGGCCCGTTAAAGAACCATGCGTCGAGACCAGCCCGGTTACACTGTTTGGTACTGTGTAACATTGTTTGAGGCATTATTTTGGTCTGTTAAAGGCCCACGGGTTACTTTCACCTGTGCTACAGGCTGCTACAGAACTTGCTATAATAAACGGGTCGTGCCGTGCCGGCCCACAGGCTTTGGCCGACAGCCCAAGCACCAGCACGGCCAATCGTGCCGTGCCGGCCCGGCCCGTTTGCCTCCTGGGCCGTGCCGTGTCAGGCTGCTACAGTCCCACGCGTGCTCGGGCCGGCCCGCCTTAGCACGGCTCATTTGGACGTCACTAATTGGCGGAACGATCACACGGCGCCGACGGCTGCATGGTGTAGATTAATCTCCAATGCTCTAATATCATTTGTTATAAAAACAAATACGCAAAACATAAATTTTTACGTGAAAAACCTTACAGGACAAATCATAGGCACCAATCAGGAATAACAATGGGAACATTTTTTTCTTCTCGTCCGGCTTACACGACTATATATCTATAACTATTTATAAAAGCAGTGTTTTCACCTAAAATTTTTGTCTGCCTGGCTATTTTGCAAAAACCCCTTGAGTTTTTGTAAAATTAACTCATAGTCCCGTGCGCCCATCTATCTAGCACGTCAAAAACCCACCTCACCGGGTCGGACCGACCGCTCAACCATAATATGTTAGTGTTCTCGTGGTTTCTGGGGCTGCTCATCACCGGCATCAATATCCAAATGTATTATGCAAATTGCAATCTTTTACTCTTATACATCTTTTCTTAGAGATAATGTTATAACTCAAGTACGTAATCTATATATCTATATCTATAATCTATAACTATCTATAAAGCAAGGAGTATTTCTATCCAAAATTTTCGTCCACCTGACTGTTTTGCAAAAAACCCCTTGAGTATTTATAAAATTAACCCACATAAAGAAAAAAATATAAATTAAAATTATATGAGGCTTCAACTTTAGAGTAATTATGATAAAATAAAATAACGTCCCTTACAATGCATGGACATATTTACTAGTATAAGAGATAAAAGGAAAGACTCATAACAAGAAAATACATAAAGTCCTATAAAAAGCCTAATCCAAATATATTGATCATATATTTAACACTCCCAAATATCTAGATTAGTTTCCAAAAAAAAGAGATTTTACTATTCTTAAGAACGTATTAAGATGTGTTTTATTTTTAAATGTAAAATTTGGTATATTTCATTATCTCTTAAGACCTATAAATTTAAACTATAATTTTTTCAAAGGAGGAAAGAAGATTGACACTGTCCTAAGTCCTACTAATACACAAGTTCAGCCAGCAGAAGTACCAATGGCAGTAGGTCGGCAAAGTTCGAAATGGACGTTGATTGAACCAGGCGAGGCCATGTGCAGCAGCCAACGAAACGGCCGTCACCGGGATCAGTTCCACACTTCCATCGGAGTCAGGAGATGGAGACGCGCCAACTTGAACTCCACGAATTAAACGAGCCTCTCTGTCCCGATCCCTGCGCATATTTCCGATTCTTCTCCCCATCTCGAATGCTGCAACCCAAGAGTGATGGACAAGGCAGCTCGCCAACTTGAGCCCTGGCACAACCAGGAAGGGCTAGCTCCAACATTGGTGCTCGGCTGCTGTGGATGCAATTACAGGGGTGTCCAGAGTGCAGACCAAGCTATACTCGTGTTCGGATTGGAAGTGTGCGTGCTACGTTTGGGCCGCTATGCACTCAGGCCCCCATGCTAACTAGGCCACTAGGTGTCATCAAACTGTTCACATTTTTGGCCTTGATCTGTACACTTGCATTATAAGGTCATCATAGTTAGGGGTGAAAACGGATCGGATACGGTCGGAAACTAGCAATACCGTATTTGTTTTCATATTTTTTTCGGAATCGGATTCAGAATCGGAAACTTGTGATACGAAAACGGAAACAAATACCATCGGAAACAAATACGGAACGAATACGAATTGAAACAAATACGGTAACGGATATTGATCGAAATATTAAACCCTCTCAAACTAATCAATATTTATAATTTTACAGCTAAGCAACACATATAATAAATTTCAAATTTTCAGCTACGTGGGCTCGGTCCGGGCTGTAGCCGGACAGACCGGGCGCTAGATCCGCCCCTGAATGTTGGTGTATCCATAAATGTAACATTAATGCCAAGTATTATATTTGAATCTGGATGGACAGGTCCACGGTCCACCGCAAGAAAATCTAACCTGCGCTTCATATGGTTTTCGGAAGAATGGAATTCACAAACTGCTAGATGAAATCCAATCCATCTAAGTTGTACTAGCTATTTCAGCACTATTGGAGTTGTGAGTACTAATAACATGTATTCCGAGGTAGTAACCAGTTTGCAAGACCAACATTTTATTCTTTGTGGAGAACTTCCTGCTCGTCGACGAGCAGCAGCAGTCGGAGCACGTCCGCACCGTCATTCGGCAGCAGCAGCTGGTGGCACTGCAAAAGCAGCAGCAACAACGAATGCTGGAGCATCGGCAGTAGCAGCAACAACTCATGCTGAGCAGCAACAGCAGCAGGCAGCGCTGCAACAGCAGCGCCAGCCGGCGACCATGGCGGAGGGGCATCTCGCCGCCGCCGCCGCCGCCGACGGCGGCACGTGGTCGGTCGCGCACCCCGGCGCGATGGATGTGTTCCTGGATGCGTACTTCGAAGGGAGGCTGCGACAGCAGCATCGGCAGGGTGTGCAGCCGCAACAACTGGAGTCGGCGGGGTCGGCGTACTAGGTGCCGGCGCATGCTGTGCCGCCGCCGCCGCCGGAGAAGGGGCAGGTAGGTGGTTCGCTCTCAGCCACCCCGATGGCGCCCGGAGCGTTGAGGGAGTAAGGTGGTTCGCTCTCAGCCGCCCTAATGGGTTTTGTCTTTTTTTTGTTGGGTTTATGAAGGGTTATGGGCTGGCTGAGTCAAAGGCTTCTAGGGTTCGGATATTATCCGATGAGGTAACCGGATATTATCCGACCATATCCGCTATCCGCCGGATAATATCTCTACTGTATCTGTATCCGTATCCGAGAAAAAATTATCCGTTTTCGTTTTCGAATCCGAAATTATCCGAAAATTATCCAACTAACACTAGCCGTATCCGATTTTTTGGACAATATCCGAATATTATCCGTACCGTTTTCACCCCTATTCACAGTGCATCTATAAGACATTTTGCCACAACCAGTCATGTAGGAGATTTCTCTCCACGTACGCTGTACGGAAGTGACTTGTCCCGGAGAAGCCCCTCGTCCCCCGCTAGGACAAAGGTGGACTCATCAGATGAAAGCAGAAATCAGGGGAGAGGGAGAGGAAGGCGCCGCGGACGAGGATGACCTAGGAAAGTGCCCCCGTCGAACTCCATGTCTCCCGCTGCCGTCGCATGTCCAGCAAGATCTGGAGAGCTCGCAAGCGGTAGCGCCATCGAGCTCCTCCACGCCATGCTATAGGGAGGCATTGAAGGTAGTGGCTTGTTAAAGGATGGGTGACAGAGGTGGCAGCCCAATTTGTCGCGCGCGCATCATCCCAGTGACTAAGAGGAGGATGGCGTCAGTGCGGGAGAGTGGGGAGGCTTTGATTTGTGTCAGAGAAGATGGATAAGCGTATTATCACTGTTGTGCCGGTCAGCGAACTCTCCTCGACCGTTGCCCTTCTCGGCTTCTCGGGCGGCACTTGGTTTTGGGTAGGAGACGAGCTCATCGGGTGGGGAAAAGGAGAGAGGTGAGAATGACAGGATGGGTGAGGTGGTGCGGCTCGATAGAGGAACGGAGGGGGGGGGGGGGGGGGTGAGGGAGAGAGCGTCGTCGGGCATGGCGCGGGAATTTTTATAAATATTTTCAATACTTAAATAATTTTAATAAAAATATTGAAAATAGATGAACACTCAAAAGTATTTAAGATTATTTTGTAGATTGTAGGTGAGAGATTGTAGATTGTTTTGTAGATTTCAGGAGACGAGTGTAAAATTTTAGACTACTATATAAATTAAAAAATTAAAGGAACTAAAATGCAAAATATTAATAGGTCTGACCATAATTTGGTCGTATCTTTCGAATCTCTTTTAAGCATTCGGGGTAACATATACTTTTTTTCATGTTGACTAAATGGTTAATTTTTTTGACAAGGTAGATTCATAATCATATAAGTTTAAATTCAAATTCTATAAGTTATAATAAAAATAACAAATTTAATTGTAAATATATGTATACTAGTTAGATTTTAATTTGTTATTTTTTATAATTTATAGAAGTTAAATTTGAACCTATATATTATATATTAATTTATCTTGTTAATTTTTTAAAAAAATTATAACATTTAATTGATATGAAAGAAATGGGTGGACATTCCCCGAGACACGTATCTTGCATTGTTTTCATGCCTAAAAAAGGCATCCATTAAAATCATACTACTCGGTACTCACATTCTCAATAGCATCAGGAATTCAGGACCAATACAGCCACGTTGGAGAGATCTGCGCTTGTGTTTGCCATTCCACAGGAGTGGCAGACAAATCGAATGAATGCAACAAAAATTTGGCACAACCCGATGCTGCCCGACAAAAAACAGCCGGCCACAGCTTCTGTACAAAAATATGTAGCATCAAACGAGAGCAGCTCTGTTACCACAGGAGGTTGCCGACGAGGCAGAGAGCGAACGCACCAAGAACGTCGCCGACGACGTGCCGGCCCGCCGGAGAAGGACCGGAGCTCGCCGCCAGGGTGCTTGTCGGTGCCATGCTGGCCATGACGCCTCCTTCGGATGCCATCGGCGTCGGCGAAGGGCCGAGGTACGTCTCGAAGAAGGACGACGTCGGGGGCGGAATCAGCGGAGGATACTGGTGTGGGCCTGCACGAAAGAGCGGCATAAATTTTCGATTTTCTAGTCAGAAAATGGTGAACTGAGACAGTGACAATCCATAACGAATTGTATACCTGGGCATTGAGGCTTAAGCGCCGTGGTTAACCTGAAAGACGCACACAAAAAATGTACCAAGGTGAGGCAAAAACTGTTCTCTGAAGTGCAAAAAGCGAGATGGATTTGGGTGGGGAAAAAGAAAAACTCAGTTTACGTGGTGAGAATTGTGCCGTTCACGAATCCGCCGTAGCTGCAGGACGTGACGCTGCAGCCGGAGCTGGTCATGAGGAGGGTGAAGTTGCCGAGCATCATGCTGCTGTTGGCGCACTGCATGCTGGAACACGTCGAGTCCGCCAGCGGCGCCGGCACGCAGAACAAGCTGCAACACGGAACAAGCAACGGCACCGTCAGAAGCATGAGCAACAAAAATTCAGATCGATCGTTTTGCGTAAGATCTGGAAGGAGATTGAAGGCAAAGAAATCGGTTTGCCTACTCCAAGTTGCCCGGACCACAGCTGCACTGGACACACCGGTTGGCAGTAACTGCGTAGGTCCCGTTCGCCACGGCCAGGCCGTAGTCCGCCGTGAACGCCGGGAATGATGATGTGCACGCTGCATGTTCGAGAAAAAATGGGTACTCCATCATGATTCATGCATGTGAGATAAATGAAGCAGAAAACGGTAGGGATAACAGTGACGCGAGGACGAAATGGACCAATCATATACTCCTCCTAACTACGCTAGCTACTGGCTGTAGTGGCTACTGATTGAGCACGATGGTACCTGTTTGTCCGTGATCTGATCAGAACATCTGGGGATGAAGGGGATTGCAACTTTTGGCCACTTTCTTCAGAAATTATCGGAACTACAGTTTGGTCTAGAAACTCAGAGCAGAGTGTTTACCTACCCTCTATTTAGGAAACAGGAAAACAGCACAACTTTTCTTTCAGAGTGCTGAATCTATATGCCCAGACGAAAATTGTGAAATTTCAATGCATCACACACATGTAGCGCACTTAACTAGAAGACCTTTCAGCTATTCTGAATACCCTATTCACAACAGAGAAAACGAGTCGCACTTTTTTTATCACAACAGTGAAAATTAAAGGCTCTGTGAGTCTGTGCTGCACATTCTTGATTGTCAAAAATTATGTCGTGCAATCGTGCTGCACGCTACACCTTTTTCATCTCCTTTTCTTCGGTGTCAGCTTAATTGACAGCAAATGATCAAAAGGTGCAGGGGAAAGGTCAGGTTTCATGCATGGACCTTTTTTTTAAGCTGAGAGCGCCAGTACGTGCAGATAGACAAACAGAGCATCCAAACTGGCACTAGTAAACAATGGAGCAGACAAGCAGTGATGCGCTGGATTGCTGCCACTCATGTTTCATCTCTTTCGTCTGAACTTGCACGAATCTTGAAGCATTTTCTGATATTTTCTGATATCAAGCTAGGTAGTAACTTAGTAAATTTAGTACTGAGATTTCTTTCATCCAATACTATATTTTTGTACTATTTTGAGAGGAAGGTTGTAGTAATTATCTTGCGCTAGGAGTAGTAAATTCTGTGGCTAGTGCCATGCTCTAAATTACCGAGGAGACACACTAGACTAATCACATTACTGTCGGTATAGTACTCCCACTTCTTGGCAGTAAATTTACGAAACAAATTTGTCGGTTAACTATGCCGATGGCCATGGATCTAACCAACCAATGACGCAGCGACGTGCGCAGTACATCTCGGCAGCACAAAGCAACAAAACCAAGAAAGTACCAGATCCAAGAAGAAGCTATGAAATGAAGCTAGCAAAGGGCTCACCGGGCAGCGGGACGACGATGATGTCCCCGGCGGCGAGGTCGGCAGTGGCCATGTCGTTGACGCTCATCAGGTCGGTGGCCGTGGTCCGGTACCTCTGCGCGACGGCGGCGACGGTGTCCCCCTTCCCGGCGACGTACGTCAGGTACACCGCGGGCAGCCCGTTGTCGACGCCGCCGAAGCAGGCGCAGTGCAGCGGCACGAACAGAGTCGTCCCGGCGTCGACGGCGGCGTCGGGCTTGGCGCCGAGGATGCCGTTGGAGTCGCTGATCCAGTCCGGGGTGGTGAGGCCGCCGTAGACGGCGGAGGCGACGGAGGCGAGCGTGTCCCCCGGGCGTGAGACGTAGCGCACGGTGGTGACCCTGCGGATGCCGTCGGAGCAGGCGCATGGGACGGGCACGCGGAGCGGGAGCCCCGCGGGGAGGATGCGGTCGGCGGGGTCCGGGACGGCGAAGTCGATGGAGTTGGCGGCGAGGATGGCGAGCGGGTCGGCGGAGAAGAGCGCGGCCAGCTCGGCGAGCTTGAGGTCGGCGTAGAGCGTGTAGGAGAGCAGCGCCGGGCAGGCGGTGGAGGAGGAGCAGGACTCCAGCGTCGACTTGGACCGCGCGGGCGCGACGACGGCGGCGGCGAGGAGGAGGAAGAGGAGGAGGAGGAGGTGGCGGTGGTGGGGTGGTGGCATGATTGGCGACGGCGGCGACGGCGGTCGGGAGAGGGGAGGCGTGGGAGTGTGTGTGTGAGCCAGTGGGAGTGGAGACTGTTGACCTGGAGTGGGCCGAGGCGGAGGGCGGGTTGTCGAGAGAGTGCTTGCTTTCGAAAGCGTGCGGGGGTTCTGGATCTTGTGTTCGGCTGTTGGCTGTTCAAACTTGGGATCACATGAGTACGGGAGCGCGAGGTTTTACGAGGGTGTGTTTCGGAGTATCTGCGAGACTGCAAATGCAGAGGATCCAGATCTGCGAGAAGATGGTGTTGGTTCGTTTGATTTTTGTTTTGTGCCGTTCTCTGACAAGGCATGAAGCTTGAATCCGTTTGTATTCTGATCCAATCTGATTTTGATCAGATCAAAGGAGTTGCTTGGCATCTTGGCAGTGTACGGTTGCGTTTTTTTCCTTTTTGTCCCGAAGAGAGTGTGCTGATTAGGAGAAATTGTCCTATTCTTAGGGCTTGTTTGGTTTCATTAGTCCTTGGGACAAATGGAGTAGGGACTTAAAAAATAAAATTTTTATTAGTCCTATCCCGTTTGGTTCCACAGACTAAAAGAGACTAATAAACATTAAAATACCTATCAAAGATTAAAGTACCCTTCACTCTTACCCTCATCTTGACTGCATGTGAAAAGAAAGGGTAGAGGTGGTCATTAGTCCTCATTAGTCCTCTGTTTGGTTCTCTAGTCTCATTATAGGACTAAAACTGATTTTTTCTAGTCCCTAGTCCATTAGTCCCTTGGAACCAAACATGCCCTTACTCTTCTACTTCATTAGTCACTATCCTAAAATAAGTGGTACTTTAATCTTAAGGAAATGTTGTGTAACATCCTGATTCATTTTCCTGTTTAAAACCTAATTTAAATAAAAAAATACTTTTAAAAATTTGGTTCTTATTCAAGTTTTGGTTTTGTGCAATAAATGGATCTCAAAATCTGATCGTTCAATTTCCTATCTACAAAAATTCCTAAAACTAGTATTAGAGTCCACAGTCCTATTACATTCCATCTACAATTTTCGAATACAAATTTCATTTCAACTCAATCCTTTTCATTTTCAAAATTCCAAAATTCCCACCCTTTGCCTCCAAACTTTATTTCTTTCTCTATCTAAGCCCAGCACCCAGCCTCCCCACCTCCTCGCTCCTGGGCCGACATAGTCGCGCCGCCCACCGGACTGCCTGGCCGCCTCCTCCAGCCCTCCCCGAGCCAGCGCGCCTGCCCACCTGCTCGACAAAATGTCGAGCCGGGCAAGCGACGCGCCGGACCGCCCCGCACCGCTCGCAGCCCGGAAGCTCGCCGTGCATCGCGCCGCGTCGAGACAAGCGATGACGACCTCCATATCCTCCAAGTACGGAACTCGGGAGCTCGTGTCACCACCCACGCGACTCCCGCCGGCCCCGCTTGACCTCTTGCGACTCGTGTCAGTCGTCGACGCCGTCCTGGCCTTCTCCATGCGCCACCTCGCCCGGTCCCACACCGACTCTGTCCGAGCCGTAGACGCGCGACACCTCGCCTCGCTCCGCCTTTTTTTCCCCCGACGTCCGTGCCGCGCCTACGCCGCTGCACCCAATCCACCACCTTGCCCCCTCGTGCTCCAGTCGCTGCGGTCGCGTGTCCACACCGAAAGCGTGAGCCGAGCTCACGCCCGCCGCGCCGCTGCTGTCGTCGCCCCTGCGCGACCCCGCTTCCTTCCTTCTCCTCTAACCCATCCGCCGGCAGTGGTTATAAAAGCCGCCTCGCACCACCCTCCACCTTTCGCCCTCCCAATCACCGCCATCACCCCAAACCATCATGACGTCCTCCTCCACCGTCCTCCGCGACCGCCTACCGCCGGTCTTCCTGGACCCAGGGCTTCATCCGCGGAGCCCCACCATCGCCTCTGCCTCCATCTTGCTCCGGGCCACCATCGCGATGGGTCGAGTGACACCCGCTTGCGCGCCCCCTCTCAGACGCTGACCGTTGGTCCCGCACCTCCTCCGTTCCGCCGCCCTCCGACGTCCCGCCGCGCGCCGGTCCCCGCCTTGGCCTCAGCGTGTAGAGCTAGGACTTGGGCCGTGCCGGGCTAGCATGGCACGGCCCAGCGTGCTTCGTGCCGAAATGGGCCATGCCAGCCCGGCACGGCCCACCCGTCATGCCGTGCCGTGCCAGCACGGTCTCTTCAAGGGCACGGCCCAATAGCCCGATGGGCCTATTCGTGCTGGGCCAGCACAAGCACGGCCCAGAAATTTAGGGACCGGGAGCCAAGCAGCTAAGTGTTGGGCAGCGGCATTGACGGTGATGGAGTACAATGGTGATGATTTGATGACTCGGAGTACAATGGTGATGAATCATGTGGTGGGGTTTTCATCCACTCAAATTATCTAAGTGCTATTAATTAGTGAATGGATACTAGCGCACTGCATGCAACTAACAGGCACGGCCCAAGCACAAATCTATAAGCAACTAGCTAGCCATGGCCCAAGCAACGGCAGCCCATCTCGCAGCAGGTGAGCCATCGGGCCGTTATTATACCTACGGGCCATTTACATGCCGGGCCAGCCCAAGCACGGCCCACTGCTCGTGCCGTGCCGTGCCGCCTGCCGTGCCCGATGCCTAGGCCCAAGCACGGCCCACGTATGGGTCGTGCCGGCCCGGCCCATTTACGGGCCGTGCCGGATCGTGCTTTTTACCGTGTCGGGCCGTCGTGCCATGGGCCAGCCCGATAAAGCACGGCCCAAGTCCCAGCTCTATCAGCGTGGAAGAGGGAAAAGGGGATCGGGGAGAGTGAGAGGAGGAGAGGACGAGAAGAGGCTACAAGAAAACTAGAAAAGAGAAGGAGAGGAGGAGAGAAGACACTGCAGGAAGGACCCACATGGCCCCCACATCCCCTAATCCACCTTGCACAGTAACCCCCTTGCTAATCCTTATCAAATGTCTCTTTGCCATAGGGGCCCGCCCGTGGTTAAAATCATTCTAAACTCCATTTGTTTCTGGTGTCATTGACAGGTGGAGCTCACCTCGCATGCATGTGCACCCTGTCCACGTGAGCTAGCTCATTGATCGGCGGGCCCCACGCATATACCCATGAGCCCAGTCCACTACTCCACCAATCCGTGCGCCGCGTAGACCCGTCTACCGTGCACCTCTCTATGACGATGGGACCCGCGAAAGAATGTTGTTAAGAAAACCCTTTTTCTTGGTTTAGGAATCCTTTTAAACTTCAAAAATTCATGTCTCTCAAACCGTAATTTTGATCGACTCTGTTCAACTCTCAACATTTTTCTAAAAATGAGATCTATCTAATGCCAATATTATTTTGTAATGTTTTAGCTAGTTTAATAACTTTTGTGTTGATTTACTCCTTTTCATGTGTATTTGTCGAGCCCGACGATGATCTAGAAGATGTTCTTGACGAGGAAGAACCACCGCAGGACCAAGGCAAGTCACCTTCGATCATGTTGCTTCTATATGTGCAAAATTATGTTGTTTATATATATGCACGCTTAGCTTACACATTAAACTGTTTCTCCATAATTTGCGAGCGTAAGTGACGGACCTACCTAGTAGTCACACTTATATTTTGTAGGATATTGGAATAACATGTCCTTGATAGCCCCACAAATGAAGCGTTGGCGTCTTACCCTATGGGTATGATCACCAAAGTAGTTTTGCTTAGCCCTGCTACCATTGTACTGTCGTGGGGGAAAAATGAATTTCTAACCAAGTATTCAAAACCCGATGCTTTAAGCCAGAGTGTTTGCCACATAAAGCTAGATTGCGAACTGTGATGATATGTAGGATTTGCATGAATGGTTGGCTATGTATTGTCGTTAAGGACCGATCCTTTGGGAATTTCATCTGAACATCCTACAGTACAACCACATGGGTATTATGGGATACCCCTGGAAGAATACTTAGTTTGTTTGGGTGGTTATCTTGTATGCGAATACTTAGTTTGTTTGGGTGGTTATCTTGTATGCTAGTGGTTGTGGGACAACGGGGATTGAAAGACGAAGTTTTGTGTTCTGAAGTTTCTAGCCATTCGTGGCACTTGCCTCTATTGTGGCACTATGGTACCGATAGGTGTAGAAGTATCCTTGTTGTACCCTGAGTAGACAATGGCTAGTGGTGCCTGTTGCTTATAATGAGAATCAACCAACTATGTGGCTGGGATTTTCATGAACTAGCTTTGTGGAAAGACCTTGCCACGAACTTCTGATGTCGACGGGTGACCGGTGTTAGTTTCATGACGTATAGGTAAAGCGTACAACCTCTGCAGAGTTTAAACTGTTCAAACAGTCGTGCTCACACGCTCAAGGGCGAATGTGATGTTAGTGTTATTTGTAAATGTTTTGCAAAATTGGTTTATGGGATGGGAATCGTTTCCAGAGTCAGCTTACCTTTTTTGGTAGATGTCAAAAGGAGAGAAGTATATTAAAGGGGATGAAGAAAAGATAGATCAAATGATGAGATACTTATGCGGAATTATCAAAACATATGCTTAAATGAGAAAGGGAGAGAGAATATTTGAAAGATTTCAAAATGTGTGTTAATTAGAGAGTGCATGGTGTGATGCATCCAATGTTTGTTATTTGATCACCATGCCACCTAAAATTAATGATCTATTGGTACTTGAAATTGATTTCAAAATTTGGTTTCTTATATTTTCTCAATCAGTATCGATATCAATTAGCATATAATCAAGTTTTTGCAATTGGCATCAAGAATTTCTTTTGGTACATTTTGAATCGGTGCCAAGAATTTGAGTTGTGTGTCCTATTTTCCTTTCGGTATCTTTTGTCACACACAATACACCACACGGATGCGCAAAGTGTTAGGGGAAGCTCTCACATTCTCAAAAATATGTGCATATGAGTTCATTACATATATTTGTATGCACGCATTTAGAAGGAGCTCAAACTAACTTTTAGATTCAAAAGCATTTATTATCAATCTTTTGTAAGTTTTAATCGTGTTGTTATCAATCACAAAAAAGGCGAGATTGAAGGATCATCTATGTCTTTAATGGGTTTTGATTAATTGATGATAAACGATTAAGGAACTAATGTATTTATTGAGTGTATAAACAAGGGATTAGTCCTGTAACAAACCCAAATTGTAAAAACTTGGAAAAAGTCAATATCATGAAATTCTTCATATTGTGGTGAAATTTTATGTCTAATTCTTTTTGGATTTTCCATGCACCCTAGCATTTTACATACATAAATTAAATTGAGAAAAATAAAATAAAATAATAATCATAACAACAACAACAAATCCAATTAATCATATATCAGTTTTGCATAAAAATGTGTGAAAATACCCAAAATTAGTTTAAATTGAAATAAAAACATAAACTTGTTTGAATTTTCAAAAAAAAATAATCTACACATGAGAAAATCCCAGAAATTCACCAAGCGGGAGATCATGACCACCCTAACATCCAGTAAAATTGGCACAAAATTTTGAGCACTTTAGCTATCCCGAAAAATTCTCCAAAATCTCACCTTTTCGGTCTCCTTCTCTTCCTCTCTCTCACCCTTCTAGGCATTTTGCCAATCACCTAGCATGCAAACCCGGAGCAACGCCCCAAGCCAAGCAAGCCGAGCTGCTTCTCTCCTCTACCCGCGAATCCCGTTGCAAGGCTGTGCAAAGTTGACGCCGCCCCTGCCGCCTTGGCCAACCCGGAGCTGCCGCCCCTGCCAAAGCCGACGCCCGACACGAGAAGGCAAAACCTGACCATCGCTGTTCCCTCTACCTACCTCTGCCGCCTCTGCAAAGCCGACGTCGCGCCAGCCTTCCCACTGCGCACGCTGACGTCGTGTTCCCCGTCGACCATGCCTGCGCACGCGCAAGATGCCCTCGCCTCTCGCTCCTTCCTTGCCTATACATCGGACCTTGCGCTAGCCATCTTCCCAACTCACCCTCGACCACCTCCAGCCCGAGCTAGCTCCCATCTCGCACTGGTTCGCCGGGAATGGTCGTGTCGTCGCCACTGCCTCGTGCAGGCCAAAGCGCCATCACAAACCTGCGCCCGTCAAGCCGTCGCATCGGTGAGTTTCCTATCGATTCCTTGTGACGACATCACCCTAAGAACCCCATAAACCCATTCCTGCAACCGATTTCAGGGGCCCCTCACCGGAGTGCTGCCACCACTATCGTCGCTCTCCACCGCCCCAGGACCTTGATGCCATGCCGCCTTGGGCCTCCTTCGCCTATCCCGGGGTAAGCCTCCTTGTACTCCCTAAATGCCCTCCTAGCCAGGAATCGGACCGTCGTTCACCGTAGCACCGTTGTGCCGTCGCTGGCCATGGCGCTCGCCACTTCCGGCCCGCTGCGCCACCTCCACCACCACGGGATAGGTTCTCTCGGACCCCCTCTAGCCTCCCCGAGCCTTGCCCGAGCCATCTCTGCCGCCGCTCGTTTTATAAATTGCAAATGCTTACTATTTATAAATTGCATGTGATTTTATAAAAATGGGGTATCGGTAGAAGTGACATATTTGTTGTATTACCTGCCTTGATATATTGATTGCCGTTATTTGAAACACTAGGATGGGTATATATATGTGCTATTCAAGCACCTTGTCGGTATATAATGAGCTATTGCTATAGCTACTTGCTTAACAATGATTAGAAAAATTCGATGTTTACATATGACATGATATTCACTCTTTACAAATGATCTTTACAAATGAGATATTTGAAAATATTGAGCAACGGGGTTGTCTATGTTATTTTGTGAAAATTTAAAAGTG
The DNA here is from genome assembly GCA_019925245.2 of Oryza australiensis. Taxonomy (NCBI): domain Eukaryota; kingdom Viridiplantae; phylum Streptophyta; class Magnoliopsida; order Poales; family Poaceae; genus Oryza; species Oryza australiensis. The sequence goes on from JAIFGZ020000478.1 coordinate 4,180,512, forward strand.
AAAATAATGTTTTTAGACTTGGGTGTGCATATGTTAGTAGTTGCGCATCGATAGGGAGAGTGTTCACCCGAGTCGATTAAGGACTAAACTATGTGTCACCAACTAACATTTACAGTGCAACCACATATGTTTGTTACGGGGCAACCTTAGCTTGTTATGTTGCTTATATTGCTTAACCTTGCATTTGAAGGCCGTTGTAGTAGGGACTAGTCTGAGCGATGGTTCATAGAAGCTACCCATGTGACCCTTTGTGGGAACAGATGAGTGTCATATGGCATGAGCGTTTGAGCATATCCAGTATAACGGATTGTGCCTCGTCGAGGGAACGGATGTGTTCTTCTCGTGACGTGTCGATATTATGGGTACCATATACCCACACGGCTAGATTATCCGATTGGATAGGGATAGATTATATATATGAAATATGTAACAGATCATGACTTGGGTATTATATTTTTTGTGTATTAAGGAAATGACCCAAACACCTGATTCAACAATATTGTAGACTAGATTTAGGAAACCGATATCGAGTTCAGTTAGGTTTCTATTCTTTTAATCATGCCTCCAAACCTATATATGGGGGGCAAGAGGCCTCCAAGGGTAGGGAGAATCAGAGAATTAGATAGCCACGTATAAACACATAACTCAATCTTTGTATTAATACAATACTCAACGGATTCAATTCTCAAAATAGGAGTATGGTATTACCTCTTGTCGAGAGGGTCTCAACTTGTCTAAACCCTTGTCTCACAACTGTAACATCCTGGCCCAATTAGAATTAGGCCTGTGTGGCCATGAGAGTTGTGTGCGCATGTTTAGTACCACCTTGCTAGTTTAGCAAGGGTGGAACTAGGGCAGATCCAGGATGGGGCTGCACCTCAGGCTGAGCTGCTCATTCATACCCAAAACAATTTGATCTTGCTTCCTAGACTTTCTTTTCTCTAATTGAGATCATAGTTTTTTAGGCTAAACACCACATAATTTAAACAAGCTACATGGGCTCATCTTGGGCTACAGATGAGGTAGCTTGGGCCCTAGATCCGCCCTTGGGTGGAACCAACTTATAAGGCCTCTTCCCTTCAACCATATCACTCCTGGGTTAACCCTTTTACACGAAGCGAGGACGAAAATGTAAATGGGGTGATATGTGTAAGTGAGCCCGCCCGTCGGATAGGTTGGGCTACACGGTTCTGGAGGGTGGGCCATTACGTCAGCTCTTGTATGCCACCTCCTTTTTTTATGCCGATTTCCACCATTGACAGTTAGCGTGCCAGGTAGGGGACTGCGTCGAGTTTTTCGTTGACAAATACGATGGGATCAGCTTTAGGAGCCGACGACTTTGCCTCCCCACTAGGGCAGGCCTACCGTTTCGACAACCTTGACTTCATCACCAACGACTTTGACAAGATCTCTCTCCTTGACTTGGATTTGAACCAATCGGAGAGGGACCACATCCACTCGGTCCCGTTTGGTTTGCCAAACGCTGCCGAGATCTATTCCAAGGTTCTCCCCTCCGGGTTGGTCTCAAACCACTCGGGAGAAACGTCAACATCAGCTTGGTTTCACGGCCTTCCAAACAATGCAAAGACGTATCCTCGCATCGCCATGCGGCTCCCTCCACTACTTGCTGCCATGTTCGGACTAGATCCATCTTCCCCCGTAGGTCCTGATCTGAACAAGCTTTGGCTTCAGGGAGGTGGGCGTCATGTTCCAACCACTCGGATCTTGCTCCGACACCAAGATCACTGACTGCCTCAGTTCTTCTGATGGTTATATTAACCCCGACACTGACAGTAAGGGTATTTTCGAGTTTGACGACGACTATACTCCACTCCTCTTTGGTGTGTTCATGGCAGATCTAGTGGCAGACGTAGAGGCACGGGCTCGTTTGGCTAGGGAAGCTGAGGAGGAGCATGCAAGGCTTGAAGAGGAGCGCAAGCGCAAGGAAGAGGAAGACCGAAGAAAGCGAGATTTGGCTTCAGCTGGGTGTAAAGGCTCATCATTCTATTCTTCAGACCCATGTCGATGATACTAACGTCTTCGTCACGCCTCAGGAAAATACGATCACGACAGTCACCTTGCTTGACACTGTTATTGAGATGGGTCCACCTAATGTGACATCAGTCTTAAATAAAGTCAAGAGAATGATTGCAGCCACCATATAGCAAGAAGCTGAAGACAGTCGTCGGGCCAAGAAATCTACTGCAGAAACACCTATGAGTAGCCGTCTTCCACCGCTATGTTCCAGAGACTATCGGGCACCTGAGCGTAGCTGAGGACACACAAGATCAAACTTGAATCATCATGACACCGAAAGACGGCATCCAAACCAGTCGGCTGATTCACACGATCGATGTCGTGCTCCGTATTTTCATAGCATGAATCCAGGGCGACCATAACTACAATGACGGCCATCGCTAGCACACACCGCACCGAGCCCGCTATGAAGACCAAAGACACTCCCCTGACACCGACGATGATGGAGTTCCTACTTTTACTCACGAACTGCGTCGAGTGGATTGGTCGACTGGTTTTAAACCAATAGAGATTGAAAAATATGACGGCAAAACCGACCCCGAGATGTGGCTTACCGTCTACACCTGGCCATCCATGCGGCGGGAGGTGATACCAAAGCTATGGCGAATTATTTGTCTATAGAACTCGTCAACTCTGGTAGGAGTTGGCTTGCTGGTTTACCAAGGGGCTCAATTGACTCTTGAAGCCAACTTCGAGACCACTTCATCGCTAACATCCAAGGCACATTCGATAGGCCGGACACCCTCTTTGAATTATACCACATAATTCAGAGGCTCGATGAGGCTTGAAGGACTACATTTGGTGTTTCTCTGAAGCCCGTAACAAGATCCCTGATGTCACCGACGATGTTATCATTGCTCCTTTTCAAAAGCGGATCCGCAACGAGCTGTTGATTGAAAAGTTTTGGGTGTAAGCCCCCGAGGACGGTCAAGAAGTTATTCGAGACAGCGAATTCTTATTGCAAATTCAACGATGCCATCAAAGCATCACACCAAGAGAAACAGTCAGGAAAGAGCTAGTGCCCCAAGAAGGACAATGGCAACAACAACCAAAAAGATCACAACCGTAAGCCCGAGCATCTGGAGGCCACAACTTTGAATCATCAGTAACAACGTTCACATGTTAGCACCTATGACAAGATCATGAATGGCCCATGCCAACATCATCCAAACTCCAAAAACGCGGCCAAGGATTGCTTCATCTACAAGAAGTTTGTTGAAGAATATGCGACCCAGCTCAAGACCTCTACAAGCGAAGGAACTTTAGGGCTGAAAAAGGACAAAGGTGATACCGGTGCAGGTTCCTTTTAGGACCATCGACCTGAGTTAAACCACATCTTCGAAGGCCCGCTTGCATATGAGTCCAAGAGAAAACAAAAGCTTACCAACCAGGAGATCAACGCGATTCAATCGAAAGTATCACAATATCTACGATGGTCTGAGGTGGCAATTATGTTTAACTGCTCGGATTATCTTGATCGAGTGGCTCACCCGAGGCGATACCCCCTGGTGCTAGACCTAGTGGTTCGTAACATCAAGTTGAAGTGTGTCCACATTGATGGCAGCAACACGCTCAATATCCTCTTTGCTAAAACACTGGATGAGACGCAAATTCCAAGATCCGAGTTGAAGCCGAGTTCCACTCCGTTTCATGGCGTATCCTTGGGTTATCTTCAACACCTCTCGGGCATATTACTCTTCCAGTCACCTTTGGCACTCGGGGTAATTTTTGAACTGAAAAATCTTGCTTTGAGGTTGCTGACTTCGAGGCACCTCACCACGCCGTCCGTGTTGGCCTTGCCACGTCCACAAGAGCCTTTGTTGTTTTACGTGTCGGCAACTTCTCAAGTGGTTAGCACGGTGTTGGTTGTAGAGAGAGAGAGAGAGGAAGATGAACATATCCAAAAGGTCCAGAGACCAATTTACTTCGTTAGCGAAGTTCTAGCCGACTCCAAGACGTGTTATCTACAGGTCTAGAAGCTACTGTATGGAGCTCTGATCACGGTGAGCAAGTTGATTCATTATTTTCAAAGCCACTCGGTTACTTCAAGCTGATTCATTATTTTCAAAGCCACTCGGTTACTGTGGTCACCTCTTTTCTCCTTGGAGATGTTCTTCACAACAGCAAAGCCACGAGACGAATTGCAAAATGGGCTCTAGAATTGATGGCATTTGATATCACTTTTAAAGCCTGAACGTCGATTAAGTCCTAGGTGTTAGCCGATTTTGTCGCCAAGTGGACAGAAATCCAAAAGGAGTTACCTGCGGAGAAGCTGGAGTATTGGACAATGTATTTTGATGGGTGTAAAATAGCTACTGGTACTGGAGCTAGAGTTGTTTTGATTTCCCCAACTGGAGAGCGGTTGTGATACATCCTTCAACTTCATTTTTTGGCTTCACACAACGTAGCCGAGTATGAAGCTTTACTTCATGGTTTGCGGCTTGTTCTGTCCCTTGGGATACGCCAACGTCGAGCAGGGCCACCGGTTAGACTCATTTCTTCTTAGTTTATAGGGATGAAGCAATGTTGCCGAGTGAGATGGAGTACGAATCCCTTCGGGTACGTAAATTTGACGAGCAGCAGAACGATAACATGTGTGTTGATGATTTGAACTGACTGGAAGAAGCCCGTGACATTCCTTGTATCTAGTCGGCTAGGTACCTTCAAGGTCTTCGGCATTACCACAATCACAATGTCCGTTCAAGGGCGTTCATTGTTGGGGATTTGGTTCTTAGGAAGATTCAGATGACTGAGAACAAGCATAAGTTATCTCTCCTGTGGGAAGGGCCTTTCATTATCTCAAAAGTTACTAGTCTAGGGGCTTATCGACTAAAGCGTGAAGATGTGTCAGATGTTGAAAATTCTTGGAACATTGAGCATCTATGTCGTTTATACTCTTAAGTTATTATTATCGTGTATATTACTTTTTTCTTGACTGCCAACGTCAAGTAAGTTAGCTTCTTGAGTTGCCAGTCAGGGGCTATCAATAATAATCATGGAGCTTAGTGTTGCTTCTTCAAAAAAATTTCATTGTTTTTGCTCATGATTGTTTTGACTAAATGATATCATTAAGAATAATCTTTTTACCTACTTAATTGAGTTTTAGGCTCTATTCTCGTGGGTAAAGTTTTCTTCTTTGCTTAAGTTGATCATGACAGTCGGAACAAGAGTTATAAGTGAGACAAGATTACATGTATTCACAAGAGGATTATATCTTGTAGAGTCAAAATTTATACACAAGATTCAATTGTTGAAACAATCTGCTACATCCTTAGCTATCTTATTTGAAGCTTCTTGGGCTTCATTAATCAGCTCTACGGCATGCTCATCAGAGGTACCATCTGTGAAGCCATCACTGACTGCATTGATATCTACTCGGGGGTAGAGAGACTTAGTCATAGCCAAAGCTTCGATAGCCTCCATGATCGCGGCTTCCGTGATGTTCTTCAAGTACTTCTCTGGCGCAGTCCGCAATTTATCAAATATTTCAATGGTGTCTTCTGAGCTTGACACAAGGCCATTTTGGAAGATAGTGTTTATTATCGGTGCAGTAGCGTTGGCAATATCATCTCTGACAGACTCAACTCTTTTTACTCTACCAGCAAATATTTCGAACTGAGCCCGAGTCTTCACCACGTGAGCTAGAATTCATGGACATAAAAGATGTTGGTTTCATTGACAAGATTGATTATGATAAAAGGAACCATGAAAGTTACCTTCTAAGTCAGCTTCGGCTTTAGCCTTTTCCTTCTTCAGCTCTTCAATGGTTTGTTTGTTTTCTCCACCTTGTACTCCAAGGAAGCTATTTTTGTATTTTTAGCTACAAAAGACAGGACTCAGTGAGAAACAACAAAGGCGATTAACTATTATGATAGATTCAAGACTGAATATTACCTCCAAGTGTTCCTTGGAGTTCCATGTTGGCATCTCTCAAATTTTTGATCTCAGCCATCAATTGAGCTTCTTTGGCTTTGGCTGCATCTTGGGATTCTTTAAGTTGTTATTCAATTCCTTTAAGCGTATCCAAGTGTGGCACCAGCTTTTCTAAGGTTTCAGACTTGGCTTGAGATTGACGCCATATTCTCTCCATTATTGAAGAAGTATATATGAGTTATTGTACAAAGACAAATTCAAAAAATAATGAAGTACAAGACTTACATTAAACATCTTGGTGGATTCATTTAAGCTTTGCACAAGCATTTGACGCTCCTCTTCTTCTTTCTCTTTATTGAGGACGACGTTGTGTGCACACCCGTCTACATCGCGCCATGATATCTTTAGTGGCGGCAAAGAATCTTCAGTAGATTTAATCCACAAAATTTCTTCTTTATCCTCGACGATGATGGGCTTTGTGCCATGATATGATTAATAAGTTAAGCAAGACATATTCGATCAAGACGAGATATGAGAGGTTTTACCTATTATTACACCAGGCCTCTTTTGAGGAGGTCCTTGCACTTTTTCTGCTTGATATTTTGAAGGACCGACACTTGTTTCTTCGATAGCTCCTGCAAGGTTTTCGTCACTCGGGGTCTCTTGGCTCTCGGGATAAATCCCACCTTGATCCGAGTGCTTTGCACTTGCGGTTTCCTGGCTGGCTTCTTCATCTTTGACTGGTTTACTTGGATCATTAGTCGGGGGCTCGTCATTGGCAGCTAGCCCATCATCTGGTCCCAACTGGTCAACAGTCAGGGGCTCATGGTCATTAGAGGGTATCTTGGCGGTGTTCGACTGGTCCTTGTTGATGGTATCAGATTTACCAGAGGAATCTATGTCTTGCGGCTTCCTACAAAAATATTACAAGGATAGTTATTTACCTGCGATACTTCCAGAGGGCATTCATCATAGGCATTTCAATGGTATAATCATTTGTTTGTTCAAGATTACAAGACTTACAAGAAAAATCAGAGTTGCTTATTGGAGGTGGTGGTCGCATCAAGCTATATGGGGAAATTGGGAGCTTGTGACTGTAGTCAACCACTATCCCACATGAGAAGACCTTGTACATCCGAGAGCACATGACTTGGAATTTGATGGAGTCTGGGTCTTTCCGCTTGGGCTGGTTTTGACCTCTCCTTGATATGGACCAGTCGACATTTGATAAAATGCCGAGTGACTTGTTCCCCGAGTAGGCCCGCTTCCTTGATCTTCATAATTTTTGCTAGGAGGGTGTTAGCCTCCGCAAGATCAGCCCCTTCGGGTTGGGAATTCCAGTTGGGGCTATGAACAAAAGAAAGACTGACAAAGGCAGGAAGGCAAGGACCGGGATTTGAGATGTAAAACCAATTGGAATGCCATCCTTTGTTGGATGATTTCAAGGGAAGCGCAAAGTAGTGTTGTTGGAGTTTTCCATGCAATTGGAAGCCGAAACTGCCAACTATGCATGGATTTTCTTTTTGGGGTGAGATTTTAAATAAATCATGTGTCGAAACAGATTGAAGTGAGGACGAATGCCTAGAAAGGCTTCGCACAGATGAATAAACATGGAGGATAAAATTAGAGTTCAGATGATATATCCTAATCCCATAGAAATCAAGCAAACCACGAAAGAAATCGGAGGTTAGAAGATTGAAACCACTGTAGCAGAAAGGGGTAAATACCATGATTTCTCCAATATTCGGTGTCAGGAATTCCTCGCCGCATGTTGGCTGCCACTCGATGATCTCCTTCGCCTGCAGTACTCCCTCCTTCACCATTTCCTTTAGGGTCGACTCCTTCACATCGGACGTCGCCCATTGGTCAAACGGGATTTCTCTCTCTCGCCATGAATGAGCTTGGGAAGCTTTGGATTAGGGTTTTTTGAAGGGAGATTTTGGGGAAATGTAGTTGAGGTGGAGCAGATCTATTCGAGGGTTGGATTGATCTCTCTTTTTGGTGACCAGATGTGCGAGGAATCTTAGCCCTAGCTTCGACGGTGTCAGCTGTGAACAAGAGCGCGAAAGGGGATTTTTGGAAACGAAGTGGCGAAGACGAAGGTCTACAGTGACTACGTCGTTCTTTTTTTAAGGGTATCGGTGATATTTCTTTTTGGGCCAAGGCCTATTAAGAGTTCGTAGCCCATATATCTCAGGTGTGGCCTGACACATGCCTTTAGGGACTTAGGCATATTTGCTTTTAGCAATATGTGCGTGATTAGATGCTCAATACCTTTAAAATCCTTTTATACCATTGTTACTCAACTTTTTAGGAGTTGGTATAATGTAATTTAAAATGTGGCAAACAGTGAAGCTTTATATATAGTTGTCCTTATAATTATTTTATATAAGTTAAGTCACTGTTTGGATTTTATCAAGCAATTGATTGGATACTATATCATTGATTTAGGCCACATATGTGTGCATTTTTGGACCATTATTATGGCTTTTTGCTGATTATATATTTTGGTCATTTTTAGGCAGTTGGTAAATCTTCTTATGAGTATTGTTTCACTCAGATTTTACATCACATGTGCCATATGTTTTTAGGTGTGGTGAAGTCGTGTGTCTTACAGGGACTTAATCATATTCGTTTTTGCTATAAGTGCACGGTGTGAATCCAATACCTTAAAATTTTCTTTATTGACGGCATAAAGACTTTTAATTAAAATCATTTGCTATGTCATTTTGAAGGTGACCAATAGCATGCTTTTTGAGGTTTTTTATAACCCGGCTTCTTTTTTATAGGGGTCAGGTGCTATTTGGTATGATTTTCAAAGACGTGGTTGGCTTAATGCTACACATATTCTGCACACGGTTGGTCCGGTGCTACATGATTATTTTGAAATCGCAGTTAGCCTTAGCTATGCGCATTATATATCTTAAAGCAGTCAATATATCACTCGGATCATGTTATTGGAGGATTCACACCATATGTGTTGCATGTTAGTATTGAGTCACTCGATTGACTATAATTATTAGAAAACCACTCGGTTGGTTAGATTATTTGTTCCTTGAGTATATGCTTAGTGTGTTCAACTAACCACATAGTCGGGGGTTGGACCTAATTAGGTGCATCTAGGCGAGGCACCTAGGTATATTTTTATTATTGTTGTTATTATTATCTTTTGAGATTTTTTCAGCCCTTCACAACCTTATGATTTGGTAAAAGCACTCAGGAGGCTATGGCAAAGGTAAGTAAAGCACTCGGCTTTGGATTAATTTGATTCGAGAGAAGATTATCTTTTCGACTATGAAGGCCTCAAGGGCTATTGTGGAGATTATGGGTATCAAATACCGACATAGCTAGAGTATCCAGTTAGATATAGGGGATAGATTATGTATATGGAATATGTAACCGATCATGACTTGGATATTATGTTTTCTTGTGTATTAAGAAAACGACCCAAAGATCTGATTTGGCAATATTGTAGAATAGATTTAGGAAGCCAATACCGAGTTTGTTTAGGTTTTTATTCTTGTAATCCTGCCCCCAACCTATATAAGGGGGGCAAGAGGCCCTCTAAGGGCATGGAGAATCAGAGAATTAAATAGCCACGTATAGACATACAACTCAATCTTCAGATTAATCAATACTCGGTGGATTCAATCCCTGAAACAGGAATAGGGTATTACCTCTTTTTGAGAGGGCTTGAACTTGTCTAAACCCTTGTCTCACAACCCATCTATTTTAGCTCTCATACGCCACCTCCTTCTTATTGCTGATTTCCATAATTGACACGGCGTTAGGATTAGGTTGGGGGCCACCTTTCCTAGTGACATTGGTTCATGGCCAATGTGGAGAAACACTGTTTGTGCACATACAAGGTTAATCTTTAGGCAATGTAGTGGCTTTGTCATAGGCTAGCAAAATGGATACCGGTTTGGTATCGCGTGGCATGGTTTACCTGATTGCTAGCTCGTGTCATGTGGGTAAAGTGCACAACCTCTGTGAAGTCTAAACTAATTGATTAGCCGTGCTCATGGTCACAAGCGACTTGGTGAAATGGGACAAGTATAGTGTTGGTGATTTGTTAAGAGAATTGCGAAATGGGTATGATGAATATTGAGGATGATTTTTCCCGGTGTGGGCTATGAATGAAAACATTACTTGTTGCCATGGAGGGAACAAGGATGGTACTATGATGATATTTATGTTACTATTGTTTATTTTCAATTTACATATTTCATTGCAATCTACTATTGTTTACTATTGTGAAACAAAAATTTCTTTATTACGAAAATGAGCTACAAATATATCCATCTTTGATATTAGCTTGCAATAGTTCTAGGTTTCTCTAGGTTTGGGTAGGGCTTGCCAATACGTGTATTGACCAACCTCTTGTTGTTGTTTTAGAGTTGGATGCAGGATGTGAGGTGCCTACTGACGATTACTTTGCACTGGGTACCAGAGTTTTCGAGGCTAGTTCTTTCTAGGGTGATTCCTAGTCGGTTGTCTGTGTGTTTTGGTAGATGGGCCCACCAAAGAACTTATGTATCTTGTATCTTATTTCCGCTGAGTTTTAAACTCTTTTTTTGTTTGGCCGATCGGCCTAAATGTTATGTATGACTCTTGCACTGTTAAGTTATAAGAACCATTATATATATACTATGTATGTTGTATGGATGTGATAACAATGTTGTGGATGCGTGTACTTACCATTGATCATGGGACTAGTATGAGTACGCTCCAGGTAGGTTCCTTTCCTATGTGCCGACAAGTCCGATAAAGAGCCGATGAAGATGATGAAGAAGAATATGCAATACAACGAGGTTTCATTGTGATCCAAGGCTACAAGTGACAGAAGATGGAAAGATATGCTGAAGGGTTCGCAAGGCTTGGCTACGTGATGGACCATGCATGGGAGAAGGAAAAGCGGAGGCTTGGCACCGAAGGACCCGACGCAGTGGTGAAGGACAAGTGCTTGGCTGAATACCGACAAATCGATCGAGGCCATAGGATGTCACAAGTTGCTGAGGTTCAACCCTTGGTGAAAAAAAGCGCAAGATGAAATGTCAAAAGATCAAGAGGATATGATTTGTTGATGAACATCAAACCAAATTCCATATTAGCATTGATCAAGGCAAAGAAGAAGATGGCGTAAATGTATTCATATTGGTATAGCTTTTCTATTTGCTCTTGAGTTGGTAGTAAAGCCATACTATTAAGAGGGATGTTGCCTTGATGTATAGGGATGAGTATGATGCTCAAAATCTTTGTTGAAGTGGTTCTCACTCTTGGATTTGTATACTGGTGTTTTTCGGAGTTTTCTGAAGAGACCAAGTTCAAGAAAAAAACATGAAAGACCACGACATGGTAGCTTAATTTATCTATTAATTAAATATGGTTTAGTAATTTTCATCTTTATCTTTAGGAAGGTATGTTTAGTGTCTGATGAAGAATTTATGTTTTTTCTTTTATCTTTAGGAAAGTTTGTGTCATGTCCAATCATGACTCATATCGTCATGTGGGTATAAATATGTACACCTGGGGTCTTTGTAAATCTGTTGAAAGTTTGTGTCATGTCCAATCATGACTCATATCGTCATGTGGGTATAAATATGTACACCTGGGGTCTTTGTAAATCATCTCTACAGATCAATACAATTACTTTCGGCGCATCGCCACTCTAGTCTTCTAGGTTTTATTTCGACAAGTCCTTGTTTTCGAGCATGGGCTGCATCGATCGAGTTCGATCTCTGGCAAGAAGTGAGTTCCGTCATCTTCGCTTGCACTGGCGTGGCTAGGACTTTCTCGGTTGAGTCCGATATTATAATCGGGCCGACGCAAATGTTGTCTATCTGATATATCATCTCTATCTTTAGTTTCATTACTGTTTATAGTCACATCGGCTTAGTAAGGACTTTCTCGGTTAGATCCGATATTCTGATCAAGTTGATGTTTCTTTAAACATCATGTCGCTTTAGATAGATTTATTATATCCATCACATTAGACAGATTTATCGGCTCATTGAGTATTAGATCATCATATACAATCTCGTGTTGCATTGGTTAGGTCCGACCTACTAGATTATTGTTGATAATCTAAGTCTTGTTAAGTCGATAGGTTCATGCTAATATTTCATCAGAGGATTAGCCGATCTTATCTGATGCATTAAATTTTCCTTTGATGGTTTTACTGTCTTGGTTAAATTTAATACATGACCACTTTGATCGGTGTCATATCGGCTGGTTTAAATCTATCAAGCAATTATCAATCTTATGTTGCATCGATTAGGTCCAACCTATGAGGTTATGGTTGTAAGTTAGATTTATTTAATTTAGTAGGCATCAATCATTGTTTCATCGAGGTTTCATTTGATAAGTTATTTGGATATCGTTTAAGTGTTGCATCGGCATATACAAATTGATTTTAGCCGATTAGAGCAAGGTTTCATTGATTACTTAATCATTTGGATTTAATGACATCGTATTACTAGCCGATGTGTACTTTAATCATCGGATCAACATTATTGTATCATACCATTATTTGTCGATTGGTCATTACTTTATTACATTATCATCAGTTGATTACTTTTATATCATTTATCAAGTATCAGAATCTACATCGGACATATAGTCGATTGTTCAAAACCCTATCGACATTGGCTAGTATCAGCTATCGGTTATCGGCTATCAACAACTATTAGATATCGGCTATCACGCTATCAGCCGATTCTCCATTAGGTTGTCGGCTATCCGTTGACACATACCTTTTGGATCTCTCAACAGGACCTAGGTTTCGTTTCATCGACATCAACCTTTTGGGCGATCAACCTTACATCTTGTCAGTTGTAGGATCAAACTGATTGGCACACCCTTATCTCATCAATATTTTAGGACATGTACTAGAGCTAAGCGGATCTCCCATACCATTGTGTTTGTCGACATAGTTCGCGTCAACACAGACTCGGCACTATTGGTCTTGCACGGATTTTGTTTGGCAGAGAGAGCACAACGGGTTTGTCCGATTGGACCACTTCCCTTCCTCGTGCCTAGTATGCCCATCATTGCCCTCTTCCGAGCTAGGTCCGACCATCACTGTGCGATCCTCCATGCGGCCAGGGATGAAGGTTAGAAATAAACTTATTTTAGAATGGAGGGAGTAACGTCATTCTTAGCAAGACAACAATAAAGTAGAAGTCAGGGCTGAATCCTACTAGTAAAAGGTTAGAACACTTACGAGTGCAGCAATGAATGTTTGCATTAGGCCATTCCTCCTTTCGAATACAGTATACTTCACTTTCCACACCCCCACAGAAAACAGAGTTTATTAGTTCAGCGTCGTATGCATAATACGATTTTGAAGAACCAATTTTTTCCATCAAGAAGCTAAGAGTAATATCAAGAACTCTAAGATCACATGAGCCGGATCATGATCTTTCGTTGACATGAAGCTTGAAGCTTCGGGATTTCGATCCATACAAAACAGACAACCGTAGCTCCATTTCTGCACATCATTCAATCCTGGGGTTTAAATAGACAAGAAGTTTCACAAGATGGTACCAGAGCACAAGAGCATCACAAATTGATGAAAGATACAGCAAGAAGAGTTGGCAGCCCCTGGTGAAGAAGCACGTTGGCACAACATTGATCCCGATGATGTAATGGGGATCAACTCGGCTACCTCGTGGAGCCAAACCAAGGGCAAAATGCGAGGAAACATGCAAATTTGGAGGCTAGTACATGCGAGCGTGCAACGGTGCAATGGAGGTTCAAACCAGGCGGACTTATCCACGTGAAGGGTGCAAGTGGGACGGGTTGTGCCGCCAACCCATTGGGTAGGCCCGCCCCACTAACCCACTTACTTCAGCCCACCTTTATAGATGTGGGTCAAAGTGGCAGCCGACCTCTGTCCAGTGGCGCCGCATCCCGCCCTGCGTCGATGAGAAAGATGAACAGCGGCGAGAAGCTCGCCTGCTCGCGATTGCTAAATGTGTTCCCCTGCTGTTGGGGTGTTCTGCTCCATGCGTGAAGGAACACAACAAGATGCAGATGATTCAAGGGGTGCCAATCAGATGGGAACGTGGAGCCTTTGCTAGCAATGTCGTCGGAGAGCAAGGAGGTGACGGCGGCTGTCGGTGATATGGGTCTGGGGGTATGTCAGAGGTATGACATCTGAAAAAAGGAAGGCGCCCTTGCCCATCAAGACGCGCCAAAGATATTTCCTGAATGACCCAAGTGAGTCCCGGCCACGGGCGGCCACGTGGCCGCCCCAAGAGGGGCCTGACCCGGAGGCTGCCCGGAGGCCGCCGTGCTCCCAAGCGGCAGGGTCCGGGATCACCCCCCATCCCTCACACCGCATCTCTCTGAGAGAGGGGCGAGTCCAGCGGCCAACCACCTCATTTAATGCCTAAAAAGAGAGAGGTTGAGCGCCTGCCCTACCACATTTAGTGCGATGTGAGGCGCGCCGTCAACCGCTCTCATCATCACCCCTTTTGCCTCGTCACGAGGCAAAGGGGGCCTAAAGTCTTTGACTGCGACCGCAGTATGGCAGCACACCCACTCCGTGCACGCCTCCCTCACGCCCCGTCTAGTCGTGTTTAATGCATTGGGCGGCCGCGTGGGAGAGAGAGTACGAGCGCAGGAGGCGTTGTGTCAGCACCTACCCACGAGATGGGCCGTTGACCAGTGGGTCCCATCGGAGTAGGTAGGCCGACCATCACCGCGTCAGCAGCATGGCTGCCATGACGCCCGCTTTTTTCCGCTTACTCCCATGACGCGGCAACAGGAACAAAGATGGGGTGGCTTCTCCGACAAGACAAGACAAGAACCGCTCCATCACGTGGAGTGAAGTAGAAGAAATCAGGACTACTGTGGTGTCCCCTTGCACTATAAAAGGAGGCCCAAGTCAATCATAAAAGAGGTTCCCTGTTCGGTGCTCTGTTCTGCTGGCCCCTTCAGTGGTTTTAGAGGTTCCTTCCTTCGGTTCATCAACTTCCAGAGCAACAGCTAGCCCTTAGCAACGCTCGATCCATCAGTCATTGAGAGGGGGGAAATACCATCACTGGTCCTTGTAATCCATCCACCATATTACACAAGAACAGGAGTAGGGTATTACACCTCGTAGGTGGCCCGAACCTGTATAAACCTTTGCGTCCTTGCAGTCTTGATTTTTTCTGGTTTATCGGCGTCATCCCATCTTCATCGCGAGTTTAAGCCTAGATTCACCGCTCCCCTATGCCGAACCAAAAAAGGGGTGTCCCTCGGATTCCCGCGTGTCAATCTCCGACATCGACAGCTGGCGCGCCAGGTAGGGGGAGCGCACTGCATTTTGGTTTAAACTCCCGTATTCCTTTCATTTTCTCATGGGAAACCCTCTCTCCCCGTCTTTGCCATGGTTCACGGCCACGTTCCGCGGTCCGCGTCAGGCTCGCTCGCTACCCGCGAGTGCGACCTGGCCAACAAGGCGGCGGAGGAGGTTGACACGGGCGGACATAGCCCCAACTTCCGTCACTTCCGCTCAGGGGGGAAGGACCTTCGTCTCCTTCACTGCCTCTGATGGCAACGACGACAGCCGGGGCCGCGCCACCTTCTCTGCCCCCCGCTGAAACGGCGGCTGCGGGCGGAGGGGGCCAGGTATCCCGTAGGACTGCCAACGCTCCTGCAGGATCCAGGCCGCACCCGAGCGGACGTACCGGCGAACCTCGCCGGGGAGACCTCCATCGTCGCCTAGAGTTTGGCACGCCTGAGGGCGCCCTCCAGGCGGCGGAAGCTCTTTTACGCCACCCCCCGGTCACCCCGGGTGAGGGATCCAACGCCAAGCGTTGGTTCGAGGACGTGGCAAAGCTGGTAGGCACGGCCCAGCGTCAGCTGGCCGCTGACCTCGCTTCCTCCAGCCACCAACCGTGCGGTACATATACCGCGGTGAGCTCGTCCTCTCGACGACGGGCTCGAAGGGCAGCGGCTGTGAGGGCGGAAGAGAGCCTCTGGGCAGCAGCCCAACCAGAGGCGCCCCGAGATCTACTATATGCAGAACGGGACACCCGCCTTCGCATCGAGCAGCGCCGTGACGAGCGTCGCATGGGGCGGGCTAGGATTGTGCCTCCTCATCAGGAGGCGCAACCACTCGGCGAGCAGCCACAGCGGCCCTCCCACAGGAGGAGCCCCTCAAGGGACGACGAGTGGCCATGATGGCCCAGCCGCGAGTAGGGGGTTCTGCGGCGCCCAAGGGGGCCCCTCAACCCTCGTCGCCTCCTCCAACCGGCAACGGCTGCCAGGCCTTCGTTGCCAGCCTCCGTAATGTGCGCTGGCCTAACAAGTTTAGGCCGGCCCTTACGGAGAAATATGACGGCTCGGTGAATCCCACCGAGTTCCTCCAGATTTACACCACAGCCATAAAGGCTGCTGGAGGTGACAAGCTCGTCATGGCCAACTTCTTCCCCATGGCGCTCAAGGGCCAGGCCTGCTCCTGGCTAATGAATCTGCCGGCTCAGTCGGTCACCTCTTGGGATGACTTGTGCCAGCAGTTCACCTCCAACTTCCAAGGCACGTACCCGCGCCCGGGGGTGGAGGCAGACCTCCACATGGTCCGACGAGGGGAGGACGAGTCCCTGCGCAAATACATCCTGCGTTTTTGCCAGGTACGCAACACCATACCCTCCATCGCTGACCATGCAGTGATCTTCGCCTTTCGGAGTGGTGTATACCACGATGTTATGTTGGAGAAGATCGAGTCCAAGGCCTCCCGGACCACCACGAAGCTCTTTGAGCTCGCTGACCGGGTGGCCCGCAAGGAGGAGGCTCGGGTTTGGAATCCTAGGAATCCTGCCCCAGCCTCCACCGGCGCTGCCCCCTCCGCGTCCCGGGAAGAGAGACGCGAGCGGCGGCGGAAGCGCAGGCCATCACGCAGTGGCGAGGAGGGCCACGTCCTCGCCGCCGACGGTGCCGAGAAGCCCTCGCGGAAGGGCAAGCCCGCGGGCAACCGCAGGCGCTCCCCGGACCCTCGCCCCCAGGGGCGGGTCGGGGACAAATGGTGCATGGTGCACTAAACCTCCCATCATGACCTCTCCGAATGCCGTTCGATCAAGAACTTGGCCGAACGGGTACAAAAGTACGAGCAGGAGCGGAGGGAGAATGAGAAGGAAATCCGCCGCAAGGGCAAGGCCCCGGCGGAGCATTCGGACAACCGGCGAGAGGAGGCCAAAGGTGCGGCCCTCGTTAGAGATGAGGACGGCGATCTGGGCTACCAAGACCCGCAGCACGTCGTCGCCACCATCGACGGTGGGGCAGGCGTGCAGGTGTCCCGTCGGAGTGTCAAAACTTGGTTTCGGCAACATAATTTCTGGGGTCTCAGTCGAGATCGCCAAGCACAATGGGTTAGAAGGAGAAGAAGGTTTAGACAGGTTCAGGCCCTCTCGTGAGGTAATACCCTACTCCTGTTTCGGTGGATTCGATCCGCCGAGTGTCTTTATTGATCTCGTGTGTCTAAAGCTCTTGCTTATGAAATCGTATGATTCAGATCTAGCATAGGATATCCCTCAAGGGACGCCCCTTACCCCCCTTATATAGTCTTGGGAGGAGGGCTTACAGATCGGAAACCCTATCTTACTCTAAGTTGGTTTCCTCAATCTTACCAAACCGTGACTACAGGCCGATTGCCTTATCTCTATTGGCAATCGTAACACCCAAGTCATGTTCGGTTTACAGATATGGCGGCGCAATCTATCCCTACCTCCGGTCGGATAAGCTTGCCATGTAGATACCCGATTGCCATAATCTCCACAGTAGCCCCGAGTCCTTTTCGATCGACGAGACAGCTCAACTTCGGACAAAGCGCACACAGCCAAAAACCTCTTTGACCGAGTGCTTTTGGCGCCGAGTGATTCCATCATCTCTGCCTGAATCTTCCCGAGTGGCTCCAAAGACTGAAGCAGCCAACATGGGGGCTGGTCTGGCTCTTGCACAGACCAAGTCCCTTTACCCCCGAGTGGATATCCACTCGGTCAGGGAGGGCTTCGCTGACGGGACCACAGATGAGCAGGCCTTGGATATGCTGAGTGAGGCGCAGGAGTCGGCAAAGAAGATCTCCGTCGATGTAGTGAACAATTTCCGGATTTGATTTATCTTTCGAACACTGTCTTGTAAATGTCGCGTGATCGTGATGCTCTGATGTAGAACTTGTGATATATTTAGTTTATTTATGTTAATGCCTTGATCCGAGTTTTTGTGTGAAATTTCTTAAGTAGTTTTCGTCTGACGGTCACCAAGCCTAGGCTCGATTAGGTCATCAGAAAACTCTCAGTTCTTAGACACTGAACTCGAATCAAAGAACATTAAACAATGATAAACCAAATCATGCACAGAGGTTGATGAGGAAAACTTAAGCTTTATTGACATATGTACAGCCCCCGACTGCTAACTCAAGAAGTCATCTTGCTTGAGGTTGGCAGTCAAGGAAAACATGAAGCCTTAGCCAAATTAGGCATAAAATCATCGAAGATGCTCAATGTTCCAGGAGTTCTCCACCATAGATCCGTCTTCACGCTTTAGCCGGTATGCACGGCCGAGTCACCTCGGCGATTATGTACGGTCCTTCCCATAAGGGGGATAACTTGTGACGGTTTTGGTGGTCCGGATCTTGCGTAGGACCAGGTCGCCAACGACGAAAGCTCGTGCTCGAACGTTGCGACCGTGGTATCTTCTCGAGCCCTTGAAGGTATTTGGCCGATCGGATGAGGGCTGCCTCACGGGCCTCTTCCGGTCGGGTGAGGTCATCCACTCGGTCGGGGTCGTAGCGTTCATCGTTGAAGGCGCGGACTGGAGAGATCGTACTCCATCTCGTTGGGCAACATGGCTTCGCGCCGTAGACCAAAAAGAAGGGAGTTTGGCCGGTAGCCCACCGGGTGTGGTCCGCAGCGACCATAGGACCGAGGGAAGCTCTTGGACCCACTTGCCCGCGTAGGGGTTTAGGCGATCGAAAACGCGGGCCTTGATGCCTTGGAGGACCATGTCGTTGGCTCGTTCGACTTGTCCATTGCTTTTGGGGTGGGCAACTGATGCGTAGCAAATCTTGATTCCGAAGTCCTCGCAGAATTCCTTGAAGATTCCTCCGTGAATTGAGTCCCGTTGTCGGTTATGATTCGTTTGGGACGCCGAAGCGGTGCACGATGTTGAGGAAAAGTCCCGTGCCTTGTCGGCAGTAATTGTGGCGACCGGCTTGGCTTCAATCCACTTGGAGAACTTGTCAATTGCGATGAAGAGGTGTGTGAATCCTCCTGGAGCTTTCTTGAAGGGGTCGACCATGTCCAAGCCCCATACCGCGAACGGCCAGGATAGTGGGATTGTTTGTAGCTCCTGGGCCAAGACATGGCTCTGTCGGGCAAAAAATTGGCAGCCTTCGCAGGTTCGTACGACTTTGTCCGCGTCGGAGACCGCGGTAAGCCAAAAGAAACCTTGCCTGTAAGCTTTGCCGACCAGAGTGCGTGTTGTCACGTGGCTTCCGCATATGCCCGAGTGGATGTCTTGGAGTAGCTGTTTCCCTTCCTCGGGTGTGATGCATCTCGTTAGGATTCCGGAGGGGCTTCTCTTGTATAAGTCGGAGTCAACCATGACATATGCTTGGCAACGACGCCGGACGCGTTCTGCTTCATCTCGGTCTTCCGGCAGCTCTTGCTGGGTTAAGAATTTGATGAGCGACGTCCTCCAGTCGGCGTCAACCATGGCGACTTCGTTCGCAGCTTGCTCGTTGGGAGTTGTCTTTGCCGTGATGGTTGGTTCATAGAGGTGCTCGACAAAGACGTCTGTTGGGGCAGCTTCGCGCTTAGACCCGAACTGTGCCAACTCGTTGGCTGCTTCGTTGTTGTGCCTCAAAACATGTGAGAGTTCGAGCCCGTCAAACTTGTCTTCAAGTTTGCGGACCTCTTGCCGGTAGGCCTCCATGGTGTCATTTAGGCAGGACCAGTCTTTCATTACTTGATTGACGACCAGCTGGGAGTCGCCTTTCACGATAAGCCGACGTATTCCGAGTGAAACTACAAGGCGCAGTCCATGTAGCAGAGCTTCGTACTCGGCAACGTTGTGTGAGGCGGAGAAGTGGAGGTGAAGGACGTATCTTAGCCTTTCTCCGGTCGGGGAGATCAACACAACCCCTGCTCCCAAGCCGGTGATCCTCTTGGATCCGTCGAAGTGCATGGTCCAGTGTTGGAGGTCTTCCCGAGGTACGTTCTCTTGTTGCTCAGTCCACTCGGCCAGGAAATCTGCTAGGACTTGTGACTTTATGGACGTCCTCGCCTTAAAAGCCAAGTCCAACGGCATCAGCTCTAAAGCCCATTTGGCGATGCGTCTGGTCGCCCCCCGGTTGTGGATGACATCGCCGAGTGGGAAGGAAGTGACGACGGTGACCGAGTGACCCTGAAAATAGTGTGCCAATTTCCTCGCGGTTATTAGAACACCATAGAGTAATTTTTGTACCTGAGGGTAGCAAATCTTGGCTCCTGCCAACACTTCGCCAACAAAGTAGATTGGCCTCTGAATCTTCTGAGCCCATCCTTCTTCTTCGCGTTCGACCACGAGGACCGTACTAACCACTTGGTGAGTGGCTGAAACGTACAACGCAAGGTTCTGGGCGAGGCGAGGCCGGGACGGGCGGCGTTGTAAGGAACTCTTTGAAATCTTCAAAGGCCTTGTTGGCTTCCGCGGTCCACTGGAAGTCATCTGTCTTTTTTAGCAATCTGAAGAAGGGCATGCCTCGTTCGCCGAGTCGAGAGATGAAACGGCTTAGCGCCGCCATGCAACCAGTGAGCTTCTGGACGTCTTTCAGGTTACTCGGGGGCTTCATGCTCAAGATGGCATTGATCTTCTCTGGATTGGCTTCAATGCCGCGACGTGACACCATGAAGGCCGAGCGGTTGCACGATGGAACGCCGAAAGTGCACTTCTCCGGGTTCAACTTCATTCGAAGGCCGGATGTTTGCAAAAGTTTCTTCTAGGTCGGCGATCAGGTCTTCTTTACGCTTGGTCTTGATGACGATGTCGTCGACATAAGCTTCTACGTTCTTGCCGATCTGCGTCTGGAAGCATCTTTGGATCATGCGTTGGTATGTGGCGCCAACGTTCTTCAGGCTGAAAGGCATGGTGATGTAGGATAGGCCCCAAACGGCGTGATGAACGATGTCTTCGGGCGGTCGGACTCTTTCAAGCGATCCGGTGATAGCCCGAGTAGCAATCTAAGAAACTTAGGAGTTGGCAGTGTTGAGTCAACGACTTGGTCGATGCGAGGCGGCCGAACGGATCTTTGGGGCGAGCTTTGTTGAGGTCGGTATAGTCAACGCACATGCGCCATTGCCCCGTCTTCTTGCGGACCGGGGTGGGTTGGCTAACCGTCGGGATGAAGGACTTCTTTAATGAAGCCGGCGCCAAGAGCTTTGCGAGTTCTTCCTTGATAGCGTCTTTTCGGTCTGCGCGAATCTGCGTAATCGTTGTTTTATCGGTTTGGCGTCATCTTTGACGTGCAAAGAGTGCTCGATCACCTCCCTAGGAATTCCAGGCATATCAGATGGTTTCCAAGCAAAAACATCTTTATTATTTTGGAGGAAGGTGACGAGCGCGCTTTCCTATTTGGGATCTAGGTCAGCGCCGATTACAGCAGTTTTCGAGGGATCCGACGGATCAAGGGAGATCTTCTTGGTCTTGGCGTCACCGAATCCCGATTTGGCTATGTTCTTCGCGGGGACTTCGCCCTCTGCCGAAGTTGATGCAGCCAATCGGACTTCTTGTTGGCCACGTAATCTCTCGCGAGATTGGGCCATGTCGCAGCTCTCCTTATCGCAGGATTCCGGCTTCCTCCCGCCTGCTTGTCTTTCCTCCTGTCGGGCCGGTCTTGGAGGGCAGCCTTGATGGCGTCGTTGGACTTGGCGTAGGAGTTCGACGTCTCGAACATCTGTTTCACCGTCTTCGGTGGCTTGCGCCCGAATTTCCCAATTAACAGCTCATCACGGACTCCCTTCTGGAAGGCGGCGATGATGATGTCATCGGTGATGTTGGGGATCTTGTTGCGCTTCTCGGAGAAACGGCGGATGTAATCCTTCAGAGGCTCGTCCGGCTTCTGGATGACGTTGTATAGATCGAAGTGTGTGCCGGGCCTCTCGAAGGTTCCCTGGAAGTTGGCGATGAAGTGGTCCCTCAGCTCGCTCCACGAGCTGATTGAGCCTCTTGGCAGGCTCGTGAGCCAGTTTCTGGCTGAGTTAGCAAGGGCCACAGGCAGGTAATTGGCCATGGCCTTGTTGTCACTGCCTGCAGCACGGATGGCGAGGGTGTAGACGGTAAGCCAAGATTCAGGGTCGGTCTTGCCGTCGTACCTTTCAATCCCTGTGGGCTTGAACCCACTCGGCCAGTGCACTCGGCGAAGCTCCCGAGTGAAAGCCGGTACTCCGTCGTCGCCGCTATCGGGTGATCCCCTCCGATCTTCCCGAGTGCGTCGGTCCCGCTCCTAGTAGCGGCGATCGAGGACTTCCCGCAGATCACTCGGCGGGGTCTTTGGTTGGTGGTTGGATAGCCGGAGCTGTTGTTGTGGCGGATGCGATGGTGGACAGGTGGACGTCCGTGTCGTTTGTTGTGGGAGTCAGTCGTTTGCTCCTGGTACTTCTGCGTGGACTCACGGGGTGGGCCTCTTGGCCTTGTTGTCGACCGATCTGGCTGGGCCTCTTATAGTCTCCTGACCTTAGAGGCAAGAGTCAACTTTTGTCGGGCGTTTCAGCCACGGACTCAGTCGGCCTTCGTGCCGAGGTGGTGGGGTGGCCGTTAGCTGTGGCTACGACGATGGTCTTGATCTTGTCGAGTATCGGAGTCACATTGGCGGGTGCCGTCTCCATGACGGTGTCCAAGAGAGTGTGCGCGGCAACGGCGTTACTGCGTGGCGTTTGGAAGATGTTGGTGTTGCGAACCCGCGTTTGGAGGATGGCCTCCGGCGGATCGTCCATTGCATGTAGATCTGCTTCCTCTTGTCGGCCTCGTCCTTGCGTTGCTTCTCCTCTTCGGCCGTCTTGCGCTCGTGCTCAACCTTGGCTCGCTCTTCTTGACAAGCCTCCGGCCATGGCTGAGTCGGATTCGTCGGCTCGGCCATGAGGACATCAAAGCACTTTGGCTCATAGTCCATGCGGCAATCGAAGTTGTCGGCTTCGTCGAGGGATGCCATAGAGGTCGTCGAAGCCGACGAGCGAGGTATCCATTGAGCTCCGAAGATGAGCGGGAGCCGAATGACGGGAGGATGACGGCAACCTCCCTTGATCTGGGTAGCCGGGTGCGGATCGTTCCGGTCAGTCGAGCTTGGGGATGCGGGCTCCTCCGAGTGGGTCGCTGCTGACTCGGGGGAGAGAAGTTTGCTATAGATCTCGGCGGCGTTTGGTAACCCAAACGGCACCGAGAGGTCTTCGTCCGAATAGATCGCCTCCGTCGGGGAGGTGAGAAGATTGGCGCAGATTTCGGTGGTATTCGGTAATCCGAATGGTGCCGAGCGAAGTCCTTCGTTGGAGAGAGTAGATTGCATCTTGGTCTCCAAGACGTCGTTGTAGATCGTGGCGCTGTTCAGAAGTCCGAACGGCGTCGAGTGGATTTCTCCTTCCGACTGGTTCGAATCCGAGTCGAAGGAGGGATTGTCGACGAGGTTGGCGGCGAAGTCGCCGAATCTTGAAGGAGATCCCATCACGCTTGTCGGCGAGATTGTTGAAGAAGTCTCGACGCGCGGTCCCCTACCTGGCGCGCCAACTGTCGAAACTTGGTTTCGGCAATATAATTTCTGGGGTCGCAGTCGAGATCGCCAAGCACAATGGGTTAGAAGGAGAAGAAGGTTTAGACAGTTCAGGCCCTCTCGTGAGGTAATACCCTACTCTGTTTCGGTGGATTCGATCCGCCGAGTGTCTTTATTGATCTCGTGTGTCTAAAGCTCTTGCTTATGAAATCGTATGATTCAGATCTAGCATAGGATATCCCTCAAGGGACGCCCCTTACCCCCCTTATATAGTCTTGGGAGGAGGGCTTACAGATCGGAAACCCTATCTTACTCTAAGTTGGTTTCCTCAATCTTACCAAACCGTGACTATAGGCCGATTGCCTTATCTCTATTGGCAATCGTAACACCCAAGTCATGTTCGGTTTACAGATATGGCAGGCGCAATCTATCCCTACCTCCAGTCGGATAAGCTTGCCATGTAGATACCCGATTGCCATAATCTCCACACGGAGCCTCAAGTCCATGAGGTGCGAGCTCCTCGCGGCTGTGCCGTCCCACGAGGCGGCCCGAAGGTCGCGCTGGGCGGAGGTGCCCATCACCTTCGACCAGACCGATCACCCGGGGAGCATCGCACGTAGCGGTCACTTGGCCCTCGGGATCTCCCCCACCATTTGCAACGTCAAGGTCACCCAAGTCTTAATTGACGGAGGTGTGGCCATCAATATACTATCCCCGAAGGCCTTTGATGCGATCAAGGCTCCGGGGATGGTGCTCGGGCCGTCTTATCCCATCATTGGGGTAACGCCCGGAAAGGTGTGGCCCCTCGGGCAGATCGCGCTGCCGGTCACCTTTGGGAGCCCCGCTAATTTCCGCATCGAGCGGATCGACTTAGATGTGGCGGACCTCAATCTGCCCTACATCGCCGTGCTCGGGAGGCCGGCGTTGGTGAAGTTCATGGCGGCTACCCATTATGCTTACCGCCAGCTTAAGATGCCGGGCCTCGGAGGCGCCATCACCGTCCATGCCGACGTTAAAACCGCGCTAGATTGTGTGGAAGCGCGCGTGGACGACATCGCGGCGGCCGACCGCGTTGAACCCGAGGGCCCTCAAGGGGAGGCCTCGAGTTCCCGGGCCCTGAAACAGCATATCACCTCAGCCGATGAGGTGGTAGTCAAGTCTATCTAGTTGGGTGACGACCCGTCCAAGACCGCCAACATTGGCGGCAACTTGGACAACAAATAGGAAGATGTGCTCGTCTCCTTCCTGCGGACGAACGCCGACGTGTTTGCTTGGAAGCCGTTGGATATGCCCGGAGTCCCCAGGGAGGTGATTGAGCATCGACTTGCAGTGCGGCCGGATGCATGACCGGTCCGGCAGAAGGTGAGGCGGCAAGCCCGGAGCGGCGGGCGTTCATCCGCGAAGAGGTGACACGGCTCCGGGAGGCGGCTTCATCAGGAGGTGCTGCATCCGGAGTGGTTGGCGAACCCGGTGGTCGTCCCGAAGGCCAACCACAAGCTGCGCATGTGCATCGACTACACCGACCTCAACAAGGCATGTCCTAAGGACCCCTATCCTCTACCTCGAATAGACCAGATAGTCGACTCCACTGCGGGGTGTGACCTTTTATGCTTCCTAGATGCATACTCTGGTTATCATCAGTCCCGTATGGCTATAAAGGATGAGGAGAAAACTTCATTTATTACCCCTGTGGGTACCTTTTGCTACATGTCTATGCCCTTTGGTTTGAAGAATGCCATGTCCACTTTTCAACGTGGTGTCCGCATCATGTTGAAAGACCAAATAAGGCGTAATGTTGAGGCATACGTCGATGATCTCATGGTCAAATCCCGGGACCAAAGAACCTTGCTCCCAGACTTTGCCGAGACATTTGATGACCTCCGGTCCTCCCGCATGAAGCTGAACCCAGAAAAATCCGTGTTCGGGGTACCGGCAGGCAAACTGTTGGGGTTTTTGGTCTCTGCCCGAGGCATTGAGGCCAACCCTACAAAAATAAAAGCGATAGAGGAAATGTGCCCCCCTAGGAAACTCAAGGACGTGCAGAGAATCACTGGTTGTGTAGCTGCCCTGAGTCGTTTCATATCAAGGCTAGGAGATCGGGCGCTCCCTCTATTCAAGCTGCTAAAGCGAACTGGCCCCTTCACTTGGACGGACGAGGCAGAGAAGGCCTTGGGCGAACTCAAGCGCTACCTCTCCTCGTCGCCCGTATTGGTAGCACCCCAAGAAGGAGAACCCCTCCTTTTATATTTGGCGGCGACCCCCCAAGTGATTAGTGCGGCTTTTGTTGTGGAGCACGACGACGAGCTAGACTTTCAGTCGCCCCCAACCCCATCAAACCCGGAGGTAGGAAACCTCGGAACGGTGTTGGCCGGGGAAGCACCCGAACCCGGAGGTGGCCCTTGGCCCCCCGAGCTTCAGGGAGCCACCCAGCCCCCTAGTCCGGGGGCTCCCGAGGCCCCTTCCACCCAGAGCGGCCCTGAGGGCCCCGGGGGAGGTGATGGCCCGGCAGCCCCGGACACCGAGGTAACCCGCCCCAGTGCACCCGAACCTGTCGCCCCTAGCAAAGTAGCCAAGGCCCGCACCAAGGTGCAGCGGCCGATCTACTTTGTCAGCGAGGCGCTACGGGACGCAAAGACACGTTATCCGCAGGCCCAGAAAATGCTCTACGCCGTGCTCGTGGCCTCCAGGAAGCTGCGCCATTATTTCCAGGCGCATCGGGTAACGGTAGTCACGTCCTACCCTCTCGGGCAAATCCTGCATAACCGAGAGGGCACGGGACGGGTAGTCAAGTGGGCCATCGAGTTGTCGGAATTTGATCTGCATTTCGAAGCCCGGCATGCGATCAAGAGCCAGGCCTTGGCCGATTTCGTGGCAGAATGGACGCCAACGGCCGATAGCGATCCACCCCCGGGTGAACCCGAGAGTGCGGAGGATCGCGGCCAAGGAACCGTGCACTGGGTGATGAACTTTGACGGTTCACTCGCCTTGCACGGGGCCGGGGTAGGCGTGGTGTTAACTTCCCCAACAGGTGACGTGCTCCGGTACATCGTCCGGCTTGTCTTCCGGGCAACCAACAACATGGCCGAATACGAAGGGCTCCTAGCGGGGTTGCGAGCGGCCGCAGGCATGGGCATCCGCCGTCTGCTGGTCCTCAGGGACTCCCAACTGGTTGTAACTAGGTTTCCAAGGAGTACCAATGCACCGACCCCCAGATGAAGGCTTATGTCAAGGAAGTATGGCGTATGGAGCGCCATTTTGATGGCCTTGAGCTACGCCACGTTCCCAGAAGAGACAATACCCTGGCGGACGAGCTATCTAGGATCGCATCCGCGCGAGCCCCAGCCCCGCCAGGCGCGTTTGAAGAAAGTCTCACAGAGCTGTTGGCACACCCCGAACCGTCCCAAGGGCAGGAATCGGTTGGTCCCGACGCCCTGGACCTGGCAGGCCAGCCACAGCCTGGCCCTGCCAGGACCGACATCACGCGCCAGGTGGCTTGGATTTCGGAAATCCAGGTGTACCTACAAGGCACGTCATTGCCCGAGCAACGCGAGGAAAGCGAACGCATTACCCGGACCTCCAAGAGGTACATGTTGGTAGAAGGGACACTCTACCGACACGGCGCCAACGGAGTACTCATGAAGTGCATTTCTCGGGAACAGGGTCTCGAGCTCCTAGCTGAGATCCATGAGGGAGAATGTGGAGCGCATTCAGCCTCCCGAACCTTGGTGGGAAAGGCATTTCGCCAAGGATTTTATTGGCCCACCGCCCTGGAGGATGCAACGGACCTCGTGCGATGGTGCCGAGCATGCCAATTCCACGCCAAGCAGACGCACCTGCCGGCTCAGGCCCTTCAGACCATCCCGCTCTCATGGCCATTCGCGGTCTGGGAGCTGGACATCCTGGGTCTGTTCAAGCAGGCACGGGGCGGCTGCAAGTTTCTGTATGTTGCCATCGACAAATTCACCAAGTGGCCCGAGGCCTATCCAGTCAGCGTCATCGACAAACATTCGGTTGTGCGGTTCATGAGAGGCATCACGGCAAGGTTCGGGGTCCCCAACAGTCTCATCACCGACAACGGCACCCAGTTCACGAGTGAGCTGTTTGGCGAGTATTGCGACGATATGGGCATCAAGCTCTGTTTCGCCTCGCTCGCCCACCCCCAAAGCAACGGTCAGGCCGAGCGTGCAAACGCAGAAATATTAAAAGGCCTCAAGGCGAAGACCTATAATGTGCTCAACAAGCACGGGGACTCGTGGACTGACGAGCTGCCTGCGGTCCTTTGGGCCAATCGGACAACCCCGAGCTGCGCCACCGGGGAAACACCTTTCTTCTTGGTGTATGGAGCCGAGACGGTCTTGCCTTCCGAGCTCACCCTGGGATCGCCCCGAGCCACGTTATACACCGAAGCAGATCAAGAGCAGCTGCACCGTGACGACTTGGATTACCTGGAGGAAAGACGGCGCCGGGTAGTGCTTCGCGCGGCCCACTACTAGCAGAGCCTCCGCTGCTACCATCAGCACAAGTCAGCCCCCGAGCGCTGCAAATCAATGATCTCGTCCTACGCCGTGTGCAAATGCGTGCGGGACTGAGCAAATTATCCCCGATGTGGGAGGGGCCATACAAGGTTATTGGCACCCCGCGTCCGGGAGTAGTTCGTCTAGCCACAGAGGACGGCACTCCGTTGCCGAACCCGTGGAACATTTCCCACCTGCGCAGGTTTTACCCATAAGCCGCATGGTGCACTTGAACATACATGAAAGTTCATCCACTGCTTCCGGTGGCATGAACAATAACTTTGCTGTTACATCCCATATAATTTTCTTGCAAAATACCTGTTTGTAGTGTGTTCTCCTCCATGTGCTGAAGCATGTGCTGAAGCATGTACTGCGGATGCTGCGTCCCGAAGGCGCTCGACGGATGAGGCCACGACCCGGAGCCCCAGGCTCAAGGTGTGCTCCAGCTCCGCGATCCGGCGGCGTGCCTCCTCCAGTTCTGGCCTCCGCACCTGCGCCTGCGCGTCAATGACCGCCTGCTCCCGGGCGGCCAGGTCTTTCTCCCACCGCTCCAACTCGTCTTGCCGGCGGGCCGAGGCAGCGGCGAGCAGCTGCTTGCGCTCCCATATGGCCTTCAGGCACCGGGAGGCCTCCTCCTGGGCCTCCAGCACCATCACCTCCCGCCCCTCCACGGCGGCCTCGCACTCCGCGATGGCCTTCTCCAGGGCCACCACGTTAGCCTCCCGCGCGGCGGAGTTTTCCTCGGCCCTGACAACGGCGGCCTCCCGGTCCTCGACCGCCCGCCACGCCGCCTCTAGAGCCCTCTCCCGCTCAGCCAGGCCGGCCTCACGGGCCTGAAGCTCGACGTCGGTGCCGGCGGCGGCGACCTCGGCATCGTGCAGGGTGCGCTCGCGCTCGTCGAGCCCCTGGGCGTGCTCCTTGAGGTCGCGGATGAACCTCCCAGCGGTGGTGCGGACCCTCTCCTCCGCAGCGGCGACGACCTGCTCGCGGAAGTAGGCGGCGTGCCGCTCAACGACGATGTCCTCGAACACCTGGCTGAGCTCCTCCTAGCGCCGCTCGATCTCCGCCAGCTCCCGCCTGCGGACGAGGCCCTCCACCCTCGCCGTGGCCGCCAGCTCCCGACGGCCCTCTTCAACTTCAGCCTCCCGCCGTGCCACCGCAACCTCCCTGGCGGCTAAGGCCTGCACCTGGGCCCGGAGCCCCTCCAGGGAGATCGCGTTGGCCTCATCTAGTGCCTCGGACACAACCTCCCTCGCCTGCTCTTGCGACCGGACCAGCGGCTCGGTGTCCAGGGCGGCCACGAACCCGGACCGAGCGCCCCCGGATTCAGCGTCGAAGCTCGGCCCGGGATCAACCACCTGCACGGCGTGGGTAGCCGAAGACGCCCCATGGCCAGAGCCACCCGCTCCTTGCGTTGGGGGCTCGCGGTAGGCCGGCACCGATAGAGCTAACGGTGGCGGCGGGGTGACGGCGCCGTCCGGCGCGACGCGGCAATGGCTGTTGTGGCGGCGGCGATGGTTGCCGCGGAGGAGCCCCTGGGGCTGTTCTCCGCCGCCCTCCGCTGCCCCCTCTGCTTCAGGGCCGCCCTCGGCTCGCTCCTCGTGGGCGACCGGTGCCCCGATCTCTGGGTGGGCCCCCTCCTCGGATCGCACTGGATCCTGGCTCGAACCCGTAAGGGGTGACCCGGACCCGGAGGGCTCAAGCGCCCCGAGCCTCTCCTATGCCTCCTCCCCCAAGCCCGAGGCAGAACCGCCCTTGGGTATAACCCTGGGGTGAAAATGCCGGTGCTCGCGGCTGAAAGCAAAATATGAACATAGCAAGGGATCAAAAAACAAGACAAAAACGCAAGGCCCAATGAGCATGTACATGACGGCAAGGCGTACCTACGGGCGGGGTTGAAGTCCCAGGAAACCCACGAGATGGCCCGCTTCTTCTTCACGGGGCCGCCTGGAGGGCTCACCGGGCTGCCGCTCGCCGCCCCTGCCGACGCTGGAGCCCCGCGGACGGCCTCCGCCGACGGCGCGCTCGCCGAGTGCGTGCTCCAGGCCTCCTCTGTCGTTGTCGTCGCCGTCGCTGTGGCCGTCCTGGCCCCTGGCAGAGTGGCCCCTGGGGACGGGCCCATCACCCGCGAGCCTCCCGATCTGCGGGAAGGAGCAGCGCGCTCCGCGCCGCCACCACGTGGTGGAGATGGGGGAGGAGCGGGGTCCTCCTCTGACCTCTTCCTCTTCCACTTAGGGTCCGGGGCCCCCGGATCGCTTCGGCCCGGACCCCGGCGGTTCAGCCGTCTGATCGGCACCTGGTCGTCGGCGTCGACGTAGTCGCCGCCCCCGTCCCTCGGGGTAGCGTCCGGCGCTACTGACGACGAGCCCACGCCGTCGCCCACCACCTGCAGCACGTGCAAGATCTCCGAGTGCGCCGAGTCCCGGCACAACGGCACCAACCCGGCGGGAGCTACGTCGGGTCCATCGCCGTGACGCCGAGGGTACGGTGGACCAGGATCGCGAGGTCCCTCTCGTCCCAGCTTGAAGGCGGCACCCACGTGGGTCCGCATGTGTCGTTGTGGTCCGTGTACATGTAGGCGGGGCGCGGCCTTTCCTGCAACGGCGCAATACGCCTCATCTGGAAGTCGCGGAAGACCGCGTGGCTGGACAGGCCCCCTCTCCGGAGGTAGCTGATTCGCTCCAGCACCCCGTCCAGCTCCCTCCCGGCTCGCGGACGCGCCCTCAGCTCCTCTGGTTCACCGGGATCCTCGTCGGCAGGGATAGGCGGGGGTGGTCACCTAGGCAGGTGTAGAACCATAAAGCCCTCCGGTTCTCCCACTTGGAGCGAGGGTGGATGTCGATGAAGGAGGTGCCGATCTGTCGTTCCAGCACTGGATCGCCACGTACCCGACCGTGCCGAGGAGCCCGCCCGATACACCCGGAAGAACTGCTGGAAGAGGTGCAGTGAGGGCATCACCCCCACAAACATCTCGCAGGTGTAGGCGAACACGGCGAGGTAGAAGACGGCGTTAGGGGTGAAGTGGTGCAACCGGAGGTCGTAGAACTCCAGCACGTCGAGAAAGAAGCGAGAGAAGGGCGGCACCAGCCCAACCATGGCGAAGGAGGCGAAGAACACCATCCTCGTGGGGGGCCTCTCCTCCGGGACATCGCCGTCGCTGCGCGTGTCGCACGGCAGGTACTTGTTGAAGAGGCTGCGAGCCTCCGCAGTGCGGATCAAGGATTTGGGGAGCACACTCCCCGGCTCCGAAGGCGAATCACGGGCCATCTCAGAGGTGGACGCTGAAGTGCGAAGGGAAAGCCGGTGGCGAGAGGAAGGAAGTGAAGAAGTAAAGGGCGCTGGAAAGATGAGAGGCGAAAAGCTGTGAGAGGCGATGGCTGTGAAAAGCGTAGAAACTAATCCCCTCCACGCGGATCCGTTTTTATAGGCGACCACGGCCCCCTCGAATTCCACGGCATTAATTTCGCCCCACTACCACACTACGCGCCTCCTTGCCTCCGTGACCCTTCGTTTTCTTTTCGCATCCCCTTTGGTTCCCGCGCCGCTTGGATTTCACGCCGCCTAGAGTTTCGCGCCCACCAGGCGCACTACGCGGGATGGAGAGAGCTAGGCGGTTTGGATGGGCCCCCGCGCGCTAGGCCCGAGTAAACTCACCCCCCGTCTTGAGAAAGCTTAGCCCAGCGCGGCATCAGTTGTCGCGTACCAGCCTCTTGCCATAGCAAGGCACATCCAGTACCCGGGCCCACACACTCAAGGAAATGGCGTTAACCGCGCCCGAGCCCGACTCGGTCCCGGTCAACATCGAGGGCTACTGTCGGTGATATGGGCCCGGGGGTATGTCAGAGGTATGATATCTGAAAAAAGGAAGGCGCCCTTGCCCATCAAGAGGCGCCAAAGATATGTCCTGAATGGCCCAAGTGAGTCCCGGCCACGGGCGGCCACGTGGCCGCCCCAAGAGGGGCCTGGCCCGGAGGCTGCCCGGAGGCCGCCGTGCTCCCAAGCGGCAGGGTCCGGGATCACCCGGACCCCCGGACGGCAGGGTCCGGGGTTACCCGGACCCCCCATCCCTCACCCCACACCTCTCTGAGAGAGGGGCGAGTCCAGCTGCCAACCACCTCATTTAATGCCTAAAAAGAGAGGCTAAGCGCCTGCCCCGCCGCATTTAATGCGATGTGAGGCGCGCCTGTCAGCCGCTCTCATCATCACCCCTTTTTGCCTGTCACGAGGCAAAGGGGCCTAAAGTCTTTGATGCGACCGCGGTATGGCAGCACACCCACTCCGCGCACGTCTCCCTCTCGCCCGTCTAGTCGCGTTTAATGCATTGGGCGCCGCGTGGGAGAGAGAGTACGAGCGCAGGAGGCGTTGTGTCAGCACCTATCCACGAGATGGGCCACTGACCAGTGGGTCCCATCGGAGTAGGTAGGCTGGCCATCACCGCGTCAGCAGCATGGCTGCCACGACGCCCGCTTTTTTCCGCCTACTCCCATGACGCGGCAACAGGAACAAAGATGGGGTGGCTTCTTCGACAAGACAAGGCAAGAGCCGCTCCATCACGTGGAGTGAAGTAGAAGAAATCAGGACTACTGTGGTGTCCCCTTGCACTATAAAAGGAGGTCCAAGTCAATCATAAAAGAGGTTCTCTGTTCGGTGCTCTGTTCTACTGGCCCCTTCAGTGGTTTTAGAGGTTCCTTCCTTCAGTTCATCAACTTCCAGAGCAACAGCTAGCCCTTAGCAACGCTCGATCCATCAGTCGTTGAGAGGGGGGAAATACCATCACTGGTCCTTGTAATCCATCCACCATATTACACAAGAACAGGAGTAGGGTATTACACCTCGTAGGTGGCCCGAACCTGTATAAACCTTTGCATCCTTGCAGTCTTGATTTTTCCCGGTTTATCGGCGTCATCCCATCTTCATCGCGAGTTTAAGCCTAGATTCACCGCTCCCCTGTGCCGAACCAAAAAAGGGGGTCCCTCGGATTCCCGCGTGTCGATCTCCGACATCGACAGCGACGGCCTGGTTTCATCACCCTCCACCGGCAACATAAACAAGAAAAATTGAACGAGGCTATGACTAGGAACACGTTCTTGTGGCTGTCATGGTAAAAAGCTCGTTGAGGCAACGGGGAACACCATCAAACACTCACTGGTGTTTAGAGAAAACGACGCAGTTTGAGTGCTCGCAAGGGAGTAGAGGACTGTCGTGGTAAAAAGCTCGTTGGGTGTATTAATTTCTTGGTGGCAAGATAGATAGATCGATGTATTAAGGGATTGATTTCTTGGTGTGATGGTGTTTGCTGCTAGTAGCTTGCTTCGTCCATGGCTCTTTTGCTAGTTGGTGCTTCGATGCGGGCTGGCTGGCGGCTTACGCGAAAACCCACGAGAACCCAGCGGGCACTCATGTGGGTTCATGGGCAGCCACTTCAGCTTTGGTGGACAATGCATACGTGGGGCGGGCAGCCATAACCCGCCCCACTTGCATCCTGACCACGTCCACGCAACATCCAGCGATACTTCTCGATCCCAGAACCCCCGCCGCACGGTCATTCAGGCCATGTTGATGAAGAGATTGAAGGAAATTTATTCTATACTTATTAGGATGTAAAATTATTTTTTCTTTCAACCCTCTTCAATCCCCTGCAACCCTGTACAAACCGAACAAAACTTAGAAGGCTCTCTTCAAAACTACCCGCTGCTCGGTTAGACTTGATATGGGCCGCCGAATACTGATTTGATGGTTAGAGCCCATAGAGCAGACACATAGTCTGACCATAGGAAAAAGTCCAATCTAACTCCCTCAAATATAGGTTGAATCTAATTCGTATCCCTAAACTGTAAAACCAGATAAAATGACTACTCCAACTATAAAAACCAGTACAAAATAACTCCCTAGGTGGTTTTGAGGGTGGTTTTTGCTGATGTGGCTCGTTGACCTAGTCTAACAGACTGACGCAACATGTGGCCTCACATGTGATCCTCTCCCCTTCTTCCTTCTCCCTATCTCCCCTTATCTCTCTCTCTCTCCTTCCTCTTCCCCCTCCAACCCTTCCTTCTTGGCCAACTCCTCTTGTCTTCTTCAACACAGTGGTGGCAAGCGTGGGACGATGAGGGGGAACGGTTGGTGGCAAGCACTCGCGGCTTGAGCAGGATCCGTGTCCAGGCGAGCGGCGGCAACCACCCGAGGAGGAGAAGGTGCGGAGAGCTTGGGGCCGACGAGTATGAGGCGAGAGAGATGGTGGCACTCGGACTAGGAGGCGAGGAGGAGGTGCATGTCCGGCACGGTT
This sequence comes from Oryza australiensis, assembly GCA_019925245.2. Classification (NCBI taxonomy): domain Eukaryota; kingdom Viridiplantae; phylum Streptophyta; class Magnoliopsida; order Poales; family Poaceae; genus Oryza; species Oryza australiensis. The sequence goes on from JAIFGZ020000478.1 coordinate 4,214,947, forward strand.
GGAGAAGATCCAGTCTTTGTGCCTCCCCATCGGCACGAGCATCGCCGCAGTGTGCAGGGCTAGCGAGACGGGGTAGGGAGCAGAGTGGTCAAGAACCACCACACAGAGGAACTCCTGGTCGCCATGGGCATACGGATTGGAGGCGTGGTTTAGGAGCAATGAGGTAGTCGGCGAGTCCTCCCGACTCCAGCGAAGAGAGGGAGCTCGAGGAGAGGCCAACGTCGAGGGACCGAGCACCGGGAGCTCCCCTGTGCCAACCTGTTCTCCACTCCACTCTGGTACTCCACTCCTACCATGTTGTTGCTCCACTCCTCCCCACGCCGGTGCCTCCTCCTCCTCCTCCTCCTCCTTCGCCATCGCCTCCTTCCCATATGTTCTCCCTGGCTGCCCCCGCCTCCTCCGCTCCCTCGCTGTCTGCACGCTCCTGCGCCTAGCCATCCTCAACGTGTCCAAGAATGCGCTCGTTAGCACGCTCCCACCTAGCCTCGCCACCTAGATCCCTACCTTCATCCTCGCGACCTTGCATCCACATTGGGTTGCCACCGATGGGCACCTCCCTCGAGCTCCTCCATCGAGCGGCGCCTGCTGCTGCCCGCCACTGCCCTCTCCTCCACCTTTCGCCACAGCACTGTCTACCACCACCGCCCTACTGTGTGGGAAAGAGAGAATGGAGAAGAGAAGGAAGGTGAGGGAGAGGAGGAGGACATGTGGGTTCCGCTTTATTTTATTAATTTTTTGTGATGACTATGCTGCCACCAGGGTTTGCGATTCCGCAAAAACCGCCATGATTTTCGCGGTTTTTGCGCATTCCAGGGGTATGGCATCCCCGCAGTTTCGTTTCAATAATTTTGTGCGAATTCAAAATATTTGAAAAAATTTATTTTATCACAAATATATATATATATATTATCACAAAAAATAAATTTCGTGCGGTTTGCCGCGAAAACCGTGGTATGTGTCGCGCGGTTTGAACGAAAACCGCGGCACGCCACGGTTTGGATTTGGTTCAAATTTAAATTACGGTTTTCGCAGTTTTTATGCGGTTTTTGGTGCGGTTTTCGCGATACGCACGAAATCGTCCAAATTCAAATGTGTTCCTGTTCATCGTCGGGCGGTTCTCACGGAATCCGTGGTTTTCGCGCGGAAACCGCCATGCTAGCGAGGGGCGGCACGGCAAGCTATAACGGAAAGGTAAACCCTGGCTGTCACGGGCAGGGTATCGGAAACCATGAAAACCGTCGTGGTTTTACGGTTTTCGGCCGCACCGTGGGGGTGTAGCACAGCATCCCCACGGTTTCGTTTGAATAATTTTGTGCGGTTTCAAAAAATTTGAATAATTTTGTGTGAATTCACAAAAATATATTTATTTTTTATCACAAAAAATAAAATTCGCGCGATTTGCCGCGAAAACCGCGGTATGTGGCGCGGTTTTCTTGCGGTTTCCGAAAACCACGACACGACACGATTTGAATTTGGTCATGTTTAAATTACGTTTTTCGCGGTTTTTGTGGTTTTTGGCGCAGTTTTTGGTGCGATTTTCGTGGTTTTTGGCATGGTTTTCATGGTTTTTGACGTGGTTTTCGCGCGGTAGGGACAAAAACTACGGCACATTCAAATTCAAAATGATACATTGTTCATCTCGTCACGGTTTTTATGGTTTTCGCACGAAAACCATGCTACCACCGGGTCGCTGTATGGCATGCTCGCGTGATATATAAAACCCTGGTCACGCAGATGCCACGTCAGCAAATACCACCACCAATACTGCCTGGGAGTCATGTTGACAGTTGGAGGATTATAATTGAGTGATATGAATTAGATTTGTCCTGGTCCGTGTTGTACTGCAGCACAGGTTATGACGGGCCGAGGCCCAAAGAGTTTTGGACCGTGGGGGTCGCTTATCTGGCCATCCTCGACGCTCAGCTGGCCCAGTTCCCCTGCTCTGATGGTCACTCATCAGTAAAGCTAGAAAATGCAACGTGTGCGTGTTTACAATGTTAATACAAGCATTAACATCGAAAACCACTGTATAATATACGCTGTATTTCATCCTAAAAACGACAAAAACATGTGACAAAAACATGTAGCTAGCTAGGCATGGATCTACAAGTTAGCATTATTCTCGTCAGCCGGTCAGTTAATCTTCAATTGACTCCCTGTCTTTCTTTTTTTTTTCAGTTCTTATCTTGCAACAATTCGATGGTGATGTCGTTGAATTAGGAGTTAGGAGCATTAATTGGTTTGAGCTATCTAGCTAGGCAAAAATTGGGGGTCGACAAGGACAACTAGTGATTGATCATTGCGTTGATCTTTCAGTCTTCCAGACATTACCAAAGCATCGATCAATGTCAACGCATGTGATCGTCAGTTTCACGAATTGTGGCATCGATTGCTCCAAGTCTGAATACTGTACACCAAATTTATCTCATCAGCGACATGAACCTTGGATTCTGCCTCAAGTGGAGGCGCTAAGCTAGCATGCATCCTTCTGAAACCATCGTAGGCTTCTACATTTGACGTACTAATGTTCATCATTAATTGTACTGGATCAAGACAACATATGATTAATAGTACTGCTCCATTACATCTCTGAAGATTTCTCTGAAAATGCAAGGTCAGTATGCAGCACCAGAAACTGCAGTCTGCAGAAGAACACACATGGAACATAAATCCCAGAAGAACGATCTGGCGACAGTAGTTTTTCACGGTGTAAATGGCATCGTCGTTCAATTCTCACAGCTGCTGCGTGAGCGAAGTAATGAGGCTTGCTAGCCGTGTGTCCTTGCTTAAATGCGTCGGCAGTGACGTTCATGTCGTCCCCTTGTTCTGGCTGTCAAGAGTGACAGTGCTCACGTTTACTACCACCCTGAACCCAGTGAATACTAACATCATTGCTACGTACAGTACTAGCATAGTACCAGGATGCACTGCTTCACAGATCACAATATGCATGCACGTACAGTTTCTGAATTTCATCTCCAAGATCTGCATGCATTGTTGTTGATATAATTAAGTTTTCAGAGAAGAACACCTGCAGCAATTAAATCCGGGAAATGTATGTGTGTGGTGTCATTTTCATGTAAACGTAGTTAAGAACTTGATGAGATTTGATGCCAATGCGGAGATGCAAGGTGTTGAGGTGCATGAAACTGCAGGGTGTAGCAGTCGATTCAGAGTCAGTGAGAACTGAGAAAGTAAGAAGCTCGCAGCATGCGTTTCCCCGCATGAGCAGCATACCTGACACACATATACACTGCTCGCTGTCTAAAAAAACACATATACACTGTAACTGGTGTGTGCTGTGTGTGTCCCCTTAATTAGCTATCCAGGGTTTCCTTCTAGATAGAACCAAGTTAAAACCTTGAATCCCTGATGAGCAAACCTAGATCTTTGTTAAACTTTTCTTGTTCATATGCTGACAAAACAAAACAAGAGCTACTCCAGTTACAACAAATGAAACTTTCCTGGTCAATACACAAGAGCAAGAACTGAAGGAGATGAACATATATCGTACCAGTACACAACACTCGATCGAGAGGCAGATAGTGCAGGTGTTGGTTAAAGGGATTGAAGCCTGGTCCGAGATCACCAAGCATCCTGTGCCTCCATGAATGAACATTTTGCACAATGTGGAGACCTTGAACCAGACAACAATCCCCTTAACCTAACTTCAGCCTGGACATGCACTCCAAACAAGAATTCCTATCAAAATCAAACTGATCATCGAGAGATGGAGTCCACCATGGACAGAGGAGAGGAAGAAGAAGATGACACGCCAAGAGAGGGGCCGGGAGAGCTAGCTACTGATCGAGCCAGTGCAGTAGAGCGCTGGTGTTTTTGAAGAGGGAGAGGGGGGCAGTTGCCGCAGCTCCTTGGGATGGGCCGCGCGAGCTGAATTGCCATTTATTGAGGGGCTAGCTTACCAATTACCATTGGGCACGAGCTGGCTCTGATGGCTGCTGCAAATGGGACTTTTATGACCTGTGGTGGTACAGCGTGTGAGAGGGAGGAGACAGTGTATGTTCATACCTTCAGACTCAGTCATGTGTGGAGTGCAGGGGAGATGGTGCTAGCATTACACTCGAGTCACAAATATGTGGGGTTTTGGCCATCTTCGTAATTGTCCCTGTCACAAATACTAGATATGGTTGGTGTTGGTTGGATGCCTAGGCAAAATAGGAGGGGAGAGGAGAATTATTTGGATGGAGCAACTTAGGAATGATTAATTGTTTTGCAAATTCGTGAAATTGTGAATTGAATGTCTCAACTTGCCAGACTTTGTTGCTTAAGTAGTATACCATGTTTAGGGCTCAGAAATCATACACACACGTTTAGCAAAAAAATTGTATCCACTCCATCCAAAATATGACAACTTCTCCACCAGTCCACCTACTTTCTCGTCTCAGCAAAAGCAATGACCTCTCATTTAATTTCGATATCTACTTCCTCGTATTAACCAATTACAATCTCGTTCCAATTAATTTTATCTCTCTTCCTAATTTTTGAAAAAACTCTTATATTTTAGGACGAAGGGAGTATATCTATATCTATATCTATAATCTATAATAATTTATAACTATCTATAAAGCAGCAAGTAGTATTTCCACCTAAATTTTGTTTTGTCTGGTTATTCCTTGAGTTTTTTCAAAATTAACCCGCAATCCACCTTGCTATTTTTTTAAAAAAACAGTTATACGTACGATATAGCTTATCTTAACTACTTAAAAAATCTATAATTATTCGATCATCAAATCGTTTTTTCCAAATCTATAAAATTTCCGATCCGTATAACCTCTCGCTCCATTGTTGCCTCACTTTCTTCACCTTCGGCAGGCGAGCCCGACTCACGCGCCTCCTGCGTCACCGTGCATTGCCTTGAGCGGCGGCCGAGCACACGCTGCACACGTGAGTTAGCGTGCCTCGTCGATATACATACAACTTATCCTATTCATCAATATACTTTTCAAACTAATAATATCTGAGTCGTAAATATTTTAAACTTTTACCAAATTTTTAATCGGTATTTTAAACTTTTACCAAATTTTTAATCGGTTTAAAGTATCAGTAAGTCAATATCTATTTTTATTATATTTTTTACTTAATTTGGCGAAATTAAATTAACTTAGATTAAATGTCTATCGATACTATTTTTTAATCAAGGTCCTTGGTACATAAAGTTGAAGATATCATTGCTTTCAAAGTTATATATATATGTATATATATAATATCTATAAAGCAAGTAGTGTTTCTATCCAAAATTTTCGTCTATCCGGTTATTTTGCGAGAAAACCTCTTGAGTGTTTATAAAATTAACCCGCAATCTCAATGCTGAAAAGAAAGGGAAGGCTTGGATGAAAAAAAACATTCTACGTCCCTCTCTTCTGTCCCCATCCGTGTCACGCCTGCGGCCCTTCCCCATTGTTGCTCGGAGCTCCCGCGCCGCCGCCTGGACCTTCGCCCTCCGCCTGCTTCCCTCCCTGCGTCGTCGTTCCGTTGCAACGCACGGGCATTTAAAAAACACCCAGTTATACGTACGATAGAGCTTATCTTAACTACTTAAAAAATTTATAACTTTTCGATCATCAAATCATTTTTTCCTTCAAATCTATAAAATTTCCGACCTGTATAACCTCTCGCTCCATTGTTGCCTCACTTTCCTCACCTCCAGCAGGCGAGCCCGACTCACGCGCCTCTTGCGTCGCCGTGCATTGCCCTGAGCGGCGGCCGAGCACACGCCGCACGCGTGAGCTAGCGCGCCGCCGTCGATATACATGCAACTTATCATATTCATCAATATACTTTTTTAACTAATAATATCCGAGTCATAAATATTTCAAATTTTTACCAAATTTCTAATCGGTTTAAAGTATCAGTAAGTCAATATCTATTTTCATTATATTTTTTACTTAATTTGGTGAAATTAAATTAACTTAGACTAAATGTCTATCTAACACTATTTCTTAATCAAGGTCCAGCGGTACATAAAGTTGAAGATATCCTTGCTTTCAAAGTTATATATATGTATATATATAACTATCTATAAATCAGTAGTGTTTCTATCCAAAAAAAATTTTCGTCTCTGGTTATTTTGCAGAAAACCCCTTGAGTGTTTATAAAACTAACCCGCAATCTCAATCTGAAAAGAAAGGGAAGGCTTGGATAAAAAAACTCTCCTATGTCCCTCTCTTCCGTCCCCATCCACGTTGCGCCGCGCCGCGCCTCGCGCCCCCCCTATCGTCGCTCGGAGCTCCCGCGTCGCCGCCTGTACCTTCGCCCTTTGCCTGCTTCCCTTCCTGCGTCGTCGTTCCGTTGTAACGCACGGGCATTTTGCTAGTTATCTATAAAGCAAGTAGTGTTTCCACCTAAAATTTGTTTTACCTGGCTATTTTACAGAAAACCCCTTGAGTTTTTTCCGAAATTAACTCGCAATCCACCTGGCTATTTAAAAAAACCCCAGTTATACATACGATATAGCTTATCTTAACTACTTAAAAAATCTATAACTTTTCCATCATCAAATCGTTTTTTCGTCCAAATCTATAAAAATTTCCGATCCGTATAACCTCTCGCTCCATTGTTGCCTCACTTTCCTCACCTCCAACAGGTGAGCCCGACTCACGCGCATCCTGCGTCGCCATGCATTGCCCTGAGCGGCGGTCGAGCACACGCTACACGCGTGAGCTAGCGCGCCGCCGTCGATATACATGCAACTTATCCTATTCATCAATATACTTTTCTAACTCATAATATCCAAGTCGTAAATATTTTAAACTTTTATCAAATTTCTAATCAGTTTAAACTATCAGTAAGTCAATATTTATTTCCATTATATTTTTTACTTAATTTGATGAAATTAAATTAACTTAGACTAAATGTCTATCTGATACTATTTTTTAATCAAGGTCCAATGGTACATAAAGTTGAACATACTCTTACTTTCAAAGTTATATATATATAACTATCTATAAAGTAAGTAGTGTTTCTATCCAAAATTTTCGTTCGTCTGGTTATTTTGCAGAAAATCCCTTGAGTGTTTATAAAATTAACCCCAATCCTAATGCCGAAAAGAAAGGGAGGGCTTAGATGAAAAAAAAGACCTTCTATGTACCTCTCTTTCGTCCCCATCCGTGCCACGCCCCGCGCCGCGCCTGCACCCCTCCCCCGTCGTCGCTCGGAGCTCCCGCGCCGCCGCCTGGACCTTCGCCCTCCGCCTGCTTCCCTCCCTGCGTCGTCGTTCCGTTGCAACGCACGAGCATTTTGCTAGTTATTATCTATAACGTAAGTAGTGTTTCCACCCAAAATTTTATTCTGCCTGGCTATTTTGCAGAAGACCCCTTGAGTTTTTTTGAAATGAAGGGCCACGGTCCAAGCAGCGATCCACCTGAGATTTGATCCAATTCCGAGGTCATCTCGTGCCCAACAAGAACCAGGCCCGAAATCCCTAATGGACGACCAGGCGCATGATCCACTATGTGTGCGACCGCTTCCTTTTTTGGCTCATTGGTTGTTTTGGGAAAAAAAATTTGGCCCAGCCTATGCGATCAATTCGGTCCGTTACCAAATTTGGTTGCATGTTTTCAGACTTTCTCTTTTGTAATTTTTTATGGGCCTCATTATTTAGCAGGTCGACATAATTCGTTCACACACACCAATCGGGCTTTTTTAGCAGACCTACTATTAAATCTATGTGTATACACTTTGTATAGGTACGTAAGCATTCAAAGTATATATTTATATCTATATCTATATCTATCTATAAAGCAAGTAGTGTTTCTACCTAAAACTTTTGTCCGCCTGACTATTTTGCAGAAAACCCATTGAGTGTTTATAAAATTAACCCATAGTCCCAATGCTGAAAAGAAAAAGAGGGCTTGGATGAAAAAAGATCTCCTACGCCCTCCCGCCCGTCCCCATTCGTGCCGTGCCCGCGGCGCGCCCTCGCGCCATCCCCTCCCATCCGCTCGGAGCTCCGCCGCTGCGCTGCGTCCCTCCTCCCGTCCCATCCGCGCCGCGCTCCGACTTCACCCGTTGTAACGCACGGGCACATTGCTAGTACTTACTATATAAAAAGTAAGTAGTGTTTCCACCCAAATTTTGTTTTGCCTGGCTATTTTTGTAGAAAACCCCTTGAGTTTTTTCGAAATTAACCTGCAATCCGCATGACTATTTTTTTAAAAAAACCCAGTTATACGTATGATAGAGCTTATTTTAACTACTTAAAAAATCTATAACTTTTCGATCATCAAATCATTTTTTTGTCCAAATCTATAAAATTTCTGATCTGTATAACCTCTCGCTCCATTGTTGCCTCACTTTCCTCACCTCCAGCAGGCGAGCCCGACTCACGCGCCTCCTGCGTCGCCGTGCATGGCCCTGAGCGGCGGCCGAGCACACGCTGCACGCGTGATCTAGCGCACCGCCGTCGATATACATGCAACTTATCCTATTTATTAATATACTTTTCTAACTAATAATATCCGAGTCGTAAATATTTTAAATTTTTACCAAATTTCTAATCGGTTTAAAGTATCAGTAAGTCAATATTTATTTTCATTATATCTTTGACTTAATTTGGTGAAATTAAATTAACTTAGACTAAATATCTATGTGATACTATTTCTTAATCAAGGTCCAGTGGTACATAAAGATACCCTTGCTTTCAAAGTTTTATATATATATGTGTGTGTGTATATATAAAGCAAGTAGTGTTTCTATCCAAATTTTTTGTTCGTCTAGTTATTTTGCAGAAAACTCCTTGAGTGTTTATAAAATTAACCCGCAATCCCAATGCTAAAAAGAAAGGGAGGGCTTGGGTATAAAAAAAACCTCCTACGTCCCCGCGCCGCGCCTGTGTCCCTCCCCCCGTCGTCGCTCGGAGCACCCGCGCCGCCGCCTGGACCTTCGCCCTTCGCCTACTTCCCTCCCTATGTCGTCGTTCCGTTGCAACGCACGGACATTTTGCTATATATATATATATATAAAGCGGGCATATTTACTATTTTATATATATATAAGGCTTAGTTTTTCGCCACGGTAATGTATGGCAGTAAATCAATTGCTATCATATAACCATGTTCCAAATGGATTATTGGGCCGAGATTATTTGTAGATTATTTGTGCCACACTTCTAATAGTATGATTCTCGATAAACTTTCTTTATCAGAATGGTTTAAACCACCTTTTCTAAGCTATTTGTTATGCTTATAATATATAATATTTTATTTACTCTTTCCTATAAACAAATCGATCATCCATCAGGTTTCATAAGCAATTGGTCTTAAAAAAGAACATGTCTTAGCCGAAGCTATCTGTCTAAGGCTGTATCCAACAGGAGACCTATATGGGTACCCAAACCCAAAATAAGTCTCCAATAATGTTATATCAGCCTCCAACAGAGTATCTATATAGGAGACTCATCTGAGTATCAGAAGAAACACAACCTAAATATGAGTATCATCTCTCCAGAAGACTCATTTACAGAAAGAGTTATCTTTTCGGTCTTATTGTTGAAGAAGACAATAAATAGGTATTGAATTATTTGCCTGTAGCGCTACCCAAATATAAAATGAGTCTTGTATTTTGGATATTATTGTTAGAGATAGCCTAAGATATACCAAAAGATGGCCATGAACTTATAAAAAACCATTGGAACTTCCATCAATCTATTATGCCAAAAGAATTTTGAAAAAATAGGAGCATTTAGGTAGCAAAAAATATTTAGGTTTCCCTTTACACAACTCTCATTTGATGCTCGTAGAAAAACATGAGATTTTTATAAATGATTTTGTAATTTCGGAGAGAAAATAACAAGACGTGGCAAGGTTTTTTATCACTCCATGGTGAATGGAGTGGGTTTTTTTGGAAAAATCTAAAAGTTTAAATCTTAATTTTACCAAAATGTCTCATTTTACAAAATTGAAATTGTCCAGAGCCAGAGGTACGCCCATGTGGGCAGTAATTTGTGTCCTGCCCAGCCAGGTTGTGAATGGACCGAGCCGGAGGCCCTGCCATTAACTTTGGCGTGGTAGAACTTCATTAGTTGCAGCAATTATGGGGTCATGATGCGGCAGTGATTGAGACACGGAGATGAACAGGAACGCAGCAAAAGCTGATTTCTCGATAAACGGGAGCATCACAGCTCTATAGCTCTCCATGTACGCATTCAAGACTACAATCCGGGGATGGTTGGAGTAGTTCAACGCATGGGGGTCTTTTTTTCCTTCAATTTAACTTCAATTTATTTAAACCTTTTATATGATGTATGATATGGTATTGTTATGAATAAATTTTACCTTCTATTTTTATTTTAGACTCGACGGAACCCATTATATACTAAGTCATACAGAATAAAAACTCATATATAAAAAGTACTCCAAATAAAAAAAAGTAAAATCATACTTGAACTCTACAAAGACTGTTCGGATCATATCATACTTGATTTTTTATTTTACGACAAAGAGACACCCAAATGTATAAATACAAAGACATCCAGATGAAAAAATAACTTAAATGCTACTTATTAAATGAGTAGTGGTTGGGGCTGGGAGGATAGTAACATAAAAATAAATTTAAATGATGGGTGGTTGGATTGAAAAATAGAAATATACTAGTACACGTATTCTTCGAAAAAGAATAAATTCTAAGTTGTACTAGTATTTATTTTGGATTGAGGGAGTAATACCTAGGATCCAAAACCAATTCTATGTCTAACCTTTTCCATTGAATAGCACTAGAATACAACACTCTTATACTTTTATCTTAATATCTTATGAGAAAGGTTTAAACTGATATGAACTTGGGCTTTCATATATGCATGCTTATAGAATGGTCTCTCTTAGATTTAATGATGTTGGGACTGAACTCGTTGCTATAGGAGTACTTGCTTACTGTTGCATTGATGCAACGAGCTGCTAGGTAGCTACCGAATGTGCTCTAGGCCACCCGGTGCTTTGGTCCTTTATCTTTTTCTTTAACTAGATGATATCCCGTATATAACAGCAGAATGACTATGTACATATAAACGGATTTGAAAATATATATACGAAGCTAAAGAAAAAAAGGGACAAAAAAATTGAAGGACTTGAACTCTTACGTGGCATGGGAGATCTTTAGTCTTCCAACTAAAATTAAAGCTGCATAAATGTATCACAATTACTACAATGAAATACTACATGTTAAAACATGAGAACTAAAGAACTTTAATTTCAGTTTCATATCAGCTAAGACCTCTTCTAGCCCTCCAACAGGTAATCCAACGGTCAGAATTTTTAGAATGGCGTGGCTCAATGCATGTTGAGCTTTTGATTCGTATATGATATATAAATCACATAGATTCACCAGATTAAAGTGTACTTATTTGGTTAAGAGCAAATTGCACTAAAGGAAAACGGATTTATTATGTGGATGTAATATCTACTACAATATAAACTTGCAAAAGGCTCATTTCTAATGCCCAAACTTGTCTAGAGGTGCATATGAACCAAGACCAAAATGATACATCATGTCTATTCTTACTTAGCTAAATGTTGATTAGGACGCTACGTAGGCACACACTTAAGGAGTGCGCACACTAGACTAGACATCCATAGGCTCTTAAACATAAAATATAGCACACTAAGGCTGAGTTCTAAAGCGATTATTTGCTTGGTTTTTTTATCGTGAGCACATTTTTTAAACTATTCTATGATATCTTTCGTGTAAAAATTTTTTATATAGAAGTTTTAAGAATCAAATGAATCAAATAAATTTTTAAGTTTATAATAGTTAATTCTTCATCTATCTAAAATATGTTCAGATTGTAATATTAAGATGTGTCCAACTTAATTTTGGGTTGTTAAATTTTAGAATGCTAATTGTTTTCCGTGCTGCTAACTAGCCGATCGGCACCCCATGTTCCAAAGCAACCTAAATGTACGCTAAAGCATTAAAAAAAAGAATACAGGGGATATAAACAAAAGAAGGATAAACCAAAAACTAAAGGTTTATTTCGTAAATATAGCATATATCATGCCCTTTTCGTAAATAAAAACATATGCGCATGACATTCTAATCAACGTCCAGCTCAACAAGATTAGCTAACATCTGTCGTTTTGGCCTCCATATATGCACACACACTTTAACTTTGAACACTATATTGGACCCACCTAGTGACTTCACGTACCATCAAATTTATTAATTAAACACTCCTTTTGTTCATAAATATAAGTATTTTAGTGTGTTTAATATATATATATATATATATATATATATATATATATAAAAGCATTCCTAGAATACTTCTACTACTTTTCTAATCTAACCACTCTTCACGATTACTTGCATTTGTTAGGTGCAATATTTTTCAAACTAGTAATTTGGAGGGTATAAAATTAATTCATCCTAGCCTTGATTTTTCCCAAACTACTTACAAATGTTTATATTTGTGTACGAATGAAGTAACATATTTGATGATACTTTGTTAGTGATACTACTCCCTCTAGTCACGAAACTATATTGTTCTTAACCTATAAAGAGGAATATCAACATTATTCAAAATATTTGAATTGGGGGTAGGATAATTGTTGCAAAATTTTGCCTAAAATTATCTATCCTCTAATATTATCGGATCTTTTATATGCTTCAAATGACATGTTTTTATGACTGGAGCGAGGGACTCTCCCTATCTGCCATGGATGGTCTGTCGATCTGAATACTATACAAACACCGTCTTTTGAAAAAAATATAAAAAAATAAAAAGAGAATGCGGACGAACACTTGCTGGGTCTTTTGGGTTTAGTGTGAACCATAAATGGGCCGCTGTGTGCTCGGCCTGCTCCGGTCCATTGTTTGCTGGGCCTTCTTACCCGCCCACGTCGTTGCCCACGTCGCACGAGGAGCAAACCACCAACCCAATCCAGCGACTCGCAGCGGAGGGGAGGGGGAGAGTCTCAAAACGCCCCCGCCGCGCGCGCCCTAAACCCCAGCAACCTCTTTGGGGGGGACCTCTCACCTCTCATCTCCGCGGGCGACGACGACGGCGCCGCCGCTTCGCTCCTCCGGCCGCTCGTGCAGCCTCCTCTCCCCGTCTCCCCCCTTCGGGGAAACGGGGCCCCGCGGTGGTGAGTTTCTTTCGATCTCTGCTGTTCAAATCGGCCCCTTTCGAGCTGGTATCTCGCGCCGCCTTTCCGTGTTCCGGGCGGATTTGCTTGTGTGGATCTTGTCTTTTGCTTACAAGTTCTTGATTATATTCCTTGATCTGGGAACTGTGCGTTTGGTGCTTCGTGGAGGTTTGTATCTGGGGTGGTCTCCAGTCTCCTCAAGTTTAGGTCTTGGAGATCGGTTATGCCCCTGATATCCAATAGAATGCCCAAATTTTACCACGTGAAGTTCCCTGTACCAAAATTATTTTAGGTCGTGCACCGTAAGTGTTGGGAAATTTTAGACATATATTTACCGCCTATCTCTTTTTTTGAGAGAGAAGACAGAAAAGGATCTTGTTGTGTGCAAACATTTGTAAACTATTGATAAAAAGGTACATGTTATAGGGGTTATGAGTTCAATTAAATTAACTATCTAGGCAATCTTGTATTGGTGTTCTCTCCATGGGTAATCATGGCACTGTCTTGTTGATACAAGGCCTTCCAATCAAAATTAGAATTGATGGACTGATAAGACTTAATATTTCGTTGCTTCTTGTATCTAGATGCTATATGCCTGCCAGTTGGTATTTAGGACCTTGATTGCTATGTTTCTATTTCTGGCTATGTTGATTGATAATGCAGATTTTGTGGTGAAATCATGGTATTGCAAATCTGCAATTACGCTGAAGAATTTTCTATGAGTTCTGGTCGCTGGCAACTTTACATCACCATCAGTGTTTTCTGTGCATGATATGATTTTGGACATACCGTTGTCTCTTGATGGGAGGGGTTTGCCCACATCTTATAATTGGTCTGGCTGTTGAAATGCCACTTCTTTTGCAGTACCAATGACAAGCATCAAAGCTATCCATTTTCTTGGCCATTAGGATCATCATAATTTGTTTTCTTTAATCTTTGTTGTGGAAAAAGAAAACCATGTATCTCTGACATAAACAGATCAATTATCTCTGATATTATGTTCAGTTGTCTGTTTGATCTAACTATTTCCATCTAGTTAGTGTCCAGTAGAAATTATGCTGAACTAAATCAAAGGTTCAAAGTTTAGCAGTAACTTGTTTCCATAGAATTTGTCATCACCATATGATGGATTTTTTTAATTATTCCAACTTTGAACAAAGCCAACGAATGAAGATTGAACACACGATTTATGTGATGGGTCGATAGCTAGAATCAGACTGCATTGTTTCCAATGCACACTTAATCAATCAGGATAAAACTGTAGAAGCTGTTGACATCAATCTTGTGATTTGTTATCTTTTGACCATTGAGCATGCTTATAATCCATTCATTTTTAGAGATAAGATGCTTATAACCCATTCATTTTTAGACATAAGGAGAGTGAACAAGGAAATTATCTGAACTAGAGTCAGCTAATGGATACCCATGTATTGACCCACTCCAGACCTACTTCAGATCACAATATACACTTAGATAAGCTCCTTTTGTTTTTTTAATTCTGTGATGTGGACAGTATGAGATTATGTAATTATCTTTTGACAGATTCACAATCTTATATTCTGAATGTATGCATCTTGCAGCTATTACCAAGATGACTAAAAGTATAAGGAGCAAGAAATGTTCATCTCGTCATCTCAGATCACATAATCAGAGACCCTTCAGCCAATGCAATTTCAAGAGAGTTTCTAACCAGGAATCAACATTGGCGGCAACAGAGAAATGTGCGTGGAAAGATGCAATCTGTCCAGTTTGCTTGGAATGCCCACACAATGCTGTCCTTCTACTTTGTTCGTCTCATGATAAAGGTTGTCGTCCATATATATGTGCAACCAATTACCACCACTCAAACTGTCTTGATCAACTTATAGATTCATGGAGAAGCTCAAAAGATTGTGAGGACCAAGACTCCATAGAGCTTACATGCCCCCTTTGCCGTGGTGAGGTTAAGGGATATACATTGGTTGAGCCTGCTCGGGAACAGTTGAACCGAAACAAGAGGAGCTGTATGCAAGATGATTGCTCATACATGGGTAGTTACGGAGAGCTCTGCAAGCATGTAAGAAAGAAGCATCCTTCAGTGAAGCCTCGTTCTGTGGACCCTGTACATACTTACAGATGGAGGCGGCTTTTATTCCGGAGTTCACTGCAAGATATGATCTGTGCAACGAGTTCACCAATGGTGCGGAGGGTTTTGTATGTTATGTTGCAGTTTGAGGAGTTGATTGCATCTGTTTGGCAGAAAGGTGATCATGGTGCCATGCAAATCGATGAAATGAACTTGGCTGATCCATGATCTCTCAACCTCACTGAAATGTGAGAATATCTTATGCTGTTCTCTCAATGAATCAGTGATTTGAGCCCTGCTGATCCATCTTGTGTGACCTGACACAGAAAGACTAGACCTTGTTTAGTTTTCTGTTCTGAGGGAATATTTGTCATGATCTTCAGAAGAAACGGAATCTATCCTATGTTGCAAGGAATTCATGAAACCTGACCAAACTGTTGGTGGAATGTGGAATGGCGTTGAAGGCTGTTGTTGATATCTCATTGTTAGTCCCCTTTGTGTCTTGTGATGCATTATTCTTGTGCATCCCTTTTGCACTGTATGACATTACATTTTATTCGGAAATGCAGAGTTCAATTGCTCCTATATCTTTTATTATTCCTACCTCCACAGAAGGTACCATATATGTTTGTTGTTTATGTCGCGTGATAGATGGGTGTATATTGAAAATGAATTTTTTCTTAAAGGCCTCCGAACCGAGACACGGAATCCCGGTCCTTAAACTGGGACGATTTCCACCGGGGGGACATATAATTATTGTACTTGTCTCTCCGATCAGTTTATCAAGATGGTTTAGATTAGCACGAAGAATCTGCATTCCGATCTGAATTAGTTATATCAGATGGTCGCTGTGCAGTTCTACAGGCAATCAGGCATATTTGCACTTCCGAATTTCAACGCACCAGTTGACGTAAACGGCAAGGCCTTTACAGGAATTTGAGATGAAATGAATTGTTGCATATGAAAATCCTGTTAAATTCCTGTCTGCCAATAGAAGCACTATAACTTGTTCGGATCGCTATCAGAATCGTCCTGTGGCTGTGGTGGGCACAAATTGCAATTGCAAGCTTGGAGGAAGCATCAAACATAGAAGTCAGGACTAACATAACTTTCAGTCAATATGATGAAAGTTCAGGGGATCAAACAGTACAACCGAACGGTGCAAACTAATCAATAGAGTTATACTAAGGGTGTGTTTAGATCCAGAAAAAAATTTTGGCAAAATGTCACATCAATACTTAGAACACACATTTGAAGTATACATAGACTAATAAAAAACAAATTACAGAATTTATTAAGCCTAATTAATCCGTCATTAACATAAGTTTACTGTAGCACTTTATTGTCAAATCATAGTCTAATTAGGCTTAAAAGATTCGTCTCGTAAATTACATGCAAACTGTACAATTAGTTATTTTTTAAGTTCATATTAAATACTTCATTTATGTGTCCAAACTTTCGATGTGATAGGATGTAAAATTTTAGCGAGGGATCTAAACAGGCCCTAAGCTCCCTAAGCTGAAGAATATGAACTCGAGCAAAAACGAAAACATACGAGTCATGTGCACTCAGACACGTCATGATCTGCAGAATATTTGGCACAAACGAAGTTTCGCGTGCAAAGAAGGGATTTTAAAAGAAACATACAGTACAAAATCGATTCAGATATTCACTGGTACGCACATGCAACACCAATGATATAGGCTTGTAGCATAAGGATGATCCAGCTAGGGTCATATCTATCATAATATCAATACCTGCACAACTGCATAAGCATGTCAACGGCTGCCGGCCGTATGTCATACTCTCACTGGAATCAAATGGGACAACTTGACAATCATCAGTCCAGGAAACTATTGGTGTGGATAAGTGACAAGTTTATTGCATAAAGATCAAACCAAAGTTTCTCTCCAAGGTTTACTTAAAATGATTGTCAAACTCAGGGAGGTATATGTGGTGTTCACACAAATCATAATCTTAAAAGATGATAGAGACATCAAATTTGGTAAATCATATCTCCCCTCAAAACCATGTGTCTGAATCATGGTAGCACTATAACGTTTTGATAAAGCATACACCAAATTTTTGTCATCAAGTGAAGACACAGGATGCAATTCACCATCCTTCTGATTTTGAGGTACCTCTGAACTGCTTAATGCATATGGCTTCGCCCATTACTTGAAAGGAGTTTGTAGTACCTCCACTAATAATATGTACTCATTTTCTACTCATTGAAGTTTCAACTTCTACTACAAAATCACTACCATGTGAAATAGTGGTTTTGCCATTAATGCAAGTTAAAAGCTGAATGAAGAGACATAACAAAAAGGTAAATGCATTTAGTTGTAATTAAGAAAACAAAAAAAATATTTAACTAAATGCTGTCACAGATGCTGTGTTAACATCTGGTCTTAGTTGGATAACACACTACTCCAATTTGCTAATGTGATTGCGAAACCAAAAGAGAAGGTAAACACATTTTAACTGCGATTAAGAAAAACCACACTGTAACATATGGCCTTTTTTTTCAACATATGAGTTGCAGGTGTGAACCAAACATCTGCTTTTGATACATAACATCATAATTCAGTTAACCAATTTGATTGAAAAGGTTAACACACAGAAAGATTGAACAAAGCACTAAGAAAGATGCATCGACATACATTTAAATAAACAACAGAAATGTTATAGCATATAGTGCAAAGTTAGCACCTAAGCATCACAAAATACATTGGTTCATAATAACAAGGAGAACACCATAACTTCCTTGTTCTATCCCTAACTTTTGACTGAGGCATGTGAAACTTTGTCCATAAAAGTAAGTAATTAACCACAGAGATTCTATCTAGAAAAGAAAAAGACACTAATTCCCCCCTTTTAACAATGCACTACTCACCAGATATCACCCATGGACTCAGTCAGCCATCTCCAGGGCATCAAGCACCATACTCAGTGTGTCCTTCATCAGGTCCATCCGACGCAACTGCTGTCTCATCTCTGTCAGCCTGAACTTCCGCAGCTTTTCCTCCATCACCTGTGCTTTCGATCCTTCAAGCAACTCAAACGCCTTCTTGAACACTGCTCCACTTGGATGTTGGCTGGACAACTCCTCAACTGTTTCCCACAGGTAAGGATATACATCCTTCCCTTTCTCAAACTCACTCCTCCCTCTCACAGTGGCATTCACAGCACTGATCCCAGTTCCATTGCCATTTGCCATAGTAACTGGCATCGACCTCTGATTCTTGCGGTGACGGTTGTCCCGTCCACTCTCCATATCATCATCGCTCTCTCTGCCATATCGCTCCTCCTCACTCTCACCAGCGTCAGCATTATCATACCCACTTCCTCCTCCCTCGCCAGCAGTACTCATTGTCCCCCAAACCTTCTTGGCAAGCTGGTAGATATTGTGGTCATGCGGAGTGGGGAATTCTTCCCGTCCAGTCTTGGCACGTGTCGCAAGCAACTGGTATTTCTGCTTGAGGCGCCGGACCTTGTCACTGAGCTGTGTAATTGATACCTTAGCACTGAGCTGGCTACGGATGTAGCTGTGGAGCTTTCCAATGTCTTGCGTTGAGCCAGGGAGCACCGCACGCTTGGTGCGGTACGTGATGAGGCCGCGAAGGATGACGAGCTCGTCGGCTTGGCTCCAGACCCGCGACGGACGCTTCGAGTGCTCCGCGGAGGAGGCCACGGCGGCGCTGCGGGGGCGCTTGGTGCGCGGCTCGGAGCCGCCCGCGGAGCGGCGGGGCGGTGGGTCCATGGGGCGGGAGCTGATGGGCTTGATGGCGGCGGCCTCGGCGCGGGAGGGGCGCGGGGGCGGGAGCGGCGAGGCGTTGCCATCGTCGGAGCCGGCGCCGGCGGCCTGGTCCGCGTAGGCGTCGGACGCCACGGGCAGCGCGGAGTCCTCCGAGTCGGAGTTGACCTCGATGGAGCGCGGCCTGTTGGGGTTGCCGGAGGCCCTGGGAGAGGTGGCCTCCCTCGTGGCGCCGCCGCGGGCGCCGGCGTCGGAGTCGGAGGCGGCGCCGGAGTCGGATCCGGCACCCGAGGCGGGCGCAACCGCGGAGGGAGGCGCGGCAGTGGACTTAGGGTTAGGGTTGGCGGGCGGCGGCGTCTTGGAGGGGACGGCGACGACCCGTGGCCGCGGGCCGCCTCCGCCGACGCCTCCCCGTCGGAGCCCTCGGAGGCCGATCCCGCCGCCGCCGCCGCCTCGGCCTCCTTGGCCGGGCGCTTCGGTGCCATGCGGCGCGCCGCGGGGGGAGCAGGTCTGCTTGGGTGGGGAGCGGGTTCTGTCTGTCGCGCTCTCTCTGCTGCAGCTGCGCTGTGCTTCGCTGTGCTGTTCAGCGACTCCGACTTGCACTTTTCTTATCTGTTTCCGTGTTTTTTATGGGGGAGCGCAGCGCGGCGCGCGGCGGCAGTAGAGCTCGGTTGTCTTGTTGGTTGAGTCGAGTGGGGGGAGCCGGGAGGAGGCGTTCGATTGGCAAGCGCCAAGCGGGGGTGGTGGTGGCGTCGTGGTGGTGGGTGGGTGGAGTGGACTACTGGGTGCCGGCGCTACGTGCCAACTCTCCAGGGCACAGCCTCGAGTCGTAACAAAATGGGTTCGTTGTCAGCTTGCCTGGTTTACTGGGTTCAGACTTCAGCGGTGGCGTTCAACTATGCGCAGGGCCGGTCCTATTTTGATGATCGAGTACACAATTATAAACATTGAACCTTATAATTATATATATAATATTGTTTATAAATATTTAAAGTGCATCTAAAATATATATTTATATAAAAAATTTTATAAATATTTTCTTACAATTTTTTAGGTATTGTTAGACATGAAATCATTGATGATAGTATTAATATTAATCTCATCTAGCAATTCCCTTTTATGAAAACATCTAGCAATTTCTTTTTGTTTAGTCATTTAATTTAGCCTCACAAAATAAGAATTGAACGAAGTAAAAGCCGACTCACTCTTCAAGACTATATGTACACAAAACGAATTAAGAAGCGAAAATGGATCATAGGAGATTAAGGGATAATGGTGATAATAAATCAGAGTTGTGCAAACAGAGAAGGCTTGATCACTTGATCGCTGGCAATCGACAAGAGGAGGAGGAGCTCGATCGTGGTGATTCAACCGGCGCGAAGTTGTGATGGTTTGTCCGACGCCACGGTGAATACGCTCATGCGACACGGTGAAATTGAAAACGTCATGTGCACTGGTAATACGGGGGGCCCTGATTTCTTGGGGCCCAGAGCGTCTGTCCCTCTTGCCCCCCCTCCTCAGGACCGGCCCTGACTATGCGTGACCACTGACGATTGAGTTTAGTGTCAGCTTTGTTTTTCTTGTTGAGAAAATAAAATAAATACCACTGATAAACAACCAATTCTAAAAAATGTCATCAATAAATATGATTTTCATATAATATTTATCATACAAATGACTTCGTTTCAGACCAACCTTTTGTTAAGTATTAAAGGATAAATAGTGCAGGATAAACGAAACTCTAATATTTCTATGACAAAGTCGCTCGTACAATAATATTTTAATAAACTCACACTTTTTAATGGTATTTTTTGGACTTGGATATTTGTCAATAATATTTCTTGAATTTTTTTCTTAAAAGAATTATACAATGACAATTAACAAACCGTTTTATTCAACTCTCCAATTTACCATCGTCAAGCACAAGTTTTACAATTTAGTATTATACGAGTTTTTTTCCGCTTTTACTCATAGATTATTACTGTCTTTGTTCTATGTTCGTCTTTGTCCTATGTCCTATAATATAAAGAATTTTACTCATATAGTTATATAGGCAAAATCTGTTAAATTTTGAGACAGAAAAAGCAGTAACCATGTATTACAATTTACAATTAGATAGATTCGAAACAAAACGAGTTGCTCCCTCTCGTAATTCGCGACATGGTGTCCTCCATCTGTGTTCTAGTCGATGCCCCTCTAATCCCCTCCTCTATTCCAGCGTCATCGCCAGTGGCGAGGGGGAAGAGGACTAGACATGCCACTTTCTCGATAATGGTTTCTTCATAACAAAGTCTTTTAGGAGTTTTGGATCTATTAAATACTTCTAGTTTGTCTTTGGAGATGGGATTATGTAAAGTTGTTTTTTTACCTCTTTGTTGATGGCCACTACAATTGAGAGGATTTGATGAAAATCTATGAAGTCTTATCTGTCGGCTTGCCGACGATCCAGTCAGCAACATCAGTTTAGTATGTGTAAAAACGGATCGGATACGGTCGGAAACTAGCTATATCGTATTTGTTTTCATATTTTTTTTGAATTGGATTCGAAATCGGAAACCTCGAATACGAAAACGAAAACAAATAATATCGAAAACAAATACGAAACGGATACGAATCGAACTAAATACGGTAACGGATATTGATCGAAATATTAAACCCTCTCAAACTAATCAATATTTATAGTTTTTCAGCTAAGCAACACATATAATAAATTTTAAATATCCATATCAACATTGTTTTACTATTTTATGATCATATTATCTTTCATATCAAATATCATTATAAATCAAGCATAGTAATTTTAGACATTCATAATAAAAAATAATTTACTCGTATATTATAATTTAAGTAGTTTATCATAAAATAGTGATTTTTTGTTGAGCTTATGGAGTTATGGTCATGAGCCGGCTAGGCCAAAGGCTTCACACCTAGGGTCCGGATATTATCCGATGAGGTATCCGGATCGGATAATGCCTCTACCATATTCATATCCGTATCCGAAAAAAATTATCCGTTTCCGTTTTCGAATCTGAAATTATCCGAAAATTATCCGGCTGACAATACCGTATCCGATTTTTGAGGTATCCGGATATTATCCGACCGTATCCATTATCCGTCGGATAATGCCTCTACCGTATTCGTATCTGTATCCGAGAAAATTATCCATTTTCGTTTTCGAATCCAAAATTATCCGGCTGACACTATCCGTATCCGATTTTTCAGATGAAATCCGCCGTACCGTTTTCTCCCCTATGTGGGTCATCGATTTGTTTGGTGATGCCGGCTTGGAGCTATCAAAATGAGCAAAAATGATGGCCGATGCTCGTTCAAACAGTGGTGCAATTTCGTTTTGGGCTAAAAATTTCGAAAATTTTCATACTCTTTTCACCGAAATTATTTGAAAATTTAACAAAATTTGAATAAACTTTGACCAAATTTAAAAAAGGGGAAAACTGAAATTTTCAGCCGGTATATTTGGTTCCGGTGGGGTCCAAAATTTCGAACCGAAATTGTAAACCATACGTTCAAATAGCTTTGCTCGTGTTGGAGTTGGTCATTGTGGTGATTGTGCTCGTGTGCTCACATCTTTTACTGTGTTCAAGATGTGAATTACTTTTGTTCTTTCATGATATGTCTAATATCCTTTTTCGTGTAACGTCAAGGTTGTAATCAGCTTTTATATTTAATGTAATCAGGCTTGTTTCGGGAAAAAAGATTATGTAAATTTGGAACCAAGATGGCTGCAAGCCTGCAAATTATACAGGGAGTTAACATGGCCCAAACCTTCCGAGTATCTGTTTGGCAGACTCCCAAATCATATCTAGCATAAACTTCAGATTGTTTTTTAGGCAACTACAGAAATTTTCTTGGTTTCAAACCCAGACCCTAATTTCACGCTCAAATCATACGCGTCCAAAAAAAGGTGAGTAGAATCCAGAGGACTGAAACTGATGCAGAGTGCGTACAACTCGTCATTTTCACGAACACTCCCCAGTTCCAGAGAAGTCTTCGGAAACACAGTAGACTGCGACCTTGATTTCTAAAATTCCAACGGATCATGCAAGCTGATGTGCTCCAGTAAAAAGCTTGTCGGAAAAGACAGGAAAAACTGCAGGTTGCTGCTTTCGGCGAGCTGCTTTGGATAAGAAAATGCATGCTATCGTTGGCACTGTTACGACTCGGTCTGTGGTTCCGATCATATCCACAAATACACAATTACTCCTGTTTGTTTTGTCAACAGCACAAAGCATAGATTTCTATTTGAAGGAAAACACGTTGAGGCAAAATATCTAGATTACAAAGTGGTTTTATTTCCCAGAGAAAAGCATCCCTCCTAAAAGACCACAAACGATGTTTTTCTTCAACTAAATATACTGTAATAACTCGAAAGGAGCATTCTGAAAATTGTCCCGTCCAAATTGTACAGTTGAAACGAGTGAAGCATTAGTGCTCATCAGATTTACAGTCTGGCTAATCAACTCTAACATCATTCTCGGAATTATCAGAATCACAACTCGTCATTTACTGGAGAGTTGTCGCCCATCAACTCCTCAAGGGAGAATTCGTCCTCTTCAATAACCTCACCATCTTTGCCGTCCCATGGTTCAGATTGGACTATCGTTGGGGTACCATCCAAAGGAAGATTACCCTTGCCACCGCGCCCTGCTTCCTTCACAAAATCACTGCAGGAGACCGGTTTTGTCATTAAACATCTGGCAAATGAACGTAAAACAGCAAATAATCTTCTAAGCAGAAGGAACTTACGTGATTTCATCAAGCTGGAAAGCACTACGGAGTGGAGCATATGCGCCTTTTTTCACGTTGAGAGCAACCATCGCTGGATAGCCATAACCACCAACTCCAACTTGCTTCTCAAGATCAGTTTGCTTCCCAGCAGCTGTCCAGACAAAACTGCAAGACAATGCTTTTTCTAGCTCAGAATGGCTTTCTAAGAAACGGAAGAGTTTTCAAGGCATAAATAAGTGAATGGATTTGTCTGAGGAAACTTCTCAATAAAGAACTCAGTCTCATGGCAGATTTGCTTATATAATACTCCATTTGTTTCATATTATAAGTCGCTTTGACTTTTTTCTAGTCAAACTTTTTTACGTTTGACCAAATTTATAAAAAAATTAGCAATATCTACAATATCAAATTAGTTTTATTAAATGTAATGTTGAACATATTTTGATATTTTGATAATATATTTGTTTTGTGTTGAAAATATTGCTATATATTTTATAAATTTGATCAACATTTAAAAAGTAGACTAGAAAAAATCAAAACAACTTATAATATGAAAAGGAGGGAGCGTAGAAAATCTCAATTAAGTATGACAGCTTATAGTATACACGTCGTTGTATATAACATTATCAAATTAAGTCAGTTAATTCTTTTAAGGTGTTTCAAATACATAAAGGTTCCTATCAATCTTTTTGTCAATCAATATTCAATAGCAAAAGGAAATTAATCTATCAATTTGTTAACGCCAAAATTTGGCACGGTTCTTTAGTGGATTCGGTTAAGGAAAGAAATCGATCATCCGACCTATCCAGAAGAGACCGAGTTCAAGAAGGAATCATGAAGATCATGACATGGTAGTTTAATTCTATCTATTAATTAGCCAAAATTTAGTAATTTCTCTTTATATTTAGAAAGTTTTGTCTAGTGCCAATCAGGACTTGTATCTTTCCTTTTATTTTTAGGGGATATGTTTCATGTTCGATCAGGACTAATATCAGCCTAAGGATATAAATATGTACACCCAAGGTCTTTGTAATATATCTCCACAGATCAACACAATTTCTTTCGACGCATCGTCACCCTTTTATCCCGACGAGTTCTTAGTTTCGAGTTGGGTGCATCGGTTGAGTTCGATCTTCAGCAAAGAAATAAGCTTCGTCAACTTTGCTTGTATCGACGTGGCTAAAACTTTCTCGGTTAAGTCCGATATTCTATCTAGGTCGATGCAAGCGTTGCCTATCTGATATATTGATTCTATCTTTAATTGCATTGCTATTAGAGTCGTATCGACTTAGTTAAGATTTTCTCAGTTAGGTCCGATATTTTAACAAAGTTAATGTTTCTCTCTAATCATACTGCTATTCTAGATAGATTTTTATATCCATCAAGTTTGTATAAATCTATCGGTTTATCTAGTTCGTTTTATCAAACACAATCTCATATTGTCTTGGTTAGGTCCGTTGCTGATAATATAAGTCTTGCTAAGCCGATAGGTTTTATACATCGTTTCATCAGAGTGCTAGCCGATGAGTTTTCATTACTTTAGACTTCAACTATCAGATATATCAGTTAGTTAGCCAATATACATTTTAATTTACTTACATCGGATCTCCAACCGATGTATATTTTAGCCATCGGATTTACATTTATCTCATTACATCATTTTTGGCCGATTTTCACATTATATTATCTCGTTGCACCTTATAAGTTACATCGGTTTATACTCAAACTTGTATAATTTTTAGTTAAATCTATCTTTATCAACTTCAATCTTATAATGTCTAGGTTCGATTCGATTTATCAAGATTGTCTTTGATAAAAAACGGTTTATTGATGATTATGCATAGCTTGGTTCTAGCCGATGATAGCATTCTACATTAGATTCATAGCCGACTGTCAAAACCCTATCAACATTGGCTGGCATCGCTACATCACATTTGCCTATTGGCCGATCAGCTCCTTAATACAATCCATCTATCTATCTTGTTAGTTGCAAGATCAAACTAAAGATAGAATCAATACAAAAGGAATTTCACGTCAACACAATTGAACCGTGGATTTTTAATCTCGAAAGACGTAACAATACAAAAGGAATAATAGGTAGAATGGTAAAGTCCACATAACAAGTTTAGTTGACACTTGCCTGTATGGACTCTTTTTAAATTTCTCAGCAACAGATAATAGCAGCTCAAGGTACTTGTTTCTTCCTTCGGCCTTTGAATCCAAGATATCTGGAAGGAAAGATACAAAGCAAATGGCAGCAGAAGCACATTTCTCTTCCATGGCGTCCTACACAAGCCAACCACCTCGTCAAAACATCAATCCCAGACCATTGTCTCCACAAAAGGATATACTTTGTTAATATCATGAAAACTTACTGGGCCAGTCAACTCAGAAACTTCAGGTGGAGCAGCATTGGCTTCCAACTGCTCCAATGCAAAGGACTCAATAGCAGAGGCAACTCTAGCCCCTTGGTAAGGGAATGGGCTCTCCTTATCGGCACCAAATACCAAAATAGTAGGAAAGCCTTCTACCTTGTACTTGCTCATCAAAGACTGCAAAATTCAAGTCACACATTATGCTACATAAGTGGTACTTGAAAACTAGGTTGTATAGTTTGACAAATGTTGTACAGAACATGCACGAATGCTTTAAAAAGGTCAAACATTAACTGTGTTTTATAAATATAATGATACACTGCCTGAATTTTTTGCCTATGTTCATTTAAACTCACTCCGTAACTTTTATCACCTGACCAAACATTTAAATTAGTTTTTTAGAAGAAAAAACATAAAACTTAAATCATAGTACCTCATGTTAAACCATTAAAGAGACACCTAAAACAGCACAAAATAAGATCCCAACAAATGTCTTAGGATAAAGTTAGGCCATTGCTTTCCTTGATACAACTTTTTGGGCTTTCCTATACATGTCCTGATTGTGTCCCTATAAACTAGAGTACTAACACTCAGTTTAATTTTATTTTACAATACCTTTATTAAAGCCCAGGTGACCAAAACCTTTGAAGAAACTGATGAAATATCAAATGCATTGTCGAAATTCAGTTTATAATTTTGCATAAATTATTTGCAAAAAAGAAATGCACATACAACAAAAACTTATGACCAAATTGAAAAATGGTAAGAACCTTTTCAGCATCACAATCCACATGACCTAGCTTCACTTGGCCCTTCAAGTTCTTTGCAGCCCTTTTCCATTCAGGTGCCAATTTCTTGCAGTGCCCACACCTTAGAAAAGACCAGAACAGTTGACGAGTCAAATAATGTCTTCAGTTAAC
Source organism: Oryza australiensis (assembly GCA_019925245.2). NCBI lineage: Eukaryota > Viridiplantae > Streptophyta > Magnoliopsida > Poales > Poaceae > Oryza > Oryza australiensis. The sequence continues at coordinate 4,241,907 of JAIFGZ020000478.1, forward strand.
AGGATTTACTTATTATCTTGAACAACATAATCTTAGGGGCAATGATCTAAAATGCACACACTACAATACTAACAAGTGACAAGATTGTATGCAATTTTGTGGGTTTTTTTCTTCACTTTCCTTCTCTACTTTTGGATTCAGAGTTAAGTTCAATAACAACAGTAAAGAACAAATCAGTCAACATGAAAACCATAAACACATTAAGCTACATACCATGGTGCAAAGAACTCAACAATCCAAAGATCCTTGCTTTTGATGACAAGTTTATCAAAGTTTTGTGAATTTAATTCTATTGACACACTTGCTTCAGTTTTCTCGCTTGAACCACCTGATTTCTTGCCACCTGAACCTGCTGATGTCTTTCCATTCAACCGATCTCTAAGAAGAGCCTTGACCTGTAGGATACAGATTCATTGTATTTAAAAAAGTGGAATCTCGTATCTTGTGTTGCAAGGCTGAAAATTTTTACAGAATAATACCCAAAAAAAGTAAAATGGCAAGTTGGCAACCCACTGTAACACAACAGCGACAGACAGTTTATTTTTTAAGGAAAATCATGGGCACTACCAGAAGCACCAGCTGTGCAAGAGCAGGTACATAAAGCTCACACCATGGTAAGAACTAAGAAGCATCACTGCATCACCTCATATCCAGTATCCCATATAAAAGTTGATAAGTTTGAAAGGTTTAGCATTTGAGGGAGATATATAGCAAAATCAATTAGCTACCTAGGACATTATTATCGGTTGATATATGATATCTGTTGTTTTTTCCCCCTAGTACTGCTTCATGTTAAGATAAAGTTATTTATGTCAACATTCAGCTGACAATTGCAATATGAGTAAGTTTGATCTGAAAATCCAGGAAGCACTTAACATCTTCATAAAAGGATTTGTAGCTGTATACACTGGTGGAATGGCAGATAGAACAGGAGCAATAAAAGCAAAAACAACATACTACTTCCGTCCCAGAATATAAAGATTTTTAGGGTTAAACACGGTTATTAAGAAAGTAGATAGAATTAGATGGGGGAAGATTGTGATTAAATGAGAATTGGAGGTAGTTAGGGAAATCAAATGGTGGAGGGTTGTGATTAGTTGGAAAGAGAATGTTGGTGGAGAAGTTGTTATATTTTGGGACAAATTCTGAAGGCTAAAAATTGTTGTATTTTGGGACAGAGGGAATATCATTTTTTTTATATATATCAAAAGGCAAGCTGCAACAAACCTGCGAAAGAGCAAATTCAACAATTGGTTTTACATCTCTTGCTCCTTGATAATCTACTGGAGGCTTTCCAGGAACAAACACCTTAATAGTTGGAAATCCTCTTATTCCATATTCCTGCAGAACAAAGGCATCATGCATCATGAATAATTTGATAGCATCCAGTCAAAATATTTACAAATGGCAATGGTGGAAGACATTCTAATGTGCAGTTTTCATTGATTTAGCCTAGACAGAAGACTAATACTCACCAAAACAAAGATATAATGTAGCTAAAAAATGCATCTTGGTCAATAAGCATGATACCATAAAATTATTGTAAAAAATGTCTAAATATTACAGAGAATCAAAATCACCGCACTGCAGGTACAATGACAATTGGCAAAGGCAGATAACTATCTTTCACTCTTTCTTGGCTTCTCTCAGGATAGATGCCTATATTTCATTTGATGAGTGACTAAATTTTCAGTTAGAGAATCTGGGATACATAACCTAATTTTCTGTTTCGCCAATAAACAACTTTGCATCAGATGATAGAAGGGCATCAGATACTGTCAAGTTGCACAATCCATTGGCTTTCACGGTTTCATCCTTTATAAAGGTATGCATTTCCCACATAAGTCACATATACACTGTTATAGGCAATATACTAACCAAGGCCGCTCTCACCTTCGGATCTAAAGAAAAAACAGATAAAACCCTAATAAACACCAATTAAAATGCTTAATTTGTTCAATACAATTCAGAATCCAGGTTACTTTTTTTTTAAAAAAAAGAAACAGAATCTAATCACCATGTTGAAAAAGTGAAAAATTAAATTTACTGTATGAAATCACCAATGCATCACATTCCATCCACATTATTCCCAGCTATAGCATTTTAATATGCACAAATTCGGCATTGTATAACTCATATCCGATGTTAATGCCCTCCTTTAACAAATAAAATGACGCCCCTTTTGATCAGTACGTGTAGACACCAAACATTGATCTCCCCATACTTCCTCCACCAAACAAATGTGAGATTGTGCAATCTAATACTGAGAGATACACACAAAAAAACCATAATGGGTGTAACTTTTTTATGGAATCGAGTTTGCACATTGCATACAAACAGTTTATGTCCTTGTACGATCAAATTACGGTGATGCAGCAACTGATGGCCGAAATCACACCAGGAACAGTTAGATCAGCCCGCACGCGTGAACAAATCTCAACGAAACGAGATGCCAAACAGGACGCGTGCTCACCTGCGCGAGCTCCTTGTGCGCATCGGCATCGAGCGCGGCAACCGTGGCGACCCCCTTAAGGACGCCGGCGGCCTTCTCCCAAATCGGCGTCAGCTGCTGGCAGTGCCCGCACCACGGCGCGAAGAACTCCACCAGCACCACCCCGTTCGAGTTCAGCACCTGCACGCAACCAAAATTCGCCAATCCAACTCAGCGAGAGCCCCAAATGACGGAAGCCGATCCGGAGAAGGAGGGGGAGAGTGGGGGGAGTCGATCGAGAGACCTTGGATTTGAAGTTGTTGGGGTTGAGCTGGAGAACGGGAGAGCCGGCCGAGTAGAGGGCGGCGACCGGCAAGGCCGCGACGGCGGCGGCGACGAGGAGAAGGGCGGCGAGGACCGCGGGACGCATGGCGGGGTCGAGAAGCTTCTAGAAGGAGGGTAGAGGAGAGGAGATGGACCTAGCGATCGGCGCAGGGGTGCGATTTAAGTTCGCTCGCGAGGAAGACGGACAGACGCGTGTGAGGACCAATGGATAGCCTCCACGTCGGATGCCCTGCCACGTCGGAGCAGTTTGGCTCGCTTGGCGTGAGGGGACTGGTCCGAGAGCTTGGAGTTGGTGGACTCGGAGCACCGTGATACATGGGATATCACTGGGCCCACACACGCTTGGAGGTGGTCCCACAGTTCAGTGAGTCTAGGCTACACTCAGTTGTTTGGAAACAAGATGGCATGTGTGATGGTTCACGAATGGACAAAATACAAATTCTCATATGGCCTTGCTAGCTCGGAAAGTCCATTGGGCATCCCTCAACTATAGGCTGAGTCTGATTGACGTCCCTCAACCGTGAAACAGTTGTATCGTCGACCCTCATCTATCAAAACCGGTTTATTTTCTCTACTAATGATTTGAACAGTGTTTTGTGTTCCATGGTGTCTACGTGGCATGTTGATCTAACTTCAAATAACATGAGACCCACATATCATTGACCAAACATCTTCTTCTCTACTATACACACCCTCCTAACTCTCGTCCCTATCGTAGCAGTAGAAGTAAATGGCTACAAGGTAATGCTTGGGTTGTAGGAAGGTTATAGTCAAGCTCTCTCTCTATCCTATCTGGTCGTGGAGCTCAAGGACAGTGATAAGTGAAACAGTACAGCAGACGAGTTTGGTTCCTTGGCGGCACACCGTCAGCTGCCATCAACACCTCCTCTTCGCTATTCTCAATCTGTCACCTCTATCTAGCTTCTGTCCTAGGCTCTATGCCTGGATCTAACACCATTATCACCGCCACCGTCTTGTAGGAAAGCTTGAGCTCAGGCTTCACCACCGTCGTTTCCTTCTCTCCAAGAAGCTGATAGAAGCTGGCGAGCACAAGCCGGAAAGCCGGCAAACCACCTCACCTAGCCATCGTCTCTCCTTGCTTCCTCCGCCTCAAGGGAAGGCGGTGAGGCGTAAGAGGTAGGCATGGAGGGTTAGGATGGGCAACAACTCGTGTAGATGGGACACCGACGTGAGCTCTTCTGCCAGTGAAGCATCTAGGCCTTATTATTTATTTTGGTAATTAATGACAAAGTGTTAATTGTGGACTAACGATACTTTTGAGTTTTACATGTTTAAGTAAGGATCACATGATAAGAAGTGCATGAATGTTTACTGAAGATCTTTTTCGATGGCACAATGCAAAAGGATTGAAGACGGTAAAAGTAACAATTTTTTATGATCGAGGAGTTTGGCCGATCAAATTTCATAGATTCTTTTTATATCTTTGTCGTACTATCAAGAGGGGTAATGACCTAAGAATTAAATTGCCACATTAGGTCATTTGCATTTCTTTTGCATGCACATCTTTTTGTTGTCGTTGGTGACCAAGGTCGGTCGGACCGTGGATGTTTATCCGGTCGACCGGTCCTTGGTGGCGGTCCGATCGCAAGTATGCGCGCGGTCGACCGGCCTTGCGGCGGTCGACCGGCCATACACCGCCGGCCGACCGGCCCTGTGACCCCACTTCGATCGCCGATCCGAGCCGCGAGCGCAACCGGTCGACCGAGCCGATGACGGTCACGGAGCCGAGGGCGGTCGGCGGCCTTTGGCCTCAGTCCGACGGCCGGCCCCTGTTGTCGAAGTAATCATTGCATTGCAACAACTAATTTTCTAGCCGTTGCAACATAAGGCCGGTCGGCCGGGGCAACGGTGTTGGGGTATTTAAATCGCAACGGCTAGTTCACTTGTTTTGGGGTATAAATAACCCCTCCTTGGCTGCAAGGGAGCTCTTCTTGGCACTCTATTGCATTGTATACATTCTTGCATCTCTCACACACTTACTTGAGCTAGTGTTCATTCACTTGTTGTGTTTGAGAGTGATTTTAGCCAAGAGCCAAGTACATTGCTTCATTGTAGAGCTAGTGTGGCACTTGATCATCTCCGAGCCGCGGGATTACTTGTTACTCTTGGAGGTTGCCGCCTCCTAGACGGCTTGTGGAGGAGTTGCCCGGTGACCTCTCCGAGAAGATTGTGGAGGAGGCCCGGTGCCGGTTTTATGAGTGGTTTGGAGTTCACCACCTTCTGAGCGAAGAAAAAACTACCCCTAGTGATCGAGGCTTGGGTAGTCCTCTCCGTGGGCCGACTCCCACCTTGCCCACCCCTTGACGAAGGGGGCGTGCGGTGGCTTTGTGGTTGAGCGGTGGAGTTGGGCTCGCCTCAACGGGGACTAGGAAACCGGCGAGTTTCCGAACCTCGGTGAAAAATTCCTTTGTCTCTTGTCTCATTTACTTCTTGCATTTACTTTTGTGCAAATTACTTTAGTAAAGACATAATTGAGCCACTATCATCATAGGATTGCAAAACTTAACTTAGTTGCTTAGTTAGACTCATCTCTCACCAAGCCTAGCAACTTAGGTTAGTTTTGATTTAGTGTCACTTAGTTTTAAATCGCCTATTCACTCCCCTCTAGTCGACATCTCGATCCTACAGCCAGGTCAGCAACAAAGAAGGGGGATCGGTGATTCTGCCACTACCTCGTTGTTGATGCCACCAATGAAGAAGCGAGGCATCAGAAGAAGGGGATGAAAAAAAAGGAAACATCTTACATTGACATGTGGGGCCCGTTGCCTTCTTTATTTTCTAATTGAGTGTAATGTAATGTAGCCGTCACCATGTTAGATGATGACAAAGTCAATATGCCACGTAGGCGTTGCATACGATGAAACCATCACTAAATTCGCCAAAAAAGTTTATTTGCTTGGTTTTGATAGTTGGGGGAGGCGATATAGGTGGTTTTGCACTGGAGGTGGTGAATTGGACTCCGCCCATAGTTGAGGGAGGCAATATAAAGTTTTCCTGGGCTAGGGGATGAGTTCGTTCCACGGCAACCCGATTACATGGAATTAACTTCGTTCGATTGGTTGCACTGTCCAACCTCGATGAATCAAAGTAGTTGTACTTGTATAGCATAACACTTGCAACGTTAGTGCGTCACACGAGGAATTTCAGTTTGCAGTGTCACCACCAAGGGTGTGTTTGGCAATCAGAGTTTTAAACTTATAGAACAATGTTTTTTATGTGCACATTTTTGAACAACTAAATGGTATATGTCGGTGATATGGGCCTGAGGGTATGTCAGAGGTACGACATATGAGAAAAGGAAGGCGCCCTTGCCCATCAAGGCGCGTCAAAGATATATCCTGAATGGCCTAAGTGGGTCCCGGCCACGGGCGGCCACGTGGCCGCCCCAAGAGGGGGCTGGCCCGGAGGCTGCCCAGAGGCCGCCGTGCTCCCAGCGGCGGGTCCCGGGATCACCCGGACACCGGACGGTAGGGCCAGAGGGCTACCAGGACCCCCATCCCTCGCCCCGCACCTCTGCGAGAGAGGGCGAGTCCAACGCCAACCAACCCATTTAATGCCCAAAAAGAGAGAGGCTGAGCGCCTGCCCCGCTGTATTTAATGCGATGTGAGGCGCGCCTGTCAGTCGCTCTCATTTTCACCCCTTTTTTGCCTATCACGAGGCAAAGGAGGTCTAAAGTCTTTGATCATGACCGTGGTATGGCAGCGCACCCACTCTGCGCACGCCCCCCTCACGCCCCGTCTAGTTGCGTTTAATGCATTGGGCGGCCGCGTGGGAGAGAATACGAGCGCAGGAGGCGCTGTGTCAGTGCCTACTCGCGAGATGGGCCGCTGACCAATGGGCCCCATCGGAGTAGGTAGGTAGGCCATCACCACATCAGCGGCATGGCTACCACGACGACCACCTTTTTCCGCCTACCCCCATGACGCAGCAAACAGGAACAAAGATGGAGTGGCTTCTCCGACAAGGCAAGGCAAGAGCCGCTCCATCACGTAGAGCGAGGAAGATGAAATCGGACTACTGTGGTGTTCCCTTGTACTATAAAAGGAGGCCCAAGTCCATCATAAAAACGGTCCCCTCGACTCGGTTCATCAGCCCCCGGAGCGACAGTTAGTTCTTAGCAACTCCTTGTCCACCTCTGACTCCTAAAAAGAACATCCTTATTGCTCCCTGTAATTCGTCCCTCATACTACATACAGAACAGGAGTAGAGTATTACACCTCGTAGGTGGTCCGAACCTGTATAAATCCCCGCGCCTCTGCAGTCTTGATTTTTTCCGCTTCATCTGCATCATCTATCCTCACCGCGAGTTTAAACCAAAATTCACCGCTCCCGTGCCGAACCAAAAAGGGGTCCCTCGGATTCCCGCGTGTCGATCTCCGACATCGACAGTATATTTATTGTAAAAATTTCCTATATGAAAGTTACTTTAAAATTTATTTTAATTTATTATAATTTATTTATAGCTAATATTTAATTAATCATATGCTAATAAGCTACCTTGTTTTATGTGTCGAGGAAATGAGTTTGGAACCTAGAGGTTCAAAGTGAATTTTTAAAAAAAAATAGTTGTCAAGGTAAATAAAGCATCCAAAAACCAATATACAAGCAAGGTCACGAGGAGACCCTAGGGGACATGGAATATTTAGACACTAATTTAAAGGACTAAACATGATGAGATTAATTAATCTATAATTAGCAAATGTTTATCGTAGCATCACAACGTCAAATTATAACGTAATTAGGCTCATTAGATTCGTCTCATAAATAATTCATTTGATTATGAATGAGTTTTGGAAAAGGTCGACTCAAATTTTTCATTTGATTATGAATGAGTTTTGAAAAAGGTCGACTCAAATTTACTCCGGGTATCCGAACACCCCTTACTATGATGCAGATCGAAATAAGAATCCGACGTGGTACAAACTTTCGAGCTGGTCGCGAGTAGTAATCTATTCATATCTACACGACTACACCTGGCTAGCTGCAGGGTCTTTTATTCAGTCCAGTTCGAACCACTCTGACGAATCCTATGTATCACAAACCGACGACGAAACCACAGTTCATGCACACAGTACACAAAGCAGAGCGAGCGAGGCCGGTTGCTAAGCGATGGCAATGCGGTTGGAGGTCTCGGTTTCCATGGACTTGAACGCCTCGAACCTGGGCTCCTTGGCCTCGAACTTGTGGCGCACGTACAGCTTCATGTAGTCCTCGAACACGAACTTGGGGTACACCACGCCAGAGGCCTCCTTCTCCACCAGCGCCGGCGCCGGGGAGATGACGGCGTCGCTGCCCGGGTTGTAGAAGGACGCGATGGACATCCTATTGCCGTCGGTCTGCGCCACCACCCGGTGCATCACGCTCTTGTACCTGCCGTTGGTGATCACCTCCAGCTGGTCCCCGAGGTTGACGACGATGGAGTGGCGCATGGGCGGCACGTCCACCCACTCGCCGTCCTTGAGCAGCTGCAGCCCGGCGACGCGGTCGTCCTGGAAGAGCAGGATGATGCCGCCGGCGTCGGTGTGGGCGCGGAGGCCCTTGACGAGGTCGGGGCGTGGGCACGGCGGGTAGCTGCTGACCTTGGTGCCGAAGGTGGGGGCGCCCGCCGGGCCGCGGAAGGCCTGCGTGAGGTAGCCCTTCTCGAGGCCTAGGTTCTCGCAGAGCAGGTCCAGCAGCCGCTCCGCCAGTGTCTCCAGCTCCGCCGCGAAGCGCTTCATGAGCCGCCTGTAGTCGTCGTCGAGGTCGGGTATGTCAGCGATGTTGGACTCCGGAAGGTGGCGCACGAAGAAGGTGCTCTCCCAGTCCAGCTCCTCCGCCTTCTTCACGTCGGCGCAGCCGTCCTTGAGCGTCTTGCTCGCGAACTCGAGGAACCTCTGCTCACGCACACGCTTGTAGTGGTCCTTGGTCATCTTCTCCACCTCGTCCATCAGTTCCGTCGAGATGCCGTGGTTCAGGATCTGCAAGATACGCAGCGCATGTACAAAACGGCAGAGTTAGAGAGAACATATATTATCCAGCATCGAAATGGAACTTAGCTTGTCTGTTCAATGTGTCCATTATTATTATGGTTTAGTACTATATTGCTACGCGTAACTACCTCGAAGAATCCCCAGTTCTCGCAAGCATAATGCAGCTGCGCTATCGCCGCAGGCCGCTCCTCCCCGGCAAGCAACGCCATGTTGATTACTGGGAACGTCGAAGTCGGTGCCATTTCGAGCTCTCAGATTAAGTCCAGGTATCATTCACACTGTGCTCAGTAATCACAATTATCTTGCAGTGTAATGTATGTGAGTGTGCGTCCAGGCCAGTGCTCAATGCAAGTGTGCTATGCAGACCCCCCGGGCAGGTGCAATTTATAGACTCGCATGGCAGGCTAGCAGCTCTGCTCCACTACGCTGATACGTAGCAGAACGATCGAATCGAAGGCCGCGATTAGCACTCTCTGGCTGCTGCATTGACCGGACGGAGACCAGCCCATGTGGGATACGCGTGTTGGCTCGTGGATCGGTCCAGCATGGAATTATTTGGCCCCCACCACCAATAATAATCTCTCACATGCTTCCCGTAATCATTTGGAAGAGATAGATCATCATGTTAATAATCACCGTTGGTCCCGGCCCGAGCCCCGACCGAACAGACATCCCATTCCACAGGCAGCCATTCACGTCTCGTCGACTGTTCGGCATTCATCAGGTGTTGCACAAAACGGCGAATGCACCGTGCCGTCCCCAGGGTTTCTGATTCCACGAAAGCCGCCCGAAATTCATGAAATTCGTCAGTGCCGTCAGAAAGCGAAACGAAAGCGCCGCGGTATAATTTGAAAAATTTTGGGAGAATTTAAAAATTTTAGAAACTTTTATTAAAAAATACATCAAGTAGATTTCGATTTTACAAGAATTATGGTATTTTTTAATGAAAATATACATGTTTTTGGCCCTTAAAAATCATTTTCTATTTTAGGAAAAAGAAAAAGAAAAATGAAAACTGTTTATGGAGGCCCAATGAAGCCCATAACCTTCCCCATCCAGATATAATCCTCTTCCCAGGGTTTCAAGCCGCAGCAGAACTTCTTTCCCCATTCCCTTGCGCATGTGAGCGGCGTCGGCGGCAGATTTGCGCAGATCGCGGCCGACGAGGGATTTTTCGTGCGGGAAACGACGGCTTCAGCGGCGGCACGATCGAAAACTGCGGAAGAAGGTACGAAGTTTTATTTCGTTTTTGGACCACAGCTTTCGTCGGTTTTTGTCGAAATTCGTGTGGATCTGTCTCCTTTTCGCGCGGTGCTGGCGGCAAGCATATCGCGCACGGCAGGGACGGCTTTCACGAGGGAAGCGGCGAAAGCCATGGTTATTGCGCAGACATACCGCACGAAAGTGACAGAAAACCGCCGTGTATATGATGTGTTTATATAATGTTGTGTATTATGCATGTGTGAAATTAAGCAACCCTACGGATTTTACAAACGACAATATGTTAGCTCATACATTCTATTATGTTAGCTCTAATTTATAGCTAATATATTATACATGTTAGCTCTAATTTAAGTTTGATTAGCTCTATTATTAAATTTGTTGTGATGATATGTTATGCTTAAATGTTATGCTTAAAAATGTTTGCTAGTAATTTGTTAAGATGTTTTACATGTTTATTTGTCAATTGTAGGTTCAAAATGGCAGACCAAGACATCGTGTGGGAACATGAAACAAGGCATGGTGGTGGTTTCCATTGCAAATATTGTGGTGTTAAGAGTAATGGGGGTGGAGCCACAAGATTTAAGTTCCATTTGGCTCATCGGGGCGAAGGAGTGAAGTATTGCACCGCCGTTTCACCCGATGTTAGGGGTTTCTTTAGGCGGCACCTGGATAGAAAGGTCCAGGCTTCTGATGAACGAAAACTTGAGAAAGCAAGAAAGGAGGATGCAGCTGCAAAGAAGATATACTCATTTAACTAAGATGCTGACGAGGAAGAGCAGATGAAGGCGGCGTTGGCAGCATCGCCACGAGGCGGAATACAGAAGGGGTGTAGAAGAAAGAGGTGGTGTGTATGAACATGGAGGTGGAAGTGAAAGTGCAAGTGGCCGAGCCGCACCTTCCCGATCAAAAAGGCAGTCATCTAGGGGTGGAAGTGACCCCATAACTGATTTTATGAGGCGATCAGCTTCGACTAGAGAAGTGCCTTCGCAGCATGTGGGAGATTATAACATCGCTGCTGCGAGATCAACGGTGCAGCCTAGGATTGACACAAGTTGGTGGTCAAAGAAGGGAAAGTTAGCTAAGGACGCAATTGAAACGACGTAGGCGAAGTTTTATTACACTACTGGCATTGCTCCACGGCAAGCGGATAATCCGTACTTTGTCAGTGCCGTTAAGGAAACACAGAAGTGGGGTGAGTAAATGTTTCCTATGTGTCATTTTTACATACATTTACTTATTGTACATGCCATGAAGTATTAAATCATCTATGCAATACAGGAGAAGGGATCACGTCGCCAACTGGACGTGATATTGATGGCAAGTACCTTGATGCAACTGTGGCAGACGTGAAAAAACAATTTGAAAAGTTCAAGGAGGACTGGCCAACATATGGTGTGACCCTAATGTGCGATTCGTGGACTGGACCTACTGGAATGGCAGTGATCAATTTTTTGATCTATTGTAATGGCACGATTTTTTTCATAAGTCCGTGGATGCTATGTCATTCAGCCAGGACGCCGTCAACTTACAAATCGTAAGCACCACATTACATCTACTAATGTTATGTCACAAAAATTAAAGAGTGCTTACTTTACTATATTTATTGATGTAGGAGATAAGGAAGGTAGTTCGCGACATTGGCTCTGAGCATATTGTTCAAATTATTACGGACAACGGAGCAAACTACAAGAAGGCCTGCAAATTGGTAAAGCAAGAATATCCTCATATTGCTTGGCAGCCTTGTGTGGCACACACTTTAAATCTTGCATTAAAAGATATTGGAAAAATTCCTGAGCATACGTTGGTAATTGAAAGTGCAAGAAAGATATGTCGGTGGTTGTATAACCATACTAAACTACACGCTATGATGAAAGAGGACATCGGTGGAGAGCTTGTCAGGTGGAACATCACCCGATTCGGAACAAATTACATGTTCCTCGACAGCTTCCAAAAGAAAAAAAACCAGGTCATTCAATGGGTTGCCTCAACAAGTTTTTTGAATAGTAAATTCGTTGCGACTGCGGGAGGCCGATATGCCCATGGGTGCCTCTCTAGCATGGAGTGGTGGGAAGGTTTGGAGTATGTGGTTGGAGCTGTGCAACCACTCTATTCATTGCTTCGATTCGCTGATCAAGATGAAATACCCAACATGAGTGAGTTCTTAATGCGATTTGAAATTTTGAAAGGTGAATAGGAAAGCTTATTTGCAAATGACAAGTTGAAGTACACTTTGTATAGCTCTATTGTCAAGCGACGTCTGCAAGACGTCGTGGAGGACACTCTTATGTGGGCAGGTATGTGGTTACTACCTTTTTATTTTTCCACTAGGAATACAAACTCATCTACACTTCCATGTCAATTGAATTTTGCAGCTTCCGCCTTGAGTCCAAGGACACACTATGGATTCGTGATGACGGATCAATGCTTTATTGGCCTACGCAAGGCCTTCACCGATGTGAATACAGCGGCGTCGGCCTTGTATGAGGTGGAATATTATCGTCGAAAGTTGGGGGAATTTAGCAAACCCCTAGCAGAGACGATGGCTTTAGACGGAAAGACATCACCTTGTAAGTCAAACTCACTATTGAATTCTGTAAATGTGTAATGCGTCTTTTCTTTCCCATAACGTGTAACTAACGACACTTTCGTCAATTTGCAGCACAATGGTGGCTAATGTTTGGATCGGATATGCCAAACTTACGACAGCTTGTGCTACGGATTGTTTCACACTGCTGCTCATCTAGTGGATGCGAACGTAATTGGAGTACGTTCGCACTCATCCATACCAAGGTTCGTAATAGGCTAACTCACAAAAAGTTGAACAAGCTAGTGTATGTGAACTACAACCTCCGGCTGAGGATTAAGCAGGCTGGAGGCTACTTAAGACCTGACGATGACGACCCACTTCAGAAACTTGCGGATCTTTCATTCTATGAGACCAACAGCAACATCAAGGCATGGATGGATAGTGGTAGATCAAATGCTGACCCTGTGCTTGACGAGGACTCCGACAGAGGTGAGACCCCACTTCCATCTCTGCTTGTGGTAGACCAAATAGACAAGGATGATTTGCAGAAGGCCACAGGGGATTCTTCCATTCGCAAATGGGCGGATAGGAATGTGGGGGCCACACACCTTGGCAAAAGAAAGACAATGAAGGTTCCTTCAACGAGAAAAGGCAAAAAAATCAAAAACAATCCTCACGACGACTCAACAAAAAGCAGCCTTTCCTCAAATGATGATTCGGATGATGATGAAGGAGACGATGGGGACGATGGAGGCAACGCTGGTGGGCAAGCTGACACTACCGCACCTAGGACAGAACAATCATCTCCATAGGGCAGTGAAACTCCTATGGCTCCGATCCACTTCACAGGTACTCCACAAAATTCGCAATTGTTAATAAATTTATCTGAACACATCATTTGTTTCTAATCGTTCCTATGTACCACTCAACAGGTGAGACTGACTTCACCCATGCAATTCAGGACACTGATCATGGCCCTTATGATACCTCCGACAGCTCCACGACACACTACAATGAGTCATGGGGGGCAATATCCGACATACGGTATATGGCCAGAGTATCCGTCGCAATCGAGCTACACAAATTACAACTCATCTAGTGTCAACAGTGCTTATCCTACTTACAGCTACCCTAAACCGAGTACGGCTGACAGTCCTCCTGTCACTTGGGTGTACGAGTGGCAAGAGCCGCAGTGGTACGGTCAACTCTACAGCCAGTGACAAACCACCACTGCTTGGACTGGACAGACTTGGAATGAGTACAAGGCGGAGTTGCTCCGAACTAATGGGCTAATGGTAATGTCTACCGAAGAATATTCGTCGGCGTGCAGACAATGGAATCAATAGACTGCACATCTACAGCCATTCAGGTATTCTCTCCTTTGTTTCTACATTATATGTTAATTGCATTGTGACTATGTGATATCTTCGTATTCTATGGGAATTTAGCTGTGTCATATGTTGGTGAATAATGAGGTTGTGGCTTTATCAAATATTATCTGGGGAATGTATAATCATTGTACATCTGTCTTATAGGCAAATATTAGTGTCGAAACTCGGTTTCGGCAATAGAAAATTGGGGGTGCAGTCAAGATCGCCAAGCATAATGGGTTAGGTGGAAAATAAGGATTTAGACAGGTTCAGGCCCTCTCGTGAGGTAATACCCTACTCCTATTTCGGGGATTCGATCCGCCGAGTGTCTTTATTGATCTCAAGATCTAAGGCTGAAAGCTAAAAGCTGATCTAACTTCTCATGAAGCATATGATCTAAAGCCGATATCGCATATCCCTCAAGGGACACCCCTTACCCCCCTTATATAGTCTCTGGAGGTGGGCTTACAGATCGGAAACCCTATCTTAATCTAAGTCGGCTTCCTCAATATTACCAAACCGTGACTATGAGCCGTTGCCTTATCTCAATCGGCAACGTAACACCCAAGTCATATTTGGTTTACAGATATAGTAGGCGTAATCTATCCCTACCTCCAGTTGGATAAACTTGCCATGTAGATACCCGATTGCCATTATCTCCACAGTAGCCCCCGAGTCCTTTGCAGTCGACGAGATAACTCAGCCTCGAACCAAGACAGTACACAACCAAACAACTCTTTGGCCGAATGCTTCTGGCGTCGAGCGATTCCATCATCTCTGCCCGAATCTTCCGAGTAGCTCCAAAGACTGTGAAGGGCTGGAGAATATCCCAAAAATAAATATCTAGATGCATCTCTTGATGTGCCTAATTAGGTGTAGCCCCCGACTGTGCGATTAGCCAAAAATAGACAAAACACACAATCTAGAACTATAAAAAATCATTCTTATGTAGATGCTTAGCTCAAGCTAAAGCAACCTTATCGCTCGGCAAGCTCATGCTCGTCCGAGTAAATTTGCCCGAGTCATCCCAGAGCAAATAACTCAATTAACCCTAGTAGGCAAAAAGCACTCGGTAGGCTCATGTCTATCCGAGTGGATCTGCCCGAGTCATCTCGGAACAAATATTTCAATCATCCCTTATGGGTAAGAAATCAATTCGCTCGGTAAGCTCATGCTTATCCGAGCTGATCTTCCCGAGTCATCCCGAAAATTTGCCCGAGTCATCCCGGAACAAATAATTCTCATATAAAAGCTTAGCTCAAGCTAAAGCAATCATAAAAAATCACATCACTCGGCAAGCTCATGTTTATCCGAGTAGTTCGCCCGGGTCGTCTCAGAACAAACAATTTAATCAACCCTTGTAGGTAAGAAGTTAATTCACTCGGCAAACTCATGCTTATCCGAGTTAACTTGTCCGAGTCATCTCGGGACAAATAATCTAATCAACCCTCGTGGGTAAAAAACACTCGGCAAGCTCATGCTTATCCGAGTTAACTTGCCCGAGTCATCTCGGAACAAATAATTTAATCAACCCTCATGGGTAAAAATCACTCGGCGAGCTCATGCTCATCCGAGTTAACTTGTCCGAGTCATCTCGGGATAAATAATTTAGTCAACCCTCATGGGTAAACAAATTTTTCAGTCATCTGAAAAATATGACCAAAATATTAAATAGCTCCTGCCATAATATTGGTCTTAATCTAAAAAGTGTTGAATCAAGTGAGTTTGATTTATAGTTTATGTGATGAAACATTGGATTTGTGATTGGCCGGCACGGTCTGACCGGCCGTCTCTGATTTCGGTTTGTTTTCTCGGTTTTGAATTGTTTCTTTGTGGATTTGATTTTTAGATGATGTGCATGTTGTTACTGTTGACAAGCTAATGTGAGTCAAGTTTGGACAAACTTGTGCTCGGTATATTGTTTCTTTGTCGTATATGTGCAGGTATTGCTTGAGGCCTCGGATAGTATTGCCGGTGCCGGATCGGAGTCGACTTGGGAGAAGTAGACGTCCAGCACGTGGGATACTAAAAGGCTAGAGGATAATGCACATGGAAGATGGAGAAGTTATATGGCATACGAGAGAGATCGTATGCGGAGTCGAATTTGGAAGGGAGTCTAAATTCGGAAAGTTAGGTTGAATGAGTCCTATTGGGAATAGGAGTCCTATTAGGAATAGAAGTTCTACTTCTACTATGAGTGGGAGGTTGAGTCCTATTAGGAATAGGAGTTCTACTTCTATTATGAGTGGGAGGTTGAGTCCTATTGTGAATAGGAGTTCTACTCCTACTTTGAGTAGGAGGATTTTGTGGTATAAATTGAGAGGGAGGGTGCGCCTCCTAGACATCGATTTTCAAGAGCGAAACTTGAGAGAATATCTAGGGTTTTGAATTAGGTTGAGATTTTGGTGAGGAGT
This sequence comes from Oryza australiensis, assembly GCA_019925245.2. Lineage (NCBI taxonomy): Eukaryota > Viridiplantae > Streptophyta > Magnoliopsida > Poales > Poaceae > Oryza > Oryza australiensis. The sequence continues at coordinate 4,258,209 of JAIFGZ020000478.1, forward strand.
ACTGTTGTTGCACTTTGTAAATACTTTTAGATGCAATAAAGTTGAAATAGTTTGATCTACTTCTTCGAGAGTTCATCTTTCGGTGTTTTCTGGATCTCGCGGTCTGACCGCAGGTGTGCGCGCGGTCTGACCGATGGGTTGTGACGGCGGTCCAACCAGAGGCTAGGCGGCGGTCTGACCGGCCAGGAGGGGCGGTCTGACCGGGGCAGGTAAGACGGTGTGATCGGCGACGGCTTCAACAGTTCTGTTCATTGTCGCTTTTTGATTGGTTTCATCGGTAAGAGGTAAATCTTTTAATTCCGCAAAAGATTTGGTTTTTGGTTTCCTACCATTTACCCCCTCGGTAGGTTTGTTTGGTCTTGTTCGATCCTACAAGTGGTATCGAGCCTCGTTCTTTATTTGCTTTTCGATCTTTTGCCATGGTGAGAAGTTTTCAAACAAACCTCATGTTTTCAATGGAACCGACTTTGACTATTGGAAGAAAAAAATGGAATCTTATATCACATCTCAAGGTTATGATATTTGGCTAAAAGTTTCTCAATCTTATGAGATTCCTGAACGCATTGATACTCCTACGCTCAAATTAGATTATGAAAATAATTGCAAAGCTAGGAACATCATTCTTAATGCAATTTCTCGCTCGATTTTGATCGTGTTTCGCATCTTTCAACTGCTAATGAAATTTGAAAAGCTTTGAATGATTTTCATCTTGGATCTTCAAACATTAAAGAATTGCAAAAAGATGTTTTCAAAAAGGAGTACATAAAATTTGAGATGACACATGGGGAGTCTTTGGATGACTATTTGGGCCGTTTTAACAAAATTTTGAGCAATCTTAGATCCGTTGATTCTTCTTACAATGCTAATTATTCTCAATCTGAGGTTGCTCGTCATTTTTTGAATGGTATTGATATGAAAGTTTGGGAAGTTAAGATTACCTCAATTCAAGAATCGGTCGATATGAATACCTTGACTTTGGATGTTCTTTACACTAAATTAAAAACCTATGAGATGAACATTCTTTCTAAAAGAGCGATTCAAAATCTTGCTTTGGTGTCTTCTTCGCCTCTTCGATTCTTCCTCACGTCGATTTTTGCTTCTTTTCGCCATGTCCGATGATCAACTAGAGGAAATCGGTGAGGAGGACTTGGTATCTCTTGCTAAAGAATTTCTAGAGTGTGAGTAATGTCGGGACCAGGAGAAGAGGAGGACCAATCCGGTGCTTTGGATGTGGACAACCAGGACATATCCGCTCTCAATGTTCCAAGGTGGAAAAGGGACACGGGAGAAGGTAAAAGCTCAAGATGGCACTAAAGATGCTAAGCGAGCAAGAAGCGACGAAAAATATGAAGATGAAGAAGTTCTACCAAAAGGCAATTGATGCAGCATATGATGCGATTCGAGAATCAAGTGATGTTGATTTTGAAAGTGATGAAGATGATGACAAGGAGAAGAACATTCTGGGGTTTGTTTCATGGCGGTAGCATTGATGAAGATTGAAGATGATAATGAGGTAACTCCTGCTCCTAGTGTTGAATATCTTCAAGATGTTATTGCTAGACTTGGTTACAAGATTTCTAAATTTGAAAAGAAGATTAATCAACATGAAGTAGTTATTGATTCTCTTAAAGCTGAAAATAATAGATTAAGATCTCTTGCTTCGATGATGATGATGTAAATCTTGTGAGGTTTTATTTGCTGAAATTAAGTCAATTAGAGATGTTTACGCCAAGAAGCTTGATATTGAATCTAAGAAAACTCGAAAATTTGAATCTTGTCTTGCTCTTAGCTTTTCCATGAACACTAAATTGGTGATGAATTATTTTTAACAAAAGGAGCTTTAAAGAAATGTCAAGTTGCCTTGTTTGCTAGCTCTATATTTAATGCAATTAGCGCTAAAAGGTTAAAACAATCTAGTGCAAAACCTTGCTTATCATGTCTTGCTAATGAATTGAAATTAAAGGATGCCTTAGGTCGTGTTAGGCATATGGAAGAAACTGTTAAGCTAAGATGAAGTGCTTTCTTGTCAAACTTGTAGAAAACGAAAGGTCTTTTGGATAATTACAAAAATTGTCTTGTTTTGACTCAAGAGGTTTCTTACTTAAAAAGTTTTTGCAACGTTTTTCGATGGTAAAAAGAACCTCAACATGATCTTAGACAAATCAAGAATTAACACAGATAATCGTGGTTTAGGTTTTGATCCTTATGCTCATTATACTAGACATCCTCCTGTTGTTCTAGGTGTTGGTGCTAGAAGTGGAGAAATTTTAATTAAACCTGAATCTAAGAATACTATGTTTAAATCTGCTGGTCTCATGACTTCTTTGAATGCATCATCTTCTAAAACCAATCCTGTGATTGCAAAACCTCTTGTTGCTACTTCTGTTGCTAAACCATATGTTTCTACTTGTGCTTCTAATCATTGTGAGAAATACACTTGTTCGTTTTGTGGAAAAGATGGACATTTGGTTGGATTTTGTTTTAGACTTGCCCGTAAATAGAAAAAGGAAAGTGAAATTGCTTTTGCGAAACGACGATGGCAAAAATCGGGTCTTGGTTCAAGGAGCTCGGTCAGATAGACACGACCGCCTGGTCGAGCCGGCCGGCGGTCGACCGCAGTAAACCAATGTCCGATCCGGCACAGGCTCGGTTAGACCGCAGATACAACGGCGGTCAGACCGGCCACGTGGCAGTTTTGTGCATAATTCAAATCAGACTTTTGTGAAACGACAAGGTAAGGTTTCAGGTAAGTCTGGTTCTGATTTTGTATGTGCATATGTACCTACTGGTTCTACTGGTCATGTGACTTAGTGTTGGATTCCAAAATTTCTTATTTCTAACCCCAACACGGAGGCCTCGACATCTTCTTGTTTGTAGGTATTTTGATGGCATACTCCCCATGTGTGTGCAATGTAGAGACAACGATTACTTTTTAAGGTAACATCAAGGTAAATTTGGATTGACATAATTTTGTTCTACTCTCTTGATTATTAGCTTTTCATATGCTAGTGTTAGAGGTAGTAGTTTTTGTTAGTACAAGTGGATATATGTCAATTTATGAGAATCTTGGTGATATCTTTGGCAATTGGATGGTTTCTTCAAAAATCCTTGATTTCTTCTTGATTTTTTTTTAGAAAATTGGAGGTTCATTTGAGGGGGAGTTTATGTTTTTCTCTGAGGGATCATGTTGAAAAGGGGGACATTGAATTGAAATTTGTGGATACAAAGTTGCAACTTGCAGATATTTTCACCAAACCTTTGGATTCTTCTCGCTTTGCTTTTCTTAGGGGAGAATTAGGTGTTATTCATCCTTTTGGCATCAATTGAGGGGGAGAGTTATTGGCTCTTTGTTGTATGCATATTTTCCTTCTTCTTTTGCATTCATGTTTTAATTCATGTATGGTGTGATAAAAAAAGGGAAGAAAAAGGAAAAGAAAATAAAAGATGGATGAGCTATGTCTTATATCTTTAGTATATTCTAGTGCTTGCTAGCAATGCTTGTTAGATAAATTGATTACTATATTAGCTTGTGTGCATTTTAGTAATTACTTTTACTTGAATCAATGGAATATGCAATGTTAAAGCAAGTGCTTAGGTTGAATGATTAATGCTTTTGTATATGCTTTATGAGTTGTTATTCCTCATATTAATCCTTTTGTTCCAATCACCGCAAGAGTACAGAAATGCTTATTTATATGAGAAAAAAATGAATACCGAATCCTTGGAAACAGTCTTGACGACAAGGACGTAATCTCGGTGAGATAAAAAAGGGTACCGAATCCTTGGAAACAGTCTTGACGACAAGGACGTACCGCAATAATTGAGAGAAAAGTAAAAAAAAGAGGTTCAAAAGAATGAGCTAAAAGTTCTCTCGGTTATTTTTGGAGAAGGCATTAATTTGAGAAAGAGTATCAATGTCATAAGTATATATACTTGAGTTTTTCTTTCAGTCTTTGCACTTGTGAATATGTTGCATGTTAAATCGTTGAAATCATGAATAATTAATGTTGACTTGATCTTAATTGTAATGTTTTAGGTTCATGTTTTTACTCTAGTACATGCTTGTTAATTAGCTAGTCACTTTTTCTACCTTGTTCTTGCAAAACCATGTACTTGAGGTACTTTTGATATAATGCAAAGCTCTTCCATGCTTCCGATAATTGATGAACTCATTGTAAAAAGGGGAGAACAAAGAAACAAAATTGTGCATCAAAATTTATGCAATTGTGCATTCATTTTTCAAAGATGAATTTTCAATGAATTTTCTTGCATTCGAAAATGCTTTTGGGTTGTTTTACAAAACATCACAAACTAATTGATTTTTGTTGGGTTTGCCAATGGTTTCATCAAGGGGGAGATTGTTGAATCAAGTGAGTTTGATTTATAGTTTATGTGATAAAACATTGGATTTGTGATTGGCCGGCACGGTCTGACCGGCCGTCTCTGATTTCGGTTTGTTTTCTCAGTTTTGAATTGTTTCTTTGTGGATTTGATTTTTAGATGATTTCTGTGCATGTTGTTACTGTTGACAAGCTAATGTGAGTCAAGTTTGGACAAACTTGTGCTCGGTATATTGTTTCTTTGTCGTATATGTGCAGGTATTGCTTGAGGCCTCGGATAGTATTGCCGGTGCCGGATCGGAGTCGACTTGGGAGAAGTAGACGTCCAGCACGTGAGATACTAAAAGGCTAGAGGATAATGCACATGGAAGATGGAGAAGTTATATGGCATACGAGAGGGATCATTTGCGGAGTCGAATTTGGAAGGGAGTCTAAATTCGGAAAGTTAGGTTGAATGAGTCCTATTGGGAATAGAAGTCCTATTAGGAATAGGAGTTCTAATTCTACTATGAGTGGGAGGTTGAGTCCTATTAGGAATAGGAGTTCTACTTCTATTATGAGTGGGAGGTTGAGTCCTATTGTGAATAGGAGTTCTACTCCTACTTTGAGTAGGAGGATTTTGTGGTATAAATTGAGAGGGAGGGTGCGCCTTCTAGACATCGATTTTCAAGAGCGAAACTTGAGAGAATATCTAGGGTTTTGAATTAGGTTGAGATTTTGGTGAGGAGTGCTGTTGTTGCACTTTGTAAACACTTTTAGATGCAATAAAGTTGAAATAGTTTGATCTACTTCTTCGAGAGTTCATCTTTCGGTGTTTTCTGGATCTCGCAGTCTGACCGCAGGTGTGCGCGCGGTCTGACCGACGGGTTGCGACGGCGGTCCAACCAGAGGCTAGGCGGCGGTCTGACCGGCCAAGAGGGGCGGTCTGACCGGGGCAGGTAAGACGGTGTGACCGGCGGCGGCTTCAACAGTTCCTGTTCATTGTCGCTTTTTAGATTGGTTTCATCGGTAAGAGGTAAATCTTTTAATTCCGCAAAAGATTTGGTTTTTTGGTTTCCCTACCATTCACCCCCCTCTGGTAGGTTTGTTTGGTCTTGTTCGATCCTACAAAAAGATCTTCACCAAGGTAGAAAAATAACATTGATATAATCATTTAATCAAATGCTTAGAAATCAAACAGTCCCTGTCATCATTATAGCCATGAAAAGCTTAACTGTTTGTCACCTTTCAAATTGCATCGTGCCAACTTCTCATGAAGTTACGCAAACTGCGGTATGAAAGGATTTTAAAGGTATTGGGCTATATAACACGTGCATATTGCCAGGGCAAATCTGCTTAAGTCCATCCACTTAAGTCCCTAAGGACACGTGTCAAGCCACACCTTAGCTGGGCCGCAAGTCTCTCATGGGCTCGGCCCAATCACGAGACGACTTAGCAAAAACCCTCAAGTCTTTTTACGAAGCCTCGAGGTCGTCCCCGCCACTTCATCTAATCATCTTGGTCTCTTTATGCCTCCGATGTGAACTTGTAGGTATCTAGCTTATTTATGTTAATGCCTTGACCCGAGTCTTCATAGAAAATTTCTTAAGTAATTTTCGTCCGACTGTCACCAAGCCTAAGCTTGATTAGATCATCAGAAAATTCTCAGTCCTTATCTATTGAACTCAAATCAAGGAACATTAAACAATGATAAACCAAATATAAACAAGTTGTCGAAGAAAACCGTGCTTTATTGACACGTATGCAGCCTCCTGATTGTCAACTCAAGAAGTCATCTTGCTTGAGGTTAGCAGTCAAGAATAACATGAAACCTACGGCAATTTAAGCATAGTATCGTCGAAGATGTTCAATATTCCAGGAGTTCTCTACCATAGATCCATCTTCGCGCTTTAGTCGAAATGCTCCTGGCCGAGTCACCTCAGCGATTATGTATGGTCCTTCCTATAGTGGAGATAATTGTGACGGTCCTTGATGGTCTGGATCTTGCGTAGAACCAAATCATCGACAATGAAAGCTCGCGCCCGAACATTGCGACTGTGGTATCTTCTAAGTCCTTGAAGATATCTTGCCGACATGATCAAGGAAGATTTTCTTCGTTTTGGCGTCGCCTTGTCCTGACTTGGCTATCCTCTTTGTAGAAATTTCACCCTCTTCAGATGTTGATGTAGCCAGTCGGATTTCTTCCTGGCCACGTGATCTCTCACAAGATTGGGCCATATCGCAGCTTTCTTCGTCGCAGGTGAAGGCTTGTTGGACGTCGCTGCGCAGGGTGATGACGCCGTTAGGGCCAGGCGTCTTCATGCAGAGGTAAGTGTAGTGTGGTATCGCCATGAATTTGACGAGTGCAGGCCTTCCGATGATCGCGTGGTAGGCTGTCTTTGAAGTCGACCATCCCGAAGGTGGTATTCTCCGTTCGGAAATTCTCGCGAATTTCGGAGGTGACTGGAAAGGCGATGTGCCCGAGTGGTGTGGGCGACAGCCCGGGATCACTCCGTGGAAGGGGCTGAGCTTGCCTTCAACTCGGTTCTCGGGATTTATATTTCATCCGGGTCTTGACGGGGAGATTGAGGACGCGCCCCCATCGAAGAGGACGCGCTTCGGCTTGATGTTCGAACCACCGGTCAAGTATCAAGGGATACGCCCTAGGTGAACCACTCGGTCGGGATGATCCGAGCGATTAAACGTGATGGCCACCTCCAACCATCGTAGATGTTGTGGGACTTCGGGTTGTGCCGCGTTGACCTCGCGGTCCATCGCTTTGCTTCCTCTTGGACTCATAAGCCTGCGGCCCCCGAAGATGTGATTTAGCTCGCCCACGTGGTCTTGAAAAGGCTCCGAATTTCCGGTCGGGTTGTTCTTCTTGGTTCCCGATAGGCTGCTTCATCGGTCGCTTCTTGTTTAACCGTGCCGTATATTGCTCGGTGAATTGCTTGTAGATGATGCGTGCACTGAGCGTTCATGATCGTTCATGATCGCGTCGTAGGCCGCAACTCGAGGACAACGTTGAGAGCTGGACATGGTGGCAACCAAGTCCTCAGGCCGGCGCTTGCGATCTTTCTGGCCATGATTGCTATTGTTGTTATCCTTCTTAGGGTGTCGGCTTCCTTCCGACTGCTTGTCGTCCCTTTCGTCAGGCCGATCTTGGCACGCCGCTTTGATCGCGTCGCTGGATTTGGCGTAGGAGTTCGCTGTCTCGAACATCTGCTTCACCGTCTTCGGTGGCTTGCGCCCAAATTTTCCGATCAACAGCTCATCACGGACTCCTTTCTGGAAGACGGCGATGATGATGCCGTCGGTGATGTTGGGGATCTTGTTGCGCTTTTCGGAGAAGCGCCGGATGTAGTCTTTCAATGACTCGTCTGGCTTCTGGACGACGTTGTAGAGATCGAAGTGGGTTTTAGGCCTCTCGAAGGTGCCCTGGAAGTTGGCGATGAAATGGTCTCTTAGCTCGCTCCACGAGCCGATCGAGCCTCTTGGCAAACTCGTGAGCCAATTCCTGGCTGAGTTGGCGAGGGCCACGGGCAGGTAATTGGCCATGGCCTTGTTGTCACCGCCTGCTGCATGGATGGTGAGAGTGTACACGGTCAGCCATGACTCGGGGTCGGTCTTGCCGTCGTACTTCTCGATTCCGGTTGGCTTGAAACCACTCGGCCAGTGCACTCGGCGAAGCTCCCGAGTGAAAGCTGGCACTCCGTCATCGTTGCTATCGGGTGATCCCCTCCGATCTTTCCGAGTGCGTCGGTCTCGCTCATGGTAACGACGATCGAGGACTCCCCGCAGATCACTCGCGGGGTCCTCGGTTGGCTGGTTGGGTAGCTGGAGCTGTTGTTGCGGCGGACGCGGTGGTGGACGGGTGGACGTCCATGTCGTTTGTCGCGGGAGTCGGCCGTTTGCTCCTGATGCTTCTGCATGGACTCGTGACGCGGGCCTCTTGGCCTAGTCGTGGACAGGTCCGGCTCGGGCCTCTTGTAGTCTCCTGACCTTAGAGGCGGGAGTCGGCTTTTGTCGGGCGTTTCAGCCACGGACTCAGTCGGCCTTCGTGCCGAGGTGGTGGGATGGCCGTTGGCTGTGGCTGCGACGATGGTCTTGATTTTGTCAAGTATTGGAGTCACGTCGGCGGGTGCCGTCTCCATGACGGTGTCCAAGAGTGTGAGTGCGGCAATAGCGTTCTGCTGTGGCGTCTGGAAGATATTGGTGTTGCGGACCCACGTATGAAGGATAGCCTCCTGAGCGGATCGTCCGGCTGCCCGTAGATCTTGCTTTCTCTTGTCAGCCTCTTCCCTGCGTTTCTTCTCCTCTTCAGCCAGCTCTCGCTCTTGCTCGATCTTGGCTTGCTCTTCCTCCGCAAGCCTACGGGCCATGGCTGAATCGGATTCGTCATGCTTAGCCATGAGGACATCAAAGCACTTTGGCTCGTAGTCCTTGTGGCGGTCGGAGTCGTCGGCTTCGTCGAGGGGATGCCATAGAGGTCGTCAAAGCGGCGGAGGCGAGATATTCGTTGAGCTCCGAAGATGAGCATGAGCCGAACGGCTGGAGGATGACGGCGACCTCCCTCGACCCTGGGTAGCTCGAATCTGGATCGTTCCAGTCCGAGTCGGAGCTTGAGGACGTGGACTCCGCTGAGTGGGTCAAACCCGACTTGGGGAAAAGGAGATTGCCGTAGATCTCAGCGGCGTTTGGTAACCCAAACGGCGCCGAGAGGTCTTCGTCCGAGTAGATCGTCTCCGTCGGGAGACGAGAAGATCGGTGTAGATTCGCGACGCTCGGTAGTCCGAACGGTGCCGAGTGAATTCCTTCGTCGGGAGTGGGTAGACCGCATCTTGGACTTGAAGATGTCGTCGTAGATCTTGGCGCTGTTCGAGAGCCCGAATGGCGCCGAGTGGATCTCTCCTCCCGACTGGTTCGAATCCGAGTCGAAGGAGAAGTTGTCGAAGTTGTTGGCGACGAAGTCACCGAATCCTGTAGGAGATTCCATCACGCTTGTCGGCGAGATTGTTGAAGAGGTCTTGACGCGCGAGCCCCTACCTGGCGCGCCAACTGTCGAAACTCGGTTTCGGCAATAGAAAATTGGGGGTGCAGTCAAGATCGCCAAGCATAATGGGTTAGGTGAAAAACAAGGATTTAGACAGGTTCATGCCTTCTCGTGAGGTAATACCCTACTTCTGTTTCGGGGATTCGATCCGCCGAGTGTCTTTATTGATCTCAAGATCTAAGGCTGAAAGCTAAAAGCTGATCTAACTTCTCATGAAGCATATGATCTAAAGCCGATATCGCATATCCCTCAAGGGACATCCCTTACCCCCCTTATATAGTCTTGGGAGGTGGGCTTACAGATCGAAAACCCTATCTTAATCTAAGTCGGCTTCCTCAATCTTACCAAACCATGACTATGAGCCGTTGCCTTATCTCAATCGGCAACGTACCACCCAAGTCATATTTGGTTTACAGATATAGTAGGCGTAATTTATCTCTACCTCCAGTCGGATAAACTTGCCATGTAGATACCCGATTGCCATTATCTCCACAATTAGCAAAGGTCATGCCGAAATTTTCAACAAATTTCATACTTAGCCAAATTTGTTGAGTACTTCTAATTTGTGCCAAAAATTGTTATTGCTGCTGACATATCTCTATTTATGTGCCGGACTCGAGAGAAATGTGTGCGCGCTCAGCCGCTCACCTCTTTGGTCATGAAGACTACAACATCTGATGGCGAAATATATGGATGCTTATTATCATTCTTACTTCCAATAATGTTATGGGACCTATTTGCAACTTTGTAACATATGCTAAGACGAATATTTCGTTCTCGTTTCATAATCTAATTATTTTATGAAGTTGACCAAACTAAGTTTATTATATCTCGTTGCACAAAAGATAGTTATCATTATTTTTTGTTTTCTTACTACATTTTAAACATCACATTAAGTATTCCCCCGTAATTCATACAATCATACTTATATCAATATTATACATATTAATATAAATTTTTTCACACAAATTTATTAGTGCAAATATCATATTTATATATTCAATAATTTTAGTATTTATTTCTAATTTTTTGATAATATTTACACATTTTTCGCGACGGTTTCGTAATTTTCCACACAATTCGTCACGGTTTTCACGTGGAATAAATGAAATCCGTGGCACGAACAAAATTTATCAAATTCAAATTTATTTACTGTTTATTGCGTCGGCTTTCATGATTTTCACAAATTTCGACCGAAATTCGCCGTGCCGGCGCCGCATAACCCACCGGCACGAGGAACCCGGCCGTCCCACTCCAACACCTGCTCACCGCTCGATAACGATTCGGCATCGTCTGCACTGGCAAACTACGTGGGGGCTACGTGCGCCGCGCGCGCCTCCCGGGAAATAGCCTCCCTCCGCCCGTGAGATCGCCACTCGTCACACGTTGTCATGACGGCCGTCCGCACGCGCCCGCCCGTGCAATGCCGACGTACGTCACGCAGCGGCGGCTCAGTGTCGCCGTCCCACCACGTGCGGGCGCCGTCTCCGGGCCCCACGACGCGGAGAATTCATAGCACGGTATTTGGAGGAGGAACTAGCGACGCAGCCCCCGCTTGCGCGCGCGGCGCGGCCGGCGAACCACCCAACCAATCGCCGCGCCCATCACGGGGGGAGCGGATCGCATGGTCCCGTTCGACGGATCGCTTGGTCCCATAGGCGATGATTCGATGCCCAGGGGTACAGCTTTTTGACTCGCTCATCAGCTTCGATCCGTCACGCGCCGCGCGCCGTGCAGATCTGGCGAGCGAGCGATGAGGAAGACCATTCTGCTTAGTTTTCTGTAGTGATATGTAGTAGCGTCGTACTAGTAGTGTAGTACGGCTGTTAAATGGACGCACGAATAAATGTCGGTTTTACAAACCAACGAGGAGTACTTGGGGCGTGTTATAAAGTACGTATTGAAACGGATGATTGACCATATGCAAAACGTTGAACTTAGTTAGCATATGATTAATATTAATCATTAAAAACCTAAAAATATATTTATTTGATTTTTAAATAATTTGTATATAGAAAATTTTTACACGAAATATATCTTTTTAGTAGTTTAAAAAATATGTTAATAGAAATTGAAAAAGTAGCTAACGCCGTAGTTTTAATTAGAACGCGTTAGTGTACTAGTAGGAGACTAGACTAGGAGTAGCAAATAACTGTATGCTGTACTACATAGGCTAACGAAATGGTAGAGGTTGCAGCTCGTACTGTCTGCCGTGATGGATCAACAGACCAATGTAGGCCACAGGCCGCTCACATTGTGCTGGCTTTGATGGACGATGGTCCTTTCGTGAAATCAGCCCAGTGAAACGATACTTCTACCTTTGATGTCAGAATCTCAGTGTTGCCTTGTGTTGACTTGCTTGTTTCTCTGGCCAATGAATTTAGTTGCAACTCAGAAAATTAAATTTGTAGGTTATGAACTACGTACATGTGCCTTTGATTGTTGTAAAGGAAAATGTTTTGGGTATTCCGGACGATTTTTTTCACCAATATTTTTGTTACTTAAGTTGACATTCTTGTTTTCGTTTCGTCAACCCCGTTTTCATGTACAGTTGCTTTTCTCTAAGGCCTTGTTCGATTTGACTATTGAAAGGGACTTAAAAAAATAATTTAATATCATAATAGATATGAAATACATTCTCTCCGATCCTTTTTCTTAGATCCTTTTTCTTAGAGATTAAGCTAAAATTAAGTTTATTTTTTGAGTGCTTTATTCAGATTTATTTGAAGCTGAAGTGTTTGGCAGAGCTTCGGCTCCACTCCATCAAGATTCAGGATGTGAAGCCCTCTCAAACGCCTCTCAAGAGTACAACTCTTCCTGCCAATGCATTTTAATATCCAACAACTTTGGTAGATTGGTTAGCCAGTTCATCTTCAATGCAAGGGCGCTCGATCAGCGAGCTATACACACCTTGGGCTTCTGGGGTCAGGGGTGGCCTTGTACTTGTTTTTTATTTGGCTATGTACAATAAAGAGACCAGAACAACTCAGCACTTGTAGACTCCTAGTCAGCTGTCACGATCATCTTCACTGGAGGCATGCATGGATCTGGTTGGTTTGCGGCACTTTCCATCTATGGTTGTTAATCAGGTTTGCAAATCAATGTCCTTCCTGCCCTTATTACAGGAGATGTTTTTGTACTAGTGATGACTGATGGCGGCCTGTATAAGCTATTGCTACGCCCACGCCAACGCCCACAGTCACAAATCTTCATACTCCATATCATACTATTGTATTCCACATCGATTTTGTTTTTCAACCTAAAAAAAACTTCCTTCTGACAAAGAGAAATTTGATATAACACAGAATAATGATTCTGATGTATATATGTATGCTTGGCAGAGAAAAGAGGAAGATAGAGAAAAGAAACGGAAGATGCATTTTGGTTTGTTGCCATTTTTTTCCTAACTTGAACGGAACGTGAGATAGTTGTTTTGATTGGACACAACTTTTGCTAAATCTATATAGATGAGGCAATCTACTATATAAAATATTGATAGTGTCAACTTGTCTAATATTTTGTCCTGCCAAATTTTTGGTAGGGATTTTAAAAAAATGGCTCCAAATTATGCTGTCCACATGATTACACTGTATCAAATTCAGGGTAACATATTCAGAGTTCATATTTCCAGCTCGGACTCTGCCCTAGCTAGCTGAACTTTTCGTTCGTCTAGTCCAAAAACAAATGCAGGAATTTCTTTTCTGTAAAACGATGCCGAGAACAAGACTCACAAATGGCTAGCTACCTGAACTGTACCATAACCATTTTCAGTGAGATGACATCACTGACCGTGCTTTCACAAGACAAACTTTCTTCAGGTTAAGTGGCAATCCATTCCTCTAGCTCCTCCCTTTTGACACGGTCACGCTTAAGTCCTTTTAGTGTGTGTTTGGTTTAATCAAGGATGGACGAGATATGGCCGTCCATATATTTTTGTTGGTTTTTTTGTTTGGTTGGGTGGATATGGTGATTTAATTTTTTGTTTGGTTGAAGGGATGAATGTGAATTTAATTTTTTGTTTGGTTGAAGGGATGAATGTGAATTTGGTGATCCAATTTTTTGATTGGTTGAGGGAGCAGGGTGGATGAGCAGGTGTGGTCACCTCTCACTTAGAGATGGTGAGTATGCCTCATCAAATACAAATATACTACAAATCACAAATCCCCCAACAAATCACAAATTCACACACATATATATATATACACATATACACACACACAAAATCCACATAGAGAAAAAAGAAGAAAAAAAAGAAAAAAGAAGGCCTTTGGGCTCGCCGCCGCCCCTTTTCCTACACCGCAGCGAATTGTTGTCATCGCATCGACCGGGTTCACATCGTCATCGTCATCGTCACCGTCGTTGTGCTTGTCTCCTGTGTTGGATCACGGCTAACATCAGTCCCCTCCTCCCGCCGATGCCGCGCTCGCTGCCCGCATCGACCGTTGCAGCGAATTGTCGTCTCGTCGTCGTTGCCACCACGAATCGTACAGGTTGCCTCTCCATGGGGGTGACGTGATCACTCACCCCACTCGCTCGGTCACTCAGGTGGCCGGATCCGAGCTATTCGGCCGGAGCCAGCCATCCGACATTTGAGGGGAATATTCCTCTTCGGGCCACCCTATCCCACTCACGTGCTCTGACCAAACACCCTGAAAAGGTCACTTAGGCTTACACGGAGGGTGAATAGGCTAACATTAAAACTTAAGTAAATGCGGAAGCAAAGGTTTTCGGAAAATCCAAAAAACACTTCTTCAAAATTATTGTAGGATCGAATACCCAATGAAAAGCCAACCAGAGAAGGGTGAATGGTTGAGTACCCAAAAAAACAAATCTTAGCGGAAATAAGATTTACCCTCTGTTTTTTGAAGTCGGTTTGAAGACAAGTGTCTCACCGGTCTGACCGTGCAGTACCGCCGGTCTGACCGCTCAACGCGCTCGGGTCTGACCGCCCGTAGCCGATCGCCTTAGCCGATTCTGACGAAGTAGCCGATGCCTGATGAAGCTGACGTCGTCCAGTCTAACCGCAGGTGTGCTTGCGGTCTGACCGGGTAGAAGGTGAGGTCTGACCGCAGTAGATCTTGCGGTTTGACCGGTGAATAGATCCGGTTTAACTGACAATCAGGCCGCCGCACCGAGAAAAATTGCAACACAAAGAATTCTTCAAATAGATTGAACTTTATTGAATCTCTCTGTGTTTACAAAGTGCAAACAAAGCACTCCTCACAAAATCTCAAGCTAAAACTTGAAACCCTAACTCGAAACTCTCTAAAACTTAAATCTAAAGCAATACAAAGAGGCCACGCCTCCCCTCACTATTTATACACAAAACCCGCAGCCAAAAGTCACGAATCCTACTCATATAGAAAGTCCTAAACACCTAGGAAACCTTCCTATATAAGTACAAACTTGATATAAACCAACCGTAATAATCTCGGTCTTTCCAAAACTGAAATTCCGCTTTTCATACGCACACAATATCTCTATCGTATGCCATATGGAAACTTCACCAATTATGTGCACTAATCTCTACCCTTCAGCATCCCGCATGATCTCCATCTTGGACGTCACCTTATCTCCAAGTTGACTCCAACTCGATCACCGGCAACACTTTCCCAAGGCGTAAAAATTACCTGCACACAATTAAACAAAGAATATTATATCCGAGCACAAGCTATCCCAACTTGACTCATTGTTAGTATAAATGAACATACACGTGCATAGGAACACGAAACTTCCATGTATATGCAAGGAAACAAACGAAACCAAAACCAAATCAAAATCGGCAACCAGTCGGACTGGCTCGACCGGTCTGACCGCAGTTGTCTGCCCGGTCTGATCGCACGAACACCTCCGGTCGACCGATAGTACAAGCCGGTCGACCAGGCTATGCACCGTGCGAACACCGTTCATTGTCCGAAAACCAAAATCACTTTGTCAATAAATCTCCAAATAACAAAACACACAAAGCAATAATCCCAGATGCCAATTGTTCATCATCAAATGAAGAATCAAACACACTTTGATTTTACAATTATGAAAATATGTTTTCGAAAATTTTGAAAATCACAGAGTAAGCACACAGCTCAAGGTAAACTAGATCTAGTTACTCACAAGAAAGAAGATCGAGCACAAACAGCAACTAAACTACAAGCGATACAAACAAGCAATGCTAGAGGAGGGAGAAAGAGATATCGCCGTGGTTCTTGCAAGATGAGGTGTTCTCCAAGTTCGAATCCTTGAGGGGATTCTAGTCTCCGTTGAGGAGCTCACAAAGAGTGGGTCTTCGCTAACCCTTTTCTCTAGAGGTTGCAAAAACACTCCTTCTTTCACTAGTGGTATCTCTTTCCTTTCGGAGGTGAGATCCGATCTTTACAAACTTCTCCGGACCAACCACAAATGAATCAGTGGCTCAAGAGTGACACCTAGTCGTCTAGGAGTCCTCAACCTTCAAGAGTAATAGATGATGCAAGGATCTCTTGGGGATGAATCAAGTGGTTACAAATCTTCACGAAGACAATACAAAAGCACTCACACAAACTCGAAACCACAACTCTCTCACACACATGAAATCCAAACTCGCAGATCAGTGGAGAGGGGAATCAAGCAAGCAAGGCTCAAAAGTGGATCTCAAGAGTTGCAAGCCAAGGACACCAAATGTTTAATGAATGCAGCAACCTTGTCTTGGAGGGAGAGGGGGCTGTTTATAGCCACAACATCATATATGGCCATTATAGGCAAAGATTCCCTTTTTGAAAATTCCAAAAACACTTTTCGAACAGCATACAGGAGAGAAGTCAACTTAGATTTTTGGAACTTCGAAAACATTTCGGACATATCCAAAAATGACAAGTACCAAAACTCGCTCGACAGACATTTTTAGAAATTCCAAAAATGTTTTTGGATAAGTTTGAAAATGTTCAGAACCGAGTTTGGCTTCATAGCCATTTTCAGAAATTTCAAAAACACTTTTCGGACAACTCCGAAAATTTCCAAAACGAGATGTCCTTACGACCATTTTCAAAAATTTCGAAAATGCTTTTCGGACAACTCCGAAAATTTCCATAACTGAGTTTGCCTCGACCATTTTCAGAAATTTCGAAAATGCTTTTCGGACAACTCCGAAAATGACCCGTACAATTTCTTAGTTCATAGAATCTTTCGGAAATTCCAAAAGTGCACTTTGGACAACTCCCAAAATCACCAGAAGAGAAAAAACAAGTTGGAACCACTTCATAAAGCAAAATTTTGAGCACCCAACTCATTTCTCATTATTAATGTATCATCCCCTCTATAGTACAGACGCAAGTAAATTAAAATTTATAATTTACCAAAGGTTCTTTTGCCCTTTCTCATCAAATTTCCATACATAAAGATATTTCATCGAATCATCAACTCATGCCGAACTAATATTCCTCCGTACAATCTCAATTGCAAACATTAGTCCTCATAGTCGGATTGTCATTAACCACAAAAATAATTAGAGGTCTACATACACTTTTTAAAAAAGGGGCTCCTATCCATCCAAAACCCCCCATCCAACAAACCTTTAATGGTGCTACGTGCCTATGTGAATGTATAACATGTCCACTGGAGTCCAGGGTCCTACAATTTGGTTTACAGCCGACATGGCCAGACATGATTGGACCCAATCCAGACATTGATGTTGCATCATTAGGACTACTCTGATAGGAAATTAGGCATGCTGATGCAGTTTCAGACGCTTCCAAAATCCTCAGTTTGATGGTACAACGTCCAAGTCTGTCAATCGATTAAGGTATTGTTTGTGCAGCTCGAGATTCTAATATGCAGCTAGTGAGTAATCAACTAATGAGAATTTGAAAACGCTGATTCCTTAGTTTATTGGTTCCTTAGTTTAGTTTATAGCTTCTAATTTATTTTTTAATTGTATAACTAGAGATTCTAACAATTTAGATGCGAATTTAAACTGTTTAGTTAAACTGTAAATTTTAAAAATAGCTGTGGTTGCGAAGCTCTTCTAAATCGAGGCTAAGACATGGTTAGAGGATCCAACTCCCCATGGGCCACGGGGTATCCAAATCAGGTTTTACCGATAAAGACGGTGAAGTACTCATTGCTCTTAAAAAGATAAAATTGCATTAATCCTTTAGAGAGTTTTTTAAAGATATTTGATTAGACTTTTACAATATAGCAATACAACAATTTTTTATATGGTGGTAGAGTTCAGAATACATGACTCCATCTATCGGGGCAGTGGCGGACACTACTAAAAAAGCTCATAAGTATCGGTCCAAAAGGTGTCGGTTCAATTAAATCCGGCACCTATTATATCTATAGTTGTCGGATGAATAATAGTCGGATGAATAATAGAACCGACACCTATACTATAGGTGACGGTTATTATTACGAACCGCCACCTATTCTTCGCGAATAGGTGTCGGATGAATAGTAGAACCGGCACCTATAGTATAGGTGACGGTTCTTATTACGAACCGCCACCTATTCTTCGCGAATAGGTGTCGGATGAATAGTAGAACCGACACCTATACTATATAGGTGGCGGTTCGTAATAAGAACCGACATTCTCAAAAAAACACTATTCCCTCGATTAGTACCATACCGCTTGCCGAACAAGACCAACATCAGCTTAAATATGCATCTCTCATGCGCATGGTTAGCTGGACTCAGTCGCTCGTGCCTGTAACTCTAACTCGCGGGCACGAAAGAGGGCCCGCCATCAAGGTAAGTAGTTGCGTGAAAAAATTTGGTGGGTCCGATTAAAGGAGTGGGCCCATAAGAAGAAATTGGGAGCACCTCGTTGAATGAGGTTCGGTCCGTATAGGTGTCGGATAAATAGGTGCCGGTTCTACACAAACCGGCACCTATTCGCCTGAATAGGTGTCGGTTGAAAAACCGACACCAATGACTTTAATCATTGGTGCCGACCAATAGGTGCCGGTTGGGGAAACAGGCACCTTTTGCCTCTTCGTAGTAGTGGGACTCAAGAATTTCTAGTAGCTTGGGCAAATTCACAAGTGCTCGCTGGAGGAGCATCTCGTTCCATAGGGCATATTTACAATTTACGTTCATAGGGCATCTTACAGTTTCATATTTATAGTTCCATATGTCACCAAATAGAGTACCTTTGTAAACAGTAAACTGTTTATGTTGTGGCCATCTTTGTATTACTTTTGTGACTTTTGAAAGTTAATGAAGGTTAATATATTCAGACGGGCTTGTATTATAAAGGTTAATGTAAACTGTAAATTGCTTATTTATCAAATAGGACACCTTACGTTCCATAGGTCAGCAGCAGTAGGAGGTCAGTAGCAGCTAGTCGAGCCCGGGCAAGGGCCCAGGGTCGCCGGACCCTGGGTCCACCACTGTATCGAGGTGTTGAGTGTATCCTTAGCTAATAAAACTGTAGCCTCTTGCAGCCTTGCAGCACCCTATTGGGAGGTTGCAGTGCGAAGTGTTGTATACTTTTTTGGGACTGATAATACTTATCTATAGTTTTGGATAAGAGTAAGGTCAAACTATAAAATCTCTTTGACGAGGAATAATTTCTAAAATATTTGTCTTAGAAATATGGAGACTATATGTATAGATTAGTCTTAAAAATTCAATAAAATTATATATTTATTGATATTTCTATATATATTATAATAAAAAAGTGATCAAAGTTATGGAATTTTCAATATTATCAACCTGTAGAGAGAGTAATGATCTGTCCATCATAAAAACCATATCTGTTGATGCCATCGTTCTTTTTCTATGTCGTCTCTTGATAATGTATTTAGCGATCATGGAGGAGTGGAAGATTTGCTTAATGATCAAACTCTAGTCAGTGTCAACCAGTCACCAGATTACTTCCTTTAATTAAAGGCAGGTTCCAACTAAACTAGCAACCTACTGTTACCGGAAAGCTGTATGCCCTCAAAGGCAAAGTACATGGAGAAAAGAATGCTGGAAGTAGCATCTTAAAAGAGACAAACCCCAAATGGAACAGTATGGTACTAGCCTGGTAGGTAATTGTCGCTTCTCAATGTAAGGTTCCCTCTTTTTAATTACATTATGAGCTCCCATTTGCTCTTGAGTTTGACAACGAGCTAACAAGTTCAGAGCCAGACGTAATCAGCACAGCAAAGCAAGTTACCGACATATCCACAAGGTTTCGCTATCTTGTCTCCCTAATGCATCATTCCAGCATGCCTTAACACATAAGCTTAATGTTTCTCTCATTAACTTTTGCTGGCTTTTCCAAGTACTGCAAAAGATGAAGCTTGGATGTCGATAGAAACCTAAAAAAATATAGGAGAGACTGAGCTAGAGCACAAACTCTTGCGTTAACCAGAGTCCACCACTAGCCTTGAAAAGAGCTATAAACAGTGTGACGACGATGGTAGAAAATGTGGAGATTTTATTTTCTTGCATGCACCATGCTATAGGTTCTTACTATACTATTTTTACTCAGTTTGGCCAGCCGGGAGATTTGTCGATGGCTCGATGCCCCGACGGATGCACAAGACTAAGTCAAATGGAGGGTAAATATTTACTTTTGTTGATTCGATCCCGATAAATTTCAGACAGGTCATAAGTGGTCGTATCTAAAAAAACCAATCCTTGGTTGCATTATCCCGTGCGGTCCACTTAAGCGACCGCACGGGATATTATCGCGTGGTCGTTTAAGTAGACCGTATGAGATAATGCATATTATCGTGTGTGGTCTACTTAAACGATCGCACGAGATAATCCATTTTCCCATGCAGTCGTTTAAATGGATCGTATGGGATGATGCCCATATATTTTTATAAATCAATTTAGAGATGTAAGGTTTTAATTATCTATAGACCTATTGAATTCTCCATCTAATTCTTGGATATCAGATAGAATCAAATAGAAAAATATTTTTTCACAACACAAGTGATAATATAACTTCATATGTTGTGATATTGAGTAAATATTAAGGTTATGTACATATATTTAAGATGTATACAAGTTCATAACAGGTATAAAAACTTGAAACTTAGAGTTTATTTAGATCAAACTATAACAAAGTGGCTTCACTGTCCATATAACGCAGTTTATGCGCGTGTAACAAGTTTTTACGCATATTGTTCCCGTTTTGTCCTCTAATTCGGAGTCGATTTTTAAAACGGCCATAACTTTCACATACGGACTCCGATTGAGACGTTTCATATATGAAAATCGATCAGAAAAAATTTTGGATGCATTCGTCCGTAGCTTGCCATGTTCGGCGATTTTATTTTCTCCAAAAATGACTCAGAAGATTGCATTTTTGAGCCCGAAAGCTTTTTATTAATTCTAAGCGCGTCTTCTGAATTTTTCACTGGCCACGTCTTTCACTTGTTTAGTCTCAAATTTTCTGTGGTTACCTCTCGTGTGCTCCTAAGTCAAGAAAAAATATATATAAAAAGAAAAGGCTAATTTTTTCAAAAAAAGATTAACAGCAGATCAAAAGAAAAAATAGAGAGGGCAAAAGAGGAACAATATCTAGAGCAGCATATAGAGAGGTGCAATGTTAAATATATAGTGTTATGGACCAAAATTAAGTTGTCATGTCGATTTATAGAATTTTATATAGTGTTATAGAATTTTATGACCAAATTTAGATATCATTATAATTTTTATAGTCCAATTTAGAGATGTAAGGTTTAATGATTATCGCATGTGGACGGCTTAAGAGCCTGTACGAAAAGATAATCTTTCCGTGCGGGCGCTTAAGTCGTCCGCACGCGATGATCATCACCGTCTACATAGGTGTGCGTGGGCTTCGAAATTTTGTAACTCCCGACAAAATTTTCTAGCGTCGCGGCTTCCTCACTGACTCGCCGCCTCCACCGTCGCCTCCACCACGGCCGGCCTCCACCGTCGCCTCCACCACGGCCGGCCTCCACCGCTGCCTCCTCCTGCGCCGGCCTCCTCTGCTGCCGGCATCCACCGCCGCCTCCACCGACCGCGGCCGACCTCGTCCACCTCCACCGACCGCGGTCGCTCCTCACCGCCGGCCGCCTCCTCCAATCGTGGCCACCTCGTCTGCCGCAGCCGCCTCCTCCACTACGGTTGCCTTTCTCACCGACACGACCGCCTCCACCGCTGCCAACAACACCGACCGCCACCTCTACCGCCGTCGTCGCATCGTTGTCGCATCCATTATAAAATTTGTTGTAAAATTATACATGTGAAATTTATGGTAAAATTGTAATGATGTGAAATTATTTTTGTGCAATTTATGATGTGATATTAGTTATTGATTTAATTATATAAATTAATAATTCAATATGTAATATAGGACGGATGTATCTTCCCATGCGAGCCACTTAATTCGTCCGCACGGGAAGATCTATTATCCCGTGCGGACGACTTAATCCGTCCGCACGGAAAGATTTTTCCGTGCATTTAGGCCGTCCGCACACGAAAATTTGATTTTCCTAGATCATCTCGCGCGTGCGGGCAGACCTTCCGTACGGGAAGGTGCCAAGGTGCCTTTCGGTCCGCACACAAAAATTGATTCTCCAGTAGTGAGAATAGGGAGTGGCAATCGCCAAATGATGAATGGTTTTTCGCGAACGAAATGGTGAATGGTCGCGAGTGGATGCCTAGTTGTTCGTCTAATGAATCAACAAAAAGTTATATAAAGGGAAATATTTTAAGCTCTTTGAGAGCATGCACCTTTCGTATGTGGCAAATGGTTCAAATGATTACAAAAATTTCTGAAAATAACACACAGTGTGGAATATTATGTCATATATCCCTCCACAAACTATATATATATATATATATATCAATTTTTTTCACGAAACACATATATCTATGAATCCAACCTCTAAGAAACTATGCGGACATATATTGAGACTGGCCTAAGTCAAAACGTGTGCTTCACTATCGACGAACACATCTATATTAAAAAAATAATTAATCGTAAATATAATCACCTGTGCTAAATTGAAGAGTCGAACCAGGTGAGTAGGTCCCATTCAACCATAAGGACCTAACAACTGTGATGTGCTGTGCTCATGAGTTCGTATTTACAGTTGGATTGATGTTTTCGTTTTTTCTTGTATAGATCAATTTGACCAAGTACATCTGTGGAGAAACTGTGATATGATAGTCTTTTTTTAACGATTTGATACTTAAAGTGTGCCAATTTTATTAAATATAGCATGAGAAAAATAAGCTATACTAGTAGGAAAAGAACTGTACAAGAAAAAACAAAGCCACAAGAGTCATTTTGCTCCTACTAAAACCCAAGCTTTAGCCTTCTCTTTTTTATTTTCGCTGCTAGAACTATCCCAAAAGTTCCTTATGGTAGAACATTCTCTATCTATTATATTAAAAAAAGTCCGAATTACTATTCTGAACTATTAGATAAGTATGAATTATCCCCTAAACCCGAAACCAGACATCTTTCACCCTCAACTATTAATACCGGATGAACTACCCCTCTTGACCCAATTTGAAGCGGTTTTGTCTTACATGACGTACGCAGACAATCCAGTCAACATTTTTCTTTTAAAAATGCTGGGGCCTAGCTGTCATACTCTCTCACCTCTCTCTTTCCCCTCTTCCCCAGTTAAGAGGCAGGCCTCAGCCGTTGCCACCTCTTCCTTTCTTCCTCATGCTCGACCTCGGCAGGTGACGACACCAGTAGAGGTGAGGTGCTCACTTGTTTCGCCACTGCGCCTCCTCTCCATTGAAGAGAGAGAAAGAGAGAGAGAGGAAGGAAGGTAGGGAGGAACCTAGCAACCTCTGAAGGAGATGCGGTCAACCGACGGCGACACGACGCGATGTTGTAGACGAAGATGACGTGATCGAAGCAGATCTGATCGCGGAGCTAGGAAGAGGGTCGCATTAGTGCAGGCGCGCCTCTCCTCGCTCTCTGGCCGTCGAGCTCGACGCCACCAATGCCTTTCAAGCGCTCCTCTCTATGCTTCCGTCGTCGTTCCCTGTGTTGTTCCCCTGCCTCTCCCTCCTCTCGCCCACCCCTCACCCCGTATGTCGTCTCGGATGCCCTCCTCCACACCACCATTCCCGTCGTCTCCTGCCTCTGCCTCTTCCTCTTCTCCACCCTCTCACCACGCCTTCGCTCTCGCCGGCTCAACACCCATGTTGTATCCCTCCTCCTCAAACTCTCTTCTCATGCCGGCGAGGCCATGTTCGATGCCCTCGTCGATGCCCGCACCACTGGCCTCCTGGCCTTTCTTCTGCTTTCACGGCACTCATCGTTGCACACTCCTCCGTCGACAGCCACGACAAGGCAGTCCAGGCGTTCTCCTGGATGGATGAGTTCGACAACTGCCCAACCGCCTTCATCTACAACACCGCCCTCAAGGTCCATCCCCGCCGCCGCCCAGCTCCTGTCTCGGTGGCCACTTCCTTTCTCCTTACTGCGTCGCAATGCCTTCCTGGTTGCCGCTGCGCTCGACGCCCCTCAACACCGCCCGCCTCGTCCCCAGTGAACAGCCGACAGAGAGAGAAAAGAGAGAGGGGTGAGGTATATGAGAACTGGGGCCCATATTTTTTTTATTTTTTTCGATTGGTTTGCCACGTAGATGCCACATTTATGCCATGTAGGACAAAACCACTTCGGATTGGGTTAAGGGAGGTAATTCATCTAGTATTAATAGTTGAGAATAAAAAATATTTATTTTTCGGATTCAAGGGGTAATTTGTACTCACCTAATAGTTTAGGGGATAATTCAGACTTTTTCCATTATATTATTAAGATAGCTTAAAAAGTCACCCTATGGGGCTAAAAATTTTCACATTAATTGGAAAAAAGAAAAAAATGAGTTCAAGTGAAATAATTGAAATTAAAAATTAAAAATAAGAAATATTATAAGAAGAGTCCATATAGAACCCAATACGAGAATAATTTAAATTTAAAATAAAAATAAAATAAATTCTAAAATTAGAAAAGGAAAAATAAGAGTTCAAATAGTAATATAATTTAGAAATAATTGAATTTTTGAATTAAAAATATGGAATAACGGAAGAAGAGTCCACATTGAATCCAATACAAGATTAATTAAAATTCAAAATAAAAAATACAATAAATTCTTAAAATTAGAAAAGTAAAAATTAGAGTTCAAGTAGGAATAAAATTTTGAAATAAGTAAAAAAATAGTTCATCTAGAACACTAAACGAGAGTTATCAAAATTCAAAATTAAAAATAAAAAATCCAAAATTAAAAAGTTCACTAAAATTCAAAAAAGTACGAAAATTAAATAAAAATACCAAGAGTCCATAGAAAAATATTATATATAAATATCTAAAAGTAAGATTAATAAAGATAGCTTTGAAAAAAGCCACTTTCACTATAGGGGTATAGAAATCACAATGTTAATGGAAAAAAATCTTATATCATTAGATCGTGATGGGACGAAATTATAATGGTGTAAATTGATAGTATTAGCTAAATACAAAATGCAATTGTATCTATAAAAGTAGTAGGAAGAGTTGAATATAAAAAAAAAGAAAAAAACAAGGTTAGAGAGCCATGGATACTACCAGCCTATTCGGACTATGATATAATTTGGGAAAACATAGGAAAGGCTCTCACATAGTCACGTGGTGACGAATTATTTTTAGGCTCCTGATTGGATTTCATTGAAAAAGGAAAAGGCAAAAGAAGCAAAAGAAAAAAATGGAGCAATCTGGACTCAGGCTGAGCCTCTTGTAAGGCCGTATATTCACATAGGCATCAATCTTCTTTGTACTCATTCTATTTAAAATGTATGCATTTTCAAAATATAAGCATTTTAGGCTCATGTACAACACAAGCCTTGCACTAATTTCTATGGTTTGATGATTTCAACGTTAATCAGATGCTTGGAAAGTAAATTTATAGTATTAGATTATCATGGGTCCACATTACAACGATATAAATTGATAGCTATAATTATATAAGAAATACAATTGTGTTTTTAAAGATACAAAGGTTTGTAGAAATTCTATTTTGATTGGAGTAATCAATGATGGCCCTGTTTAGTTGCAGCTAAAAAGTAAAAATATTTTGGATTTTGGCTACTTTTTGGCTTTTTAAACTAAACAAGGGGTTAAAAAGTTAGGATAAAATAATTTCAGATTTAGGACTAATTTGAACAAAAAAGATAAAATTTTGGATTGGAAGATGTGCATGAGAGTTGCATGCATCATGTATTTATTACAACTAAAAAAATTCACATACAACTAACCACCTACTCTTGTGAAAAGATTTTACCCAAAATTTTTTGGATGAAAATTTTACAACTAAACATGTCCTATGGAGTTCGGGTAGACAATAAAATCCTTATCTATTCCTCCAATTAAAC
This sequence comes from Oryza australiensis, assembly GCA_019925245.2. NCBI lineage: Eukaryota > Viridiplantae > Streptophyta > Magnoliopsida > Poales > Poaceae > Oryza > Oryza australiensis. The sequence goes on from JAIFGZ020000478.1 coordinate 4,283,895, forward strand.
CATAACATTATACCTAACCACCAATTGACTTGGTTCCCGTAGCATGGAAGCTCTGGCATATAAAAAAGCAACGAACTATGACAGTAAGCTAACAAGAAGTAAAACGTTCATGGCACTAATTAGAATATGTTCGATCGATACCTGCAGAAACAGAGACAAGCATACAAGCACGCAGCTGAGCTGAGCGAAAGCTGAATAGTTGATGACAGTGCTGCAACTTGACCTTGCCAGGAAAAGTGCCCAAGACAAACGAGTAAAAAATACAAACAGACAATTTCAGACAATTTACTGAGTGTCCCAACAAAATATTGATCCGTATTTGAGAATCTCTAATTAACAAAGAGAAGGAACTAGAGAAGGGTGATAAAGAAGTAGAACGACGGCAACTAGAGGGATATCTAAAAATTTAAAACCGAACCTTTTAACTTTTTATAGTTCCAACAAACCTTAAACTGAAATCTAGGATATGTTCCTTGATTTTTTAGTACATGTGATGACAAATAGGAGGAGTGATGGGAGGTAAGCCAAGAGGTGACATGACTTCTAAAAACCATAAGGTTGAAAATCTAAAGACAACAATGTTTGGTTTTTAAAGCTTTTTGGCATCGATCATAGGCGGATGAGCATATTATAGAATTTTTTGAACTTAACGTGCATATAGGGTTATCTTTAATACGATAAATGATAAATGATAGATATAGCCAACGAGTCAACTATTACATTTTTAAAAATATAAACATATAGAGAAAATATAGATATATCGATGCTAGCCGCATAATCGTACGGGATCCTGCTAGTTTCTCTAATATGATACTCTTATCTTGTCTAATTTTTCACAACTTGTTGAACCACATACAACAAATGAAGGATGAAAATCCACTTCCTGTATAGTATAAAGTTGTAAAATGACTTTCACCTGCTTTACACCTCCTGACTTCCCGTGTATAAAATCCCTGCAGCTACGCAGCATTAGGATTTGATCGGCCAACTGGACGCCTTCATCCTCAAGCACCCCCATGCTTTCACCTAACCCATCCTCACCCAACCAACAAATTCTTCAAGACGGAGACGCACAGGAGTACTGCAAGCATCATGGAATCGAATCGTTTGTGCATGTTTGCTTTTCCCCGCAAGTTGAGACTTGGAAGTAGCATTCACTTCCGCGCCGCGTCGAATGAGGTTCCTGTAGTGCGGACGACACGACGGATGGCGCTGCGCACGTCCTGACTACAGATTGCGATGGCTGGATGGCTCGCTGGACAGCCGCGCACCGCACCGCACGAGCCGTCCAATCCCTGCCTGCCTGCCGCGACGGCGAATGACGGGCGCGCCATATGGCGTGCCATCCCGGATCCAGGCACGGAGACACCTCGTCTCCATCATCGGCGCGCGCGTCCCGCTTTCGTATAATCCCGGACAGGTACAGGGAGAAGGACGTTGATCGGAAGGGATTAACATGGTGGGGACCTGCACAGCTGCACTGCTGCGGGGGGATTCCGTTCCACACTTCCATAGTTCCGTGCCCCGCGGATGACATGAGCCAGTGCGTACGCATGCCACATGGGAAGCGAGCAGAGGACCCCCAGTCCAATCTGCAACAACGGATGGTATTAACTCGATTGATCGAATCGATGTCCATAAACTGATATAAGTTATCATCCTGATGAAGAGCATATGCAACAGCTGCTTAATACCTTTTAAAATTTATAGTTTTAACTAATTTAAACGAAATTTATCTTCCAATAGATTGTCTATCACATTTCTAAAAAATTAGTTTATTTTTCTATCATTTTAGTTCTTCACAAATAGCTAACTGAGTCTGACGTCCAATATTAGTTTTGCGCCATTACGCTTCTTCTCACGTGTGTGTTTTCGGTGTCGCACGCTTGGCTATGCTCGTCCCCTGCCGCCGCATCCTCTCTCGTCTCCTCTACCACCACCGCCCCTCCTCGACCCTTCCTCGTACACGGTCGCCATATCCTCCACCGCCGCAGCCTCTCCCGTCGCCTCCTCGTACCGCCGCCGTCGTGCTCCTCCCCATCCCTTCCCTTCCCGCCGCTGCATCCTCCACTGTCGCCGCATCCTACAAACGTCGCCGAAATCGGCCCAAAGCAATTTTAAATTTATAAGAAAGCAAATTTTAAGAATTCTGTTGGATGAGAGATGCTGTATTGGGAATTAATTTGTTTTGGAATGACTAAAAACATAATTATTAAGAATTTATTTAGTCATTCTGTTGCATGTGCTCTAAGGCACTTCAAGCTGGGAAGTAGCGGAGCGCGCGAGCAATTTTACCTCCGAGATCGATTCTCATGGTTTAATGTGTTTTTGGAAATCATTTGTGTAATTTCAAATGGACGTGTATAGAAAAATCTAGGACTCTCAAGGGCAACTGTGAAAAAGCTTTGTAATCAGCCGTCGCCATGGCTTATAAGTGGCTTCGTCATTAATAGAAGACGAATCTGAATAAAAATTATCAGGTTTTCTATATAAATTATACTACCAACAACTCTCTAACTATAATTATAGTTAATAGTATAACTAAATCATAAAAAATAAAAATCTCACCAAACGTCCTCTATGCCAGGGAGAGAGACTATCTTATATTTGCCCGTGGTGCCTCCATGGTCCTTTCCTGTCTTTGAATATCAATAGAAATACATAATTTAATGATAGCATATGTCTAACTATATCACATTCGATAAATTTTGAGGAAATCTATCAGCGTGACCGTAGTTACACTATAACTATAACTTTATAACTATAGTGTAGTTTCCTTATAACAGTGTGTAAATTTATTTTGAATACCAAACCATCTCCAACTCAGTAGCAAAAGAGAGCATGCTTGTGAAGCGAAGGGCACGAGATCAATTCTCTCAACCTGTGCACGCACCCACCTGCACGAATCTCGAAACAAATCTAACTGGCAAAAAATTGACAGATTCCTTCACCCCTTCCAAAAGTAATTTTACAAGTTTTCCACATCCCCGCCTACACAAAGCTTGGAGCAAATCAAACAGCCAAAGTTCCACAAATCCTCACTCTCACCAAAAAAGAAAAATGTCGTTAGTATTTCTGTAGTGATATGGCGATATGTTATCTTTCTTAAAAAAATAAAATATAGAGGTAAGTTTATACATAATGATAAATGAGATATATAACATAGTATAATTGAAAAGAAAAACACTGAATGCAAAAAATTTCAAATGTTATTAAGCTTGTTAGTCAATAGGATTTTTTTAAATACGCAAAAATCTTGTATGTCAATATATTAGGAGTGAAAACTTGTTTTACATAACTTGCATGAGCCATAATGGTTGTCACGAGAGCTAAGGATGAGAAAGAAAAAGAAAAAGAATTTGGGCTAAAAGCTAGTTAGTCAATAGGACAGTAATATAGGTAGTAATATAGGTAGTACCAACGCCATTGCCAGCATAGGTTTCACGAGAGTTTCAATCTCATTAAATGAGATTTCACATAGAATAAACTAATGACATGTCAAGAATTTTTTCTTTATGAAGTGAGAGAACAAACAATCATTTAAATGAAATTTGGTTTATACTCTTACCTATGTTTTAGAAATAGAATGATACTTCATTATGACTAAATTATTTCATCCTAGTCTTGAAACGGAAATGAGATCGCATTGTGACCAAATAGTTTTACAACATAATTCAATAATTAAATACTATAGATAGCATATAAAATCACGAAATGACACTGTGTATTGGGGACGTTTATTTCATTTATCAATCAAAACCTCCTTCGATTACATTGCACTATTAAAAACCACAAAATGGAACTCTCAAAGGAATGGCCGAATTGATAACCTTGATCTAGACCTTTTAGATCTTATGTTTTAACCCCCGCTAGTTGCATGGAGGTTTGGACAGATTAAAATGACAACACAAAGGGTTAAAATGCAAAAAAAATCAATTCATTGGATAAGGATCGTGTGGTTTTATTAAGGAGTTTTCAAGGTTGCACCAATAACCTGATTTCTACCTGATATGTTCCTAAATAGTGAGGGATACAAATATAAGTGAAATATCGATAAAGTATAAAAAAATTTCTATTTAAACACATATCTGTGATGTATCTACCAGATATCATAGAAGTATCAGGCTTTAATATCCTTTTAAATGCTTCATATCTGTATTGACACTGTACAAATATGCCAATTTTTGGAAGTGTCTGCCTTTTATAGACTGACCATGCCTATATAAATAGCACCAGAGGCTTGGCTCACCTACTCACTTCCTCACTACACTCTTAATACATAACTTACTCCCGGAAACCAGCCAGTTAAGACAGAAACTGAGAGAGTAGCTAGCATGGCGGCAACATTGTCGTTCCCGATCATCGACATGAGTCTTCTCGACGGGGAGGAGAGGACAGCAGCAATGGGGCTGCTCCGCGACGCATGCGAGAACTGGGGCTTCTTCGAGGTAGAAAACTGTGTAATTGAACGCGCTAGGACACATCGAGTAAATTAAAAATCAAGATGCATGTAGAAATCAGTTTTTCTAAAGCAAAATGTTCATTTCTCCGATCTGTTTGGTGCGGTAACGTTTCGTGCAGATCCTGAACCACGGCATATCGACGGAGCTGATGGACGAGGTGGAGAAGATGACCAAGGACCACTACAAGCGTGTGCGCGAGCAGAGGTTCCTCGAGTTCGCGAGCAAGACGCTCAAGGACGGCTGCGCCGACGTGAAGAAGGCGGAGGAGCTGGACTGGGAGAGCACCTTCTTCGTGCGCCACCTCCCGGAGTCCAACATCGCCGACATACCCGACCTCGACGACGAGTACAGGCGGCTCATGAAGCGCTTCGCCGCGGAGCTGGAGACGCTGGCGGAACGGCTGCTGGACCTGCTCTGCGAGAACCTAAGCCTCGAGAAGGGCTACCTCACGCAGGCCTTCCGCGGCCCGGCGGGCGCCCCCACCTTCGGCACCAAGGTCAGCAGCTACCCGCCGTGCCCGCGCCCCGACCTCGTCAAGGGCCTCCGCGCCCACACCGACGCCGGCGGCATCATCCTGCTCTTCCAGGACGACCGCGTCGGCGGGCTGCAGCTTCTCAAGGACGGCGAGTGGGTGGACGTGCCGCCTATGCGCCACTCCATTGTCGTCAACCTCGGGGACCAGCTGGAGGTGATCACCAACGGCAGGTACAAGAGCGTGATGCACCGGGTGGTGGCGCAGACCGACGGCAACAGGATGTCCATCGCGTCCTTCTACAACCCGGGCAGCGACGCCGTCATCTCCCCGGCGCCGGCGCTGGTGGAGAAGGAGGCCGCTGGCGTGGTGTACCCCAAGTTCGTGTTCGAGGACTACATGAAGCTGTACGTGCGCCACAAGTTCGAGGCCAAGGAGCCCAGGTTCGAGGCCTTCAAGGCCATGGAGGCCGAGACCCCCAACCGCATTGCCATCGTTTGATAGCGTGTACCACATCGACCCCTACCGGGTCGGTGTCAGTAAGGTTTAGTCGTGTTCGTAGTAAGCGTGTGCATGCGTGCATGGTCAGCTCGCGTTTTCTACCTGAATAAAGCTTCGTCGTCGTCACGTCGCCTTGGATTGTCAGTTGGTGTGGCGTGCTGTTGCACGTACGGCCATGTATCTTTGTCGACTGTCCTTGTGTGTACCTGATAGCTTGTGCGGCGTGCTGTACCGTGTACTGTTTGTTATTATATCTTAGTTCTATCGTGGGGATTTCTGGTATTTTTGTGTCACACATAAGAAAGGGACTGGTAGGTCGGTAGAACCGCGTTTTTTTCGTAGAACATCCACGATGAAGATTGAAGAAGCCTTGCCGGCCACTCTCTGTCATATTATGTGCCGGCTGGCTTTGTCTCGCAGGCTCTTCGTTCTTACTGAATATTCAACCAGGATGACTCACACGATTATACATCTATATTTTTCTACATGTTTATATTTTTAAAACTTTAAACATTCGACTCGCTGGCTATATCTATCATTTATTATATTGGAGATAACCTTATATACACATTAAGTTAAAAAAATCTATAATATGCTCCTCCGCCTATAATCGTCACTTTTCTTTGGTATTATAGAACTTTAAAAACCGAACATTTTACATTGTTTGTCTTTAGATTTTCAACCTTATGTTTCTATAAGTCCTTACCCCTTCGCTTGCTTACCTGTTCGTCGTCCCTTCGATTCATTGTTGTCACGAACTTAAAAAATCACCGAACATTATCCTAGATTTTGTTTTTATTTTTTATTAAGAAGGCATGTCAAAGGTTGTCAAAACTATAAAAGGTTGAAAGGTTCAGTTTTAAATTTTTAGATATTTCGCTAGCTATCCTTGTCCAACTCCTTTGTCACCCTCCTCTCGTTCCTTCTCTTCATTAATTATCAGTATTTTGTTTGGACACTTAGTAATTAGTAAATTGTTTGGTTTGTATTTATAAAGTATATACATACATATAATATATATATTGTACGTACGTATATACTTTATACATATGTATACACTTTATATTATATGTATACACTTTATATTATGTAATACAAAATTTACGTATGTATATAATAAAGCGGCGCGCGACCATCCACGGATCAGCAACCACCGCCGGTCGAGCTCAGTCTATGCTGCCTGCGCTGTCGACTGCCGATCGATGTGGGAAGCAGCCTTGCCGAATTTTTGGCATTTATAATTTTAATTTTTTAAAGATTTACAAAAATAATTTCCGAAATTTAAAAATTTACAAAACTAGTCTCTTCCCGCGCTCTGAGAGCGCGTGATTGGATAAAACGCCCTCCCAGAGAGCGTTTTATCCGACGTGTGCAGACGGCCGTTGGGTGCCGTCTGCCGCGCGAGCGAAATTTTGCAGGCGGCCCCCTTCCCGCCCTTGCTAAGGGCGGTTTTTCACTGTTCACGGGGCCACTCGCAAAAAGGGCGCCGCCCGGCATTTTTGCGGCGGCCCCCTTCCCGCCCTTACAAAGGGCGTTTTCCTGTTCATACGGGGGCCGCAAAAAGACGGTCGCCTTGGCTTTTTGCGCGGCCTCTTCCCGCCCTCTGGAAGGGCATTTTTTTGCCTTGGGCAGTATATAAGCCGAGAGTCAAAGGTTTTGTTCTCATTTGCATCCTCCCAAATCCAGAAAAAGAACAGAGATAGGGGTGAGGAAGAGGAAGGAGCGCGCGAAGCCTGAATTGTGTACTTCACCCGAGGTAAATGCAATATCCCGTCGTTATTTTTTGGTTAGTTAGTATGTAAATGCAATATTAGGAAAAATATAATTTTTTAATATTTGAATAGTTATTGAATATTTTGTTATAGATTTATAAAACATATGATTTAATTTAGATCAACTTAGATAATTTAATCGACGTAACATGGGTAGAATAGATAGATCAACAAGGATAATTTAATGGACATTAACATAGGTAGAATAGATAGATCAACTTAGGTAGAATATGTTTGGATCTATGTGTAAATTATGTGAGTAGATGGTAAGCACTATAGATAATCGTACGTATAATTTTGTTAATTTAGTTTACAAAATTTGGCAAATTGAAATGAACGAGGTACGATTGGCGGTAGATGAAACGAACATATCGATTCGGGAAATTTTAAGATGTAGACCAGAGAACATATTGTTAAAGAAATTAACTTAGGCACGTAATCATCTAGGCAACATATTCGTAGTATGGAATAAACTCGGTTTCAATTTGTTTGTCGGCACTATGGCAAGTAAGATCATATTTCGAGATAGTTCACGGTGAAGGCAACGTTAGATACGGTCCAGAAGGTGTAGATCTGTCAGAATTTAGGATGAAATCAAAGGGCATCGATAGGCCAGCCGAGAAAACATTTGAGTCAGTGTATAGTTGGTTGCTACGTTGATTTAAAGTGGATACAAGAGTGAACACAATGTCTCTATCCGTTGTAGTAAGTCGTGCAACAGAAGGATATTATTGGGAACTTATGCCTATAGATAACACTGAGTCGTGGAGACGTTATGTGGACATGGCACTTGAAAGGTCCTGGCCCCTTGTTATTTTTGTGGCACTGCACGAAGTCGATAGCAGTAATACAATGCAAACAGAGTATGGTGAAGGTCCGACCAATGAAGCAAGCTTGGAGGAGGCGATTGGCGTGGCGGATGAGGGGGAGAGAATCGAAGCAATTGTTGAAGAAATAGAGAGGGAGGATTTTGAAAATGAGCAGGCGAAGGGCGATGAATCATCGGACGAGGAAGAAGATGTCATGCCCGTCGATTGGGAACAAGCTGATTTCTCTCAGCTTGTTATCTGGATCGTACATAACACTGCGGCCACAAGTGTTCTACATTTCAGATCTGTCGAAGTTAAAGATGAAAAAGGGACGTCGTCGGTCGAGACGCATCGAAACGACATGGATGAGTCGGAGGCCGGGAAGGACCCTACGTTGCAGCAAATGCAATGAGCGCGGACATACATACAAAAAATGTCCGAAGAATTCAGAAACTTCAACTGTCGCAGGTGCAGGGCTTTCCGGACAACCCTCCGATGGCAGTCGTCCATCGGGAGAAGGAACAACAATGAGGCGACCATGTCCTAGACGTGCTCGTGCGGCGACTACGTCGTCCGCTGGCGATGCAATGGCTTGATTATTTTGTTTGCTCCTTTCAATCTAGTGGTGGTTCGATATTTGTAATATTTGTCATGTTGTTGCCATCTGTCGTGCGTGTAATATTTATCATTGTGAGACGTAAACTATTTTATTGTTGTTGTGATACTTATATGTTGTGTTTGGTAGTTTGAATTAAGACGTGCACTTTTTTGTAATGTTGAGATATAATGGACCATTTTATGTCATGTATTCATGTTGTTTTGTTTTTTTCTTATAAATTGCTTATTAATCTATTTATGTATTCATGCAGGTATGGCGGACGATACACCAGCGCTTTTCAACAGACAGGTCGACAGGGTGCACAGGTCGTACTTGTCGGCAGTGCAGGGTGCTCAGCTGACCACCTTTCATCCACGACCATCGCGCGAGTTGTTGCGTGTCGATCCACGACACGTCCAGTGGTACGATCATACTTTTTTCATTTATGACAAGAATATTATACTTGACACTAATATTACACTTGATGATATGCAGGTTGCGTGAGTCTGGCCTGATCGCTCTTAGCAGACTTGTTGAGGCGCGTGCCGACTAGCACGACCAGGCGAGACGGTGGGATGCGGACCGGTCCCTGATAGCTGCTTTGGTGGATCGGTGGCGTCCTGAGACGCACACCTTCCATCTTCCTTGTGGGGAGATGGCACCGACGCTGCAGGACGTCTCGTACCTGCTAGGGCTACCTCTAGCCGGAGAGGCTGTCGGGCCTGTGGACGCTATTGGTGGATGGAGGGAGGACATCACTGCATGATTCGCTCAGGTGATGAGGCTACCGGGGCTCCCAGCTGTTTAGGCGATCTACCCTTACGACACAGCACCCACGTTACAGCTGTTCTTCACAGGCTGCCCCCTTCTGTTACAGCTTTGGGCTGCGGAGCGGTTCGCGATCGGCCGACCGATCGTCGACACCTCTCCTTACGACACAGCACCTGTGTTCGAGAACCCAGCCGACGGGCCTACGATGGGCTCGTACTGGTTTCGACGCAACGTAAGTACAAATTCTTATTTCTTTGTAATATTCAAATTATGTTGAACAAAACTTGTAACCACTTGAATATTTTATTTTCGCAGCGTCATTACGCCCACGCTCAGGTGAGACGGAGCTACCCGGACTTCTTGTTCGAGTTGGACCGTCTCCAGCCTTACGACGTTGTCCGGGAGCCGTACACGCAGCGGCGGTCACAGCACGAGCGCCTCTAGGCCTCTCGACGTTGTGCACGCGTGACTCGGCTTCTTGGATGACGTTGATCCCGGTGGTGTACGACATTTGTGTCGAGCCTCACTGCCCAGGCCGAGTGATGAGGCAGTTTGGACTGCGCAGGTATTCCCGGTAGACATAGCGGTTGCCGTTCCCCACCAGGACCACCAGTGAGTATTTCTATTTCAACCTTAGTACTATTGTGTCGAATGAAATGGAACTAGAGTCGACCTTTATTGTGTATGCAGATTGACTCGACGGGGACAGCAGGGAGGCTCCCTCTGGGAACCACGTATGCAGCAATACGTGGCGGACTGGCTGATAGCCACCGAGGAGGTGATCGGCGAGATCTACGGCCACTCCGAGGAGAACTACACCGCGTACCTTCGGTGGTACCTACCGCGGACGCGTCCGCGCGTGACCTTCACACTGGCCGCGTAGCAGCAGCACCAGGCAGCGGTCACAGACACCTACCCCAGGCACCGAGACCAGGACTACTTCGTTGGGGTACGTCATGATTTCTCGGCCTTAAAGCCTTTGTACGTCATGATTCTTGTTTATTTGAGCGATGAACCTAATTTGTTTCGATTTTTGTAGGCCGACGCCGCACGGGCATTGAATGCCGAAATCGACTCGGTGATGCTGAGGCTGGACGCAGGCATTCACCTGAACGACGTGGAACAGAGGATGACGTTCCAGCGGATGCAGACGACGACACGTTCGATCTTGCGGATCTTCTCTTGTTGTTCAGCCGTCGACGCGGTTCCTCCGCAGGGTGCTGCAGGTCCACGTCCACGCGGTCCGGTACCAGGATGGTCACCACACGGCGCTGGTGCTTCCACAGGTTAGTTCCACTCATTTTCATTGTGGCAACCCTACAACGTGATCTAACAAACCGAATGTCGCGTAGGTGCGACGCTACCGAGAGGGGATACGGCAGGCGCGAGTGGATCGTCGATCCTCGGCCGTTCACGACTCGCCCGCATTGCGAGCTTTCTTTGGAGCGAGTGGATCCTCCGTTCTCGTCCCCTCACTCGTAGGGAGGTGAGCAAGCGTCGTCCGACGAGTAGTTAACACTTATTAGTTTAAGTCACCGATGCTTCACATTGCTTATATACGGGAGGATTCTACTCGGCGGGATTTTCCGCTTGGGGATTCATCGTCGCAGCGGGCGGGTCCAGGCGGGCGACGAGGGAGGGTCGGTACGGGCGACCCGGATCGGACGTTCTCGCCGCCTCTCGGCTTGGTGGAGCACCTCTACCACGAGCCGGGACCCGCCACGGAGACGCCGCGCCGGATGTCCGTGCTAGTCGTGCCGTGCCCCCAGAGAGGCTAACGTACTCTCAGGGGCACGTCAGAGCACAGGCTAGGAGGGATAGGGGTAAGAGGCCTCGCCAGTAGTTTCTGTGTGCAACAGTTTGTACAAATTGTAATTATTTATTTTGTGTTTGATGTTTGTATATATCTCTGTCTGTTCGTCGCACTCACATGTCACGAGATCCTTCCGTATCGTTCGCTGCATGATACTCTTACTAACGACAAAAAAAACTTTCGGTGGTGTCAGACCTGCACGAGACGTCGCTATCAGCTTTTGCCCATGATAGTCCTGCACGATACGTCGCTATCAACTTTTGCCCCATGACAATCCTACACGATACGTCTCATTCAGCTGTTGCCCCGTGACAGACATAAACGATACAACGATGTGAACCTTCACCTCCCTGCACTATATATTGCTTAGATCCGAATACGAGCTCTTCAAATTTGCATTCTCTTTTCTACATTTACTCATACAATGAGATCTTCATATCATCCATTCCTTGAGCGTCTCCACTGGCGACTCCATCCTTTGAGCGGTTTTATTCCACCATGGTGTGACCGTCCATTATGCCATTGTGGAGATGGCTGCATACTTACGTCGTCCCTCCTCACTGAAACCAGGAGAGACGATTTTTTCAATGCGTCAACATTGATCAGGTATGGCTTAACTGCAATGCTTTTCATCTACAAAATCTTCACGCAGAAAATGCTAACTTGATTGTACATCGTGTTAGCACCTCATGCAGGCATATCGTCGGGTGTGCAACTTCGTTGAGTGGATAGATACGGAGAACCCACGAACCGACGGAACACGTTACTACCCACTTAGCGAAACAAGGTCAGACTACCTTCGACGGAAGGCTGAGTACCAACGTCGAGTTCGTGCTGAAGCTTTGGACTGGCCTATGGATCAGCTGGCACTACCCACATGGCGGGAACGTCCGGAATGCCACTGTGGTCTCCGTTGCCAGGTGATAAGATCCATAAGACAAGCAGCTAGAGGATAAAGATGCTTCGTTTGTCCCGAGATTGCGGATGACGATTTTGTCGTGAGTATATTTTTTCTTTCTTTAACCTATTCGGTTGTTCTATTTTCTAACCCCGAACATCAAAAATGTGCAACCAGGAGGATGTACGTCAGTGTCCATACGAAGAGTGGATCGATACGGTTAAACCTGCTTCGATCGGTCAGACGGTAACACAACCTGAGTCGACTGAACAATTCATTCAGGCTTGGATGGAGTACGAACGTCGCGTCGAAATCGCAAGCTTAGCTTGGAGGAACAACCCACTGGGTTTCCCTGAATGGTCGGAGCGTTCCATGTGCGTAGATAGCCGAGCCTTGACTCGTCGGGGATGAGTTAGTTGTATCATGTATGAATAAGACATTTGACATGTATTGTATCATCCATACTTAATGGGTTATGTAACAGTGTTACAAACAACTGCTTAACTATTGCTACTAAGTTAACTTGGTTAAAACAGTATGTTATGATCACAGGTAATGCAAACCACATATGTACGATACCTCGAATATTTACACTTGCAATAATATTTACATTTGCAACAATACGACGATAAAACAAATGTTCATTACACAACATATTTATATTTGCAACAATACGACGATAACATTTATATTTCAAACAGTACGACAAATCAAATGGATCGGTTACATTTGCAACAATACGACAAATCAAATGGATCGGTTACATTTGCAACAATACGACAAATCAAATGGATCGCTACATTTACAACAATACAACGATAACATTTTATATTTCAAACAATATGAGATAGGGTCGGTCGATTATTAGGGTTTTGGTCGATTAGGGTTTAGGATAAAAATGCCCTTTCGGAGGCGGGAATGGCAAAAACGCCTCGGAAGGGCGGGAAGGGACTGCGTGCAAAACAGGAAAAACGCCCTTCCGAGGAGGGCGGAAAGGGAGCCGCCACAAAAGGCGGCGCCACGGCAAAATCGCACGCACGGCAGACGGCACCCAACGGTCGTCTGCTACGTCGGATAAAACGTCCTCTGAAAGAGCGTTTTATCCAATCACGCCTCTCGAGAGAGGGAAGAAACTAGTTTTGTAAATTTGAAAATTTAAAAATTATTTTTTAAATCTTTAAAAAATTAAAATTATAAATGCCAAAAATTTCAGCCTTGCCTTCCGTTCCGGCCGCGGGGCGTGGGCCGTGTGGGCAGGTGGTTGCGTTTGCGGCTCCGCGCTGGGCGCGCGGGCGCTCTTGCCGACTGCATGGAGCGCTTCAGTTTCTCTCGGGGGCCATATATGGAACGTGATGGGCCGGACCGCGGTTGGAGTAGGCTGTAGACCGGATGGGAGAGCTGTGGGCTGTTCGGCTGGCTGATCAGCCTCTTTAGTCTCAAGTCCTATTGCCCACATGGGCCGTAAATAGTTAACCAACCGAGTTGTGTTTTATTAACTGAGCTGTCAAATAATGTTCAAACTTTGGAACTTATATCAGAAGGGAATGCCACTCAGAATAAAATCATTAAGACTTTTTCTTATCGTTTATCGTAGGGACGCAGTGATTTATATTCGAATTTATTGATCACAAAGAACAGGACTCCTGTCACTAATTAGGAATTAGGCAATTGGCATGTACAAAGACTGATTCGTGAACGACAAGAGCCCTCACCGGCTTGGTTCTGTCCTTCGTCAGATCACCAAACATATATTCGATCCATTCCTCGGTGCACGCCATCCTCAGCCTGCACGTTCAGCAAACAGTATAGCAGAGAGGCTCATTAGATGCCTTCACATATAAACTAGGCTGAGTTCTCCCTAGAGTTGACGCTAAGGATGTTAATGGGTAGGCCTACAAACTTATATAAATGGGTTCGTTGGCCGATCCTGATAGTTACCTATTTTTATTTAGCTTATAAGTGATATAAATAGGTTCGTCGGTTGCGTAAGTTATTCATTTATATTTAGTCTATAACTAGATTCGCAGATTGGTCCACTTACAACCTGAGTGGTGCCGCACCATGTTGACATGATCAGCGCAAAAGCACTTGGTAGTAGCTTACCCCTGACAACGTGCGACTGGTGCTCGTCGCCGTGGCCATGGCCATGGCCATGCCCGTGGTGCTCGTGCAGCTTCACCCTGTTCGTCTTGAGCTGCTCCCTGACGAACTTGTCGTAGATGAACGACGCGCCCCTGAACTGAGGCAGCACCAGCCACGCCACGAACAAGACCTTCGCCTCGTACCACAACGGTATACTGCAAGAGTACGTGCAAGACGACAATTAATTGTGCTGTGGTTCTGCATATGCAGGGATCGGTTTGCGGAGCAGACTGAGGCGGTGCTATGAATTTAATTACCAGTACAAGACTTTATGGAGCGCCATTTCCATGAGGGTGATGAGGGAGTACAGTATCCAGTACGCCAGCCATTGCTCGTCGTCCACCTTGGACGTGCTCTCCATGGCGCAGATCGACGCATACCTGATCCGATTGATCAACGCTCTTTACTCATCCAACTAAAATCCGAGCAGCCTAAAATCTGATAAAAATCTGGGCAGAATGCTGAAAGCGATTTTTTTTTTACAGAACGGCGACGTAAAATTAGCAGCCGAACGACAGAGTAACAGTGTTCACTTACAGAGGGTATATTAGTGTCAGGGTTGGCCTGCATGTGGAGGAGAAGCATCGCAATTAGCCAAGAAACGATCACTGAACGAAAACGAATTACGAGTGGTGCAGTACTCGTGCTTTAATTACCCGGCGAAAGCGTGGAGGTGGCTAATGAGCGCCCATGTTTTGCCCATCTCTTTCCTTCCGATCCAAACCTCTCACAGCTCACCAGACCTGATTAAGTTACACGAGTTGTTGTGGTGGTGAAAAAACGAAGACAATGTTGGGAGTTTGATGGGCTACGAGATGTAGCAGAGGCCTAGCTTGGTTGAGGGGACGGGGTGTTTTATACGGTCGCAGCAACGCGCTACAAAAGGTCACGGCGATGCGGGGGGATGGCATCGGGTGCCTAGCTTGGACGTGGCGTCCAAGGCTGGGTGGGTCGGAGCTTGGCCCGACCAGATCAGCCAGGCTCGAATCGCTTTGCGTGGCGAGTCGCCTTGGTGCTTCACCCTCTCGGGCCGACCAACACGTTGTGGTGCGCCTTTCCATGAGGCCAGGTGGCCATCTTCTTCTCTCCTTTTCACCCATAGAAAATATTCATAGAACCCCCCAAGTCAGGCTACTTCTTCCCTTCGGAAATGCCGTTGCTGGGCCACGAATTGTGCAGATTTGCAGGTGGGCTTATGCCCATCGTAGCTTCACACAATGGACATGCTTCATGTTTCAGACGTGCACCGGTTGCTTCGTGTTTCAGAATTTTTGGTATTTTTAATTTTAATTTTTTAAAGATTTGCAAAACTAATTTTTGAATTTAAAAATTTATAGATCTAGTCTCTTCCCGTTCTCTGGAAGGGCGTGATTAGATAAAACGCCCTCCCAGAGGGCGTATTATCCGACGTGGCAGACGGCCGTTGGATGCCCGCTCGCCGCGCGGTGAATTTTGCAAAGGCGGCCCCTTCCCGCCCTTGGTAAGGGCGGTTTTTCACCGTGCACGGGAGGGGGCGCCGCAAAGGGCGGTCGCCCGGCATTTTTGCGGCGGCCCCCTTCCCGCCCTTACCAAGGGCGTTTTCCATGTTTTGTGGCGGCCTCCTTCCCGCCCTTACAGAGCGTTTTTGCCATTCCCGCCCTCTGGAAGGGCGTTTTTATCCTAAACCCTAATCGGCAAACCTAATCGACATCGACCGACCCTCTCTCGTATTGTTTGAAATGTAAAATGTTATCGTTGTATTTTTTGCAAATGTAACCGATCCATTTGATTTGTCGTATTGTTGCAAATGTAACCGCCCATTTGATTTGTCGTATTGTTTGAAATGTAAATGTTATCGTCGTACTGTTGCAAATGTAAATATGTTGTGTAATGAACATTTGTTTTATCGTCGTATAGTTGCAAATATAAATATTGTTGCAAGTGTAAATGTTCGAGGTATCGTACATATGTTGTTTGCATTACCTGTGAACATATTGTTTTAACCAAGTTAACTTAGTAGCAATGGTTAAGCAGTTGTTTGTCACACTGTTACATAACCCATTAGGTACAGATGATACAATACAACTAACTCATCCCCGACGAGTCAAGGCTCGGCTACCTACGGAACCGTTCAAGGGCGATAAGCTTGTCATCAATTTTCTCTTTCCTTCTCGGCGTTGTACTCCTTTTGAGTTTCACATTCAGTTACTTTTAGGCCGTTATATTGGGGAATGACATTATCGATTCACCTAGTGAATCCACACCTCCTTTGAATGCCCTGGTAAAGAAACACATGTAATGAGTTAGAGAGCCACTAGAGCGAAGACGTTTGCAGAATTGATAAAATGAAAGACGTACAACGAAGTCGTTGTCTAAGTTGGGGCAAATGAAATATCTCCGACCATATGTTCGTGGTTCAAAGGAGGTAGCCATCTTGCAATGATCCCTACAACCGCACATGGGACGCTCCGACCATTTAGGAAAACCCAGTGGGTTGTTCCTCCAAGCTAAGCTTGCAATTTTGACGCGATGTTCATACTCCATCCAAGCCTAAATGAATTGTTCAGTCGACTCAGGTTGTGTTACCGTCTGACCGATCGAAGCAGGTTTAACCGTATCGATCCACTCTTCGTATGGACACTGACGTACATCCTCCTGGTTGCACATTTATGATGTTCGGGGTTAGAAAATGGAACAAGCGAATAGGTTAAAGAAAGAAAAATTATACTCACGACAAAATCGTCATCCGCAATCTCGGGACACACGAAGCATCTTTGTCCTCTAGTTGCTTGTCTTATGGATCTTATCACCTGGCAACGTAGACCACAGTGGCATTCTGGATGTTCCCGCCATGTGGATAGTGCCAGCTGATCCATAGGCCAGTCCAAAGCTTCAGCACGAACTCGACGTTGGTACTCAGCCTTCCGTCAAAGGTAGTCTGACCTTGTTTTGCTAAGTGGGTAGTAACGTGTTTCATCGGTTCGTGGGTTCTCCGTATCTATCCACTCAACGAAGTTGCACACCCGACGATATGCCTGCATGAGGTGTTAACACGATGTACAATCAAGTTAGCATTTTCTACATGAAGATTTTGTAGATGAAAGCATTACAGTTAAGCCATACCTGATCAATGTTGGCGCATTGGAAAAATCGTCTCCCCCTGGTTTCAGTGAGGAGGGACGACGTAAGTATGCAGCCATCTCCACAATGGCATAACGGACGGTCACACCATGGTGGAATAAAACCACTCAAAGGATGGAGTCGCCAGTGAAGACGCTCAAGGAATGGATGATATGAAGATCTCATTGCACGAGTAAATGTAGAAAAGAGAATGCAGATTTGAAGAGCTCGTATTCGAATCTAGGCAATATATAGTGCAGGGAGATGAAGGTTCACATCTATGTATCGTTTATGTCTGTCACGGGGCAATAGCTGAACGAGACGTATTGTGTAGGATTGTCACGTGGCAAAAGTTGATAGCGACGTATCGTGCAGGACTATCACGGGCAAAAGCTGATAGCAACGTCTCGTGCAGGTCTAACACCGCCGGAAGTTTTTTTGTCGTTAGCAAGAGTATCATGCAGCGAACGATACGGAAGGATCTCGTGACATGTGAGTGCGACGAACAGACATAGATATATACAAACATCAAACACAAAATAAATAATTATAATTTGTACAAACTGTTGCACACGAAGCTCGGCGAGGCCTCTTACCCCTATCCCTCCTAGCCTCGTGCTCGACGTGCCCCCGAGAGTACGTCGGCTGTCTGGGGCACGACACGACTAGCACGGACATCCAAGACGGGCGTCTCCCGTGGCGGGTCCCGGCTCGTGGTAGAGGTGCTCCACCAAGCCGAGAGGCGGCGAGAACGTCCCGATCCGGGTCCTCCAGTCGTCGAAGTCGTCGCCCGTACGACCCCCTCGTCGCCTCCCGGACCCACCCGCCTGCAACGAAGAAGCCCCCGAGCGGAAAATCTCCGCCGAGTAGAATCCTCCTGTATGTAAGCAATGTGAAGCATTAGTGACTTAAACTAATAAGTGTTAACTAATCGTCGGACGACGCTTGCTCACCTCTCGGCTGAGTGAGGGGACGAGGAACGGAGGATCCACTCGCTCCAGCAAAGCTCACAGTGTTGGGCCGAGTAGCGAAAGGCCGAGGGATCGACGATCCACTCGCGCCTGCCGTATCCCCTCTCGGTAGCGTCGGACCTACGCGACATTCGGTTTGCTAGATCACGTTGTAGGGTTGACACAATGAAAATGAGTGGAACTAACCTGTGGAAGCACCAGCGCCGTGTGGTGACCATCCTGGTACTGGACCGCGTGGACGTGGACCTGTAGCACCTTGCGGAGGAACCGCGTCGACGACTGAACGACAAGAGAAGATCCGCAAGATCGAACGTGCCGTCGTCTGCATCCGCTGGAAGGTCATCCTCTGTTCCACGTCGTTCAGGTGAATGCCTGCGTCCAGCCTCAGCATCACCGAGTCGATTTTGGCATTCAATGCCCGTGCGGCGTCGACCTACAAAAATCGAAACAAGTTAGGTTCTTCGCTCAAATAAAAAAGCATCATGACGTACAAAGGCTTTAATGCCGAGAAATCATGACGTACCCCAACGAAGTAGTCCTGGTCCCGGTGCCTGGGGTAGGTGTCCGTGACCGTTGCCTGGTGTTGCTGCTGCGCGGCAAGTGTGAAGGTCACTCGCGGACGCGTCCGCGGTAGGTACCACCGAAGGTAGGCGGTGTAGTTCTCATCGGAGTGGCCGTAGATCTCGCCGATCACCTCCTCGGTGGCTATCAGCCAGTCCGCCATGTATTGTTGCATACGTGGTTCCCAGAGGGAGCCTCCTTGCTGTCCCCGTCGAGACAACCTGCGTACACAGCAAAGGCCGACTATAGTTCCATTTCATTCGACACAAAGTAAAGTTGAAATAGAAATACTCACTGGTCCTGGTGGGGAACGGCAACCGGTACGTCTACCGGGAATCCCTGTCGCAGTCCGAACTACCTCATCACTCGGCCTGGGCAGTGAGGCTCGACGATGATGTCGTACACCATTGCGATCAATGTCATCCAGTAGGCCGAGTCGCGCGTGCACAACGTCGAGAGGCCTAGAGGCGCCCGAGCTACGACCGCCTGCTGCGTGTACGGCTCCCAGACAACGTCGTAAGGCTGGAGACGGTCCAACTCGAACACGAAGTCCGGGTAGCTCCGTCTCACCTGAGCGTGGGCGTAACGACGCTGCGAAAATAAAATAATCAAGTGGTTACAAGCTTTGTTCAACACAATTTGAATATTTGAAAGAAATATGACTTTGTACTTACGTTGCGTCGAAACCAGTACGAGCCTATCGTAGGCCCGTCGGTCGGGTTCTCGAACGCGGGTGCTGCGTCGTAAGGAGAGGTGTCGACGATCAGTCGGCCGATCGCGAACCACTCCGCAGCCCAAAGCTGTAACAGAAGGGGTGTCACATCCTGGGTTTTTCCCTAATTCATTTAAATAATTTACCCTGAAATAATCGAAATTTCTGAAATTAACCTATAATTTTAAAATGCAATTAATAAATGGAAATGACATGGTAGGATTTTTCTTGAATTCTTCATGTCAAAATACGCTAACAGGATTTTTACTGGAATTTTTAGAGCACTCTAAGTATTTTTAATCAATTAAATAAGAAAACAGGAATTTAATTAAGTCTCTAAATCCCTTTTCTTTTTTCTTTTTTCTTTTTTTTCCTTTTCCGTACGTCCGTACGGTTTTTCCCGCCCGTCGCCGTAGCGGGCCGTCGCGCCCGCCCCCGCGCGCCGCCTCCTCGGCCGTGGCCGAGGCCCACGCGTGCGCCGGCCGCATCGCGCGAGTCCACGGCCTCCTTGCGCGCGCGGCCACCGACAGTGGGCCCCACTGCCGGAGCCGCTCCTCGCGCCCGCCGCCCAACCGCCGCCATAGCCGCGCCGCCCGCCGCTTTCTCATGCCGTTTCCGCGCACTCGCGCGCGCGTGGGTCCCACGCCGGCTCCGCCCGCGCCGCCGCACCCGTGCCCGCTTTTCCCGCACGTCGAAACGGCCGTCGTCGCCCGAAACGACCGCCGGATATCTCTCTTTCCTCTCCGAGTCCGAAAACACCGGCGACCTTATCCCCGCCCCTATCCGTGCCTCGTTTGGCCTCTTCTTTTCCCTTTTTAAACCCCTCGAGCTCCGTCACGTTTTCCCTTTGTTCGCCGTTGATTCTAGCCCGGTTCGTCGTCGTTTCCGTCACTTCACCGTCGGTGAGCTCGCCGCCGTTTCCCGGTCTCTTTCGTTTCGTTTGTCTCCTTTTCTTTTCCGCGCGCGCGTCGCCGCTCGTCGCGCGCCGTTCCGCCGCCGCTCGTCGAGCCGCGCCGTCGCCGCCGCCCGCCGCTCGCCGGTCGCCGCGCGCGCCGCCGCCACCCGTGAAACCCTAA
This sequence comes from Oryza australiensis, assembly GCA_019925245.2. NCBI lineage: Eukaryota > Viridiplantae > Streptophyta > Magnoliopsida > Poales > Poaceae > Oryza > Oryza australiensis. The sequence continues at coordinate 4,304,553 of JAIFGZ020000478.1, forward strand.
CCCTAACCCTAGCGCCGCCCGTGTCGTCCGATCTTGCGGATCGGACGGATCTGCGCCGTCCGATCGCGACGGATCCGCGCCGTCCGATCGCGCGCCCGGCCGCCCGATCGCGCCACATGGCGGCAATCCGGCCGCTCGGATCGCGCCACGTGGCGGCAATCCGGCCGCCGCGCCGTCTCCCGCGCGCTCCGGGGTGCGACGCGTCGCCCTAGGGCGACGCCGCCCGCCGATATCATGCCGACGCGCCACGAGCCGCGACGATGACGTCACCAGGACTTAATTGCGCAATAAATAATTTAATCTTTTCGTTTAGTTTAAAAATCGCAATTAAACTTCTAAAATTCATATCTTTTGAATCCAAGCTCCGTTTTAGCCCATTCAAATTTCATTAAATCCAGAAAAATGTCAAGAATCCATTAAAAATACTTTTCAGTGCTATTTCAGTAGACTTTTTAGGGTGTTTGTTGAGTGCTTTGTTTGTCGTGTAGATTCCGAGTTTTCCGGCGAGCCCGTTCTCTTCGAAGTAGTCGCCGAGGTTCCTCAGTCTCCAGAGCAAGGCAAGTCATACCTTACATTGACCATATTGTACCTATTTTATGTAAATACCTCTTTTCGTTCAAATATCGCATATGTTTTAGAATGTCATTTCATGGGATGTTTTATGCCTATTGTAATCAACCATAGGATTGTTTACCTTATATCATTGATAACCTGGGATCCAATGTGACTAGATGATAGTTTAAGGTTGCTTAGCCATGCTTAGCGCAACTAGCTCACTTAAGGGAATCACACTAAGTTTAATATTAAAGTGGACCTCCCGGTGATATTAAGATATGACCTTGTTCTTAATAATATTGAATTATAAGAAAGGTGGGTCGTGAGCACATGGTTGGACTTTGGTTAGCGTGCTCATGACGATTAAGGACCGGTTCTCGGAAACCCCGGAAGAAATGCCGTGCATACCACAAGCCGCATGGGTAATGGTTGGGCTCCGTAGCGTAGCCGTCTCTAGTTAACGTATCCCGAGAGGGTGAGCGTGATGGAGTTGGGTCGGCCCGGTTTTAAGGGTTGATCAGCTTTCGGATTCACCGCGGCACTAGAGGGGCTGCCCATTGCCCGATGGGAATGGGGCGAAACCTTGGTGTGGTACGATTGATTGGAGGGTTATGTGAAGGGTCCTGTCACAATTCCTTTCCGAGGCACCGTGGTGGTGCACCGGCGCACGGTAACGTGTTGTGGGATTGTGTCTTGTGGGTACTGATTGTACACCTCGATCGAGTAAAAACTATTCGAATAGCCGTGCCCACGGTTACGGCGATCGACCAGATTCACCTTGATTAGTCTCATTTTCTTTATTCAAATGAAATGTTGGAATATGACTAGTGCGGGTGGATGGATGGGCTGTTGCAACGTGGTTTGAGCGTTGGGCAGCGTTTATTTAATATCTTGCTTAAATATTACTACTGTTTTTACTTGTCTTCAAATATTATTATTATATACGCAAATGTTGTTTATGCAAATTGAGCCCCTTGACCCTTCCTTGATATTTATCTCGCATCATGTACCCTTTTTCGGTGTGACTTGTTGAGTACGGTGGTTGTACTCAGTCTTGCTTCTTTTTCCCCTTCAGTGCCAGAGGTTGAGATCGAGGTCTCCGAGGAGGTGTAGGCTTGTTCTCGTCAAGGTTTAGCTGTGGAGTTGGTGTTCCGCTTCGCTCGCGTCAAGTTTAGCTTAAGTCAGTTTTATTTTCCTTTCCGCTGCATTTGTGTAACTCTTTTATATTGTTTCTAAGACGAGGATTCTGTATTCTCAATAACGTCGATTTGTGTACCTCGGCTGATTCCTGGACGAGGATGTAATGCACAAATTAGCTGCAGAAATTCGGGTGTGAATTTCTGGGCGTGACAAGGGGACAGCCTATGAAGATCGCTCCGGGATCCGTCTTGGTGCACGCGTCGCACAGCCCACGGTAGGTGGCTGCGAGGACCGCTGAACCCCAACTCCACTGAGGCACGAAGCCTATCTCCACGTCCGCTATCGACCGGGCGTAGTGGATCAGCCCCCTCTCTACAGTGTTCCCGACGTGTTGGTGAACATCACCCACCGAACAACCAAAGAAGGTACGCCTCCAACGAGCGTCGCACGAGTACTCGTCGGCGTCGGGGTGGAGCTTGTCGGCCTACAAAGGAGAAAACCATGTTAACAAACATAAGATGTAATGAAAAATACCGAAGTCTTCAAGTTAACTTACTGAGAACCGCATAATCCAAGTCTTCGTAGGCCCGGTGGTCGCGTAAGGGTAGATCGCTGAGCACTGGGAGCCCGGTAGCCTCATCACCCGAGCAAATCGTGCGTGATGTCCTCCCTCCATCCACCAATAGCATCCACAGCCCGACGGCCTCTCCAGGCTAGTGGTAGCCCTAGCAGTACGAGACGTCCCGGCGTCGGTGTCATCTCCCCACAAGGAAGATGGAAGGTGTGCGTCTCGGGACGCCACCGATCCACCAAAGCAGCTATCGGGGACCGGTCCGCATCCCACCGTCCCGCCCGGTCGTGCTCGTCGGCACGCGCCTCAACAAGTCCGCAAAGAGCGATCGAGCCGGACTCACGTAACTCGCATATCATACACATAGTGTAATATTAGTGTCAAGCATAATATTCTTGCAATAAATGAAAAGAGTTTGATCGTACCGCTGGACGTGTCGCGGATCGACACGCAACAACTCGCGCGACGGCCGTGGACGAAAGGTGGTCAGTGAGCACCCCGCACCGCCGACAAGTATGACCGTGCACCCGTCGACTGTCTCGCCGAAAAGCGCGGTGTATCATCCGCCATACCGCATGAATACATGAATAGATTAATAAGCAATTTATAAGAAAAACAAAACAACATGAATACATGACATAAATGGTCCATTATATCTCAACATTACAAAAAAGTGCATGTCTTAATTCAAACTACCAAACACAACATATAAGTATCACAACAACAATAAAATAGTTTACGTCTCACAATGATAAATATTACACGCACGACAGATGGCAACAACATGACAAATATTACAAATATCGGATCACCACTAGATTGAAAGGAGCAAACAAAATAATCAAGCCATTGCATCGCTAGCGGACGACGTAATCGCCGCACGAGCACGTCTAGGACGCGGTCGCCTCGTTGTTGTTCCTTCTCCAGATGGACGGCTGCCATCGAAGGGCTGTCCGGAAAGCCCTGCACCTGCGACGGTTGAAGTTTCTGAATTCTTCGGACATTTTTTGTGTGTATGTCCGCTCTCATCGCATTTGCTGCAACGTAGGGTCCTTCCCCCGGCCTCCGACTCGTCCATGTCGTTTCTGATGCGTCTCGACTGACGACGTCCCTTTTTCATCCTTAACTTCGATGGATCTGGAATGTAGAACACTTGTGGCCGCAGTGTTGTGTACGATCCAGATATCCCAAAACCATATATCTCCTCCTTCCACGTATGAAAAATTGATTCTTTCCTGTAGTACGGTGACACATAAATATCTGGAACTATGCCGCAGTCCCCAGCTGCGGCAAGGACGTGTGAGCAAGGCAGATGTCTAAGCTTCGGGTTCATACATGCAGCTACAACCACCATCCGCATGAAGCACACATTCCCGCACGGCTTGAACACGGTTGATGCCGCGCCTTCTCCTGTCGACACACATGATCTCGTACCGAAGAACTTGGGTTCCTTGGGGGATTACTCTGTGCTTCATAGCCTTTAGAATTTTGTCTTGCATATATTTCGTCACTACGTTGCCAAATACAATGTTGTTATCGACCATTAAAGGGGATATTTTCTTAAATCTATCCCTAAAATATGCCTGAGTGTCATGAAGGATAAATTCCACAATACTCACCGTGGAAGCCCCCTAACTCCTCGCATCACCCGGTTGTACACCTCGGCCGAGTTCGTTGTCATTATACCATATCGAGCTCCGTCGGTGTCATACAACGAGACCACTTTTCTTTCGGTTCATTCTCTATCCAAAGGGGAGAAATTACGTATTGATGGTGCAGACCTCCTTCTAATTGTTGGCGGGTCATTATGCTATGGAACAAGAGGTACTGCAGGCTCGTCAACCTGTGGCAAACGAGATTGCTCGTCGGTTTGCTTCGTTGTCAGCTCATCCAACCTTCTCCACATCTCATTGAATTTTTTCTCTTGATTTTGACCACATAGCCTCTTGAATAGATCCATCAGGTGCTTGTTCTTGAATTGTTTGTAGAAATTGGCTCCCATATGCCGCATGCACCACCTACTCCGAACATCATGCCACCTAGCTGGAAGTCCCCTCTCCGGCCAACCATTCTGAAGATAGTCGATTGCCCTCAGCATGCCGGCATGATGATCATGTATGAGACAAACATTGGGCCTCATACGAACGACTTGCCATCGAACTCTCTCCAAGAACCAATACCAGCTTTCGGTGTTCTCACTCTCGACAAATACAAACGCCATAGGTAACACCTGATTGTTCCCATCTGCTCCAATCGCCGTCAGTTCTGACCTCTGTATTTGCCTGTCAGAAAGGTTCCATCTATGCACAGCACAGGGCGACAGTGCACAAATACGTTGATGCAAGCACCAATCGAGAAAAAGGCTCTTTGTAGCACGCTCTTGATCGAATCAGTAGATGATAGAAATGTCTGAATGTCGTAGTAGGTATTAGGGTTTCTCTGAGCAATGGTGGCTAATAGACGAGGTAAATTGTCATACGATGCTTCAAATGTGCCATACCTCATCTCCAATATCTTTTGTTTCGCCCTCCAAGCCTTCGCATAGCTAATAGTATACTTGAATTTGTTCTCAATGTGCCTAATAATGGAGCCAGGTTCAAAATCTATGTTTTTTAACAACATGGCTGTACATCTCACCGGCAACAAACGCCGAGGTGATGTTGCGGTGGTACTTATCTACCCCCGACAACATACATGTGTGCTCACCAACAATGCTCACTTTCCAATAGTCACTCCATTTCCCCTTGTATGCATGAACGCGCCACGGACAATCATCCTTCATACACTTCACAACATACACATAGTTCGTAGACTTCACCACCCTAAACTCTTTATGCAAAGACACCGCCCAATGCTTCACTGCCTCTTTCATGTCTTCCTTATGAGCATACCTAGCACCCTGGATGACCTCATTATCCTTGTATTCAAATGAAACATGTTGCCCTTCCGAGATAACAAGCTGAGAGAAATCAGCTTTTTCCCAATCGACGGCCATGACATCTTCTTCCTCGTCCGATGATTCATCGCCCTCCGCCTGCTCATTTTCAGAATCCTTCCTCTCCATTTCGTCAACAATTGCTTCGATTCTCTCCCTCTCGTCCGCCACGCCAATCGCCTCCTCCAAGCTTGCTTCATTGCTCAGACCTTCGTCATACTCTGTTTGCATTGTATTACTGCTATCGATTTCGTGCAATGCCACAAAAATAACAAGGGGCCAGGACCTTTCAAGTGCCATGTCCACATAACGTCTCCACGACTCAGTGTTATCTATAGGCATAAGTTTCCAATAATATCCTTCTGTTGCACGACTTACTACAACGGATAGAGACATTGTGTTCACTCTTGTATCCACTTTAAATCCACGTAGCAACCAACTATACACTGACTCAAATGTTTTCTCGGCTGGCCTATCGATGCCCTTTGATTTCATCCTAAATTCTGACAAATCTACACCTTCTGGACCGTATCTAACGTTGCCTTCACCGTGAACTATCTGAAATATGATCTTACTTGCCATAGTGCCTGACAAACAAATTGAAATTGAGTTTATTCCATACTACGAATATGTTGCCTAGATGATTCTGTGCCTAACTTAATTTCTTTAACAATATGTTCTCTCGTCTACATCTTAAAATATCCCGAATCAATTTGTTCGTTTCATCTACCGCCAATCGTGCCTCGTTCATTTCAATTTGCCAAATTTTGTAAACTAAATTAAATTAAATCGTACTTTATATCTACACATATTATTTTGATTATCAATGAAATTATACGTACGATTATCTATAGTGCTTACCATCTACTCACATAATTTACACTTAGATCCAACCACATTCTACCTAAGTTGATCTATCTATTCTACCTATGTTAATGTCCAGTAAATTATCCTTGTTGATCTATCTATTCTACCTATGTTACTGTCGATTAAATTATCTAAATTGATCTAAATTAAATCATCTGTTTACAAATCTATAACAAAATATTCAATACCTATTCAAATATTACAAATTTACATACTAACTAACAAACAAAATAACGACGGGATATTGCATTTACCTCGGATGAAGTACGCAATCCAGCAGAGCTTCGCCCGCGCTCCTTCCTCTTCCTCACCTCTCTCTGTTCTTTTTCTGGATTTGGGAAGGTATAAATGAGGACAAAATCTTTTACTGTCGGTTTATATACTGCGCAGGGCAAAAAACGCCCTTTCGGAGAGGGCGGGAAGGGGGCCGCTGCAAAAATGCCACGGCGGCCGCCTTTTTTTGCGGCGGCCCCCGTATGCAGGTGAAAAACGCCCTTGGTAAGGGCGGGAAGGGGCCGCCTACAAAATGCCAGGCGGTCGCCCTTTTGCAGGCGGCCCCATGCACAAGTGAAAACGCCTTACAAAGGACGTGAAGGGGGCCGCCTACAAAATTCCGCCCGCGCGGCAGACGGCACCCAACGGCCGTCTGCCACGTCGGATAATACGCCCTCTGGGAGGGCGTTTTATCCAATCACGTCCTTTCAGAGAGCGGGAAGAGACTATATCCGTAAATTTTTAAATTCAAAAATTAGTTTTGTAAATCTTTAAAAAAATAAAATTAAAAATGCCAAAAATTCTCGTGTTTCACACCATAGGCTTACACAGCAGAACGCAACCTAGCAGGCCCAAGCATACGAAGGAAATGTGACCTGTAGCTACATGAACTCACGAAAAACTCGCCAGTTGAAATCTGCAACTGCAACCTTTCGTTCTCGTCGTTGCAGGACACTGTGCGAAATCTCTGATAGACGACATTGCTATCAGCCAGCTTGAGAGAGTACTAATAGCACTGCCCAGGTCCAGCTCGGCTGATTCTTTGTGGATAAAGATGGTTGAAATTTTGAGTCCTTTTAGTAATATATTTTACAAATGGATCCTAAGAAAAAGATATAAAAAACCAAGGTAAAATTTGCTACATGACTTCATAAAAACAAATAATGGTTGAAAAACACTCAAAAAATAGTAATTTATTGGATGACACTTTTGATCCAATTGAAAAAAAATTATTAAATGGAAGAGAATATCACTGGGGCTATAGGTTTCTAATATGATGTTGGAGTGAAAAACAGAAATTATGTAACTTTAAATCTTCTATCATCCTTAAGTATATATACTAATCTACATCATATTTCATCTTCAGTCTAGCGTTGGGTTAAAAGCTTTGTCCCTAAGGGTATTATCATTTCTTAAGAGTTTGGCTAAAAATAAATTATAGCAAGTTACCAGTTTTTGGGTGTTCACCTAGGGGTATTATCATTTTTTAAGAGTTTGGCTAAAATTAAATTATTGCAAGTTACCATTTTTTGGGTGTTCACGTTTTTATTCAAAGTTCGTGTAATTTGCTACCCTTTGCTGAGGTGGCATGAACTCTTGGGATATCCGAACCAATCTCAAATGTAGTCCAATGGTGAAACATCTGAAGTATAGTGTTGGTCTGGGTTCAATCCTGTTATTTTATTTTAATTTTTTTGCCAATGGGGTAAAATGAAGATAATCCTTTCACTTAGGATTCGAACCCAAGATGTTGAAGACAACGTGCCATTGAATCACCACACAAATGAGCCATTTGTTACCGACGTAGTATAATCATTTTGTTAAGAGTAAATTGTGTTAGTGATATAATGCAAATTAATAATTAAATGTATAAAATGTTTATTATAATGCACGAATTTGTCAAATGCGTGCGAATCAAGTCTAAAACGATATACCGTGACTAATTATGCTAATATAGAGTTTGATTAGGATGTCACACGTATAATTAAGGACATAAGAGATGTCTTATGTGTAATAACCTTTCTATATACTTTTTTATTTATTTTGTTTTTATGTATACATTGCATGATCTTGCCTTTATATTTTATTTACAACTATACCGTAGCTAGATTTTAAAGTTTTTCCTTTCAAAAAACTTGCGAACTTGCAACAGTTTTTGAGATATATAGTTCCTTTGTAAAATATGTTTACTACAAGGACCATTGCCAAAATTTCAGTAAAGACGGAGTAGCATTCCTTTGTCATTTGACTTTTTTTAGTTAAAGTTTTTTTTATGTTTGATTAAATTTTAAAAAATAATAATATTTATAACATCAAATTAGTTACATTAAATCTAACATTAAATATATTTTAGATGATATGTTTGTTTGTATTTAATTACATTAAATTTAACATTTTAAATGTATTTTTGTTGAAAATGTTATCATATTTTTTATAAACGTGATTAAACTTAAAAAATTAATTTAGAAAAAATCAAATAATTTATAAAACAAAGAGAGTAGAACAGAGTAGTCACTCAGATCAACGTGTAGTCTACTCGAGGGTCCCTCCTGTACAACGTAGCATCAGACTCTGCCATAATAAACCAACTCTTTGGGTTTTTCCTCCCTGTTTTCTCCTTTTCTTTGCAGGTCCCAACTCTCAAGTCCTAACTTCTATAGGGAAGTGACATAAGAAGTGTGCCCAATTGTTATACTAGTGTTAGTACCAGTAGTATAGTATACTACTTGTAGTCTAGTACTGCTACATATAGTACGTGTATGAGAGAAAGAAGGTTCCAAAAAGAAAAACAAGAAAATGCAGCTAAAATCTTTCTCAGATAGCTGTCAGTGTCGCGCATGCACTATGCTTTTGCCTGGCTTGTCGTCTAGACGGACTCGTGCGCTGGTTTCTTAATGTAAGCATGTCGGCAGCGACGGCAGGTGCAAAATATTTGTGGTTATGATTAAAGATTTTGTTGAGTACTAGAAGTAGTAGTGTGCTCCTTCATTTTGATTCTAGCTGGCTGGTCATTTCTCTCACCGGATTCATCTCGGACCAGTTTGGAACTTTGGATTACTGTACTGATCCGTGTTGACGAGAGGGAATTCGATTGTTCGAACGACACTTACAGACTCCAGATGGACAAAGAGAGGAAATAAATCATCCTTTTCACAATTAGCCGCATGATGCGTTCATCTGGCAAACCAGAAGGATAATATATATAGTTCGGCCGGCCGTGTGAGCACTTGACAAAAACTTCCACTGCACCCAGTTTTGGTCACTTATCTCTGACTAATCTGTTGCTCAACCATCTTGACCAAAGGCATCTTTTGATGTGGTGCACCGTCATTGTCTCGATGATGGTCGGTCATAGTGGCTCTATGACCAAACGGATACAAAACAGGCCTAGGCAGGTTATAAAACAAACTATATGAAGAAATTGCCAGCTCTTCCAGTGACCAATCCCGTTGACAATATTGCTACGCAAGGCTGTCAGGCATTATGCACTATCATGCTTTTCGGTGCTCCATGCATTGTAGAATACATAGGCACCTAGTTGTAGTAGCTTAGCTTTGAACTGCCAGCAGCTAGGAGCCCAATTGATTGTCCTAAAAAGAATAAGCGAAAGTCAAAATTTAATTGTAAAACTTAATTTTAAAGTTAATTTTAAAATATTTTCAATACAGTTTTGGTTTTTAAGTCGCCAAAAACACATATATAAAAAATTTACATACAAACTACTTTTTATCACTCATAAGTTGTTATGGTTTATAATAAATTTTGGGTAACTGATGAGACCCGAGCTCAGCATGCATCAGAAAGGGCCACAAAACTACACTCGAAGAGCTGAATGCATGCAAACTATTTCTGTCCTAAAATATACTATTATTTTAGCTATACATCGTCTAGTTTTTTTAATAATAGAAACTTTATTGTTCTTAGTCAAATTCTGAAGGCACTTCCAACCTCTTGATGCATGCAAACTATTTCTGTCCTAAAATAACTGTTCTAAAATAACTGTTCTAGATATACATCACCTAGTTTTTTAAATAATAGAAACTTATTGATCTCGGTCTAATTCCGAGGACACTTCCGACCTCTGCATCACGACAATGCACACAACCAACACACTCCCACATACTCAAGAAGAGGGAAAAACAACTTGCAAGATCAAGGTCCTATAACCCAAAGACTAGGTCATCACACATATGTTGGGGTATTAAACTCTTTGACCATTTGCTTCAAATGTAGACAAATCAAAATGACGAAGCCCTGCAAATTGGGTTTCTAGAGAATAGCCCAGGACCGAAGTCAATGTTTAATCAAGAAAATAACCTGCAAAGAAGAAGAAATACTTATTTTGTCAAAAATCACACTATTCTTTTTGAGTCAAATTGCTCACGAAGTTGTTGTCGTCCCTAGTAAAACAAGAGGTCTAAACTTTTTGTATATCGCAGAACCCATTACCCAAACATATATGATATATTCATGGATAAAACCACGAAACTGAGCCATAAGTCCATCCGATAGTAGGGGTTCCGAATTAGAAGTAGCTCCGGTCGTGAATAGACAAATGTTCGAATCAATCTGGATTAGAGACCTAACAGACCGGGTTAGCCAACATTTAAAAAATAAATATTTTATCGTTTCTTGTGAAAAAACAACATGTCTTGCTTCTTTTCATTTTTTTAGCCAGGTTATCTTTTGTCAACATTATCTAGTACTATGAATTTTAATAAATTTGAACAAAGGATTTTTTTCAAATTCATATTAGTGAATGATATTTTATCATGTATTATCTAGTTATATATTTCAGGAAAGAGGTACTAAATGTTACTCGCAGTATGTAGAGCCGGCCAGCCGGCCAACGGAAATGATGAGGCCATGATTAATTAACCAGTCCAGCACCACAGTTGGCACTCCCGATTAAAAACACCGGCAGTGAGTACGTACCCACGGTAGGTAGGCACAACTACGCAAAATTAATTAATTAAAGCTTGTAGTACACGAAGCATACCTGTAGTACTAGTAGTATGAACAGTTGAACACACCCAAGTACCCAACCCTAGCATCGACGAAGAAGAAAAAGATATTCTCACGAAAGAGAACTGTTGGAGTACGTCGTACGGTTAGGCTGTCACATCTTGGGGACGGACGGACGGGTGTGTCCGTGTGTGGCCCCCGGTGAAAGTACGGGAGGAGGACTGTGCGCGCTAGCGTCATCGCCCTCGCCCGTCTCGCGCTTTTGCTGCTTGCCCACCTACTCCTACTCGTCGTCCGCTAGCGAGGGCGGCACACGCTCACGCACCGATCGGCTCGGCCGCGGTGGAATTGGAAAGCAGCGGTTTCTTGAGGGGCCAGCCGCGCGTGCGGCGCCGGCGGATGCGGGCTTCCTTGGTCCGTGCTTGCCTATCGGCTGCAGCACGGCGAGGCGACGCGGGATCTGGTTGGCCGCGGCCTGGAGACTGGGGTGGAGTGGAGGCTGGAGCTAGCTCAGCGGACGGGGTTGTCTGATGGGACGGAGCCGTCGGCGGGTTTGGTCGGGCCGGAGTTTACGTAGTACTATGTCCGGTTCATATTCTGAGAGGTTTCGATTTGTTTTTAAAGTTGATTTTTAATTTGATTATGTTTATGAAAACATAATACTAATATACATAAACAAACATATTATTAAAATATATTTTGATTTATATTTTGAGACGTTTTGATTTGTTTTTTAAGTTAATTTTTGATTTGATTATGTTCATGCAAACATAATACTAATATTTTTGACACAAACAAATATATTATTAAAATATTAGATTTAATAAAATTGATTTGATGATGTAGATATTTCTCTATATTTTTATAAATAAATAAGTTTAACTAGAAAAAATAAACCATCTTATAATATAAAATGGAATAAGCAAGAGAAATGCGAAGTGGAGTTGAGTAATGGAGCCATAACGTGATATCTTCAGCTACATGATTCACCAGTGCGATTTATACTGCTATGCTACAAGTGCGATACTATGTACTACTACTACTATCGTGTGATGGGTTAGGTCCATTTAAATCCTAAGGCATACATTGATTGGGATTGGAGGTAGTAAATGTTTAATCCTACCTTAGAAGTTAAAAAAGATGTGCACCAATTGAGAGGTTAAGGAGAAGACAAAGGAAGCCACGCGTGCACGCGCTCTCGCTCGCCTCGTCGTGACGTGACATTGGTCCTTGGGAAGGCGTGGAATTCAAGTTTTATCGTTTTGCATTTGTGACTGTTGAATGACAGTAACCGGGCAATATTCATTCTTGTGATCGTTTTGAGCAGTAAACTGGCCAATACCAGTAACTAACATGTTAAATGGCTGTATGATGACTGGCAATCAATTACCCAATACTATCCATGTTCACTGAATCTGACTCTTCCTACGCCTATAAAAGGAGGGTTCTTCCTCTGGTGACAGACACACAAGCATATTAGCTCGTTGTTATCATCCCATCGCAATCTTCTCTGCGCATAGATCTTGCGAGAGTAGGACTCTAAAACCTCGTCGGTTGTGATACTTGCACGAGTAGACAGGCGATCAGGTTTTTGGGTAGCACACCAGTACGCGACTACTCGCTGTCTTTCTACTTCCTGGAGGCCGAACGACTACATCACGTCTTCTTCCTTCTACTTCCCGGAGGCAACTGCGTTGCGTTCGAGTCGTCACTGCAAGGATACTTCACTGCATTAGGTCGTTCGTCACTGCATCAGATCGACAACACCAATTGAATAGACGCAATATCTATTTTATTTCATCAATCTCTAGGGAAAGCATACCTATTGTCGTCGGCAATGGACCTACCCCTAGATATCATCTAAATTTTTTATATTATTTCTCGTTTATATTTATATATGCTTTAAACATGAATGCAAGTATATGTCATGTATCCCTTTATATGTCATGTATCCCTTTTCATAGTATTGTTTTATTTCTTGCTGTTTGAAATTAAACTATACTTTAAAATGTCTAAAATTTTAACATCATGCTCGTGATTTGGGCTGGTTCGTGTAGGTCGAGAATCTTGGTTATGGCTCGCACGAGTAACAAAACGGAGCCGAAGCTGTTAATTTATGTAAATCGCGGCGACTGTATCCCTGCTGCAGAATTAGCCGAACTTGCGACGTTTGTGCTTTTCATCGACCGGATTGCTTCTGCAATTTGCGCACTGTAAGAAAAGTGAAGTAGGGACTTGAGCTCAGCGCTTTCAGGATGTGAGGATTCATCAGTTGGGGATCTCAGGCACTGCAAGTCTGCAACCTTTGAATTTGTTTCTTCTTCTTGTTTTCTTCCCAAATTTGCAAAGCCTCCGACAGTTAAAAGAATGGTTTGGGGATTCTATAATCAAAACGAAAAGTAACAGGTAATGAGCACCGACAAAATCTCAATTAGGCCAGCTAGTGGCGACGTTCGTCATGCCATTTTGAGGATTAGTTGCAATCAAAAAAAGAAATGAGCACTAGACTATCTAATGAATACAATTATAACAACCGAAATTTTGCAACTCTCTCAATCTGCAACCGATATGCATGTGTACGACTTTTGCAAGAAGCCAATGAAAAATTCTAGTACTAGTATATATAACTTATTCTTTAAAGAAAAAAGATCACATCAATCTGTTAGTAACAGTGAATTACAGTGTTTTGATTGCTCGGAAACTATATTTTTTTCAAAATAACTCTAGGATATGACATAATCATTATCTTAGGATATGAAATTATTTATTTTAGAATGGAACGAGTACTAATTAAACTATACTAAGAGCATGTCTAGGAGAAGAACTAAACTACTCCCAAAAGCTTTTTTAGGATTTAAAGATAAAATACACCTAACTAGCAGCAGCCCAAAATCAATCCCAAATTTTCTCCTCTTCCTTTCCCGCAAAACCCGTCGCCTACTTTTAGTCGCTCCCGATCGCCTCCCAATCCTCTCTGCGCGCGCGAAAATGGAAACGCGCGGCGAAAATAGAAACCCTCACGCACCCAGCGCCGCTCCCCTGCCCCCTCTTTCTGGCGGCAAACAGAAACCCTCGCGCCCCCGGCGCCGCTCCCCTGCGCCCACGGTGTGCCGCCGCCGTCGCTGCCCCGGCGTCGCTCCCCTGCGCCCGCGGTGTGCCGCCGCCGTCGCTGCCCCGGCGCCGCTCCCCTGAGGCCCCTGACGCCGCCTCCCCTTATGTGTTAGAAGCACGGCGGGGTCTGCGGGGAGGAAGCGAGCGTGCCGCCATCCGTATCTCATCCGCCTCCGCCTCCCGAATCGTAAGCTCGAGCATCCCCTCCAACTCCCGCTCCCGCTCGGTGTCGCGTCCTAGAGGCGTTTGCGTGTTCGTTTGGTCGCTTGATTCGCACGACGTGGTTCACTGTACTGCTTGCTTCTAGATGCCACGATAGCTCGCCCTAGAGATTTCTCGTGGCTCTGGCGTATTCGTTTGGGAAGGAACAACATCAATTTGGGGAGGTCTGAAATTGATCTGCAGAGCAGAGGAGAGCATTGTTCCTTCATGTGTCTCATCATGGTGTTGTTTTTCTGATGATCTCAATGCAAATCTCTTTATTACCAAGTTAATTACAACACTGTTCTTTCATTTCTTTGAGGAGACGACAAGTTAGCAAGCAAGATTGCTATTTCTGAATTTTTAGTAAGTTATATGCCCCTCTACTCAAACTTATTTATATTTGGTGAATTATATTTTGTCTTTCTATTCCTTCTATGTTGTAGTTTTTGTTCTAGACAATTGTAGTTTTTGTTCTAGACAAAACAAAGTTTTCGATATGCCAAATTATCTGCAATTTGTAATGTTCATCAAGATCATCTATTTGTTATTTAATTCAGAGGTCATTTTATTAAAAACAGTACCGTCTCATGCCATGTTTTGAGATTCTAGTCGATCTGTCTACCCTTGCCGTTCCGGCATTGTGAGCTTTGTTAGGGATAACTAGCTTATGAGCCTGATCTTGTACACTTGCATGAAAATGAGTTGGCAACTTTAAATCTGATCGATCTATATGTCTACTTGCACTAGCATTAATTATCTAATATTATTTTTAAGGCGGTGGCTAATTGTATAAAAAATGAATTACTGATTTTCCCATTATCTTGGTATAAACCAAAACATACTTATGGAAAAAAATAATATAATTAAGGATTAACATAAAGTCTAATCAAGCAAAATCTGTTTGAGAGACGTCTCCCCTGCGCAGATGGTCGGATGAGGGTGTGGATTGGGCTCCTTCCGACCGCCGGCACCTGCTGGATTGGGCCCGTGGAAGGGGGCAACGTCCCGTGGTGACTGCTCCGACCATGGCTGCGGCGGCTGCTTCGACAACTTCAAACGTCGATATTTCGATGGCAACACACCTTTCTCAGGACTATGATTGTCTCTTTTAAGGTAAACCAAAGATGCAGAACCACACAATGCACTGTGTATTTGCATTGTCAAAATTACACGTTCCTTGCATATGACTTGAAATCTTGTTTGTGTATCGAAAAGAACATGTTTTGGGGTACTTTACTAATATGTTGAATCATGGTGTGACTGATTCCCAAAACGACGAGGAAACTGTCACTGATTCTCAAAATGTGGGACACACTCCAACAGCCCCAACCTTAAAGAGACCAAACCGCAAATGTTCTAAGAATTTTAGTGAGGAGGACAAACTCATTGTTTCTGCTTGGCTCAATGTTAGCATCGATGCAGTGAGAGGCAATGATCAAAATGAAACTGCATATTGGGCACGGGTTCATGAATACTACCATTCAAACAAATAATTCAACTCAGATCGGACGCCAGGTTCCATCTCACACCGTTGGAAGGTCATACAAGAAAGTGTGAACAAGTTCACGGGGTATTTATGCCAAATTGAGAATAGAAGACAGAGTGGAGTGTCTCAGGAAGATAAGGTCAGTTGTCATTATCTGTTATGATCTTTATTTGTCATTTCTACATAGTATTTAAATTTATGTAGTTATGTCTCTAATTTGAGCAGATTATGCAAGCTCGCACTATGTACAAGGATGAAACAAAGAGAACTTTTTAGATGTTGCATTGTTGGAATCTTCTTCGTCATCAACAAAAGTGGATTGATAGGAGGGGATTTTTTGGAAAGCAATAAAACAGGAAACAAGCAGCAAAGAGCCACTGAGGAAGTTTCACCATCTCAACATGTGAGCTTTGATGTTGGAGAGGCTACTATGGACAAGTCTTCGGAGTACAATGTACGGCCTCCTGGCAGGAAGATTGAAAAGCTGGCTGAACTTAAAAGAATGCGTCAAGAAGAGAGAATGGCAAAATTTTGGGAGAAAAAGGAAGAGGTTGATATGAAGAAAGATTCCATATGAAAGGACAGATTTGATGGATTCATGGCCTTGGAGCGAGAGAGGTTTGAACATAAGAAAAAAAGTGATGAAGATGCGATTATGATGATGGACACAAGTAGAATGAAAAAGGTTCAGCAACTGTATTACAAGAGCCGTCAAGAAGAAATTATGGCCCGTCGTATGAACAATGCATCGTCGTAAGAAAATATGCACCAGGTAACCTGTTTTGCATATATATCTGCAACACAACCGGAATATCTGAATTGCATTGAACTTTGTTAATTTTTGGTACTAGTATGCTTTCTGACTGCATTTTAGGCAAATAGAGTAGAGGTGAGAGGCAACAGAGGTAGCAATTTTTGGGCTACATCCGTTGGAGGTTCAGCTATGTTTTATGCCTAAAGGTTCAGGTTTGATTCATATGAATCAGCGTATTCATGAATGTGTGTTTTTTGCTTGGCGCAGGTTGCCATGGGCTGGCGTGGTGAAGTGGAAGTGGGGAGCAAAACGGGTCAACGCAGACAAATGTCAACCGCGCGTTGCTGCATTTTCCAACGGATGCCAACTATGAATGTTTTTCTGAACCTTCTATATGCTGCACATGTTTCTTAACTTTTTCTGATATCTCGTGGTGCCATCTATGTGATTGCAACCTGCTACAGATACATTTTGTTGTGAAGTCTGAATGTTTTGAACCTCCGCTGCTTCACAAAACATTTTCTTGAACCTGTTTGTTAGTCGCAAGCATACGAATTCATCAATGTGCAAGCAATCAAGAGAGAAATCCTTTTTTACAGGAGCTTGCTCTTGTGGTGGAGCAGAACTTTTTGTTTTCATAGGGGTGCAGGCGTGCAACATGTATGAGTTATAATTTAGGGGTGCATTTTTTGTCCTGAAACTTCATATGATTTCTGCGCGCTCATTACGTATGCATTTTTGTGATTTTGTAGTGGATGATGGTGAATATTTTTGATCTTTATGTATTGATGCAGCAGTTTTACTAATTATAGCTGCAGTTTTGGTTTTTGGGTGAGTAGTGTCTATGGTAAGAACGCTGCTCTCACCTATATGAACTTGATGCCATAAATGGTTGGCCTTAGCTGATAGTCTAGTAATGTGCATTCTGCTTTCTGCATGTGATCTCACAGGCAGTCTCCTCGGCTAGCCTGAGCCACACATAAACATATATAGTAGTGTAGAGATAAAAAAGCTAAACCTTTGAATTTAAATTCAACCAGTGCATATAAATAAAAAAAGCTAAAGCTTTAAATTTTAAGAAAGTAGCAATATTTCTTGTTGCAAAGTGTAACTAAAAACACTATCAAGCTGCTCACAATGTTATTAAAAAAAACTAGTTTCCAAGACGATCCCATAAATGCTCAACAAGACCATTTTGAAGCTGATTGTGTACTGCTTTATCCTTTATTCTCTAATAGTTTTGAATAAAATGATCTAAATCAGGCGCCGGGTCATGTGACACGGCAACCGGTTCTCCCATGCCAATGAAATTCAAATCTTGCTCTAGGCCTCTTTCATCTTCAATGATCATGTTATGCAAGATGGTACATGCGTACATTACATCTGATAGAGTCTCGATCCCAATAACGAGCTGGACAACGAACAATGGCAAACCGAGCCTGAAGTACCCCAAAAGCACATTCGACATCCTTCCTAGCAGCCTTTTGCTGTATGGCAAAATGTTTTCTCTTGTTACCTTGAGGCATAGGTATAGTTTTAACAAAAGTAGCCCATGAAGGATATATACCATCCCGCAAGATAATAACCCATGTTATACTCATGTCCGTTGATAGTATAATTAACCTCGGGAGCTTGTCCTTCTGCTAGCTTGGAAAACAAATGGGACCGTTGGAGCACATTAATATCATTATGTGACCCAGGTAATCCAAAGAAAGCATGCCAAATCCACAAATCTTGTGATGCTACGGCTTCAAGAATAATTGTAGCGTTATGAAAATGTCCGGTGAACATACTGTGCCATGCTGTGGGATAATTCTTCCACTTCCAATGCATACAGTCTATGGAGCCAAGCATCCCTGTAAAACCTCTTTGCTCGTGCATCATTAGTACCCTAGTAGTATCTTCCTGGTTTGGCGATCTCAAGTACTCCTCACCGAATACCTCAATGATCGCTCTCACAAACTTTTTCATATATTCAATAGCGCTATTCGGTGCAATACGGATGTACTCATCTATACAATCAACAACAAATCCATAAGCAAGAATTCTCATGGCAGCGGTCACCTTCTGTAAAGAACTAATGTCAAGTTTTCCAGCGACGTTCCTCTGTTGAAGAAAATCTTTATTGTGTTGTTCTATGGCAGCCTTTATACGTAAAAATAAAGGACGTCTCATTCTGAATCTGCATTGTGAAGGAAAAATTACTTATAATAGTACATAAAAAGTATATGACGGAACAACATCATTTCTTAAAATTTTAACTAACCTCCGTCTAAAAAAAATAGGACCATAAGTTGGATTATCCAAAAAATAATCTTGGTATAATCTCCTATATCCTCCCTCTCTGTCTCGATCTATAACTCGATGCCCAAAAACCGATCCACGATGACCTGTCTCTTCATCATCGTCATCAGATAATGTCGCAACAAAATAATCAATATCGTCATCTGATGAATCATGTATAATCTCTTCTACAACAAACATCCGACGATCCATAGTATACAATATGATCACGTGAACCATATCTTCACCAAGTTCAAAAAAAACAGTCAATAGATTGAATAGAAGGATCAAGAAGCCAGGAGATCGACAAGTTCTTTTTTGCAAGAAAAGGAGATCAACGAGTTTGGACAAATAAAAATCAATCAGCATCATCACCTGATCAAGGACACTCTTGTCGTATGCCGTCGCCGGATAAAAAATCAATAGTATCCAGTATGTCGTCGCCGCCTCCCTCGCTGGATTGAGGGCGTCTGTTCATCTGACTGCTGATTGAGGACACCAAATTGAAGCAGGATCTGTTGTTCCTTCATGTGTGGGCCGGCCAAAGCCCAAATATATAAAAAAATACATATGGCAAAAAACAAAATGAAGCCCGAAAGGTTTAAAATTATTGAGATTTAATTATTGGGGTACTACTAGATGGTTAAACATGATATTAATCTTACTCCCTTTAGGAGGCTCCCAAACATTAATATTGAGAGTTGTTTATTGGGGACTGCTAAACATGCTCTAAATGAGAGTACGTGAGTATAGTAACCAGCTTTGTTGGGAATGAATGGTACGGCTGCATGCCGGCCAGTACGAAAAATGTGGTACGAGCAGACAATCTCATCCCTTCCCGAGGTATATGCATATGCGGCTTGAAATGGTCCATCCACTGGAGAGATAATGGAAATCATTTGACCATTCGTGTGCAAAATTGATGATCCTGATCCGAGATCGATGGGGGCAATCAATCATTGGCGTCCTAATTTGCAGATAAGTTCAGAGATGGGTACAGAAGAGAATACTCTCAACGCAATGATAGGTTCAGATAAGTGAGATGCTTGCTAGTAGGGACATGCTACTGCTAGGGACATGAGACACCGTTCTTTACTTCAGATCTTGGTCGGCTCCCCTGAATTTGCGCTAGCTTTGGCATCTTGTTTGGCTCAATAGGGTGGTTTGACCTGTAATTAATTCATCACGCTTTCGGAAAATTGTTGCTGTAGAGTTTATTTAGCATATTTAAGTTTACCTGAGGGGAACAAAATTGCCTCGATTCATCTGGTGACCCAACTGGTCCAACGTTGTGTAGCTCATTCTCTGTTTGGACCACACGCATTGACAGGGATTCAACATTCAAGGGGATTAGGGCATGTACAACTGCAATTATGTCGTTTTGAGGCACAGTTGGATTTTTATTGATGACAAGGTAAGAGAACTTTTTTTTACAGGTCGGCATGAAAGTCGGCCAAATAATGTTCATGTAACCTTTAGTTGTGTCAAAATAAGTTGTGATTTGTTATGCGACATATCATGCGTGTCTTTTGAGTGTAGTCTTTTTTTTAAAAGTTGTTTTGTAGTATTTGATATGGAGACCTATCAGAACACAACCATCTCAACCCTGCCCTCAAAATGAAAAGCCAATTCTTGCAAAAAGGAAATCTCCACTACCCAAAAAGAAACTGAACAGAGACATCCCAAAAAAATAATATCCAGAGTTATATTTTCAGAACAATATAATACACGATTACACATCAGCAGCATATCTCCTTATGCCCCCATGCAGTAGACAACGAACCCGACTGTGTGCCATTTGGTGTCACTCAAATCGGTCACTGTAGAATTTGGTCTAGCGTCCACTTCATGTCCTTTGCTCTGATCACTTTAGAATGCCTAATAAATTTCGTTTCCCAATCATACAATCTGACTCAGCACCCATGATTAATTAAGCAGACCTAATCAGGCACAAGCACCGGCCGAAAGTTGCAAATCCTCTTGTGATCTAGCTAAGGACTAGTATAAAAAACTAACCCCCTCTCACCTAAGACGAATGTATTATGAAGGTTAAGCGAGGGTTGACCTGATTTCGCTGCAGGCCCTGGAGTTAACACAAGATCAAAGAAGGCCTTTGACTCCCCATGCTTCAATAATGCATAGGACTGTGTCATTTATTTCCATGGAGAAATGAATATTGTACTAAATTTTATTTTGATGTAATATAATGTACTACATAACACGGAATATGTGTACCGTACTAGGGCTAGGGCTCCAAACAGAGAAATTTTGTATAAGTACATGCAAGAAACAATTATTTTTTCTATTACACGACAAACACACCGCACACATCATTACACATACAACACCATACTCACACACCTATATATGCTTTACTAACGTACGTTCAAAACGACAAAAACCAACGACACATCTCTGATCTCATTAAAATTCTATTGGAAACTCACCTGCATATACGTATGTGTGATCACTAGAATTTAAACTTCAACGGATGAAGTTATGCATCCACGAATCCACGACTTCATCATCGTATCACCCGTGCTTCCTCATAAACAATGTAATTCTAATGCCGTACATGTGAAATTTCCATCTGCAGCTGAGATTAATTGGCTCAGACAATAGGTTGACAAGATTGAGGAAACCTTTTGGAACCATCAGTTTGCATGCCTCAAAGATACAAATCAGATTTTAGGTGAAGAATAGCATCACATGATCCCATGCGTACCGCCCGTTGCAGCATAAAAGCGGCGGGGTGCAGTTAATGGCGCGAGATCAGATACTGTGTACGCAGGTAGTTCAGGTGGATTCAGTGATCATCCTTTGCATTTTTGCAACTTGCACTTCTTCACAGTTCACAGCAAGTGTTTGGGGGGAAAGCTGCAGTGTTAAACCATTTGGTCGGCTAGTTCTAAATGTTTCTGTCTTAAAAGACAATTTACTAATATTTTGTTCTTTCGGCTTAGAATATAGTACACCCTTTATTAAAAAAATGTCGAGATTTATAACCAGAAATTAAGTTTTTTTGAGACAGAAGAAGATGATTTAATGATTTAGTAACTATGATCATAGAGTGAATTTTGTCGAGTACTAATGCCCTAGTGCATTTGCCAAGTTTAGTAGGGAATCTTATCTGAAACTATGAAACGTACTGATAGTGGCCTACTGAGCAGAAGTGCCTACCTTTATAGCTCTGTCAGTTCTCTTCCATCGGACAAAAAAAAAGGACGACCAAAATTGTTTATACTCGTATGTGATATGATGAAAATAAATATAATCGATAAAGTATAATAAGCACAAAAAGAAAACGATGGGATAAATTTAGTTCTTTTTTCCTCCAAAAGAGGAGTGTGTAATTTTTGCTTCTATTTACAATTTCCACTGTTTGTTCAAGTTTAGAGTTACCTATAATAATTGATAATAGTAATTTGGTGTGGGATTTGTTGTTTACTTGTTTTTAGTACAAGCTACCAATGAAACCACCTAAACCAAATCAATTTTTTAAGCAAATTTTGAGGGAATCTTATTGTACAGCCACACCATACCACACTATTAAAGAATTAAATAGATGAAAACAAAGGGCACCATCCATTGCCTCTTCCCTCCATCATCTCCATGCTCACTGCCAACCTTCCCAAACAAAAAGAAGTAAAGAGCCACCCTAAGCAACTACTAGCAAATACCTAGCCAATCAATTGGAAGAAGAAAGCTCCTAAATTCCCATGCTCTCTCACCCTTCTCTTCCATTCCCAGCTCCCTCCACAGCTTTCTTCACCTCTGATACCTTCAAGTAGCACAAAGCAACAAAAAGGAAGCAGGGATAGCTTAAAATTTTCCAAAATCACTAGGAAAAGAGCTTCTTTGATCCCTAGGTTGCTGGCATTTTGGTGCCTACTTTTTTGCTCGCTGTTGCCGCCTTCTCTAATCCCAAGAGGGGAGAAATGGAGTAGAGGCTAAATAGTTCAGATGCAGCTTTGCTCATGGCTTCCTCAGGCAGTTAGGGGTGGAGAAGCCTGAAGCTTTGCCTCCCCAATCTTCTTGCCTCCTCTCCTATTCACTTCTCTCCTCTCCGCTGTGGTCTCTTGCTGGTTCTTGGAGGTCTCCACTTGGTCGCATGATGGGTGTAGGTGGTGGTCTTGGTATGGAGGCGACTAATTGTGGTGCTTTGCTCAGGGAGCTTCAGGTATCCTCTTGCCTGTGTTCTTGAGTGGAGTAGAGTTCTGTTTCTTTGGCTGCAATTCCTCTTCTTTCTATTGCTAAATGTTGCATGTGTCTTCCTGGTTCTTATTCCCGTTTGGAGTGACGGTTCTAGGTTCCCTTTGGTTAAATTGTTCTTTTATGCGTGTATGTTATCTGAATTATTCAGAATTCACCGCGTTTACTGGTGAAATATTACAGTAGGGATTCATTTGCAGATTCTGGCACCCTTGTGGGTTTCTATCATAGCTATTTGTTTACTGTCCCCGAGCCTAAGTTTCTTCAGTGATGTTGAAGAGCTCAGCGTTCTTGAGCTTATTCTTGTTGCACAAAGTTACCTTTTTTCTGTCTTTTTCGTGTGTTAGTAGTATTCCTCCTGTTTGTGTTGCCCTCGTTTTTTTTGTTGGTGTCTCTTTTACCGCAAAGCAGTACTCCTACCTTCTTTTTTTGTGCATAAGGTTCTCTCTTTTTTCACCTTCCTGGTTCTTTAGTTGCTCCAAAAGCAATTTATTGATTCGTTTTCAGGTTAGTGCGCCAGGCAGTAAAGATGCGGGCAAATTAGCTCTTTTGTCAAAGAGAACAGTACTATTTGTTTCCATAGTGTACTAATTTCTTGGTAGAACTTTTATTTCTGTGTATCTTTTACCATTTAAGATGCTCAGGGGAAGTACGTGAATCAGGCTCTAATGATCAAAATGTACCCCTTTTAACTGTCTGCTTCCTTAACTGTAACATGCCAAGATTGCTACTACTTCTGACCATAAGGTTGGAGTACTTGTATTGCTGCCATAACTCATGAACTGCTCTTTCTTGGCTCTCGCAATCAGCAAATCTGGGCAGAGATAGGAGAAAGTGAAGGTGAGAAGAACGAGGTGTTGTCAGAGATCGAGAGAGAGTGCTTGGAAGTGTACCGCAGGAAGGTGGACGATGCCAATCGGACCAGGGTCCAGCTGCACCAGTCTGTGGCCACCAAAGAAGCTGAAGTTGCATCCTTGGTTGCCACTCTAGGGGAGAATAAGCTACATCTGAAGGTATGAAATGCACAGTGGTGATGATGATGTACTCCGTCCATTCCAAAATACAACCACCTAATACTAGACTAGATCAGATTCATGATACTAGGTTGCATCTAATCATACTAGTTTACTATATTTTGGGTGGAGGAAGTAATAATTAATTTGGTTGTCTGTTGGCTTTCTGAGCTCTGTTCACTTCCCTTGAAATGATGGGTTTTTGTCTCCTCCACAACATCCTGATTGTTGTTGAAGTAGCTATATGGTGTTTTATATCTCAAACCTGTAAGGAGAAGATTTTTATTAGAATGCTAGTATAACTTATCTCCAAAAAGATAGGGAACAATGGTAAAATCTGAGCACAAGTACCTTCTTTACAACTGTGTGAATGTATGCCACTATCTGTGGAGTGTGATTCCAATTGATAATACACTGTTCATTTACTGTGAAACAGTTCAACCCAATTGCTGCTTGATAGATGAACTGCACTTTTTTTTACTGTGACTTGTGAGACCAAGAGCTTTGTCTGAGTTGCTGTATCCACTAATTTCTCAAACACTCATGCAGAAAGACAAGAGTGTTGTTCCACTCAAAGAACAACTTGCGGCAGTCGTTCCAGTACTTGAGAACTTAAAAGGCAAGAAAGAGGAGAGGCTCAAGCAGTTTTCTGACATTCAATCTCACATCGAGAAAATCCGCTCCGAGTTAAGTGAATATAGCGATGGCGATGATAAAGCAAATAGTCTTATCGTCGATGAAAATGATTTATCAACAAGGAAGCTTAACAATTACCAAGCACAACTTCGTGCCCTTCAGAAAGAAAAGGTATAGCATCCTAAGTTTGCTACTATCTCCGTCCCAAAATATAAGAGATTTTACCCATGTAAAGTTTTCTTTTTCATTTTATGATTCTGAGTTTGCTATCTAATATGAACTCGTTCGCTGCTTTTCCAAAGATCTTATTATTTGTATTGCGGAGCTAGGAATAACTAGAACTACAGGAGTTCTAGTAAAAGAAAAAAAGAGCTCTTTAATTCAGATTTTGGTTATGTGCACTCAAGACAAATATATTTTCAAGGTTTTTCAAGGCTCTTTCAATATGAACTTTCAGTGGGTGCTTTCATGCTAATTCTCTGTGTGCATTTCTTGATCGTTGGCTATACTATTTTTCAGTCTGATCGCCTTCACAAAGTTCTGGAGTATGTGAATGAAGTGCATTGTTTGTGTGGAGTCCTTGGAACTGATTTTGGAAAGATTGTAAATGGAGTTCATCCCAGTTTACATCATAATGGTCTTGAGCAATCCGCAAACATCAGCAACAGCACACTGGAAGGCCTTGCTAATACAATATCAAATCTAAAAGCAGAACGGAGATCTAGAATCGATAAGGTAATCTCAAGGCTCTTTTCTTCATGGTTTTATGTTACTTGTTAATTATTTATAACACATTATCCAACTATAATTCCTTATAGATGAGAGAGACAATGGAATCATTGTGTAAACTCTGGAAATTAATGGACTCTCCTGAAGAAGAGAGAAGACAATTTAGCAGAGTAATGAGTGCTCTCATATCATCAGAAGAGGAAATCTCATCACCTGGTGTACTCTCACAGGAAACAATTGAAAAGGTTTTTTTTACCAGTTTGCTTTGTTCTGATGTCTACTTTGTTTACAGAATACCTTAATCCTTTTTAACAGCTTCATATTTAAATTATCATGCAGATGGGTGCTGAGGTTGAGAGGTTAACAAAACTTAAAGCTAGAAGATTGAAAGAAATTTTCATGAAGAAAAGGTCAGAGTTAGAAGAGATATGTAGATCTGCACACATAGAACCTGATGCCAGTACAGCCCCTGAGCAAACTAATGAAATGATTGATTCTGGTAATATGCTATGTATCTTGCTGCTGCTAAGTTCACCTGTTACTATTGTATATAAGTTGTAAATTTCTTGTGCATGTTCCATCCAGGCATGATTGACCCTTCTGAGCTTGTAGCAAATATTGAGTCACAAATATTAAAAGCAAAAGAAGAGTCCCTTAGCAGAAAAGATATTATGGACAGGATAAACAAATGGATTGCTGCTTGTGATGAAGAGGCTTGGCTTGAAGAATACAATCAGGTATTCAAAGCTGATTTCTTTTAGAATCAAATGCTATAAATGTTGCCATGAAGCCATGCATATTTTTCTCGGAGAATTCTGTGTTTCAAAACCATGAAAATTGGCATTAAATATCTTTTGCAGGACTCAAAGAGGTACAGTGCTGGAAGGGGTGCTCACATAAACCTTAGAAGGGCAGAGAAGGCACGGATTTTGGTCACCAAAATCCCAGGTACATAGGTGTGATTGTAGGATGATTATATGTAGTATTCAGCTATTCCAATGTATGGAACATACCTTTTTGCAGCTATGGTGGATAACCTGATAAATCGAACATTTGCTTGGGAAAATGCACGGAACAAGCCCTTCCTCTACGATGGGGTATGCATACATTCTAATGGACAGTAGTATATAGACAAGTAGTTGTTTTCATGATATGTTGACACACTCAATTTTGACAGGGGCGTCTAATATCTGTTCTAGAAGAATACAGACTAAACAGGGAGCAGAAAGAAGAGGAAAAGAGGCGATACCGGGTAGAATTTTGTTACCAAAACATGGAGAGTGATTCAAAAGAAATATTGGCCCTTTTAACATTGTTTTTGCACTGTTGCAGGACCAGAAGAAGCTGGAGAGCGTCCTACTCAAAGAGAAAGAAGCTATTTTTGGATCTAAAGGAAGCCCAAAGAGGGCAGTCAGCTTAAATAGAAGGACAAATGGGTACCGTTCAAGCGGAACTACCAGTGGACTAATGACTCCAAATCCCCGGAGATCATCTCTTGGTGGTGCTACTCCTGAGCTTTTGACACCCAGATCGTGTTCTGGTCACTATAATAGATACTTTAGTGATTCAAGGAGGCTATCAGCTACTCATTTGAACTTCGGTGACGACTCACTATCCACATTTACATCCATTAGTGGTTCTGAACCAGAATCCCCTTCTTTGGGATAAATTCAGTACTTTTCTGGTAATATTTCGATCTTCTGATGCCTTACTTCTTTCAATAATAGACTATTACACACAGTTTAATTGCAACCGAAAAAGTGCATTATTTCTTGCAATCAAGGAACATTACTGTTACAGATGGTAATAATGTGTATGTTATTTCATCTGGCAGGTCAATTTATTGGTCTCATTGCCAAGTGAAATCACCTGTAAATGGAGCACTATGCTATGAGTTTCTTGCATTTGTATTACATTACTGATGTGTTGTATTTAGTTTGTCTGCTTGTATTGACTTGTAAGCACTGGAATGGTTGACTTGGTTTGGGTTTGGAGTTGGTGTTTTGAGTTGAGAGCTTTGTAGATTGACGGTTAGGTGAAAGATACAGGAAGTGGTTTTGGTTGGGGTCAGTCACCTGTACCATACATTTATGTGATTGGCTTGTCTAATTATGTACTTATGTGTTACCATGCAGAACTAGCTTGAAATCTATCTACAGATTCTACTTTTGCAGCAATAGCTTCTATTTCATCCACCATTTATATTATGGGCGTTCTGAACATTTAATGTTGTTAGCAGCAGGTATGAAATCAATTAGATTCGGATGAGTTCTCTTAGACAATGGGATTTAACAGATGCAACGAAATAAAATATCATGCACAACTAATATTTATCCATAATTATTTGCTTATTTTGGCAAGCAGAATCTTTGGATTATGTAAAAAATAACAGGGGTATAGTTGTTACAGCGATTACTCAAGAATCCGAACTGAGACAACCCCACGAAAGATAAGATTCTGAAAAGAGACAACCTGGAGGGAGATGAACGCCGGCGAACCGATAGCTTATCTCAGGTCACACTTGATGTCCATCTTCATCTCGTCCTGTCATCACCCCCCTCATTTGCCATCCAATTGAAATGCACTGGGGAGATGAAAAAACTTGTAATAGAAGATTTTTTTTTTCAGATAGTTGTATACCAATGTTATCTTATATACAAAGCCTATCAAACATAAACACTTTTTTCAATTACACAGAAGATGCTCACACATAAACCTGCAAGTGGGACTTTTCGTTAAGGTTTTATTACTTGTCTCGACAATAATCGACATGTTTTCATTAATTCCACAATTCCATCTGGCCATCAATTAATTCTGCATCACACCTTCTGCACAGCAAGCTTGAAATAAAACTATTTGGCGTTTTGCTTGCCCATAATAATTTGCAAACCACTGAAAATGAGCTCGTTTCTGCTTAATCAGAAGTCATGACAACCAAATGCTGCTGTTTATATAACAAAAGAAAAGAAGTGACTGGGCAACCCACTGCATCTTCTTTCCTTAACCAAAATGGTTTGCACTAACTTGCTATAGTAAGCAACTACACAAATTAATATCAGCTTCACAGCATTTCTTAGATTTCTTTCGACCCTCTCAGGATGACAAGGTATACTGGGACAATAACCATATCTACAGTAGACCACTAGCTCCAGTCTGCAAAAAATCATTTACTCCTTCATAGTAACTTTACAGGGTCAGCCCATGAACAATCAACAAATAGAGCTTGAAAATTACTGCTGAAGGGCTGCTTTTATCCTTCCCTACCAGTCAATCAGACTCCAGCAATAAACAAATATTCCCTGCTGTTCAATGAATTACATATCCGTCATCAACATGACAATGGGAACACGTCAACTCGGGTAAGCAGCAACAAGTCAGACTCACTGAAATATTACTAGCAATTGCTTCATCTGAAATATTACTACTTCAGTTGAATATCATGAAGAAGACTAAGGGGACCATGTTGGCTGTAGATAATGTTCCAAGTAATATGTTCCCTAAGTAATTACTACATTGAATAATGTGCATACATTCTAAGGTCAAGTGTACAATAGAACATGAAGATGTAAAACATTGAGAAACAGGTGCATACCCATAAACTATGCTGATTTCCGAAGCAGCCAGGACATGATGTAGCAAAGGGCAGCATCCACAGAAGACAGCGCAACAATGAATACAGCTACAAGTATAAGAGTAAGCGTAGCTGTCCTCAACTGCAAATGACAAACTTTTTTGATTAACCACAATTGATACTAGCAAAAAATGTAATGTCCCTTTTTCGAGTCTTCTAATTTGCTTAATTTTGAAAATTCGCATTCATGTTTATTCGCCTAAAACAGTTTAATGAAAATTTCATAAATTAAAAAGTATTAATTTGACTAAATAAAATAATCACGCTGCCATTTATTTTATTGTTTGTTAATTGGAATTATTTAATTTTTATTTGAGTTTGGAAGTGGAGCTCAATTCCGTGAATTATTCTCAATCCAGAAAAATTCCTCAAAATTATATTTGCTTCTTATTATTAATAAAATTGTGATATGGTTGTGATATTACCTTTTGTTACTATGTGTGCTAGTGTTGATCTGGGACTAGCACAATATACACAAAGGGATCCTGGTTGGGGTCCCGACAAAAAGATACCTCGAATGATGTACCCACTTAAAAATGTTAACAGCCAGGCAATAAAATCATCACGAATATGCATCAGTACTCAGTTGATGGTTTCTTTGCTTTAATTAACTTCTTAACACAGACACAGGGCACACTTGCAAATTTACACTCAACCTACTGTTTCCACTATCATACATTAGGAGATCTTCCTACACCATACATGCAACAAATTCTAACAGATCCTCACAAGTACCCTACCTTGCCCAATTGTCCGAACTATAAATAACACTAGGCACAAAATTATATCATACTTGAGGCACAAAAATATATCATACTTGACGACATATCACAATTCACAACAATATCTGACAAACCAAACCTATAAATCAACTCTCTGTGCAAGTGGCATACCGTGTTGCGAAACCCCGGCCATTCCAGGTGCTTTAGCTGCCTTGGCTGCTCAGCCAAGAAGGCCAGGAAGCTCCTCAGACCCCTAACAACAGAAGGCAACATAACTCGATCACACCAGCACACAGCATAAACAAGGCAGCAAAACCCGCACTCACCAAGTGATATCTCTGACCACTGCCAGCCACAGCGGCTCATCGTCATCAAACTGGTATTGGCTGGCACGGAGCTCCTGTCGCCCATGTCCCGTCGCAGCCACACATTTCCGACGGCTGGCCGGAGTAAACCGGCGAAGAACGCAAAGCTGCGTCTTGGCCACCTGTAAGAGCAAGCAATGTACACAGCTCTAGCATCAGCCAGCAGCACAAAGCACAAAGAGAACAAGGCTATTAGGGTTCCACGATGCGCCATTGAAACTACAACCATCAGAATCGGAGGTCTCATCAGGCCGCAGACTGCAGCCGGGTTGCACCTCGGAAGCGGAGGCGAGCCTGCAAACGAAAGGAATCAGGGAGAAACAGATGGTTAGGTCAGTGAAAAAAAATCTGATAGGGAGGGAAGAAAGGGGAGAGCAACTAAGAGGAAGCGAGCGGCTGCGGACCTGCGGGGAGAGGCAGCGCGCTCGCGGCCGGACCGGCCATCCCGCCGGAATCTCCCGGCGCGCGTCCGTGGAGAGTAGAGGGATCCGGTGGGAGTTGGAGAAGCCGAGAAGGGATAATTCGGGATTCGAGGAACTGCGGCGCGGGAATCCGCAAACCGCCCTTGCTCTCGCCTCTCGCCTTTCGCTGCCGACCGCCACCGACGCCGAGCCAAGCCTCGTTTCCGGCCGGCGCTGTGAGGTCGGCTTCTCGCCGTCCTCCCGTGCGGGGATCGGGGCCGCCAGGCTGGCTGGCAGCTGGCTAGTCTCGTGCACGCTTGCCCTGCCGTACCAGGCCCAAGCAAGAGAAGGCCAGGGCACAGAAATTGGGAGACGTTTCAGAAGGAATATGTCTATTTGCCATCCCTCAACTCATGTCCCTGGTTGAATCAAAACCGGATATAACCTGTCCCTCAACTTTCAAAACTATTGTAAATTGACTTCCCGAGCAGTTTCGGAGGCAGTTTCATCCTATGTGGCACTTACGTGACGGGTTGACTTGGTCTTCATCCATATGACATCAACGTGGCGCTTACGTGACACTAAAATAAAAACAAACCTAAACGGGACTCACATGTCAATGAGTAAAACAATAAAATCTCTTAGGTGGATGGCGGCGGCAACGGCGAGCGAGATGGAGCTCCGCGAGCTCGGCATCACGGGCCCTGCGTCATCCCTCTCCGCCACATCCCCGCACCGCCGTGCTCGGCCCAAGACACGACGGCGAGCCCTCCCCGCACGCATGCCGCGGAGGGGCTCGCCAACTGCGACGCACGTGCAGGGAGGGCTTGTCTGCCATGGCGCACGTGAAGAGAGGGGCTCGCCGACCGTGACGCGTATGTAGGGAGGGCTCGCCTGCCACGACGTCATGCCGCTGAGCTTGCCGTGGGAGGAGACCACCGGGGAATCCTTTTCCTTGAGCTTCTTCTCCTTCCTCTTGGCGATTAGCTTCTTCCTCTTGAGGAATCCTTCAATCGCCGCTGCCGATGAGCTGGCTCCTCTTGTCATCGTTGGTCCAAAGGGAGGATACGAAGACCTCGCTCCTCTTGTCGGAATCAGCGAAGCTCAACTTGGGCATTACCACTGCCGCCTCCGACTCCACCTCCCAGATCGTCGAGACAACATGGCAGGGTGTCCGCGCAAATCCAGTAGCTCAGTGTCTGTATCCGCCGTGGGAGGCCATGGCAGTGGCCAGCGACAGGATGAGGAGGACCTAATAGGCAGCGAGTGTCTCAACGTCGGTGGCGGCGGTGACAGGAGCCGTGGTGGGAGACGACGGGGCCGGTGATGGTGGCCGTCGTTGGGTGGCGATGCCTAGGCTTGTTGAGGAAAGGGGTAGGGGCGACGTCACCATAGGACCCGTGTTGGTATTTCTTACGTTCACAGATAAATACGTAAGCGCACGAATACTGCTTTAGTATTTAACCCATGAGTATTCCCCAAAGGTATCGTATTTATATTTTGCAGGAAAGACAGCGGTGTAAGATATAGCGTGTACATCATTAATCAATCTATAATTAATTCACCATTGTCTAAATAGGGGCAGTGGACACACATGAGATTCACCTCAATATTAATGTTTAGTAAAAAAGAGCATTAGAGAACTACGATCCAACTGTACTTCTATACTAATTATGTATAGTACACACTTAACATATACATACTTACAACATAGGACTTAATTCCGGGCACCCAGTACTACTGAGAGACCATTCCCTGCTAGTCTGCCGTCGTGATTATGACATTTACACACTCTTACGTCATACTCGAACATGGAGAAATACAAAGGACGGATGTGGCTGTCACCAACTGTCGCCTGCCTCACTTTTAGTGAGGCACACCCGCATCAACTGACATTTATCTAACCTAAGCACCATGCTTATGCTAGTAAATAATGTTACTAACTTCCCTGGGACTCTCACCCTTCGGATGGATAAGTTAGAGCTAGAGCAACCTATAAAGATCATTAGATTGTTACTGTAGCATGGATCGACTAGCCTAGGATGAAGTAGGTATACGAAGTATATACTACTTGTAGAACATATATCCAATTAAAAATACATAGACTATGAGCATAAATAAATAAATAAGATAATTCTATTAATTTGACTATAGTCTTACAAGAAGAGTAAAGTACTAAAGACATACCGGAATCTCCGAGAAGACAATAGGACCAAAGCTCCTAAGCTTATTTCTACTAAAACTATAGAGAGTACAATAGATAGAGAGAATTGCTCCTTGAGTTGTGTGTTGCAAGTAAAGAAATGAGCTCCTTAAATAGGCTGCTTATGACGGTTGGGGAGGTCGGTAACTCCCACAACCGTCATTGGGAGCCAACCAGAAAGCCACATGTGGAGGGTGGAGATGAGGGGCACCGATGGTGGTTCGGCCGAACTCTCGACACCGCCTCTCTCCACCATCTTTCACCAGGAGATGAGAGGTGGGCCCCTATGATGGTTTCCGGTGGTTTGGTCTCACTTTATGTCGGTTTGAGCTGACTTGTGGGCCCCTCAATCCATGTGCTCGCATGTGATTTATTGGAAGTGTGTTTCCTTGCCTGTCAGCTTTATTTCTCCTTCACTTTAGTGTACAATCTTTGCATCCATGTTAATTCTCCAAGTCTAGTACAACTACATTATTTATTATTGATATATATGGAAGAAATGTTAGTTCTTTTTTATTTGTTATGATAGTTGGTGGTCGAAATTGGTACTTAACGACCACCAACAACACCCCAAGCCAAACCTTTGTTCGTCCCGAGTAAAGATAAAACTTAGGTTGTTGATCAGGAGTTGCTACTCATGTTTTATTTCACCCAAGTACTATGCTCACAACATGTTCTTCACCTAGAATTTGAATAAGTTGGCAATAACACTTTTACCTTTATTACCTTATTTCTCATGGGACTTAGCTTCTCCTCGTCTTGGGTAGTTGAAGAATATAACGAATCATAGAGCACCAGCCACTTACTATTTGTTCAACTTTCATTCCGGAGGTTTTCAAGAATTTTCACAATTAAAACGAAGTTCCTCAAATGATACTCTCGATCACTCAATGCGTATAATTTTCTCACTAAGGCATAGTGTTGCCTCTTTTATCATCCTACTTCTAAAGGTTTATATGTGGAGCTCATGGTAGGGGTAAAAGATATGGCAATACTTGTATCACATATATTGCAAAATCAAAAATAGGATCCAAGGAGAAAACAAATCATACAACCTTGATTAAGATGTGCAAAGTGTGTGGCTATGTGGTGGAAGGTATATGTGATACCCTTTGTCATAGACTCTCTTTTATTCCTAACTTGAGATATGACTATTTTTCTTATAACTATATTTTTTTCATGGTTGCTCAAAAACATTCTTGAACACTCCTTTTCTCCTTTTTCTCATTTTTTCTTCTCATAAAGATTGATAATATTTTATACCTTCTGTTTTATTTTTTTCTTCAGCCATCTCTTATTGTAGATTATGAGGGGAGACATTTTTGACTGACATGGTGGAGTATTTATTTGGTGGATGAAAATGTTGCTAACCTCGAGTGTAGAGGTAAAACAACTATGATAGATGTATGTCATGTTTTTGCTAATCTTCGGAGTAGGGATCTAGCATATATGGTGGGTGCACATGAGTGGGTATCTTGATCAAGAAAGCATGAAAAGAATCTCACAAGGGCCACAACAATTTGATAAAGCTCAGTGCAATAACAAGCAGCATATGTATATAGACTATTCAATAATATCATCATATGGCTTTGGTGGAAATTTATCATCATTGATAAACTTTTAAATTTTTATTCTTTTTGAAAAACAAATGCTTCAGAATTCCAGTATCACTTAGAGAAAGATCATAACAACTCTATTTCACCAATTCATATCCAATAACAACCTAGACTTAGATCATGCATATGCAACCCACAAGTTTCAAGTTTAAGGCAAATATTTTTTACCAACAAACTCAAAACTAAGGTGAAGACTAAGCTGTAAACTAAGCACTAGAAGGAAATAAAGCAGAGAAACTATTCATCATTTCAATTGGAAAAACTTAGAACATCTTACCGCATATGGAAAAGCAAATATTTTTGGTATTTTTATGTTTTGCAAATTTTTATCATTTTTTATTGCAAATACAAGAAAATAAAGATACAAGTTACCTTAGTGGGGAGGCACTCCCCCAAGATAGCTTCTTGCTCATGGTCTGTGACGAGGAACGAATCCCTACGACAGGAAGGTAGGCCAACATGTCGGCCTGATTTTGCTGCATGGCAGCGTTGATGTTTGCCAACTGGTTGTTGGTATGCTGCTGCCATGAGTGGGTCTCCTGGACATGCTAATTTAGCATGTTTGCATTTCATTGGTCCAGAGATCGAGCTCTCCCAGCTACCGAGTGACATCCGCAAATCCTCGTTGGAAGTCACGAAAACTCCGAGACAAGAATGAGTGGCGTGCACTAGCCTCTG
Source organism: Oryza australiensis (assembly GCA_019925245.2). Classification (NCBI taxonomy): domain Eukaryota; kingdom Viridiplantae; phylum Streptophyta; class Magnoliopsida; order Poales; family Poaceae; genus Oryza; species Oryza australiensis. Next base: position 4,339,624 of record JAIFGZ020000478.1, read on the forward strand.
GGGGCAACCCACTGGAGCTAGAGGAATGGTCTGCACTAGGAATATCACCCTAGCGTCTACTGGCGGGATGCTCCCAGCAACCACTACTCGCACTTGCCCACGTCGAGCTTCCTGCTTCATAAGTTGGCGGTGGTTGGTCCCAGCTGGATGTGTATCTAGGCTGGCTCCAATCTGCCTGTTGTGTAAACGGGTACTGCGACTGCTGTTGTGGCTGCTCCGTGGCGGCATTTCATGACATGCTCCGAGTTATCCTGCCAGAAACATTGCTCCTTCGAGCCCCATCTTGAGAAACGAGAGGAATGGTTAGCTCCCGGCACTTATACAATTGAAATTTCGGGTTATGTAACGGAATCTCCTTTGTATATCCGAGAAAGAAAAATACAAGAGAGGCATTTGGACCATGCTTCAAAGTATGCCCTTGCACAAGATAATCCTCGTTAATGATTGAGCGAGGTTGAGGAATGTCTATGATCGAACCATTCTCCAATGCTCCAACTTTAACAACAATACGAGTGATTAAGGATGTGCATTCTATTGGTCCTACCATCTTGAAATGTTCTAACCATTGTTTGATCATGGGTTTGACAGGAGAGATTTTAATATTTTTAGTCATGGCATATAGGATTTTCAACTCATCATTGCGAATAGGCCTCACATCCTCCCGAGGAAAGAGAGTAAAGGCCAACCACTTGTGTATTAAGCGCAAGGTGGAGTTGTGGATGTGATTGGCTCGTGGTTTCCCACATGCAAAATCTCCGGAAATGCAATGCCCGAAATTGTCTCTGTTGAAACCTGAAGTTGTGGCTACAAGTCAACATAGCATTTTTTGTTGAGTCCAGATGAGTACTGAGATCATTCCATGTGAGATTGTATTCCGTCCCGAAAAATCAGAACGTAATTCCATCCCCCACATCTCGCAAGGTACAGATAAATTGTATGGTAAGAAAACACGAACCATGCTCATTTACCGGTACGAAGCCATCCCATCCTATAGCTTTCCACACAACAGCAAAATCGACATCCATACCTATTTTGACGAGCAGATCTGGGTCGTATCCTCACTGTTGACGGTCCTTACGTACCGATTCCGACCGTCACATATCTCAGAAATAAAGGGAAGTTAGCATTTCTTACACATATATAGGTTTAGAATTAATAAAGTTCCACATGTCTTTGTTGATTATTTGAGTGCAAGTACTTATACACAGAAATGAGGTGAAAGCATGTTTACATAGCGAAGAAACACAATTCTGACCAATCGACGATCACCATGTCATCCTCCCATGGATCAAAGGACCCACAAACAGGTCTACACCGATGTATTCAACCGCGGGCCAAGGGTATCCTAGGAGAGGACCCACAGGACAGCCACCACCGTGAAAGCTGGAGAAGAATGGGCTCCCCGCTGGTTTGGTCGAACCCAACTTCGATGTGGCACTCCCTAGTGGCTCCCTGATAGCGATGGAAACTGGTTCACGCGCTATTCTTGGAGCCAAACTGCCATAGAGACCTTATAAATAGAGGAGGGCTTCACTTCATCACACACACCATAAGAGAGAGTTTCTATCTTTCACTCTTAGTCTCTAGGCTAGTGGAGTTAGATTTAGTTTAGAGCTTCTACTCAGTTCCCAAGTCGTCATTGGTGAGTCGGGTATGACTATTGTATCCTACTTATCTTGTATAATTTTGCTCTATTCAATATATTTATCTTCTCATACAGTTGAGTGTGGTTCATATGCTAGTTGGTTAGTTATATGTTCTATCCATAGTTTATATGATAATTATATCATGGTTAGACAAGTTACTCTATTGCCATGATCATTGTCCAATGTGCAATTAGATGTAGGTATGCTCTTATCTTAGTCATTGACGCCTGGGGAGGCAAGAGTATTTATGCAAATGTAAGCGTGGTGCTTAGATTATTTCATAGACATTGATTATGGTCATATCCCACGGGTTGTAGAGGTAGGCGGCAGGTGGTGACAGCCTTGTCCGTCTTTTGTAATCCTCCACGTTCGGGTATGGCGTAGGGCGAACTGTAAGAGATCAAATCTGGGTGGTAGACCTGGCCACTAGAGGCGGTACCCTCGGAGGTCTGAAAGCATAGAACTGGGTAGCTAACCATGAATGTATTATATTAAAAGTACATTAGAAACTTAGCTCTAATACTATACTCTCCACTTAGCATTAGTATATTATTCATTAGGACTCTTCTATGTGTGTCACACTACCCTATTTGTCATTTACCATTTACCCCTTGTTGACGAGAAATCTCTCTCACGTGCTGGCCTGAGAGATCTGCTTGACTCCAGTGCAGGTCCTTCTTAGCTGCCTACAATGTCTATAGCGTGCCAGTTGATTTGATCTGCCAATCAACAAGAGAAAATACAAGAAGAAATTCGTTAAGCGTTAGGTCAAACCCCCGCGGGATCGGCCGAGGAACTCCATGAACGTACATATGCTATTCCAAGCCATATTTGGGCCAAGCGACCGAAGCACATCGGCTATGCCAAGGCGATCATCAGCCATCCGATCCAAATATAACGAAGAATAACAAATATACAGATCAATAGACCAGCCGACGCCAGGAAACTGACATCAAATCAGCTAATGTTCCAATGAATCTCGCGTAGGCATAACATTCCTAGATTAAGGACGTAAGCAAGCACAATCACGAAATACGACCCTACTGCAGATCCGATAACAATTATATTAAAAGAAACATATTAAGATAAATAAGGTCGGCTGAAACCCCGACGCTATCCCCAGATAATGTAAGTCCAAAGAATAGATTGCCAACGATTCTAAAGACGACTCAACAGTTCAGTCTTGATGCAACATTAAGTATCAAAAGAAGCATTCAATCTATTACTTTCGACTTACACTCCGTAAGATGGTAGATACTGCATACGAATCAACCAACCCTTAAATCTAGCCTCGTTGACCACACGCCCTCGAAAAGATGAGTCAACTACAAGATAGATCTAAACACCGGATTGGTTCATATGCACTATATGATACATGTCGTAGCAAAACTATTGAATCCAATGTGTCATTGCGATGGAAGCATCAGAAACAAGTAATCTCACCACTAACGACAAACATTTACCTGAGGTTGGGGATCGAGACGATGCAGCCCAAAGCCAAACAGGGTGTTCGTCCAAAAGGAAAAGGATGGCGATGCGCCGAAGATTAGATTGATTGAATCGTCCTTACACACAGGGTCTCGGGTCCTATTTATACCCGAGATACAAATATTTGTAACAACTTCGGACTCTATCTAAACTACTTTTTAAAACATCAAATCATCCCTAACGAGATCCATTACAACTAACAATTTAACAAACTCCTAAATTACAGATACAGCTGCCATTACAGGACTCTATCCATAGGTGTCAATATCTTTAAACGCGCAATTAACATCCGAATCCCCACTTATCTTCAAGTTTTTGCATTGGACACGGTTTTATCTCTTTTGAACTCGGAATCGGCTGTCGGCTGTTCCATTCAACCTATTCTCAGCCGACCAGCCCTGCAGCCGATTACTCTTTTAGCCGATACAGCCCCTGACCTCAGCCGATCCGATTCCACCTTGCTTTCTTAGGACTTAGGAACCTCATTACCAAATTCCAGTGTTAACACATGCCCCCCAAGTCCGTAACATAAAGTGTTGCGGATTTGTTTATCTACTCAAACTCCTATTCCCTTCTTGGCCCGAATCGTCTCGGCTTCTCCCAAGGGCTCTTTAAATATCAACTTTTCTCGGGCGAGCCACCCACGCTCCCATTGTGCGCACGGCTTCCTTCTCAAACAAACCTCTTGCCCTTCTCTCTCTCCTCCGGCGACTCCATCGGCGTTCGACACTTTCCACATTCTTCGAACCCCATCTTCGTCTCCGACCTCCCCGATGGCCTCCGCTGTGACCTCAAGCACCTCCAATTCGCCGGCCACCGTCGCGCCTGCCGCGACCGCAACATCGCCTGCCGCTGCCACTGGAACTGCCCTAGCCACCACCACGAATGAATTCCCTCAGGTATTTCCCTTCTTTTTTTCTCTCTTTTTTTTTACTTTATAATCTTACCCTCAACTCGTTCCTCCAACACCCTTATACCAAAAGTTTGCTTGGTAATTTTCAATATCACCTCATCCCGTATTCTTACTAATTAATACTTTTCTTATTCCAAACTATAAACACCATCACCCCTGATCAGTACTTTTTCCTCCTCCTTCGAATTGCAACACCTCTCTCACCAAGTGCTCATCCCCAATTTAACACAAGAGGGAAAATACTTCCTTGGGCCTATCGGCGATACAGACCCAACTGACGTGATCATAGCCGAAACCAACCGCATGCCCTTCAACATTGCCAAACCGTCTCTTTCCCACTGGAACAGGACTTTCAAGGCTTGGCCGTCTACCGACACGGCTTGGACCGAATGGTACAAGAGGATACAATCGGCTAAGTACACCCAATGGGAAGAAAGAAAGCTTGCTCAATGCTTGGAACTGTCCATCGCCAGCATGGAAAAAGACGAACCACTCCTGTCGGCCGCGGCCTACTTTTGGAACGACAGTTTCAATGCCTTCCTCTTCAGGCAAGGGCCAATGACCATCACACTAGCCGATGTGCATATGACAACTGGGCTGGACATTGAATCATCGGCTAACCCATGTGTCTTGAACCGAAAAGGCCAACACCAATTTAAAACCAAAGCCATCGGTGGATGGAGTGGTTTTATTGCCCAAAACATGAAAGATGGACCAGTCAGCCACCGGGAATACACCGCCTTCCTGATGATGTGGCTAGAAAAAATTGTGTTCTGAGATCGAGTTGTGGTCCGACCGCTAATTGGCAAATAATGGCCGAAATCTTAGCCGACGGGACAGAGTTCGCATTGGAAAAGTACCTCCTCGGCTACACATATCAAATGTTGCATCAAGCCGCCACAAAAATAGCCGCCAACGCCCCAGTCAACACCGGTGGCCCCTGGTGGTTTCTCCAAATCTGGCTGGTGTTGGCCACCCAAAACGTGGCCGGTCGGCCCCGCCTGGCAGACATCGGATTCCCAAGGCTGGAGCCAATCGAAGATGAAGAAGGTGACCAAATCACCACCAGGCGATGCACCAACTATGGAGAAGCAGCTGCCGCTCATACAGGTTCAAGACAATCGGCTGAGTTGTTGGCCGATTGGTTCGTAGCTTTCTACGATGGGTTATCCCACGACAACCGCACATGGTATTTCTACCCCGACCAAGGATCTTTCGAGCTGCCGATCGATTTCAAATGGGACGACCTCAACTCAGCCGACAGTCCAAGGTGTAGAAAATTGTTCTTCGCCTCTTTATCTCCCTGCATTCTGCCGACCGGGGTTCATCAAGGCCGATCAACAGCTCGGAGTTATGAATTCTACTATCCGGCATCTGCGGCGAGACAATTTGGCCTCAGGCAACTTCCCATCGGCTTCTTTACGCCGATAAGATCGAGACCAGAGGAGCGGTCGACCAAGATCTGATGATGAACTCGCTACTGAACATAGCCGGTCCTACCTTCGGCGATGCCGGCAGAATCACCCTGTCGACAAGAAGAAGCGCCGCTTACGACCGATGGTGGTTCGAACTTAGACGCCACATTTTTCACCAACGACCGTCTTGCTACATTGACTTGCTCCTGCCGGACGAGATCCCTTTGGTATATTTCTACTCACCGCTGGTTATTCCTTTCCTGCGATTCATTCACCGACCGTGTCAGCCGATTTAACATTCGTGCTTTGACTTCGCAGGAAACAGAAACGGAGCGGCCGACGGTAAGCGATTCGGGCGCCCCATCGAATACAAACCAGCGTTTTGGACACGGGGCCTTGCTTCGTCGGCCATCGGTTGGGGCGCCAAGCTTTCGTCTTTATTGCGAGGGCAGGTGTGCCATCCGATCGCACCAAAAAGGAAGACGGCGCCACCGCCGCGTCCATCGGCTGCGCCTGCTCCCAAAAGGGCGAAAAAAATAGAACTGATCACCTCGGCTGACAGCCCTCCTCCTCTAGATCCGGCCGTCGAGCGGTTCCTCAACGCCGCCGCGACGAAGAGGCGCCGTAGTCGTCCAGCGACGGCCGAAACCGGGTTTCGAGTCCCGACCAGTAAATGCGCCACCTGACGCTCCGCCAGCCCCAAGCCCGCCGATGAGACGTCCTCCCGTAAGTTTTTACTTCGCTGTTCCTGGCCTTGCGATGTCCACCCGTATCTGATTTGTCTGTTCCCCGTAGTTCAAGAAACTGGCCGGTCGCGCCCCTCGCCCTGCTCTACCGGTAATCGGCTATTATCCCTTTGTCTGTGACAATCAATTAGTTCGTCTGCCAACCCCGTTTCCCTTTTGCAGCTTCCGCGATCCCCGCCGGCCGCTCCTCAGGCGCTGAGCGAATGTACCGTGCCTGTTGTGGGCGGCGACGATGACACAGTGTGGAAAGCCGATGGCCGGGGATGATCCACCAACCGTAATCTCGACGCCGACGCCGACTCGGTAAGCCGACCGGCCCCACCATTGGTTTTGCCATGCCCCTGACCCGTTCTTTCTTCCGCAGCGCGTGGCCGATCTTCTCAACTTTGACTTGTCGGAGTTCGAGGAGCCCGGCAATGCTGGCGAGGAAACGCTTGCAGCGTCGGCTGAGAACCTGAAGGCCACCCTGGCTGATATCGGCAACCGACTGGACACCTCATTAGATGCATTGGTGGTCGACGCAGCTCCATACGCGCGTGGTTCAAGGATATCCAAGACCAACTGTCGGATGCTGTAGCCGAAGCTATCGCGCCGACGACCTTCATGGAAGCCTACCAGCTAAAATACGAACGAGCCCGGCAGCGAGTCATTGATCGGCGTGAGAGTCAGGCACGGTCGGCTGCCATCCAATCGACCAAAGACGCCATTGAAGCCCGCAAAACCGCCTTCGACCGCCTAAAAACCGAGCCGGCAGCCAAGCTTGAACAACTTCGTGCCCGCCGGGACCAACTGGTGGCCGATCTCGTTCAGATTACCAACGAGATCGATGTCCATGAAGAGTATATGGCCGATTTGCCGGCCAGGGTCGAAGCTGAGCGTAGAAGCATCGGGGCGGCCGTTGCGTATTTACGGGGCTTGGTGCAGAGTGCTCGATCGGTGGTGGGGTCCGAGGCCGACGACCTCAGGGCAATCGGCGAGGTCGACCAGGTTAGGCTAACAGCTCTATCGGCGATAGCCGATTTTCTAAAGAAATGAAGATTGTAAAATGTCCGACCCTGCGAGGTTGGCTCGTGTTTCTCTGACATGTGTTTTGTGATGTAACCGGACAGCCTATATCAATCGTGCTCGTATCGTTTAGTTCGAAAATCGCTCAGAAGTGACGCCCCAACGCCCAACGTCCATCTTTCGGTTATTCGATTCTCGGCCATCGGCCGACAATATCCGATTACGTCGTCGCCCGTTTCGTAGGCCGACCCTCGAATCGTACTCGGGAACTCGTGAGCCTGTGGTGACAGCATCCACACCGCACGCGCCGGCCTTCGCGACGATTCCCGACGCCCTTAATAATGATCTCTTTGACTCCCGGGTTGGCAGCGACCTTTCACATCTAAGAATCATATCTTTTCTTTCTATAAATGGGCTTCCCCGGCTCTTAATAACTCACGCCGAAAGCGACGAACTTCCAATAGTGAAACACCTAGTCCTTTGATTCTCGCGGCCGCTTCTCATGGCGTCTTCTAGTTCGTGGTGAACCTGTGGTACCTCAACTCTTCTACTCTCACCGATTTCTATTTTCGAAAACTCGGGGACGGAATCCATTGCAACCGCCGCACCCGCTCGGGTGATCCAGTGGAATCATGGAGACGTCAGACGAGCCGCTTGGCCGCCCAGACCGACGGGTGAGGGCGCAACTAAAGCGCTTTAGGGAGTTGGAGGCTCACCACCCGGCGGCCAGGCCGCCTTTCCACCTCGGTGGCATTCCGGCTGCTGCCCCCATGGTGTACCCGACGCTCGCGCGCCTTGACCAGCTGGAGGGGAGGCAGGCCCAACTCGCCAACGAGTTGTTGATCACCACCACCGACATAAGGGTCACTCGGTTGGAGCATCTGATCCTGGATGCTCTGGAAATGGAAACTACAGAGCCCTTTGAACGAGCCCTGGCGGCCATTAGGGAATACCTGGCAAACATGTAATCCAAGACGGCCTTGCGCCGACTCTGAATAAAACACGGTGTAATGTTCCTGGGTTCCTTCTGACTTGAGGTTTCCTCAACTCCCTGGCTTGATTAGTCAAAAGTTGGCTTTTCCGACCATGCGCATTGTCTGATTGTCTCACGCATGTATAGCGTATGTGTATGCCCCCCAAGTTTTGGTGATAGCTTTGATGTCGACGAAACTTGTTGATAGTAGTCATGTTGATCGCTGCCGGGGGTCCTGAGCCGATCATGGGGCGTGGGAGGGGAAAGCGAATGCCTAAAGGCGATGCCCCATAAGGCATCGGCTGTCGTGGGTCGGCCTATTGTGGCGGTAGCCGACTCACGCGTTGATCCACATGCTCGGGTAGTATTTCTTTAGATATTTTCCGTTGAGGGCCCTTCCGAATACCTCCCTATCTAGTCCTTTCAGCATGTAGGCTCCTTTGGATACGTATTTGTGGACCTTGAAAGTCCCCTCCCAATTCGACGACCATTTGCCGAATTTGTTATCTCTGGATCCGATTGGGAGTATGAGCTTCCAAACGAGCTCGCCTTCCTCAAATGATTTAGGGACGACCTTTTTATTGTAATGTCTGGCTACCCGTTCCTTATCTCTTGTTACTTTTTCTAAAGCTCTCATTCTGGATAAGGCAAGATCCTTCGATTCGTCTATCATGAGATTGTAATAGTCGTACTGTGAGTTGGTCTTGCAACCGAATGCGTCTTGAGCCGATTACGCTTTCCCATGGAAGTACCGCTTGTGTCCATAGACCGCTTTGTATGGCGTAACACCGATGGACCCATGACATGCCATCCGATAGGCCCACAATGCTTCGCCAATCGGGTGTGCCATTGTTTGGGATGCTCGATATCTTTCTTTTGATCGCTTGATTAAGCTTTTGTTTGACGCTTCGGCCCGACCGTTGGCTTGTGCGTAATACGGCGAAGAGTTAAGTAGCTTGATTCCCATGCCGTCGGCGAACCGGATGAATTCGTCCGAGACAAAGATGGACCCTTGGTCGGTCGTTATCGTTTGCGGAATGCCGAATGAGATGATGTGTTCCTTGACGAACTCGATTTCGTCTTTAGAATCCACTTTTCGAAGGGAATCGCCTCTACCCATTTTGTGAAATAATCTGTGGCCACTAGTATAAACTTGTGCCCCTTACTTGAAGGTGGATTGATTTGGCCGATCATGTCCATGCCCCACCCTCTGAAAGGCCATGGTTTAATGATCGGGTTCATGGCCGACGCCGGAGCTCGTTGCACCGTGCCAAATTTTTGGCGCCTTGGCATCCTTTATAGTATTTAAAACAATCTTCTAGCATTGTCGGCCGTAAATACCCGCCGGCGAAGCAGCCACTTCATTTTGTGTGCCGACCGATGTGTGCCCGCAGATTCCTTCGTGTACCTCTCCGATAGCCACTGTGGCTTGATCGGCGCTCAAACACTTGAGCAGTATGCCATCGATTGTCCGATAGTATAAATCTTCGTCAAGCAACACGTACCGCAACGCCTTGTACCGCAGCTTCCTTGTGGCCGATTGAGAAGGGTTTTTGAGGTAATTGTAGACGTCGAATCTCCAATCGTCGGTCGTGATGGTGGCGACGCCTATGTCGATGTCTCTTAGCATCGGCCGTAGCTCCGATGCCCTTTGAGCCAAGTCATTGGCCTCCTTGTTCTCGCTCCCGGGAATATGCTTCAAAGTGACTAGCCGAAAACCTTCCATTAACTCCCGCACCGTTGATGATAGATCATCAAGCGTCGTTTTGCACTCATATTCTCATGACAATTGACTAATGACGAGCAACGAGTCTCCCATTATTTCGACCGCGTCAGCCTCTATTTCTCTGAGTAGGAGTAGCCCCTTGAGAACGGCTTCATACTCGGCTTGGTTATTCGTAACGTGGGGGTCGATGGCGAAGGCGAACTCAAAGCATGCCCCCTTGGGTGAGATAAGGACTAAGCCGATTCCACAGCCGTTGGTGCATACTGAGCCATCGAAAGTCAGGGTCCAGGGCGTGATTTCTACGGAGCCGATTGAGTCGTTTCTATGTTCCACAATGAGATCGGCCAAGGCCTGTCCTTTTACCGCCCTTGGGGCCTGATACCTCAGATCGAACTCGGTCAGCGCGAATATCCACTTTCCGATCCTCCCTTTGAGCACTGGAGCCGATAGCATGTACTTGACTACGTCGGCTTTCCAAGTTACGGTGCATTCATTGGACAACAGATAGTGCCTTAATTTTGTGCATGAGAAATAGAGGCACATACATAGCTTTTCGACGGGTGAATATCTAGTCTCTGCATCTAGTAGCCGCCGGCTAAGATAAAAAATGGCCCTTTCCTTGCCATCGACTTCTTGGATCAGAACGGAGCCGATTGACTTGTCGTCGGCAGATAGGTACATCTTGAATGGCGTTCCTTTCTGCGGGGGCATTAGAACTGGGGGAGAGCTTAAATAATTTTTTATGTCGTCTAACGCCTTCTGTTGCTCTGCCCCCCATGTGAATATCTGATCGGCCTTAAGCCGAAGCAATGGTGTGAACGGTTCCATTTTCTCTGAGAGGTTAGCTATGAACCGTCTAATGAAGTTTATCTTTCCGATTAATGATTGGAGTTGTCTTTTATCCTTAGGGGGTTGGATTGTCTTAATGGCATTAATGCTCCTTGGTGTTACCTCAATTCCTCTTTCATGAACGAGGAACCCCGAGAACCGCCCGCCGACACGCCGAACGCACACTTAAGCGGATTCATCTTCAATCCATATTTCCTCGTCCGTTCAAGCACCCGCCGATCCGCAATGTGGCTTTCTATCTCTCTTGATTTGACGACGACATCGTCGATGTATATCTCTACTAGTGCACCGATCATGTCGTGAAAAATATAATTCATTGCTCTTTGATATGTTGCCCCGACATTCTTTAGGCCGAACGTCATCACCACCCACTCGTAGAGGCCGATCGCCTCCCGGGCATCGAAAAGCCGTCTTATGGACGTCCTCTTCGGCCATGAATATCCGGTTGTACCCTGCATTGCCGTCCATGAAGCCGATGATTTTGTGGCTCGAGGCGGCGTCGACAAGGTGTCGGCTATTGGCATTGGGTATTCGTCTTTTGGAGTTGCCTTGTTTAGGTCTCTCGAAGTCGATGCATACTCGAAGTTTGCCGTTCTTCTTTAATACTGGGACGATATTAGAGACCCATTCGGCATATCGGCAAGGCCGAATGAACCCTGCGTCGTATAGCCGAGTGATTTCGGCTTTAATTGCGTCGTGCATGTCGGCTTTGAACCTCCTGGGAGGTTGTTTGAATGGCCAATACACCCCGCCTTGATTGGCAATGATGGACCACTATCGATCGGCTTAGACCGGCATTTCAAGTATTCCCAAGCGAAGCAATCTTTATATTCTTTTAATAATTCAATAAGTTGGGATCTACAAAGAGGAGATAAATTTTTACTAATGTACGTCGGTCTTGGCTTGTCGCCGGATCCGATGTCGATCTCTTCTAACTCGTCGGCCGACGTGAAGCCTTGTCCTAACTTGCCATCGTCTTCGTCCGTGGTGGCTACGCCGAGCACGCTGGATCCCTCCACCATGTCTTGTTCAAAGCAAGACTGCGGCTCGTCGCTTCCGATGGGCCGTATTGTTGAATTGGACACGTTTAGAAAATCGGCTTGCCGACTTTCCTGCATAAACATTCGATGCCTTCGATTTCCCGAAGCGGCAAATCGGCACCGACGATACTAATCGACTCCGACCGGCACGATCTCGATCTTATCGCCGTCCCACTGGATGAGGCTCGGTGCATTGTAGAAGGGATGCAGCAGTTAGCGTGGATCCAGCCCCTTCCGAGCAAAGAAGCGTAAGACCCTTCCCGTCGATGACAAAAACGTCGTGGGCACGCTTTGTTGCCGATGGTCGCCGACGTTGAGAACGCCTTTGGTCTCGATGGGTTGCCGCCGAAGTCCTTGAGTACCATGTTGGTTTTGATCAGGTCTTCGGCTCCTTTTCCAAGCTTTCGAAAGTTGCGTAAGGCATGAGGTTGACCGCCGCTCCCCATCGACTAGCATTTTGGAAATCGGCTTGCCGTTGACGAACCCTTTAACGTATAACGGCTTCGGATGCCGATTTTTGGTCCTTCGGCTTGTCGAAGATGGCCGGTCCGGCGAGATCATTAGTTTTGCCGGTCATCTTCGATAGTATCGCGTCGGCTTCGGGGCATCGATTCGGCGGCAACACGAAGACCATGTTGACCGATGCGGTAGCTTTACTCTTCCCTTGGCTGCCCTTCCGGCTTGATCGGCGGGGCTTTCTTCGCCTTGCTCTTTGGTGGCCGTAGCGTTCTCCCGCTAGGTACCCACCGTCTCTTAATCTTGCCCACCGACGGCGTTGTTCGTATATCATTTGTGCCACCTCGTCCTCTCTCCCTTCACGCTTAAGCCGCTGAATTCTCCTCTTCTGGGTCTTCGTAAATAGATCAGACGGGCACCACTGGGGGTTGGCCGATCCCTCCTCGTCGGCCTCCTTGTCACTGCGAACGTCCCCATCCTGATTCTCGTCGACGAAGAAGTCTTGATGGATCGGACCGAGCCGATCGTGGACCGGTCGCCGTCTCTGGTTTAGTTGGACGGCTCTGGGAATGAACCGGACTGGGCTTGCGGATGACGAGCTCCCGTGTTCGTCATGACTGTGATGATCGTTACAACGCCGCGTCTTCTAGTGTTGGTAGTCTCATGCCGGATTCCCAAGAATGCTCGAAGAAGCCGCAATGCCAATGTGGATCGTTATGGCTTGCTGTGTTCCGCCGGCTTTGGACTCTTGGCTCGTGCCGACGAGGTGCTTCGTCGTAAATTTCTTCACGCCGAGACCGATATTGACAGTGGTATCTGCTTCGTTCGTGGATCGGCTATCGGCCGCCCGACTCGATAACCGGGCGCACCATGTTGATCTCGTGCGGTGGGGTTTCCAATCCGGCCCTCTCCTCGTTTGCCTCGATCACCGTACGGCTAAGCCGTACGTTGTTCTGTCTTGCCGATCAACTCGTCCGAGGCCGGCATGGACTGTGTTGACCGGGAACGGATTGCCGTCTACTTTCATGGGCCGACTTGAATCAGCAAACTTCAACTTCCCGGCCTCGATGGCCGATTGGATCTCGCCGCTCGAAGACTTTGCAATCGTTCGTGGCGTGGGATGTGGAGTTGTGCCACTTGCGATTTATTCTTTTTCAACTCTTCTACGACGGATCACATGATTTTCGTGCAATCGAATATGTTTCTCTTTGAGTAGTAAATCAAAGATCTTGTCGGCTTTAGTGATGTCAAAATCGTATTTCTCTTCTTTAGCCGTCTTCAGCCCACCGCGTACGATGGCCTTCTTGTTCTTAGCCCATTGTCGCCGCCACTTCCATTTCGTCGTCGTCGGATCCATAATCCGAGTCGATGATGACTTGTGTTATGGTTTTGATGGCCTTCCTGGTTTCTTGGAAACGTTGTTCATGGGCCGTTACCCTCGTGCGGTGGGCTAGACTTTCGAAGTCCTGCGCAGAGAATCTTTCCCCGATTGGCGCGACGACCATGGAAGGCTAAATCGGCCACCTGGGCGTCCGATAGCACCAGCCGTAGCATCGGTTTCTCATTTCTCCAAGCGCCGAATGTAGTCCCGAACCGATTCATTATGCTTTTGCCTCGACGTGTGAGGTCCGACAACTTCATTTCATGGTTGCCGAATAAAAATAGCTATGAAATCTGTTTCTCAAGATCGCCCCAACTCGAATCGAGTTGTAAGGCAACGAGGAGAACCAAGTGAAAGCCGATCCCGAAAGAGAAAGGGAAATAGCCGAACTCTCAAGGCAGTAGCCGATGCTTCACCACATTGTGCTAAGAATCTACTGATATGCTCATAAGTAGATACGTTGTCTTGTCCCGAGAACTTGGAGAAATCCGGATTTTGTATTGGTTGGGCAATGGAATTCTTTCGAAATGCTCGGGTAAGGGTACCGGTACATATTTCCCGAGTCTTTTGGTTTGAGGCCGAACCGATCTCGCATAACGTCTGCGATTAGTTCGGCCCAGTCCTATTATCTTGTCTTGACGGCCAGATGGGTCATACGGCATGCGTGCTCGCGATACATCGTGGCGGTGTCGAGGCCGGTAATGATGATCCCGACGACCCCTTGGTATTGGTAGCGATGATCGGCGGTGGCGGCCGAGATTCCGGTGGTGGCGTTGGCGGGTCTGGAAACAGCTGTCGGCCCCCGACATTTTGCTGTCTGCCATGATCAATCGGCTCTAGCTGCCGATTATAATGAAATATATCGAATTGACCTTGGGGCAGCGACTGTTGTCGGTTTAAAATAGTGACCGCTGGTTTCACGGCCGTCCCGCTTGGACTCAAGTGGCTGACTCCTCTTGGCGGGTTGGGCTGCGCTATTAGTGGAAGCGGCCGGTCTTGGGTGACTAATGTCCTGTAATCAGGAAACTTGCCATCCGTCAAAGATGTAGGGCCCCTTTGCAGCTGCTCGGCCACCTTGACATCAACCACATGAGAAATCATATTGTTGAGGGTGTTGACCAGGATGCTGCTCTGGTTGACCAGCGCGTGATGGGCGGCCGAGTCGATCTGATCTTGCAAAGAGTATACGGCCTGATCATCCTGCACTTGAGTTGGCTCTTCCACTTTCTGTTTGCCCTTCGCATCACTCGACGAGGATGCTATGATATCGTTGAGGCTGAACTTGTACTTTTGGTGCACCGTTACAGACCTTGTTTGGGTGAAGGATTGAAGATAATTGTTCCGGAGTTCCTCCACCATCCTCTTATACTCGGCTGCCGCTCACCGATAGTTGATCCATTTTTACAGTACGACATTGTCCCGTGTGATGCCGGGATCTTGGAGTCGACCATCTTGCCCCGAGTCTATTCGTCCGAGTCGAGCCGACAAAGATTGTCCCACTGGGCGTGCCAAGAAGCGTGTTGACGAGAAATCTCTCTCACGCGCTGGCCTGGGAGATCTGCTTGACTCCAGTGCAGGTCCTTCTTAGCTGCCTACAATGTGTAGAGCGTGCCAGTTGATTTGATCTGCCAATCAACAAGAGAAAATACAAGAAGAAATTCGTTAAGCCTTAGGTCAAACCCCCGCGGGATCGGCCGAGGAACTCCATGAACGTACATATGCTATTCCAAGCCATATTTGGGCCAAGCGACCGAAGCACATCGGCTATGCCAAGGCGATCATCAGCCATCCGATCCAAATATAACGAAGAATAACAAATATACAGATCAATAGACCAGTCTACGCCGGGAAACTGACATCAAATCGGCTGATGTTCCAATGAATCTTGTGCAGGCGTAACATTCCTAGATTAAGGACGTAAGCAAGCACAATCACGAAATACGACCCTACCGCAGATCCGATAACAATTATATTAAAAGAAACATATTAAGATAAATAAGGTCACTAAAACCCGACGCTATCCCGATAATGTAAGTCCAAAGAATAGATTGCCAACGATTCTAAAGACGACTCAACAGTTCGTCTTGATGCAGCATTAAGTATCAAAAGAAGCATTCAATCTATTACTTTCGACTTACACTCCGTAAGATGGTAGATACTGCATACGAATCAACCAGCCCTTAAATCTAGCCTCGTCGACCACACGCCCTCGAAAAGATAAGTCAACTACAAGATAGATCTAAACACCGGATTGGTTCATATGCACTATATGATACATGTCGTAGCAAAACTATTGAATCCAATGTGTCATTGCGATGGAAGCATCAGAAACAAGTAATCTCACCACTAACGACAAACATTTACCTGAGTTTGGGGATCGAGACGATGCAGCCCAAAGCCAAACAGGGTGTTCGTCCAAAAGGAAAAGGATGGCGATGCGCCGAAGATTAGATTGATTGAATCGTCCTTACACACAGGGTCTCGGGTCCTATTTATACCCGAGATACAAATATTTGTAACAACTTCGGACTCTATCTAAACTACTTTTTAAAACATCAAATCATCCCTAACAAGATCCATTACAACTAACAATTTAACAAACTCCTAAATTATAGATACAGCTGCCATTACAGGACTCTATCCATAGGTGGCAATATCTTTAAACGCGCAATTAACATCCGAATCCCCACTTATCTTCAAGTTTCTGCATTGGACACGGTTTTATCTCTTCTGAACTCGGAATCGGCTGTCGGCTGTTCCATTCAACCTATTCTCAGCCGACCAGCCCTGCAGCCGATTACTCTTTTAGCCGATACAGCCCCTGACCTCAACCGATCCGATTCCAACTTGCTTTCTTAGGACTTGGAACCTCATTACCAAATTCTAGTGTTAACACCCCTGCCTAGACTTTGGTAGTTCAACTATATCATATGAATATTCATAGTAACTTAGTATTCTCTTCTCGACCACCGTCTTTCTTTGGGATAAAATATGATACCTCGAAATACTCCTGTGTGAAATGCTATAATGGTATATCATACGATTGCGGATTTATCTATGACCATAAGAAATACCAACAAGTATTTCTGGCATCGTTGTCGGGAAAGACATTGGTCTAAGCAGAAATACTAATTACTTGTGTATTGATATGTTCATAGTTGACTTACCTTTGCTCTATCAGGCTTACCTTGGTCTGTTTTCTCTTTTATGTGAAAATAGGGTAGCGAATGACCGGTTTTGACTTGCCCACAATCCAAATTCGGAAACACTTGTCAGAAGCTCTTCACCTTTCTCGCAGTCTCGCCATGACTGTTGCGTGAGGTTTTTGGAGGTGCGGCCGAGCCTGTTGAAGAAGACCGCCTGTCGTTGGTGACACTTGTCGATCCTACCCACACAGCAGATGTTTGACCACATGTTCCATCTCTCCCCTCTTCCCCTCCTCTCTCTCCTGCTCCTCCCTCTCCTCTGTTTGACTAGCTTGCTTTCATGGCGGTCCACCGAGCTTTGTGATGACGGTCGTGAGGTTAAGCTCGACAACTTCACCAACTGCCTCTCAAATTCTGCCGCCGCCTTTTTTGTCGAGCTGCCAAGAGAGCCGCCATCTGTGCATGCCCTACCACTCCAGTCCTGCTGTGGCGCTCCTTGCGACGTCGTCTACAAGACCCATGTTTCCACCTTCAGCTAGATGAGAGAGAAGGGATGTGAGGAGATAGGATAGGCGGACGAAGATAATGGTCACTAACGTGTGGGTCCTGCGTGGGTCTTACTATTTTTAACGTGTTTTATTTTTTCTTGACAATAATGCCATATAAGCGTCATGCATGCGCCACATCTGATGAATACCATATCAACATGATACGTAGGCATCATGGAGGGCGGAACCACCTTCCAATTCCCAAAATTTTTTACCCAAAAAACTTGCGGCATTTTTTAGCAATTTTTGACAAGTAATACATACTCCCTCCGTCAAAGAAATAAATATAGAATTGGATGTGATATATCATAATATAATAATTTGAACTGCCTTTTGGGCGGAGGGAATACAAGATATTGCAATCCCCACTTAAATAATACACAAATCTTGAACATTGATCCAATGGTACACAAGGTGCTATTGCCCACGTGCGGAGGTTCGACCAGCCTACACCCACAATTGTAAAAAACTGACCGGACCGCCGGTCGAACCCAGAAAAATAGGGACCAACGACCTCTCAGGTTTATTGATGAGAAAAGACCGATGGATCAATAAATTGGACACATCATATGGCCTTTCGACAATATAGTCATATGGCCATTCTACAATATGGGCCAAACAGAAGGCCCAAATCACCCACATGAAGGCCCAACACATATATTTTTGTAAGGAAAAAGTCCAATTTGACTTCCTTAAATATAGATCGAATTTGTTTCATATCCCTTAACCTTTAACCGTAAAACCAGGTATAATGATCCTTTAAGTATTAAAACTAGGCAAAACGACTCCCTCGACTGTTTGAAGAGTGGTTTTCGCTGACGTAGCATCCACGTGGCCAAAGAAATTTAAAGAAACAGACATGGTCCCACATGTAAGTGGCAAGGAAAAAAAATAAAAACAACAGCCCACCAGGCCACCACCTGTCTGCCATCTCGCCATGGGTGTGGTGCTCCTGGCCCACGCTTTGCATGGAGGAGGATGCACGGAGCTCGAGGCCGTTGAGCGGCACACGGAGACGCTTCCGCTTCCACTATCTCGTCAATGGCCAGCCGGTCGTCCTCGGCCACTACTGTGCTGTCGACTTGTTACTAGCCAACACTATCGGCTAGTGCTATCGCCGTAGGGACAAAGAGCCAGTGCTGGTGGTTGACCATGTCTTCGTCCCCTCGTCGCTGGACGGATACAAACCGCCGTCATTTCTTCCTCGACTTTATCCACTATTGGAGAAAGCCACACTAGTCCTGGTTCGTAACCCTCAGTAGTCCTGGTTGTCAAACCGGGACTACGAATCCAGGACTAGAGATGCATCTTTAGTCCCGGTTGAAGCCACCAACCGAGACTAAAGATGGTGGCGCCACGTGGCTGGCTCCGCCATCTTTAGTCCCGGTTGGTGGCTTCAACCGGGACTAAAAATTTTTATTTTTATTTTTCTAAATTTTTCCTCCTGTTGTTAGCTTGCCTGTTTACACACACACACATATATATATTTATACATATATAGATTTGCATATATATATATATATGTCCAAATACATAACACACATATATATAACACACATAACATACATATATATGCAAACAACATCGAAATCGAATACAATAAAATGCAACAACAAAATTTAAACATGTATACAACAAATTGTCCACAAATTTGTTCACACACATATATATACAATAAAATACAACAACATCAATTTTCCGCTTGGCTTGCCGCCACCGTCGGCTCCCGCTCCCGCTCGCCGTCGGCTCTTGCTCCCGCTCGCCGTCGGCTCTTGCTCCCACTCGCCGTCGACTCTTGCTCCCGCTCCCGCCGTCGACTCTTGCTCGCCGCTGGTGAGAAGATGGCTCCGCGCTGCCGCCACCTCCTCCCCCGCCGCCGCCATTTCCTCCCCTCCCCTTGCTTGTCGAGGGGAGAGGGGGAGGGGGAGAGAGAGGGAGAGGGAGAGAGCTAGGGAGAGGGAGAGAGATATGAAAAATATGCTAAGTGTTGGATCGGTGGAGAAGACGATGCGAGCCGGGGATATATAGCCAATTCATCTTTAGTCCGGTTGGTGTCACCAACCGGACTAAATATAATTTCCTGCTATTCTCAATTCATCTTTAGTCCCGGTTGGTGCCAACCGGACTAAAGATAATTTTCCGTTATTTCCAATTTATCTTTAGTCCCGGTTGGTGTCCATAATTTTTCAAATTTATTTGGTCCCACTAGAGTTAACAATTAAATAATCCATTAAATAGGGCCAAATTAAATTCATTAAATATAGGTTTAAAACAATAATATTAAAATTTAATCAAACATAGATAATCCTAGACATTAATGTGCTCCTCTAGATACTATTCCTCTTTTGCCCCTCTCTTTTCTTTCTTTTCATCTCCTCTTGAGAAGACAGGAAAAATTCAACTTTTTTGTTTTATTTTTTTATATTTTTTATGGACTTAGGAGCACACGAGAGGTAACCACAGAAAATTTGAGCGTAAACAAGCAAAAGACGTGGCCTGTGGAAAATTCGGAAGACACACTCAAAATCGAAAAAAGTTTCCGGGCTCGAAAAGGCAACCTTCTGAGGCTTTTTTGGGAAAAATAAAATCGACGAATGCGGCGTAGCAGCGAACGAACGCATCCAAATTTTTTTTCTGATCGATTTTCATATATGGAACGTCTCGATCGGAGTCCGTATGCGAAAGTTATGACCGTTTTAAAAACTGACTCCGAGTTAGAGGATGAAAGAGGAACAATGCGCGTAAAACTTGTTAAACTTGCATAAACTAGACGTGACAGCCAGGGTTAAATGTTCTTATCAATATTATACATCTCTCCGATTCGTATATTATCACCAAAATAATTTTACAAAAGATTTTGTATATTGAGAATCATTAGTTCATAACAATATAATGATATGTAATAACAAAATTCAAGCTTCCTTCTATCTTCAATCACCCACCTCCACACAACACCACACTCTTTGAAATTACGATCCCCTTAAATTAATTTTTGGCCATTTGAATCATCTAGCAACATTTATATATTTTTATTAGGTTCAGTTAAAAAATAAGCACATTCACTTTTGTCCCGTTGATGTTACCAACCGGACAAAAATAGTATCTCTAGTCCGGTTGGTAACACCAACCGACTAAAGATGGTGTCAAAGATCGCCGAACCCGCTGAGCGCAGACATCTTTAGTCCGGTTGGTAGCACCAACCGGACTAAAGATAGCATCTCTAGTTCCGGTTGGTAACACCAACCGGGACTAAAGGTGTCCGACGCTCTGACAGGCTCTGACAGAGACTAAAGGTGATTTTTAGTCCCGGTTCGTGACACGAACCGAGACTAATATTCCTAGAAATCCGTAGACTTTTTAAACCGGAACTAGAGATCTTTAGTCGAGGTGCAACTCAAACCGGACTAATGTGGTTTTGCCATTTCAACCAATGATGATTTCTTTAGTAGTGATCCCGTTATTGAGTCTACTATATACAGTTGATCCTAAAGAAGAGAACGAGGAGAGAAAGAACGGGAGGAAACGATATTCCACTATCCATAATTCCATATATACTGCCCATGGCTGTTATACATAGTAAGAGACATATACAAGGCAACAAGCTTACAAGCCTAGCACTAATCACG
This sequence comes from Oryza australiensis, assembly GCA_019925245.2. Taxonomy (NCBI): domain Eukaryota; kingdom Viridiplantae; phylum Streptophyta; class Magnoliopsida; order Poales; family Poaceae; genus Oryza; species Oryza australiensis. Next base: position 4,360,582 of record JAIFGZ020000478.1, read on the forward strand.
GTGTCTGTGTATACGGTACTACGGTAGGTGATGCCAGAGAGCGAGGTTTCTTTCCAACAGATCCGAGCCTGTCAGCTGCCCCTAGGTAGAGCTAGGCCTTCTTATCGAACTACCAGCGAGAAGGGCGGAGGAGGTATCAGCATGTCGAACTACCGGATCGTCTGCGTGCTCCACAAGAGATCAAAGGGCCACAAGCGTGCGTGTTGTTCCCGGCAGCGACGGCAGCTGGTATCTTGGCCGACTGGCGAAGCACGACGGTGGCGTCAACCTTCCCGACCCCATGCAACTGCAGAAATGATTTTTGATTTATTTGTCAAAAATCACAATAGTCCTCGATTCAATAAAAACCATGACTAAAATTTTTTAGATGTAGTTAAATCTTTAATCCCGGTTGATAATATCAATCGAGATAAAAGTTTATTTTTAAGTCCTGGTTCAAAAATATCCGCAGCGTGTGTCAGATCCCATAATTTTTAGTCCCGGTCGTGTTACTAACTGACTAAATATCAACATTTGTCCCCTTTTTTTCAACCGGACCAGAAAAATCGTTCGGCTTTATCTTCTCGTCAAATGCACGCTGCACTCCCTCTCCCCTCAACTCTCCCTCAAATATCTCTTCCTCTTCCCTCAGCTCTCTCTCCCATCTCTCCCTTCTCCCCTCAGATCTGGCCCTCTCCCCTCAGTTTCATGGGCGGGTGGCAGTGGTGGGCCGAGGCGCACGGCGGCAGCGGGTGGCGGCCGCGAACGGCGGCGGCGAGCGGTGGCGGGGGGCCGGTGCGGTCGGCATGCACTGTAATCTGTGATGTATTTTTTATGTATTTGATGATTTGTGATGGTGTATTGATTTATCTATGATTTTGATCTATGATTTGTGATCTGTCATTCGATTTATGATATTTGGGGATGGTTTCGATTTGTGGTATTTAGGGATGGTTTCGGTTTGTGGTATTTAGGGATGGTAACTAGAAGCAGTGAATGAAAAAACAATGAAAAAATTAAAAAAAAAACAAAAATTATGTTTTACTGACGTTTATAACTTTAGTCTCGGTTGATAACATCAATCTGAAACTAAAGATTTATTTTTAGTCATGGTTATTTCACTGAGCGAAAAATATGTATCTTTTAATCTTGCTTTCGTTATTCCGATTTATAATTCCAAACTAAAATAATTATAAACCAAGACTAAAAACAGTTTCCCCGGCCGTGCCAAGTAGTTGCAAATACCCAGCTACCAGGTCGCTGGCCGCGCCGCCGAGAAAATCTGCTGGTGTATAACGAAGGAGGAGACAGAGGAGTGACCTCCGTTCTCAATGAGACCCGGAGTACATGTGCTGGCCGAGTGGGACATGGAGGAGCGGCGGGTTGTCATCGGGGTGGTGGGTGGCATCAGCGCGAATTGGCAAGGATCCTCGAGATTTCCCAGCACGGAGTGTTGTCGCCGCCGCCTCCTCCTCCATGCACGGCCAGGGCGAGAGATGGCGGATGAGTGTGGTGGGCTGTTTATTTATTTCATTGTCATTTACATGTGAACTTTACGGCGGGTGGGTGTGGTGGGCTGTTTATTTATTTCATCGTCACTTACATGTGAACTGGTTAAGGTACATGAATTTATTCACCTGTATTTAATGAACTGGTTAAAAGACATGAATTCATTCATCTGTATTTAAAATATAAGTTGATAAACTGGTTAAGGGACATGAATTTATTCACCTGTATTTAAGATGAACTGGTTAAGGGACATGAATTCATTCATGTGTATTTAAAATGAACTGGTTAAGAGATGAACTGGGGTTAAGTGAACTCACGAATTCATTCAGTATTTAAGAAAGTCAAATCAAACCTTTTAAAATCAGGGAAAACATGTTTGTCTGATACTCGAAACCCTGGTGTCCCATCATACATTGCTCTCCTATAGCCACTGGAGCAGTGTAGTAGTTGTATTCTATCGAGAATTTAGGTCTATCGGTTTCTTACCAGCAACGAACCGAAAGAACCGCCAATCAGACCGCTCGACCCGTGAACCAGTAGCTTCGCCAGTTTGGTGGCCGGTCCAAGTTGTTATACTATCACTGCTACAGTACTATGTCGCCACACCTAACGGGTTCCATTGGCTCCAGAGCCACACCTCCAATCCTCCCGGCGTGACTTTGTCATTGGCGAACGCCACCCACTTTGTTGTCATCGTCACCACCGTCCTCTATGCTACGAACAACGTCTCCTTCGGATCGATCGGCGGTGACGGACCTTCAGTCTTCTCCTTGTCCACCTCTTCGCCGACATCGCGTGTTTGGAGTCTCCCGAGGCCCTGGACATTATCCTCGGGGACACGGACACGTTCAAAGACCGGGGAGTCTGAGTGAGTTGTCCACGCCGAGCCCGCCGCAGAGCTTGAAGAACAATGACAATTGTGCTTTTGCACTGCAGCCAGAGCACCTTTATATATGGCTTTATCCCCACAGCTACGGTTATTTTGCTCGCCGCAGTTTCGTCGGCCTGTGCACGCCGACCACATGCCGATGAGGGACCGCGTGACACCGGTGCATATGGCGCTGCGGTGGCAGACTCAAAATTTTTTAATATTTTTAATAGTCGAGCGAATCACGAACTAATGTAAATATATCAATCACTAATAATTATACAACCGTGTTGATTTTTTACCAATAGATTCAATTTTAATGCATTTCATTAGCATACAGCAGGCAGGCAGGCAGTCAGTCAGTACATTCAGCCCACAAAGTTGCAGCCCACATTTTCTGACCAGCTACTAGTAGGGATGGTGAGCCCAGGCAGTGGCCCAGGCTAGCCGGGCGTTGGGCCCGCCACTCTGGCGCTGTACTATGGGAAGATTGAGACGACGACGAGGGCCGGAGGGCGCAGGCAGTGGCCTCCAGGACGAGGGCCACCGTCGCCGGGCGGATACGCAGAAGCATCTCGGGTGCTCGACCTGCGGGCGTTGCAATGGTCGTTGTCATCCGCGCGTCGTCGTCGATGTCATTTCGCATTGCACGCTAAGAGGGAACCGAACTCGAGGAAGTGGAAGTAGGCGCACATGAACACGGAGAAGGCGAGAGACTTGGCCGTTGGCGCCGAGCAATCGCGAAAGTCGCAGAACTCGATGGGCGAAGGTGGCGCGCCCGGCGCTCGACGCGCGGTGCGTGGCAAGATGCTCGAGCGAAGGAGGATGCCGCACGCGACCTCGGCCGAGCGCCACATGACGGATCGCAACGACGAACGCCCGCCCCGCGCTCCGGTAGTCGACCCACCGCTCCTCTTGGGTATTGGCTCGTCGCGTGGATCACGGGCTCACGGCCGCCTCCAGCTAGTTGTGTATCTCACATTCTCGCTATCTCAGTGCTGGGCGAATTTTTTTTAAAAACGATAATGATCCTTGGTTCTGGTGCCACGCCGCGCACGGCCACACAGGCAGCAGGCTCCTCCACTCCAGGCCGCTGGCCGCGGGCGGACGGGCGGTATAGCGACTCTACTCTTGCCTGCACTTCTCTCCCAATTTCTCTTCTGTATTGGGCTGACGCTGAAAGGCGATTCTGTGATGGCCTGCGGGTGGTGCGAGAAGGGTGTACTAGGCAGGACGGGCGTCGCAGCCGGGGACAGTGAGGAGGAGTGGCTGTGGCGGCTGTGTGCCAACGTGCAGCCGAGACTTCCGCCAACGCCGCGGGTTCCTTAGCCACATCTGACCTCAGCTTAACAAATACTGTAGTACTTAATTTTTGTTTGCCTCGTTGTTTCAAAAAAATATTGTTTGCCTCACACTCAATTAATTTCAGTTTCAATTTGTCTTAAGGTTTCCAGCGAGATGTAGGTTGTTATTTGAGGACAGTTAGGGGCGAATGTTTGTTTTCTATCATATTCCCCATTTGATTTGCCTCAATTTGTATCTTCTATATTCACCCAACATTCGGAGCATCTTCAGATCAAAATAATCCTGTGAAACTTCAGAATGTGCCAGTTCTGTTTTAATCCTCAATATTATGGAAGTATGCAGCGGCGAGGTCCATCCTGGATTCCTGGCCTGCCTGTGAGGCTGCAAGCACCTGAATTAGATAACTAGAAACTGACAGCAAGCTGCTGCTGCTGCCCGAAGGTGTCAACTGACTAAACAAGCTGTTCACAGTGTGCAGGCAACTGACCGGAGTACAGGATTACATGACTAGTAACTACAACTAACTGTCACTAATCCTTGGGATTACGCCGAATAAGTCCTTCAGGAATGACCTTGGTTTCTTCCGCTGCTTGCACTTGTGCAGCCGCAGCTTCCACTGATGATGCCTCTGGTTCTTCCGCTGCTTCCACTTTTATGGTTCGCTCTTCCTTTGCAGTTGCATCTTTCTTCTTGCGGGTTTCTTCCAACTGTGCAGTGAAAAATTGGCGTGCAGCTTCTGCAGCGGTCACAGCAGTGCAGTCCTTGGTCTGGCCGATATGACTTTTGTCCTTAGTCTGGCGATTGTTATCCTGGATCTTGAAGTTCCCATTCTGGTGCTTGTCCATTTCTGCTTGATCAAAAGGGGACAAAAATCATCATATACTATGTATGCAACACACGTGTAACTATGATCCTATAACAGTCTTAAGATAGTACTCCAGTACAATGTGCAACTAGGCAAACATCATAGGCTCATAGTCTCATACACATGTATGCAACAAACGCAGACAACACACGTGCAATTAGGCAAATGAAAGTGTAAGCGCGTAATTCAGAAAACCATAAGTTGTTTGATCATTTCAGACCCACAGAACAGAACTGGGTACGACGAGCTTGCAAACACGTACCAGATGGTGAAGTCGCTGCTCGGAGAGGCAATGGGTGTAATATCTTCCAAGCATACACGACTCGCGAGTCCTTGTACTTCTCCAACCAGTCGACGCCAGCGCCAATCAAAAACTTCTCGAAGTGCAGGACCCTGCTCTTGGTGACGCACTTGTACCGCAAAAAGCAAGCCATCCAGTAGAAAGTAGAGTATGCCATAGTTGTTGGGGTCGACAAGCGCGATGGCGGGGACCTTGCCCGGCGTCAGCCCGGCTTGCTTGTAGCCGTCGTCGGCCCATATCTCGTCCAATCCCACCTTCTATTCCATCTTCCACACCGCGCCATCCGGATCGATTAGAGTGTTCATGGTCACGGTCGACGTGTCGGGGAAGCCGTCGATCTGCACGTACCGCAGCTTTCCCTCGCTCACCTTCACGCACCGGTGCTTGTCGGTGTTGTTCATGCTGGCGCCGCGGCCTCCGGGAAGCGCGACGTGGCGCAGGTGGAGCTCCCCGGCATTGGCGAATGGATCGAGCGTGAGGAGCCCGGAGGGGGGATCCGCCCACCAGAGCCACCCGTCGTTGGCGAGCACGCCGCCGTTGCAGCCCCGGTGGTGCGGGGAAGAGCTCAGACGCTTCATCTCCCTACGTGCTTGTCCGAGTGGAGTAGGAGAGGAGGGTGTCGTCGTGTTAGGTGGTAAGTATAGGAGTGAATAGTAAGCTCGTGAATTGTTAGCTCGCTCGGTTCGGTTTGGATCGGCTCGTTTAAATTTTCTAACGAGCTGAGCTGGCTTTAAAGCTCGTTAGAGATAACGAGCTAACTCGAGCTAGCTCGTGAGCCTTAACGAGCCAGAGCACGTGAGCCGGTTGTCCCTTTCTCCGTTCTTTTGTCGGCTGTTGACGTGGCAATAATCTTTAACTTTTGTGATTTTGTGATGGTCAATATGGACTTAATGCTTTGGATTGTAATAGTAATGATATCTAATCTAGTTGTATTATTGTATTTGCATTTGCATGCATGGATGATTGTCGATAGACAAGCGTTATCATGTTATATGGACTTAATATGTCACCTTTTAGTTTTTTCTGTTGTATATTTGCATGTTTGATGAACTCAGAAAGAAACAAACATATAATCTATACACAAATTACACTACATTAATATGGCTCGCGAGCTAAACGAGCTGGCTCGAGCCGGCTCACGAGTCGAGCTGAGCTAGCCTCCTGGCTCGTTAGTATAATGAGCCGAGCCAAGCCAGCTCGTTATACTAACGAGCCAGAGTGAGTCGAGCCGGCTCGGTATCTAGCCCTAGGTCAGTGTGGCGTGGAGCTGCGCGACCAGGAAGTGACCACGGTGGAGAGGGTCTTCGATGAGGCCGACACATCTCCGGGGATTGATCGACCTCTCGAGCGATGGAGGGAGGCGAATTGCGACGCTGGTGTAGGCTTCGCACAAGTACGTCATCGGTATGCCCCCATCAGTAGTGTAGAGGAGGAGGTGGTCCGAGAACGTTGAGCAGCGGCGGATCTAACAGGGGGGCTGGGGGGCTTTAGCCCCTACCCCCGACAAAGTAGTGTAGCCCCTCAAGTCCCCCTTCAATTTTTTAGGTCTATATGTGTCGCAAGAAGAGTTTATATGCGTTGTCATCGACTTCAGCCCCCCTATAAAATAATCCTAGATTTGCCACTGACGTTGAGGATGAAAGGGAGGTACGAACGCGAGGGGTGAAAGCCGTAGAGATGGATACGCCTCGCCACGTTCAGGATAGGGCGCGCGGTGGTTCGGCGAACTGGATGGAGACGTCTGAGTTCGCCATGAGCAGCGGGGAGTTGTCGTTGACGACTCGAGCAATGGCCGGCATGGCAATCCATGAGCGGCGCGGCAACGTCACCGCCAGAATGCCCTCGCCTGACCGCTCCTTCTCGCCCTGCCCCTCCTTGCTCCCTCCATAGGTGGCTCACCGCACCGCACCTTGCCGCTCGCCTTCTTCCCCTCCATCGATGGCTCAGCCGACCGCTCCTTCTCGCCTCCCTTCTCCAAGGCTGGAGCAGGAAAGAGGAAGGGAGAGACCTGGTGGTTGGGGGAATTGAGGCCGGATGGCTGGATGGGTTTGGTCTGATTGGGTTTGTGACGTGAGATAGGGGAGGGGATCTTATACTCTAATTCGGTGTTAGGTTTTCCAAGGAAAAGGCTACTTGTACTTGTGTGTGTGTATATATATATAGTGTATATTGCACTTAAGTCTATTCTATGTACAGAATGCACCCAGGCCAACCGACCCAACCACCCAACTAATCAGGCGCGCCACCCCGCATATGTATCCACCGACTGATTCGTCACGACTGATAGTAAAGCACTGGACCCATTAGAATTACTATTTGTAGAGTCTACTATCAATTTGTAAGCAAAATTGATAGTGTCTACTATCATATTTGTAGAGTCTACTTACAAATATGTAAGTATAATTTGTAGAGTCTACTATCAATTTCTAACTCTTTGCATTGTAGGATGGTGGAAGAAGACGTCTGATTGGGATAAGTGCGGCGGCAACTGATTTTCTGTCCATACGTAGTTTGATACTTAATTTCCTGTTTGTAGTACTGCTTAAGTTGGAACCGTGTGATTTGGATTATTTATTAATATGGTACATTTGTCTGTGGACTGAATTCTTTTATATCTATTATTATGTTTTGTTTTGAAATGTGGCTTCTTTCATGCATGCGCCCGAAATGTGGCTTCTTTTCATGCATGCGCTAGCATCTAGTCATTATTTGTCATCGCGACAAACGTTTAGCAAATACTCTCTTCGGTTTCATAATTCTTGATGTTTTAGACAACATTAAGATCAAACTTTTATAACTTTGATTGTCAACAACTTTAGTTAAAGAAACTAAAACAATATAGATTTATCTTTTAAAGTATAAAAATATATATTTATTATATATATTATAATAGAAAAAATAAAAATAAATTTTATAGACCGTGTCATTGCCCAAAACGTTACGAATTATGAAATAAAGGGAGGGAGTAATACAGTAGTAGTATTTTATCCGTCGTAAAATATAAGAGATTTTGAATGGAGGGAACACTACGAAGTACTATGAATCTGTATCTGACTAGCTATCTCATTTTCCCATTGCATGCCAAACAGTAGACAGAATAATGTACTACAGTAATATGCATGCATCATTTCATCAGAACACATCTTTATCATGCTGAACTGGGGAGTTGCACCATACAACAGAAACCGAAACCAGACATGCACATAAACAGTCTAAACCAAGGAAACGAGCCAAAGACACAACATACGAGTACCAATTACCAAATCACGATACACTTAATTACTTGTACAAACAGGAAATCATCCACGGCAGCCACGGGAACTGTACAAACAGGAAACTGGAAACTGAAAATTGGCGACCATGAAGACTCACTAATTGAACCCATCACTAAATATATAAGAAGATGAGGCTATGCCTATAAATGAAGGGGATCAAGGTGATGGATTGTACATTTGTGAATAGAATGAATGACAAAAAAGCACGTCACACCCTAGTATCTTGTGTCTCCACTTTTGTATACCTTATGCAACCCCTCTAGACTACACACATCTTGTGTCTCTATTTTTTAGACATTATGTAACCTCCCTCTAGACTACACACATCTTGTGTACTTTTGTAGACATTATGCAACCCCCTAGACTACACACCTAGCACATAGGATGCATAATACATTATCAGGCTAATGCAACCCCTCTAGACTACACACGTAGCACATAGGGTGCATAATACATTATCAGGCTGATAAATTCCTTGCATCTTGTAGATTGAATTTCAAAAATAAATTCCTTGCATCTCTCTTGTTCCATTTTTTTACTCCCGATGAAAATCATCATTGCCGACTTGGGGTCGCCGGCGGCTAGACGATTAGGGTTTTGGCATCCTCCATGGCAGACAAGAAATCTGTGTCGCAAACATGGATAGTAGACGACCAGAACCACGAAGCCGATGGCTACAGTCGTGCCGACGGCGCCAACCCACGCTATGGCAGGCGCCGGCCAATGCCAGCAGCCGGCCGCACCGCGCCGCCCTACACGGCCGCACCGCATGGCCGTGTCGACCCGCACGGCGCTACAACACATGCAGCCGTTGGCCGCGCCTCGCGAACAGCCGACCGTCGATCGCGCCCCGTACCGTTGGCACCGTCTCGTCCGCCCACCGCCTACCGCACCTTGCGTCGAGCGTCGGGCAGCACCGCGGCGTGAATTGCCCGTAGCGCCGGGTGTTGACTACTCGCTGCATCATCATCGCTGGTCGCACCAACCGCCGGAGTCGCGCCAGCCATGGCGCATGCACCATTTGGAAGAAGAAAATAAAGAGGAAATCTAAGAAAAGAGAGAAAAAAATATGAAAAAACAGGGAAAGGCGACGTCGGCTGCGCTGGGTCCGTCGCGACAAGCAGATGGAGGTTTTCTGTTATCTACATCTCCAGCAGTTGGATTCTTGTTAGATTCGGTTCGAGATCAGGTCTTATCCAGAGGAAACCGAGTCTAGGAAGGATGCAACTTGTATCTATTAATTAGAAAGTGTTTGTTAACTTTCTTTTTATCTTTAGGAAAGTGTGTTAGTGTCCAATAAGGACTCGGTTTGTTTTCTTTTATCTTTAGAAAAGTTTGGATGTGTAATCTATTAGGATCTTTGTCAGCCTACGGGTATAAATATGTAAGCCCGAGATTCATGTAAATCAATCTCTCGATCAATACAATTCGGCGCATCGCCACCTTTTGTTTTCGTCTGTCTCAACGAGTTCTTGTTTTCGAGCATGAGCTGCATCGATTGAGTTCGATCTCCTGCAAGAAGTGAGTTCTGTCATCTTTGCTTGCGCTGGCATGGCTAGGACTTCCTCGATTGAGTCCGATATTCTAATCGGGCCGACGCAAGTGTTGCCTATCTGGTATTTCATCTCTATCTTTGGTTCCTTTGTTGTTTATAGTCACATCGGCTTAGTTAGGACTTTCTCTGTTAGGTCTGATATTTTGATCAAGCTGATGTTTCTTTAAACATAATGTCGCTTTAGATAGATTGGTTATATCCATCATGTTAGACAGATCTATCGGCTCATTGAGCATTAGATTATCATATACAATCTCGTGCTGCATCGGTTAGGTCTGACCTACTAGATTGTTGTTGATAATCTAAGTCTCGTTAAGCTGATCGGTTCATGCTAATGTTTCACCGGAGGGTTAGCCGGTATTATCCGATGTGTTAAATTTCTCTCTGATGGTTTGCTGCCTTAGTTAAATTTAACACATGACCACTTTGATCAGTGTCATACCGACTGGTTTAAATCTATCAGGCAATTATTAGCCTTATGCTGCATCGGTTAGGTCCGACCTATGAGGCTGTGATTGTAAGTTAGATTTATTCAAGTCAGTAGGCATCAATCATTGTTTCATCGGGGTTTCAGCCGATGAGTTATCATGGACATTGCGTCGGCTTGCAAGGATTGTATATGAGTTGGTTGTTAGCCGATGACAACAGAGTATTCACCGATCATTGCTTATCTGTCGGATTTCATGCCATCGGAGCTCCAGCCAATGTGTGCTTTGATATTCATATCAATGTTTATTTCACGATCGGTTTATGTTACTATATCATCATGTTGTCGTCGGTCGATCGCCTTTATATAGATGTTTGCTTAGCACACTGCCGACATATTAAAACCCTAATTACATCGGCTGACATCGGCATCGGCTGGAATCATACCATCGGCTTATCAGCCGATCGACTATTTTGGTTATCGGCCTATCGGCTGAGACGCTTTATGTTGTGCTGCTTTATACATCTTGTCAGTGGCAGGATCAAACTGACTGACATACCCGCACTTCAATAATTTTAGGACCTGCACTAGAGCTAAGCAGGTCTCCCAGGCCAGCGTGTGGTTTGATGTCTACACATCTTTCGGCACGACAATGGCGGTATGGATTTGGCGTCAACAGCCACCTGTCGGGGTCGTCCCCTACCTCCAGCCGGGGGAAGCGGGCTAACGTCAGCCCACGCCGCCGCCTCTCTGCGTGCTCCCACGCCTTCCACGCCACGTCACATCGCTCGCAAGTCGCGCCACCCACTCCCCCTCTCTTCCTCATGCGAGTAGAGTCGTGGAACGGTCAGATTCAAAATCCTTGCGCCCCCACTTTCTCTCCTGATCCACGCCGTCGCCATTCCCGACGTCCTCGGACCATGTCCGACTCCCCCATGGCTATAAATCGCCACCCCGTGGCCCGCTCCTCCTTTTCCCCAACTCAATCGAAGCTCCCGTACTATCAATCGCGCCGCTCCGTCGAAACACTAGCATCATCACGTTCACACCACTCCAGCCGCCAAAATTTGCCACATTGTCCGTCGCCAGGCTCTCCCGTCACCATCGTCGGCTTCGCAAGATAGTGGGGAGCCTCGACCATCCCTTGGATTCCACCTCGTGCCATCGGAGCCCCTCCTTCCTCGTGCGCCGGTGAGCTCGCTGTCATTTCCTCTTTTCAGCCGGCATTTCCCGTCGTCGCACACCCCCTCCTCCCGTTATTTCCCGTCTCTCACTTTCGTCGGACTGTGCAGGACCTCGGTCGCTCATCTTTTCATCAGTTCACCACCGCAATCACTGCCCCGCCATCCTCTCCCTCTACGCATGTCATCGCCGCTGTGGTAAGCCGCCTTTTCCCCCTTTTCCCCTCCTTCCTCCATCGACTGAGCACTTCGCCGCTTCACCCGCACGTGCCGCGCCTCCGCGCACAGCTCCCGTCCATCGTAGGCGACCATAAGGCGACGATGCGGGCCACCGTGCACTGCCGTCGTACCTCGTCGGCAGGCGAAGCCCGTCACCCCTCTCTCGTGTCGTCGGATCCACCCTCGGATCCAGGCCGTCCATGCGTCACCCCGACGCCGTCCCACGTCGGCGCCACCCCTTTCGCCAGAAATGCAGCCTCCGTGACCAAAGCGCCTCCATACCATTATCCTCCGAGCATCGTCTCCGGCGACGAATCCACCCATTGCCTGAACCGATGAGGAAACATCTCCTTCCACCCTGGACCCTGTGACTGCAAGCCCTAACCGCCGACGAAGTCCTCCTCTGCTAGGAACCCATCGCTCTACTTCGCCTTTGTCATGTGACCCTCGCTCCATCCCTTCTTCACTCGAGCTACTTCGCCTCCACTCACTCTCCAATCTGCTAGCCGGGACAAGTGTGAAAGACAAGCCACCTCTCTCTCCTCTTTCCTTTATAAATGAAGCAAGGGCACACATCAAAAGATTCCTTGTGGAAATATTAGATTAATAGAACCATTAAGTCTAGAGTACTAGAAAGGTTTAAAAGAATGGATAACATAGTTATCTGAAACAAAGAATCGCATAGTAGGGATCACCTTAAGAACTCCGTGATAGATTTCCGCCTCATCCTAAACAAATATCCTATCCATTGTTTGTTGGGATGAAGCCCTAAATAGATCAATCCCATATAAACCAACAGACTTCCAACCCCAACCCAACCTAAATCTCGGGGACGAGATTTATTTTAAGAGGGGTAGGTTTGTAACACCCTAAAAATCGGAGACTTAAAAATCAAAATTTAAAATTCCGAACTTACAAAAACTTTTGTATTGTTGCATCTTGTATTTGCCTCTTATTTGTGAGTTTTGTTGCATGTTATAAATAAAAGATTATTTAATTAAAAGATGGAAAAATCGAAAAGGGTTTCACAAACCCTAAAAGGAAAAGAAATTTCAAAGTAAACAATAGAAATAAAAGTTATAAAAATATACAATTGAAAAAGCTATGGTTGACAAAAATTTACTTTTTGGAATCAAATTTTTATTTTTGGGAAAATATAAAATAAGTATTTAATTATAAATAAAGAAAGAATATATATAAATATGTATATACAAATAATAATAATAATGTTGGATAAAAGATTAAAAATTTAAAATTTAATTTAAATTTATGATTGGGACAAAAATTTTATCTTTAAATTTTATTGGTGAAATGCTAAAGGAAAAAAACAATAATAATAAATAAAAAAGAAAAATCAAAAAAAAGAAAAAAGGCTACTGTTCATCGGGCGCTAGGTGTTCGACCCGGTGCCGGGTCCCGTCCCTCGGCCGCGCGCGCGCGCGCGTCGCGCTGTCCCCACCGCGCGCTCATGCCGCGTCGCCGCGCGCACGTGTCGCGCTGTCCGCGCCCGCACCACGTTGCCCACGCCGGCCCCCTCTCCTCACCGCCGCGTCACGCCCGTGCGCATGCCCGCCGTCGCGTCGCCACGTCGCGCCGTCGCATTGCCCGAGCCGCACGTCGCCACACGGGTCCCGCGCCATGCCGCTTCTTTCTTGACACCCCGTGCGCGTGTTTGCGCCGCTCGTCGCGTGTCGCCGCGCGCCGCCGTGCTCGCCATGCGTCGCCACCGTTTTTCCCCTCCCAGGGCCCCCCTTTTCCCCTCCTCGCCGTCGGTCGCGCCTATAAAAGGGAGCCAAGCACCTTTCCCCACCCCGCCATCTCCCCCACCGCATCTCTTCCCCGTTCCCCACTCTTTCCTTTTTCTTTTCTTTTCTCCCCGCCATCGTCGCCCTTTGGCACTGATCATCACCACGCCGCCACGGCCGCCGCCTCGTTGCCGTGTCGACCGCCGCCAGTAAGCCCCCCTTTCCTCCTGTGTTGCCGCATCACCGAGCCGCCTCGGCCTAGCTCGGCCGAGCCGAAGTGAAGAGAGGGAGAGAGAGGGAAAAGCAGAGGAAGGAGGGAAATTCTGGCTGGTCCCGGACAGGGATGCAATGCACATTCAGCTTTTGAAATTCTGGACAGGAATTTCTGGGCATGACAAGTTGGTGTGAGAGCTGACCTTGACCGTAGGATAAGCGGACTGGAAACCCTAAGTGCCCTCTGAAACTCTTTCATATGTATGCCCTCTTTTGCATTTGGAGTTGTTTCGGAAAAATTGGAAATTTCGTTTCCTTGGTTATAGGAAAAATCTTGATCGTTTATTCGAATTGGATTTTTCCAAGTATGGTCAGTCTAGGGTATTAGCATTTTTGCATAAACAGGACTTGGATTCGAATTGAATTTTATTGGACAGTCAGTTTGGGATTTGTTGGGACTATGCATTAAGTTGTGTCTAGGCTTTGTGGGATGCAAATTTTTATGCTTCTTGTTATTATTATATATCTATTTTGGTGCATTAATTTATCGCTCAGTAGTATCAATAGTATTTTATTGGAGTCATGCTAAAATGTTCAGTGGATAAAAAGTTATTGCATCTTACTGGTTATTTATTTGAGTTATTTATTGCTTTATTTATTTGGATCTGAGCATGCATTGATTCCCCTTTTTTCCTTTCTATAGAGGTCATGCCTTCCCCTAACACATCGTGGCTAGGGAATGTGCGACTTTGTGGCCGAGCTTAGTCGCTTGGCATTCCTAGTCGGCTACTGTGGGGGTGTCACCCCGGAGTACCCTATGGATAGGAATCTATGTCCAATTGAAGTCAAAACCGAGAGTCCTTGGGATACTATCGATGGCCCGACCCCCTCCTGCGGGGTTGGACATCCCGACCTTTCCCCGAGTCCGACCTTAGTTCTCCTCTCTCGACCCCGTCAACCATGGCCTGACCTCAACCATCCTAGGGACAAGACTTGGCATGCAAGAAGGAAGAGGGAGGGGACAGCTCCGCAGAGACTGATGTCACCCGACAGCGTAGTACATGCATCTCAGATGGAGGAGAGATCCCAAGACAAGAGAGAGAGCACAAGATTCCCACGGTGTATAGGACCTAACAGACCATCTTGTACCTTTTATGATGTTGTTTGTACTCACCTTTTAGCACATTAGACATAGCTTTCTTGGCCCCCCAAGTTCTCCTGTAACTGCCCCTCTTGAGCTATAAAAGGGAGGGCAGGGTGAGAGGCCAAAGAGAGACATCTACATTCCGATCAAACTCTAGCATTCTCATTCCCTGTTCTTGGCCAGCTTGCTTCAAGCCCCAAGAACTCCTCCTTGTAACTCTTGTTCATCATACATCCCAATAAAGAACACTGGACATAGGATTATTATCCTCCGGGAGGGCCAAACCAGTATAACTCCTTGTGTCTTTACTCTTTGGCTCGTCTCAGGACTCGAGTCGACCATTGGATCCATCGGGGAACAACTTCTCTACCATTCTCTTTCACCTCTTTGGGCACCCCCTTTGAGGACTGTCGACCCACCCGTCGACAGTTGGCGCGCCAAGTAGGGGCGCTGTTCTTCATACCGTGCGATCTGACGATGATCTTCTTCCACACCGATTTCTATACAGATACGTATTCTTTCCCTCAAATTTATCTTCAAAAGCAGCTTCGATACTTGCTTTTATGTCGTTTGTTGCTTCTCGCCCCGCCTTCGAGCATCCTTTTGTGTACCCAACAGCTTCCGCGCATGTACTCATGACCAGCTCTGAGATTCGTGGCCCTGACCTTTCTTGGTCCGGGTTCCCAGGAAGGAAGTCTTGTCGAAGTAAACACCAGTTGCTCGGGGGCTCGGCGTTGTCTCCCGACCGTCAAGTAACGCTCTAGCGACCCGATAACTTTCACGCAAGGACTCATGACCAGCTATGAGATTCGCGGCCCCGACCCCTCATGGTCCGGGTTCCCAGGACGAAAATAATATCGGGTGGATCTGAGACAACTTGACGCTCTGACAAGTTCCCCCGAGTATTGGATCAATGCATCCCAGCCCACAACAATGGCTTGATCCTATGCCCTCCGGTCGGGAGCTTCGGGGCACTTTCGAGCACGCCTATCGGAGGCCGCGTATCGAATGATGGCCCGACTCTGTGAGAGGCATCACATCGACCTCCGCGACACCGTCTACCGGTAACACCCCAGTTGTGGTAGCCACGACAACGTCAGCACCTTTTGGTCAACTTCCGGGAAGAACGACACCACCTTCGGGCGTATGTGTGTCGTGCTGCAGGGCTTGGATGCTATGCACGCCAACATGCATAGGGCATCAAGGCACTAAATGACACGAAGCTAGTGGAGATCATGCGACTGAAGGACGAAGTGGCTCGCCTTAAGAGGGAGAACGCCATACTCCACGGACTTTCACCGTCTAGAGGAGCCACGGTCCGTACAACACCAAGGAAGTTGACTACAACTCCCGTACGTATCCAACTAGCGCACTAGAATCCGCCACCATCGCCAGAGCCACTCCCAGTGTTTGTGCCACCTTCGCCTCCACCGTCACCAGCCCCGGCACCAGGACTCACCTTCGCTCCTACGGCAGTGGCAGTGGGCAGCAACAGTGGTAGTTGGCTGTCTGCTATGCTCAGCTCTCCCCCATGGGACCAGCAGTAGCAACAGCTCCAGCTCCGAGCCCGACAGTGGCGAGACCTACCTGCTAGACTCTAGGAGCCGTTCGGAGGAGAACGAAGACAAGCCCGAGTTCGACTTCGACTCCACCGACCGCAGGAGATGATCCGAGCACTAGGACCGTCACCCCTAGTTCATCATTTTCCTTAGTTTGTTTCCTTGGTAGCTTTTGTGCTTAGGTTTGTTTGTGTTTGTGGGATAGTCGGCAGACCTTACCAAATGGTTGTGGTATGGCTGCTCTTAAATAGGAGTTGAACTATTTTCTTTTCCCGTAGTGTTTTAAATTCTGAGCGTAATAAATTATAATAAAGATTAGTTTCGAGCAAATCTGTTTTTCTCCTTGCCATTTCTTTCCCTCTACTTGTCCCTCTCCAGATGGTGAATGCGAGGAACACCAACCCTGCTGCCAGTGATGGCAGCAGCAGCAAAGGCCAAACCTGAGGAATCAACCCCAACGACGCAGCAGGCAATGGTCCACCTCCATCACCGCAGAACCCGACCCTTGCCTAGGTGTTGGCCAATCAAACACAGATGATGGCCGCAATGATGGAGCAATCGGATAAGAGACTTAGATGACAGCCATGATAGAATGACGAAGATCATATCGTCAGGGATGTAAGGGGGCAAGAACATTGACCAAGACTTAATAACAATCCACATCATCTTTCCCGGCCTAGTAGATATCGGCACTTCTGCGCATCTTTTCACTAGCATGACAAAAAATTCTCAAGCTGCAAAAGAAGAGAACGTGGTTATGGGTTTGCACTTATGCACAAGTCATTATATGACGGAGTTTTCGCTATGCAAATCGAATTATGCAGACTTAGAAGTCCAACTCAGACTAGTATGAATTAAATCCGATTTGATTTTTAACAAATAATCCAGTTCAGCTTGTTAGGCAGTGGCAGTTTGACTACATAAATTTTCTTTTGATTCGGGCAAGAAAGGATTTGTGCAGAAAACTAGTTTGCAGACGAACTGCTAGCAAGAACAACCTAAAGGCTCCAAAGCTACCAACTTTAGAAAAGGGGATCCAATCTTGTTGAGGCAGAGATGAATTTAATCCAGAATTTAAATCATGTTGAGGCAGAGATGAAATTAACCCAAAATTACCAAAGAAAAACCATACATTTAAACTTTGATTGGTATCAGATAACTCACCGGCTGCACGGACTGCCGTGTTGGCCGCGTCCACCTTCAGCTCCGACGACGGCGGATCACCGACGGTAGACCATCCTCTTGTATCCCGCCAAGCTGTACAGCTAGAAGCTTTCTGGTTGAGAAGACGATGGCCACCTGTGGAGCAACCCGCCTAGGCGCCCAGGTGACGGTTGACCGGCCGGGCGATGGGAGATGGGAAGAAGGTCTGGTTGTTCCAGGAATAACGACGGTGATTCGGTGGAACTCGGGAGAAGGAAGTCATGTTGCTTGCTATTCCCCTATCCAAACTCTGATGTGCGCCTGTGCTCCTGGACTAGGCAGTAGAGGGGGATGCGGCTCCCCATTCCCAAAGGAATAAGTTCACTTAAGAATCGTGGAGTTTGAAATTCGTCCTTAACCATATTAGATATTAGATATAACATGTTTTTATTTACAACACCAGATCATTATGTGACAAACCGAGTCAACGTGAATCCACGTAAACCTTACATGACAGTGGATATAGCACCTTTTCTTTCTCTCTCTCCCTCTCCTCTCCTATCCTCCTAACGAGCTTGACGAAGCCCGATGCCGTCTTCATCTTGTACGAGAACTTCTGCAGCTTGCCGCCGCCAGCGCTGCCCTTGACGTCCTTGGGCCCGCCCTCCGCGTGCCAAGCACTCGCCGCCGCCGGAGCCGACAAGGCGAGCCTTCCTTGCGCCGCGGCTACCCAGAAATAGCAACAACATAATCCAGTCTCATTTGCAGGTACTTTAAGTTTCTCGTCTTTCGTTAGCCTATCACTTTAGCTATTGCATGATGTACTTCTTGTGCATAATATCATCCAAACTTTATTAATTAGCTAACTTGATGAAAAATGTATTTTCAGGAGAACAGCGAGTGGGTTGAACAACGAGTGGTCTGAACTTGCAGCAGCCTGAGATTTGGTAGGATGCTAGAATTTACATACAGGAGGAAATGGGCACTGATATATTGTACTCTTATATTACCTTCAGTGATATAGTCCTCTCTAGCATTAAGGAACATGTTAGTAATGTTATTTATGTTCAAAATTCATCTACAAACAAAGGCGACTTTTGGCCGTAGCGTAGCGGAGGCCCGTCGCCGGAGGCTTGGGCCGGAGTGAAGCGGAGCCCGGTTTAGGGTTTCCATATACCCGGTTTAGGGTTTCCACATTATTAAGTACCTCCTGTAAGCCGCTGCACGGATATATAAGTTGTAAATCCCAGGCATTTTGTAACCTAACCAAGATATAGTGAAGATTGTTGCTGGTTGACGCCCATGGTTTTTCCCTCTCGTGTTGAGTGGGTTTTCCACGTTAAATCTCGTGTCTCTTTTGCGGTTTGATCTTGTTTACTTCTTGTTTTGCCGTCATCACGTCTAACAAGTGGTATCAGAGCTGAGTTCTTCAGATCAGGGAGTCGCGATGGCGTCAATGCAGTTTGATCTACAGTCGCTCGACTACAAGACGAGGTTTTCGCTGTGGCAAGTAAAGATGAGGGCGATACTCGCCCACCAAACACAGGATCTGGATGAGGCACTGGAAGGATTCGGAAAGAAGAGCAAGAAAGATTGGACTCCTGAGGAGATTCGCAAGGATCGTAAGGCTCTGTCGCTTATTCAGCTTTATCTTTCTAATGATATTTTGCAAGAAGTGCTACAGGAAAAAACTGCTGCAGAACTCTGGTTGAAACTGGAATCGATCTGCATGTCAAAGGATCTAACCAGTAAGATGCATTTGAAGATGAAGCTTTTCTCACACAAGCTCCAGGAGGAAGGATCGGTAATGTCTCACATATTTGTTTTCAAGGAGATCGTGGCCGATCTGAAATCCATGGAAATAGAATTTGAGGATGAGGATTTGGGACTTCTGTTATTATGTTCTTTGCCTAGTTCTTATTCCAATTTCCGTGACACCATATTGATAAGCCGTGATGAACTAACCCTAGCGAAAGTTTATGAGGCACTCCAGAGTAAGGAGAAAATGAAGAGTATGGTGCAGGGTGATGGCCAATCGTCCTCCAAGGGCGAGGCGCTGCAAGTCAGGGGCAGATCTGAGCAGAAGTCTGAGAACAACAACCGCGACAAGAGCCGTGGACGTAGCAAGTCTAGAGACAAGATGTTTTTGCAAATACTGTAAGAAAACGAATCACTTCATCGAAGATTGCTTGAAGTTAAAAAATAATGAGAAGAGGAAGAATGTGCACCAACAGAAACATAAGTCTGCTGAAGGTAATGCCTCTGTTGTCTCCGGTGCTGACTCTAATGACTCAGGTGATTGTCTCATTGTATTTGCGGGTTGTGTTGCTAGTCATGATGAATGGATACTCGACTCGACAGCCTCTTTTCATATCTGCACTAACAAAGATTTGTTCAGTTCATATAAGTCTGTGCAGAATGGAGAAGTCGTGCGTGGAGAAGTCGTGCGCATGGGGGATGATAACCCGTGTAAAATCATTGGTATTGGATCCGTTCAGTTGAAGATTCATGATGGCATGGTGCGCACGCTGGAGAACGTGCGACATATCCCGGAGATGGCAAGAAACCTTATTTCGATCAGCACACTTGATGATGAAGGATTCAAGTACTCCGCTAGAGGTGGAGTTCTCAAGGTTTCAAGAGGTTCGCTTGTTTATATGATTGGTGATTTAAATCCCATTAAATTATATATCCGTAGAGGTTCTACTTTGCATAATTCCGCTGTGCATGCAAGTATTTCTGATAATAATAAGACTGACCTGTGGCATAAGCGTCTTGGACATATGAGCGAACTCGGTATGGCAGAGTTGATGAAGAGAAACCTGTTGGATGGTTGCACACAGAGCAAGATGAAGTTTTGTGAACACTGCATCTTTGGTAAGCATAAGAGGGTGAAGTTCAATACCTCGGTTCATCGCACCAAAGGTATCCTTGAATACATACATGCTGATTTGTGGGGGCCTTCTCGTAAGACCTCATATGGTGGTGCTAATTATATGCTTACTATCATTGATGATTATTCTCGCAAAGTGTGGCCATATTTTCTGAAAAGTAAGGATGATACTTTTGCTGCATTTAAAGAGTGGAAAACCATGATAGAAAGGCAAACTGATAAAAGGGTAAAGCTGCTTCGTACTGACAATGGTGGTGAATTTTGCTCCCATGAGTTCAATGCTTTCTGCAAGAGAGAAGGCATCGTGAGACACCATACTATTCCGTACACTCCGTAGCAGAATGGTGTGGCTGAGCGCATGAACAGGACCATCATCTCCAGGGCCCGTTGCATGCTGTCCAACGCAAAGATGAATAAGCGCTTCTAGGCAGAAGCCGCCAACACTGCATGTTACTTGATAAACAGATCGCCTTCTATTCCACTTGATAAGAAAACTCCTATTGAGGTATGGTCTGGCAAACCTGCTGATTACTCACAGCTTAAAGTTTTTGGTTGCACTGCCTATGCTCATGTTGATAATGGAAAGTTAGAGCCTAGAGCTATTAAATGTATTTTTCTTGGTTATGGTTCGGGTGTCAAAGGATACAAATTGTGGAATCCCGAAACAAGAAAGACCTTTATGAGCAGGAATGTTGTCTTTAATGAATCAGTTATGTTCAATGACAGTGCTCATATTGATATTGTGCCAGACAGTTCTGATAATGAACAGTAGAGGGTTGGTTTTGAGGTGGAGCACATGGATGTTCCTGAAAAAGAAATTATTGATGAAAATTATGATGATAATGTTGATACTGTTCAGCACTCACCCCCTATTTTGCAGCAAGATGATCAACCTATTGCACTCCGCAGAGACAAGAGAAGTTGTGGGGCTCCTAAGCGGTTGATTGAAGAATGTAATATGATTTATTATGCTTTGAGTTGTGCTGAACAGGTGGAGAATAATTATGAACCAAATACATACTCTGAGGCTATTGCATCTGGTGATCATGCAAAGTGGATTTCAGCAATGCAAGAAGAAATGCAGTCACTGGAGAAGAATTGTACTTGGGACGTTGTACCATTGCCTAAGAAGAAGAAGACCATTCGTTGCAAGTGGATCTTCAAGAGAAAAGAGGGTTTATCTCCTAGCGAGCCTCCAAGGTACAAGGCAAGGTTACTGGCTAAAGGTTTTAGTCAGATTCCAGGTGTTGACTATAATGATGTGTTCTCTCCTGTGGTCAAGCATAGTTTTATTCGTACTTTCTTCAGTATTGTCGCTATGCATGATCTTGAGCTTGAGCAGCTAGATGTCAAGACAACATTTTTGCATGGAGAGCTAGATGAGGAGATATACATGGACTAGCCTGAGGGGTTCAAACTCCCTGGAAAAGAAAATTATGTTTGCAAGTTAAAGAGGTCCTTGTATGGTTTGAAGCAGTCCCCTCGTCAGTGGTATAAAAGGTTTGATTCATTTATGTTGGCACATGGTTTTAAAAGGTCAAATTATGATAGCTGTGTGTACATCAAATTTGTGAATTGATCACCTGTGTATTTGCTGTTATATGTTGATGACATGTTGATTGCTGCCAAGAGCAAGGAACAAATTGCTACTCTGAAGAAGCTGTTGAGTAGCGAGTTTGATATGAAGGACCTTGGTGCTGCTAAGAAGATCCTAGGTATGGAAATTACTAGTGACAGAAAATCTGGTTTGTTATTTCTTAGTCAGCACAATTATATTCAGAAGGTTCTTAAACGCTTTAATATGCAAGATGCAAAGCCTGTTAGCACTCCTATTGCACCTCATTTTAAACTGTCTGCAAAGCAATGTCCTAGTACTGATGATGATATTGAGTACATGTCAAAGGTGTCATATTCAAGTGTTGTTGGTTCATTGATGTATGCTATGGTTTGCTCTCGCCCGGATTTATCACATGCTATGAGTTTGGTCAGTCGATATATGTCTAATCCTGGCAAAGAACATTGGAGGGCAGTTCAGTGGATTTTCAGGTACCTTCGTGGGACGGCAGATGCCTGCTTGAAATTTGGCAGGATTGACAATGGAGTCGTTGGATATGTGGACTCAGATTATGCTGCTGATTTAGATAGGCGAAGGTCGCTCACAGGATATGTGTTCACTATTGGCAGTTGTGCTGTGAGCTGGAGAGCAATATTGCAGCCAGTTGTTGCATTATCTACCACTGAAGTAGAATTCATGGCAATTGCAGAAGCTACAAAAGAATTGGTATGGCTGAAAGGTTTATATTCTGAGTTATGTGGAGTTGATTCTTGCATTAACCTGTTTTGTGATAGTCGGAGTGCTATATGTCTCACTAAGGATCAGATGTTTCATGAGAAAACTAAGCACATTGATATCAAGTACCATTATGTGTGTGATGTTATTGCACAAGGGAAGTTAAAGGTATGCAAGATTAGTACACATGATAATCCAGCTGATATGATGACCAAGCCAGTCCCTGTTACCAAGTTTGAGATTTGCTCAAGCTTGGTTGGTATTTCAGCTTAGCCCATGAGGCTGTGGTGCCAGTGGTATTCTTCTCTGTTATATTCAGGTGGAGGATTAACTGATGTTGCAGGAAGGAATTTGTCTCAAGGTGGAGTATGTTATTTATGTTCCAAATTCATCTACAAACAAAGGCCGACTTCTGGCCGTAGCGTAGCGGAGGCCCGTTGCCGGAGGCTTGGGCCGGAGCGAAGCGGAGCCCGGTTTAGGGTTTCCATATACTCGGTTTAGGGTTTCCACATTATTAAGTACCTCCTGTAAGCCGCCGCACGGATATATAAGTTGTAAATCCCAGGCGTTTTGTAACCTAACCAAGATATAGTGAAGATTGTTGCTGGCTGACGCCCGTGGTTTTTCCCTCTCGTGTTGAGTGGGTTTTCCACGTTAAATCTCGTGTCTCTTTTGCGGTTTGATCTTGTTTACTTCTTGTTTTGCCGTCATCACGTCTAACAAGTAATGTGGCAACGTTTGCTTATTGCAGGCACAACGTTTGCTTCACTGATTAGGTATGTTAAAATGTTATTTTATGATGCATCTGTTGTTTGTGTTGTCATTTGATCTGCATGTTCAATACTTCCACTGTCAAATGTTTTTGTCCTTAAGACTTGTGGTCAGTTTAGTGACTCGAGATTTCGTATCTAAGAGTAGTAAGTAATAACAAGTGTGATGTGTCCTGATGTCCAGCAAGTAGTGCGCGTTCTGGGAAGCCGCCGCGCGAGGAAGGCTCGCACCCTCGGCTCCCTGCAGGCAGCGAGTGCCGGCACGCGGAGGGCGGGCCCAAGGACGTCAAGGGCAGCACCAGCGACGGCAAGCGGCAGAAGTTCTCGTACAAGATGAAGACGACGTTGGGCTTCGTCAAGCTCTTTGGGAGGAGAGGAGAAAAGTGTTAACGAACAAATTTGGTAAGCAAATTATCAGGTTTAGATCTAAGGCCGCACCGATTTGGAGAGAATCGGGTTCTTACAAAGACAGAGTGCGCGCCAAGTACTGACCGAATCGATTAAGGAGTTTGTCGGTTGGTAACCGAATCGGCTAAGGTGACCGTCGGCTGATGTGTTGATAACCTACTAATGCCAAGAGTTGATGGAAAATTTTCGGCTAGTAACTTTGACACATATTCCTCGAGAGCAAAATATTGAAGCCAATGATTTGGCTCAGGGGGCATTGGAATACAAGCCGATGGTCAAGGACATTGAGGTGAAAATTGCTACAATCGCAGCTGATGATTGGAGGTATGATGTTTATAATTATCTCAAGAATCCTTCTCAATCGGCTTCGAGAAAATTACGATACAAGGCCTTAAGATATGTTTTGCTCGATGACGACCTATATTGTCAGATGATTGATGGGGTACTGCTAAGATGTTTAAGTGCTGATCAAGCCAAGGTGGTGATGGGCGAAGTGGGGATATGTGGTACTCATCAATCGGCTTACAAGATAAAATGGCTGCTTCGACGAGCTGGGTATTTTTGGCCGACAATGCTGGAAGACTGCTTCAAATATTATAAGGGTTGCCAAGACTGTCAAAAATTCAAAGAAATTCAAAGGGCACCAACGTCCGCTATGAACCCTATAATCAAGCCATGGCCGTTCAGAGGTCAGGGAATTAACATGATCGGCCAGATTATTCCACTCTCGAGCAAAAGACACAAGTTTATATTGGTGGCAACCGATTATTTTACAAAGTGGATGGAAGCAATTCCTTTGAACAAAGTTGATTTTGGGGACGCGATCCAGTTTGTTAACGAGCATATTATCTACCGATTCGGTGTTCCCAGACAATAACAACCGATCAGGGATCTATCTTTGTATCAGATGAGTTTGTCTAGTTTGCAGAAGGCATGGGGATTAAATTGCTGAACTCGTCACCATATTATGCACAGGATAACGGACAAGAAGAGGCATCTAACAAAAGTCTGATCAAATTAATAAAGAGAAAGATCTCTGATTATCCAAAGCAATGACACACCCAATTGGCCGAAGCATTATGGTCCTATTGGATGGTTTGTCATGGATCGATTCAAGTGCCTCCTTACAAGCTAGTTTATGGGCATGAAGCCGTCTTGCCATGGGAAAGTGTCATCAGATCTAGAAGGATTGATTTGCAAGATAAGTTGACAGCCGATGACTATCACAATCTTATGGTCGATAAATCAGAAGACTTGGTTCAATCCCGAATGCGTGCTTTGGAAAAGGTGACTAGAGATAAGGAAAGAATCGCTCGTCATTACAACAAGAAAGTTGTGCCAAAATATTTTTCAGAAGGCGAGTTGGTTTGAAGTTGATCTTGCCGATCGGTACTCGTGACAATAAATTCGGCAAGTGGTCACCAAATTGGGAAGGGCCTTTTAAAATCTACAAGTGTGTTTCCAAAAGATCTTATATGTTGCAAGGGCTTGATGGATAAATTTTTGGAAGGGCTCTCAATGGAAAATACTTAAAAAAATATTATCCAAGTGTGTGGATCAATTCATGATTCGATTGTGTTGAGCCGATACATGGTAGCCGATGTGTTTACATCATCTCTAGATGGTCGATATGAGTTATATCGCCCTTAGTCTCTTCAAATTTATCATAATCGGCTGGGTTCTGTCGATATGTGATGGTCGATATAAGTTATATCGCCCTTAATCATTTTATTCTTACCATAATTGGTTATGTTTCTGCCAATGCATGATGGCCGATTTTGTGTGATATCGTCCTCGAGCTATAATTTCATCAATGATCGAGTGACATTGTAAAATTAGGGGGACAAATATATATACACACACAAGTGAAATCGAGCGGACTTTAAAATTTTTGTGGACTTCGAAAAGTTTTTCAATGCAGAACAGATTACGAGAATCGACAGATATTATATTACAAGTACTACTGCAGGAGTTCACAAAGATCAGCAAAAAGGTTATATTGCAGAAGTTCACAAGTGTTTGAACTAAGCCTATTACATAAATCGGCTTAGCCGGTTAATAAGTCGTTGATAGCCGATATCGCCCGCTGCCGAATTTGATCAACTTCTTCAATCACCTTGGCATCGGCTGCATCGGTCCCAGGGATCGACTTCAAAGCCTTGATGAGATCTGCCAGGTTCTTCATTGAGGCCTTCAACTTAGATTTCTATTCCAATATGGCCATGGGAGATCAACTACCCGCTGTTCTTCAGATAGAATATCGGTATCAAGTTTGGCAAGTTCAGCAGCCAATTCTTCTCTTCGCTTGCGCAGCCGATCGAGGTTGGAGTTGGGCTCAGTTGTCATCTCGTCCAACTTAGCTTTTTCTGCCATGATGGTTTGTCGATTGGTTTCGATAGTGGCTTCTATATCCTTCCTTTCTCGCCAATCGACTATTCTATGTCGCGCCCTCTCAAATTTATGTCGATGGAATTCGAGATAAGCAGCTTGGGAGATGACATCTGCTAGATAATCTGGAATTTGATCTTGAATTTCTTTGAGTCATCCTCTTATTGCTCCACAATAGGTGACTAGGAAATCCAGGGAGCTTTCCAGCCGTTTAGCTATGTCAGACAGTTGGGCCTTCAGATCATCGGTAAGAGGGGCTAAGGACTTGCTTGTGGTCTCCTTATCATCATCCATGAATTCTTTTATGTCAAAAGAAAACATATTGGGTAGGGTCTGCAAAGTAAAAATCAAGATTGTGAAATGTTGAAAAGATTTAAATAGCCGATATAGGTTTGGAGGAAAAACTTACAGGGATGATGGGAGTTGGTGCTTCTTCTGCCTCTACATGGTGACTGCCCCTAGTCCATTGAGTTTGTTCGCTTGATACATAGGGGGCAGTCGATGGAGAACGAGGGGGCTGCAAAAAAGGAAAAGAGACAATATTGGTTTAGAATCGGTTGAATGAAAAATTGAGAACAATTTGAGTATAAAATTACCGATGGAGGTGGAGCCAGCCTTTTTCTTTTTGCAAGACGAAAGCTTAATGAGAATTGAAATGTGAAAATTTAGCCAATAAATATTTTAGAAAAGCACATACGGCCGAGGCCGAGGCCGAGGCGGGCGTCCGGAGGACTTGGCGTTTCTTGAGGGGCTAGGTTGTCGGCTGGCGGCGTTTGCACAGTTCTTCTTGTATCACTTACGGTTGCCGCAGCTTTGTCAACAGCCTCAGCGATTTCTTCCTCCATCACTACTTGATCAATGGCTTCCTTCATATCTGGATCCAACGTCGACGCGTCATCGGCTGGGGCTGTCTTTTGTTTCTTGGAAGTCTTCTTCTTCATAGCCGATGGATTGGCAGCTGATGGTTTAGCCCTCTTCTTCCTTTGGAGTGCCTCGTGAGTTTGGCCGTGCAATAGGGAGGACACCTTAGGCGCGTTAAAACCGATTGATGAAGGGGCGAGGCCACCACCATTTGGGATCAATCCTGGAGCATATTAGATATTAACCCCAGTGTTGCTGATGTGAGAAGGAGAGGAATCAGTTGTCTACAAATATGAGAGAATATAGTTAAGTGTTAGAGAACATTAGCCGACAAATGAAGAAATTGACAAAGGAAAGAACACTTACTTGAGGAACCGATTTTGGAAGAATAGTCGTGAGGTACATTGAGGCCGCCTGATGGAAAAGATGTCTTTTCAGTTCAATCCACCATCGGTTAAAGGCTGAACTCCTCATCATGGCCAGCTCTAAGTTCTCAATACTGTCGAGGGGAGGGCCTTCGATACTTAGCAATTTGTGCATCATCAAGCCTGAAGTAATCTCTCCCTTGGTTTGAATTTTGTCGGTGAAGTATAAACCAATCGACAGTTGGTCCATTCATATGACAGAGAGAAATTTCTACCTGATGGATGCCGATTGGGAGAATACATGGGGAGATTGCAACTGAGAAAACTTTCCTTGACTTTTCATATCTTTCGGAATTGATTTCATTCAATCTAAAGTCATGAGGAAGTTCAAAATCCTCATAGCTTGCATAAGGGAACCAGATTCTTGTATTCTTGGGAAATCCATCATACAAGTTGGTGAACCAATCGGCAAGGAATTCAGCCGATATCTTGGAACCAGGGTAGGAGGTGGCAGCTTCTCCATTTGACATGCATCGGCGCATGGTGATTTTTTCGCCTTCTTCATTTGTAATCGGCTGTGTCCTTGGAAATTCAGCTTCAACTAGTTCAGGCCTCCCAGCAACCTTTTGAGTATGAAGAATCAACCATAGTTGCAAGAACCACCATGGGCCACCAGTGCCTATAGCCGAATTTGCTGCGATCTTAGCCGATGCTGCATTCATCATTTGATACAAGTAACCCAGCAGATACTTGCCCAAGGGGACCGATTGTTTTTCTACAAGGGCTTCGGCTATGTGCTACCAGTTTGATGTGGGGCCGCAACTTGAGCCACAGAATACGAACTTCTCCAACCACATCATCAGAAAAGCTACATGCTCCCTAGGGCTTATGGAGTCGGTTCCCATATTTTGACTTATAGATCCATTCCAGCCTCCAATAGCCCTAGTCTTGAAAGAGTACTGACACTTGGTGTTGAATCAGGCAGGATTGACCAATGTGGTAATATCCAGGCCGGTGATCATGGTCACATCTATCAAGGTTGGTGTGATTGGTCCTTGATGAAAGAAGAAGGCATTGAAGGTGTTGGACCAGAAGTAGTTGGCAGCCAATAGCAAGGGTTCATCTTTGGGCATATCGGCTAATGTAAGGGTTAAGCATTGCGCTATCCCTAGTTCTTCCCAGTGAGTGTACTCGCTAGCCGATATCCTAGCATACCATGCTGGCCAAGACTTATCCATAGAAGGCCATGATTTGAAGGTCCCAATCCAATGTGTTAGGCTAGGGTTCGCTAACCTATAAGGAATTCTGTTGGTTTCGGCATTAATCACTTCGGTTGGGTCCTCATTGCCGATTGGGCCAAGAAAATAGCGGTTGATGTGAATAAGAGAAGGGATTGTGATTTGGTGTGCAAGGTGCTACAATGAACAAGGAAGGAAAAGGGCACATTACAAAGAGCAAACGCCAAATTGTGGTAAAAAAGGGAGTTAAAGCTGATGGGGCTTACCTCTGGAAATTTGGCCGATGGCGCCGTGGACGGGGTGGTCGAAGTCGACATCACTAGGAATGAATTCGTCGCCGCACGGAGAAGCTTGCGAGGTTGCCGAAGAGCGCCGGGGAGGTCACCGGTGAAGATTGAAGTTGTTTTGGGCTAAGGCGGCAGAGGCAAAAGTGACAGCATGAAAAATTCTAAGGCAGTGGTTAATATTTAAAGGAGTGTGATGACGGTCAAAACGGAAAGCCCTGAAATCTCTCCAAGATAAGATTCGACAAATCCGCAACATTAACAATATAGCGGACTTGGGTGGCATGTGTTAACGACCAAATTTGGAAAGTAAATTATCAGGTTTGGATCTAAGGCCGAAGCCAATTTGGAGAGAATCAGGTTCTTCCAAAGATAGAGTGTGCGCCAAGTACTGACCGAATCGGCTGAGGAGTTTGTCGGTTGGTAATCGAATCGGCTAAGGTGACCGTCGGCTGATACCGAGTCGGACAAGGATAGTCGATGCAACCGATTCCGATAAGGATAGCTGGTATGGCCGATCCCAGGAAAAATATGTTGGAATTATCTTCGGATTCAATTAATATGCTTCATGAGGATTACTATACATGGATAGAGTCCAGGAAAGGCAATTGTATCTGTTAATTATGATATTTTAAATAGTTTCCTTATAGACAATGTCGGTGAAAGTTTGTTTTAGGCATATATTTGTAATTTAAATTATAATAGAGATAGGAGTCGTGTCCATCAAGGACTTATTTTGTATCTGGGTATAAATACGACCCAGGACCATGTAAATTAACAACAATCAAGTTCAGTACAACCTCGGTGCATCGCCACCCTTTTCTTTTAATAGTTTCGATGAGTCCTTGCTTCTAGTTGGGCTGCATTGAGTTCGATCTCCGATGAAAAGGTAAAATCTTGTCATGGCGGTTTGCGCTCTCGGGATTAGTGCTTTCATCATTATGATACTTTAATCCTGTTTACATGAGTCGTCGAGTTATCACATGTGTCATATAACCTAGATCGATAATGCGATTTAACCCTAATCAGCTAGTATGTTATTAGATAACAGCCGATAGGGTTAGGCATCATCGTCGATTTTGATTATATGGTATATCCACCATCTCGAAAGGTTTTCATAGATTAGTTTAGATCTTATGCTTCTTATTACGCTTAATGTTGCATCGGTTATGTTCGACCTATTGAGTAATATTTAGAATCATAATCTCTATCTTATCTCATGATCACTATTAGAGATAGTATCGGGGTTTCAGCCGATTTTATCTGTTTTAACTATCTTGTATATTTTATATTTACTTGATATGTTAAAGCTGCCCTTTATATTAAGATCTCAGTATCTTAAATATGTTAAGCTTGTTATCGATCTGTTAGGTCATCATAAACTTGATCGGTTCATGTTTAATGTATTTAGTCTACAATAATATCTTAGTATAGAGTGGTATCGGAGTACTAGCCGATACGCATTAGATCTATGACATCGGCTATGTTATAAATATATATAATTTGTATATTGAGTTATTTTTGGACTTAAGTGATTTATACTGTCTCGGTACGCTCCCGATCTATCCACATCACTTGGTTTAAATGTATCTTGATATTTAGATTATGTATTATTAATATCTTCAGCTGATCGATTAGGTTTAATTTCCCTAGCCGATTCAGTGCATACCGCATCGACTTAACACCGAACGATACATCATCGACCACCAGCCGATCGGCTATCGTTTACACACTAATACTTGCTTTTTTTCTTTGTTTCTTGTTGGTTGCATGATCAAACCAACTGGCACACCTATGAACCTAAGAAACAGTATTTTAGACCTGCACTAGAGTAAAGCAAACCTCTCAGGCCAGTGAGCGGTTTTCCAAATCAACGCACCTTCGGTACGATTTGGGATCAACAAAAAGAAAGGAGAGAGAAAGGAGTAGGGGAGAGTGAGAGGAAGAAGAATGTGTTATAGCCATTGACACGTGGGACCCACGTGGGTCTACACAGATTCAGCTTGTTGTGTCAACTAGACCCGAGCATAATACTGTCTAGGACCTCATGTGATTTGATTTTGTAAATTGAAGGATCCGTTATATTGGTATTTCGTTTTAGAGACGAATTTCAGACATAGCTACAAATTGAGAGATATAAAGTGAACTTATTCCATTCCCCAAAATGCAGTGGCCATGGTTATTAGGCCTACCTTCCAATGCATGATGGGCCATATCGCTGTCCAAATTCAACCCGTTTATGCTGGTGAGTTCCTCCCTTTTTTATCTATTAGTAGGGATGAAAACAGATAAGATAATATTCAATCCGATCTGAATCGGTCCGAAATAAGATATGATATGGGTCTATAAAAGTCTGGCAGATATGAATACAGATATAGATAATGCGGTACGGATGGGGATGACGATATGGTATCTCTAAAATCCGATGGATGCGGATTATTGAATAGACTATTTGTCGAATAATCTGATATTGTCAACATGTATAACTACTCTATATGTTACAAACAACATGGCCCATCAAATTGCCTAATTCATCAATTAACCTAGACTACATAGACTAAAGTTCTCACCGTCTCGTCTCACACTTGCATAGCTGTATTTTTATATTGTGGATATCATGTATTCATATTGTTTATCACTTAAACATATATTGTTATTACAATTAATTGTTCATTGATTATTGTATTGTTATCCATTGTGTTGCTAAGTTGATATCGTATTGATTGCATATACATGTAACATCCGATAATTTTAATCTGTTTATAAACCGGGTCCGTACCGACTCTGCACCATTTTCAACATCCGAAACAATTCGCTTCATATCCGAATTGGAACACTATCCATACCCGCTCCGAATCCGCTTGAAAAATATGGTTTAAGATATTGTATGACCACTATCCGTCCAAATCCGATCTATTTTCATCCATACCTGTTATCACACACCGCACACAAAACAACCATTTTGTCGGCATCGAGAGATGGCAATCATCTCGTATTTGTTCTCCCAATGTTCCCAATGTTTCGTCTAGTTCTACTTTTTTCATCCAACATACATTTATTTTTTACCCATCCCACACATACTAATAAGAAATAAAAAATAAAGTATTTTTACTTTATCAAACCCAATACAATTATTCCCTACTTTATATT
This sequence comes from Oryza australiensis, assembly GCA_019925245.2. Classification (NCBI taxonomy): domain Eukaryota; kingdom Viridiplantae; phylum Streptophyta; class Magnoliopsida; order Poales; family Poaceae; genus Oryza; species Oryza australiensis. The sequence goes on from JAIFGZ020000478.1 coordinate 4,392,517, forward strand.
TTTTAATAATAACCTAATTTGGCAAATTTTAGAATTATGATAAAAATAAATTTATTCGAGGACAAACGATAAGAACAAAAGGAATACTGGCGAAAGGAGGTCAAGGATCTATTGGCTAATTGAACGAGTAATTTGACTTTTTTGCTCTCTAGAGTGCACACAAAACCCATCTTTAATGATGATGAATATTAAGTTAGAGTATTATAATTTTATTTTTTAAATTTTAAAAATAGGTTTATTTGTATTTAAATCAACTTCTATATCCTCAACATCATTTAACATATTTAAATCATCGATTTTTTTATCAAGATACAATGTTCATATAAAGCCACATCGTTTAGCATTTTAAAAATAATGCTAACTAAAACCAACGTAAAATTATCTTGATCAGGAAAACGAACGAGGCCGATATCCTCAACATAGCGCACCCATGGAATCGGTGGTTACAGTACTATCAGTAATTACGCCTGGCATAAAATTTCCGTGCTCAAGAACTACTGAATGCTGAACTACTGCGCACAACCCAAACGGCCCGACAGAGAGGTGTAAATGTTCTCCAACATCTTGAAGGACTTTGCAGAGAAGCCAAATAGTAGATCCAGTGTACTTGAGACAAGTCAAGTTTCTATTCACAACAGTACAACACCGGTCGGACCACCCGCCACCGTCCGCCCGTCCGACTCCGACGCCGCAAAAACGAACGGGTTCCACTGGCTACAGCGCCACGCAGCCTCCCCCGTTCCCACGTCGCCGCCGCCCTTGTCATCGTCGAACGCCACCCACTCCGTCGTCGCCGTTGTGTCCTTCAGATCAATCAACGGCGGCGACTGGCCGTCACCCTCCGGCTCCTCGTCGTCGGCGCCGTGGCGCATTAGGAGGAGCCTCTCGAGTTCCCGGACGTCGTCGTCGCGGAAGAGCTCGAAGGCCGGGAGCCTCCGAGCGTTGACGACGCCGAGCGAGCGGCAGAACTCGAAGTACGACGACAGCTGCGCGCTCTGCTCCGCCGCCTTCCGGAGCACCTTGATCCCCGCCGTGGCGGTTGATTTGGTTTGTCGTGGTCTCGTCGGCATGGGCACGCCGACGAGGAACCGCGCGACGCCGGTGCATATCTCTCCGTAGACTTGGAGGATTTCGATGAGGGTGCAGTCCATGGCCTCCAGGACGAGGGGCACCTCCATGCCGTCGCAGTACGGGCGGATTTGCAGGAGCAGCTCGAGCAGGAACTGCAGCTTCGTTATTCTGTCGAGGCGGGCGACGCAGTAGTCGGGGTCGTCGGCGCCGTGGCCGTCGACGTCGCCTGCCATGTTTTCTTCCGCCGCGAGGAGGGAGCGGTAGTCGAGGAAGCGGAAGTAGGCACGCACAAACGCGGAGAAGGCGGGTGACTTGCCCCGCGGCGCCGAGCGGTCGCGGAAGTCGGCGAGCTCGAAGGGGATGCGCCCGACGCGCGCGGCGCGCGGCGAGACGCCCGAGCGGAGGAGCATGCCGTGCGCGAGCATCAGGGCCTTGAGCGCCACGGCCCAGCACCTCGTCCGCCGCGCGCGGCGCCCGAGCGCCCACACGATGGGCCGCACCAGCGACGGCGAGGTCCGCGCCCACCGAAACACCCGCCAGGCGCTCCGGTAGTCCACCCACCGCTCGTCGTGGCTCGTCGCACGGATCACCGCCGCTTCCAGCTCCCGGTGGTGCCACTGACACGGCCCGCGCGGCCGCACACGCGCCAGGAGCACGCTCCTCCGGTCCTTCACGGCCGCGGCCACCCGGCGCCACCACTGCCTGAATGACCCCATCGCCGCGCCCGTCCGCCTGATGCCGGCCTCGACGGAGACGTCAATCACAGAACGGCGGCCAGCTACTGGCCATAGCCATGTCCTAATGCAATCCGACCATATCTGCAGACACGACACCCGTATCTTGCCGTGCGATCTTCACAAAAATGTGTGACAGGAATGAGCAATAACCGGCAGTTCATCCCGTGCATGGATGGCAATCCAAGAACAGGGGCGTAAAAAAAAGGTGATCCTCGTAAACAGCAGCCAGGTCAAAGTATCCTAATATTTGCCGGGCCACGAGCAATCCATGGAGTTTTTAGCACATCCAACAGTACATTGATGTGCTAAATACAGAAAAACGAGTTCTGGCCGGCCAGACAGTCTGTAACTCTGTATCAACAATTCAACGCTTGTGTTGTAGCTGTCGCAGCGTCGTCTTATTAGGGCTTTTACAATGCGCTGATGTGTCATTCAGCCAGAGGAGGCCAGGTCGGAGATTCTACTCCACGTCGGTGTTTTCCATTGCTCCACGAAGAATGCGGAGCCAATTGTTGCCACAGGTTCCTTGTCAGAAATTGCAGATTTGGACCCACACTTTCGTGTCCCGCGACCCGCGCCACCAGGGAAGGGAGAGAGAGGACTGGAGGAGAGGCGGTGATGAGGAGAACACGAAGGGAGCAGCCAAATCCGACCGAAGGAGGAGGCCACATCAACCGCCGCTGAGGAGCTCAACAGCGACGGTAGCCCCTCGCTCCATGCCACCGCTGGGGAGCTTGTCGACCCTCCCTCCGGTTTGCGCCGTCGAACTCCATCTCTGTTGCTCGATCCACCCACCGATGGTGGCGAGATGGGGGGACGGGAGGCAAAATCAGAGAAGAGAGGAGAGGCACATGCACCGCAGCCCTCGTCAGAGCTCGCCTCGACCGCCGGCGCTGTAGCCCTCGTCGGCACGAGCAACCCACAGATCCACCGAATTCGAGACCGGGGGGCGAAGCTCGTCGGCGACGTAGGCTCGAGTCGTCGCGTCAGCCTCAATCCGCGCCCGCCGCTGAGGCCCTCCTCGATCCGCGTCGCCGGGAGCTTGAGGTAGGAAGTGCCGAGGCCGCTAAGCTCCATGTACGCCGTCGCTACACCGCGTCCAGCCGTCGCCGACTGCGCCACTGTCACTCGAGGAGGATGTCCGCCCTCTTCTTCGTTCCGTCGTCCGATCAGTGCCGTCTCCGAGCTCGAAGGGAAAGGCAGCAACGGGGATTAAAGAAGGAAGAGGTTGGATTTGGCTGTCTGCCGTCGCTCCGCCCGGTGCCCTCGCCATTTGGGCCGTCCCGCCGGCCAACGCCGCTTAGCCCGGTACCATCGCCGCTTGCGCCTCGGCTTCCTCTGTCGGTGGGGAAAGGAAGAGAGGAGAGAGAAAGGAAGAGATGAAAAGTGAAAACGGTGGTATTGGTGGAACCCACTACAAGTAACCTGTATTGTGGAGCATGTAGCTTAATACATTCTTTGTCAAGGTGGCATGTGAAGTCCGACAAATCTCTAGGACGCATTACTATTGCCCTTACGCAGAGTTCTGAAAAGGGATGAGGGGGTGAGATAAAGGGACAGGAGACATATGTCACGAGTTGAGCGTACGTCGAGACGAGCAAAGAGAAGGCCCCTACAGCATCTGCATGCCCAGAAACCAACGCCTGCTTCTCTGAATTCATTGCGGTCGATACGACGAGCAGAGGGGTTGGTTACTGCGCTACCACAGTCCACAGGAGATTGATCGATCTCGATCAATCCACCATAGTCCATTCGACGGGAAACGCCATCAGACCAAACCTACACAATTTTTAGCATTTTTAATTTTATCTTTTTTAAGATTAATAAAAATAATTTTTCAATTTAAAAATTTGTAAAATTAATCGTTTTTCATCCTCTGAGAACGAGATTTAAAAATCATCTTTTTAAAGACGTTTTATCTGACGTGATAGACCGGTCGTTGAACGTCGTCGTCACGTCGTTGGTTCGTTTTTGAAAAAAGCTTCCCGCTCTCCGGAAGGACTTTTTAACGTAGCACCTGTGAGGCCGCTCAAAGAGCGGTCGCCCGGCTTTTTTCTGACGGCCCTCCGGTGCTACGGTTAAAAACGCCCTCTAAAATGGCGGGAAGAGGGTCACTTGCAAAAAAAAGCCAATGCTATAGTTAAAAAACGTCCTTCCAAAAGGAAAAAGAGTTTTTTTAAAAAACCAACGACGCAAAGAATGGTGCCCAACGGCCGTCGCACGTCGCCTAAAACGCTCTATTAGAGAGCGATTTTTAAATCTCGCCCTTTCAAAAACGAAACACGACTAATTTTGTAAATTTTCAAATTAACAAATTATTTTTATAAATCTTAAAAAATAAAATTAAAAATGCTAAAAAAATCCAAACCCGCACAGGGGCAAAGCTTGCGGACGAGGAGCCGAGGAGGCCCTCCCGGCCGGGCCCCGGCCCAGTTTCAGATCCACCACCTGGAGAAAGGCTTTACTTTTGCTGGCTGTGGAGACATCGGTGCATGGCTGATGATCATGATGCAAACTGGTAGAAGAGTATGGTTGTTTTCATCGGTCCCTCTTATTCAAAACCTCATACAGATTTTTGAATTCAAATTCTACTTGAATTCGAAACATGTCGCTGAACACAAGTGGCTGAACATTATGCAACACCATCCCCTACAGTCAAGGAATTGAGTATCAAACTCAAGTCATAAGGAAAGGAAGAAAATAGGAGGGACTATTTATATATGAAAAAATCAAAAAAATGTCATTGACAAAACATCCAATTCTAAGAAATACCATCGACAAGTACAAGTTTTATAAAATACCATTGTACAAGCTTATTTATCCTAAAAATGTCATCGTTGTTAAGGTTCCGTTAACAACCCTCCGTTAAATGCTCTAGGATGAACAATGCATTTAATGGTGCGGGATGGATGAAACCCAACGGCGATGGCATTTCTGGGACAAAATCTCTTATGCGGTGGTATTTTTTGGATTTGGGTGTTTTTCGATGCATTTCTTGGATTTTCTCTTTATATATCCGTTTCCGTAATCATATAAAAGGATAGTTTTACCGTTCTTAAGAAGGTTTTGGGATATATATATATATATATATATATATATTCTAGTATAAAATATGGTATCTTCATGTATTAGATATCTATCAAAGGTTTTAGTGTAAAGTTTAGGTAGCTCGAGATATTTTATGAATCATAAAATTTCTCCATACAAAAGGGTCACTTTTGATGATTCACAAGATGCTTATTACTACGATTCGTGCTTACTAACTTATTCCTTCTCCCATTCGATCCCAATGGTTGCCCAATGGCACTTTAAGCTCTGTCACACACGGTCTACGTCCTTGGCATCTTTATTGGCGTCGCAACCACTAGATTTATCATCTCTTGACTACCGTAATTGTCCCTCCTATTTTTCTTCCTCTCCAGCAAAGCTACTATGCACCAACGTAATTGTCTCCCTCCTCTTTCTAGTCACCTTATAACCATTATTAGCCCTTTGTTAATTCCATCCGTCACCGACATATTCATCCATGGTGTCAAGGTCCACAAGGATCATATTTTGGAGCTCACCATCGAGCTCTGATCTTATCTTGAAACCAAAACATAAATTAAATAAAATAGTTAACTAGTGGAGACAATAAAATAGTTAACCCTTGGAGGGCAAGTGTAATTATTTATACATCGGAGAGTGAGTGGAATCAGCTAAAATATATCTGCTTCAGGAAACTGATGCCAAGCAAATATGATGGGGAGTTAGGGATTCATATTTTAATTTTAGGGATGGTTCCAATGACTTCCTCAATTGCCATGTTTTTACAAAGAGTGATGTTAGAAAACCAACCCCGTAATCATGGTAGTTGGATCTATTATGACGTTTCTTCCATATTTAGCTACCGATGATTTCGGAGCTGGTTTTCTAACAAGTGGTATCAGGGCCTGCGGGACATGCATAAGGAGGTACGATGCAGCAAGGCAAGGGTGACTGGTTCAGTCAAAGGCATGACTCAGCGGAGGTAGCACGAGAATTGGCGAGAAAAATCCCACGCAACAACAGGTCAAATTCGTTGATGGAGTCAACGAGACTATCTAACAGGATATATCCAGGATCTGCGGGTTGACATGATGGGGATATATGTAATTTGCGTCACTGAAAAGAAAGAGCAATCGCTATGGTGATAATTTCTTCGGGTGATTCAAGGCAACAGTGAATTTTATTAAAATATCATGGGTTCGTTCTATGGATACGTGAAGCGTGGATGTTGGATTTATTAGCTTGGTTCATAAGACGGCAAGGAAGAAAGGGTTCTCTTCAGGTCTGGTAAATTTGATTTGTCTATTTGATGATGATGCGGGATATCTGGCCATGGATTAGATCAAGTCAAATTTAAGACGGTAGATGGAGTTGAACATGGTCTTCGGGAAGTCTATGATGTGACAGCTAGGAAAAAATTCAATTCGGTTTAGCAAGACAACTGTGGTGATATGAAAGAAGGTGGAGCCAAGAGGAAAAAGTTATAGGGATAGCAAAGTCTCTTGATTACGGTAAGCCTTGTGTAGGCTTGTCGCGGCTCGATGTGAGCGCCGAAAAGGAACCAACTCAAGTCTTGTTCGTCGGTCGGCCAGGTCCACTTGCACGCTTGCGTGGCCGTGACGCTCGCCGTCCGATTGGCTAGGCCTTGATCAGGCCCGTCCGTGCCCGTGGACCACCCCGTGGTCCCGGTCCATGCTGCACCTGGTCGACCCGTGGACTCGGTCCACCGTCGGCCGCCCCTTTGAGCCGCTGATGTTGGGGTCTCGCATGTCGGCACCGGCGCCCTCTGCTGACGTTAGTGTCGCTTGATAATAATTAATAATTGTGTAATAGTTCGGTTTAATTTCTAGAAATTCATTTAAATGGCTCAAAACGAACTCCAAATGGAGTCATTCAACTCACCAAATTCGTCTAAAATTGAGCTCTATATGTTTATTTATTTATATTTGGTTATTATTAGGGTTTTCCCTCGTTTTGCATGCTAGCATGTAGAGTCCGCTGTTTCAGAAGATCGCGATCACGAGAAAAGGGCTTCGAAAGAGTTTCGAAGAAGCAAGGCAAGTCACACATGCCCCTTGAGCGTGTTGAAACTAATTTATAAAATGTAACCTAATATATAAAATGTTTTTCTTTGCAAATAAATTGCATGTTTCGCTAATTACATAAGAATATAGACTACCTATATGTCTGCTGGTGCCATGTTTACTTGATATCTATCTGTTGACAAACCTGGGTGATAATTTGACTAGTTTGTGTTAATTAAGTTGACCTTGCTAGAATTATAATATGCTTAGTCACGCTTAATTACCACTAGCTCACTTAATGGGAAAATCACATTATTCACATATGTATCTTGATGAGCCGCGAGCTCGAGACATCTGGTCATGTTTTATCGGTCGTAATTATGCCACTAAAATATGACTTAATGATAGGCTATGGGTGCATGGTTTTGTACGTCGCATCCATGGCAATTAAGGACCAGTTCATGAAAACCCTGTAAGACATACCATGCTTACCATAAGCCAGCATGGGCAATAGCTCAACTTGTAGTATAGCTCGACCCTTTCCTAGGTACCAAAGCGAGGGTTGGCGTGATGAAGTTTGGTCAGCTTGGGTTCACAGGTTGATCGACTGCCGAATTCACCGTGGCGCATGGGAGATGGGTGGGGGGCTGTCCACCCCAGTTTAGGGGTAGAGGCGAAACCTCAGCGTGGTGTGGATGGTTAGGCAAGGCTATGCGAATGGTCCTGATATAGTTCATTTTTGGTATATCATGGTGGCATGTCGGCGCACGGAAACATGTCATGGGGCACGGGGGGCTGCCCACCCAGGTTTAAGGGTAGGGGCGAAACCTCAGCGTGGTGTGCATGATTAGGCGAGGGTTATGGGAATGGTCCTATGTCACGCCCGACTTTCGTTCGGGATTAAAAATCATTAAATAAATTATTTTCTAGAAATTGAATAAAATGAAAGCAAAGTAATCAATTGAATTAAATAAGAAAATTAAATTTTCCTTTAAAAATCATGGCTGGAAATATTTTTGAAATATTCTCCATACCTTAAAATACTCTCTAAAATTTTCTCGTGAAATTATGGAGCTCCGTAAATAATTTTAATAATACAAAAACACTTCAATAATTATTTAAATAAATAAATAAATTATTAAATGAGCTGGTGATATTTTTATTAAATACTTTGGGTGTATTTTCATGATTTTTCTTGGAATTAGTTGAGCAATCGGAAGTATTTATAGAAATTCAAAGATTATTTATGGATTAATTTAAAAGGAAAAACCAATTAAAATCCACCCTTATGTTATGGGCCAGAAACGGCCCAAAAGGTCCACTTTGGCTCCCTTGCGGCCCAGCCCGGCCGCCGTCACCGCCTCTCTCTCTCCTCGGCTTGGCCTAGTTGTGGCCCGTCTCCTTCCCGCACGCGCACAAAGTCCATTCTCCTCCCCTCGCTCTCGAGCCACTGACGCATGGGCCCCACATGTTAGCACCTCTCCTCCTTTCCCCGAGCCGCCGATAGGTGGGCCCCACCCTGTCGGGGTCGTCCCCGACCTCTGGCCCCATCCCGGCCGCCACCGCCATGGTCGTCGCCCACGCCGTTGTTTCCTGGCCGCTCCTAAGCCGCCCCAAACCACACAACCGCCGCTCGCTTTTCATCACACTCCGCACGCACACTCGCCCGTCGCCCGCGTGCGTAAACCGACCAAATGGCTGATTTGATTGTTTTGGCCGTCGGCCTAACCATCCCGCCACAAAATCCGCCGCTACCCGTCATATCCGAGCTGGACTCCGCTTCCCGCGCTATAAAATCCCCTCCCCTTGGCCTCCTCTATGGTTTCCCCAATTTCTCCCAAGCCGTCATGTGCCCTAGTGCGCTCCCCGCGTTTTCCGTCACTCCGCCGCTAGCCGTCGCTCTCCAGCCACGCGTCGCCACTACTCCGGGCGTCGCCGTCGCACACCAAGGCCACCGCTGTCTTCCCCGCATCACGGCACTCCCGGCCTTAGAGCCGCTGCCACAACGCCCTACCGCCGTGCATCTCGAACCCTTGCTACCATTTTTTGCCTCCGGCCGGCAATCACGGCTGCTCCAGTCGCTGCCGCTGCGCGTCCCGGTCGTCACCTCTTTTACCGCATCCCGCCACACCCCGACCATTGCTGTCCGCGCGCTATCGCCGCCAATCCACCTCGGTCGCCGTCGTTTTCCCCGTCTCCGGCGGGCTCGGTGAGCACTCCCTTTCTCCCCCTTGTTTCCCCTCTCTCCCGCTTGTTCCAGAGCTGCATCGTGCTTCGCCGCCGCCCGCGCCGGCACACGCTTGCGCGCACGCGTCCTTCGCCGCTCACCGAGGATCGTTTGGTCCCGTGCGCCGCACGCGCCACCGCGTGTCGCCATGCCGCCTCGCCATCGAACGCGCTCGTGTCGCCCCTCCTCCCAGCCGTCGGATCCATCCACCTGATGGATCCGGGCCGCCGGTTCCCGTGGCCGCCCGATCCCTTTCGGGGTGATCTAGGCCGTCCACGTGGTGGACCCGTGGACCGGTCCCCGTGAATATAGTCCACCGTGGACCCCGTGCACCGCCACCGCCGCGGTTGACGTCAGTCCTCGGCTGTTGACGTCGGCCTTAGCCGCTGACGTCAGCCCTTGAGCCACTAACGTCAGCCCTCGCTTGCGTCAGCCGCTGATGTCAGCCCTGCGTGCTCACGTCAACATTCGGTTTGCTGACGTCATCTCGAGCCCGAGCCCACTAACGTCAGCCCTCGGCTGCTGACATCAGCATCAGCCTTTTTCTTTGTAAAAATAATTAAAAAGTTGCGTAATAAATTATTTTAATTTTCAGAATTTATTTAAATGGTCTAAAACTTCTAAAATTCATATCTAATTCATCTGAACTCTAAATTGGGCCATTCAAATTGCAAAATTCATCTAAAATCGAGATCTACATGTTTATTTACTTTTTATGTATTTTTATTTGGTTTTTATTAGGTTTTTCCTTATTTTGCGGGCCAACGTGTAGATTCCGTGGATTTCGGAGTTTGTGCTCGCGAGGAAAAGAGTCCAGAAGTCTGTTTGAAGAAGCAAGGCAAGTCACACTTTCCTTGAAGCATATTGATCCTATTTTTATAACTATTTTATTGTTTTCAAATAAAATTGCATTGCTTTGCTAATTACATAAAATGATGGATTACCTATCTGCTTGTTTATGCCTTATTTACTTGTTATTTGTCCTTTGTTAACCTTGGGTGATAATTATACTAGCTTTAGTCACTGATGTGGATTTTAGCTAGAATCATATGCTTAGCCATGCTTAATTACCACTAGCTCACTAAATGAGATAATTAAACTATTTATTCTAGTGTCTGATGAGCTGCAAGCTCGATACACCTGACCATGTCTTACTGGTCATAATTATCTCAACTAAAATACATAATGGTAGGTTGTGGGTGCATAGTTTTGAATTTTCGCACCCATGACAATTAAGGACCGGTTCATGGAAAACCCTGAAAGAATTACAGCGCTAACCACAAGCAAGAATGAGCAACTGCTTGACTCGTAGTATAGCTTTCCTCTGGCCAACGTACCCTAGTGAGGGTGGGCGTAATGGAGTTGGGTCGGCCCCGGTTATAAGGTTTGATTGGCTTTCGGATTCACCGCGGCACGCGGGGGGGCTGCCCATTACCCTGAGAGGAATGGGGGCGAAAGCTTGGTGTGGTATCGCTTGGTTAGGAGGAGTTATGCGAAAGGTCTTGTCACGATTTTTTCCTTTGCAGTATCATGGTGATACTTGGGGCATGGTAATATGTGTGGAATCGTGTCTTGTGGGTAAAGTTGTGTACCTCTGATCAGAGTAAACTATTCTAATAGCCGTGCCTGCGGTTATGGGTGATCAACCAGATTCACTATGATTAGTCTCACACTACTTAATAATTGAAATTAATGAAACTGGTTAGTTCAGGTGGAATGGATGGGCTGTTCAATGTGGAACAACGTTGTTCAGTGGAGGATAAAATATGACTCAACTTAATCAACTGTTTTTCTGTTTTTAAACATTAAATGTTTATAACTGTACTTATGCAAAATAGCCAAGCCACTCTTGTCTTCCCTTGCACGTCTGCATTTCTCGGTGTGGCTTTTTGAGTACGGTGGTTGTACTCAGCCTTGCGATTTTTCTCCCTTTCAGAAATGTAGTGCTTCTGAGTTGAAGATAGTGTTAGAAGATCAAGGCTCAAACCCCGGTTGAGTTTGCCTGTGGAGTGAAGTTAAAGTTTCGCTAGGATCATCTTTTCTGCTGCTGTTTCTTTTTGGGTCTGAGGACTAAGTGTATTTTCAGTAAGTATTTTTATTTTACGCTTTATTTTACATTTGGATCTATGTATTAATTTATTATTTTATGTACCCTAGTTGATTCCTGGATAGAGATTTAATACACAAAATAGTCTGAAAATTTGGGATGAATTTTTGGGCGTGACATCCTGTCATAGTTCCTTTTAAGTATGTTGTGGTGGCATGTTAACGCATGGGAACATGTCGTGCGGCTGTGTCTTGTGGGTACACTTGTGCACCTCTGGCTAGAGTAACAATATTCGAATAGTCGTGTCTGCGGTTGTGGGTGATCGACCAACTTAACTGTGATTAGTCCTACACACTTCTAATTAACTTGACTTAATGAAATGGTTTAGTTAAGGTGGTTTGATTGGGCCTGTTCAACATGGTGTAGTGTTGTTCAGTGTAGATTAATCTTGCCTTAACTAATCAACTGCTTTACTCTTTTCAACTATAAATGTTTGCAACCGCCCTTATGCAAATAGCCACAAATCTCCTTTTGCCTTCCCTTGCACGTCTGCATCATTGGTCTGATTTGTTGAGTATGGTGGTTGTGCTCAGCCTTGCTATTGTTTCCCCTTTTCAGAAGCGTTGTGCTTCCGAGTTGAAGACGAAGTTAGAAGACCCAGTCTTATACCTTAGTTGAGTTTTGCCTATGAAGTGGAGCAGAAGCCCCGCTAGGATCATCCTTTTTTCCACTGCTGTTGTTTTCTCTTTAATGTGAGGACTAAATGCCTCTTTTGTAAGTATTTACGCTTTATTTATGTTTGGGTCTGTATATAAATTTATCATTTTGTGTACCCTAGCTTGATTCCTGCACATGAATTTATACACAAAATAGTCTAGAAATTTAGTTAAATTTCTAGGGTGTGACAAAGTGGTATTAGAGCTAACTTTACTGTAGGTTGAGGCAAATGGTCAAACCCTATGGACAAGTTTTCTGAAAACCTTATTTGCGAAAATGTATCCTCTCACCCTTGGGAGCTCTATGCAAAATGGTTTACCAAATTTCTCTCCTTTCCCCTCCAACTCTTTAGCCGTTGAGCCGGAGGACAAACCGAAAGCTTCATGCAAAGACCAATTTGTATGGAAAGAATTTTCATGCAAAGCTTCATGCACAGAATTTTCTCCAGAAGATGCTGAGAATATTCCCAGGCTTCTGAGAGGAAATACCTTTCGTGGTGGACGTCAACTAACTCGACACCTTAGGTTGTATGGTCCGCCAAGCCCGAAGGTGATGAATCCGAAGAGGTGTCCTCTGATGATGATGATAATGATGAAGCAATTTTTGAAGGTTTCATTGAAAAAAATGGAACTCAAAGCATGTTCTAGATGTGGGGAAATTGGGCACACAACTAGCATGTGCACTTAGACATGCCTATGTGGTGAAGACACCCACTTGCCAGATGAGTGCCCTATGAGGAAGGTTACATGTTTCTTGTGTGAGGGAATAGATCATGTTCCTAAGGACCATCCGCTGAATTTGGTCTTAGCTAAGACCAAGGAAGACCAAAGGACATCTCTACAACTCATCTGTCAACTCAGGTTTGTCACTAACAACAGTACCACTTCTGATTTTCAACCAGCTCCAACTCCAACTGAGGCCAGCAGTGGTAGCAGAAACATCATCAACAAGGTTCATGAGTCCCCACTCGCGGTTCTAGTTGTGAGTGTGCAGGGCGAGGAGAATGGACATCACAATCAACCCAGAGGGAATTGTTATAATTGTCTTGAGCTAGGACACCACATCAATAATTGTTCGCTTTCGAGACCAAGGAAACTAGTCCACTATTGCTTCAACTATGGGAAGACAGGTCATTCCTCTGAAGATTGTCTAATGCCCAAGCGTCAGCATAATCAAATCAACAGCTTTGATTGCACACCCCTATTCCTCAAGTCGCATCAATTCCAGTGCAAAGTGGCCAGATCAAGCCAAAGTACACCAGAAGGACAGGAGATACCAATCGCCACTTGATTGTGAAGCTTTCACCATGACAAATTGTCATTAAGGACACTGGAAAAGTCTCTATTCTTCGAGCCACAACCACTCCGAAGCTACAAGAACCAGCAGCAGCAAGGCAAACAATGCCAGGAAAACAACAACTCACTCCAACTGCAAGGGGGTAGAACAATCATTAAACAACACCTACAGCAAATGTCTCCAGCACCCAATTATAACACTGTCACCCACACTAGCGATGCACCCACGTTGCTCCAATCCAGATGCCCAACAACAAATTGCAGATTGGCAACACCTTGAGCAAGAAGGACCTGCCTGTTGCAACTACAAAGAAGATTGTCTTTTTTCCAAGGAATGTTAGCACGCAAAGCAGTGTTCCCATTGAGACTCTAGCTAGTAAGCAATGAAACAACAAGTCAACCAGGTCAGAATCATAAGAGTAAATGTTGTAGCAGTCAAGACTTCTGCTAGTCAAGGCTTGCATCAATCTACAAGTGTTTAATCTTCAAGTACTTTTCCTTGTACATAGAAGTTATTTTGATAGCCTTGTAATAAGAAAGAATAAAGCATAAATAAAATAATTTACCTTCTCACATGATTCATCTTGTTAACGCAAAAAGTGCATTGACCTGTGTACCTATCAGTGTCACAAGAAACCTGGAGTCTCTCTTTCGGCTCGTTACAGTTTGGTTGAGCTCAAAAGCATGATAGCCAGCCAAGAAAGGAAATGGTTAATCAACGAAGTGAGAATAGTTAGACCGCAATAACACTTAACATGATGAGATCCATCAGAAGGACAGAATAAACGAAAGCTCAAGTGAATATAAAGAGTGATGAAATGCCCGGGAATAATCTATGTAAGGAAAGAAAACCCAAGACATTCATAAAGGCTAGAATAATATGAGTCTCAAAGACAGATGTAAATGGCTACTCATGAGGATGAAAGGAGGAAGGAAATATTTGAAAGTAACATCACAGAAGGAGCATCAGAACTCTCTCACCTGTTGTGCAGAGATTAGCAAGTGGTGAAGGCATCCTAGTGGTGAATATGGATCTAGAATGGTTTTCCTTAGTTCAAGACAACCATTACAGTTCTTGGAAATCACCTCAATGTTTCTAGGAAGATAACATCAGAATTGTTCCATCGACTCTACCCGAAGTAAATGGATGCAGATGTCAGGTCAGAAAATACAACCAGCAGAGTGTGCAGCAGAGAAACTTCCTGGGTGAACCATCTCTACTCAAGGATTGAAAGTAAAGATGGTATGACCAAAGAGTAGAAACCCATGGTAGTATCAAAGGCAGTTTTCCACAGTTGTATAGATTCCGGTATTTGTGGGAAAGCAATCACAGAGCTGATAGCCTATCAACCTAGAAGAACCAGCAAAGGAGAAGAGAACAAGCAAAATGTTATGTTGTTGGAATATTCTTTTGTGCATGAGCTGATAAGTGGTTGAAGATTGTTTCGGAGATATCAGCTAAGCAATCCGTTCATGCGATTGACACTGAAGTCAGGCCACAAGCAGACGATCATGCCAGCAGTCGAAGCGAATGGGAAAATTAATCAAAAGTATGTATGCTCATGAGCTGAATGAGAGACCCTTTTGCGTGGTACATTCATTATCAAGTGATTGTTAAGTTCCAAGCTTTCTTGGAATGGAAGTGCACTGTCGTTGCTTCATTTTGATTGACCGATGAAGCATCAAGCTTTCAAAGTCATGGTTCTAGATGTTTGGTTACCCTCGAGGACAACAACTTAACTGCTCATAGTAAGACGAGAAGCTCAACTACCCCGGTAAATTGAGCCTCGAAGATAAATTGGTTTACCTTGTAACCTTTTCGCTTGAAGTTTCAACCAAGTGAAGCAAATTCAGTGGGATCCAAAGAAGTCAGTTGCAAAGTTTTAACAGAGTTGCACCAACCTCAAGCCATCAGATTGAGTTCTCATGTATACTTGATGTCGAAACTTGGTTTCGGCAATATAATTTCTTGGGTCGCAGTCGAGATCGCCAAGCACAATGGGTTAGAAGGAGAAGAAGATTTAGACAGGTTCAGACCCTCTCGTGAGGTAATACCCTACTCCTGTTTCGGTGGATTCGATCCGCCGAGTGTCTTTATTGATCTCGTGTGTCTAAAGCTCTTGCTTATGAAATCGTATGATTCAGATATCCCTCAAGGGACGCCCCTTACCCCCCTTATATAGTCTTGGGAGGAGGGCTTACAGATCGGAAACCCTATCTTACTCTAAGTCAGTTTCCTCAATCTTACCAAACCATGACTATAGGCCGATTGCCTTATCTCTATCAAGCAATCGTAACACCCAAGTCATGTTCGGTTTACGAGATATGGCGGCGCAATCTATCCCTACCTCCATCGGATAAGCTTGCCATGTAGATACCCCATTGCCATAATCTCCACAAGTAGCCCCCGAGTCCTTTTCGCCGACGAGACAGACGCTTAGCCTCAAACCAAAAAAGACACACCAAAAACCTCTTTGACCGAGTGCTTTTGGCGCCGAGTGATTCCATCATCTCGCCCGAATCTTCCCGAGTGGCTCCAAAGACTGTGAAGGGCTGGAAAATATCTAAAAAATTCTCAAAAATAAATATCTAGGTGCATCTCCCGATGCACCTAATTAGGTGTAGCCCCGACTATGTGGTTAGTCAAAAACAGACTAAGCATATAGTCAAGAACTATAAAAATCATTCTTATGTAGATGCTTAGCTCAAGCTAAAGCAACCTCTTTACTCGGCAAGCTTGTGCTTTATCCGAGTGAATTTGCCCGAGGTATCTCATAACAAATAACCCAATCAACCCTCGTGGGTGAAAAGCACTCGGTAAGCTCATGCTTATCCGAGTGGATCTCGCCCGAGTAATCCCGAACAAATATTTTAATCGTCCCTCATGGGAAAACGAGCTCTTTCAATCGTATGAAAAATATGACCAAATTATTAAATAGCTTTTGCCATAATACTGGTCTCAATCTATAAAGATCTTCACCAAGGTGGAAAAATAGCATCGATATGATCATTTAATGAAATGCTAAAAACCAAACACCCTTGTCATCAAGGCGCTATAAAAGCTTAGCCGTTGGTCACCTTCCAAGTTGCATCGTGCCGCCTTCTCATGAAGTCAAGCAAACCGCGGTATGAAAGGATTTCCAAAGGTATAGGGCATTCGACACGCGCATATTGCCAGGGCAAATCTGCTTAAGCTCATCCGCTTAAGTCCCTAAGGACACGCGTCGGGCTACACCTTAACTGGGCCGTAGATTTTCTTATGGGCTCGGCCCAATCACAAGAAAATCTAGCGCAACCCTCAAATCTTTCTATAAAGGCTCGAGGTCGTCCCCGCCTCTTCATCTTCCAAAAGATTCCTCTTTTCGCAGCACTGTTCACCAGTTTCCTGCGAAGAACCCTAGACTCGCGCGCTCCCAAATCCATCCATCCAAGAGCTCGCTTCTCGCCACAAACAGCTTCCGCAGCCGACCTTCCAAGATCTCTTGCTCAAATCGCCATCCTTTTCGACCAGATCCACTTCCCATTCACACCACACTCATGGCGAAGGAAAAGAGGATCCCGTTTGACCAATGGGCCACATCGGATGTGAGGGAATCCACCCTCAAGGAGATGGTGAAGCATGGCGTGCTTCCCCCAAAGGAGATCGTGGGATGGCGCCCGGCGGCGGGCGAGGACTTCCCAACCCCGAACACCGGTGAGCTCGTTGTTTTCACCTCTTTCTTCTATTGCGGGTTCAGCCTTCCCACCTCTGAGTTCTTTTGGGGGCTTTTAGATTACTATGGTCTCCAGCTCTACCATCTGAACCCCAACTCCATGCTTCACATTGCCCTTTTCATTCATGTATGCGAAGCATTCCTTGGCATCCTCCCCCACTTCCAACTGTTCCGCCGCATGTTTTATCTTAAACCACATCCGAATAAAGACCACCCATGCGTCGTTGGCGGGGCAGGGTTCCAACTCCGCGGATCTCTCCGCAAGGAGTACTTCTATCTTCCCTTAAAATCTTCCAATAAGGGATGGCATGCGAGCTGGTTCTATATTAGCAACCTCGAACCCACTCGCGCTTTCGTCGGCCTTCCCCGTCCCCGTGCCTACTTGGAGTACTGCTCGGTGGCCCAAGATTGGGACGAGGCTAATAAACCGCTCGCAAAGATCCCGGCAATGAAACAAGGGTCTTCGCGAGCAGTATCACTCGGCACTTTATTCGGTGCCGACTGGCTCCAATAAAGGAGAGGTCAAAGCCAGCCTTCGAATACGAAGGCGGGAAGGACCCCAATCGGGAAGATCTAGATCCACTCAACTACGAGATCCCGAAGATCCGGATGTACAAGATCTTCTCGACGGGCATTGCGTTGAGCGTGCCCTCATTCTCGCCGGTTCTCCCTTCGCATCCACCGGCCTCCTCCCCGTAAGCCGACGGTTGCTTCATAATGCCTTGCAATCTTGATATCTTGTCTCTTAGTGTTGTGCGAACTTCTCTTACAGGAAAATGCTTCTATTACCTCAAAGCCATACAAGGTGTCTCACGATGACACGCTGCGTCGCCCAGCCAAGAAGCCGGCTGGTGGGATTAAGATCCAAAGCGACCCAGTTGGAAAGCGGGCGGCCCCGAGTAAGGACACAAACAAGCGGGCGAGCAAAAGGAGGCTCATTATTGAGGATTCGGACGATGACGTCCCGGCTCCTCCGCCGAGACTCCTCCTCCAAGGCGATCGCCGAGGACGGCGCCGAAGATCCGCCGGTCGTCCAGGTATGCTTCATGACTGAAGTCCGAACTTTTTCGCTGAAAGCTCTCTTTGTCTTTACCCCGCTGTGTTCATTATCGCGGAGGCCCCAGACATAGATCCCGCCGGAAGGGTGAGGGGCGGACCCGCCGCCGCGCTCCCGAGGCGCCGGCTCGCAGAGCCGAAACCCTGAGCCCGCATCCGAGCGAGAGCGCTCCGGCAGAACCTTCGCCTCCGAAGAAGGATGCCCCGAGGAAGGAGCCCCGACCGCCCCGAGACGTCCCGACCGAAAGCCGCCGACGGCCGGAGACCTCGGGCCGCGGCTCGGCCGCCCCGACCGAGGGTCACTCGGCGAAGAGCCGGAGGAAGGAGGCCAGCCGGGCTGTTCCACCTAAGTGCGCAGCCACTGAAGCCGGTGAGTCTTGTATCAGAATCTTCTCTTTGCTCTTTTGGTTTGAGCCCTTCATGTCTTCATTTGTTCTTCTTATCTGCCAGCCACAGTGGAGGAAATCCCCTGTGTTGGTCTTCAAACCCGGGTTCCCCAATCAAGATCGAGTGGCGGGACTCTAAGGCCAAAGGCAAGGCATCATCCCGGACAGCAGTGAAAGGGAAGAAAGGGGTGCCCTTGTCGAAAGCTTGAACGAAGCGACTCGGCTACTCAACGTAAGCCTTAGTCTTTTTCTTTTGTTGTGTTGTCATCCTTTTCCAGTCGGTCACTCTTCAAATTTCATGCGCAGAAGGAGTATTGCCGTTCCATGGCAAAGTCCGAGGTGTTGGAGAAGCTGGGTCCTCACCTGAGCTCCTTGGAGGATGTTCAGCGAAAGCTGAAAACCACTCAGGAGGAAGCCGCGTCGAGGGAGGCGGCTTTAAGGAGAGAGATCGCGGAGCTTCGGGAGGCGAACCTCGACCTCCGAGGATCAATCGGGAGTAAGCTCATCTCTCCGAGTTTCTTTAAGATTCTCATGTTGTCCCTGGTTACTGATGATCTTCTTTGCTTGTAGAAAATTCGTCGGAGGTTCATTCACTCCAAGTCCAGCTGGAGGCAGTCAGCCTCGACAAAGCCGAACTGGAGGCCGAGTTTGAAGGTAAGCCTCTTTGAAGTAACATTCCTTGTGCTGCTTTATTTCCGAGTGCTTTGCATGATCAGATGCTTTTGGCAGCTTACAAGGTTAAGACCCGAGCTCAATATGACGTCTTGCTTGAGCGGGTCAAACAAACCGGAGAGATCCGGGAAGAGGTCGCCAATGCTGCGCCAATCTTGCTATCTTTGTTCCATCATGGAGTCGGGACCAGCTCACTGGACCCAATTGAAGTCTTTGACAAGCTACGGAGGGCTCCCGACCGCATCTAGCCAACATTACCGAAGCCGCCAACATGGGGCTGGCCTGCCCTTGCACGCACCAAGTCCTTTACCCCGAGTGGATATCCACTCGGTCGGGAGGGCTTCGCCGACGGGACCACGATGAGCAGCCTTGGATATGCCGAGTGAGGCGCAGGAGTCGGCAAAGAAGATCTCCGTCGATGTAGTGAACAATTTCCGGATTTGATTTATCTTTTGAACATTGTCTTGTAGATGTCGCATGATCATGATGCTCTGATGTAGAACTTGTGATATATTTAGTTTATTTATGTTAATGCCTTGATCCGAGTTTTTGTGTGAAATTTCTTAAGTAGTTTTCGTCGACGTCACCAAGCCTAGGCTCGATTAGGTCATCGAAAACTCTAAGTCCTTAGACACCGAACTCGAATCGAAGAACATTAAACAATGATAAACCAAATCATGCAATGAGAGTTAATGAGGAAAACTTAAGCTTTATTGACATATGTACAGCCCCCGACTGCTAACTCAAGAAGTCATCTTGCTTGAGGTTGGCAGTCAAGGAAAACATGAAGCCTTAGTCAAATTAGGCATAAAATCGTCGAAGATGCTCGATGTTCCAGGAGTTCTCCACCATAGATCCGTCTTCACGCTTTAGCCGAGTATGCACCGGCCGAGTCACCTCGGCGATTATGTGACGGTCCTTCCCATAAGGGAGATAACTTGTGACGGTCTTTGGTGGTCTGGATCTTGCGTAGGACCAGGTCGCCAACGATGAAAGCTCGTGCTCGAACGTTACGACTGTGGTATCTTCTGAGCCCTTGAAGGTATCTGGCCGACTGGATGAGGGCTGCCTCCCGGGCATCTTCCAATCGGGTGAGGTCATCCACTCGGTCGGGGTCGTAGCGTTCATCGTTGAAACTGCGGACTTGGAGGGATTCGTACTCCATCTCGTTTGGCAACATGGCTTCTGCGCCGTAGACCAAAAAGAAGGGAGTTTGGCCGGTAGCCCGACTGGGTGTGGTCCGCAGCGACCATAAGACCGAGGAAAGCTCTTGGACCCACTTGCCCGCGTAGGGGTTTAGGCGATCGAAAACGCGGGCCTTGATGCTGTTGGCTCGTTCGACTTGTCCATTGCTTTTGGGATGGGCAACTGATGCGTAGCAAATCTTGATTCCGAAGTCCTCGCAGAATTCCTTGAAGATGCCTCCCGTGAATTGAGTCCCGTTGTCAGTTATGATTCTGTTTGGGACGCCGAAGCGGTGCACGATGTTGAGGAAAAAGTCCTGTGCCTTGTCAGCAGTAATTGTGGCGACCGACTTAGCTTCAATCCACTTGGAGAACTTGTCGATTGCGACGAAGAGGTGTGTGAATCCTCCTGGAGCTTTCTTGAAGGGGCCGACCATGTCCAAGCCCCATACCGCGAGCGGCCAGGATAGTGGGATTGTTTGTAGCTCCTGGGCCGGGACATGGCTCTGTCGGGCAAAAAATTGGCAGCCTTCGCAGGTTTGTACGACTTTGTCCGCGTCGAAGACCGCGGTAAGCCAAAAGAAACCTTGCCTGTAAGCTTTTCCGACCAGAGTGCGTGATGCCACGTGGCTTCCGCATATGCCTGAGTGGATGTCTTGGAGTAGTTGTTTCCCTTCCTCGGGTGTGATGCATCTCATTAGGATTCTGGATGGGCTTCTCTTGTATAGGTCAGATTCAACCATGACATATGCTTGGCAACGACGCCGGACGCGTTCTGCTTCATCCCGGTCTTCCGACAGCTCTTGCTGGGTTAAGAATATGATGAGTGGCGTCCTCCAGTCGGCGTCAGCCATGGCGACTTCGTTCGCAGCTTGCTCGTTGGGAGTTGTCTTTGCCGTGATGGTTGGTTCATAGAGGTGCTCGACAAAGACGTCTGTTGGGGCAGCTTCGCTCTTAGACCCGAACGTGCCAACTCGTCACGCTTCGTTGTTGTGCCTCAAAACATGTGAGAGTTCGAGCCCGTCAAACTTGTCTTCAAGTTTGCGGACCTTTGCCGTAGGCCTCCATGGTGTCATTTAGGCAGGACCAGTCTTTCATTACTTGATTGACGACCAGCTGGGAGTCGCCTTTCACGATAAGCCGACGTATTCCGAGTGAAACTGCGAGGCGCAGTCCATGTAGCAGAGCTTCGTACTCGGCAACGTTGTGTGAGGCGGAGAAGTGGAGGTGAAGGACGTATCTTAGCCTTTCCCCGGTCGGGAGATCAACACAACTCCCGCTCCCAAGCCGGTGATCCTCTTGGATCCGTCGAAGTGCATGGTCCAAGTGTTGGAGGTCTTCCCGAGGTACGCTCTCTTGTTGCTCACCCACTCGGCCAGAAATCCGCCAGACTTGTGACTTTATGGACGTCCTTGCCTTAAAAGTCAAGTCCAACGGCATCGCTCTAAAGCCCATTTGGTGATGCGTCCGGTCGCCTCCCGGTTGTGGATGACATCGCCGAGTGGGAAGGAAGTGACGACGGTGACCGAGTGACCCTGAAAATAGTGTGCCAATTTCCTCGCGGTTATTAGAACACCATAGAGTAATTTTTGTACTCGAGGGTAGCGAATCTTGGCTCCCGCCAACACTTCGCTAACAAAGTAAATTGGCCTCGAATCTTCCGAGCCCGTCCTTCTTCTTCGCGTTCGACCACGAGGACAGTACTAACCGCTTGGTGAGTGGCTGAAACTTACAACAGCAAAGGTTCCTGGGGCTGAGGCGAAGCCAGGACGGGCGGCGTTGTAAGGAACTCTTTGAAATCTTCAAAGGCCTTGTTGGCTTCCACGGTCCACTGGAAGTCATCTGTCTTTTTTAGCAATCTGAAGAAGGGCGTGCCTTGTTCGTCGAGTCGAGAAATGAAGCGGCTTAGCGCCGCCATGCAACCAGTGAGCTTCTGGACGTCTTTCTGGTTACTCGGGGGCTTCATGCTCAAGATGGCATTGATCTTCTCCGGATTAGCTTCAATGCCGTGATGTGACACCATGAAGCCGAGCAGTTTGCGTGATGGAACGCCGAAAGTGCACTTCTCCAGGTTCAACTTCATTCTGAAGGCCCGGATGTTTGCAAAGGTGTCTTCTAGGTCAGCGATCAGGTCTTCTTTCTGCTTGGTCTTGATGACGACGTCGTCGACATAAGCTTCTACGTTCTTGCCGATCTGCGTCTGGAAGCATCTTTGGATCATGCGTTGGTATGTGGCGCCGGCGTTCTTCAGGCCGAAAGGCATGGTGATGTAGCAGTAGGCCCCAAACGGCGTGATGAACGATGTCTTCAGGCAGTCGGACTCTTTCAAGCTGATCTGGTGATAGCCCGAGTAACAATCCAAGAAACTTAGGAGTTGGCAGCCGGCTGTTGAGTCAACGAATTGGTCGATGCGAGGCAGCCCGAACGGATCTTTGGGGCAGGCTTTGTTGAGTTCATTATAGTCAACACACATGCGCCATTGCCCCGTCTTCTTGCGGACCAGGACTGGGTTGGCTAACTAGTCGGGATGAAGGACTTCTTTAATGAAGCCGGCAGCCAAGAGCTTTGCGAGTTCTTCCTTGATAGCGTCTTTTCGGTCCCGCGCGAATCCGCGTAATCGTTGTTTTATCGGTTTCGCGTCATCTTTGACGTGCAAAGAGTGCTCGATCACCTCCCTACGAATTCCAGCATATCGATGGTTTCCAAGCAAAAACATCTTTATTATTTTGGAGGAAGGTGACGAGCGCGCTTCCTATTTGGGATCAGTGTCGCGCCGACATTAAGAGTTGAGGGATCCGACGGATCAAGCGAGATCTTCTTGGTCTTGGCGTCGTCGGATCCCGATTTGGCTATCTTCTTCGCGGGACTTCGCCCTCCGAAGTTGATGTAGCCAATCGGACTTCTTGTTGGCCACGTAATCTCTCGCGAGATTGGGCCATGTCGCAGCTCTCCTTATCGCAGGTGAAGGCTTGCTTCACATCGCGCGAAGAGTGATGACGCCGTTGGGACCCGGCATCTTCATGCGAGGTAGGTGTAATGTGGGATCGCCATGAACTTGGCAAGCGCAGTCTTCCAATGATGGCGTGATATGTCTTAAGTCGGCCACCTCAAAGGTGACGTTCTCCGTTCAAGTTTTCTCGGCCCCGAAGGTGACAGGGAGGGAGATGTGCCCGAGTGGTGTAGATGATAACCCCGGGATGACTCCGTGGAAGGAGGCTGAGCTTGCCTTCAGTTCGGCCCTCGGGATCTGCATCTCATCCATGGTCTTGGCAAACAGGATGTTGAGGGCACTGCCCCCATCGATGAGGACGCGCTTGAGCCTGATGTTGCGGACCACGGGGTCTAGGACAAGTGGATAGCGCCCCGGATGAACCACTCGGTCAGGGTGATCCGAGTGGTCAAAAGTGATGGCCACCTCCGACCATCGCAGGTACTGAGGGACTTCGGGTTGAGCCGCGTTGACCTCTCGGTCGGTTAGCTTCTGTTTCCTTTTGGATTCATAGGCTAGCGGCCCCCCGAAGATGTGATTGAGCTCTCCCACTGGGTCTTGGAAAGGTTCGGCGTTCTCAGCCGCGTTGTTTTTCTTGGCGCCCGACGGACCAGCCTCATCAGTCGGCTTTTTGTTGAGCTGCGCCGCGTACTGCTCGGCGAACTATTTGTAGATGAAGCAGTCCTTTGCCGCGTGCTTATGATTGGGATGATGGGTGCACGGGCGTTCATGATGGCGTCGTAGGCGGCGACTGGGACGGCGTTGAGTGTTGGAGGTTGCGGCCACTAGGTCCTCGGATCGGTGCTTGCGATCTTTCGGCCCCGGTTGCCGCCGTTGCCGCCATCCTTCTTAGGATTGCGGCTCTCTCCCGCTTGCTTGTCTTCCCTCCTATCGGGCCAGTCTTGACGGGCAGCCTTGATGGCGTCGTTGGACTTTGCGTAGGAGTTTGCCGTCTCGAACATCTGTTTCACTGTCTTCGGTGGCTTGCGCCCGAACTTCCCGATTAACAGCTCATCACGGACTCCCTTCTGGAAGGCGGCGATGATGATGTCATCGGTGATGTTGGGGATCTTGTTGCGCTTCTCGGAGAAACGGCGGATGTAATCCTTCAGGGGCTCGTCCGGCTTCTGGATGACGTTGTACAGATCGAAGTGTGTACCGGGCCTCTCGAAGGTTCCCTGGAAGTTGGCGATGAAGTGGTCCCTCAGCTCGCTCCACGAGTCGATTGAGCCTCTTGGCAGGCTCGTGAGCCAGTTTCTGGCTGAGTTAGCAAGGGCCACAGGTAGGTAATTGGCCATGGCCTTGTTGTCGCCGCCTGCCGCGCGGATGGCGAGAGTGTAGACGGTAAGCCATGACTCGGGGTCGGTCTTGCCATCATACCTTTCAATTCCTGTGGGCTTAAAACCACTCGGCCAATGCACTCGACGAAGCTCCCGAGTGAAGGCCGGCACTCCATCGTCGTCGCTATCGGGTGATCCCCTCCGATCTTCCCGAGTGCGTCGGTCCCGCTCCTGGTAGCGGCGATCGAGGACTTCCCGCAGATCACTCGGCGGGGTCTTTGGTTGGCTGGTTGGATAGCCGGAGCCGTTGTTGCGGCGGACGCGATGGTGGACGGGTGGACGTCCGTGTCGTTTGTCGCGGGAGTCAGCCGTTTGCTCCTGGTACTTCTGCGTGGACTCACGGGGTGGGCCTCTTGGCCTTGTCTTTGACCGATCTGGCTCGGGCCTCTTATAGTCTCCTGACCTTAGAGGCGGGAGTCGACTTTTGTCGGGCGTTTCAGCCACGGACTCAGTCGGCCTTCGTGCCGAGGTGGTGGGGTGGCCGTTAGCTGTGGCTGCGACGATGGTCTTGATCTTGTCGAGTATCGGAGTCACATTGGCGGGTGCCGTCTCCATGATGGTGTCCAAGAGAGTGAGCGCGACAACAGTGTTTTGCTGTGGCGTTTGGAAGATGTTGGTGTTGCGAACCCGCGTTTGGAGGATGGCCTCCTGGGCAGATCGTCCGGCTGCACGTAGGTCCTGCTTCCTCTTGTCAGCCTCGTCCTTGTGTTGCTTCTCCTCTTCGGTCGCCTTGCGCTCATGCTCAATCTTGGCCCGCTCTTCTTCAAGCAAGCCTCTTGGCCATGGTGAGTCGGACTCGCCCGCTCGGCCATGAGGACATCAAAGCACTTCGGCTCATAGTCCATGCGGCAGTCGGAGTTGTCGGCTTCGTCGAGAGGATGCCATAGAGGTCGTCGGCCGGCGGAGCCGAGGTATCCATTGAGCTCCGAAGATGAGCAGGAGCCGAATGATGGGAGGATGACGGCGACCTCCCTTGATCCTGGGTAGCACGGGTCTGGATCGTTCCAGTCCGAGTCAGAGCTTGGGGATGCGGGCTCCTCCAAGTGGGTCGCCGCCGACTCGGGGGAGAGAAGTTTGCTGTAGATCTCGGCGGCGTTTGGTAGCCCAAACGGCACCGAGAGGTCTTCGTCCGAATAGATCGCCTCCGTCGGGGAGGTGAGAAGATTGGCGCAGATTTCGGCGGTATTCGGTAATCCGAATGGTGTCGAGAGAAGTCCTTCGTTGGAGAGAGTAGATTGCATCTTGGTCTCCAAGATGTCGTTGTAGATCTTGGCGCTGTTAGGGAGTCCGAACGGCGTCGAGTGGATTTCTCCTTCCGACTGGTCCGAATCTGAGTCGAAGGAGGAATTGTCGATGAAGTAGGTGGCGAAGTCGCTGAATCTTGAAGGAGATCCCATCACGCTTGTCGGCGAGATTGTTGAAGAAGTCTCAACGCACGGCCCCCTACCTGGCGCGCCAACTGTCGAAACTTGGTTTCGGCAATATAATTTCTTGGGTCG
Organism: Oryza australiensis; assembly: GCA_019925245.2. NCBI lineage: Eukaryota > Viridiplantae > Streptophyta > Magnoliopsida > Poales > Poaceae > Oryza > Oryza australiensis. The sequence continues at coordinate 4,418,501 of JAIFGZ020000478.1, forward strand.
CAGTCGAGATCGCCAAGCACAATGGGTTAGAAGGAGAAGAAGATTTAGACATGTTCAGGCCCTCTCGTGAGGTAATACCCTACTCCTGTTTCGGTGGATTCGATCCGCCGAGTGTCTTTATTGATCTCGTGTGTCTAAAGCTCTTGCTTATGAAATCGTATGATTCAGTTATCCCTCAAGGGACGCCCCTTACCCCCCTTATATAGTCTTGGGAGGAGGGCTTACATATCGAAAACCCTATCTTACTCTAAGTCAGTTTCCTCAATCTTACCAAACCATGACTATAGGCCGATTGCCTTATCTCTATCAGCAATCATAACACCCAAGTCATGTTCGGTTTACAGATATGGCAGGCGCAATCTATCCCATTGCCATGTAGATACCCCATTGCCATAATCTCCACACTTGAGTCGCCGTGTCAATAGTTTCGCTTAGAGAAGCAACAGCTCAGAACCCTTGTAGTCCAGATGAAAAGCAGATCAATCAGCTTCTTGGAATGTGGTCGTTTAGATCAGGAGCTTGTGGGTTTACAGTTCAAGCAAGTTCAGAGTTTGTGGGTTTACAGAAGCCAGCCTCAAGGTTTCGAGAAAGCTCCAACAATTTCTAGTGTTCAGGATGAATTCTCAGGATATTAAATATGCGAGCGCTAACACTTCAGTCCAAGGAAAGTAAGATCTATGAACATTCCTAGTCCAGATCAAGGTCAGATCGAGCAAAACCAGTAAGTGCGGTTTTGGGAGAACAACAAAACACCAAGCTTGGTGCAAGCCAGCTCGGTCGTGAAGGTTTGGTCAGTCAATCAGCCAGTTGGAAGAGAAAGAGACAAGAGAAGTAAGCAGACCAGTCCAAAACCACCCACACCAAGCTTTTTCTCTAGCCATCCTAGAATCTCGGGACGAGTTTCCTGTTAGGGGTAGATTGTCACACCCCGATTTACCTTTAGGGATTTAAAATTATTAAATAAATCATTTTTAGCATTTATATTAAAAGTAAAAAAGCAATTTAACAAGTGAAATTAACATGGGAATTAAAATTCCCTTTAAAATCATGGCTAAAAATATTTTTTGCAATATTCTCATGCCCTAAAGTACTCTCTGAAATTTCTCGTGAATTTTCGAAGCTCAAAAAGTATAAATAAAAAAGTTCATTTAATCAATCAAACAAATAGAAACCCTTGCCCTCGCCTCCAAATCGTGCGGATGCGGTCGTCGCCCACCTTCTCCATCCCAAACCTGCACCCACTTCCCCCAAGGAAATCGGCGTCGAGCCAAGCCGCTCTCGCCCACATCGCGCTCCCACTCCGCCCAATGAATCTGCCCCCCAGCCTTCTCACAACCTCCCGAGTCTATATAAAGCACCCCAGTGCTCCCCCTTCCTTTTCCCCTTTCTCCCCAAGCTCGCCACGTCCTATATCACGCTCTGGGTCATCGAGCCTGACCTCCATCGCCCATCACCGCATTCCGGCCATGCTTCACCATCGCACTACGCCGAGGCCGCCTTCGGCTTCGCCACCTCACACCGCACCTCGGCCACCACTTCCTTCGCGTTGGATACCGTCGAAACCCCGTCGCCACCACAAACCCCCACCTCCGCCGCCGACTGTCATCTCCGGCTGAACACCACTTCCTCTAGTGTCGTCGCCGCAATGTGCCACCATCGTTGTCAGCTTCACCGCACTACGACACACCTCGGCCGCCGCTCCTTTTCCGCTTGCTACCACCAGAACCACCTCTTCACTACCCACCCAAAGCCACCTCCCTTCGTCGCCAACCCGAGGGGCGTCGCCCTCAGCCGCCTTCTGTAAGCCCACCCTCCAGAATTGTGTAGTCCAGCCCATCCGATTGGCGGACCCACTTACACTTTCGTCCTCACATCGTGTAAAGGGTTAGCTCAGGAGTGATATTGTTGGAAGGAAGAGGTCTTATAAGTTGGTTCTACCCTTGCTAAACTAACAAGGTGGTAATTGGGCCAGGATGTTACACACACACCCCTCAAAGGGCCTGACGTTCTCATCGGTCCAACTTACCCATGTAGTCACACAAGCATATAGGCAAATGTCCAGGAACACACTCCCTCTTAGTGCACGTCCATACGTCTAGTGCCAGTGCCATATGCCATGCCATGTGCCTCACATAGAGCCCACATGCGTCATGCACGCGCATGCTGACCCGTACGTGCAACCATGAGGGTCGGCTCTGATATCATTTGTAACAGCCTATCCAACAAGTGGGCCCACTTATACATATAACCCTACTTAAACTTTCGTCCTCGCTTCATGCAAAAGGGTTAACCCGAAAGTGATACTAAAGGTGATTGGAGGGAAGAGGCCTTATATGTTGGTTCTACCCTTGCTAAACTAGCAAGGTGGTCTAAAGATGCGCACACAGCTCTCATGGGCCACATAGGCCTAATTCTAATATAACCAGGATGCTACATACTTCCCATCGTCGGCTCGCCATCCCTTGCGCACGGTGAGAATCCCCTCCACCTCCTCTTCAGTTTGTCCTTACTCACGGCCCCTCTCACACCGCTGGCACTCGCCACCGGTGGCCTATTGGCCTCGTGCACCGTAGCCACCTGCCCATCGACTGGCCAGGTCCGCCCGCACGCTTGCGTGGTCGCACTGTCTGCCGTTCGATCAGCCCGGCCTTGATTTGGGCCTTCCGTGCCCGTGGACCACCCCATGGTCTTGGTCCACGGTGCACCCACCCGACCCGTGGACTCGGTCCACCATGGGTTTTCCCCTTTGAGCCGCTGACATGTAGGGCCCACGTGTCGACGCCAGCGCCCTTTGTTGATGTCAGCGTCACCCTTTGCTTTGAGAAAATAATTATTGCACAATAATTTGGTTTAATTTTTAGGAATTCATTTATATGGCTCAAAACTTGTAAAATTGATAACTAATTCATACGAACTCCCAATTGAGCCATCCAACTTGCAAAATTCATCTAAAATTGAGCTCTACATGTTTGTTTACTTTTATGTATTGTTTATTTGGTTTTTACTAGGGTTTATCATTGTTTTACGTGCTAGCATGTAGAGTTTGTCATTTCGAAAGATCACGGTCAGGATAAAAAGGCTTCGAAAGAGTTTTGAAGATGCAAGGCAAGTGACACATTTCCCCTTGAGCATGTTGAACATAATTTATAAAATGTTTTACCTATGCAAATAAATTACATGTTTATCTAATTACATGGGAATAGTGACTACCTATCTCTCTGCGAGTGTCATGTTTACTTGATATGCATCCTTTGTCAAACCTGGGTGATAAATTGACTAGTTTGTGTCACTTAAGTTGTCCTTGCTAGAATTATGATATGCTTAGCCATGCTTAATTACCACTAACTCACTTAGTGGGACAATCACATTATTCACATATGTATCTTGATGAGCCGTGAGCTCGAGACATCTGGCCATGTTTTATTGGTCGTAATTATCCAACTAAAATATGACTTAATGGTGGGCCGTGGGTGCATGGTTTTGTTTGTCGCACCCATGGCAATGAAGGACCGGTTCACGTGAAACCCTAGAAGACTTATCGTGCTTACCTCAAGCCAACGTGGGCAACGACTGGACTTATAGCATAGCTCAACCCTTTCCTAGGCACCAAGACGAGGGTGGGCGTGACGGAGTTGGGTTGGCCCGGGTTTACGGATTGATCGGCTGCCGAATTCACCATGGCGCATGGGGGGTGGGTAGGGGGCTGTCCAACCCGGTTTAGGGGTAGGGGCGAAACCTCAGCGTGGTGTGGATGGTTAGGCAAGGCTATGCGTGTCATAGTTCCTCTTTGGTATGTCGTGGTGGATGTCGGTGAAGGGTTACACGGAGGCTACGATAGCTAATAACAAAAATTTCTACCGTGCAAACCAGGAACCTTGCAAGTAAGGGTCGATAGGTCGTTATCGATTGGAGTAGAGTGCAACGGATATAGTCAATCAGGAGCTATCCGATCCAGAACAGTATTGGTCGATCACAGCCGATTTGCTGACCACAGCCGATTCCCGAGTCTCTTGATCGCAGCCGATCCTCCTACAGCCGATTTGCCGATGCCGCAGCCGATGCGACCACAGCCGATTCGCCGAGTCGCCCAACTGCGCCTGCCTCGCTCCAATGCGCCCGACCGCAGCCGATTCGCAGCCGCCGAATAGCACCGCAATGTAGCAATGCCTCTACCGGTACCACACGTTGAGGGATAGAACGTCTAACACCCGTGTGCTAGCACAAGATGCAAGGCTAGGGTTTGGCTCGGAAGTAGGGAGGGTTTCCATGGAGATCTCGAACTCGCCGGCTTCTGAAGCCGCACGTGTTTTAATCCGTTGCGCTAAATCAGATTGATTCGGTTCAATGTGATGCAATCACACAGCTCTCCACCCCTCACCCCCTTTATATAGAGTTGCTGACTGGGCCTATAGGCCCATTGGGACTCTATCCGATCGGATCGCTATCCAATCGAACCGTATTTGAGTCCAACTCAAATGTCTGTTCTTATCCCCTTAAGCGTGCGACTCTGTAGGTTCAGGTATACTCGATTTCGACCCGAGTCCAACTCGGCCGACTGTCAATAGTGGCGCCTAGCAGCACATATTGACACCATAGTATACAAGAATATAATATCGGCTCTGAACCTGTAATGTGTACACAAATCACTTTGTCTCACGATACCAATTAAGCTATAGGCAAGATGTGTGCCATCTTTTCAATAGCTTAATCATTCACTCGAACTGTATTGGATTATCTGTCTGTTGATTGACTCCTCAATCAACTCGGCATGGCCATGTACTTCCATAATCCATTACCTCGAGGGGCCCAGAGATATCTCTCCAAAGGAGGGACAAATTTCATCTTAATCACTCACATCCAACTCCATGTTTCATAGCAAACCCAAAAACTACTTTTATAACTATCCAGTTACGAAATAGCGTTTGATAGTCCCAAAGTAGGATACTACACATGTCAAAATCCATGATGATCTCAGGTCTAAGGACTTTGCACCAACACTACTTGAGATCAACTAATGGCACATTAATTCCTGTAGTGTCTCATGGTGGGTCTATCCAATAATGTATTCTCTAACACATGTTCACGTATATTGATTTGGTATCTCCATACCATGATCTATGAGACATGATCATCAAATAAACATGTCGATCTTTGAATCATATTTGTTCCAACAATATGACATGTGATCAGGGATCGTTTAGAAATATATTCATAGATAAAGAGTCTCATAAATAAGTCACGTACTTATTGATCAATATAAGTTGTCGATTTCATGGAACTGAATAACACTTTATTCATTTATACATAAACATTGACCATGATATCTAACATCTCCATGTTGCCTCTAGGGCATATCACTAAGAATCGGCACAGGGAAACATGTCATGGGGCTATGTCTTGTGGATACAGTTGTGCACCTCTAGCCAGAGTAAAACTATTCGAATAGCCGTGCTCGCAGTTATAGACGATCGACCAGCTTCACCATGATTAGTCCGACACACTTCTAGTTAATTTGACTTAATGAACTGGTTTAGTTAAGGTGGTTTGGTTGGGTCTGTTCAACGTGGTGTAGCGTTGTTCAGTGTAGATTAATCTTGCCTTAACTAATCAACTGCTTTACTATTTTCAATTATAAACAACTGCAATTGTCCTTATGCAAATAGCCACAAATCTCCCTTTGCCTTCCTTGCACGTTTGCATCATTGGTGTGGCTTGCTAAGTATGGTGGTTATACTCAGCCTTGCTATTATTTCCCCTTTCAGAAGTGTTGTGCTTAAGAGTTGAAGATGGAGTTAGCAAACCAAGGCTTATACCTCAGTTGAGTTTTGCCTGTAGAGTGGAGCTGAAGCCCCTTTTCCCGCTGCTCCTCTTTTTTTAGTGTGAGGACTAAACGTCTCTTTTGTAAGTATTTGTGTTTTATTTATGTTTGGATCTGTATATAAATTTATCATTTTGTGTATCCTGGCTTGATTTTTGGACATGAATTTATACACAAAATAGTCTAAAAATTTGGTTAAATTTTTGGGCGTGATAGAAGCTTACATCTCCGGTGCACTAATTATGGGCGCTTCTCTCCGATTTAGCATATTACAACGTATCAAAGTTACAACGACCCTCGGTCGGACGCTGTCGACATTCACTCACTCTCGCCTATGCTAAGTTGCCATGCGGTTACAACAAGTCTGTTGCTCTATGTAAGAGAGATCCTAGAATTGGAGCCCAACTCTTACTCTATTCATAACACCTAACATCTAGTACAACTTTAAGTCCTAAACTGTAACTGACTACGTACACATATTCGACACAAACTCTAATAAGTGGTATGCCACAGTTTTTGTGGGGGCTTATAACAAATTTAGCGATGAAATAAATTATCTATCTATCTATTATATTATATTCTATTATTAAGACAACCTTGAAATAAAGCATCATGTTTGTTGTGGAGGCTAGAAATTCTCATATTAATCAGAGAAAGAGAAATTATGTACCGTTTCATCATAATAGATCTAAATTACAACGGTCTAGATTTGCTATAGAAAAAAATAAACAATTATAGAGCTCATGATCCATATTAATTGTAAAAGTCCTTGTCCGTTTAGAAACGTCCAGTTGGATTACCAAAAATCCAAGTGGGGTACACAGTTATTTATGATTGTAAACGAGCAAGCATTTATGCATTGTCACCGCACATATATAACGCAGATATGAAGCCAATACGCTTGGGCTGCAGCGGCAGGACAAATGACAAGCAAAGTTACTTATCATCTCAAAGTAATACATTGACCCCAATAGGTAAAGCAAACAAAGCAAAGCTGCAACCAGCATTCCAGCAATGCAACGCAGACACAGAAGTGTCCGGCCACAGTGACGACTGACAACAAATTATAATCATAATCGTGTAGATTTATTTCAAATGTATTCAGCTCAGAGCTGTTTTCACCTCGGAGCATAATCTAGTGTTAATTAATGTAGTTAAGCCTAACATATAATAAGGCTTATAGTTATAGGTTATAAGTTTTACACAGACCATCTAAAACACAAAATGAGATTAATTAAATTTAAAATAAAATATAAAATAAATTTCAAAATTAGATTTTCAATACGGATCCAAATAAAGTTAAAAATATCATTAAAATTTGAGCAAAATATAATAAAAATTAATTAAGTAAAGACTTTGTACCAATAAAAGTCCATAGCAAAATACAATCTATAAATATCCAATATCCAAAAGTAAGATTACTTAAAATACAAAATAGAAATAAAATAAGTTCTAAAATATTATTTCAATACTAATCCCAAATAAATAAGTAAAACGTCAATCCATGAAGAAGAGTACATAGAAATCGTTAATGAATATTTTTTAAAATTATAACAATACTACATATATAAATAACATTGAAGTGTAAAAAGATAAAGTCAATAAGGAAATAGAATTTATAAATAAACAAAAATTCAGAACAAAATTAAGGAATATTAACAGAAGTGTCTGTCTAAAACAGCACACGAGATTACTTAAAATTTAAAATAAAAAATAAAATAAATTCTAAATTGGATTTTCAATACAAAATCCAAATAAGCTTAAAAACATTAAATTTCCAAAAAACAGAGTAAAAGTTTAAATCAGTAAAGGCTATGTACCAAGAAAAATGCATAGCAAAATATAATATACAAATATCTCAAAGCAAGAGACACTAAAATTTGGAATAAAAATAAGTTAAATTAAAGTAGGAATATATTTTAAAAATAACTGCAATTTGGAATAAAAATATATTAAGAACACAAAACATGTTGTTGTGATTAATATATGACCCTAAAAGAAAGCACCAATGTGCACTTTGGATATTTAAAAATTACCATATTAATTGAAGAGAAAAGAAAATGCCACACCATATCAATAAAATAGATTATGAGATTGTAGATTATGAAATAAAATAGAGTTACAAAAGAATTGCAACTCTATTTTTACATCTAGACAAGGGTTACATATGTGTTCTATTTTGATTACCAAAATAAAAAAAACACTAGGATTGACAATTGAAATGGCACATTGGGCTCTAGAAAAGGTTTCGTAAATTAAACTTAGTGGGTCGCGGCCCACGGGAGAGCAAGCTGCTCAAGTGATGAATATTAGTAGTAGTGAGAAGGCGACATTGTTGGACGAAAAATGAGTAAGGCAGGGAATGCGGTGATGACAACAGATGATGGAACTTCTAATGTAATCACGGCAACAAAAAAGTTTCGATTTTGTTAGGTGGCGGCGACCATGAAGAAGAGAGATAGTGGGATGACAAGTTGATAGGCAACAAAAGAGTTGGGAAGCGGTGGTAGCCATGGGAGAGCGAGCCAAGGAGTCAAGTGGTGGCAGGGGCATCTAAAAGCTATAAAAAGAGACCCAAACAATGATGAGATTCAATTTTAGAAGGTACCAATGATAACAAAGATGAGAAATGACGGGACATGCAGATAAGTAGATGGGCGACAAAGGAGCTGGGGGACGGTGGTTTCCATGAAAGAGTAAGCCGAGGGGTGGCAAATGACAATAAAGAAGGGGGGCAGCAAGCCGTAAAGGAGTAAGATGTCGATGGTTCATGGACATATAAAAACTGTAAAGGAGAATCCCAATGATGATTATGTTCACATTTTAGAATCCCAATGATGGTAAAGGAGTAGTATCGTGGCGGGTGATCGGACTTATAGAAAGTAAAAAAAGAACCCTACAATAATCAGGTTTAATATTTAAAATCCTGATGGCAATAAAGAGAGGATGAGGACACCAGGTTAGCTGTAAATAAGTAAGGTGACGACGTTTGTCAACACTTCTAAATACTATAAAAATGGAACCGACGAGACAATAAACTCTAAAACTATAAGTTATGGTCTTTTTTAAATCAAGTAAAAGGATAGCAGCCGGTGAATTTTGAAAATAAAAAACAGAAACTCGAGTAAGGTTCTATTTTTAAAATCATATGACAACAAAATGCCCTTTTATAAAAAAAAGAAATCATGTGAAAAATATTAACTAATTTCGTATGGGTGCGAGCCACGTAATTGCGCTGGTCACCCTGCTAATATATTATTAAAACAACCACGTTCACTGTGGATGCTAGAAATTTTCATATTAATCAAAGAAAAAGAAATTTTTTTAACATATTATAATATTACATATTAATTGACGTAGTTGTATATAAAATACAATTACATCTAGACTAGACAAATAGAATCTAATCTGAATTGTATATAAAATCTATACATTATACATTATATAAATAAATAAAAGCTAAGAGTTATATATAAAACCCAAATGTATTTTACATATAATGATACCTATAAAAATAAAAATTCAGAGTTATATATTAAATCTAACTCAATGTGAATTATATTGGTGATAGGAGGATAGCAAAGCTTGGTAAGTCAAATGTTTGGTTCGCTACAAAATGCTTGGCATTAATTACGTTTAACTATTATAAATTTTAAAAAAATAGATTTATTTGATTTGTAAAAAACTTTACATAGAAAAATTTACACAAAATATACTATTTAACAATTTAACAGCTCGAAAAATATGCTAACTAAAAAAAGATGAGGAAGTTGTTGTTTTGAGTTGATGAAAAGAACTCATCCTATATTGTTCAAAACGTTACTTATTTTGTGACGGTAGGTAGTATTATTCATGGCAACTGGAAGATGTATATATACTATCTATGGTTTTTAATAGGTGATATCATCGACTTATTTACTTATAAGTATGTGTTTTTACCATTCGTCTTATTAAAAAAATATATAATTGTTATTTATTTTGTTATAGTTTATTTTATTATTGAAGTTATGCCCATATTTTAAACATAACTTGCATTTTTATATTTTTTTAAAAAAGATAAGACTAACGGTCAAACGTCCAAAAGTCGAATGGAGTATTTCTCATGTACTCTTTTGAATAATGAAAAGAACACCGGCCTTTATTTCAAAGAAACTATAGCTCAAAAAACCAGAAAATGCCGAAGTTAAAAGAGAAGGAAAACAAGGGCCTTGAAGTTTGGAAGTTGCAATCCTAAGAGAAGATGCAAGTAGTGTATCATCAATTATATTTTTTTTGAGGTCAATTACAAATTAACGAAGAACAGCCAAACAGGAGGAGAGAACATAACCTAACATAACAATTAACAATATGGCATCAATCATGTCAGATGGGTCGATCCTATCGATCGATCGGTTTTAGCTTTACAACATAACACCTACATCAATGACAGTACTGTAGCCATATTAAACAACGGTAGATAGCCAGCAGACGCATATTCTCGATCAGTAGTGCAGCACCAGTGCATATCACATGCGGCACATTCGCGGATGCGGCGGGGGCGCATGCATAGATCAGCTTTCTTCCAGCTCTACCACACCATCTATCCCCTCGATTCCTAGCCATAGCTTGAACCTCTGCTTTAGGCTTTAGCTCATGTATATCTTAGCTGCAGCAGCTTTCGCATGCATCACAAGCCACACACGCACAACTCGATTCAGAGGCATCTTATCTGATCGAGATCAGCAGCTCTCACTCGCTCACTCGCGGCATCTGCACGCCTCGGTTCTGCTTCTACATGCTTGTGCCATTCACCTGGTCTCTACGTCTACCTCTCGATCTGCACCCTCTAGCTAGTGGCAAACTTGATCACCTTTCTCTCTCACTCTCACACACGCACAAGGGACGTAGTCGTACGTGCGACGCAGGCAGTAGCAGTAAATCGCTTTCTGCATATCTGTCAGTGCTAGGCATGAGACGGTGTTGGTGGGTTCAGAGCAGACACGCAGCAGCAGCCAGCAGGGGGGCTACACTACTGATCTGGCCAACGATCGAGGCAACAGCAGCAGCAGCAGACAACCGGAGACCCGGCCATGGTTGCACTGAAAACCACGCACTCGATCGTCCTCTTCCTGTTTCACCGCTCATTACTATAGCAGCAGCTACCGCTCGTTTCGGCAGGCTGAGAGAGCATTGTTTGTGCGTGTTGTTTTGGACTGCTTGCGCCATTGCTGACCGGTCACGGTACATGGGCTGGGATTTTTGAGATTTTATCTCTAGTGGCCTTTTTTCCCCCTTGTTCTTTCCATAGCTTATTGTACGCGTCCTTGTCTGAGGACTCTCGTTTCAGACATTCAGTGCCCAGCAGCTCGCTGTCTCAGATATGATTCTTCTTCCACCCTGTTCTCCCGGCCCGCTCACTTCCAAGTTCCAACTCCATTCTTGCATCCTTTTCTCCTTCCTCCATGCAGCTAGCTCAAACCAACACCAATAATTAATAGGCCATGGTTGTGTTCAAAATGTTTGTACTGACAAGTGATAACTAATTAACTACCTAAGGTGCTCTGATACTGTTTAGTTGCGTAGGTCAGATTGAATCCATTCTCTACTTTTTCCATACTTCCAGAGGAAGAAATTGAAAGGTAGTGTTCTAGGATCCAATAGCATTGAACAAGTTGTTGTGAATTATGTCACCTCGTTTCTTGGTACATGCATGACACTTTACAATGGCATCATCAACTCTCCACTGCCATCAGTAATGCACTAATGCTGTCTCAGGAAAGTCCAAGGAGAAGCAAACAACAAAAAGATTCCATGCACGTCACGATTAGCAAGCCCTGCTTAGCTTTCCGGCCGGCAAGACACAAAAAGCACTAGCTAGCCTAGCAGCATGCACCGTCTAATTACACCACACGATCTCGTCTTTGCTGGTGAAGTGGAAGAAGTGATTCAGAGGTAGACGAAGAGATGGCGCGAGCGAGCTAGCTGGATTCTTCTTTAGCTATATGATGTCCATGTTAGCGTGCTGTAGGCGACGTCGCGTGGCATCGACGACGTCGAGGGGCTCGTCGGCGTCCCCCTCGGTGACCACGGAGGAAACGTAGCTGCAAGCGACGTCGGAGCTCCTGGCGGCCGGTGGCCCCGCCGCCCCGGTGCGGAACTTGTTGCGGCAGCTGAAGCAGGTGACCTGGAGCAGCGTGGCGTTGACCTGCCTCACGGCGTGGTCGCGGAGCGCGTGGGCGCGGCTCAGCTCCACCTGCGCCTGGTGCCGCATGCGCCTGGCGGTCGCCAGCTCCTGCTCGGCGAGCTCCACCTGCCGCCTCGCCTGCGCGCGGGCTTCGTCGGCCGCCTCCTTCTCCGCCATCGCCTGCCGCAGCTGCTCCCGCGCCTCCTCCTTGGCGGTGACCGCGGCCGACGCCTCGTCGCTTGGCCCGGCCGCGCCCATGAGCTCTGCACGGCTGTCGCCGCCGCTGCAGACGCCGATGGAGAGCTGCAGCTGCGTGGAGGCGTCGTTACCCTGAGAGACAGCCGTCGGGTGAGGCGCCGCCGCGTAGAAGCACGGCCCCATTCCGCCCGGAGCGGCGGCGCCACCCGCGTTGAACGGCGGCATGAGCTGAAGCTCAAGGTTGTGCGCGCCAGCGCCGCCACGGTAATGATCGTACGAAGGCGGCGACGGCGGCATGTCGAACCGGCCGCGGAAGGCGGCGGCCTTGGGGCTCGGGATCGCTGGGGCCCCGGCTGGCCAGGCGACGGGGCTGGCAACCACGTCGCTGGACGGGCTGGTGCTTGACGCGGTCCGTGACAGCGACACCGCCGCCGGCGCCTGGTCCAGCTGCTTCTCCTGCTCCAACACCGCTACTCCGCCGCACGCCGTCGACACGTTCCCTCCCTCCGCCGCCGCCTGCCCGCGGCAGGCATTGCACGTGTCCTGGTGCTCGATGAAGCTCTCCACCCTGCACATCAAACAAATTAATAGCAGCATCACATCAGTACACAACTCGAACAAGAAAGAACGCCACGACGAGATCAAGCAGGGAGAGAGACTCTATTGTATGTGAGAAAAAAGATTTCGATCGATTTATGCCGCTGCCAGCCAAGGGGTCCAAACTTCAAACGATTTTGGATCTACCTACGTGAACGCAGGTGCATGCGCGCGAGTGGCAACAAAACGCTACGACTGGGTATCCTAGCTACTACTCCTACTATAGCTTGGATGGATCAAGGCAAGAACGCCGCCCTCGAGCTTAGCCTGTCAGGCGGCGTGAGAGTCTGGGCCAGTCGGCTCGATTCCGCGCATTGATGCCGCTGCGCACGGCGCGGGAAAGGGCGATACACGCGCCCGCGGTCGAGCCAGCCAGAGACACGAGTGGGTGGTGGACGCGCCAGAGCCAGCCAGAAACAAATGCGCAAGCAGGTGGTGGACGCGCTAGCTCTGACGCAGCGCGTGGCGTTTCCCTCGGGAATTGTGCACCGATCTGCCGCGCTCTAATGCCACAATCATGACCAAAAAAACATCCCAAAAAGAGAGAGCGGCGAAGAAAAGGAAAGCGAAATAAAAAAAATCTGGAAGTGAACCGAATCAAGAACTTGTAAAGAAGAAAAGGAGAAGAATTAAAAACATTTCCTTTTTGGGTAGATTTTACGGTGGATGACGAGGAGGAGATGGTTGGTTGGTTGGTTTGGTTTGGTTTACCGGGAGAAGACGCGGCCGCAGTCGCAGGAGTGGCCGCGGGTGCCGCAGGTCTTGAGGTGGGCCTTGTAGTCGGAGTGGACGGCGTAGGCCTTGGAGCAGCGGGCGCACGCCCACTGGCGATGGCCGCTGTGCTTGCGGCGGAAGTGCTTCTTGATGCCGACTAAGTCGCCGAGCGCGTGCGACGGGTCGTGGTGGAGGCACGTCGGCTCCGGGCACACGAACACCCGCTTCCGCGCCGCCTCGCCGGCCTCCCGCTTCAGCAGCTTCCACGGCACCTTGTGCCGCCGCCGGTGCATCTGCAGGTTCTGGTCTCGCTGGAACCCCTGGTTGCAGATCTCGCAGACGTACCGGTCCGACTCCAGCAGCGTCCTCGGAGACAGCGACACCACCTCTGCGTCCGGGTCTGCACCACCGCCGCCGTTAACGCCCGCCGTTGGTTCCATGCACCAGCACCAACGAACCCATCCATATCGTTACCATCGCCATTGCCGCACCACCCAACTCGAACGCACACAATCGCATGCAACAAATCTATCCTGCCATCTACCAATAATTGGATGCATATCTGCGCGGCGCGTCTCGGCTAGCTTACCTGGCGTGCCGGCTGGCCGTCGCTTCTTCTTCGCCGAACCGGCGGTGGCGGTGGCGATCTGCAGCGACCGGAATGGCTCGGGCATGGTCGCCTCGTCCTCCGGCGGCCCGACCGTTGCCGGGGCGCAAGACCCCAACATGGGCACGCAGCCACGCACTGTCCTAGGATACAAGGGGCAAAATAATTCCTCTTTTTTCCTGTTCTTGTCTGATCACAAGCTCTCAGACGATGTGAACAGAATGCATTACACTCCGTCTATATAGACGACGATGAAGAACAAGAGATAGATCCGCAAAACAATAAATGGGAGCGAATGGGAGTACTATAATATACTACTACTACCACCATGAGCTTGCAAGGAATCAAGAAGATGTGAGAGAGGGAAAGAATGAAGAAAGGGTCTTGGAGTTGGCTTTTGTGGGCTGCTACAGAGACAACTCCAAAGGAGGGGAGAGAGAGAGAGGAGGCAGCTTTCCACCGGCTTTAGGTTTCAGCAGCTTTCTTTGGGGTTATATGAGGAGGAGGAGGGAGAGCTAGAGTTGGTAAGTACTTCTGAGGTTTGTGTCTTAATTGCCTTTCAGCTAGGACAGGAGGGACTGGCTGGCATGCATCTCAATAAATAAAGGCATTTTTGGAGCAAGGAAAAGGAGCTTACACAAACACACAATGATCCTATAGATATGGGTGAGTGGATGGATGGATGGGTGCATAATGGATAGATGGTGTTTGGGTAGGAGGATTAGATGGAAGCTTGCAATGGTTGGCTAGCTAGCTAGGAGTAGCTATTACCAAGTCAGTATGCACAAAACAACAAATGCTAGAAAGGAAAAAGCAAAGAGAGAAAGTATACTAATACGCTGACATTGGATAATTGTTTGTGCCTTTGAGGTATCCTTTTCAAGGAAGAATCTGAAATGGCAAAACTAACTGCCACATCAGGTGTTAAAAGTCCTGTTATTTCAGCAAGAGAATTTTATCTCATGCTGAATTACAAGACGAGGTAATTCCTTTGTGCAGCTTGTGCAGTGAACATCAGGAATTTTGTCTATAAGACGGTGTGTTGCCACAAGGAATTATGACCTGATAGTTTTTTCTCCTGACATTTGTTAGAGAGAGATGAATTAAATGATTAATGTGGCTGTTTTGGTTCCAGAAAAATGTACCAGTGCACTGTAAAGTACTCTTAAAAGTTGCCACTGTAAAATTGTTGCCACAAGGAGGCCACTTTTAGGTGGGTAGATCCACGTGCATGGCTTTGTACTAATAATATATGTGATTCATGGCGTATGTACCCCTACATACTCATATATATAATTAAGTAGAGTTTATGGTCTTAAGGCCCTGGTTTAATTAGTCCTTTTCTTACATCGTGATTAGCACCAAAATTATGCTAACTGGATCTTTGTCATTCTGATCCCAGAAAGGATTCGATCGAGCCTGGAGGAGAATGATTGATTTTGGAAGCTTGTTGAGATTTGATTATTAATCGCCTGCTTGTCTGATTAAGATAGCGTACTCAACGATGCCAGTTAAGTAGGAGTATAGTATGTTGCAACTGCTAGGCTCCAAATCGAGTGTTTTCTGTACGAGATCAAGGATGCATATGGCCAAGTACTGTTTACTCGTTGTGGATCTAATTAATTATATCGATCGACATAGTAGTACCTAAAATACAACCGTGTTTGTAAAAATAGAATAACAAATTATATATAAGTCCACTTATCTATACTTATTTAAAAAGACATGAGTGATAGGGTAATTTGATGAATCTGTCACCATCCCCATCAACTTCAAGAAGTAAAAAATGGGAGTGTGGCCTGTCAGCTTAAAGCTATATATAGAAATTAAGACATGGATATTTAAGTGATAAAATTGATGTTCTCATTGCAACGTATAGGAAGTGTGCTAGTACTTTCAAATACTCATTTTAGCAATTGACTTTTGTTGGTGATATGAGAACTATGGTCCTCATCCCCTTCGGATCACAGGGCGCTATAGAATACACCGAAACATAATGGATACGTATCCTCAAGACATCACGGACAAAACACATGAAGATGTCCTAGATGTCCGGGGGTGCCTCAAGCACGTGAGGCGCCTAGGCACGATGGCCGTCCGGGAACGAACCAGCCATATTCGAGCCCCAGGGCAAGGGTGCCCGAGTACTCATCGTTCCTCGTCACTATGAGAAACCATATTTATCGAGTGTAAAACTTTTTGCCGAGAGCTTTATGTCGGGCACTTGGCGAATAACATATTTGCCGAGCGGGCTCTCGGCAAAAAAAACTCTCGGCAAAAAGGACACTTTGCCGAGTGTTTGCCCTTGGCGAAAAAAATACTCGGCAAAAAATCCCTTTTGCCGAGTGCCTCCACAGGGCCCTCGGCGAAAGTACAATTTTACCGAGTGTCAATAAGGGACACTCGGCAAAACACTAACCGCCGTCAACTAATACCGTTTGGTACCATCTTTGCCGAGCGCCGGGAAGGCACTCGGCAAAAATCACCTTTGCCGAGTGCTAGGGCTAGGCTCTCGGCAAAATACCAACTTTGTCGAGTGCCGGGGCAAGGCACTCGGCAAAATACTACCTTTGCCGAGTGTCTTTACCCGGCCCCTGCAAACATGTCAAAATTTTTCCTCATCCATCCTCCAAACTTTTTCTATTATGTAAATACAACATGTAATCCCTAATTATCAAATTTGGTAATTCAATTGGTTTTGCTATATTTCTTTGATTTATTATATTTTCGTGAATTTTTTTGCAAGTCTCAAATTAGAACTACAAGTGATTAAAAAATAAAAAAAGTAGTGCAAAAATTATATTCATGTTATTTAGACCATTTTGAGTCAATATGTGGTAAATGAACGGAAATTGAGATGTTTTTCTTCATGCAACATGGTTAGGAACGTGTTGACCGAATGATTTCAAAATTGTAAAAATAGCAAACGAAGTCAGAAAATCATAAAATTTGTTAGGATGTCATGATATCATACGTCGAGGCTGGGGTAAAAAATTGAGAAGGTTTCAAATATTTTATCAGGTACGACGCTCACAAAACCAAAGATTCTCCGAAGTAGATTATAAGTGTTGAGAAGGATTGGTTAGATTTGGAGAGAAAGTGACGGCCGAATTGTCGTTTGATTTCAAATCTTTTTCCTAGGCACTAAATAGCATATATGGTTTTATGCAAAAATTTTATAAATTTTTGAGTCCGTTTGATAATTTCTAAATTATTAGAAGCAAAAAAACTAAAGGTTTTTTTTGCCGAGTGTAGCTCTCGGCAAAGTACCACACACGGCAAAAAAAAGTACAAAACCATAATGCGGAAAACTTTGCCGAGTGCATAGAGAAGGGCACTCGGCGAAATAAGTATTTGCCGAGTGCCGCTGATCTGGCCCTCGGCAAAGCTTGTTTTTGCCGAGTGTCCAGATCAGGGCACTCGGCAAAGCCTCGGCACACGGCAAACTTTTCTAATATGGTCGCGTTCTCCCCATGCCATGCTCACATTCGGACTTAGGCAAAAATAACAAACCCGTGCCGCCGCCTCCCCGCGCTCGCCGCCGCACCACGCCGCCGCCGCCCCCGGCGTTGGTGCCTCGCCGCCGACCGCCGCCCCTACCCGCCGCCCGCCGACCGTCGCCCCGTGCCGACCGTCGCCCCCCGTGCCGGCCGCCGCCCCCGCGCGCCGCCGCCCCGTGCCGATCGCCGCCCCGTGCCTGGCGTCCTCCCCGTGCCGGCCGGCGGTATCCTCCTCCCGCCGACGCCTCCCCGCCGCCGCCCGTGCGGCCGCCTCCCCGTCCGGCCGGGCGCAGATCCTCCTCCGCCGACGCCCCCCCGCCGACGCCCCCACCTCCCCACCGGCCGACGCCGCCCCGCACCCCCGCCGACACCCTCTTCTCCTCGCCGGCCGACGGACCACGGCCGACGCCGCTCCCTCCTCCGCCGACGCCCCCCCCCTCCGCATTTTTTCGGTAAACATGTTTTTTACTTTTGCAACATTTATTTGTTATTGTAACATTTAGTTCAAACAAAATTAGATTTGTTATTATTTAAACATTTAGTTCAAACTATGAGTTATTATTGACACATCAAAATAATATCATGTATTTAGGTGTTTATTAAAACGAGTGATATTTAGGTATTTACTACAAACAAATATATGGTAAAAATAATGGTATTCATTAGATACATATCTATACTCCTTTGATTTGATTTGAGTAGAAAATATATGCAATATGCACGTATATATTTTTGAAGTTTATTGTATGCACATATGTTCGAAGCCTTTTTTTGAGATGATGAATGGAGTCGCATCGCGCCCATGCCTTCGCTTGTGTGCCGCCATCGAGCCGTGCTTCCCTATTTTGCAGATGCCGCTGTCTTTACCGTAGTTTGTCCGTGTATAACGTAACCTTAGGCGTCTCCCGTTCGAAAGAGATACGGATGAAAATATGCGTTTTCTTGCATATCTTTAACCGTATCTTTTTCGAATTGTCCATGTTTTTTGACAGCCGAAGAATGTGTAGATGAGTTTAATTTCCATGGTCTAGTATTCTGGTCCGACTCAGAATTTCGGTAGTATCTCCCAGTTGTTCTCCGGATACACAATCTCCCTGTCGGGACGTGTATTTGGAGAACAGCGGGGAGGTGCTGTCGAAATTCTGTCTCGGAGCGGAGTACTAGAGCATGGGGTTGATTACTATGGAAGAATAGAAGAAATATATGAACTCGACTTTCATGGTTGTAGACCTCTTAATCCTGTCATATTCAAATGTCATTGGTTTGATCCTGCTCAAGTGAGACAGACTCCTAATCTTGGCCTAGTCGAAATTCGACAGTCAACCGTCCTAGCAGGAGACGATGTATATATCATTGCTCAACAGGCGACACAAGTTTATTATCTGTCATATCCGTGCCAAACCGACGATCGTCTTCAGGGTTGGGATGTTGTGTACAAGGTAGCGCCACACGGTAAACTACCTGTACCAAACAATGAAGACTACAACATGGACCCAAACACATATGATGGCGAGTTCTTTCAAGAAGATGGGCTACAAGGAAGTTTTGAGATAGACTTAACCGAAGCAATGGGGTTGGATGTAGACAATGAAATGGTTGTTGATGAGGACGCCGGAGAAGAGGTTCGTAATGTGAAGGACTTAGAATTGCTTCAGCGGTTACATTTAGGAAATGAGAGGGACGACAACATTCCTCCTGCCGAGGAGGAACCTAATGATGATATCGACCATGATGATAGTGATGATGACAATTATGATCCAGCTAATCCCGACCATGATGATTATTTCTAATACATGTATGCACGCGTTAGCTATGTTCTCTTTATCTATTTATTTTGCATCTCTCTTCGTATTTTTATATGTGTGCTAATTGGTTTTCTTTTTCTACGTGCAGGTGATTCAACAAAGATGGTGGGTGGTTTGAGGAAGTGTGCGTCGGTGTTCGAAGAGCCAAAGATGCCATTCGAGGGGCCGATGCGCCGAGGGGGGTAGGAGTCGCGGCAGGGGTCGCCGCAAGGTGTGTGCTAGCAGGGGTCGAGGGAGGATACCCTCCCCTATACCGTCCTCTAGTGACGACAAGCAGGAGGAGCGGGTGGAGCAGGCGGAGCAGGAGGAGGAGGAGGCTAAGGGGTCTAGTAGCTCTAGTGAGGAGGAGGAGGAGGAGCAGGAGGCCGGGGGTCTCGCTCGGCCGGGGTCCGGTTCGCTTCGCAGGGGGTCCGCCTCGAACATTTGGTTGCGAGGTCCCTCGACCCTCCCACGGCAACCGATACCTTTCGAGAGATGCCCGCCGATTCAGCCTCGAAGGGACTCGGTAAGTAACTTTTGATGTTGTCAATACTTTTTCATTTGATTGGTTAAATATTACAATTAAAACTAATAATTCATTGCATTTTTCACTTGTCAGGTGTTGGACTGTGATTAGAGGAGGTGATCACAAACGCCAAGTCAACGGCATCCTGGGTCTTCTGTGCAGAGTACACTTTCCTGGCCTTGTTCTGTACGCCGGAAGGTCGAAGCCTGCCTACACGTATGACCACTACGTCGCCGTCCCCGATTTCCTTGATCGAGATGGAAGGATCTTCAACAACAGGACGGAGCGGGTGAAGGCCGAGTTGTGGGTAAGTCTTTTGTCAAACCATGTCCCTCAATACATCACATTCATTGCACATTATTGAAACAATGGCTCAATACATAATGTGTTTATGCAGAATTTTTTAGATGCCGACAGATACGAGGCAAGAGCCGCGCAGTGGGCGACAAATCTGTCGCAAACTCATGCCGACATACATTACGAGGCACACATCCAGGCCATCATTGCATACAATGCTGCATACAACAACCTGAAGGTCACCAAAACCGAAGCAAGAACCATGACTCTGACAAAGGAACAATACATGCTGGTAAATATAACATCGGATTTTTGAACGATTAAATCCATTTGATTTGATCTAGGTATATCTCTTATACTTGATGACGTGTAGGTGCCTGTTTGGTGGTGCGGCCAACTTCTCGATTGCTGGGAGCGTATGGTGGATAGGTGGTGCGCCGTCGAGTGGCAGGAGACGCACGCCGCTTGCCGAGAGCGGCGTTTGATGATGCCGGTGCACCACACCACCAAGGCAGCCTTAGCCTCAACCAAGATGCAGCTAGATGGGTACGTGAATTCTATTTTTCATTTCAACGACCAATGCTCAATAGTTCTTAACCATAATATTGTTTTATTCGCAGTCGGCATCGCATGATGGGCAACATATCTCCCAGTTCAAGGCATGGGCTTTGGCCCACAAGGGCAAGGCGACGTCCGACGTCGACTACAACCCGGAGGACGGGCCCTCGGCGTACACCAATGCGACCGTCCACGCCGCCTCGGCCAGACATCACGATGGCAAGGGAGCTCCATGGGGAGGATTTCGATCCTACTACCCAGATATTGATGGAGAAGTCGTCATGAGGGTGGGAGGAGGCAAGAAGCATGGGCGGACTGGATTGGCGACAACCTCCTCGACACGCCAGACACCCGGCCTGTCCCGGCTTCGAGCAAGGAGCACGAGCGAAAGCCCAGCCATACGCACACGGCCGACCGCGCACGACAAGTGCAGCACCTTCGGGTTAGAAAATTCTTTTTCCTCAATTCATTAATATTTACTGTTTGTTTACTTCACTTTGTAAAATTGAAATGGAATATTGTAGGACGAGTTGGAAGAGAAGAAAAGGAAACGGCGGGAGATTGAGATGATGATGACCGAGATATACCGCTATGTGCAATCAATCACCAAAACATGGGTCTTCCTGTCGTCCGTCACCACATCTGTGGTATTCACTCCTCCACATTCTTTTGTAGGCACTCCGGTGAGTCACTTAACTTCGCATTTAATTTTCTTATTTGTGAATGTTACTATCTTGACAACCTATACTATTCTATTTTCCTTTTGTGCAGTCTCAGTCGGCGGCATCAAATAA
This sequence comes from Oryza australiensis, assembly GCA_019925245.2. Lineage (NCBI taxonomy): Eukaryota > Viridiplantae > Streptophyta > Magnoliopsida > Poales > Poaceae > Oryza > Oryza australiensis. Next base: position 4,440,057 of record JAIFGZ020000478.1, read on the forward strand.
CCCCAACAATGACCACGACGGTTGGGCGCCGTGGCCATCTCGGTAAATTTCTTTTGAACAATTGTAATTCTGGAGTATCTACTTGAACTACTATATTTTCTTCGAATTTCGTTTGCGAATTGTGGACTACGTACTGTGAACTACTATGTTTATGTTTTGTGGATTGTGACTGTGACTACGAATGTGAATTATATGTCTTGTGGATTGTGAATGATGCTTATGGGATGTGGATGATGCTTATGGGGTTGTGGAATGATTGGGATTGTGAATGTTTATGTTTTGTGGATTGTGAATGATGCTTATGGGATGTGGAATGATGCTTATGGGGTTGTGAAATGATTGTGATTGTGAATGTGATGTATATATTGAAAATTTGTGAAATATGCGACTGAACAAATAAAAGAGGGTTAAAATTTTCACTTTGCCGAGTGCAATGACCAAAACACTCGGCAAAGAGGGTTACCTGGGGGTTCTGGATACCCTCTTTGCCGAGTGCACAGACTTTGCCGAGGGCTATGGCAAAAGCACTCGGCGAAATAACCACTTTCGCCGAGTGCTTTTGCCAAAGCACTTGGCGAAGCTTTCAAGTTCGCCGAGAGCTTTTGTTAAAACACTCGGTGAAGTTTGGGCATTCGCCGAGTGTTTTCTTCCCCGGCACTCGGCAAAATTGAAACTTCGCCGAGTGTTTTTTCGGCTCTCGGCAAACTTTTCCGTCACCGTATACCCAACCTAACATGTACTTTTTGTTGCCGAGTGTCAACGCAGCACTCGGCGAAGATTTCGCCGAGTGCCCGATGAAAAACTCTCGGCAAAGAGCTCTTTGTCGATCCAAAGTTCACCGTGTGACCTATGCCGAGTGTAACTCTCGGTGAACTTTTCGCCGAGTGTTAAACAGCCTCGCCGAGTGTCCTGCACTCGGCAAAAGGAGATTTCCCATAGTGCGCGCAGGGGTCCGAGATTATTCCTTGCCCGGCACCCTTTGAGAAGCCTAGCAAAGCCAAGAAAGTTGACAAGAGCAGGGGTTGCTTCAACCACTTTCTCATATTAATGGTAGTGTGGCACACATCGCCCACACATCCCATCAAAAGGCATGGAGAACGTAGGGAGACCTATACCGCGCGTCATCAGGAGGCCCACAAACAATACCACAAGGCCACCTTTTCACTTTGGTGCACCTCCCTCGTCAGTCAACAGGGGAAGACATCCTTCCGAGGACAGTTCGAACGACTTCAACAAGGAAAATCACAACCAAATTAACAGAGTAGGACCCACTCTCACATCAATTTTATTGGCGCTATGAACTACCCTTGTACTATAAAATAGAGGATCCCGGCTGTCGATGTGCGTGCTCGACACGCGGGAGTCTGAGGGACCCCTTTTTGGTTCGGCACAGGGGAGCGATGAATAGGGTCTTAAACTCACGGTGAGATTAGGGAGAAGTCAGTAAAACGGAAAAAGATCACAACTGCAATAGACACAAAAGATTTATACAGGTTCGGGCCACCTAAGAGGCGTAATACCCTACTCCTGTTCTTTGTGTTATATGAGGGATGAATTACAGGGACTGGTGAGGGTGTTCTTCCTTAGGGATGCTGGAGCTGGCGATTGAGGTGGGATGCTTGGAGCCTAAGGTCTCCAACAATGGCAGAACCTTAGACTCTTTTCTAGGGTTGCTAGGAACAGTTAGGAGAGGGAACCGTTTTTTAGGAACCGTCTTTCAGGGAACCCTTTTTATGATGGACTTGGGCCTTCTTTTATAGTGCAAGGGGACACCACAGTAGTCCTGGTTTCCTCTACTCCTCTCCCCGTGATGGGGCGGTTCTTGCCTTGTCTTATCGGAGAGGCTACCCCTACCTTGTCCCTGTTGCCGCGTCATGGGGGCTGGTGGAGAAAAAGCGGGCGTCGTGGGCGCCATGTTGCTGACGAGAGGATGGGCCGGCCTACCTGCTCTAGTGGGGCCTACTGGACAGTGGCCCTTCACCTGGAGAGCTGTCAACGCGACACCCCCTATGCTCGTGTTCTCTCTCCCACGCGGCCGCCCAACGTATTTAATGCGACTGGACGGGGCGTGGAGGGAGGCGTGCGTGGAATGACCGTGCAGTCATACCGCGGTCGCCGTCAAAAACTTTATACCCCATATCTCTCGAGACGGGCGAAAAAGGGTGATGATGAGAGCGGCTGACAGACGCGCCTCACATTGCAATAAATGTGACGGGGCAGACGCCTAGCCTCTCTCTCTTAGGCATTAAATGTGGTGGTTGGCAGATGGCGATTGAACTCGCCCCTCTCCCGGAGAGGTGCGGGGTGAAGGACGGGGGGTCCGGGTGATCCCGGACCCTGCCGCCTGGGAGAACGGTGGCCTCAAGGCAGCCCCCGAGCCAAGCCCTTCTTTGGTGGCCACGTGGCCGCCCGTGGCCCGGACCCGCTTGGACCACCTAGGACATATTTCCAGTGCGCCCTGGTGAGCGGGGGTGTCTTCCTTCTTCAGATATCGCATCCCCGACATACCCCCGGGCCCATATCACCGACACCGGCCAATGGACAGGGAGTTCCAATTTCAGCAATTAACATACATCCTTACACTCTCAGTTCCATCAATTGCTCACTTTGTAACCCAGCTTCATCATCCACGCATAGTCCATACATAGGAGTAGGATATTATGCATCCGTGTGGCTCGAACCTGTATAACCCCTTGTGTTCATTTTTCATCCGCGAGTAGGACGCGGACTCAAAACTCATCCCCTGGCCGAATCTACAAGGAGGGGTATACACTCTCTAATGGAGTTTCATACTTCGACAATTGTGTTTTTTTACTAAGACTAAAGGAAAGTCTAGCCTATAAAAAATATGTAAAATGAGTTTTTCTCAATGTTTTTATTGATAGTAGGATTAACCTATATTATTTATATTTTTAATCTAATTGTATTTGTACTATCACTAACTACTTAGTAGTAGAATGATTTTTCTAATATTAGAACTCATAAATCAACTATTTAAGATCATCCCTACGGATGACAATATTAGTAGTAGAGTATTACGGTAGAGACCACCGTACAGGTTTTAAGAAGGCTCTGCCTAGCTGTTTGAATTTTCCCTACAGGATAAATTTTCCGGCAGCTCTCAGAGCATTCAATATATCATAAGGAAATTTTGTTGAAGCAATTGTCCTAACAATAGTGGTGTTGGAACACTAGCAAGGACTTCCTCTCATTAACAGGAATCCTTGCTGTTGGGACAAATTGTCACAACATAGTGTTGGAATAAATTGTCCCAACAACTTTAATTTGGCTTCAATCATTTCAATACATTTAGATGTGTTCTCCGATCGAGAGCCCAAATATTGTTTCAACAAGAAGTGATATGATGATATATATTAAATCATGCGTACGTGTTAACTGCTTTGTGTAGCCAAATGTCTAAAAATATAGGTGTGCTACGAGTTCAATAGATTTGAAGTCCTAGATTTCGCATTAGCGTCTATCAGTCTTAAGATCAATGTACATGCATGCGTTTGTGCAAAAAGACGTGCACACAAGTACGTGAGTTTATGGGTTTATGTATGTGGTGTACATGGTGAGTCTACGAACATTGCATTTCACACTTCAAAAGTACAAGAAAAACAAGAGCATCGAGTAGCCTTTTTCCCTATATGTACTTGTCCATTTGTGAGTGAGTGACGGTGGGTATGTTTGGTTCTTAGCTAACATTTGTCGATAAATATCGTCACACTTATCTAAATTGAGATGATCAAAAATTTTAGCCAAACCTTAGCAAACCTTAAAAAAATATTGCACATTGATGTGTGATCTAGTTTATTGAAAAAAAATCTTGTCATAACTGAGAGTACAACCAAATAACTGTCAAGATGATCAAATTTGTCTAACCTTAGATATGTCAAATTCTATCCTGATAGAGTGTAGCGGGCAACTAAACACCAAGTCCAGTTAGCAATTTTGAAGGCAAGATGTCTTGTTAATTCAAGCGGAGAAGGGAGAATTAGAACAGAACTTAAAAGAGAGAGAACAGTAAAGTTGGTACAATTGCTATTGTCACCAACTACTATTGGTAACAGCATATGCTTTTGAAAGTTTGGAAGTTCTTTCAGGATAGTCTTAATTGGAGTGTCTGTAATTTTGTTCGCTTCACTCTTGGATTCTTTCTCTTGTCGGTAACATACTACATACTTGCAGAGAGCAAGGACTGAGAGTTTATACTCGTATGAGCTACTACTTGTACAAACGATCTGCAACATAGGTAACTCGTACAATAACTTCTGTCAGATCAACTAGAGACAATGGTTATTAAGACAGCCAGAGAATTATGAGGTTGCTGAGCTGCAGTGCCAGGTACAGTTGCCCCCAGAATATGCAGCTAGCGTGTTCATGCATCTGTACATACATATATATTTCGTCGCATTTTGATTCGGCAAAATGATTTTCAGGACAGCAACGTTCCAACGTTTATATATCGGTATGCAACTTTTTTTCAAGGATTTTAATGCAACCTTTAGTTATGGCAACATAAACTAGAAGGTTAATTGGCGTATCTTTCTTTGACAGATTTATTATATTTTCAGACTGGCACCGAAATTCAGAGAGGGCACATGTTTTAATTTCAGTCAGTAGCCAGTAGTACAGAAGTTCACCGAAATGATTGCTGCTTCTACCAGTAGTACTACTAGTACTACACTAAAGCTGCTTCGTCACAAGTAGAAGGAAACGAGACGGCCAAAAACTCAAAGGCAGCAAAGAACTCATCAGCGATGCATACTTCGCGGTGAAAAGTTGCCGGTTGTGACGACGAGATCAGCCACTGCTCTCGCTGTAAAAGTCTGGCAGGATTTATACAGCAGACAGTAGTGTGGTTTGACTGCCTCTTCTCGTGTGACGTCTCATGGATTGACCATACATATCTGTACTAGTACTTGCAAAGCAACAGCCCAGCCAGCCACACCCTGAAGCTGATCGATCAATCGATCCATGGAGCTGGCTAGTAGCTACAGAAAGATGAAAAGATTGGGGAAAGTGTAGTACAGAACAGTGGGTATAATCAGGAGCAAAATGACAAGCATGTCAAGCCGTGTCCAGTGTATTCTACTATAGGAGAGTACTACTACTACTCTCTGGCAGGCAGCCTGCTGTGTTGAGCTGTGGAAATGAAGACAAATGCTAGACTGTGACGCCATTATTTTTCATGCTTTATAACTGCACACAGACAAGGAGGAAGCTTTGGCCTTTGGGAGAGATGGATACAAGGAGAAAAACAATGGAAGGATCGGTGAGCCAGAATCTAAGCTAAGCTCGGCACCGTGCCCACACCAATGCCCAATGTCTGCATGCATCTGAATGGTTGTGGTGCAAAACAGCAAAAAACATATACAGCTATTGTATCTTAAGAAATAGGAGTAAAGTTTTCTTGGGTGATCAACATACTGATAACCATTGCGGTTTCAGAAAGTTAGTATAGTAATCCTTGGTACTTCTATGTTTATACGTACAGATCGAGACCAAGAACTGGAGCTCACGCACGAACTGAACTGAACAGATCTCGACCGATTGATTGATTGATCGAACGACCGATCGGGCCGACAGACATTGAGGCACTGTGTGGTGTTTGGTAATGCCAAAGGGAATGTGAGGGCCCATTCACCGTGGGGGGAGAGAGAGTGTGTGTTGGGAAGGATAACGCAGGCAATTATTCCCGGCAACCGCTGTTCCACACATGCATAAAGGGAAGAGGCTGGCTTAAGACCAAAGGAAACCTAAATGCGTCGTTAAACCGGGTTGCTTTGCTGTTAATTCTGATTTAACGTCCATGCTCTAGGCATCATGGTGTTGTCTCCTCCATGCCCCGTATTTAATCCGGGCAGTTGAGATTGTATGAACTCCAGTAAAAGGGATAATAACGGTCGGAAAACAGGCTCAAGTCATTTCTGTAACAATATAGTTTATCAAAAACCGAAAAAATGATAGAGCCGGAAATAAAAAGTATTATAAATGTCAGAAAATCAAAAAACTATACAAATGAAAATATATGTCCATCGAAAAAGGTAATTGATTGCAGAAGCATCTATTATTATATATTAAAAATCCATTATACTTATATAAACACTTATAAGTCATCATATGACATTCTTATATATATTCTTACGTCGTCACGTGACGTTATGATAAAATTAAAAACATCTAGCCATCGGTTTTTATTTAATCTGATAGACCTATCTTAAAATAATATAATATCAATTAAACTATCTGTAAAAAGTCTCACATCTAATGTTGGCCCCATATACGTACATACGTATGGAGCCCCAGTCCCTCTTTTTCTTTCTCATTTAGATGAGATGAAAAACCAAATTAATAATTCAAGCTCATATTTACTACCCTTTAAGCTGTAAAAGTATATGCTATTTCGATTTGTATTCTAACTAAGCGCATGTCATCGAAACATCCATGAAAATTCTGAATAAATTAATAATATATATTATATAATTGTATATCACTACATGCATAGTTAAATTAGACTTGCATTTTTAGAAATAAAAATACTGATATACCAAAACAAGATAAAATTAATAGATTTGGATGTCCCTAAAAATATTGATCATTAATGTATTTTCCATGTATATATGTTTTTCTTATTCACATATTATTAGAAAATTAAAGATCAAATATATTATTTTGACACCATGTCGAACTGTCAATGTCCTTTATCTCATACTTGGTTTAGTTCGATTTAGCTCACTGAACTGAGCTTATCCAAAACATGTGAAACGATCAACATCATTAGCATATAATTAATTAAATATTATTAACATATAATTAATTAAGTATTAAATATTAAAAAATAGATTTATTTAAATTTTTTAAAATTATATAGAAAATATGAGTAGAACACACTTAGTAGTTCGAAACATGCTCATGATAAACGAGGGATTAGTCAATCCGATAAACACTTTAAAACCCAACCTTAGATTTATATTTACAGTATACAATATGCTTGGTCAATCAGGAATAGGCTAAACTATCAATCGCAAGTCCCTAATTAATCCCACTGTATAACTGTATATAAGGTATATATACAAACCAATATCCACTGATCGGCAAGTCAAATTGTTTACGAGACATCTGTGCACGATACACCTAATGATTAGCGGATATCCAATGAGTACGTGTACGTGTCATCAAGCATCGAATATAAAGGATGATTATATAAATATGCAGTCATCAACAATTAAGTGATAGGTAAGTAGAGGATGCCATTAAGCCGTAGCAAACAATAGTTGACTGCAAGTACATTGTGACTACGAGTAATATAACGTTTCTATACTCCTAGAAATGCTCCTAACATGTCATTTGACACTCTAATAAATTAAAAAAATATAAAAAACATCTAACCATCGATTTACAATACATTTATTATTTTAACCATTAAATAAAATATATTAAAGTAACCCCTCTATCTTAAAAACAGGCTATTAATCCCTCCCTACATATGCACGCAACCCACTATGTACATACGTACGCAAGACGTCAAAAAAAATACATATACGATTCGCCACAAAGGTAAATCGTATATGCACTCTTCTTTTTTTTTCTTTTTAACGTCTTTTGTGTGCGTACGTAGGAGAGGGATTAGCCTGTTATATATATATATATATATATATATATATATATATATATATATATATATATATATATATATGTATATGTATGTATGTATGTATGTAGCGGTCACTCCTTGCAAGGCAGTCGAAGAAGCCACTAGTACAGATCTCAGCATCTGTGACGGGCTCAAATAAGTCTGGAGTACTTAGGTCGTCAGAACGAAGTCATCTCAATCGGGCCTGAATTTACACCGTTATAAATGTACTCGTACAACCCCAATTGCAAATAGCCCGTCAGCGATGAAACTCATCTGTGACGGGCTCAGATGAAAGCCCGATTGAGATGACCTAGAATATCTCAATCGGGCCATAATACCGAGCCCGTCAGAGATGAGGGTCATCGCTGACGGGCTCAAACATATGGCCCGATTGAGATGACTTTATAGCTCGTCACCGATGACTCATATCGGTGTCAGGCTTTGATTGACGTCCGTTAGAGATGTATGTGCGCCCATTATAGATGTCGTTTAAATGGCCCGATTTAGATATAGTTCGGACACATTATAAATACACCAGCAACCGTTGTCTGAATTTATCCTATTGTTCACTTTTTTGGTGGGAGGTTGAAGGGGGCAAATTTTTGTTATTTTTTTAAAAAGAAAAACAGAAATATATTTGAAGTAAGTATAAAGGTTGAATTTTTTTATAATTTAGTAGTATGATAACTAATATTTTGATAAATTTTGTAGCGATGGATCGAAGTTGGATGAATGCGACAACTTTGAAGCGTCATTGCAAGGAGTATAGATATGACGTTTTAAGTTTTATGAACGTCGCGGAGGAGGATAGGAGAAGAAGAAATAGCAAATACATGTGTTGTCCATGTAGAGATTGCAAGAATGAGATTATGTTTAACGGAGAGGAGGTACACTCTCACTTGATACAACGGGGATTCATAAAGGACTACACATGTTGGGTGAAGCATGAAGAGACAGAATCAGGTAATGGTGCAGCTGTAGATAGCATCGGTGCCGACAATCGTAAAGATGAAGATGAGCGTGACATGTTTATTCCATCTCCATTAAGCAGTGAAATGGTTGATGTGGATCCTGATATGCTGCAAGAGATGTTACGTGATGTTGAGGAGTAAGCTCACAACAAGAGAGATTCGATAAATTTCAGCCGTTTGGTCGGTGACTCGAGACACCTCTATACGCCGGATGCAAGGCAAAGCACACCAAATTGTCGCAACCTTGGACCTAATGAAGCTGAAGGCAAGTAATGGCAAATTTACACTATATAAATAATTCATCTGTTAATTATATTAATTTTTAAAATATAATGACAATTGTAAACTAATTTAATAAGGCATATTTTAATTTATCATGTTTTTTAAAAAATTTAATGCTAAATGTACACTATATAAATAATTCATCATTAATTATAATATTTTTAAAAATATAATCCCAACTCTAGACTAATTTAATAAGGCATTGGATGCGAGATGACACTTATCCGTATCGGGCCTCTTGTCATTGCTCGATGCAGATGACAGTCATCCGTATCGGGCATTGTTTTAATGCCCGATGCGGATGACTGTCATCCGTATCGGGCGTACTACAAGGGCTCGTCAAAGATGACTCATCCGTATCGGGCCCTAGTAGTACGCCCGTCAGACATGACGTTGACTAGGGTTACTTAGTCAATCCCACATATCCAGATACATTTACGCCTCCTCTCAGATCCATGTCGTCGCCTGCTCTCCTCGCCTCCACGCCGACCCAGAGCCCGGCCTTCTCCTCGCCTCCACGCCGCCGCCTCTCAGATCCACGCGCGCCATCGCCGCCTCCTCCTCTCCTCCTGCCCTCCACGCCGCCGCCTCCTCTCCTCCTCCCCTCCGCGTCGTCGCCTCCTCTCATCCTCCCCTCCACGCCGGCCGCCTCCCCGTCGACCCCGAGCCCGGCTGTCTCCTCGCCTCCATGCCGCCGCCTCTCAGATCCACGCACGTCATCGCCGCCGCCTCCTCTCCTCCTCCCCTCCACGCCGGCCGCCTCCCCGTCGACCCCGAGCCCGGACGCCTCCTCGCCGAGCCTGAACGCCTCCTCGTCGAGCCCGCCGCCGCCTTCCTCGATGCTGGCCGCGCCAACCCCGAGCCCAGCCGCACCGTCGCCGCCTCGACCTCGAGCCCGTCCTCACCGGTCAGTACGTCTCTCTCTATACATTGTCTGAACTGATTAAAATTCCTTCTTTCCCCATTGATTTTGGGCATGTGATGAGTTGGTTAATTAGTGTATGCTTAAAATTTGTTGAGTAATCCTTTGCTTGGTTAATTAGTGTATGCTTAAGATATATAATGCATACCTTTTCTTGCTCGGTTCATGTTTTGCCTCCTAACACTAGGGGCTCGGTGCTCCAAAGCAATGTGCTAATAAAACTAACTTATCTCAGGTACCCCCACTAAGTACTCTCCCTAATGGTAGTTGTGTGATCAGTTTATATCTAGCTAAATGAGTTTTCTTTGAATTTCAGTCTGAAGTCTGAATTTCATTATTTCGTTTGGTATCTCAAGTCTAGTGAACTGACACTGCAATAATTAAACTGTCGCTGCATTAATTGAGTAGATTGTTGCTACTTGAACTAGGCCCTGTTTGAACTAGGCCCTACTTGCTGGGATTATTGCTGCTTGCTGCGATTGATGCTTGTTGGGATTGTTGCTTTGATGTATTGCTGCTACTGCCTTGTGCTATGCATCATCTATGGACTCTCTGCAGTAGTGATGTATAGAACTGTCCATATGCTGCATCTAGTTGTTTTTATTATGGAGAAAATCATCACTGAACTTATTCTCTTTTTATTATGGAGAAAATCATCACTGAACTTTTTAATATTTATTTAGCCTCATACCGACAATGATGCTACTGTCTTACTGGGATTGATGTATTCTTATACTGCTACTGTCTTGCTGGGATTGATGCACAATTTTTATACTACTACTGCCTTGCTGGGATGGCTGCCTTGCTGTTGCTACTGTTATCATTTTTAAAGATAGCAGTGGTTGTGATAGTAGTGGAGTGTGTGATTTAATTTTGTTTGATGACACAATTTTATACTTCTATACTGCTATACTGCTTTGATGCACAATTTTATACTGCTATGATGCTATTGCTACTGCTATAATGATGCACAATTTTGTTTGATGTAATGAAGCAAGTGTGTGGCTGCTATACTGCTACTGCTATCTAGTTTTTATACTGCTATGATGCACAATTTTTTGTGCTGATATGGCTATGATATGATAGTACAATTCATACTAGATGATATATTGTCTCAAAATGGAATGTTTAGAGTAAGGTCCTAGGTAGCTCGATCAACTCTGAATGGTAGAACATTTGCAATGACAGTGCGACAAACATTTAATTTTTGTAAATATTCTTTGTAATACAATTCTGCATGTTGTTTCTGTATATACTTGCTTTTCTTTGTAATACATTTTTACAGGTTTTGATGCATGTCGATGGTTTGGAGAGCAAAAAATGAATGTGAATGACCATCTACACTTGTTTTTTTTGGAACTACACTTGTTTTTTTTGAAAAAACAGCCATCTACACTTGTTCTTTTTTTTGGACAGTACACTTGTTATTTTTTGGGTAGTATACTTGTTCTTGTTCTTGTGAATGAAATATATATGATGTGAATTGGTTGTTGCTGTGGTTGTGATGTTATATATGTGAATGAACTTGGTTGTGGCTATGGCTGAATGGGACTGTAATGGGGACTGGAATGGTTGGGGCTGTGATGTTATATATCTCTGTCATTTTTTGCAGCGAGCATGGCTAGCAAAAGCCTGAGGCTAGCCAAAAAACAAACTTTATTTTTTTATAATAAACTCATCCCTGACGGGCATTCTGAAAAAGCCCGATAGAGCTAGGACATCTCTAATGGGCTCAACCTAACAACCCGATAGAGATAAGTCATCCGTGACGGGCTCAGTACTATAGCCCGTTAGAGATATGTCATCCGTGACGGGCAACAAACCGAGACTATATTTGACGCCGTGGTTGGTCAACCCTATCGGTGAGGCCTATTAACTATGGCGCGTTAGAGATGAGTTGTCATCTCTAACAGGCTTAGAAGTAGGACCGATTGAGATGTGTCATCCGTGACGGGTGCTCAACACCCCTGGTTTGACCTTCAAACACATCTGTGATGGGTATTTATTATGGCCCGATTGAGATAATATGCATCCGTGATGGCCTTGTGCCCGTTAGATATATTTTCTCACATACTAACCTTTGCACAGTGACGAAGGCCCAAACCGATAGAGATGAGGGTTAATGTCCGTTAGAGATAGCCGATGCTGACGTAGTGAGCAATGTCGTAGTGTCACCTCACGGCACCTCACACCACCCATTGCTCCACCCTCCTTTTATCAATTTTTTGAAAGTATTTTTTTACTAACAATAAAAAAGGCAATTATAGACACTCATATAAACATACACATACTTACTATATGAATATACACGTGCATACCCAAATCATATGAGAGAAAAATATTCATCTAAAACAACATACGTACATGTGAGACTACTATTTATCAAAAAAACATACATACATACATACATATGATCGAAAATGTAATATGGAATCACATTATATTTTTTATGTCATTCACATCCAAAAAGTGTTTATAATTAGCAAAAATAATTTTGAATCATAAAGTAATCTTTGGTCTGAATATAGTAAGATATGATATTCTTTTTACAAACAATAAATAAATTATTCATGTAAATGCGTGGGCTTCGTTTCCTAGTTGAACTATAAAAATTATATATACTAGTAACCTCCACTACGAGAAAGCCAAGGTATGCCGAGTACAATTCTGTTTGCCGAGAGCTTTTCATCGGGCACTCGGCGAACAACAATTTTACCGAGTGCACACTCGGCAAAAAAACACTCGACAAAATACACTGTTTTTTGAGTGTTTACACTCGACGAAAAAACACTCAGCATATATTATATTTTTGCCGAGTGCCCTCCTCAGGCACTCGGCAAAAGGTTAATTTTGCCGAGTGCCACATTAGGACACTCGGCAAAAAATATATTTGATGTTATTTAGACCCGTTTGAGTCATTATCGTCAAAATGAGATTAAATTTAAAAATTTTCTTCACGGAACATGTCTAGGAACCTATTCACCGAATGATTTTAAAATTATAAAAATAGCAAACGAAGTCGGAAAATCATGAAAATTGTCTGGATGTCATAATATTATACGTCGAGGCTGTGGTAAAAACTTGAGAAGGTTTTGAATATTTTATCAGGTACGACGCTCATAAAACCGAAGATTCTCCGAAGAAGATTATAAGTGTTGAGAAGGAGGAGAGAAAGTGATGGCCGAATTGTCGTTTGATTTAAAAAGATTTCCATTGGAAATAATTAGCGTAGATTAGTTTATGGAAAAATTTGGTAATTTTTAGAATTAGTTTGATAATTTTAAATTATTAGAAGCGTAAAATGTAATGATTTTTTGTCGAGCGTAGCACTCGGCAAAGAAAATACACACGGCAAAAAATTTTAAAAAAACCTAGAGGAACACTTTGCCGAGTGCCGGTGTAGGGCACTCGGCAAATTAGGTTTTTGCCGAGTGTCCGAGTCGGCACACGGCAAGGGGAGCTCTTTGCCGAGTGCCCAAGATTTGGCACTCAGCAAAGCAAGTCTTTGCCGAGTGCCCAGATCGGGACACTCGGTATACGGGGCACTCGGAGAACCATCTTATATAAGGCCGCTCCTCCCGCCCAAGCTTTTCGGACTTAGACAAAAGTTTCCCCAAACCGCCCCGCCATCGCCTCACCGCAACCACCGCCACCGCCGCGCCGCACTACGCCGCACGGCGCGCCGGCGCCCGCCGTCCCGGCTCCCCGTCGGTTGCCCGCCTCCGTGCCGGCGCCCGGCCAGCACGGCCGGCCGCTCCCCACCGGCTACGCCCCGGCCGACTCCCGCCCCGGCGTCCTCCTCGGCCGACGCCCCCCCTCCTCTTCCCACCGACAGCCCTCCCCCCTCTCCTCCCCCGCCGACGCCCTCTCTCCTCCTCCCGCCGACGCCGCCTCCCCGGCCGACGCCGCCCTCCTCCCGGCCGACTCCCCCTCCCTCCGCACCTTTCTGGCGTCGTCACAAGGTAAACGTCTATCTTTTTTTTCATACATACAAAACAATGGTAAAATGTGTAGGAAATATGATTTGTGTATGAAATGTTGATTTGAGTAGGAAATAACAAAATCTATTGTGTAGGAAAATAATGGCAAAATCTATTGTGTAGGAAATGGCAAAATATATTGTGTAAGAAAACAATGGCAAAATATATTGTGTAGGAGACGTCTATCTTCTTTAATTTGAGTAGGAAATGTGTGAATATTTGTATTTTTGCTAGTCATCTACTAAAAAATCATCTATGCTATATGCACGTATATATTTTGAAGTTTATTGTATACACGTATGTTCGAAGCCTTTTTTTGAGATGATGAATGGAGTCGCATTGCGCAGCCATGTTGTCGCTTGTGTGCTGGCCATCGAGCCATGCTTCCCTATTTTGCAGGTGCTGCTGCCTTCACCGTCGTTTGTCTGTGTATAACATAACCTTAGGCGTCTCCCGTTCGAAAGAGATACGGATGAAAATATGCATCTTCTTGCATATCTTTAATCGTATCTGTTTCGAATTGTCCATGTTTTTTGGACAGGCCGAGGATGTGTAGATGAGTTTAGTTTCCATGATCTAGTATTCCGATCCGACTCAGAATTTTGGCAGTATCTCCCACTTGTTCTCCGGATACACAATCTCCCTGTCAGGACGTGTATTTGGAGAACAACGGGGAGGTGCTGCCGAAATTATGTCTCAGAGCGGAGTACTAGAGCATGGGAACTAAACTCATCTACACATCCTCGGGTGAGACTAGGATCTATCTTTACCTATTAGACAGTATAGTCACTCGGTAGATGCAAATAATATTTATATGATTCTTCGATATGATAGAGGATGGATGACCGTGAGTGGATGTATACGGGCCGCTCAAGTCACGGTTCGTTGACCAATGAATGGATCAAGAAGACCGATGCTTCTTGGAACTTGCATTTGCCAAGGTTAAAATAGCGCGTACCACTTGGTGTCCCTATAGCAATTGTGGTAATATGAAGCGACAAACAAAAGAGATCATGGGAAAACACCTTTGCAAGAATGGTTTTACAGCTGATTGTACCCAGTGGACGTTCCATGGTGAAGCCTACCGTGGGAGAGACGAGGTCGTCCGACAATGCATCGAGGAGTTTGATTCTGATGCCAGGGTAGGAGACATGTTAAATGACTATGATGAAGCACACTTCGATGAAGGATGTAGGGAGGAGGAGCCGGAGCCTACCGCAAAGGCGTATTACGACATGTTGTCTGCGACACAACAATCCCTTCATGGGCATACAAAGGTTTCTCAACTAGATGCCATTGCACGGCTAATGGCCATAAAGTCCCAGTTTAGCTGGAGTAGAGAGGCCTTTGATGTTATGCTGACAGTTGTTGGTAGCCTGCTTTCGAATGGTCACCTTCTGCCAAAGAGCATGTATGAGGCACAAAAACTCATGCGTGCACTTAAGATGCCATATGAGCATATACATGCTTGTCCGATCGGATGTATCCTATTTAGGAAAGAGCATGTGAAAGCAAAATACTATGTAAAGTGTGGATCCTCTAGGTTCGTAGAGGTAGACTCTGGTGATGGTCATAAGAGGCAGCTCGCTATCCCCATGAAGATCTTACGATACCTTCCATTCATACCAAGGATCCAACGGCTTTACATGACCGAGGAATCCACGAAACAGATAAAATGGCACAAGCATGGACGTCGATACAATCCTGAGAAGCTTGTACATCCATCCGATGGTGAAGCTTGGAGAAGGTTTGATGTGATTCATCTAAAGCTCTAGAGGCTCGTAACGTACGGGTTGCGTTGGCAACGGATGGGTTCAATCCTTATGGAATGGCGGTTGCCACATAGACATGTTGGCCCATGTTTGTTATCCCCCTCAATCTCCCTCCCTCCCGGCGTCATCTTCCAACGACCAAATATATTCTTGTCATTGATAATTCCTGGACATCCGGGGAAGAATATGAGTGTTTACATGGAGCCTTTGATTGATGATTTGGTCCATACTTGGGAGGAAGGGGTATGGCCATATGACCGAGCTACAAAGACAAACTTCAAAATGCATATTTGGTACCATAACTCCCTGCATGACTTGCCGGCGTATGGGATATTCTGCGGATGGTGTGTTCACAGGAAGTTTCCATGTCTAGTATGCAAGGCAGCTCTGAAGTTCATCTGGTTGGTGAATATTCTTCTTTTGACAAACATCGACAATTTCTCCCTCTTGACCATCCATTCAGGCAGGACTTCAAGAACTTTACAAAAGATGTAATAGTAACCGAGGCTGCACCACAGATGATGATAGGTGCCGAGGTTTGTGCTCAGTTAGAAGCTCTTGAGATCAATGAAGAAGACGGTGGTTTTCTGGGATATGGTGAGCAACATGCCTGGACTCAGAAATCGGCCTTGTGGAAGCTCCCCTATTTTCAAGATATCCTTCTTCCACATAATGTTGATGTGATGCACACCGAAAAGAATGTCGCCGAGGCACTTTTTTGTACAATCATGGACATTCTTGATAAGACAAAAGAGAACATAAATGCTTGAGTGGATCAAACTATGTTATGCAATATAACAAAGCTAGACATGGTGCCTCCCAGAGGCGGCAAGTAATGGAGAAAGCCTAAGGCCGATTTTGTTCTAACGAGGGCCCAAAGGAGGGAAGTACTCGAATGGTTCCAAACAGTAATGTTCCCTGATGGGTATGCAGCCAATTTGAATAGGAGAGTGAACTTATCTACCATGCGAATCAACGGGCTCAAGAGTCATGACTACCACATATGGATTGAGCGGTTTCTCCTGGTGATGGTTCGTGGCTATGTCCCTGAGCATGTCTGGCTAGTCCTTACAGAGTTGAGCAATTTCTTCCGCCAACTATGTGCTAAGGAGTTATCTCCGACTGTGATTGACGAAATGGAAAGAATGGCGCCTGTGTTGCTATGTAAGTTAGAGAAGATCTTTCCTCCCAGCTTCTTCAATCTGATGCAGCATTTGATTCTGCACCTTTCACCTGAGTTGGTGCTATGTAATTGAGAGAAGTCGAAGATTATTAGAACGAAATGTAAAAATAAATGCAAGATTGAAGCTTCCATTGCAGAGGCATACAATTTCACATCAAAATACTATGCTGACAACCTTCCTAGCGTGCATAATCCACCCCCTCGTTACAATGCTGGAGAAGATGAATTGAACCTCAGTCTTTTCCGAGGGAACTTGGAAGTGCGAGTGCAGTGACCAACAAGACATTGAATCATCATGAGTGGCGCAACATCATGCTATATGTGTTGACCAACCTCGATGAAGTGGAGCGGTACATGCGGTAAGTTCTCAACAAACTTGTTACTAATTAATCACTATTCTCATTGTTCAACCCCCTTGTTCTCGTTTGTACAGGGAATTTCAACATCAATTGTGACGTCAACCAAGGGAATCTACCCCGCAAGAAGCCAAAAACCTTCTAAGGCAGGGTGCGGGAAATGGAATGCCTGATTTTATTTCTTGGTTTAAAAATAAGATACTATCAAAACTTATGCTTAATCTTTTTGCTTGAAATTTAGAAGTTTGACTTTACAACCTGCTTTAACTTGCAGGGCCAAAAGGATGCGTCTATGAGTGCTGAGTTGAGACAAGTTTCTGGTGGTTGTTCCTATAGGGTTAAGTCATTTTCCGGTTATGATGTGAATGGATATCGCTTTCACACAACAAGCCATGAGGAGAGTCGACCCAATCGAAGAACCACAAATACTGGAATTTTTACTCCAGGGCTCGATGGGGTTGATTATTATGGAAGAATTGAAGAAATATATGAACTCGAGTTTCATAGTTGTAGACCTCTTAATCCTGTCATATTCAAATGTCATTGGTTTGATCCTGCTCAAGTGAGACAGAGTCCTAATCTTGGGCTAGTCGAAATTCGATAGTCAACCATCCTAGCAGGAGGCGATGTGTATATCGTTGCTCAACAAGCGACACAAGTTTATTATCTGTCATACCCATGCCAAACAGACGACCGTCTTTTAAGGTTGGGATGTTGTGTACAAGGTATCGCCACACGATAAACTACCTATACCAAACAATGAAGACTACAACATGGACCCAACACATATGACGGAGAGTTCTTTCAAGAAGATGGGCTACAAGGAAGTTTTGAGATAGACTTAACCGAAATGATAGGGATGGATATAGGCAATGAAATGGTTGTTGACGAGGACACTGGAAATGAGGTTCATAATGTGAAGGACTTAGAATTACTTCAACGGTTACATTTAGGAAATGAGAGGGACGACAACATTCCTTCTTCCGAGGAGGAACCTAATGATTATATCGACATGGCTCATAGTGATGATGATAGTTATGATCCAGCTAATCCCGATCATGATGACTATTTCTAATAGATGTATGCATCGTACTAACTATGTTCTTTTTATTTTGCATCTATGTTTTGTTTATTTTGCATCTCTCTCTTCATATTTTGTATATCTGTGCAGGTGATTGAACAAAGATGGTGGGTGGTTTGAGGAAGTGCACGTCGATGTTCAGGAGAGCAGCCAATTCCATTCGAGGGTCCGATGCAATTGAGGGGTCCGGTAGGGGTCGCGGCAGGGGTCGACGCAAGGTTTGTGCTGGCGGGGGTTGAGGGGGGATACCCACCCCTGTAGCTTCCTCTAGTGACGAGGAGCAGGGAGGAGCAGCGGCGTAAGACTGGGGTTCTACCGCCTCGGTGAGGAGCGGAGGAGCAGGAGGCCGGGGGTCCGCTCCGCCGGGGGTTCCGCTTCCGTTGGGGTTTGCCGATCGCTTGGTTGCGAGGTCCCTCGACCCTCCCACGGCGACCGATGCCTTTCGAGAGACGCCTGCTAATTCAGCCTGAAGGGACTCGGTAAGTAACCTTGGATGTTATCAATATTTTTCCATTTGATTTGTTAAAAATCACAATTGAAACTAATAATTCATTTTATTTTCACTTGGCAGGTGTTCGACTGTGATCAAAGCACGTGATCACAAACGCCATGTCAACGACATCCTGAGTCTTCTGTGCAGAGTACACTTTCCTGGTCTTGTTTAGTATGTCGGAAATTCAGAGCCTTCCTACATGTTTGACCACTACGTCGCCGTCCTCGATTTTCCTGATCGAGACGGAAGGATATTCAACAATAGGGCAGAGCTGGTGAAGGCCGAGTTGTGGGTAAGTCTTTTGTCAAACCACGTCCCTCAATACATCACATTCATTGCACATTATTGAAACAATGGCTCAATACATCATGTGTTTATGCAGGATTTTTTTAGATGCCAGACAGGATACGAGGCCAGAGCGGCTACAGCGGCTGACAAATCCTGTCGCAAACTCGTGACTGACATGCATTACGAAGCGCGCATCCAGACCATCATTACATACAACGTTGCATACAACAACCTGAAGGTCACCAAAACCGAAGCAAGAACCATGACCCTGACAAAGGAACAATACATGCAAGTAAATCTAACACTGGATTTTTAAACGATTAAGTACATTTGATTTGATCTAGGTATATATCTTATACTTGATGACGTGTAGGTGCCTGTTTGGTGGTGCGACCAGTTTCTCGATTGCTGGGAGCGCGTGGTGGATAGGTGGTGCGATGCCGAGTGGCAGGAGACGCACTCTGCTTGCCGGGAGCGGCGTTTGATGATGCCAGGTGCATCACACCACCAAGGCAACCTTAGCCTCAACCAGTATGCAGCTAGATGGGTACGTGAATTCTATTTTTTATTTCAACGACCAAGGCTCAATAGTTCTTAATCATACTATTGTTTTATTCGCAGTCGGCGTCGCATGATGGGCAGCCTATCTCCCAGTTCAAGGCATGGGCTTTGGCCCACAAGGGCAAGGCGACGTCCGACGTCGACTACAACCCAGAGGACGGGCCCTCGGCGTACACCAATACGACCGTCCACAACCGCCTCAGTCAGTACACCACGATGGCAAGGGAGCTCCATGGGAAAGATTTCGATCCTACCACCCAGGATATTGATGGAGAAGTCGTCATGAGGGTGGGAGGAGGCAAGAAGCATGGACGGTACTGGATTGGCGACAACCTCCTCGACACAGCCAGTACACCCACTTTGTCCCAGCTTCGAGCAAGGAGCACGAGCGGAAGCCCGGCCATACGCACATGGCCAACCGCTTCACAGTCCGAAGTGCAGCAACTCCGGGTGAGAAATTTGTGGTTTTATGCTCAATTCCTTGATATTTACTGATTGTTTGTTTCACTTTGTAACATTGGGATGTAATATTATAGGACGAGTTGGAAGAGGAGAGAAGGAAACAACGGGTTAGAAATTTCTTTTTTTCTCAATTCATTAATATTTACTAATTGTTTGCTTCGCTTTGTAACATTAGGATGGAATATTGTAGGACGAGTTGAAAGAGGAGAGAAGAAAACAACGGGAGATTGAGATGAGGATGACTGAGATGTATAGCTACGTGCAAACAATCAGTCAGAACATGGGTATTCCTATGTTACCGCCACAACCTGTGGTATTCACTCCTCCACAGCCTGTTGTAGGCACTCCGATGAGTCACTTGAAAACCTCATATGTTCTTGCTTATTACCAAATGACATTCTCATGACAACCGATATCGAAGCCTTTTTATTTTGTGCAGCATCAGTCGGCGGCATCGAATAACCCCACCACTGACCACGGAGGTTCACCGCCGTTTCTACCTCGATAACATATGTTTCACTTGTGATTGTGTTCAAAACTAGAATATCTAAATGTGGATTGTGGACTATGTTTAGCTACTGTGGATTGTGTCCTATCTATGTTATGTGAATTGTGGATGTCGTTGTGGAATTGTGGTTGTTGATGTCGTTGTGGAATTTTGATTGTGGATGTGGATGTGGATGTGAATTGTGAATTGTGTATGTTTTGATTTTTGTGAAATATGCGACCGAACTAATTAAAAAGATCAAAAAATGTCATTTTCGCCGAGTGTTACACTTGGCAAATAAGCTCTTTGCCGAGTGCAATGGCCAAAACACTTGGCAAAGAGGGCAAACAGGGGGTTCTGGGAACCATCTTTGTCGAGTGTCTAGGCTTTGCCGAGTGCATTGGTAAAAGCACTCGGCGAAGTTCCCTCTTCGCCAAGTGTTTTTGCAAATACACTCGGCGAAGTCTACCATATTGCCGAGTGTTTTTCGCTCGCACTCGGCAAACATGTTAATTTCGCGAGTGTATTGTAGCAGCACTCGGCAAAATCAAAAAAATTCGCCGAGTGTTTTTTGGCACTCGGCAAAGAGTCCGTCACCGTTGACCCACCAACCGGGCACCTTTTATTCGCCGAGTGTCGAAGGGACACTCAGCGAAGTTTTCGTCGAGTGCCCGATGAAAAACAGTCGGCAAAGAATTCTTCACCGACGCATAGTTCGCCGTGTGAGATATGCCAAGTGCAACACTCGGTGAAATATTTGCCGAGTGTTTTTTGGACTTCGCCGAGTGCCCTAGACACTCGGCAAACTAGGGCTTTCCTGTAGTGCTGCTTATGCATTATAATAGATCGAGTCCATAAAATTTAAAACGAGTTAGAAGTGTAGATACTCTTTTGGATCTAATCGCTTTTTGTTATCCGTCACTACCAGAAACCTGAATTTTTATGAGTGTGTAGGTTTTCTACGAGAGGCAAAAAAGAACTGCCAAAAAAATATTTTGCTGAGAGGAACACTACTGGAGAAACGATTTTTGCGTGCGGGCCGAAAGGCATCTTCCCGTGCGGAAGACTGGCCCGCACGCACGAGAAGGTCTGGGAAAATCAAATTTTCGCGTGCGGGTGACCCAACCACACAGAAAGATCTATTATCCCGTGCGGACGACTTAAAAGGCCTGCACGGAAAGATCTATTATCCCTTGTGGGCCACTTAAGCCGCTTGCATGGGATAATAGATCTTCCCGTGCGGACGTATTAAGTGGCGCACACGGAAAAATAGATCCATCCTATATGAATTATTGAATTATTTGATGATTTAATGATATTAAATCGACAACTAATATCACATCACAAATAACACAAAATTAATTTCACATCATCACAAATTCACATATATACTTTCCAACTAATTTCTTTGTAGAATTAAATTTACAAATAATTTCACATATACAATTAAATTGACAACTAAATTCACATCACATATTACAAAAAAATAATTTCACGGCCGGTGCCGACGATGATTGTGGCGTCATCGTCGTCGGTGGCGTGGTGGCGGTGGAGGTGGAGGCGGCGGCGGTGGAGGCGGCGGCAATGGAGGCGGTGATGCGTCGGCACACCAGAAGCCTCCACGTCGTTCTCGTGGGCGGGAGCGGTGGTGGAGGTGGCGGTGGAGGTCGGAGGCGCAGGAGGCTAGCGACGGGGAGGCGGCAGTGGAGACCGGAGGCGGAGGAGGCCGACGGCGGGGAGACGGAGGCGGAGGCATAGGCCGCCGGCGGAGGAGAGAGCCCTCGACGGTGGCGGCGGGATCCGGATTTCGTCTCGTCGGGTGTTAGAAAATTTCGGAGCCCGCGCGTACCTACATAGACGGTGGTGATCATCGCATGCGAGCGGCTTAAGTGCTCGTACGGAAAGATTATCATTCCGTGCGAACGTCTTAAGCGTCCCGCATGGAAAAACTATCTTTCGTGCGGACTCTTAAGCCGCCCGCATGCAATAATCTTTACATCTCTAAATTGGATTTCAAAAAATGTAATAATATCTAAATTTGGTTAGAAAATTCTATAAATTGACAAGACAACTTAATTTTGGTCTATAACACTGTCATAAAAAATTCAATCAGTTTTGATCAAGTGAGACTATATATTGTTGATAAATGGTTACACCTGTGTTATAGTCGATGAACCCTAAGTTTTAAAGTTTATATACCTTATAAGAAGCTATGAACTTGTATATTACTTATTTGTACAGAACCTAAACATTAACTCATTATCACAACATATGAAGTTATATTGTCACTTGTGTTGTGAAAAAAATATTTTTTTTCTATTTTTTAAGTAATAACCCATTTTTTGGAAAAAAAATTCGACCTTTTCTTTGTATTTTTTAAAATATTTTTTTGACTTAGGAGCACACGAGAGGTAACCACAGAAAATTTGAGCCTAAACAAGCGAAAGACATGGCCTATGAAAAATTCAGAAGACATGATCAGAATCAAGAAAAACATCCGGGCTCGAGAAGGCAACCTTTTGAGCCGTTTTTCTGATCGATTTTCATATATGGAACATCTCGATCAGAGTCCGTATGTGAAAGATATGGCTATTTTAAAACCGACTTCGAGTTAGAGGACAAAACGAGAACAATGTGCGCAAAAACTTGTTACACACGCATAAACTGCATTACATGTGCAGTGGGAGCCACTATGTGTTAATTTCATCTAAATGAACTCTAAGTTTCAAGTTTAGAAACCTTATAAGAAGTTATGAACTTATATATATTTGTACATAACCTTAACATTAACTCAATATCCCGAAAGGTATCATAGAAGCCATTGACAGGGCAAGGAAATAGTGTCTTTGGAGGGGACACAGTCTGGGAAAAAAAGGAGGCAATCTGGCAGCTTGGAATTTAGTAACCAGACCAAAAGTGAAGGGTGACCTAGGGGTGCTCAACCTTCGCCTACAAAACGATGCTCTGCTCATCAAACAGCTCACAAAGTTCTACAACCACGAAGACATCCCTTGGGTGGAACTCATCTGGTTTAGATATTATCAAGACAAGGTCCCCCATCATTGTAGGGAAATGAGATCCTTCTGGTGGAAGGACATTCTTAGACTCAATGATCTTTTCAGGATGGTGGCCTCCTATCAAATAGGTAAGTGGTACTCAGTAAGCTTCTGGGCGGACAACTGGAATAATTTGAATATCTCGTTTAATTTCCCCCACCTCGCATCCTTTGCCAAGAAAAGCAATGCTTCGGTAACTGAAATCATGCAAGCCGAAGACCTGGATTCAATCATGCACCTGCCGCTATCCAACCAAGCCTACCAGGAATTACATCTGCTTTAACCCCTTCTTCAGGATCCACCCTATCATGAGGAATCTCTTGACAGCTGGTCAATGATCTGAGGAAAGAATTACACCTCAAGGGGGTTCTACAACCATGTCTTTAATTCCTTTGAGGGTCACCAAAGCTTTCGGTTAATTTGGAAATCAAAATGCCTACCAAGAATTAAGTTCTTTGCGTGGCTTCTGTTATTAGACAGGTTAAACACGAAGTCAATATTACAAAGAAGACACATAAACATTCAGGATGACAGCCTATGCATAATGTGTGATATGGGAGAGAAAGAAACTGATGATCATCTCCTCTTCTCATGCCCCTTTGTGATCCAATGCTGGTCCACTTTACAGCTGCAAGGGAGACCTCCTTACCCATCATGGACAGATTGCTGCAATCGATCTCCACATCAATACTACCATGTGCCACAGAGATAACCCTTCTGGCGGCTTGGGAAATATGGAATATTCGGAATGACAAGGTTTTTCAGAGAGCAACTCTAAATCTGCAGCTCTGGAAAAAGAATTTCAAACTCCAGTGCTCACTCCAAGTTATCAGGCTTAGGATAGAAGACAAGACATCCTTTTGTGCCTAGCTTGATGCTTACAATTAGTTTTAGATTCCACCTGGTCGTCGCTGCTATAGCTGTGCTAGTTGCTGAGGATAGCAGTTTTATTTCGGTATCTTTGCCCTTGTCTCAAAAGGTTGTACTCTAAAATTTTAACCATTTCTCTCTTCTATAAAATTTGGCTCGCAACTGTGGGGACCTTCCCCAGTTTTTTCCGGTCAAAAAAAACATTAACTCAATAGCACAACATATAAAGTTATATTGCTACTTATGAAAAAAAATTCTATTTGATTATATCCCATATCCAAGAATTAGATGGAGAATTCAATAGATTTATAGATAATTAAAACCTTACATCTCTAAATTGATTTAAAAAATACAAGGGCATCATCCCGTGCGGTCCACTTAAGCGACCGCACGGGAAAATAGATTATCCCGTGTGGTCGCTTAAGTGGGCCGCACGGGATAATGCTTAAGCGACCGCACGGAATAATCTATTTTTCGTGCGGTCGCTTAAGTGACCGCACGGAATAATGCATATTCGGTTTTTCTAGGCGTGATCATTTATGATCCGTCTGGAACTTATCGGGTGTCTCGTCTAAAAAACCATTTCTCTTAGTGAAAATCTCAACCACTAAAAATTCATTTTCCTTGTTGCTCTGTTCGTGAGTGCTTTGCGTGGCGGCTTGCCAACACAAAGTATTTCTCTGACGGTTTTGATGGTTTTCATGGCGGTTTTCCACACTCTAAAAAATGTGCTTTTCTGTTAGTGCTCTTAGTTTTTCTTTTTTTTTTTAAGGATGGTGACTGTCATGCACGAGCTGGGAAGAAGCGCATGGACGACTAACTCTAATATAAGTAGCAGAAATGTGCAAGTCAACATGACCATATAATTAATATGACTACATAAATTAAAACTTATACTACGCAAGTTTTTATGCATATACTCGAGTTAGGCATTTGGGGTCTCAAGTGTAGTAATTTACAACTACAAAAGTTATATATCTCTCGTTTGAGCTCTACAATTTTTACATAGAACATTGTTTGAAAAACTCAAAAACTATTTCTAAAAAGTAGATTTGAGATCTTGTAAATGAATATTTAAGCCTTTAAATGATCTCAACTGAAAAAAATTATAAATCTCGTCGAGGGCTACAATTCTCATACATAATTTATTATTATCCAACTTTATATGAAAGTGTTATGTTTTTATATAGGATTTCTCTCATTTTTACAGATGGTTGAAAATTGATTTTCAGATGCCTCCTCTGAACAGAACCTCATGTAAAAATCATCTCTTTTTACAAGCGATTTTCTCAAGGATCCGCTTTTGAAAATCATGATTATTTTTATGTGCAGTTCCTTAGAGAAACCGTCAATCTAAAAAATAGACTTATTTCTAAAAATGATTTTCTTAAAGAATATATAACAATAACTTCATACGTGGTTTCAACACGTAATTTTTTTAAGCCACCTGTAAAAATGAAAGCCTAGGTCCTACAAAAATTATTTTTTAGTCATGTATAGTGAAATTTAAGTTGCATGTTCACATATTTCTTTTCTTGTGAAGAAAGAACTTATAATTTTTGTGATTTATCAATGCAAAACTTATGATCATTGTGCTGAGTGCTGACGCGAATGGTGCAACACTGAAACTAGCTAGTACTCTCACTTCCCTAACTCCATAGGCAAACCTCCCTTTACTGCATATACTGCTCCTCCCATGCTTATCGCCAGATATATTCTGACCCTGCTGTCATATATGTAGTACAGTACTGCTATCCAACATTGATTTATAGGAAAACATGACACGTACAATCCATGCTTTTGGAGGCATACTATGTCATATGTTGTGTTGGCATTAAATGGCAGTTATTAGTAAGCTCTCTGTCACTAGCTGCTCAAACGGGCCTCCGTATTGTCAACCTGGACGATCAACGCATGGATCCAATGCATGGATCCAATGCAACAGGTCTTGTTTTGGTTTTTCGCTACAAGTTAGTATTAGCAAAATGCACTTAATAGAAATTAAAAGAGCAATTTTATGATAAGAAATTCCTACTTTTACCTCGAACTTAAAACCAAAGCTAAGTTCTAAAACTAAGTTCTTAAATTTAAAATTGGTTGCAACTTAAAACGGAATATGAGTTTTCTCTCTAGTTATTCGGTGATTCAAACAATATATGTCACTACTATGAGATGCAATATATATCGTTCTGCTATTGGACATGTAACCATATTAGAGCCAACTCTTAGGCTGTAAAGGCTAGCTGAGTATATGTCATACCTAACTGCTTGAAGCCACGTTAAAAAATTGAAACGGAAAAACCACAATAGTTCTGGTTAGAGTTGTACCCAGGACTTAAAAAATACTTTTAGTTTTGGTTTAAAAAGGCAACGGCTATTTAAAAACTTTAGTCCCGATTCGTATCAAGAACCGGAAATAAAGATAGTCCCGGTTCAAAGCATGTCAGAACCTGTCAGGACGTCTCGGGTCTTTAGTCCCGATTGGTAACACCAACCGGGACTAAAGATGCTATTTTTTTTCCGATTAATAACATCAACCGGGACAAAAGATTATTTTAATCTTTAGTGCTAGTTGTTAACACCAACCGAGACTAAAGATGGGGTTCCTTTTTATACTCCTTCTTCCTCCTCTAGTCCGGCCAGCTCACTTGTCTTCAAACTTTTGCTCTAGCTAGAGGAGAGATGTTGCCAAAATTTTTGTGATTTTGTTTTGGTAATAATACATAAATCTTTGTCATCTACAAGGTTAGCAACTTCTTCCTCTTATGATCTGTGCTTAGCACTTCGCTTTTTACGGTTGTTTTTTGACATTTTATCTCTAGATTTTTATGCAAACATGAAGAGAGAGAAAATTTATTTGGACTAATTATTTTACTAAGCACATTACATTGTGTTGAAAAAATATTTGGAAAAATAAAGAGAAAGAAAAGTATGTTTAGCACGTTATATTTGTAGGAGTTTATTACGTACAATTTTACCTTAAAAAAGTTTATGAAAAATGATGAGAGAGAAACTTTTGGACAAAAAAGTTATAAAATAGATAACAAAGGAAAAAATATAGAAAATTTGATACTAGATTAGAAAATTTTAATGTACACTACGTACATTAAAAAGAACTTCTAAAATAATTAATTAATTTTATGTTACCACTTTAAAAGACCTTTTAAATAATTCTAATTTTTTAGAACAACACATTACGTATGTTAAATTAGTATATAGTTATTGTCGATTACATATATATAATTATTGTAATAATATTTAAATGGTTTAAAATTCGTGGATTTTTATTACGATTTTTGTGCATTTCATATAGATGGATCGACAATGGATGTACAACGCGGATTGACGGTCAACAGAGTTTATTCAAGGTGTGAATCATTTTTTAAGTGTGGCCGATGCCAACAAGCAGAAGGGTTTCATACGTCATCCATACAAAAAGTGCAAAAAACAAGGAGTATTCTACATCAAAAATTATTCATGCCCACTTGTTTCAGTCGGCATTCATGCCTCACAACAATTGCTGGACATTGCACGGAGAGGTGGGGGTTGCAATGAAAGAAGATCAAGAAGACGACGACAACATTCCGGACGGTGGGTTTGAAGAGAATACACGAGGCGAGGCGGGCAGGGATGCTGAAGAAAATGACGGTTCCGATAACCTTAGTCAGATGTTGCGCGACGTACAGGGGGACTACGAAGGTGAAAAGGAGGTGCAAAAATTGGAGCGTATGTTGGCGAACCACAAAACGTTCCTGTACTCAGGTTGTGAACAGGGGCACAAAAAGTTGGGTACCACGCTGGAATTCTTGCAATGGAAGGCCAAAATGGTGTCAGTGACAAGGCATTTGGCAAGTTACTAAAACTCGTGAAGAACATTCTTCCAGAGGGAAACGAATTGACGAAATCAACGTATGAGGCTAAGAAGTTAGTGTTCCCTCTAGGACTGGAGGTACAGAAGATACACGCATGTCCTAACGATTGTATCCTCTACCACGGTGAGGAGTACGAGATGCTAGAAACATGTCCAGTTTGTAAAGCACTTCGATACAAGATTAGACGAGATGATCCAGGCAAAGTTGACGGATGGCCTTCGAAGAAAAGGGTTCCTGCTAAGGTGATGTGGTATTTTCCTATAATACCACGGCTGAAGCGTCTGTTCAGGAACAAGGAGCATTCAAGGATGATGCACTGGCACGCGGAAGAATGCCTACAAGACGGCATGCTGAGATATCTCGTCGATGGGTCATAGTGGCGAAACATCGACAGAACATTTAAAGACTTCGGCGAGGATGCAAGAAACCTAAGGTTCGGCTTAAGCACGGACGACATGAATCCTTTTGGAGAGATGAGCAGCGGGCATAACACTTGGCCTGTAACGATGTGTATCTACAACCTCCCGCCTTGGCTTTGCATGAAGCGAAAGTACATTCAGATGCCGGTTATTATTCAAGGCCCGAAGCAACCTGGTAACGACATCGATGTGTGCCTGAGACCGCTGATCGAAGATCTAAAACTGCTGTGGAAGAAAGAAGGTGTTCCCGTGTGGGATGAGGATAAACAGGAGCAGTTTAACCTATGAGGGTTGCTGTTTGTTACCATCAACGATTGGCTTGCACTTGGCAACCTATCCAGACAGTCAAACAAGGGGTACAACACTTGCACCCACTGTATGGATGAGACCAACTGTACGTACCTGAAACACTGTAAGAAGGTAGTGTACATGGGCCATCGTCGCTTTCTTGTTGGAAGCCACCTTGTCCGGAGAAGAGGCAAACATTTTGATCAAAGGCAGATCATCGTACTAAGCCAAAGCATCACAACGGAAAGGCCATGTTTGCCGTGGTGAAAGACCTCAAAGTAGTATTTGGAAAGGGACACGACAACCAACCTATAGCAAGTGAAGATGGTCACGCGGTGATGTGGAAGAAGTTAATTTTTGGGAGTTGCCCTACTGGGAAGTATCGGACGTCCGCCATGCAATCGACGTGATGCACCTCACTAAGAACCTTTGCATAAACCTGTTGGGCTTCCTAGGTGTATACGGAAAATCAAAAGATACACTTGAGGCACATAACGATCTGAAACATATGACACAATGCGACAGCCTTCACCCGCAACCAAAGAAGAAAGGAGCTCAATACCTAAGTCCAACTAGCTACACTCTGAGCAAGGCAGAAAAGGAAATAATGTTTGAATGCCTGGAGAGCATCAAGGTACCGTCTATATACTCCTCGAATATAAAGGGAATAATAAGCACGAAGGATAAGAAGTCCCATGACTGCCACGTGCTGATGACACGGCTGCTTCCCGTTATAATTCGGGGTATCCTTCCCGATAATGTCCGGGCAACAATAACAAAGCTATGTGCTTTCCTGAACGCAATTTCACATAAGATCATCGATCCAGGCAGACTAGAGGACTTTCAAAATGATGTGGTCCAATGTCCTTTCAGCTTTGAGATGATCTTTCAGCCTTCCTTCTTCAATATCATGACGCATCTTCTATGCCACCTTGTCAAAGAGATCTGTATCCTCGGTCCGGTATTCCTACACAACATGTTCCCTTTCGAGAGGTATATGGGCGTTCTAAAGAAGTACGTCCGTAACTGTTCTTGTCCGGAGGCCAGCATCGCCAAGGGATATGGAACAGAGGAGGTGATTGAGTTTTGCATCGACTTTATTGAAGACCTTCGTTCCATCGGGGTGCCTGAATCAAACCATGAAGGTAGACTACGGGAGAAGGGAACTCTTGGAAGGAAGGCAATAATGAACATAGACATGACTTGTACAGGAAAGCACATTGGACCGTGTTGCAACAATCTTCCTTGGTGGCTCCTTACATCGAGGAGCACTTGGCGATTGTTCGCTCGAAAAACATCGGTAAGACGGATGCCTAGATTACACGTCATTACATCGATGCATTCCCTGCTTGGCTGCGACAACGTCTCATGGGAATTGCGAGTATTGACCAAAAACTAGCCTTCTTGGCGAGGGGACCATCTTGCTCGATAACCACATTCCAGGCATATGAAATCAATGGGTACACATTTTACACACGGGCCCAAGACTTAAAGAGCACAAATCAGAACAGCGTTTTCTGCATCGATGCCGTGGGATACGACGGTACGGCTAGCACATATTACGGCAGGATCGATGACATATGGGAGCTGGACTATGGAGCTCTGAAGGTCCCTCTATTTCGGTGCCAGTGGTTTAGGCTCAGTGGTGGAGGCGTAACCATTGATGCAAGTGGGATGACAACGGTCGACCTGAGCAAAGTTGGATACTCAGACGAACCCTTCGTCCTTGCCAATGATGTACGGCAAGTTTTCTATGTCAAGGACATGGCTAGCAAAGCAAAGAATGAGAAAGGGTCCGACGAGCCAAAGCGCCACGTGGTTCTCCCCAGACAAAAGGAAAATCGTGGGAGTCGAGGATAGAACTGACGAAGATTACGATCAGTTTGACGGGCAACCTCCGTTCACGGTGACGGTTGACCCGAGTATCCTCCTATCAAATGAGGACACCCCTTACTCACGCAATGATCATAACGAAGGAACAATTATACGGAGAAAGTACGTGAGGACAAATGTCACTTAGCTAAATTTATGTATGGATGATGTAAATTAAATTGAATTATTGAATATAATTGTTATCATTTGAATTTATTATAAATTATTGTAAATTTGTCATATTTAAAATAGGCCATATGATTGTTAGAATTTCAAATAGGCCATATGTTAATTATATATTATTATTTAAATTTAAAATAGTTTTGAATATGATAAATGTTAATTATATGTTGTTATTTAAATTTATATATTTTTCAAATAGTATATATGTT
The DNA here is from genome assembly GCA_019925245.2 of Oryza australiensis. Classification (NCBI taxonomy): domain Eukaryota; kingdom Viridiplantae; phylum Streptophyta; class Magnoliopsida; order Poales; family Poaceae; genus Oryza; species Oryza australiensis. The sequence continues at coordinate 4,471,306 of JAIFGZ020000478.1, forward strand.
AATTATATATTATTATTTAAATTTAAAATAGTTTTAAATATGACAAATGTTAATTATATGTTATTATTTAAATTAATAATATTTTTCAAATAGACAATATGTTAATTATATGTCATTATTTAAATTTTTAATATTTTTAAATAGGTCATATGTTAACTATATATTATTATTTAAATTTAAAATAGTTTTTAATATGACGAATGTTAATTATATGTTATTATTTAAATTTATAATATTTTTCAAATAGGCAATATGTTAATTATATATTATTTTTTAAATTTAAAATAGTTTTGAATATGAAAATTGTTAATTATATGTTATTATTTAAATTTATAATATTTTTAAATAGGCCATATGTTAATTATATATTATTATTTAAATTTAAAATAGTTTTGAATATGATTATTATAATTTAAAATACACTATAATATGGTATTGTTGGAATATTTAATCTCGGTTTTTAACACAAACCAGAACTAAAGATGAATTTGGATGTGCGTGAAAACATCTTTAGTCCCGGTTGATGGCTTAAACCGGGACTAAAGATGCCCACCTACCTGGTCCACGTGGTAGCCCCGTCATCTTTAGTCCCGGTTGGAGCCATCAACCTTTTGTCCCGGTTGAAGCCACCAACCGGGACTAAAATATCTTTTTTCCCGGTTGGTGGCTTCAACGGGGACCAAAGAGCCCGGTCCTACAAATTGCGGGGTCGCACTGGGATCCAAACACTTAGACATTTTCTTCGTCGTCTTCATCGCCGTCGCCCTTCAAGCCCTAGGACGTCACCGCTGCACCGCCGTCTTCATCGTCGCGGCCGGAAACCGGAAGCCGCCGCACCACCGTCCCCGGGGATACGCCGCAGGTTACCCGTCGCCGCCCCTCTTTTGATCCCCTCATGTGTGATGATCGAGTTTAGGGTTTAGGTTTTTCGGGCCGGGGCGGCATCGCCGCCGCCGTCGTCGCCCCTTCATGCCCCCCGCACGTCGCCGCCCCTTGCAGGCCTCGCACGCCACCGCCGCCACCGCCCCGCCCCCCACACGCCGACGCCGACGCCGCCGCCTCCCCACACCCCGAGCCGCACTCTACCTCCCGACCCGCCGCCGCCACCCTCTACCCTCTGCCTCCCCTCTGTGCCGCGGCCGATTTGATGAAATGGATTTGATGAAATTTGTCAAATTTGTCAAATTTGAATGCATATGGAATGGAAATTTGTCAAATTTGAATGTATGTATGTGTATGTTAGAATGAATTAAAGTTATATGCGAATGGATTTTGTATATGTTTGTAAATTTATTTGTGTGAATTTTGTATGTTTATATATGTGTAAATGGACTTTATGGACTTTATGTATAAATGGACTTTTTATTTAAATTTGAATGCATGAAGATTGCGAATTTTGAATTTTGAATGTGTATTTAAATTGGAATGCATGAATAGATTTAAATTTGAATGTGAATGTGACTTGTGAATGTGAATTTTGTATTTTCGAACGAACGAGAACGATAAAATGAACGAACGGACGTGAACGAACGAACTTTGTTTGGTCGTTCGGTCAGTCGTTACAACGTACATAGGCATGCAACGTCCTCTCGTTCTCTCCTCTCCCTCTTATCTCCCTCACGTCATCCTCCTCTCTTTCTCTGCTCTCCTCCAGACGATCGTACCCACGGACGTGAACGAACGATAGAATGAACGAACAAACGAACGTGAACGAACGAACGATAGTTTCGTTCGTTCGGTCGCTTTACGGTTTAGGGTTTAGGGTTTAGGATTTGGGGTTTAGGGTTAGGGTTAGGGTTTAGGGTCTGAACGAACGGATGTGAACGAACGATAGAACGGATGTGAATGATAGAACGAACGAACGGTCGTTTTTCCATCTTATTCCTTTTGTCTATGATTTTTTTTACGTAAACATACATGATTTCCATGAATAATTGATACATGTATTAACCGAATAAATTTTTCCTTGTCAGAATTCTTTGATTAAGTCCTCAAATCCACAACAATCAAATGATGGATCGTGATGACGAACAATTTCTCCTTGACGAGATCGCATGCGGTAGCACATAGTTTTACACTGAGGAGGGGATCGAGGATCCAGATCAATACCTCAACGAGGAGGGGAACGAGGGGGGCACGAGGAGGGGAATGAGGGTTCCGCCTCCGTTGGACAGAAGAGGACACGCGGGCAACACGGTGTCAGCAAGCGCATCGAGGGTCGACACGTCATAACAAAAGTAGCATCGGACGGTCGACCAAGTGCCCCAGCGGACGCTGCAAGGAAGTTTGTGGCACACAACAATGGGTGTTGAGGGATCACGTGCCCATCAGCGTTGCGAACTGGTGGCGATCAACCAAAGGAGGAGATGAGCAGAGCTATCTCTCGGACACAGAGAAAGAGATGTTGTGGATGGCAATGCTGCAGACGTTCACCATCCGAGACTTAGAACAGGCAAGGGTCAAGGAATGGACGTTAAAAAAGATGGCTGAGCTCTTCAGGAACTATAAGAAAGAGTTACACAAGAAATACATCCTAAAGGGCCAGAACCCAGACTTTGACAAGTTTTCAAAGCTCAGAGATCACTGGGAGGCCTTTGTAGAACACAAGACTGGGGAAGAAGCGCGAGCGCTCATTGAAAAGAACAAGGCCAACGCAGCCAAGAAGAAATACCATCACAAGCTTGGGTCGGGCGGCTATCAGAAGGGAATGCAGAAATGGGAGAAGATGGAAGCCGACCTTGAAGCGCGAGGTATCGTTCCGGGACAGCCAACTGGCCCGAACGATCAAAGCATTGTTCAATGCTCACGGCGGTTCACTTAATCCAGAGATGGATCGGTTATCTTCGGCGCTGAAATCCAAGAAGTCGGGCGAAGATTAGAGGAAGCGTTGTAGGCCTCTGCCTCGAGCTCGTTCAGGCCCGATAGAGAGAAGGACGAGCTAACGCTCGCACTCCAGAACCCAGAGCATTCGGGACGAACACGAGGAAAGGTCGTCGTTCCCTGGAAATACGGGTTTCAAGCGAATGTCGACACATACAAGAGCCGCATGAGGTCGAAGCGAGAGACAGATGCGAGGTTCGCTGAAATGGAGTTGCGGCTCTCGTAGATTGATCAGATTATGGACCAAAGGCTGAACAAAAGGTTGGCAGAGGAGCGGAACCACTGGGTTAGCCAACAGCCAGATCCAGCAACAATGGCTCAACTACAGTAGCAACTACGCGTCAACAGGAAATGAAGACGAGTTGGCCCCACAAGCTCAAGCGTGTCCCCCATGCCCCATGGATGATATCACGCAGCGGACACTGTGTGAGCTACATATTCCACTCAAGAACATCACAATAAAGGTATGTTCGCACTTTTATGTTATATATTTCCTTGAATAACTAAACAATCAAGGTTCATTACTAACTAATACGCAATCTTCTCGAACAGGTCGCGTCGGGCATGACGATTCCAGTAGAACGAGACGACACCTACCACTGCAGGCCCGTTCCATCTACGTACTCAAAAGTGGAAGTTGAATAGGTGGAACGCGGCTACGAAGATCTCGAGCTGGATATCCCCGGAGGAGACGGGGAGACGATGCTAGGAGAAACAACTCACAGAATATTTCTTTGGAGGAAGCCCTTCCTCATATTCCCAGGACGAACAGTGTCTTCTATCGTTCCACCGCCGTCTCCTCCACGTGGACCGTCTCTTCAACCTCCTTCGCCTCCTCCGCCTCCTGCGTCGCCTCAACGAGCACCACCTCCTAAACGGTCATCTCCAACTCCACCGCCTTCTCAGCCTCCTCCGTCGCCACAACGAGCACCGACTCCTAAACGAGCAGCATCTCATCCTCGGATCTTAAGGGTGTGCGGTCAATATCAAGCGGTCTCCTAAGAAGAAAGCTTCAAAGAATTAAGAAGACTCCGCCACCCGCACAGAAGCTCTCATATGAGAAGACTGATGAGGAGCTGCGCGAGGCCGTCGAAGCTGAAGTCAAGGCCCACTTCAGAAAGAAGTCTCCTGAGAAGCCTCCTAAAATCCCTCAGGAGAGCAAGGACTTCTTCAAGAAGACGTACCTAACGCCACAGCCTAAACCGCAACCTCAACCATAGTCCGACTAGGACAGGACTATCCGAAAGGCTGCTGGCAAGGCGAAGAGAACGGGCAGAGATGTACCCCAGCTCGGCATGCAGCCTCAGAAACCTCTGGAGTTCAGCACGGTTCCAAATGTTAGAACGGAGTTAAGACAATTTATGAAATCTGCTGGAATTTCAATTGATCAATTATCCGGTCGTGCTCCCCTCGCAAAGGCTCTGCCTGAAATACAAGTTCAAACTTGGAAAGTCTCTTGTAAAACCGGATCAAGTGAAAAAGCTACCTACACAAATGTACCGCTTTCACAAGTGGTACATGCAAGAATTCAGCAAGGGTGGAGAGATGGTATCGGGCAAATGTTCACTGGACTATTTCTTCCATAGAGGTGACAACTTCTTTATCCGATTCGAAGACATATTCGACCTGTACCAGCTTGATGCCCTCGACGTCTCACTTCTAGCCACGCGGGTTCTGTAAGTATCGTTCTGTTATTTTGTTTCTTACCTCCTTGTATTTAGCTGACTAAAATTCTTTTTAACCGTTGTGAAATGGTGATCCAATATTGCAACAAGCACAACTGTACCAAACATGGATTCATGGATCCACGAAAAATCAACTGTGCATTGATTGATCAATTTCCTGATCCAACAGTGGATAACATATACAATGCGCTGATGCAGCATCACTTCAGGCCGTTTATCCTTCTGCCCTACAAATCTATGTAAGTTTTTTCTTCCTTCTGTATCAATTTCAATCCCGTGCATACATAAAGTTTGGTATGTGTTATCTAAACCAATTTGCAGATTCCACTGGTTCTGTTAGTAATTGACATGGATCACTCGCGGATCCATGTCTTTGACTCAATGGATAAACCAGAGTCCACGTACTCAAAGATATTTGAACTGTTTAACAGGTAATGTCATCTTACTTGCTATTGCATATATGCGGTTCTCAGATAATTACTAGCTAACTTTCAACTACACGTAGGGCATGGGAACGGCTTCGGGTGAATGTTCGTGGAAATTGGAAAGATAAGCTCTTTGTGAGGATGAACTTTCCAGTGAGTAACATGCATGCTCCAAAGTTGTATTAAATTATTACTTTGTTCTAAAATATGAAATGTATATTAAATCTGTCGTCGTTTCTCCTTTAGTGTGCAAAACAGGCTAGGGCAACAACTTATGCGAATATTACGTCTGCGACTATATTCACCGCTTTGTTACGAAAGTTAATAGTCTTGACGATATAGATGTACATATAACACCCATTTATATATTATGTCTCGATTTCTTATTCATTTCATATATTTATTTCTCGTTTATTCAAATTAATGACAGCTTATGCAAGTAAGAGACAACCTCCCCTACGAGATTTTCATACAAGCTGCTCAGGAAGAATTGATGGGATTTATAAACGAGCAGATCATTGATCCAGCAAGAGAGCTCTACTTTAGTTTGAGTAACTTTACCACTGGATCCACAAAGTAGATTAGAGACAATTTTTTGTAAGCTACGAAATATATATGGATATTGTATCGTGTATATATTTTGGTAATATATATATTTCCTTTCTTAAGTTCATTTATATATGTGTAAATTATATATTTATACATATATATGCATGTTGCATATATATGTATAAATATATGTGTGTAAAATATGTATGCATAATATATATGCGTGTAATATATAGGCAGCAAGCTAACAGCTATAGCAGGAGCAAATTAAAAAAATAAAAAAACCTTTAGTCCCAGTTGGTAACATCAACCGAGACTAAAGATGGTGGAGCTAGCCACGTGGTGCCACCATATTTAGTCCAGGTTGGTGTTACCAACCGGGACTAAAGATACATCTTTAGTCCCGGTTATTTCAACCGTGGATTCGTAGTCCCGATTCGAGAACCGGGACTAAAGGGGGTTATGAACCGGGACAATAGTGGATTTCTCCAGCAGTGATATATTGCCTGTAACTCGTGATTCGTCGTGCTATCTTGACAATATTGTTGGCTCCACCACTTAAACGGATGACATTCTATTATGGTGTTACATTTCACATGTTGCTAACAACCAGTATATATCAATCGACAGATCAACCTTCCAAAAAGAAAAAAAGGATTTGCTAAATGGCATTTAACAGAAAATTGAGGATAAACTCTTACAAATTTTGAGCCATCAGATATGCACCAAGATTTGTGCCTAAGCTTCTTCTCCTCCGACTTTGACAAGCTCCCCGATCTTCTAGACGCTGGCAATGCCCCCAACTCCGGAAAGAGACACATGGATTAGGATTTGGGGTTGGGATAGGGCGGGGGTTTCCCTCAGACTTAAAGGGATGGTCGTGGACGGCGGAGGACTGTCGGTGGGCGGGTGGCAAGGTGCCGCCGGTGGCGCCAGAGCCGCGAGGTTGGTAGCGGGTGGTGGACCAGCATTGATGGTGGAGGCAAATGACTAGATTGGTTAGTAGGTGGTAGTCGGTGGTGTCGGATCTGACGCAAGGGAGCCGCCAAAGACAGGGAGTAAGGCAAGGTGGGGAAACTCAATGCTGCCACCATGGGGAAGAGAACAGGAGATGGGGAGGAGGCTGGCTAGGAGGAGGGCCTCGTCGGCGCCATTGACCCCTTCCGACCGGGCGGGTAGCATGGTGGGGCAGCAGTGACGCAGGAGGTAGAGGAGCACGTGAAAGCGGGAAAAGATGGGCTGGACTAAGGAAGGGAAGGAGGAAAAATAAGATTTTGCATGAATCTCCCAAAATGATTCAATAGTCTAGATTTTACAAGACGTGGGAGAGTTTTCCATGTCAAAAAGCCATATAGAACTTTCACAGCTGCTTGCCCCCGCATCGCTCTGTCCCAGGGGCAACAAAGGTAGCAAAACTACACCGTCGTGCCACCTCCTCCTCTTTCTCCCCTCCGCCTCGTCGCCACCTGAGCATCTGCCGGCAAAGCTGCGCGACTGCAAGGACGGCGACAGCGAGGCCCTCTCCCTTCGCTCTTCGATTTGACGGATGGAGCGCTATCGAGACAAGGGTTGCAGGGCCTGCAGCATGTGGGGCCCTGGTGGCTAGATCTGGTGTCGCCATGGCCGGATCTGGCTTTCCCACAGCCAGATCTAGCGCTTTCTCTAGCGGAGCCGACCGAGGTTGATGGCGTGGTGACGACGATGATGTGGAGCTACGGAGGCCGGTTGGCGATGGGGACGAGCGGACTAGGGGTGAGCTAGATTAGTCATCCTCATGACCGATGGTGGTAACGACGGCGAGGCAAGGCGGTGCAGTACGACCATGGAGGCGACTACGTGCGGGAGGTCCGCAAGGCATGTATGAAGCGGAGGCCGGTGTGACACACGGTCGGAGGGAAGAGACCATGGCCGACAGCGGAGGCGGCGGAATGCAGTCGTGGAGTGTGCCAAGGCGGAGCACCACTGTTGATGCAAGCAATGGATGGAGTACAGGATGCGGTGCGACAACAGATGGCCAGGCATCGGCGGGGTGAACATGCAGCCTAAGGCGGCGGCGATATAAGCAGCCTGGCTAAGGCGGTGATGTCATGAGGTCAAAGTGTAGGCCTGCAACAGACTCCTCTCTCATACGGTTGTCCTCTTACGGCAACGGTTTGCTGCCAAAAGATGGTCACGTTGGGGAGAGGGAATTAAAAAAAGCAAAACAAAAGAAGCCATATAGGCAGGTAAGAAAAAAGTACTCTTTATTTACTCTGAGCGGCCGGGGCATGATGGGAATTTACATTGCCAAGCTTCGATGTCGAACACAGATCATGCCAAATTGTCTGGTTGTACGTATAAGTACGTGCCTGCCTGCTGCACACAGAAGTATTTACATACGTGCAAATGAGATGTATAAGACGATCCAGCATGCTATAGAACATCAGCGTATGTAGCTGCATCAATAGTTGTCAGAATACACGTTACGTATATACGGGCATTAAAACGTATGGAACAGTCGTCCACTGAATTGCATGCTGGTAGTAGGGACGATATCTCATCAGATTGGTGAAATGGTGATATGGGTCCTCTCACTCACATGCCAGTACGTACGTGTACTGCATGCAGCCAAAAGTTAGTTCGATCCTCGTTTTGCAACATCTACTACAGTACCACAGTGTCCAATCTAATATTCCTCATTTCAGTGCAAAGATTTCTGCCGGTATGCGTGTGGACATGCATACTGAACATCCACATAGGTAGAGTAGCAATATAAAAATGACCGATCTTCGATCAACTCTATGTACAATATGATCATAAACTCTAATATTAAAATCCACAAGAAAATTTTACAAAAGTTAAAGGTATCATTAAAAATCAAAGTTTTTATATGACTTTTTAAAAGATAATTAATCCTAACAAAAGATAACATGGCAAAAAGAAAATAGGAGTAACAAGCAATGTTATTTTTAGTTGTATAAGAGATCATTTAACATTTTCTTTGTTAACATAGTGCATGTTTTGTTTGGCGATGTGTCTTTTTTAATATCCTCTCCTTGTAATGTAAAAGATATTTTTGTGATTGACTAAGGTGACTGCCCATATTGAAAAAACGATTTCATTTGGAAGTAGTGCTTTCTGTTGATTACTTTAGTGTTAGTTTTTATTAAAAAATGTTTAACATACATGTTATCTTAATATGTTGTGTTAGTTTTTAATAAAAAATATTTAACATACATGTTATCTTTATATGTTTCAACTAGCTTTACTTTTAATGTACGGTACTATAATAGAAAATAGGATACTATTATAATAGTGTTACATACTGGAATTGGTATTCAAGTATCTTCTATTCTAGTTTGGACGGTGCTATAGAATTTTATGATATAATCTTTCTGATTTTGAAAGTGTTATTTCAGTTAATCTTTTTTCCGCAAAAAGTTAAGGGTTTGTCTTATCACCTTATTTGTTTTTTCTTCCTTTTGTTTCTAAGACTTTTTGGCTATATGCCCATTGACAGGGACCGAATATATAAACTGTTTTCATCTATTAAATACTAAAAAATCATTAAACTTTCTACAAATGCTCTCAAACCATCACGTGAGACTCCTACAAACACTCCTAAACCGTCACATGACGCTCAAATAATTTAAATAAAATTCTGAGAAAAAAATATCTAACCATTAGTTTTCAATCATCAGTTTTCATTTAAAGTGATTTAATTTTAATTTGTTTTGAAAGTTCTCAAAGTTTTTATTTGGAATTTTTTAGAACTATTTGATTGGTATTTAAGTAATGAGCAGATACATGGTACATATATGTGAAAAAATATCAAAAATATTTCCTGCCAATGATATTTGCTATAATATAATCCTTTTATCCATCATAAACTGGTCATATCTGTACGTTTTTTCTTTTACCAAATAGTTTTGACAACAAAAGAACAACCAAATAAAATGTGCAATAAACTACACATGATATATTTTCAAGGAATTCCAACATATCAGACATCATTGATGGATGTATATCAAATACCCCACCAACATGACTATAAGTACACTCCCACAAATTAGTTATTGTAAATCAGTTTGGAAAATAAAATATATTCTTTAAATTAGTAAAGGTGTTTAATGTGATTATCAGGTGTTGAAAACAAATTAGACGCTAAACTATATATGTTTATCAAAATATAACCAATAATATGATGCCATGGAGATTATCGTAGTTGTATGTTTCTCTAAGTATACTTTTTTAGTACCATCGAATGATGAACCTCACTCTTTTTTCTTTTAAAAGAGAGTATTCTATGTATACTATAGAAATTTGAGCAGTGATTATTAACATCATAAACAAATTGTCTACTCTGTGCCACAAATCTCAAAGCTTAAAAAAACTATTTTGATCACCTTCATCTTCTATTTGTCCTTTTCTAAATGGCACCATGCATGAACAACAGAGTTTGCTATGCTGTCGTAAATATCGTAAATATAGTAGAGGCATACATATGGCTGAGTTGAGGTGGCCCCGTCATACCGATGCAATACTATATGAGGGTGTGATAGTAAATTAGGCATTAAAATTATGCTCCAGGATGGTCTTTAGGAGCCAGCTACATCGACGAAGAACTCATTTTTCAACGTAACATAGAAAGAAAGTCTTAGTGGTTACAACCGGCTTCACCTGTTAGAGGGACATTCATATTTATTTTTAATGGTGTTATCTTATTAATTGGTAGAAGTGATATTTTTACAATATTTATATATGGATTTAGAAATAAGTGAGACATATAAACACCTAGATAAGTAGTAGATGTTTTAGTATATCAATGATGTATTAGGTTTATTTTATTGGTATATATACAGTTTCATCTATTAATAGTACTCAGCTTTTAAAACAGTAATAATAATAAGTTGTGATGACAATAGAAGAATTTATAGTAATTGGAACAAAGTGATTTTTTAAAAATCTGGAAGACATTCTTATCAATATTAAAGTATAGGGTTATCTCATAGCATAAAAATAATGCACTACTGGAGAAAACATCATTGGGTGAAGTGGCAAAAACCACAGTAGTCCCGATTTGAGTTGCACCCGGGACTAGAGATGATCTTTAGTCCCGGTTTAAAAAGTCTATGGATTTTTAAGAACATTAGTCCCGGTTCGTGTCACGAACCGGGACTAAAGATCACATCTAGTCCCGGTTCAAATGTTGTCAGAGCCTGTCAGAGCGCCGGACACCTTCAGTCCCGGTTGGTAACATCAACCGGGACTAGAGATGCTATCTTTAGTCCCGGTTGGTGCTACAAACCGGGACTAAAGATGTCTGACACTCTGACAGGTTCTGACAACCTCTGGCATCATCTTTAGTCCCGGTTGGTGCTACAAACCGGGACAAAAGTGAATATGCCTATTTTTAACCGAACCTAATAAAAATATATAAATTTTGCTATATGATTCAAATGGCCAAAAAAATTTCAGAGTATCCGTAATTTCAAAGAGTGTGGTCTTGTGTGGAGGTGGGTGATTGAAGATAGAAGGAAGCTTTAATTTTGTTGTTACATATCATCATATTGTTATTAACTAATGATTCTCAATATACAAAATCTTTTGTAAAATTATTTTGGTGATAATATACGAATCGGAGGGATGTACAATATTGATAAGAATATTTAAACCCTGGCCGTCACGTCTAGTTTATGCGTTTAACAAGTTTTACACGCATTGTTCCCGTTTCGCCCTCTAACTCGGAGTCGGTTTTTAAAATGGCCATAACTTTCGCATACGGACTCCGATCGAGACGTTCCATATATGAAAATCGATCAGAAAAAAATTTCGGATGCGTTCGTTCGCCGCTTCACCGCGTTCGGCGATTTTATTTCCCCAAAAAAGCCTCAGAAGATTGCCTTTTCGAGCCCGGAAGCTTTTTTCCGATTTTGAGCGTGTCTTCCGAATTTTCCACAGGCCACGTCTTTTGCTAGTTTACGCTCAAATTTTATGTGGTTACCTCTCGTGTGCTCCTAAGTCCATAAAAAATATAAAAAATAAAACAAAAAAGTCAAATTTTTCCTCTCTTGCTCAACAGCAGATGAAAATGAAGAAAAGCGAGGGGCAAAAGAGAAACAATATCTAGAGGAGCACATTAATGTATAGGATTATCTATGTTTGATTAAATTTTAATATTATTATTTTAAATCTATATTTAATAAATTTAATTTGACCCTATTTAATGAATTATTTAATTGTTAACCCTAGCGGGACCAAATAAATTAGAAAAATAGCGGAAAATTATCTTTTGTTCGGTTGGTGGCACCAACCGGGACTAAAAGTGAATTAGAAATAGTGAGAAATTATCTTTAGTCCCGGTTGGTGACACACCAACCGGGACTAAAGATGAATTGAAAATAGCGGAAAATTATCTTTAGTCCGGTTGGTGCCACCAACCGAGACTAAAGATGAATTGGCTATATATATCCCTGGCTCGCATTGTCTTCTTCACAGATCCAACACTTAGCACATTTTCAGATCTCTTTCCCTCTCTCTAGCTCTCTTCCTCTCCCTCTCCCTTTCCCCCTCCCCCTCCCTCTCCCTCTCCCTCTCCCTCTCCCCAAGGGGAGGGAAGGAAATGGCGGCAGCGGGGGAGGAGGTGGCGGCAGCGGGGCGTCATCTTCTCACCAGCGGCGAGCGGGAGCGGGAGCCGGCGACGAGCGGGAGCGGGAGCGGGAGCGGGAGCCGGTGGCAAGCGGGAGTCGACGACGGCGGCGAGCGGGAGCAGCGGCGAGCCGAGCGAAAAATTGATGTTGTTGTATTTTGTTGTATATAGTGGATTTTGTTGTATATATATGTGTGAACAAATTTGTGATAGTATTTGATCTGTGATTTTTTTGATTTTGAAGATGTATTTGATATGTGGAGAAAAATAAAAAAACATTTGGGATATGTATTTGTGAATCTGTGATATTTGATTTCAGATTCGTGATGATTTTAGGATTTTGATAAGAAAAAACAAAAGAATCTCGAGGGCGGTGGGCTGGAGAAAGGGCAAATTAAAAAATTTAAAAATCTTTAGTCGGTTGAAGCCACCAACCGGACTAAAGATGACGGAGCCGGCCACGTGGCTCCGCCATCTTTAGTCCGTTGGTGGCTTCAACCGACTAAAGATTCATTTCTAGTCCCGGTTATTTAACCGGGACTAGAGATCGCCCATCTCTAGTCCCGGATTCATAGTCCCGGTTGTAACCGGGATTAGTGAGGATTACGAACCGGACAATTGTGGCTTTCTCCAGTAGTGATGAGATATGACATCTTTTAGCATTATTTCATAAATCATAAAACAATAAATAAGATGTCCATACATCTTCGGGTTTTCTTCTAGTTATTAATAAAGGTAGAGTAGCATACTAGCACATGTAATACGTACGTGCACTATAAGCCGTACATCCTCACCGAAAGTTAAACGGATAGTAAGTAATACTAATATACAGCCAACGCATCCATGTCGTCCCCGGTCGCTTTATCACCAAAGGCGGTCGCTAAGATGAATATATACGCATAAAAAGCAGCCGCATCGATCTCGTTCATACTTTTCACCAAAAAGAAAACAAAAACATCGATCTCTTTCAGGGATTCGATCGTCGTCTCTGCCATTCGCGCGTTCTAAAAGCGTCACCCATGCATGCACGCACGCATGTGCTCGCTTCATGGCGGCTTTGGCTGGCGCGCCGGTGTCCGTACGCGTCGCGAGAGCTTGATTAGTTTTAGTGGCTCCGGAACGGGGGCGGTGAGTGATCAGCCATATCGTCGCACGTTGCCTCCACCGAGGAAAAGGCCAGAGGCGGCGATGATTCCTCCGTTCCGCGCGCCATCCTAATCATTCTTCGTCTCGGCTCTGATTGAAGTTGCACGCGGTTGGCAGTTGGCACACAGAAATCTCACTTGCTTCTCTTGCATGCCTTGCTGCTTGCTTTATTCCCATCTCCCAAGAGATCATGTCGACCTGATCACACAAGATTAATTAACACCAATGTAGAAAGTCACACTAGTCCCGGTTGATAACCCTCAGTAGTTCCGGTTATCAAACTGTGACTACGAATTCAGGACCAAAGATGCATCTTTAGTCCCGGTTGAAGCCACCAACCGAGACTAAAGATTTTTTTTATTTTTTTAATTTCGTCTTTCTCCAGCAGTAGTGCTATATATATATATATATATATATCACACACATATATTATATTATACATATATATATATGCAACATGCATATATATACGTATAAATATATAATTTACACACATTTAAATGAACTTAAGAAAGAAAATATATATATATTACCAAAATATGTACAATATTCATACATGTTTCCTAGCTAGCTTATAAAAATTGTCTCTAATCTACTTTGATGTGGATGGAGTGGTTTAGCTACTAAAACTAATGAAGAACTCCCCCGCGAGATCAACGATCTGCTCGTTAATAAATCCCATCAAATCTTCCTGAGCGGCTTGTATGAAAGTCTCATGGGGGAGGTCGTCTCTTACTCGCATAAGTTGTCATTAATTAGAATAAACGAGAAATAAATATATGAAGTGAATAAGAAATCGAGACGTAATGTATGAATTGCGGTTATACGTACATCTAGATCATCGATAGTTTTGACTTCGGTCAAAAAGCGGTGAATGTAGTCGCAGACGTAATATCCACATAGGTTGGTATCCTGCGACTGTTTTGCACACTAAAAGAGAAACGACGACAGATTTAATATGTATTTCATATTTTAGAACATAATAATGATTCAACTCAAATTAGGAGCAGGCATGTTACTCACTCAAAATTTCATCTGCACAGAGAGCTTATCTTTTCGATTTCCGCAAACATTGACCCAAAATCGTTCCCATGCCCTACGTGCAGTTGAAAGTTAGCACGTAATTATCCAAGAACCGCATATATGCAATAGAAAGTAAGATGGCATTACCTGTTAAACAGTTCAAATATTTCGGAGTACGTGGACTCTGGTTTATCCATTGAGTCAAAGACATGGATCTTCGACTGACCCATGTAAAGTACTAACCAGTGGAATCTGCAAATTGGTTTAGATGACACATATGAAACTTTATGTATGCACGGGATTGAAATTAGTTCGGAAAGAAAGAAAAAACTTACGCAGTATTGTAGGGCAGAAGGATGAAGGACCGGAAGTGTTGCTTCACAAGCGCGTTGTATATGTTGTCCACGGTGTCATTAGGAAACTGATCAACCAATGGGTCGTTGATTTTGCATGGATCCATGAATTCATGCTTAGTGCATTCGTGCTTGTTGCAGTATTGGATTGCCATTCTACAACGGTTAAAAATAATTTTAGTCAGCTAAATTCAAGGAGGTAAGAAACGAAATAACAGGGCGATACTTACAAAACCCACGCGGTTAGAAGTGAGACGTCGAGGGCATCAAGTTGGTACAGGTCGAATATATCTTCGAATCGGAGATAGAGGTAGTCATCTCCATCGAAGTAGTCAATTGAATATTTGCATGTTATCATGTCTTCACCCTTGCTGGATAGTTGCATGTACCACTAATGGAAGCGGTACATCTGAGTTGGAAGCCTTTTCACGAGATCCAGCTTGACGAGAGGCTTTCCAAGGTTGAACTTGTATTTAAGCGGAGCCTTAGCAGGGGTGCACGCCAGTGTAATTGATCCATATTAATTCCAGCTTCTTGCATGAATTGTCTTAAATCAGGTCTAATATTTGGAATTGTGCTGAACTCCAGAGGCTTCTGTGGCTGCATGCCAAGCTGGGGTACATCTTTGCCCGCTTTCTTCGCCTTGCCAGCAGCCGACCGCTTTGATGCGGGTGGCGGCGTCTTCTCAATTCTCTGAGACTTTCTTGGACGACCGCTTGATATTGACGGCGCGCTCTTGGATGATGACCGTTTAGGAGTCGGTGCTCGTTGTGGCGACAGAGGAGGGTTGGAAGGCGGTGGAGTTGGAGATGGCCGTTTAAGAGTCGGTGCTCGTGGAGGCGACGCAGGAGGCGGAGGAGGCGGAGGAGACGGCCCACGTGGAGGCGAGGGCGGTAGAATGATAGGAGACGCTGTTCGTCCGTGGAATTTTATGAAGATCTTCCTCCGAGAAATATTCCATGAGCCGTTTCTCCTAGCGTCGTCTCCCCGTCTCCTCCGAGGATATCCAACTCCAGATCTTCATAGCCGCGTTCCACTGTTCAATTTCAACCTTCGAGTACGAAGGTGGAACGGGCCGGGAGTGGTAGGTGCCGTCTTGGGCACTGGAATAGCCATGCTCGACGCGACTGTTCGAGAAGATTGCTTATTAGTTAATAATGAACGTTGATTGACAAGTTATTCAAGAAAATATACGTACAACATAAAAGTACGAACATACCTTTATTGTTATGTTTTTTCGGCGGGATGTGCGGCTCACACGGGTCGCTGTGTGATGTCATCCACGGGGCATGGCGGACCCGGTTGAGCTTGTGGGGCCGCTCGCCTTCATTTCCGAGAGACGCGCGATTCTTTGCTATCGTTGGAGTTGTGCGGTTGTTCTTGGATCCATGTTGGCTAACCCACCGGCTCCGCTCCTCAGCCAACCTTACGGCCACCCTTTCGTCGATAATCTGATCGATCTACGAGAGCTTCATTTCCATCTCGGGAATCTAGCATCATTCTCTCGCTTTGACCTCATTCGGCTCCCGTATGTGTCGATGTCGCTTGGAACCCGTATTTCCAGGGGACGACGCCTTTTCCTCACGTACGCCCCGGGTGCTCTGGGTTTTGGAGAACGAGCATTAGCTCGTCCTTTTCTCTATCGGGCCTGAACGAGCCCGAGGAACTGGCCTGCACCGCCTCCTCTAACCTCTGTCCGGCTTCTTGAATTTCATCACCAAAGAACACTGTGCCATCGACGGGATTAAGTGAGCCGCCGTGAGCATAGAACCAATCCTTTGATCGTTCCGGCCAGTTTGCTGTGCCTGGAACGATATCCCGTGCTTCTAGGTCGGCTTCCATTTTTTTCCATTTCTCCATTGCTTTTTTATAGCCGCCTGACCCAAGCCTGTGATAGTATTTCTTTTTGGTTGCGTTGGCCTTGTTCTTTTCTATGATAGATTGCGCTTCTTCACTGGTCTTGTGCTCAACAAAAGCATCCCAATGATCTCTGAGCTTTGGGAACTTGTCAAAGTCTAGTGTCTGGCTCATCAGGATATATTTCTTGTGTAACTATTTCTTGTAGTTTCTGAAGAGCTCTGCCATTTTCTTCAACGTCCATTCCTTGACCCTTGCCTGATCTGAGTCTGGGATGGTGAACGTCTGCAGCATTGTCGTCCAGAGCATCTCTTTCTCTTAGTCTCGGAGATAGCTCTGCTCCTCTCCTCCTTTGGCAGACCGCCTCCAGTTGACAACGCTTACGGGCACGTGATCCCTCACCACCCATCCGCTGTGCGCCGCAAACTTTCTTGCAGCGTCCTCTGGGGCAATTGGTCGACCGTCAGGTGCCACCTTCGTTATGACATGTCGACCCTCCATTTTCTTGCTGAGGTCGCGTGGCCTCTTATGTCCAGCGGAGGCGGAGGCGGAGCCCTCATTCCTCTCCTCATTCCTCTCGCTCGTCTTCCCCTCGATCTCCTCCTCGTTGAGGTACGATCCGGATCTTCGTGTCCCTCCTTGTTGTAAAACTCTGTTCCTCGTGCGATCTCATCAAGGAGAAACTGTTCCTCATCACGATCCGTCGTTTGATTGTTGTGGGTTGAGGACTTAATCGAAGAATTTTGAAAAAAAAATTATTCGGTTAATACATGTATCAATTATTCAGGAATATCATGTATGTCTACGTAAAAAAATAGACAGAAAAGAACAAGATGGAAAAAATAGATAAAATCCGACAGACACTAGATCCCATTGTGCACATCCACAATGGTGATATTTTTCGAAGTCACTTCTGGATTACATCCACACCAAATGACCGAACGAACGAACGACCGAACGACCAAACGAACGACCGACCATTCGTTCAATCTATCGTTCACGTCTCCATTCGTTCGTTCACCCTAAACCCTAAACCCTAAACCCAAAACCCAACCCTAACCCTAACCTACTGTTCGTTCACGTCTGTTCGTTCGGACCCTTAACCCTAACCCAAACCCAAATCCGAAACTATCGTCCGTTCGTTCTAACGTTCGTTGACGTCCGTGAGTCCGGTCATCTGGAGGAAAGGAAAGAAAGAGAGGAAAATGAAGTGAGGGAGATAAGGTGGAGATGAGAGGAAGTGGAGAGGAGAGAAGAGATAGAGGACGTTGCATGCCTATGTACGTTGTAACGCTCGAACGAACGAACGACCGAATGAACGACCAAACGAACGAATGATGTTCGTTCCTCCGTCCATCCGTTCGTCCACGTTCGTACGTCCGTCCGTCCGTTCGTCCACGTTCGTACGTACGTCCGTCCGTCTGTTCGTCCACGAACGACCGAAGACGACCGACCGACCGAACGAACGAACGAATGTTCGTTCGTCCGTCCGTCTGTTTGTCCACGTCCGTACGTCCGTCCGTCCGTCCGTTCGTCCGTCCATCCATCTGTTCACATCCGTTTGTTGATTTTTATCGTTCTCGTTCATTCAAAAATACAAACTTCATAAGTCACATACACATTCAAATTTAAATCTATTCATGCATTTAAATTTAAATACACATTCAAAATTCTAAATTCACAATATTCATGCATTAAAATTTAAATAAACAGTCTATTTACATATAAAGTCCATACAAATTTACACATACACATCGAAATCATATTCACAAATTTACACATACACATCGAAATCATATTCAAATCCTCCTCATTCATTCACATTCACAAAATTTGCAAATTTAAACATATAACACGGCAGCGGCAGCGGCGGCGGCGGTAGCGGCGGCCACGGCGACAGCGGCGGCATGGAGGGGAGGCGAAGGCGGCGACGAGGATGCAGGCGGCGGCGTGGAGGGGGAGGCAAGGTTGAAGGGTTTAGGGGGCAGTCAGCCGGCGTGGGGATCAGGGAGGGGCGGCAAGGGGAAGGGACGGCGGCGACGGCGACGGTGGCGGCGGCGGCGGCGGACACGACAATGGTGGTGATGGCGATGGCATCGACGGTGGCGGCTAACCCTAGCACGCATCACGGAGAAAAAAGGGGGCGGCGACGGCTAACCTGCGGCAGCGGCGGCGACGGCGACGAAGACGGTGGCGCGATGGTCCTCCGACGACAACGACGGAGATGAAGACGGCGGAGACGGCATGCTGCGGCGGCGTCCTTGTGCTCGGCGACGGCGACGACGAAGAAGACGATGCAGTTGTGTGAAAACGGCTAAGTGTTTGGATCCCAATGAGGCCCTTACTATATGTAGGTACGCCATCTCTTGTCCCGGTTGAAGCCATCAACCAGGACTAGAGATGATATAGTCCCAGTTGGTGGCTTCAACCGGGACTAAAGATCATACCTTTTGTCCTGGTTGAAGCCACCAACCGGGACTAGAGATAGGCGACCACATGTCCCGGTAGGTGGGCATCTCTAGTCCCGTTGGTTTTAAAACCGGAACTAATTATTACAGTGCCCAATTATATTGTGTTATATTCATATATAATTATAATTAACATATGTTCATATATTCATATATAATTAACATACGTTCATATAATTAACAAAAATATTATAAATTAAAATAATAACATATAATTAACATTTGTCATATTTCAAACTATTTAAAATTTAAATAATAATATATAATTAACATATGGCCTATTTAAAAATATTTTAAATTGAAATAATAACATATAATTAACATTTGTCGTATTTAAAACTATTTTAAACCATAAACCCTAAACCCTAAACCTAAATCCTTTTACCATTAACCCTTAACCTAAACCCTATTTTAAACCCTAAACCCTAAACCCTCATGCGACCTGCGTGATTGGCATGTAGAAGTACTGTGACACGAGCTGGAACGTCAATGCCTTCTCCTCTGATCTAACATCGTCTCTCATGCTCTTAGAGGTTGCTCTGTTCTCATCACTGTAATAGAGCAGTGGCAATCCCTTCTCACTTTGTTCTACCTTGTTCTCCGATTGCTCCATCTTATCTCAATACTTCAGCACATCATCTTCAAAGATGACACCAAGCTCGTCTACATGGCAAGAAACAAGTGTCTAAGCAACACAAATCCAGAAAGCACCATTTCTTTTCGATTAAAAAAAAGAGCATCATTCTTGCGACTAGTCCCGGTTCATGTCAAGAAGCGAGACTAGAGGTGACGGTTCAAATGTTGTCGAGCTCGTCGAGCGCCGGCACCTTTAGTCCCGGTTGGACAGGCTCTGACAACATTTGAACCGGGACTAGATGTGATCTTTAGTCCCAGTTCTTGACACAAACTGGGACTAGTGTTCCTAGAGGACCGTTGAATTTTTAAACCGAGACTAGAGATCATATCTGGTCCCGGGTGCAAGTCAAACCGGGACTACTGTGGTTTTTGTCACTTCAACCAATGATGTTTCTCCAATAGTGTAAGCTTGAGCTAGCCGTACCCTGAGCTTGTACTACTGTATATTTTCTCTATTCTAAATATAAAAAAGTTAATTGGATAAGAACCAGAATTTTTTATATTTTTGAGACAAAGAAAGTTTTGGGCTCATAGCACTACTGATCATCTCTTGAATTTTCGACCAAGGAAATTAATCATGTGACGCGTACATTGCCGTACCATCATGATCTACCTAGGAATTTAGGCCTTTGAGTGTGCCACACTGCCACTCAAACATGGGCATATAGTACAGTGAGGGTCTGCGAGAAGATCAGCCGTATATATGTTGGTTTGGCAGTTTGTTTCCTAGTTGATGTTGCAGTAGCTAGCATACATTCTAGCAAGACAAGCCTCAAGATTGGAACTGGCACGGATGATGCATCATGGAGCATGTGCCGGCCTTGACAACTGCAAAGTGTGGTAGCGAAGCAACAAGTGCCATGCTTTGTCACGTACATGTAATATTGTAATATGTAAGCCTGGGTAGCTAGCTAGTTGTGGTCCTGCAGTTCAGCGTGTGCGTGCCCATGATCATCTGTAGTTGTGCGGCTTGTGCCTTCTTTTGTCCTAGCTGGTTCTCTGCTCCTTTCTCTCTATCTATATATTATCTCATCTTTTTTTTAATGAGGGATAGTTGGTTCACTGTTCCCATACTACTGTATATTATACGGCATGTGGCGCCTAGAATGTTTTGGCGCATTGAAGAAAAACATGGAGAAAACGGAAAACATTGATTTGTCGTATATACTTGGCATATGACTCAGTTTGTTAAGATATTTTTGTTCTATCTCGGAATCCTTAGCCAGAACAGTGGACTCTTTGGGTTATACGGTAGGAATCTAGTAAATTTTACATAGTTCCAATTCCTGTAGGATTTGACATTATTCGTCCAACTGGCAAACACACAATTTTACATTTCCCCATCATGTGAGGTTTGGACTGCCTATGCCTACCTGCCACCCATCTATTGTGAAAATAATGTTGATCATTTCTTTCATGGAGGAGATCTATTTTAAATTCATTCAAATTAACCTTATCACATCTTCCTTTCCACAACTAACAGTTGCTCCTCCCAACCTCCACCCAAACTCTGGCTTGTTTGGATAATCTCTCCTTAAGAATTGAAGGAAATTTATAGAGGCATAGAATTAATCCTTTCAATCTCCTACAATTTCTTTCTCCGGCATAGGATTTAACTGAACAAGCCCTACACATCTTTAGCCCTCGATGCCTGATCTTTCGTTCCATATCCATTGCCCACCGCATTGCGTGGCTTCGACAGCACAACCACTACGTCATTTTTACCATTGCCACTCTTATGCTCTATAAACTAAGCAAACTTCTTTTCTTGTTCTCTTCACCCAACCTTATATATATCATACAGGTAGGAATTTGATTGTGTTTGCAAAAGGTTCGAGTTTCCTAATGATTCACAACTCCCATTTTTCATTGTTTCATCCTTTTCATGAGACAAAACTGTTTTTTTAATCAAGAAGAGGATATCAATCTGTGATTCCAAAACGAAGAAGAAAATTTCAGACCTATTTCTATTGAGTGATTTTATGATTCTTATGAGGTTTTTTTTATTATGAAATTCGGTATCTCATAGTACGTGTACCAAATCGTACACTAGAAATTACGGTATCTTCATATGTAACATAAAATTTCTTGTTTTTATTTAGTAAATTTCATAAAACTAAAGATATTTTAACCAAGCTATTAAAAATATATAGATTTAAGGCGTTGTATCATAAAACTACATATTAAATATCACAAAATTATAGATTTAATATTAAAACTATCACAACACTATCTATATATTTTAGAGTTTAAATTCCTAACACTGCTATTATGTTAGAGCTATAAACATCTAGTTTTATGATTAAGTTGGTTCTAAACTTATAGTTTTGTGATAATTTTGTTTAGATATATAGTTTTGTGATATTTATTTTTAAATCTATAGTTTTATGATAAGTTTAGTGCTAAATCTTTTTTATTCAACACCTTATAATTTGTAGTTTTACCATAGTTTGTGATCAAAATATATCTTTAGTTTGTAAAATTCAACTTTTTTTTAATTTCTACACGAGTAGCAACCCCATGATTCACATATGGGTTAGTAGTGCTACTTTGCATGCATGAGGACATCTGTGCAAAGATCTGTTCTTGCTGCGGCTGCACGTTGGGCTGGGTTTGCTTTTGGCTAGGTCGGTGGTAGCACCTCAGGCTTTTCCGTCCGATGGGCCTACAAACTGTGTCTGTGTGTGTGTGTCTGACAGAAGGCAACTTGACACAATGGAGACAGACACGAATGATCCAACCCCTATGGTTTTCTTCTTTATGCTAGTGCTCCAACTTACTCAAGGACCACAAGGTTACAAAGTTAAAATGGAGTACTCTAGTTGGGTGAGCTAGCTGCCTCCCTTTCAGCTCATTCAGGCACAGAAAGAAATGAGGAGTAACACAGAAAGTACCCCCCATAGAGTATCTTGTTTCAGGTCTACCCTCCTGGATGATGATAATGCATTGGCAACACCTTTGTAAGTCAAGGTCTGGACAGGCTAATTTACTCTCTTTTGTCCTAAGAATTTGTCTCAAACCATTGACTGTTAGCAGATTTAATTGTGCACTGTGGAAAATTGAATGCTAGAAGTAAAAACTATGGCAAGCTAGGGGCTGCTACGGCATGATTAGCTCCTGTCCCGTTCCAAAGCTTTAGTTACACTGCATACGGTGTATGCGTTAAATGCATACGAAATAAATTATCGGTACATGTGTACTCCGTACAAATTTATTCTGGAATAAACATGAACACCGGTGCCATTGCTCTTGATCGCATTTACTACGTTAGGGCTAGTACATGAATGGCTAACATCTCATGGTTTTATCTCGTGATTTTTAAGTGTAACATATCATTAAAAAAGTTTAAGTGAATAAAAAGCACTATATTCTAATATAAAGTTTTATTTTGTGATTTTATAGACTTGATATATCTGGACAAGATAAAATTCTATGTTAGTTTCATAAGTTTCATAGTTTTGAAAATAATGTATATAGAATTTTATCCTGATGAAACCTTTTTTCTCTCTTTTCTCTTAAATTTTTTATATATCACCATATAAGCTGATGTGTCAGTGTATTCAATGTGTATAAAACTTTTATAAAACTAGTATTGGAAATAACCTAAATGCGTTGATCGAAGTGCTACTCCCATATAAAGTAATCAGGGTTTAATCAAAGGAGCGATATGCTTTCTGAGAAAAGTGCAGAGGAAGCATGCAAAGTGCTATGGAGAACTGTAGAAGCATGAGCATATATATTTCAGGGCATGTGATGAAAATTTTAATTTCTCTATTTTTTTATTTTGCCTGCAGATTATTAGCATGTAGATAAATTAAATATTAGACTATAAGGTTACTACTTCCTCAGCCCCCAAAAGAGTATGAGCCTATCATTTCGCTTATGCACGCTTATGTTTATTCGTACGGCTTATTAATACTGTAAAGTTAGGAGAAGTGTAAAAGCATGAGCATATATATTTCAGGGCATGTGATGAAAATTTTAATTTCTCTATTTTTTTATTTTGCCTGCAGATTATTAGCATGTAGATAAATTAAATATTAGACTATAAGGTTACTACTTCCTCAGCCCCCAAAAAGAGTATGAGCCTATCGTTTCGCTTATGCACGCTTATGTTTATTCGTACGACTTATTAATACTAAAAAGTTTATAGTAAAACTTTTATATATATATCCTTAATAATTAAAAACAAATGTATTATAAATAAACTACAATAGAAATCATAAAATAAGCTTCACAGTTAAGTTAGAAAATTCAACTTTTAGCTTCAGCATAAGCATAAGTAGAACGATGGGTTGTCCAATTCTAACAATTACATATACAAAATTGTTATAAAATTACTTGGGTGTCCTATTTCAAGGTGTTGGTCTAATTACCAAGTGACTACTTCCGTTACTACCCTTTATATACTCTTTATAAGTTAGAATTGCACTATTTACTGGACAAATTGAAAATACTATAATTATATTATTTTTTATGGAGGGAATATCTAAACAATGCTACCGTAAAAATATTTTTAAAAAACATACTTTTAAAAAATATGGCACGAATAACCCGTCTCTCCGTTAGCTAAAAACAACAGCACTTTCTCTTTTATGCCATTTTGGCCACGAGCAGATCAAGAGTGTCAAATATAGAGCAAAGACGGGGTCAGATCTATGCTCCTCCTATCTTTGTCGTTTTTTTAGCAAAGGCTGTGAGAAAAATCCCCACAACAACAGAACGTTGAATATATTAAAAAAGGAGGGGAGAAAATTTACAGCGGGGTTAGGGGTTAGCTAGGGAGTTAGAAACAAAGAGGGAGAGAGACTAACTAAAAGCATCCAGCCAAAAACAGAAAGCTTCTCTAGAGACTACCTTAAATCTTGACGCCTGGGTATAACTCTGACTTTGAAGTTGCGGAACCAGTCAGAAGGAGAGTTATTCCTTCCGTTGAAAACTTTATCATTACGTGATTTCCAAATCTCCCAAAGAGCAATCTGGGAAGCTTCAAAGTCGAAACTGGGAGAGGTGCAGTTAAAGAGTTTGTCTTCGATGGGGGTAGAGAGGTCCCAAGTTTTGTTGATTTTGTTCCAACACTGTCTTGCTAAAATTATAAGGCTATTCCAACAATAATATCCAAAATACAAAACCTATTTTATATTTAGGTAGCGCTACAGGCAAAGGATTCAATACCTATTTATTGTTTTCTCCAACAATAAGACCCAAAAGATAGCCCTTTCTGTAAATGAGTCTTCAGGAGAGCTTATATTTGGGTTGTATCTCTTTTGATGCTCAAAATAGGTCTCCTATATAGATAGGGATGAAAGCGGGTACGGAAAAATCCCATACCGACCGACACCGAGTACCGAAAATCCCGACCGAATACCGGATTCACGAGAAAAACAGGAATAGGAAAAAATATTGAAAACAGGAAACGGGAACATGAATGGTTAGGGTATTTTCCCGACCGTATTCGCGGATCCCGGATTTATACGAAAAAATTCCCGCGGAAATTCCCGTTTTAGTGCACCATATAAACCATTTTTGGCCTGACCCAGTTATATTTTGGCCCAACAATAGCAAACCCTAGTTGTGAGAGAGAGACCCATTCATTCCAGCTGCCACACAATCTGTCTGTGTCTGGGCAGGGCGTCGCACGCATTGACCGACGACTGCACCACATCCATCCATCCAGCCACGGCAGCCGCCATCCCCATCCTAGCTCGGCGCAGGGCACCGCACGACGGTGTGGACACGGTCGGCCACGGCAGCCACCACCCATCCTAGCTCGGCGCAGGGCACCGTACCGCACGGCGCATGGCGGCACGGACACGGCCGGCCGCGGCAGCCGCCACCCATCCCCATCCTTGTCAACGGCTCGACGCAGGACACCGCAAGGCCGTCGCACGGCGCATGGCGACGCGCACACAGCCGGCCTAGGCAGTAGGCACTGGGTAGGGCGCCGCACCCGATCCCGACGACATCCCGGCGGCGCACCTCCCGGCGGCGCCCACCGAACGCCGCACACCTCCCCCCTCCCCCCCTTGAGGCAGTAGGCAGTAGGTGTAATGTGGTGCTTCCAGTTTCCATTCCATTGTCAAGCTTGGTACTGTTGGTCTTGTTGCTAACATGAATGTGGTGTTGCCATGTTTGATTCTAAAACACATCTAGCACCTCTGTTAGTTCTGAATTTTGCAAGTTGATTAATGAATTAAATGTGGTTATATGTGTGTTGACGTTCCCATTTTTATTACGGATTCCCGATCGTAATTGACATGCTCCCGACCGTTTCCTGTTGTCCTGTATTACCGAATTCATATTTTCGTCCGCCTTTCCCGTTCCAGTTTTCGATCCCACCAAAAACATACAGGAATGAGAATGGTTAAAGTCTTTTCCGACCGTTTTCAACCTTATATATAGATACTTTGTTGGAGGCTGATATAATACTGTCAGAGACCTATTTTAAGTTTGAATATCCATATAGTCTCCGCCTTTAAGTTTGAATATCCATATAAATCTTCTGTTAGAGACAACCTAAGACATCATGTCGGCTCTCGGCCGTATACTGTACGAGCCAGCCAAGCCAAGCCAACCAACCAACCTGTGGCACAGTCGTACAGATCACAGTGGCACCACCCCTGGCCG
The DNA here is from genome assembly GCA_019925245.2 of Oryza australiensis. Classification (NCBI taxonomy): domain Eukaryota; kingdom Viridiplantae; phylum Streptophyta; class Magnoliopsida; order Poales; family Poaceae; genus Oryza; species Oryza australiensis. The sequence continues at coordinate 4,497,583 of JAIFGZ020000478.1, forward strand.
TGGCCAACCATCGCTTGGGCCGCCGCAGACATTCGCCCGGCGCGCAGCACGACCGTCGTCTGTACGCCCGCCCGAGCGCACGCTCCAATTTCCAACGCTGCTTTTGCCCCCATGCGCAAGCACTCCTGTGGCGCCTTGCTTGGTCGATCGGTTGCAGCTGCTCGCGTGGTGGTAGCAGCCACATGCATACGCGCGGGGGGAAGCCGCCCGGCACCATATGTCACAGGAACTCGATTCTTGGTTTCTCACCACTCACAAGCGCGCGGTAGACGCCGCGAGACGCTAGGGGATCGATGGTCCACCGCGCGCTCGCGATACTACGGCTTACACGGCGTATATATGTCCATTCTTTTTTTTCACGACTGGGCTACAGTTGGGGTGGTGAGCACATGACGCGCGTATATGACTATCTGTAAATCAGCAAAGTTAAAAATGGCACACGAGACCTTAAAATAGATGAATACAAAAGACAAGAATTTATATAGGTTCAAGCTCCTTAATGATAGATATATCATATTTTTGTTTAACGATTGTATTCGTCAGATGTTATATTAATCTAACGATTTAATTATGGTTATGTCTTTGGAAGACTTTTGTTCATCTTATATAGGTTTGGGTATAGAGTTATAAAGAGAAAAATCTAGCCAAACAGTACATCGGTTTTTTAATATATTACATGGCAGTATTTAATCGAGATTCTATACGCCTTATCATAAAATACATGACAATATTATGAATGAATCTTACTTTATTATATAATATATGAATCAGATACACCTTTTATGATCAGATATCTAGGTCCTGTGAGTAAAGTACGCATAACATCCGTATCAGCTTTGCTGTTGGCAGCTTGATACTAGTATCACTCTTGATCAGGCTAGGTTATCTATATATATCCGTGATCAAGTTGCCGTTAAACGTCAATCAAATGGGAGGACTACAACCAGTAACAACACACCAGTACTACTGCTACGACATGCTGCATGTAGGGTACAGCATCTTGCAAAAGCTGATGCATCGGTGAAGCTTTTGCAGCACACGGTAGGTGAGCTCTTTCCTCTTTCATCCCCAGCGCGCAGCTTGACGTCGCGGCCTTGACTGCCCCCCGGCCCCGCCCCTTCATCCGCTGAGCCCCTTTTGTCACCCCTCATATATCATCCGCTCGCGCGGCCGCGAGACCGGGTAAAGCGTATTGGTTTTTTGTTCGCTTTAACTTTTTTCTCATAACCGCTCCCCTCCCCTCTCAGTCCTCACTACTGTTTCGCTCCCCTCCCCTCTCAGTCAGTCAGTCAGTCACTCTGCTGTTTCGCTTGCCAATGCAATGCGTCGTCTCGTCTGACCGTCTGGCCTGGCCTCCTCCTCTCATTCATGTCTCTGACCTGACGCAGTGACGCCCGGGCCTCTCCTTGGACTCATTTCTCTCTGAACGATCCCTGCATATCATTCACCGCCCGTTTGGACTCACGTGAAAGGTGTGACAGCTACACGTGCCGCACTCACTGGACACGCTCGAGTGGGTGGCGGGCCATGCTTTCCCAATCTCTCTCCCAGCTAACTTGTCTCGCTCTCGTGTTGAAAGGTGACAGCGTTTCACCCCCTCTCTCTCTCTCTCTCTCTCTCTCTCTCTCTCTCTCTCTCTCTCTCTGAGACTCTCAGTACGAGTACGAGTGTGTGTGGAGATGGTCGGGAATCAGACGTGAAAAGCGACGGCTCCGATGGCAACCTTCGCTGCGGTCTCCTCTGCCGTCGGCACGTGCTGGTACGTCGCCATAGGATTCGCCCCGTCGTCGTCGTCACGAGCGTGCGAGCGCGGCAGCCGAAGTGCCGACGCGATGGCGGCCGATCGACCGCCAATTTAACGCGACGTTTAGCCGGACGCAAGCCAGTAGTTCGCCTGGATGACTGACTGACTGCCTCGCATGCACTAACTTGATCGATGCGATAACCAGTTGTGTCGCATGGCTCATTTCATTTGGCTTGGCTAGCTAGCTAGCTAGTCTAGCTCGTTGAGATCAGTGATCAGGTTGCTACTGCTTAGAGATTCTCTCCGATGATATGACTACACACACATGGAACACTCAGGGAACCAGGTCGGATTTGGAATTGAGGTTTTACGATGCTCTGGTCTGGCTGGCTTGGCCTCTGTGTGTTGATTTGGTGTTGGTGAGTGGTGACCGAGTAACTGACCATGCATGCATGACTGCTGAAATGTCAAGCATGCATGGACAACTGACCTACAATTCAGGCCCCATGTCAGGTCTTAACTCTACTCTCTTGTAAGCGTATACCATTGCTGCGATGCCTATGTACTCTCTAGCCAAACCATGCATCATGCATCAATCAAAACATCTATCACATGCCTAAGATTTTCGTCACGATCTGAATTTCATGTCATCGGACAGAGAAAAACCACCGCTGCTAGCTGCTAGGAGCTGATCGATCGATGAGTGCCGGAACCACCACATTGATCATGCAGTCTTCACAGTAGTAGAGGCGACCGATCATTGAGCAACATATCGATCGCGCCCACACTGAAACATGAGTGCAAACTGCAAAGGTAGGGAACACAGTGGCATGCATCAGCTACTACTACTATTACTACTACTACTACATAAAGCTATCGTCGCGCTCGCACCTTTTCTCACGATTGGTTCGTTTTCTTTCTCCAAAACATGGACCATATGCATGAATTGGAGAACAAAAACATGCATGAATGATGCGCGTATGATTTCCTTGAATCAGAAGCCAATTCATTGGGGTAGCTTTTGCTATGGCGTCAAATTGTGTGCTACGCTGTTCTGTTCCAACTTCCAACAGTCTATTCCTACTACTCTAGCTTTACACGTATACTATTTCAGAGAGCTCACGTGTGACGTACGACCTCAGTTTACCGTGGTGCTAGCTTCTTGTACAGTGCTGTATAGGTATACGTAGGTATGGTGAACTAGACACTAGATCGAGATACGCACAATCTCTTGAACTGTTGCAAGATCCATCCATCCAGCTATACGCTCTAGGAAAAGGACAACCTAATGCTACATGCATTTTACTTCGAATCCAAGATAAACTCTACAGAAGCTAGCCACTACTACACACTGCCGCTGTAAGTGTACTGTACTCTGCCCGATTGCCATGGAGCTACATGCTACAGGTAAAACTCTACTATAGGCATCAACTATCTCAACAAGCCAAAAGATCCTCCAATGGCAACAAGACAGCACAACGTACCCCATCCTAGCAAACCATCGTCCATTACCTCATCGCTTTTGTAGCGTAGTTAGCTTGGACCGGCTTTGTCCCGTCTGTGCCTGCAACGAGACAAATGCCACCCATCTGACCCCACCTGTCAGTGTCACCTCCAATGAACTAACATCTACTACGGCTACACTACTTCTGGACTCCCTGCATGGTCCTAGCTTTGGCTAGCTAGTATGTGGTTCAGTGGATAGTGGACGCCATGGATGCACTCTGCGAGCGATAGCTCTACGCTGCCCACTCCTCCTCGCCGGCCTCCACCATGTGTAGGGCCCCGGCCGCACACGGCTCTCCGGCGATATTCCTCCGGCCATAACACGACGAGGAAGACGACCAAGTGGTGGCACGAAGCATTGGTCTGTTGGTGCCGTACTGCTATAGCTGCATGCACTCTCCAGTACACACCTCTCGTCAAGAGCTCTGTGAGTGACAGTGATGGTGTGATACAGGCATCACACTCATCATGCAGACGGAGAAAATGACTGCAGATGGTTGTCTCATCCTCTTTTAATTTGTGAGGCAGGATTACTGCAAGTGGAGGCGGCCTGTAAATGTAGGTTTAGATTACTTGAGAGCTTGAGATAGTGTCCTGAACTAGGCAAAATGAGAGTTGCAAATAAGCACATTATTAGCCAGAATGGAGCAAAAGCAGTTAGCTCCTCTTGCTAGCTTGCTTCCAAGATGCCGTTCCCTAGTCACTTCCACATCGATCGCCGCTATCTTCACTCCGTTGCTAGCTTAGCTACTTGCTCCCCTCCTTTTAGTTGATGAGTCCCTTTTTAGCCGAGCCACCAGACCATGTGCCCCTATCGCCCTCACACCATAGTGGTGGATCACCTCAACATGTCAGAGACAGATTAATGAAACAAAAAGAGACAGGAAAAAGATGGAGAGAGAAACAGGCATCTCATCAGGGTGAGTGAAAGAGCCCTAGCAAAGGGGACCTTCAGTCCTTGACAATGCAAAACTGCAAAAGAACAGAAAGAGAGAGAGAGAGAGAAAAGAAAAGGCTAGCTAGGTTGTCTCACTAGGGACACAGGACAAATGGAGTCCCTCTACTGGCAGAGAGAGTGAGAGTGAGAGTGAGAGAAAAGCAAAACAACTTTCCTCCCTCTCTTTTCATTGCTTCAATGATAAGTCATTTGTTTCTTCTTGCTTTGTTCTTCTTCTTCTTCAGAACAATTCCCACTTCTTTGCTGTTGCAATGGTCAAAGTGTGCAGTATGTCACTATACTAGTCCCTTTTTCTACTGAAATTTCGACCTTCTTGCTAATTACTACTCAGCAGGCACTTATCTTTTGGAAGAGATGAAATGGAGAATGATCTGTTCACTGTTCTAATAGTAAGGAAAGAAAGTGAGGATCTGAAATCTCAAGCATATGAAAGGTAATTAAGCGTGCAAGCATGATGGGGAGCACATTGTTGCAGGTTCAATTTAGCTTTTGCGTTGGTGGGCTAAAGCATGTTTCTTGCCATCAAAGCTAGACATGAATCATTCAGGATGTTAGTTGGATGCTTCCAACCAGAAACAATGGCTAGCTTCTTCCTTCTCCATGGATGCATGCAAACGTGGAGTAGGAATAGGATAGTAGTAGCAGCAGCAGTGTCCACTGTGTAGGGAAGCCCCTTTCCTAAAAGTCCTTCATGACACCACCAAGTGGGCCCCCCCAAACAGGCCATGTGAATAGCTCATCTTTTGGTGGTCACTTGCCAGTTTAGTAGCACTGTTACTTGATGGTGTCATTAGACATTAGGTGCAACCCTTAAGCTGGACAGCAAGCCTCTAACATAATCACAAAATTGAAAAAAAAATATCTTATGAAGACGAGTTGAACTTGGAAGCTAAAATCTATGGGCACCTCATTTCAGTTAAGTTACAAGGTCAAGGCCCAGCCCGTCATGAAGTAGCCATAATTCACCCTAGGAGGCCCATTAGTTAGAAGACGCTGTCCTGGGCTCCTGGCCTGATTCGGTGATTCTAATTTCCAAGGTATAAGTTTACTTTAGGTCTCTCATCTTTAGGTCGAGTTTGAATTTCATCCTTGAACCACAATGCTAGAAATATTGACTACTCAACTTGCAAAATTGGGTTAAATTAGGTCCTCAGAAGAATAGATTATTGATTTCGCTGATGTGACAAGTTAACCCGGTCCACTCATGTTGATTAGACGCTTACATGGCAAAAACAAAAAAGAGCCACATATCATCCTAACTCTCCTCCCTCTTCTCTCTCCTTCCTCTCTCTCCCTCTTTTTCTCCACCTCTCCCCTTTGGAACTTGACACATCAAGTGCACTGATAGGGAGCGCTACCCGAAAGGTGGGGGTGGCTCAGGGATGGCACTCGCGGTACGGCGAGCGAGAGCACTTCATCGAGGAGACAAATGACTTTCCTATTCCGTACGCCTCGATGTATGTGCTTTGCCACATCCCATCCATCTTTACCATTTAACTATTAAAACCGATAAAAAATGGCTTCATTAGTTGTTTTGAAGGTGGTTTTTGCTGACGTGGCTTGTTGACTAGTCCAACCGGCTGAGTCATCATGTGGGGGATGCATGAAGCTCGAGCTTGACGAGGGTTGTTTTCTCTCTGTTGATGGAAAACACGGCGGTCTGCGAGATTTCAATGCAGGTCCTGAATTAATGAGATGCGGACATGCTAGTCAGTTTGATCATACAACTGACAAGATATATAAATTGATAGTCAAACAGCCAATGTAAAGATACTAGCTGATGTCGATAGAGTTTTGAACAATTGACTATATGTCCGATGTAGATTTTGACGTTTGGATAAATAATGATATAAAGGCAATCGACTGATGATAATGTAATAAGATAATGAACCAATCGGTCGATATAAATATGACAAAGTAGATATCCAATGAACCAATCAACCGATATATACATATATAATAAAGTAAATATCCAACATCCAATCTGCCGATATTGATATAGAATATTAGATGTAGGCTCGATGGTTAAAACATATATCAGTTGAAAGTCCGATGTTATCAAATCAAAATGATTAAGTAATTAATGAAACCTTTATTGCAATCGACTAAAAGCAATCTTGTATATAATCCTTATAAGCCGATATGACACTTAAATAATTTTCAAATAACTGATCAGCTTAAACCCCGATAAAACAATGATTGATGCCTACTAACTTAAATAAATCTAACTTACAACCACAACCTCATAGGTCGGACTTAACCGATATAGCATGTAACATCCTGGCCCAATTAGAATTAGGCATGTGTGACCCATAAGAGCTATGTGCGTATGTTTAGTATCATTTTACTAGTTTAGTAAGGGTGGAACAACTTATAAGGCGTTATCCCTTCAACCATGTCACTATCGGGTTAACCTTTTACATGAAGCGAATATAAAAATGTGAGTAGGGTGGTATATGTAAGTGTGCCTGCCTGTCTCATCCGGTTGAACTAAATTACCAAGCCACGTCAGCGAAAACCACCTTCAAAAACTACTAAGAGAGTCATTTTGCACCGATTTTAATATTTAAGTAGTCAAGATGTCTGATATTTCGGTTGAGAAATACAAATTAGATTAGGCATACTTGAGGGAATCAAAGTGGACTTATTCCTATGTGCGCTCGTTAATTTGTACCGATATTTCAGTGTGTATATATAACAAATTAGTTTTTGGAGTAGCAATAGGACTTCGATCGAGCTTGGGTTGTGCGCCCAGATTTGCATTTGGCCGGTGAAGACCGAAGAACACACCTCGATCATCACCGGCAGCTAATAAGCGTGGTTGTTCCTCCATGATGAAGAGAACAGGCCAGAATGGTTTGATGCATGATCGGCAACAAAGTCTACGGATAGGAACACACGGTGCAGATTAATTAATTGTCAGCCGCAGCGAGAGCTCCGGTGTGTCGTGTAGAGCTCGAGGACCCATGTCATCGGCATCAATGGCACATACAGTTCCATCTGTCACCAGAACACTGGAGCATCCTTGTCATCTCCGGCGTGGCGAGGTGAGAGCGGTGTAGACGCGGAGATGTTATGGCAACGGCATCGGCGCTACAGCGCCAACAGGCAACTCGGCTCGGTACGAGGTCACGGTGGTGCTAGCTGCCGCTACGAACCAAGGTTTAAAATAGCCGGCTAACCCATTTAGCTGCTGGTTTTTTATCAGCTAAAAACAGCTATAGCCGGCTAATAGCTGAGCTAAGCAGTTTAGCGGTTTTACGAAGTATTCAAATAAATACTTCAATACAGACATCATTTGACCAGGAATTCAGTCCATACTTCATAGTCTCATCCAGCATGACTAGTTTGAGGACACTTAACAACACTTAAAACAGGAATTCAGTTGATAGTTTTATCTAGCATGACTAAGACACTTAGACAATACTCAATACTCATACTGTCATACACTGAACTGATACATGAGGTTCAAAGTTCAATAAACACTTGGGCAATGCATCATCTCACGGCTGGTGACTGGTTTCAACTTTCAAGGAATTAGAATGGGCTTTTGCCGTTTGGGCCATTTGGGCCAGAAAAATAAACTGATAGCGGGCTAAATCCCATCCAGTTTAGTGGCTATAGTCGGCTAAAAGGAGCTAATAGCTGTTCTCAAACCTTAGCACGAAAATTGCCATCTCCTAGCCTTTGAGCTCCTCAGCAGCTATCTCCGGCTATAGCGGCAACTATAGCCGGAGATTTAAAACGGGGCTACGAACACGGGGGGTCTGAGTTTTAAACTCCGACACCTTCTAGCACCTCAAACGTGTTTCATCAAGCTAGTGCGCACAGTTTGAGCACTTGGCCGATGAAGAGCTAGCTCCGCGACGGACTCCAAGACCACATGCAACGCCGCCACAGTCTACATCAATGGCATCAACAACCGGGGACGAACGGCGTCGGAGAGATTTGACTCAGACGCTGTTGGTGCTAGGACACGTCAGGCGATTCCTCAGTCGTCTCGGCCGGCGCCGGCGAGGCTCAATGCCATGTGCGAGGAGAGCACGGCGAGGGCAGTCAGGCCGACGAAGCACACGAATACACGATGACATCGTCGAGTTATTCAGGGACTTGGCCGTGTCGATGACTCCATGGTAAAATAGATGGGGCCGTACCGCCGGCACGGCTGTGTCAAAATTCACCTTCAGGTTCAGCCCCATGATGGCAACCTACGCCGGAGAGATCATGCGGCTGTGTGCGTCGGCCTCAAGCCTGATCAAGGATTCATGACCGCTAGCGCTAACCGGGCTGTCGTGCTCGCGGGGTGGCGAGAACGACGTCGGTATCACTCGCCGACGGGATCACCATGCCAAGGTGCTTCTTCCCGTACGCCTGAGAGGAGGTGGCAGCGCGCGCGTTCGTGTGCGTGTGACCACCGGGGACGACGGGCAGAAGCAGGGAGCCCCGCCAGGATGCGGCGGCGGCGCTCGGGCGCGGGACGTGGCGAGGGGTTCGATGAAAAAAACTCCGAACCCTGTGGGATTTCGTATGGCCGTTCCTGTGCGGCTCAGATGAGAGAAATGCCGTGCAATTGGGCTCGGACTCGGCCTTTCACGCCGAGACGGGCCACGTATGGAGAACAAGCGTAACAAATTTGGAGATGAATATTTAAATGGGAGAGGCTATATATGTGTCGACAGATTTTCAACCTGAAATCACCCAAATTTTGCACCGTTGGATTAAGTCGTAAAACAACAGATATATGTCACGTGTATAGGTTTGATGAGTTGTTTGGGCAATTAATGGGCCTGCTGCTTGTAAGGGTCACCACGGAGCCGACGTCAATTCCTTAATGGGCCAATCAAAATTTGCATTTATTTGTCTATCTTTTGCACGGAACATTTGTGAGATGTCACTTAATTAAAAAAGCATATGTATGACTTTAGCAAATAAATTTTACATTCTGAAGGAAACAAATAACTTTCAAATATTTACAGTCAATAAATATAGAAATTACAGTCAAAGTTACAATGTAATTTCAACTAAAACAAGTTGCAAATAATATTATACATAATGTATAGCACTGTAAATATTTGTAACATACTAGAAATTTACTCAGAAGAAATTTACCTGGAAAATTTAAAATTTTTGAATTCTAAATTTTTTTAGAACATTGAAGCATATTCTAGGGTTTAAATTCTTACCAATAAAATAAAACACATAGTTTTTCACATATTTTTTCTTGGACCAAGTCAGAGCTAAACCCAAAATAAAATTTATAAATCTTGTGTTTACAAAATTTAAGTCAATTAATTTGGATTGACCGTAACCTTAGAATCTTAATCACTTCGATGTTACATTTTAACTTAACCAAAACATTTGAGCTAAATACAAACAATGGGTAAAACAAATTTTAAGATAAATAAACTTAAATGGTAATAAGGTAAACTTGATTTCATCTGTATTGTATTATTTTGGCTTGTTTTTGGATTTTTTAAGCATCTAATAATAGGTCCCATATGCATGAAATGACTAGATAAAAATCTTAAAAATTAATGGAGCAATAACAAACCGTACAAAAATTCTCATAAATACTAATCAACACCCTAAGCGTCCACTAGTTTTGGTTTGAATTTATGAAATTATTTGGTACCTCAAATAAATCATGCAAGATCAGCAAAATTTGGAAATTCTAAATAACACTTAACCTATTTTGCACCTTCACCAAAATTAAATAATAGGTCTTCTAACGAAACCCTTTGGTCAAAGAGTTAACCATATAGCATTCTACCGTCAGGTGTATTGTCTTAGTTTAACTCCAGAAGAAACCACATGAAATTAGGACCACAAAATCGATAAACAATATTTGACTGTAGTCACATAGTAACTTAAGGTTACTTTACAAAATTCCATGATAAAACTAAAAGTGATCAAACCTTGGAACTTGGGACCATTGAAACATCAAATCGTTGTCTACCTACTGCTGGTTTGTCTTCCACTAATTCCTAATATAAATATAGGAGAGGAAGAGAATAGATCAACACGTTACAATAGTGCTCACACTTAGTCTCTCAGATGTTTCACCCTCTTTTACACTGCCAGTGGAGCCTAGGGGTAGTAGGACCCACTTGTCATCATCTAGAGCACTTGCTAGCTCAGTCTCTCCCCTAGAACACAACCACATGCCTCAGAACGTGGATTTGCCTCAGCTTGACACCTAGCTCGCCATTGCCACCTCAAACCCCACCATTTAGTGATCTAGCTCGCCAACACACTCACTCGCTATCCCTCGTTATGTTTCACGAAGAAACCTAGAGAAAACTCATTGGAGTCGCTGAGAACATCCTCTTCTTCCTTGTCACCGATAAGTGTTTGATCCATCATCAATCTTTTCTGGTGGGCTGCGCCGCAATCCAACCTCTAGAACATAATCGCCTGTCTATGCCTAATCCATTAAAGCCCTTTCTTTCCTAGGTCATAGCGGTCGAGATCACCAGAGAGCGGCTACTTCAGCCTTCGGTGTCTAGAGCGCCGCCGTGAGTCACATCGCCATCCTCGTCGACTCGGTGGAAATCCGGTCAAGCCATTGTGCCCCCGACGTCGCCAAGATACTAGGAGCAAGACGACCAGAGGGATTAGACCGAGGCGCTTCTGTCGAGGAGATCCTCTTCTTCTTCCCCAAATCCGGCTGCCGGCCATCGCCGTCGATTCCTCGTCCTCGGGTGAGCTTCTGCATGATTCCTCGCACTGGTAGCAGCCTTGGGACATCACTAAGTCGTACCACATCTCTTTTTGGCAGATCGAAGACCGGAGTGAAGCCGTCGTCGTCGCCTTGCCGTTTTTTCGCCGCCGCTGTGACGTTCCTCACGTTGCCGCCGCTGTCCAAGCTTCTTCAGGCCACGCGTGACATAAAGTAAGCACCTGAGAGCCGTGTGGACGCACATACATGCATAGGTTTGCACGGGTTTGGGCCGGGGCTCGACATGCACTGGCATGCCAAGGCACACCGCCGCTCGAGCTCGTCGCCGGCACTATTCCGGCCACCACAGCCAGTGATTCAACCACCTCTAGCTTCGCCATCTCTCACTCTATATTTCTTCTTTTGGTCACTCCATCTAAAACGCCGACGTTCGCCACCGGCGCAAGCGAGAACGTCGTCGACGCCGCTGCCTCTGCTCTCCCTCACGCCAAGCCACAGACATGTGGGCCCAGCTTCATTAGGCGCTAAGAGCTTGATTAGTAAAAGTTTAAATCTTGTAAGGTCCAAAATGGAAGAATCCTTATTATGATGGGTGGGACCTGGATCTGTATGTAATAATGCAGAACTCAGAGTACTCTTAATAAAGATGTTAAAAGCACGTGCCTAAGGACTGCGGGTTAATTCTTTGGAAACCTACGGACTTTTCTGCAAAGACCCCAAGACTGACTAGTGGACCCATTCTATCTGAAAATATAAAAGAAAATACCTAAATCAATATCTATTCAAAAGAAAATAAGAAGACTTGTAAAATTCATATAAAATCCATTTTATCTCCATTTTAGAAGAACCAGATTTCTATGGATTCAAAGAATTATGATCTTTAATACTGTAATATAAAAATTGGTACTTACAGTACAAGAAATGTTTCTAAAAATTTGTATATAAAATAAATGATATTAAAGCATTCGATAACTTATAAAATCCATAGAAACTTCATATTAACTCATTTTGAGATGAACTAAATTTCAGTGTGCTCTCATAAACCAAAACTTGACACTTTTCAGTAACAAAATCATCATATCAACCATGGTTATGGATGCTATAACCATGCTATTTGAACCTTTTTAAACCTTATGAACAGAGGTGATTTAAAATATAAATTAAAATATAAATTTTAGACTTGAGCGGTAAGTGGTATGCATATGGTGGTAGTTATATATCCATAGGAGAAATGTTACCTAAGTTAATTAATAACTGAACTATATATCACTTAACACTTACATTTATCTTTTATCGTATATTCACAAGTGTTATTTATAGGGTGATCTTGGTCTATTAAGTTGAATACTTTCTAATTTTGTATTTGAGAGGCTGTTATAGTAGAGATAATGGCCATGAGTGTACTATGGACTATCTATAGAACTACCTATGTGTATTTGTATTTAGGATGAATGAAATGTTTCTTTGTGTGTGTCTTCTTTGAGGGCTATGTATAGAAACTACCTATATGTGTTTGTATTTAGGATGAATGAAATGTTTCTTTATGTGTGTTTTCTATGAGGGGATGAGTGTGTAAGGGGACGAGTGTACGTACGAGTACTATTCTGCCACACAAACAACATGGGCATCTAAGTCTATCTAATACAATAATGATGGGTGCCTCATAGGAAGAGTTGCTTCGTTATGATGTTAGGTTCGATAGGCCAACCATCTTGATGACACTAAGGTCCTAGACTAAGTGAGGATTTTTCACTCATCGTGCTCATGTAAGGTTAGACAGTAGTCAATGTAAAAGCATCGTTATGACATCTAGACCATAGTGTGATAGTGTTTTGGCCGACATAAGACAAATTAAATAATTCATATCACGTGGGTAAAGCTGTATATGCTCTACAGAGTCTTAAAACTAATCAATTAGTCGTGCTCGTGATCATGAGCGGCATAGTAATATGTCGTGGGTATAGTTTTATGTTTCATAAATGCTTTTGGAACTTGATTTTGAAATGAGAATGATATATATGTGATATTATTGTCTTGCTACCGGTTGGGTAGTGTTGACATCGAATCACACGCTGGCCTAGGAGATCTGCTTAACTCCAGTGCAGGTCCTAAAAGTGATGAAGCGTGGGCGTGTCAGTCAGTTTGATCCTGCCACTAACAAGGTATGCAAAACAGCAGAACATAAAGTATATCGGCCGATAGGTCAGTAGCCAAGACGGCTGATCGGCTAATAGGCCAATAGCGTGATTCCAGCCGATGCAGTTAGGGTTTTGATCCATCGGCAGTGTGCTGAGCAAACATCTATATAAAGGCGATCGGCTAACAAAAACACGATGATATAATAGTATAAACCGATCACATGACAACATAGATATTGATCTGAGTATTAAGCATATATCGGTTGGAGGTCTGATGGCATAACATCCAACAGATAAGCAATGATCGATGAATACTCTGTTGTCATCGGCTAAAAACCAACTCATACGCAATCCTTGCAAGCCGATGCAACGTCCATGGGATTGACAACTATTTGATTGGCTGTAGATATCAATAGCATATAATCTAGGTCTCAAAATATATTTAGACTAAGTAACTGGGATAGATCGGTAGCGTTCCGAGACAGTATAAATTACTTATATCTAAATATACCTTAAGACAAATTATAAGTATTCATAACATAGTCGATGTCATGTATAGATAACTCATCGGCTGAAACCCTGATGAAACCCTTATTGGCAGCCAACAGGCAGGTTAGAGATCATGGTTCTAATCATGACTTAGTAGGTCAAATTGATCTGATGTAGTACTAAGTATGAAAAAACGCAATATCTAGACAATCAAGCCCTTAGACTGATTTTCAGGGTGGTGGATGCCTAAGCTAATCTAATCTAATATAACGATTTAGCCGGTACCGATAGAAACCCTAAAATGAGAGACAGCCGATAGATCCAAATCGAGATACTAGGATAAATAATTAGGCAAAGATGTTAACTGAATCAAAGCAATCCAAGAGATTGAATGTACTGATGCAGTCTTAGATGACGCCGACGTAGCCAATATGATTGCCTGAGTCGACGGGACCTTGGACTTACCCCTTCATCGGAGATCGAAGCCGATGTAACCCCGCGTTAGGTGCCAAGTTTCACCGAATAATAAATTAGAATCGATAGAAAGGGTGGAGATGTGTCGAATTGTATTGATCGTGAGATATGTTTACATGAATCTCGGGCTTACATATTTATACCCGCAGGCTGACAAAAATCTTAACAGATTATGATTCAAACATTCCTAAAGATAAACCAGAAAGCTAACAAATTCTTCCTAATTAATAGATACAAGCCGCATCCTCCTTGAACTCAGTCTCTTCTTGATAAGATCTTCTCAAACCAAACCTGATAAGAATTCGACTGCTGGAGATACTCATAAGGGAAAATTCTCATTGGCTGACCAAAACTTTAAGCTGATACTGGCTCTGAGTTGATTTGAACCTTAAGCCGATGAGGGTTTCAGGGCTTACCAAAATTTTGGCGTTAACATGTAGTAAGAAATGATGCTTATCTATTTATGTTGATACCATGTCATGTTATTTAAGCTTTACACTTTGCAAATGATTTTTCTCTAAATACGTTGTAAATGTTTGTGAACTAAAATTTGCTTTATGCTAAAAATTATGATTACAAATAGTCTCTCTTTGAATTAGAGGCTTAATATATGTAGGTTTGATTGTACTCTTGCCAACACATTAATTTGATTAATGTACCGACTCTTGCTTTGTTATATTTTGTTTTTGCTTAGACTTTGCTGCAGGAGATGAGAAGTCACCTAGTGACGAGTATCTAAGCTGCATGCGGTGTTGATTTTTAGGATGATCCTATCTAGGAGCATATCCCTAATTGATTGTCTGTGGGAATAGTTTTGGGTAGGCACGTTTTTTATGGACACTAACTATTTGATCGTTCGGTCATATGTATGTAACTTAGTGTTTGTATCTACTTGTTTCTAAGTCATCTCTTTATGTATGCGAATTGATAACTTGATTTAGATAAAAGTGCAAAGCTAGCAATTTCCTGGGGTTAGCTGAACACAAGTATGAATTATGAGCAATTAAGATGTTGTATAGCTTAAGCGATTTGAGTCGAATCTTCTGTGATGTGTGTAATATATTTGGTTGTCGTCTTCATATGATTTGACGGAGATGTCTCAGACTGAAGTTGACTGTCGTGCTAAGTCCCGGCAATATCTACTTTACTCATTATTCGACATTACGAATTTTGTATTGAATGATGCTAAGTTGTGATCATGACATATTGAGGTTTGAGTGAGTATTTATGTGCGTATGGATCACACTCATACAAAATCATGTAAGGGTCATGGATGATACCGGACGATATATAAATTGAGCATGCTCCACAATACTACATTAAAATTAAACCATAGAAAAGATGTAATAAAAAACAACAACTTACAACGATATTAACTAAAAATTACATACCATTTATACTGTAAGTTTAGTAATTACACACTGTAAGTACACATGGTGGGGGCATTGCTGCTAGTATGTTTTTGCTGCATCGTGTTTCTCGACCAGTGAAAAGCTCCTAGAACATGTCAGGCTCATTGGCAGAGAGTAAAATCAAATTCCTACATGACGGAACGCCGAACACACGATCTGACCCTGTATTACAGCCTCATCATAGATGACGGAATCGAACGGATGAAAATTCGACAAATTTTGACCGAGAAATCTGTCGACAGATGCGTAGCAAATTCGCTACCGTAATATCTCTGATTCGAAAACAAACACCAAGAAAACAATGATTGTCTGGCAGCTGAAGTGAGCTCTGTTATATGGCGTGCTGTCTTCTTCAGGGATGCATTTCTGACGAAACTGCAAGCCTCGTCTTAGAGCACAAAAAATCTTTTGTTCAGAATCTTGCGGAGAGATGCATTGTGTACTGTCTCCTGGCGCCGTTGCGGTGATCGATCATTACGAGATCAGGTTAATTTGCATCATCCTCAAACTGTCGATCTGGCCATGCGCCGCCATCACGCCGACGCTTTGTCGCTCTGCGTAGCTTCTCTGTTCGCCCGCGAGCTTCGGAGCTTGTCCGTTGCAGCGTTTCCTCATAGTCAGAGATCATACCGCATTACCGCTGCGGTTGGATGAGCTCCGGCTAGGATGTGGAGGTCGAGCACCGGCGAGGCGTGCATGAGACGGAGCAAGGGTGTTTGAAGAAGAGAACTCCGAATCTCTTTGGGAGTCACAATCGTTGGATCAGATTTATCCGGTCGAGATGAGTTAAGAGTAACTACTAGTGGTGACGCCGTTCAATTTGTGCAAACTTTCACAAAATTTTGAATTGTTGATTCGCTCCCACGATGTTTCATAAAAACGACGTAATTAAAGTATTTTTGAAAGTTATATTATAATTACATGTAAATTATAATGTAATTGTATAATGGTTATACTATATTTATATTTATCCTTTTTAAAAATATTGTTAACAAATGTATAGGTAATCCTGTTCAGTGTGCCAATTAGTTTTTTGAGAAGAATAATATTTTAAAAAGAAAAACAAACGTAGGAAGCAAGTTTTAATTCAATCATCCAACTTGTCAAAATATTCGGAATCTTCGAAAATGTGTTCAGAAATTGTAACCAACTGGAAGCATATATTTCTGCTCAAACTTTATTATTATTATTACTCGCTCATCCAGAGCGTCTGAAGAGGATACATAAATTACACATGAAACAAACTTGATGGACTATACATATCATTCATGCAGAACACAATAAATAGGGTATATAGACTCGATAATCTATACCTAAGTAAGTAGTGTTTTCATCCAAATTTTGTTTTGTCTGGCTATTTTACAGAAAACCTCAAAAAGTTTTTCTGAAATTAACCCATAGTCCGTCTTGCTATTTAAAAAACCAGTTAAAGAAGAAAAATAGGTTATTTTACAGAAAACCTTTTGAGTGTTTATAAAATTAACCCGCAGTCTCAATGCTAAAAAGAAAAGGAAGACTTGGATGAAAAAGAGACCTCCTGCGTCCCTCTCTTCCGTCCCATCCGCGCCGCACTGCGCCCTCCCTCCCGTCGCCGCTCGGAGCTCCCGCATCATCGCCTGGACCTTCACCTTCCGTCGCTTCTTCGTCCCGTTGCAACGCACGGTATTTTGCTATATTTACAAAGCAAGTAGTATTTCCACCAAAAAAATTGTTTTGCTTGGCTATTTTGCAAAAAAACCCCTTGAGTTTTTTCGAAATTAACCTATAGTCCCAATGTTAAAAAGAAAAGAGGGCTTGGATGGAAAAAAGACCTCCTGCGCCCCTCCCTCCCGTCCCCATCCGCGCCGTGTCCCGTGCCGCGCCTGCGCCCCTCTCTCTCGTCGCTGCTCGAAGCTCCCGCGTCACGCCCGCGCCGCGCCTCCGCCCCTCTCTCCCGTCCTCATCCACGCCGCGTCCCGACTTCATCCGTTGCAACGCACGGGCACACTTGCTAGTAATACATAAAAAGAAAACTATGAACCCCTTGAGATCTCTTGTGGGCCGTTCGATCCGGCCTGTGCGGCTCAGATGAGAAAGAAACTCCCGAGGAATGCCGTGCAATTGGGCTCGGACTCAACCTATCACGCCGAGATGGCCCACGTATGTGCAGACATAGATAGATTGGCCATTAATTAGGCCATATTACTGTTACGTAACAGCATCGGATTATTGTTACGATTATTTAGTGCATACCGAAAACTTTTTTCAGCTTTTGAAAGAAAAAGGATTATTACTGTTACTTTTGTAATAGTGGCAACTTTTGAAAGAAAAAGGATTTTACTGTTACTTTTGTAATAGTAGTACCAATTTCAGCATCGGAGGAGCACAAATTTTGATATTCGTACAGTTTTTGGCAGGCTACATGCATTATTTTGTTTTCAAAAAGAAAAAAAAACTCCAACAATATCATCTATATGCGCATGCAGTGGAGGTTACTCGATCACGTTGCAGTATTGCATGGGTAGCTGATCTCAGTCAGACTCAGCAGGATCGGTCCTAACTGAAATTCTCCATGCAACGGGGTCGGAATTTAAAAACACCGACCCCTACTGATCAGGTTGAACGCAGATGAATTGCCGGCGAGGCTCGATACCACGTGCGTGTAGCAGTGGTACGGTCCTTTCACAACTTATTTTAGCTTTTAAATATTTTTAGCTTAAAATCTATTAAATCACAATCTAACCTTTTTTATTTTTTAAGATTCAGTCCTAATATTTTATAGGCTAAAATGTTAGAACCATTATCACCCTTACGTGTGGGAGAATGAACCAGCAAGCCACTCCGGTTGATAATTAAGAAAATAGTTGCTTGCAAAGGAAACAAGTTGAGAAGTTGAGTTGTGTAGCTTTGAGTTTCTCAAACATTTCAGTACCATAATCTTGGTACTATTCTATGGGTATGGGGTCAGTAATCAAAGCTCCCAACCTCCAACTTATGAATTTAGTAATATATCTAAGGTTAGAAACATACATGAGTGGTTAGGTCAGTCTCAATATAGATTTTATCTTCCAATTTCTAAGACTATGAAATAGATAATAAAACATGTTTACTTCTCAGTGTATAGTTTTATCGCACAGTCTCATAATTTTTTTAGATTTTTTGGTTTCACTGGTCCCACAGTTTTATAAAGCGACAAATAAGCAGCAGTCCATAAAACTCAAAGTGTGGGTTTCATCTGATTTCCAACGTTTTGAAAACAACACTATAGAGTTTTATCCCCATAAAACCTTTCCCCTCTCTCTCCTCCTCATTTCACGAAAAAATTATAAATCTATTGATGTGACACTTCATTTAATGTATATGAAACACCCCATAAAACTTTATTGAGATTGATTTTATTGTTGAAAACCTTTTAAGCCTAGATCCATAAAGGCTCGTAAAGGCTCAGTCCTAATACATTTATTAGACCCACACCTAACTTTGCATTTATGAGATATAACAATATATGAAGGAGGGGGTTGTTCATTGTACACTAGTGAAAAGATAATGAAATGAGAAGAGGACTTGTCCGTAACCATTGTGTCTCCACTTTGTATCTATATTATGCAACCCCCTAACCTAGCACTGCTTGGCTCGCGCTCTTCCATCTGGATGGAGGAAGAAGTTCACTTTAGGTTCCTCATCTTGACGTCAAGTTTGAATCGTATCCTGAACGTAATATCAGAAATCTTCACACCTCAACTTGCAAAACATGTTAAATTAGATCCTCCAGCAGTATAGATGGTTGATTTCGCTGACGTGACAAGTTGACTCGGTCCACTCATACTAACTAGACGCTTACGTGGCAAAAACACACTACTGGAGAAAGCCACACTAGTCCTGGTTCGTAACCTTCAGTAATCTCGGTTGTCAAACCGACACTACGAATCCGAGACTAGAGGTGGACTATCTCTAGTCCCGGTTAAATAACCGGGACTAGAGATGCATCTTTAGTCCCGGTTTAAGCCACGAACCGGGACTAAAGGTGGCGAAGCCACGTGGCCGACTTCGCAATCTTTAGTCCCGGTTGGTGGCTTAAACCGGGACTAAAGATTAATTTTTTTTAATTTGCCATTTCTACAGCAGTACTGCTATATATATATATATTATACATATATTATAATACACATAAATATATAATTTACACACATTTAAACGAACTTAAGAAAGGAAATATACATATATTACTAAAATATGTACAATATTCATACATGTATCCTAGCTAGCTTATAAAAAATTGTCTCTAATCTACTTTGCTTGTGGTTTAGCTACTAAAACTAATGAAGAACTCCCCGCGGGATCAACGACTGCTCGTTAATAAATCCCATCAAATCTTTCGAGCGGCTTGTATGAAAGTCTCATGGGGAGGTCGTCTCTTACTCGCATAAGCTGTCATTAATTACAATAAATGAGAAATAAATATATAAAGTGAATAAGAAATCGAGACGTAATGTATGAATTGGTGTTATACGTACATCTAGATCATCGACGCTTTAACTTCGGTCACAAAGCGGTGAATGTAGTCGCGACGTAATATCCACATAGGTTGGTGCCCGCGACTGTTTTGCACACTAAAAGAGAAACGACGATATATTCAATATGCATATCATATTTTCGAACATAATAATGATTCAACTCAAATTAGGAGGAGGCATGTTACTCACTGGAAACTTCATCCGCACGAGAGCTTATCGTTCCAATTTCCGCGAACATTACCCCGGAATCGTTCCCATGCCCTACGTGCAGTTGAAAGTTAGCACGTAATTATCCGAGAACCGCATATATGCAATAAAAAGTAAGATGACATTACCTGTTAAACAGTTCAAATATATGGGAGTACGTGGACTCTAGTTTATCCATTGAGTCAAAGACATGGATCTTTGACTGACCCATGTCAAGTACTAATAGAATCCAGTGAAATCTGTAAATTGGTTTAGATGACACATATAAAACTTTATGTATGCACGAGATTGAAATTGGTTCAGAAAGAAAGAAAAAACTTACGCAGTATTATAGGGCAGAAGGATGAAGGACCGGAAGGGTTGCTTCACAAGCGCGTTGTATATGTTATCCACTGTGTCATTAGGAAATTGATCAACCAATGGGCCGTTGATTTTTTGTGGATCCATGAATCCATGCTTGGTGCATTCGTGTTTGTTGCAGTATTGGATCGCCATTCTACAACGGTTAAAAAGAATTTTAGTCAGCTAAATTTAAGGAGGTAAGAAACGAAATAACCGGGCAATACTTACAAAACCCGCGCGGTTAGAAGTGAGACGTCAAGGGCATCACGTTGGTACAGGTCAAATATATCTTCGAATCGGATATAAAGGTAGTCATCTCCATCGAAGAAGTAGTCAGTTGAATATTTGCATGTTATCATGTCTTCACCCTTGCTGGATTGTTGCATGTACCACTGATGGAAGCGGTACATCTGAGTTGGAAGCCTTTTCACGAGATCCGGCTTGACGAGAGGCTTTCCAAGGTTGAACTTGTATTTAAGCGGAGCCTTCGCCAGGGGTGCACGCCCGTGTTATTGATCCATATTAATTCCAGCTTCTTGAATGAATTGTCTTAAATCAGGTCTAATATTTGGAATCGTGCTGAACTCCATAGGCTTCGTGGCCGCATGCCAAGCGGGGTACATCTTTGCCCGCTTTCTTCCCCCCGCTTGAGGCCGACCGCTTTGCGGCGGGTGGCGGCGTCTTCTCAATTCTCTCGAGTCTTTCTTGGACGACCGCTTGATATTGACGCGCGCTCTTGGATGATGACCGTTTAGGAGTCGGTGCTCGTTGTGGCGACGGAGGAGGGTTGGAAGGCGGTGGAGTTGGAGACGACCGTTTAGGAGTCGGTGCTCGTGGAGGCGACGCGGAGGCGGAGGAGGCGGAGGCGGCGAAGGAGGCGGAGGAGACGGCCCACGTGGAAGTGAGGGCGGTGGAACGATAGGAGACGCTGTTCGTCCGGGAATTTTATGTAGATCTTCCTCCGAGAAATATTCCATGAGTCGTTTCTCCTTGTGTCGTCTCCCCGTCTCCTCCGGGGATATCCAGCTCCAGATCTTCATAGCCGCGTTCCACCTGTTCAATTTCAACCTTCGAGTATGAAGGTGGAACGGGCCGGGAGTGGTAGGTGCCGTCTCGGGCTACTGGAATAGCCATGCCCGACGCGACCTGTTGAGAAGATTGCTTATTAGTTAATAATGAACGTTGATTTACAAGTTATTCAAGAAAATATACGTACAACATAAAAGTATGAACATACCTTTATTGTTATGTTTTTCAGCGGGATGTGCAGATCACACGGGGTCCGCTGTGTGATGTCATCCACGGGGCATGGCGGACCCGGTTGAGCTTGTGGGGCCAGCTCGCCTTCATTTCTAGTAGACGCGCAGCTGCTGCGCTGTTGTTGGAGTTGTGCGGTTGGCTAACCCACTGGCTCCACTCCTCAGCCAACCTTACGGCCACCCTTTCGTCGACAATCTGATCGATCTGCGAGAGCTTCATTTCCATCTTTGCGAATCTAGCATCATTCTCTCGCTTTGACCTCATTCGGCTCCTGTATGTGGCGATTTCAGCTTGGAACCCGTATTTCCAGGGGACGACGCCTTTTCCTCACGTACGCCCCGGGTGCTCTGGGTTTTGGAGGCCGAGCGTTAGCTCGTCCTTCTCTCTATTGGGCCTGAAGGAGCCCGAGGAACTAGCCTGCACCGCCTCCTCTAACCTCCGTTCGGCTTCTAGAATTTCATCATCAAAGATCACTGTGCCATCGACGGGATTTAGTGAGCCGCGTGAGCATAGAACCAGTTCTTCGATCGTTGCGCGTTTTCGTGCACGGAACGATATCCCGTGCTTTTAGGTCGCTTCCATTTTTTTCCATTTCTCCATTGCTTTTTTATAGCCGTCTGACCCAAGCCTGTGATGGTATTTCTTTTTTGCTGCGTTGGCCTTGTTCTTTTCTATGATTGATTGCGCTTCTTCACTGGTCTTGTGCTCAACAAAAGCATCCCAATGATCTCTGAGCTTTGGGAACTTGTCGAAGTCTGGTGTCTGGCCCTTCAGGATATATTTCTTGTGTAACTGTTTCTTCTAGTTTCTGAAGAGCTCTGCCATTTTCTTCAACGTCCATTCCTTGACCCTTGCCTGATCTGAGTCTGGGATGGTGAACGTCTGCAGCATTGTCGTCCACAGCATCTCTTTCTCTGAGTCTAGGAGATAGCTCTGCTCCTCTCCTCCTTTGGTAGAACGCCTCCAGTTGGCAACGCTTATGGGCACGTCATCCCTCACCATCCGGTTTAAGCCACCAACCGTTGTATTCCAGAATTACAAGCGTTGGAGGAGGAGGCACTGAATAGTCTCTCAGACAGTGAACAAGGGGAACCACGTTGGAGGAGACACCAACACCATCCACTGAATTCATAGTCAATTCTCCTAGATCATATTACAATTGCAGGGAGCTATGAATAAAAACGGTAAAAGGGTGAGACCAAGGTCGACGAAAAAGTCCTCAGGGAGAATTACAAGAGGAGGAGGAGGACGGTCGTCGACATGCTCCATACTCACAGAAGATCCTAACTTGTGGTCAGGACAATAATGCTCTAACGGCTAATGCTTATGTGGCAATTCACGAGAATAAGGCAGAAGATATTAGCAACGAGAACTTTAATATTGCCGTTGAAACACAGAGAAAGCACACCTCTAAATCAGGAAGACCGACGGCAGCGGTGGCGGCAGCAGCCAAGACTGGGGCGGCGGCGGCGGTAGTACGGCTCGATCACGGCAGGTGGATAGAGGTAGTCCGTTGTCGTGCGCGTCACCGGCGACTTCCATGGCGCCGCCGAGGCATTGAGACGGGAACGGGGGAGGCAAACCATCATTGCCATATACAGCCGCACTATCCAATCATTGCCATATCTCTCGCTATTCAAAGTTGTATTGAGATACACGAGTACTGCTACATCGTACTCGAAGAAATAGCAAGACAGAAAGATTATGAAGCAAAAGGGGAAAAGCAAGAAAAAAGACCGTGATCCGGATCATTAAATATTGAAGAGACCAAAGATCGGTGAAGAAGGCTACTACGATGGATCATGACATGTTGAAGAGACCAAGATCGGTAAAGAAGACAGGAAAAAAACGTCGGGGCCTCTTCACGGATCATCAGGAGCAACTGGATACGGATGTGGACGAGACGACTAAGATAAGCTATTTCATTGATCCCTAGTCATTGGAGTGTGAGATTTGATTCATGTCTCTCAAAATAATGGAGCCCAGCCAAAAACATAGGTAAATGCAATTTTGCCTTGCATCATACATATGGTTAACCATGCTCATCGCTGAGAAAATTTTATAGCAGTAGCTTCTTTTGGCTGTAAGACTGTCTTTGTTTATCTGTTTATTTGTTATTGATCTAACCTTTTTTCATGAACTAGCTGGTGGCCTTATTGCACTAGCCTTTGGACTGATAGTTACCTGCTTGAGGAGGAAGCTCTCTTTTCCAGTATCTCCTTCCCGAGCTTCCATCCCCAGCCATTCTGCTCTACTGTCATGCAAAGCAACGTTTTACAAGGTATGATTCTTTTCTTTCTACTCAGATCAACGCAAGAATGATGCTCTCTTTTTTCTAATCGAAAAGGAATGATGCTTTCTGGATTTGTGTTGCTTAGACACTTGTTTCTTGCCATGCAGACGAGCTTGGTGTCATCTTTGAAGATGATGTGCTGAAGTATTGGGATGAGATGAAGCAATCGGAGAACACGATAGAACAAAGTGAGAAGAGATTGTCACCGCTCTATTACGGTGATGAGAACGGAGCACCTCCAAGAGCATGAGAGACGATGTTAGATCGAGGAGAAGGCATTGACGTAGCTCGTGTCGCAGTCCTTCTACATGCCAATCACGCAGGCCGCACGAGGGTTTAGGGTTTAGGGTTTAAAATAGGGTTTAGGGTTTAGGTTGAGGGTTAATGGTAAAAGGGTTTAGGTTTAAGGTTTAGGGTTTAGGGTTTATGGTTTAAAATAGTTTTAAATACGACAAATGTTAATTATATGTTTTATTTTAATTTAATTTTTTTTCAAATAGGCCATATGTTAAATATATATTATTATTTAAATTTTAAATAGTTTGGAATATGACATATGTTAATTATATGTTATTATTTTAATTTATAATATTTTATGTTAATTATATGAACATATGTTAATTATATATGAATATATGAACATATGTTAATTATAATTATATATGAATATAACACAATATAATTGGGCACGTAATAATTAGTCTCGGTTTTTGAAACCACCGGGACTAGAGGTGAATTTCAGCGGGGGAAACATCTTCTCATGTTTGCAAACAAATCTAGAGATGAAAATGTATATAAAATAATCGCAAAATACGAAGTGCTAAGATTGTAGATAGCACATGACATGTAGATAGCAAAATGTATAAAAAATATCCGCAAATAAGAGTAAGAAGTTGCTAACCTTATAGAGCAAATATTTGTGTATTATCACCAAAGAAGGTGCTAACCTCGGCAGAGGACCTCTACCGAGAAAAATTTTGAAGATGTACAAGTGTGGTGGCTCGGGATGGAGGAGGAAGGACTATATAAAGAAAATCTCTAGTCCCGGTTGGTAACACCAACGGACTAGAGATGCCATCTCTAGTCCCGAGGCAACGGTATAAAAAATTTCAACGGCTCTCTAGGACCTTTAGTTCCGGTTCGTTTCAAGAACCGGGACTAGAGATGACGGTTCAAATGTTGTCGGCGCGTGTCGGGGCGGGGACCTTTAGTCCCGGTTGGTAACACCAACCGGGACTAGAGGTAGCATATCTAGTCCCGGTTGGTGTTACCAACCGGAGTAAGGTCCCGCGCTCGACACGCGCCGACAACATTTGAACCGGACTAGAGGTGATCTTTTGTCCCGGTTCGTGACACGAACCGGGACTAATGTTCCTAGAGGGCCGTTGAATTTTTTAACCGGGACTAGAGATCATCTCTAGTCCCGGGTACAACTCAAACCGGGACTACTGTGCTTTTTGCCACTTCAACCAATGATGGCTTCTCCAGTAGTGACAAAAGCGTGCCCTACGTATCATCTTAACTCTCCTCCCCTCTTCTCTCTACCCTGTTTTCTCTTTACTCCCCCTGGAGCTCGACACATGCAAGCGTGCCGATAGAGAGCAGCGGCTAGGAGGTGGGGACGGCTCGGGGATGCGCCTACGGTACGGTGAGTAGGAGTACTCCATCGAGGAGACGCTGGCATTCCAGTTCCGTACGCCTGCGGCGTGTGTGCTCCACCTCATCTCTGTGCATCGCCTCCGCCGTCCCGGACATTCCTGCGATCTATGGCAACTAGGACCACTACTTCCTTTAAGACGTCGCGACATGGGATCGGAGTGCAACAACGTCGAGTACCACTACAATGGCGAGGTACCCAATGTTGTTGCACTTTGGTTCCGTGTCGCGGCGACAAAAGAAATAGCGGTCCTCGTCATCGTAGATCCCGGGCGTGTCCAGGACGGCAGGATGATGTACGGGATGAGATGGAGCACACGCGCCGAGGACATACGAAACTGAAACACCAACATCTCCTTATGGAGTACTCCCGTTCACCATACCGTAGGCGCCATCCCCAAGCCGCCCCCACCTCCCGTCCACCGCTCCTTGTCGGCGGGCTCGATGCGTCGAGCTCCAGAGGGGGAGAGATAGAGAGAAAATGGGGAAAGAGAGAAGAGGGAGAAAGAAGAGGAGAAAAAGTTAAGATGACATGTAAGACCTACTTTTGCTTTTTCCTACATAAGCACCTAGGCATTACGAGTGGACCGGGTCAACTCACAACATCAGTAAAACCAGTTATATATATTATCGAAGGATCTAATTAAATTCAGTTTTATAAGTTAGGGAGACAGGATTTGTTGATATTGTGATTTAGGTATACGTTCAAACTTGATATCAAAACTTGACGTCAAAATGAGAGACTTAAAGCGATTTTTTTCTAGCTAATTTCTAACCATGGATCCTCTTGGGCTGGACTAAACAAACACCGGGGCGCATTAAGCAGGCTCGATGGTTTTTCAGGAAAGTTGAAAGCTCTTTTGATTGCCTTTGGTTTCATTTTGGTTTTGCCGAGAAAACAAGTTGAGTTCTCGATCACTTGTACTAGGTAGCATCATTATAGCAGCAGGCAGTAGTAGTAGCAGCAGCACATCTAACAGTTTAAGGACGGGAACGACACGACGTCGTTGTCGCACCGGCTGCAGAGGAAGACGTGCGGCGCGTCCTCGGTGTCCGCGATCCCGGCGCACCGCGTGTGCTGCCACGCCTCGCAGATGTCGCAGCACGCCATGCGCTCGCCGTCGTCGTCCTCCGCGCCGCACGCGCAGTCGACGAGGCGGTCGCTGCCGCTCCCCTCGCACACGGCCGCCTCCTTCCTCTCGTGGTCCTCCCCGTTTTGCTCCTGCTGCTGCTCGCCGACGATCCCTTGCACCACGACGGCGCTTCCGACGTCGACCAGCCCGAGCACTGGGAGGCCCTCCTGGTCGGCGCCGACCCCGACGACGGAGTCCGCCGTGAAGCTCCTCAGGCCGAGGTACATCTCGCTGAACACCCTCTGCGCCTCCCACTTCAGCTCGCCCACCGTCGCGTGCGCCGGCAGGGTCACCGTCTCGTACGAAGGAGCTAGCTCCGGGCTCCCGTTGCTCACGAGCAGCGTGCAGCACAGGTTGATGTGGGGATGCCCGAATCCGCCATTGCTGCTCGCCACGAGTCCTTCGTGGTAATCTTTGACGGAGTGCTTGATGTCCAGGACCATCCGTACCGCCACCGGGATGGCACCGAACGCGCCGGCGGTGAGCGCCTGGTTGGGCTCCTTGAGCACGTGCCGGTACAGGTGCACCAGGTCTCTCATGAGCTGCGCACGGGTGAGCTGGAACCGCACCCTCATCTTGCCCTGGGTCGGCACGCCGCCGGCGACCGCCGGGAGCACGCTGGATACGTCCTCGAGGCAGTACTCGAGCACCTTGGTCACCGGGTTCATGGTGCGGCGCACGACGTAGTTGCCCACGATGTGGTTGCCGAGGGACTTGAGCACGAAGTCGAGGAGGCCCGTGTCGCCGATGTAGGCGCGCGCCGCGTCGCGCACCTCCTGCCTTGTGACCCACCGGGCCGCCGGCTCGGCGCGGCGGAGCGCGTCTACCACGGCGCGTGCCGCCATGTCGACGCGCTTCGCCGACCACCGGCACGAGGCCTCCGACATGATGCCCCGGTAGTCCATGGCCGTGACGGAGGTGGCCGGCAGGCGGGTGCGCAGTTCGAGCATGAAGCGGAGGAGGTCGCCGAGGCTGAGAAGCTTGTGGCCGCTGATGGCCTGGTACTTGGTGACCACCATGGGGAGCTCCTGGCTGAAGCACGACAGGTGCGGCACCAGCACGCAGAGCGGCATGGAGCTGAGCGCGTGCAGCGACTGCCGGTACAACGGCAGCGCGACGCCGTAGCTCGGCCGGCCGTACCTGTACCCCCAACGCCCGAACCACGTCTCGCCGTACGCCACGCCGTGCAGCAGCCTCAGCTCCATGTGCCCCTTCCTCGCCGTGTCCACCAGGCTCACCTTCCTTGCACCACACCATGTCCAAGCAAATGTTCTCACACGCAGCCCGACATATACTGCCATCGTTGCTTGCATGCATGCACACGCACATGTATACTACCTTACGTGCAAGGCTGAGCAAATGCGGTCCCAGAGGTCCATGATCTGGTGGCCGGAGACGAAGTCGGAGCCGCCCTCGAGGCCGTGGAGGGCGACGAGATGGCCGTAGCCGTTGAGGTGCACGACGCCGTGTAGCAGGTGGCCCCTGCTGGAGGTCGTCGTCGTCGTCGTCGTCGTCCCTCCTTTCGACGACGCTTTCTCCGCGGGGCCATGGTTGATTGCGAAGCACAGGCCGTCGGCCTCCGCTGCCGATTCCCTCCTCGGCAGCACGAAGTGATACCTCTTGCTGCATATCAGATGCCTCCCCCACCCTGCAACACCATGGAATCGATCGGATTAATCCTATGCATGTGTTCTCCTAATCCTATCTAAGGTTGATTGATTGCAGTTGATCGACGGACCAATATGGCGGCAGAGGTGGCACTGGCGGTGCGGCGAGGCAGCGACCTCCTCCTCGACGACGAAGAGCCTCACGACGGTGGGGGGGTGGCGGTGCAGCTCGAGCTGGAAGGACCAGCACTTGGTCTCGCCGTGGACGCCGGCCTCCAGGTGCGCGAAGCCGAGCAGCGTCCTCACGTTGTCCCTGAAGCAGCCAGCGCCGGCGAACTGTGCCGGGTAGCCGGGCTGACAGAAGGCCTCGAACCGGAACAGCATCTCGCCACGCTTCCTCCGCCGCGAGCTCCCCAAGCCGATCACCATCTTAGCCATGGCCGGCCGGCAAGCTAGCTGCTGCAAATCAACGTCGCCGAGATGCTAGGCAGCTAGGAGACCATGTCGCCGTGCAGCACTGCGATTTAAGGTTAGTATTTGGAGCCCGGAGGTCTCATTGGGCTTCTCACGCGTTAAGTGCCCGCGATTTAGAAAGCTTCAGCGATCTGGTGAAGCAATGTAAACAATGGGTCACCCTTCTAGACATGTCGCACACGATCACAAATTGGGTCCTCTGATCTAGAAATTTTGCATAAAGGCACCTCGTGTATTTTCTCATTGCTCTACTAAGAGATCTATTATGGTAATTGAAGAGGTACCAATGGATATCACATTTTGCAGTGTAAATTTTGTTACCACTTAGTCTCTCTCTAGTGTTGACGAATCAGGAGGTATCACAAATTAACACTTAAAACTATGTTACCTCCAAATACATAAGGACTGTAAAATTAATCAATCACCAACTGTACTAGCTGTCTGAATTGTTACACAATTGAATCTAGTACTAGATATTAAATACCATATATGTTGCGATTTTGAATAATATATTGCCTGTACTGATAAATTAGTGGCTAGTGTTTTGATAAGGGGAATAAGCAGGGTGCCACATGCAAATTCTGCCCTGGTGTTTACACGAAAGCATATCTGTAACATATGGCTAGGATAAGCATGGACTAATGTCAATGAAGTATGCCTTGCCTAACTGAATGTTAGGGGGCAATAGTTTAAGATCAGGGGAACCGTTTTGTTGCATAATTAACTGGAGCAGAATGGAATGCATGGTCTACAACTTCGGGCCCCCGTGGAAGTGTGAAGTGGATGTATATTCATTCACAACTACCGCGTTTAGAGAGTAGGTGGCCTAATGGC
Organism: Oryza australiensis; assembly: GCA_019925245.2. Lineage (NCBI taxonomy): Eukaryota > Viridiplantae > Streptophyta > Magnoliopsida > Poales > Poaceae > Oryza > Oryza australiensis. Next base: position 4,527,282 of record JAIFGZ020000478.1, read on the forward strand.
CATTTTGAGCTATTCTTAAATACAATTACACCATTTCTATAGTGGCAGTAAATTAATTTTTCCTGACCTGTATAACAAGCTCTCACTTAAGCAGCAGCCTTAAAACTTGGTGAATTCAAAAGCATAGATGAGTTGTGTGTCATCTGTACCATCTACCCTACCTAGCATCTATCAATTGTTCTGTCATCTAACATCTATGCATTTGCATCAGCTGCACGACTTCTGTGAAAGTATGAACTTACTGTCCTCGAATACTCATGGAGAATTGCGCCAGCATTCAACCAAAATTGTTCTGCATGATTAGAATGTACACTATGGGCCCAAAATGCTCTGTTAGTCTTGACCAGAAATGTCCAAATCTTGGTTATTCTTCATGAGATTCTATGTAACATGTCCTAGTCAGCCGAATCTGTTAGAAAGGCGAGATGTGAATCAATGAATTGCGAGTTACTGGATGAAAAACTGAACAATCAGAAGCTCACCTGAGCAAAAGCATAGATTGCCTGCACAATTCTAGCATAGTCTGTCCCAAGCATTTGGATCACAATATCAGCCAAGAGTGTCCCCCACATTCTATGCAACAATATGATGTAGAACAAAAGAGTTAGTGACTGATTTATAGTCTGCTAAAAAATTCAACACAACAAAATGTTTGAAGGAGAAGCTTATCATGAATGAATCATTATATTAAAAATAGATCTGCAAGCAGTAAACTCAAAACAGGAAGTTGAAGTAGCAAAGCATGAAAACATCATGCGCCCAAAAAAAACTTAACCATAAGAACCTACTGTTGACCAAAAAACAAATGAGGTCATAATTTGTGTAGAAACATGTGGAAACCTGATAGTATATTATTGATTTTAAAAAAATACACCAATAAACAGATTCAAGATATATTAGTAGAAGCATAGCCATACATTGGTCCAAGAAACATCATGACACTCCTAAGACCAACATATCTAGATGCTGCACGTGTCAAACCCTGCATGCATACATTCAAGAGGATTATTCAAACTGCCATCTAAAATGTGCAGTTTTAGATAGCTGCTGCTGACAGACGAGAATGTTACCTGCCTAGCTGCAAACAAACCAGCTCGAGACTCCAGATTAACAGCAGCTAATCGTCCACCCTGTAGATGGCAAACCTCAGTACTCCCAAAGGATATTTATTATGACAATTAAAAACAATTGTTACCACTTGTGTGTATGACCTGTCTATATGCCAAGCTATGCTATTGCATTTTTCAGGTGGGGCCAGAACATGGGTTTGTAGAACATAACAAACTCTAGTGAATATCCAGGTCCACTAAAAAAAAGTATCCAGGTTGAATCAAAAGAAACAATTGAAAGGATGAATATATATCTATTGTTCTGTTAAAAGAGTTCTGAGATAGCACATAATAAAATCAGGAACACTTGCTTACAGACAAACTAAAATATATATACCTGCTTTAGAAGTTCTTTCTTTATCTCATATTTACCAGCTTCCATCAGCAGCTTTCCAGAGAGTCTCTTGGCTAACTACCAAGATGATAACATTAATGAATAATGATGCCGTAAGAAGAATTAAAATCGATCTAACTTCATAAGTACTACATACCGATTCATAGATCATTTTCAGAGTCAGTGCACTACCACCCTTCATAGAGGGGGAAAAAACTGATTTAGTCAAAAGAAAAGGAAAAACTGGAATGTTACAAAGGAAAAAAAATAAAAAAGAAGATCACAAAGAACCTTCAAGAATACACTTTCTAGTCCCTTTGCTCCAATCTTCCAAGCAGAATCAGTAAGCACCATCCACTTGTTAACTCCAAGGCTAGAGTTTTCTTTTGGAGATTTCTGTTTATTCCATGGAAATAAATCCGGGCCTTTCTGACGGCTGAATGCATGACAATTAAAAATATTAATGTTCAAAACCACTAGTGTTCCAAAGAGAGTAGCAGACTGCAGACTTTGAGAGGATGCACTGATAGAGAGTGAATACTCCGTGGTGACAATGGCATCAAAGAAAATAGTTCAAAAGAGAAATGGCAGTTGCATGCGATGATAACTACATTAAAATATGGTGTATACAGGTATATGATTTAATTAAAGAAACACTGTTTCCAAAAATCAGAAGGTTATTTTGTTTGCAGATACATTTCTTAGTTCCATCCATATTTAAGTACCTCGAATATTCATCTAGCAGGTGAAGAAATATTTCTGCCTCAAGGTCTGCCGTGCATAATTTACTAGAGCAGCAAACACCGAGTTCTCTTCTCACTCCAAGTAAGACATTCCTGTATGATGGCCGAGTCCCCCTATGAAATACAAGTTTAAAGGTGCAAATGTTCAGTTAAAGCTTCAATAAATCAATGAACTAAAGGCAGTTGACTAACAGGGAGGTCAATCCAATCAAAGGATACTTCTATTTGAGATGGAAAACAAAAGGCTACTTGACTGACCTTATGATTGAGCGGGCATCAGCAGCAAGATACAGGAACCTCGATTCTAATTTTGAGATGAAAATATCTCTCTCCTCGATATCATCCAAAGCATCAACATAATCTGAATTCGGTCTTTTTGCAATTGATTTTAGAAGTGGGCTAAAATAGCTGCAAAGAAAGGAAGTACAAAACAAATTACTTGCTTGCAAGGTGAAATATTGGAGTAGAATGATAAACAATTCTTCACAGCATACTATGGAACCCTCACATTACAAACTCAGGTAGGTCAGTAGGTGAGTAGGTCTAACTGATTTACTGAATCAGTGAGCGAGGAAAATTCAAGAGAAAAGGAAGTTCTTACAAAATTTGTAACTCCATGCTCAAAACGCGAGATACGATAACAGGTGTATTTCATCATCGGTACGATAATGTTTACCTCTTAATCTTACATAAATTTGCAGGCTTGGATTTGGCCATCTGTGGCTCATTTGCAGAGGCTCATTAAATGTTTCATGCCCCATATTTACAGGCAGCAAATTGCAGTGAATTTGCACAGAGTTAGATCGAGTTTTTCTGTGGTGCTTACAAAAGTTTTGGGCGCTGCAAATTTGCATGACAGGTAAATCATATAACATTGTTATTTACAGTCACAGTGGAATAATTATCAGAAGGTAGCAACGGAATCCAATAGAACAGCAAGTATTAATTCGCATTCCCATTTATATACCTCACAACTAACCACGTTATTCAAATTCCAAACTAATGTATCCAGTGCTATCATCAGAAGTTCAGAACCAACCAATCCATTTATTTCAGTACCACAAAGCATTAGAACAACCACCAACAAAAATCGAACCTGGTACCATACAGGATCTCCTCAAACTCCATCAGCTCCTCGTCGGTGGCGAGCTCGAGCACCATCCTTAGCTCCGGGTCAGACATTCCTTCAGAAAGCAAACAAAATGTCACTACTCCAACCCAACCTGGCACCAGTTTCGTTACGCCCAGTATACCTCCTGCCGCGGTCTTTGCGGAGGGAGAAGCAGCAGCACGGGGAAGGAGAGCTCGAACCCCATGGGCGTCGCGGCGGCGAGGAGTGGCAGCGACCACCGCAGGAGCGCGACGGTCGCCGAAGCGGGACGAGGCTGGGACCGGCCGTGCCGCGGGTAGGAGGGAAGTGGGGACCGTGAGGTGGTGGCGGCTGCGAGGAACGGGAGAGGTTTAGCCGCTGCGACGGCGGCCATTGGCCGCGGCCGAGATCGCCGGTGGATGGCCCAAGAGCCCCGGACCGTAACGAGATATTGTGGAGCGCCCTTCGCTGCTTCCCCGTGCGCCCCTAGAAAAAAAAGATCGCGTGGCCGTCTTTGTCTATTTCTTCCCAACGTTTTTCTTATTTTATTACCAAGCTAAGTTAAAATAAAGGAAGCTTATAACGAAAAAGGTTTCGATATTGATATCGTCAACAACTCCGTTTAACATTTAAAAACTAAACATACATACATATATTTATATATATATCATCATTTTTTAAAGGATCATGAGTCTAAGAGAGATATTGTCCTATCCCATGTGAGAACCGAAAGCAAGTAGTCGATATTTTCATAGTCCTTTGAATGATAAGAGGTTTTGCGAGCTTAGTAGTGAGCTCAACATCTTGGATTCTCATAACATTTGCTGAGAAATGGTTGGCTAATCAATAGTTAAGCATAAATCATAATAAATATAAATTAAAATTAAACTTTATGTTTTGAGATCTCTTCTTTAGTAGAAGTTAATTTTGATACCAGGAAAAAAGTTCAAACATTCCTCCTTTGTCCAAAAATCCTTTTGTTAAAAAAATATGAAAATTGTTGTGTGCTTGTTTTTAGGAAGAAGTCCATAATTAACCATCGAACTATTGCGAAAGTTTAATGTTGACCATCGAACTAGAAAACCGGGTATCCGACACCCTCAACTATCAAAACCATGCAGGTTCGGACATCTGTCCTAGTTTTGCGCTATTCACATGCCACGGCGGCGTTTAGGGCTGAGTCGGCATGGTTGAGTCGGCATTTGCCGTTAAAAATACTCGCGCCTCTCTCTCTCTCTGTCTTCTCCTCTCGGTCTCCCACTCTCCCTCTCGAAAGCGGCGACGCCCGAAGCAGGCTGCTGGCGGCGAACAGATCTGCGGTGGGACTGAGGAAATCGATGGCGGCCTTGAGGAAATTGACGGTGGCATGGAGGAAATCGACATCGGCGTGCAAGGCGACGGAATCCCAAGGTGGCTGCGGCTCACAAGACCGGTGCGATGCCAAATATTGCGTCGGAACAGTGGATAAGAAAGTCAGATTCCTAGCTCAATAGGTATTTTTGGTCTCTTGGTCATAGATTCAAGTTTAGGTTTTGATTTGTTAGCCTTCTTAAATTTGTAGCCATGGATCCGCTAGATAATCTGACAGTTAGGGTTCATTTTAATTGGGAATTTGTTAGAGGTCATAACAAGCTTGAATATGTTGGTGGAAATGAGGGTTTGTCATACATTGAGCGGGACAAGGTCTCTCTGCCAGAGATAAAGGGGCATCTAGCAGATCATTGCATAGTTGAGTCTGAAGCCTTGCTACACTGGTTGTGTCCTGGAGAAGAACTGGTGTCTGGTTTGAGGGTTTTAGTAGATGACAGTTCGTGTCTTATCATGTCGAACTATATAGTTGATGGTGGAGTAGTTGATATTTATGTTAAAAATCCAATAGTAATTCAATCAAGTGGCAGTGACTATGAGGATGAAATGGAAGTTGATCATTTGGATGCTCACTGTGATGAGGAATCTGATGAGGCCTGTGATGGTCAGATGGAGGTACATGATACTACAGAGTCCCTAGTAGTTAGAGGAAGCACTGAGATCATGGACAATATTGAGAAGATAATTGTGAAGGATAAGGGCAAGGCAGTGGTAGTTGCAGGACAAGAGGCCCAGAATCAATCTGATGACTCGAGTGACAATGATTTTGTACCAGGAGATGAAAGTTCACTGAGGAGGATGAGGAAGCCGAAGAAATTCACAGAAATTTTAGGAATTTTAAGAGGTGTACAATGAGAAGACCTAATGACATTGAGAATGATGGAAATTCGACACCTTATGCTGACAGTAGAGCAGATGAAGCTACCAGTGATGATTTGAGTGATGGCATTTGCCAATTTTTCCATTGCAATAGCACATCAATTCCTGATTCCATACAAAGCACAAGTTTTATTACCATACATAGCCAATTACATCACCCTAAACCTTTCCAAAAACTACATTACTACATTACTGCATTTTAATCCACCACATTGCCAGAACTACAACAGAAAATGCAAGCAACCACTTCAACACATTGACTTGTTTCTCCAATCGTGCTAGTCTGCCTCTCAACTCGATATTTGCTACCCATGTGTCCACTTCTTCTTCTATTGGCCGAACCCCATGAGCTGCAGCATCACCCGCCCGTCTTGATAGCAATAGGTTCTCCCTCCTTAGCTCTCTAACCGTATCGCGCAAGTCCACAAGCAACTCCTGCACGAATGGCGCCGGCAATGGATCCACCCACATCTAAAAATCACATCCTCCAGTGCCGGCCTAAAGGAAAGGGGGGTACAAGGAGACATGAAAACAGGGTATCCAACAAATCTAACAACACCAACATTGGCACACTTCAATCAAACAACAAATCTCACCCTTTCATTGTCACACTTCATGAACCACCACCTTGGATTATCGTCGCTCCATGACACAAGCCGCATAGCCTTTCTCCCGCACTTGTAGAGCACCGATGACCAATACTCCAGGGGCCCTTCCCGATAGGGGATGGGAGCCGAGTTGCTAGTCAGCACGGCACCACGTGGCCTCATCCTCCCACTGCTAGAGGTCGCCGAGATTTCCATTGCTACCGCCGGCTTCAAGACCTAACCCTAGTGTCGCCGCTTTCGAGAGAGAGAGTGGGAGACCGAGAGAGAGAAGACAGCGTGAGAGAGTGAGAGGCGCGAGTGTTTTAACAGAAAATGCTGACTCAACCGTGCTGACTCAGCCCTCAGCGCCAGCGTGGCATGGGACTAGCGCAAAACCGGGAGGGTTGTTTGAAGCTGCACGGTTTTGATAGTTGACGGTGTCGGATACCCAGTTTTTTAGCTCGATGGTCAATATTAATCTTTTGCAATAGTTCGATGGTCAATTATGGACTTTTTCCTTGTTTTTATTGCGAAAACTTGGTTTTTCTTCTCCTTGTTGTGATGCAATATGACCATGGTTATGTACTACTTGCTTGCGTGCTGGTCACTTGTCTTACAACCAATTACATGTCCTTCATGTCCATCATTTCTTCTCTTGCCACAAAGTTTCTGTCCCCAGCCAAGAACTTCCGGGCAACATCCTTTGCAAAAAAAAAATTTGGCCCCGAAGTTCTGGTCTTGACCTCCAGGAACTCCCGGGCATCGGGGGTATAAAACCCTAGAGAAAGCCCGAGCCCTTATCTCTCTCCCCTCACTCCTTCCTCTCAAAACCCTAACTGCTCTCACCCCCATATTAACGATTTTTGGATTTCACCAACGAAATCTGTTCAGGCTCCACGTTTATCCTCACATTGGTGGCGAGGAACTCTGTCCCATGATCATTTTGCAAAATCGTGGCCTCAAGGTACTTCCTTCGATCTCTTCCTGTAGTTCTTTCTTTTTTTTGTCTGTTCTCTAAATTTTTGAACATAGGGAGCAAACCATTTGGATATAATTATTTCTGCTCTCTTTTAGAACATCGATCTATAGGATTTGATCACATGTATTGTCTTTTCCATGGGATCCTGTTCATCAACTTTGCAAGCTGGAAGTTCTAGTGTTCATCGCCAGGAACTTCCAACCGCTGCCAACACAGCCAGCTAGCTCCTTGATTCCTCCAAATTTTTAACCCATGCACTCCATCTTTTTGTTGATTCTTGTTGTTGTGTATCATGCCTTATGAAAAGCGCCAGAAAGCTAGCCAAGATGTTTTTGGAGATGATAGTCCCCCGTTCATTTTCCTTGAGGGAGATAGGGCAAGGAGAAAGTGGTTGAAGAGAGCAGTGACGGCCGGTCTGTGCCTAGGGATCAACCCGGACAACCAAGAATCTCTAGGAGTTGAGCTCTTGTGATTCATGATCAAGGAAGTGAGGAAGAGGGTGCCACCCATGGTGAGGCACGTGGTTCTCGTGCTCAGTCTTCAAGGCCTCAGCCGGGTGAGCCAGGATCCTATGAGAACCCAATTCGTCTGTACAAGACTAGAGGATACGATGTTGACCCCGATCATCACACCGGAAGGCAAAAGATCAACTATTTGAATAACATTGTTAGGTGTGGTCATAATCGCTTGGTGGATCCCTATACTGTGGAGATTGAGTCTTTGGATCCTTGCTTTCGCACCTTCTTTCAGCTGAACCGGTACAACTCTATGTTCATGACAAGGAATAATCCAGTGGTAAAGATGAAGTGGCTTGATTGGGATTATATGAAGCGCAATAAGTCTGCTTATTTCAATGATCTCATGAAGGTTTGCCTCCATAAGTATCTTGGTCACATTCTAAGCTTAGAGCATGATTAGAGTATTGAGGTGATTGGGTAGTTTTACGCCACCTTCTTCTTTGGTACCATAAAGAAAGGTACTCCCTATATGAAGTGGAGGACTGAAGGAAAACACTATAGAGTCTCTATGCCTCAATTTGCCACCATTCTTGGTTAAAATCCAGATGACTTGAACCGACCAAATCTTTATAGTGAGGAGCCTCTCCCAATGCTTCACACTAAGTTCATGTATGCTCCTGATGCTCCTAAGGATTGCCTAAGTGATGGTCGGAAGTTCCTGACATACTGGTCCGGAACTTTCTGGCACCTTTATAGTTCAAAATATGAGTAACGGATGCATGACGCCATTGCAAGCCTAGATATTTCCCACACCCTCCACAGCTCACTTTTGACAATTTCACTTTTGTTTTCTGTCTCCAAGCTTCTCCCATGGTGTTCTTGCCTCCTCCACCTTGTTCTTAAGCTTCCCAAGTGAGATTGAGTGAGAATTGAGGGTGGTGGTAAGGATTGGTGATGTTGAGAGGGCTAGGATGACTTGAGCACTTGGTGATTCTCATTAGGCTGCTGTTAGGTACTTACTACTCTTGGAGGGTGACCTCCTAGATGGTTAGGCATCGCCTGTGAGCTTCCTTCGATTTGTGGATTGACCTGGGCAAGTTTGTGAAGGGTTTTCTCACCTCCACAAGGAAACGAGGTAATTTGAGTAAAATTCTGATCTAAGCCTACAGAGGTTGTCTTGGTAGAGCAATCCTCATCAGTGGTGTTCGCTAGGAGTTCAAGTTAGGGACCTTTGTGGTCACTTGAATCATAGTGAAGGACCTATGGATGTTGGATTGAAAACCGGGGACTTCTTCCTGGGGTTTTGTTCGATGAGGCAAGGGGTTAATCGAGACCTAACTCTTCAAAGTTCCTCAACGGAGAGTAGGATTATTGTAATTTAAATTTCAAAAAAAAATATCTTGTCTCTTTTGTGTATGTTTTGAGCTCTCTCTTGCACTTCTCCATTTCCTGATGATTTACTTCATCTCCAACACTTTGACAAGTCTTGTGATTCATCGAGAATTGAGACTTAGGCCTCGAATGCTAGAACCCTAGAAGTTCTCAACTAAAATGTCGAAAGTTCCGGACAACATTAGTTGCCAGGAAGTTTCGGGGTTCTTGCCATGAACTTCTGTGCCCTGTTGAATTTAACCGTCGCGATTGAAGAATTTTTCAGGAATGCCTATTCACCCCCCTCTAGGCAGCATCTATGGGTTTTCACAAACCATCCATCACCATGTGCTAAATTTAGGTTTATAATCTATATCTCATATGCTTTTGATTTGTTATGAAATGAAAATGAGAAAAGGTTTGAAAAATCTAAAATTTGCACTGAAAATTAGAACTGGATTTGGCAACTGGCAGAACATTGTAATTCATGATGAGTCTGCTTTATGAAATCAAGTTGAATATTGAAGCACTTTATTTAATCAACTAGAGCAATTTCACCCCAATCCAACCAGTTTGTTTTTCAATCAACCAAAAAAAGTCACATTACACTGCTTGATATGGCACAATTACATTATCTAGAAATGTCATAGCACAAGGAAATCATTTATCACCTTGCAGAGAGGGTGGCCTGTGGCCTGTGGGGACAGGGGAGGAAGCTGTCGATGGTCTTGACAACCCTCACCAAAAGGGAAGTGACACGGTGCTGCATAAATCAAAACATTACATGATATCTTTGACAATTTACAAATAAGTAACAAAACTTTCTTAGATACATAAGCTAAACTTGGAAACAACATAAGTGCATAACATTTTCAAACTTAAGCACAGACCAAAAATGTCAATGTGTTCTATGCAATTTTTACAATATACAAGTGCATTTGCAAATGTAAGTCATCACCCAAAAAACTCTATTTTAGCACCAAAGTACCGATGGCCATCAAGTTTGTAAGGTTTGCTAATTGGTACAATAACTTGATTATACTACAAGGACCCACCAAATTCACCAAGCGAATAACTTATTACACAGAGGTTATCTAACATGAAATGTAGGTATTACTTGAAGATTATTGCCAGTTTCAGATCCCTGCAAAAGTCTGAGATGCAATCCAAATATCAAATATGAGACTAAAAAAGGAACATTATTAGAGCACCACGTCACTCTGAAATTTAAGTCAACCAAGAACATATTTGGGTTCATGAGTTCTTTCTCTTCAGACATGATTTAAGTATTAAATAACAAAATGTTAGCATATCCAGTGTCCAAAAGAAAAGGAACATCACTATGTTTAGAAAATGATTCTATAGCTACGAGCCACACCACCACATCAGCTTTTAGTCATCTACGGACCTAAAAAATAACACATTGCATAATCTATAAGTTGTTCCCCTCCACATTTTGCTTGGTTCAGTATAGATTATATGATGAATTTGAACATGTTTTTAAATTTCACGTTTAATCTCTATCAACTCAATCTTTCAATGGCCTTTCGGAGTCGATATGAGCTTCTTGTCTGAAACTGGCTCATTTGCACTTGATGACCAACTGTTTATTGGCTTTTATTTTCTTCAACGATGATTGCCTGAAAATTTTCTAACAAATTAACAATATATTGTTTACAAATTCAAGACCGAATCTTTTAACTACTGTCCAAATGTGATCAGTGGATGTGTGTTCTATGTATTGAATGATCCCCAAGATCATATGTGTGCTTTAATTTGCTCAAAAACAGAATAAGAATCATCTAAAGTAATAAAAAAACTTTTCCTCTACAGAATTAATATTTCCGTTAGCTACATGTGCAGCTTAGAGAACTTCTTTCGAATTCTAGAAAAACAAAAACCATATGTTGAAACTGCATGCAAAAGGCCTATCAAATAACACAAAAGTAGTTGTCAAATAGCTCCATATTTGAATCAACCTTAAAGAACCTATATTGTTTTTTGGAAAGCTAAGTTGGTGCCAGAAAATAATCAAATGGTGTGAATTCATCATTTGTAACTGAACAACTAACTTTTGAGAATTATACTCAAGTGAAAATTTTGAACTATAGACACCCTAGCAAATAATAAGGTATAAGTTATTGTTGTTCAGCATCATTCTTGCAGAAAAGTGACATATCATCTTAATCACGGCTAATGAGTTTGACTGCTAAGGACCAACATAGCAGTGCAATTACATAAAAGAGTTGTGGTTTATCCATTAATAAAGAGGGAGTGTTTTAAAAAGAAATAACAAGAGAAATGAGAAGGAGGCCACACATGGTCCTTGAGGGTGCTAAACAAGAAAAAAGAAAGCTTCGAATCTAGACAATAAGGGAAGGGGAGGCGTTGCAGAAAGAACCTGCCCATTTCATTCCATCCATGTTTCCCAAGTGATCGAGATGTTCAATGTGGTTGTGCCTTCTCTTGATTATCATGTTGCTAAAGTCGCTTCTTTGGATGAACATGGAACACATGGTTTGGTGAAGGCCTTAAGAAATCGTACGAGGTCCAATTAGTCATTAAGGTCCAAATACAATTGTCATATTTGTATTTGGCCAGAAGTTTTTATAAATCGTGTTATCTAGCACAAGAGCTTGTTGTTAGTGCAAAATATAATGTTCTTAAAGGAGTGGCATTTTTGTTCTTGCATTTCTCTTGCATTAAGTTAAAGTAGTTTAGAAATACAACGTTGTCAAAGGCAAATTCCTCATAGTGCATCCTTAATGTTTGTTGTGAAACGGGGTAGTAAGGTGGAGCCGTGTCAGATGGCAATAGTAGGTTAGAGACACCACACAATATATGCATGTGTAGAGTGGACAGTAGGTGGGACCCACCTAAAAAATCCTTAAACATGAGCCATGCCACAATTTAAAAAATAGGTAGGACCTACCATAAATTGTTTATAACCTAATAGTAAACCTATGGCTTGGTAATAGTTATTTACTACCTCCACATGTATCTTACCTGATAGTAGAAATCTATACTTTCTATAAAGATACAACCCACTACATCTTAAAACTTAACCAGCAAACATATCACATCATTATCAACTAAAAATTATTACATCTTAACATGCAAATCTACAATTTATTCCATTCAAGAGCTCAACATACAAGCATATCAAATCATCCTCACATTATTTTCACAATATTTCAACATATATCCACCCAATCCTATATTTTTTTCCTCTTCATTCAATTTGATTTGAATTTGGATTTTTTCTTTCAAATAGAGGAACTTGAATTGAATTATACTTGATTCATTAGTTCCCCCATTGCATTATGTCCTCTAATGTTTGCCGGTTCACTTTTTCCATGTTATAGATGTTCCCTTATTGGACCTTGTGACTACTTTAATGCATATTACTTGTTTTTCCCATCACATTGTGGATGCCCTTAAAAAAACATTGTCAGTGACATCTTCTTATATTCTAAGTGGACCAAATATTTGTTCCATTCCCTATACATACCGCCAAGATACATATGTCCCTCCCTATCTGCTAGAGAGAGAGAGAGGATCGTTCTCTTCTATGAAAGAAAAAGTCCAGTCAGCCTCCCTCAACTATACAATGAGTTCAATTTCACATCCTTAACCGCAAAATCAAATATATAGACTCCCTCAACTATATAATGAGTCCAATTTCACATCCTTAACTGCAAAACCAAATATATATACTATCTCAACTAAGTAAAAACCAGTTCATTTTGTCTTACCGAGTGGTTTTGATGGTGGTTTTCTCCTACTTTGCACTTGCATGGTATTATAGTCAGCGATTTTGGTTGATGTGAGTCCTAAGATTTTTATTTATTGGGTTGAATTGCCACATAAATGCCATGTCAACATGTAGACTAAGTCACCTAGTCACATTAGACAAAACTATTAATTATAATGCGACATAAGCGTCACGTAGGACAAAGCCACCATCAAAACAAGGGGGAGGCAAAACAAGCCGGTTTTGATAGTTGAGTGAGCCCCCACATGATTTTGCATGAAAGGGATGCAAACCAGACTCGACACATAGATTAGTGAGGAAAATGGACCTTTTCCTCTATTGGTAAAAGAAATTGGGCCAGTATAGCGTCATCTAGTCGACCTGCCTAGTTTGGCTTCATCGATGGGTTAGCCCAGCTTGGCCCAACAGAACTAAATCTTAAGTGATGCCTAACCATATATTCAAGATTAGCTTGTTTTAGGCCTTGAGATTATTTTTGAGCTAGTCCAAGAATATATTAGCTAGATATCATGTCATGAAAGAAAAGATTTGGCTAGAAATAATTGAGCTTGTAAGCTTGTTCGTGTAGATTAGAGAAGACAAACACGCAGAGAAACTTGCAGCAACAAAAAAAATACCAATTTCTGAGTTGAACCGAATTTGAATTGGTGTGGCAGGCTGGTCACGTCCAAGTACTGTTAATAAAAGCTCGTCCATGTCCAGGAAAGTTCAGGTATCAGATTACCAAACCAACCAAGTACTACTTGGCCTTAGTTCTTGCTCAACTTGTCCATTTCTTCCTTGTCCTACAAACTCTATAGAGGATACAATTCTCACATGCAAAAATCAAATCATCCTTCAACTAGTTTAGCACTTCATGTTTCATGAGCCATTTCCAAATTTCCTTATAGTTGCATGCACAAATATTACATGGGTAACTTTTTTTAGGGAGACTTACATGTGTAACTATTGTACTTTTCACATGATGGGCAAAAGTTGTCCTTACAAATTAAAAAGAAAACATATGCCTAGAAAAAGATTCATGACGTGCATTTCAAAAGTTAGGGCCATATACGCTGATAAAAGTTGGAATGCCTATGTGTCTCCTTCAGTTGATTCAAGCACGACCATCTGGGTTGCTGTTGTGTCTTGTTGAAGTTGCACTGCTTTTGTCTAGGGCACGTCTTGATGTCATTGATCCAAAAGACACAAAAGGAAAAAAGGTTGAACGGACCGGTCTTGTAAAGGGTACATATATTGCCGGTCAATGTCCTAGCTATCCGCTGCAATTCACATTGGTCATGAAATTGTACACTCCCCAGACATGTTTGCCTAATGCGATTGAGAAATTGTATCTTACTTCAAAGGATAAGGATGGGGTCGATTCAGTTTGAGGACTCGGCTACTTTCTCATTTTTTACGAGCGCGCCTCACCAAACTATTAAACTGTATATTTCATGCAAAAGATTTATATAAAAAATTTTATTAGAAATTTTAAAATCTATTTTTAAAATTTATAATAATTATTACCTAATTAATCTAATGATCCATCTTGTTCCTCATCTATGATCAGCCTACCAACCACAGCATGGATTGAAGGAGGCCTTAATATTAACCAGCCATTCTTCCCATTATATTTTTTTCTAACCTTCCATTCATTTCTATTTCCCAATCCTGCTCCTCAATTACGACCCGTTATCAAGTGAACAAGCAAGTTAATATGATGAGCAGTTTTCCCATCCTTAAAATGGTACCAGGTACCACCATCTCTAACTAGGTACAAAATTAATCCCACCGTTAATCTCGCAGGTGTATCATTGGAAAAGAAAAATATGTCAATATCAAACTAATCTACACATGTCATACATCTAGGGTTCTCATGAGTTGTAGAAGTCATGAAGCCCTCTAGATCCACTCATCCTAGGGTTCTCGCTGGCCGAATGACAACGGGACGACGGTTGGACTTCAGCTCGACGGAAGGGCAACCGGTGAGAAGAGGACGTCCCACTTGAAGACCTCGTTGCTCGCGCGGTTGGAGAGTTGGCGGTAGGCGTGGTCGGCGAGGTGCCTCTCTCGAGGAGCTTGTTGTCTACCACTGAGAAGGGGAGATAGGCGGGCTCGGCGAGGCGGCACCATCCAGGATCTCGTTGCTGGCCATAGAGGGGTAGGGAGAGACAGGCTAGGCGAGAAGCCCTCCCTCAAGAAGGTCGTCGGCCGCCACGGAGAGATAGGGAGAAACGGTAGTAGGTGAAAAAATGCTTTAATACGATATATATATATATAATATCTTTAATAAAGGGTTATTAATAATGCGAGATTCAGCCCCCACAGGTGGTAGTAGTAGGTGGAAAAAAAGGGAAAGCTGTTGTAATTAATCTCCACTCCCCCAACATTCTGGCAACACCTGCAGCCTGTTCTCCCTTCGTCTCAGCAGCACAGGCTAAGCTGCAGAAAAGAGAGAAAGCAACAAGGCTCCCCTCCCCTCCCTCTCCTCCCCTGGCCCGACTCAACCACCTGCACAATCTACAACGAGGACAGGACGAGAGCAACGTGTAAAAACTGTGGGTAATCCTGTACACGGTACCAAACAAACAGCCCGCACACACATTGACACATTAGCTACAGTTTCGCCACGGCGTCCAGGCCGGTGGCTGGCCATGCAAAGGAGCCCTGAGCCTTGAGCCCATGCATGTCCATGAGCAGCCTCTACAGTAGGCGCTAGCATCGTGACAACGCACAGTATGCTCTGCTCTGCTCACACTCAGCGGAGCATGCAGCGGGTCAGCTCTCTCGCGCGCAGCTAGCAACGCAGACTTACTGTGCACAAGCGTCGCAGACTTGCAGTGTCGCGCTTGGTTTCTACAGTGGTGGCGCCGCAGCGTCGTCGAGCGGAATCGACCGCGCCAATCATTGTACCAAAAACACACACCAAAAAATCATGTGCTGATCACACTGGGTGCCTGGGTGGCTGGCTGGCTAGCTGCGACGCGCGGGCGCGAGTGATTTTCTGATTTCCTGAGGAGATATGTAGGTAGCTTGATTGATCTGCCACGGTAGGTTGATCGATCTGATCGACCTAAGCTAGGGCTCATTCTTTCTAGGTTTCTGGCTGATTAGCAGCATTCAAAACAGAAATATTATTAGCATATAATTAATTATTAAAAATTTAAAAAGATTTATTTGATTTTTAAAAATTTTATAGAAAAGTTTCATATGAAATATATTTGTTTAATAATTTAAAAATATGTTAACTGAAAATAAGAAATAGCTAAGCTTTATTAGCTGCGTAGAACAGGCCCCAAGCCTAGGCAGAGCCGCAGAGGGTGAGATAGGGCCCCTGCTAATTGTCTGAGGCAGCAGCAGCAGCTGGCCTTCCAGTTCCAGAGTGTCAGCCGGTTTGCAGCATGCATGCACGCACGTACTGGTTTCTGTACTAGATAGGCGCCTGGGCCGGCCATGCTGCTCCCTCTCCCTCTCGCCTCGTCTCCAGCCATCGTCGCCGTCGGCCGTGCTGGCCCTGGATGTCCACTACCGCCGTCGTTAGCAGTGAGCGCGGCTCGTGATCGGTCGACAATTCGAGATGTGCGCATCGATCATTCACGTATCATGCTTGCTGCGTGCAGTGTCGCACGTACGTACGCAACGAAAGACGATGTGCATCGATCGATCTCCCGTTGCTCCGCTCGCGGCATGAAGCCATGAAAAAAAAAACAGAGATGTTTGAGTTATAGAGGATGGGACACGTTAATTTCGTAAGGATTAGTCGTGCGGGGGGTCCATGCGTACAGGCACGCAGTACAGAGAAAACGGCTACTTTACCTTGCGAGACCGGGGGTAGACCCCGCACGAGCCGGTCCGGGAAAGGTCCAACCAGAGTTGGTGGCCTTACGGCCGTGCAACCGCGTGCCGCGTCCCACACATGCAGGCGAACGATCGATCCAACGGACGGACGGAATCCCTCCTCCGGCCTCGCGCGCCCTCTCGTCGACCGCTTGTTTCTTGGGTTGCTTCTGCCTCCATCTCGGCGGCCTGCCTGTGTGCGATCGCGCGCGTGTGGGGGTCGCAATCATGCGCGGCGCCAACCTACGCAACGCCACGCGATGGCGAAGGGGGAGACGCGAGCGTGGGTGCCACCGTGACCACCACCGCACAACATCCGTCGATCCCCGCGCCGCCGCGCGCGACGGCAGCTGCTTCTCAGCGGCATTGTGAGTGGCTGACATGACCGATCGAGTCGACAGTGTAGAGGGGAAAGGAAAGGCGAAAGGGCCTTGCACCAGGGAGCCCCACCAATCTATGCTCGGCGTCCGTCGCGATCGCCCGTGCGACCGTGCACTGTACGCCCCCCTGTCGTCGATGGGAGTTCACATGTTCCACGCGTTCGATCGTCGTTCACAGAAAAGGAAACATGTTGACCTAGCCACCTAGGCCTGTTCGAATTTGGGTTTCGGGCTGGGCTGGGCTGGGCTGGGCTTTCTGTAGCCTGATAAAAAGCCAAGCACTTGACAAGTCACAAAAGGAAAAAGTCCACTTTAACTCCCTTAGTTAGTGGTTCAACCGTAAAATAATATGATAAATTTTTTTCAAGTATTAAAACTGTCTAAAACGAATCTTTTGGTTTTTCTAATAACGGCCGTTGATACGATGTCTACGTGGTAGCACAATTATTAAAAAAATAAAATTGGGTCCACATGTCATCCCACTTTCTCTCCTCCTTTTTTTCTTGGCGCCCATCACATGGTGGCTGACAGCAGCAGGGGCGACAGGATGACGACGGGGAGCGGCGGCAGCGGGACGACGACGGGGCTCTCCCTCTCTTCCACCCCATCCCCTTTCGCCCTAGTGCTGGCGGTAACGGTGTCCAACGACGAGGACGAGGCGGAGGGGGTGTCACCTGCGGCTGGTGCGGCGGTGGGGACGGCGGGTGAAGGGCGAGGGGTGAATGGGTGATTCGGTGGGACCAGATCCTATCGCGGCGGTCCCTCCGCGTGCTGTTCGTGGAGCACGACGACTCCACTCGGCAGGTCGTCACCGCGCTTCTCTTCTTCGCACTGCCGCGTTGTCGTCCTGTACGACCTCCTGGCAGCGCGGCTGCCCAACGGTGAGGCACCGCCTACTGCGCGAGAATGGTCTCCACTATCTCCCAGTACACGCCTGTGTGACCAAGGAGTTCGTGGACTACGCGTACAACCGGGCCGCAGTGGAGCAGGCGAGTACATCCGCCGTCGGCATCCTCGCGAACTCGATCTCGCGCGTTCGAGGGCGATTTCATCAACGCTGCAGCAGAGGTCCTGGCCGCAGGCGGCAAGGAGCTCTTTGTCGTCGGCCCGTTTAACACGGTGCTCGACGCGGGCGCGTCGAAGCAGGCCCAGCGGCGGCACGAGTGCCTCGACTAGCAGCCACCAGCATCCGTGCTCTACGTTTCGTTTGGCTCGATGTCCTCGCTTCAGGAGGAGCAAGTCATGGAGCTTGCCACGGCGTTACGCTGCAGCAAGCAGCGGTTCATCTGGGTGTTGCGTGACGCCGATCGCGCAACATACTTATGGACTCCGGCGAGAGCGAGAGCCGACAAGCGAAGCTTCTTGCCGAGTTCTCCAGGCAAACCGAAGGGACGGGACTGGTGATCACCGGGTGGGCGCTGCAGCTGGAGATCCTCGCGCACGCCTCCACGGCAGCGTTCATGAGCCACTGCGGCTAGAACTGCGACCGTGCGCTGGGCACCGAAAGAAGAAATGAGGAGAGAGAGAGAGGGATGTTAGAATTGATCTCCTCCCGTTGGGCCCAACGGCCCAACGGGGATCCTTGACCGCGCCTGATCGGGGCGCCCAGCCTCCTGTGGCTGGTGGGCCCCTGTCGCCTACGCCATATAAAATGGGTGAGGGCCGGGGCGGCACATGACACGAGGATCGCCGCCGCCACCAACCTCACCCACAAAACCCTAGTCGATCTAAACAGCGGGGGCGCAGTAGCGACGGGAAGCACCACCACCTCTCTCGGACGACACCTACATCGACGCACTATGCCGACGCACGACCACCATGGCTGACGGGCAGCCCTCGAGCTCTCACTCCACCGGTAACCCTAATCTCCTTTCTCTCATCTAATGTGCTATAATCGATCTACCCGCATAAACCCTATTAGCATCGGTGCCTAGCGATCCTAGAGGTTTAACATTGGTATCGAGCTTCCTAGTGCATCGATCTAATTGGGGTTTTCAAATCCGGAAACTGGAAAAGAAATGAGAAAAAAAGGATCCGAAAAGGTAAAAGAGAAGGTGTATGTTTACCTCGTCGGTTTTCGGCCGCCGGGGCAAAGGGCACCGCCACGGAGCCGGCCGACGGCGCGCGCGCACCCGAGGGGCACGCGCACGCCGGCGGGGCTCGCGGCGGCGCCACCATCCTCCGCACCTCGTGGCCGTCGTGGAGCTTTGCGCCGGTCACATAGAGGAAGGAAGAGAAAGAAGAGAGAAAAGATGGCCGCCGGCCATGGCTCGCCGCCATGGCGCCGGCGGCGAAAGGGAAGAGGAGAAGGCGGCGCTGTGGCGATGCGCTAGGGTTAGGGATTGCGGCCGGCCGGGGGGATTCGGAAAGCCCTAACCCTAATTAGGGTTTCGGGCCGGTGCTCCCAGCCTTATTCCTCCCGTAAGAACCGCTCGGCCGTTGGATCCATCAGACGGCCGAGATTGCAGCGCGGCGCGCGGCGCTTGGGCCGTTTCGGCGGCCCGCAGCCGGCCGCTGGGCCCCGAGCCCGTGCGCACTCATGGCCAAGTAGGCCGAAAGCAAGTGGGCGGGAAAAGGAAGAAAAAAAGGAAAGGAAGAAAAAAAGGGAGGGAAAAAAAAAAAATATAAGTTTTATTGTTTTTTACGGTTAAATGATTTTTATTTAGTTTAAAGTTTCCATTGCAAAATTGACAAATATTGTTGAAATTGACGTTTCTAAAATTGAATTTCGAACCAACGGGAGAATTTCAATTTTAGGAATTTCATTTATGGTATATGATATGTTGCTATTTTCGACCAACGTTATTAATTGCAATATCATGCTATGTATTATGCCTAATTTCGTCCAACGGTGATGTAGGCTTAATGCATAGGAAGGTTATGTGATATCTTGTTTCTCACTTTTCATGATCAATTTTCAGGAGGTTACTCCTTGATGGGATGCATAAAAGATATCCCGACCCTACAAGGAGATAACTACAGTGAATGAAAAGAAAGCTCGACCTTGCATTTATCTTGGGAGAGGTGGACTGGGTGCTAACCACACCGTGTCCTATAGAGCCTGCTGCATTAGTTAGAGGCAACACAGAGTCAAACGCTGACTTTGAAAAAAGAGAAAAAGAAAATGCTGATCTTAGACAACTATATATAGTTGAAAAGGCAAAGTGGGCCTCAGCCAACAAGAAATGTATGGCTGTGGTAAAGAATACAATTGAGCAGGCTATTGTAGGCTCAATTCCAGAGACTGACAATTTCTCTGAGTATCTAGAAAGGATAAAGACCCAGTTCACTGGTTCTTCAAAGACTCATGCTAGAGAACTCATAAAGGACCTTGTCACGGACAGGTACACTGGAGGTGGCATTAGGGATTTTATCCTACAGAAGAGTGCACAAAGTGCAAGACTAAAGCAATGGGACTTGGATCTAAAGGAGGACTTTTTGGTTCACCTGATCATGTCTAGATTGCCAAAGGAGTTTGATCCTTTCATTCTCAACTACAATGTGCACCCAGAGAACTGGACCTTTGATACTCTTCTTGCACAATGTGTACAAGAGGAGGAGAGGATTAGGCCCAAAAATGGTGGCGTTATCAACTACGTTGGTAGCCCAAAGAAAAGGAACTATAGACTGTCCCAATCAAAGGACAAACAACCTCTAAAGCCCCAAGGTCAGCACCAACCTCAGCAAAAGCAATTTACAGTGGGGACAAACCAGTGCCTGTATTGCAAGAAGGAAGGACATTTCAAGAAAGACTGTCCTGATTTCTTAAAGATGATAATGGCAAAGAAATGTGAGAATTTTATCACTTTTGTAAATGAATCCTTGTATGCTAGTTATTCGAAATCCACATGGTGGATCGATTCTGGAGCAACTATTCATGCCTCCAATTCCTTACAAGGATTTCATTTGACGAGGACTACGCAAAGAAGCGAAAGCAACGTTAAAGTCGCAAATGGAGTTGAAGTGAAAGTTGAAGCCGTCGGAAATCTCAATCTCAAACTTGATAACGGCTTTATCCTTCCACTCCGAGATGTTTTTTTGTCCCATCTTTGCATAGAAACTTGATTAGTGTGCCATGTTTGACAGAAGATGACTATTATTGCTATTTTGATAAAGTACAATGTCGCATAATTCATAATAATGAATGTGTGGGTCTCGCCTTCCGACGAGACAAACTTTATATGCTGCCTATGCATGAAAGTGTGAATGTTCTATGCAATGATGCAAATGATGTGAATGATGGGTCCTCGTTGACAAAAGAAAATAAGAAAAGAAAGAGAACTCCTAATGTCTCATCGAAATTGTGGCACTGTCATTTAGGCCACATTTCGAGGGGGAGAATAGAGAGACTAGTTAAGAATGAAATTCTTCCTCCACTGGAGTTCTCAGATTTAGAACAATGCATAAAATGCATCAAAGGAAAATATACAAAGCACATTAAAAAAAATAGAGAGACTAGTTAAGAATGAAATTTTTCCTCCACTGGAGTTCTCAGATTTAGAACAATGCATAGAATGCATCAAAGGAAAATATACAAAGCACATTAAAAAAGGTGCAAATAGAAGCGCAGGAACATTAGAGATCATTCACACAGATATTTGTGGTCCATTTCCTGTTAAAAGTGTGGATGGTTATGACTCTTTCATAACATTCACAGATGATTACTCCCGATATGGTTATATTTATCCAATTAAAGAAAGATCGAAAGCTTTGGATAAATTCAAAGTATTCAAAGCTAAAGTTGAAAATCAACATGATAAAAGGATTAAAATAGTAAGATCCGATCGTGGGGGGGAGTACTACGGTCAGCATACTCCTTATGGACAAGTCCCAGGACCTTTTGCAAAGTTTCTAATGGAAAATGGCATAGTCGCCCAATATTTTACACCGGGCGAGCCTCAACAGAATGGGGTGGCTGAACGGCGTAACCGTACCTTAATGGATATGGTGCGCAGCATGATGAGTTACTCCACCCTACCATTGGGTTTATGGATGAAGGCGTTAAAAACCGCCGTTCATATTCTCAACAGAGTACCTAGCAAATCGGTGCCCAAAACACCGTACGAGCTGTGGACCGGAAGAGTACCCTCGCTAGCTCACCTCCGTGTGTGGGGGAGTCCTGCGGAGGCTAAAGTATTTAACCCAAACATTGGAAAATTGGATCCCAAAACAGTCAGTTGTCATTTCATTGGCTATCCTGACAGATCGAAAGGTTATCGTTTCTACTGTCCGAACAGTTATACAAAGTTTGTGGAAACGAGACATGCTGTCTTCTTGAAAGACGAAATGATAAAGGGAAGCACGGTAGCTCGAGTGATTGATCTTGAGGAGAAGCGGGAATCTATACCCACTTCGACGATTCGGGAACCTTTCTTCTCACTACCTGTTGATGTTGTGCCTGCAATGCCTGACATTACGGCTCCAACACCTGTTGTTCGCTCTCCCGTGGTGGAAACAAATAGAAATGAGGAACCTGTCCTTCAGGATCCATCAGAAAACACTACCACACATGAGGAGGAGCAACAACAGCCTCAAATAGAAGATGTGCCAAATCAGGAGACTTCACAAGAGTCTCAAACAGAAAATGTGCCAAATGTTGAGGCCCCTAGAAGGTCTAAAAGAGTAAGAAGAAAAGCTATATCTGATGATTATCAGGTGTATAACACAGAAGAATCTCACATAGAGGATGATCCCGCCTCATATGAAGAGGCCATGAGAAGCGCCCGCTCATCCAAATGGCTGGAAGCCATGGAAGATGAAATGAAATCCATGAAACTAAATGACGTTTGGGATTTGGAGGAAATTCCTAAAGGAGCCAAAACAGAGAGGTCTGTAAATGGGTCTACAAAACAAAATGTGACTCCGGAGGAATATAGAAAAGTTTAAGGCGCGACTTGTGGCAAAAGGATTCACACAAAGAGAAGGAATTGATTACAATGAGACGTTTTCTCCAGTCTCTTGTAAAGATTCTTTCAGAATAATAATGGCACTAATGGCACATTACGACTTGGAATTACATCAAATGGATGTAAAAACGGCATTTCTAAATGGAGATTTAGAAGAAAGAGTCTATATGGAACAATCAAAAGGTTTTGTCATGAAAGGAAAAGAGAATATGGGATGTCGATTAAAGAGATCCATTTATGGATTAAAGTAAGCTTCGAGACAGTGGTACTTGAAGTTTGATGGAACCATAAAGAAATTTGGTTTCAAGAAAACGTTGAGGACAACGCATTTATACAAAGTTCAAGAATGAAAAATTCATATTCTTGATTACGTATGTGGATGACATCCCTGCGGCAAGTAGTGATGTTGGTCTTCTACAGGGAACAAAAGATTTCTTGTCCTAAAACTTTGACATGAAAGATCTTGGTGAAGCGTCATATGTTTTGGGTATAGAAATTCACCGAGATAGAAGAAAGTATGCACTGGGATTGTCTCAAAAGGGATATATAGAAAAGGTATTGAAGAAATTCAACATGTCGAAATGCAGTGCTACGCCTGCTCCTATAGTGAAGGGCGAAAGATATGGGGAATGGCAATGCCCCAGAAATAAGTTCGAGCTCGATGAAATGAAGTCAAAGCCATATACTTCGGCTGTAGGAAGCCTACAGTATGCACAAGTGTGCACACGCCCTGACCTATCTTTTGTCACCGGGTTACTTGGCAGATTTCAAAACAATCCAGGCCCAGAGCACTGGAAATTGGTAAAGAAAGTCCTGCGATATGCGCAAGGAACGAATGACCTTATGTTGACATACAGAAGATCTGACTCACTCCAAATAGTGGGTTATTCAGACTTTGATTTTGCTACAGATAAAACAAAGTCAACATCCGAATACGTGTTCACTCTTGCAGGGGGAGCTATTTCATGGAAAATCTCTAAACAGACTATCACTGCAGGGTCTATAATGTATGCCGAATTTATAGTATGTTATGAGGCCACGGGGCAGGTGAACTGGCTAAAGAAGTTCATACCCGGTTTGAGAGTGGTTGACAGTATTGAGAAACCACTAAAGTTATCTGCGACAATGAACTGCAAGATCGTACTCTCACAACAATCGGTCAAGTGATACGCCAAACACATTGACATAAAGTATTATGTTGTGAAGGATAAAGTCCGGGATCAAACAATAAGTCTCGAGCATATAAAGACTGAAAAAAATGCTCGCGGATCCGCTAACGAAAGGCCTACCACCCAATTTGTTCAAGGAACATGTAGCCGGCATGGGTTTAAGGGAAGCCTTATGATTCTGGACTCAGGGCCCAAAAGTTAAAGTATAAAGTATCTGTTTCTGAACAGAGATGTGTATAGTGGCTATTGAATCTATCGGCGATTGACCGTGATGATGAGATATGCTCTATGCGTTAATTTGTGATGAAACAGACAAAGGTTAAAAGTAATAGTAAAGAGATCAAGGGGGAGAATGTTAGAATTGATCTCCTCCCGTTGGGCCCAACGGCCCAACGGGGATCCTTGATCGCGCCTGATCGGGGCGCCCAGCCTCCTGTGGCTGGTGGGCCCCTGTCGCCTGCGCCATATAAAAGGGGTGAGGGCCGGGGCGGCACACGACACGAGGATCGCCGCCGCCACCAACCTCACCCACAAAACCCTAGCCGATCTAAACAGCGGGGGCGCAGTAGCGACGGGAAGCACCACCACCTCTCTCGGACGACACCTACATCGACGCACTACGTCGGCGCACGACCACCATGGCCGACGGGCAGCCCTCGAGCTCTCACTCCACCGGTAACCCTAATCCCCTTTCTCTCATCTAATGTGCTATAATCGATCTACCCGCATAAACCCTATTAGCATCGGTGCCTAGCGATCCTAGAGGTTTAACAGGGGAGGAGAGAAAGAGAGGGGATGACATGTGGATCCAATTTTTTAAAAATTTATTTGATGATTGGGCTACCACTTAACGTTATGTTAGCAAACACCGTTTTTAAAGTAGTTGAGGAAGTCGTTTTAGATGGTTTTAATAGCTGGAGAAGTAACCCTATCTGATTTATTATGATTAAGGGATGATCACTAATTAAGAGAGTCAAAAAGTGGACCTTTTTGTTAGAAAATGGCGTAGGCCTAGGCCATTTCTATTATCTAAAAAGATTCTGATCACATAATATTCAAGGTTTAGTAAAATGATTAAACTTTTTCAAACTTGGACGATCATAATGTCTTAAATTATTGGTTAAAAAACGGTATGGGTAAATTAAGTGGCGGAGCTTAAAGCAAATTCAAGAGGGTCCAACTCCAAGTACTATATAGAATGAAACATTAATTTAAACAATTGAGCGTTAAGCATATAGCTAGGGTAACAAATTTATAATAAAAACTACTACAAGTTCTAAAAAAGGAAAAAATAGAATAGAACATTACAGCCCCCATTTTGGGGAGCTTATGTCAGCTCTATGCCTACATTCCTTGTAGAATCTTCGGCTCTTCAAATAATTTAGATTTATCAAGATTTTGAGAATTAGTAGTTATAGAATCTAGAAAATGAATTACTAACTTTGGAAACCGTTTCTCACTAGGTGCTTCTAAGAATCTCCCGCCTCTAAACATGGCATAATTTGAATGTTTAATCTTTAAGCGTAACAAGTGTAAGCAATCATAAAACAAAGATTTTTCTTATAGAGCTACTAAATTTTTTTTGTGAGCTACTTGTGAGAAAAGAAGAAAAATAGCAAAATAAATATAGCTTTGCTCACTCGGGCTTAAGTTATAGACTTAATACAAGTGTTCACATTTACAATTATTATTTTTTAGTGATTGAGGACATACATAGTGAGACACTTGTGTGGAATTCAATGCCAACCCAATATTTTATTGGTGTTCAAAGGGATATGATATACATGTGTGTTTTTTAAGATGATCGTGCACATGTGTTTGTTTGTATTGTGTTTTGTAAAAAAATAAAAAATCACTTAATTATACTCACAATCCCTAAAAAATTGTACTCACAAAAAATACCACTTAATTGTGTATTTTAGGCATTTTCCTTTTGCAGGTTCAAAATCATGGCATTTATACGCATCCTTGTCAAGGTTCAAACTATTATCCTCATGACAGGACCACCTGGTCCGTCCGATCGATGATGAATCGACCGCCTTCCTCTGCGCGTGGGTACGTGCACTGCCATGCACCGCACTACTTGTGCAGTGTACTCCTGTTCCCCGCAATGATGCATTTTTAATTTCTCGCTCAATGATATTGTTGAATGCCGTTTGATCGCGTACGTTGCATGCATATGCCTGCCGCCCGGGGCATCAGAAAAAGTTTCGCCATGATAAATTGAGAATCCATGGCGATCACACTAGCTGATTGATCTCTTGATCTGCAGCCATGCTGGATCCCAAAGGAATATGAAAAAAAAAACAGATCTGTCGATCTGTGGGCATCCATCTGCAATACATATTGCTCGATCGATCGGCGAAATTACTCGTCGTCGCCACCAAACGGAGTAGGCTGCGTCGCAAATGTTGTCACGAGAAGTTAATACACGTGCAAGCAAGCAAGCGACGCTGCAACAGTGGCCTCCACCAATGCATGTTGTGATATGATTTTGGCCCCAATGTATCGAATTCGTACCATGCTGCCGCGCTCCATCTGTACCTGTACGTACGGCCGCAGGCGCATTCATAGTTCGCATGAACCATACCGGCCAAACCGACCCACTACCTAATTCCATGCAAATATATGCAGCCAAGCCAATCCTACAGTTCTCTTCCTCTCCTGTCTGCATACTTGCCGCCATTTCGTTGTGAGTTCAGGCCATCGATGACTGATCGATCGAGCTGTTAGTGTGTCCATGTACTATATTTTTTCTCTGTGTTTCAGAAAAAAAAACTAACTGAATTTAGATACAGATTTTAAAAAAAGTTGATATGGTAATTTCGAAGAAAAAAACAAAGAATTGTTGACTCGGCGACGGCTAGCTCTCGTGTGTCTGACAGCCACTGCCTGCTACTTCCCTGAAAGATTTTGGCCTCTCTTTTCTTCTTTTCTTCTTCTCTTCCCTCTCCTCCTTGTCTGCTTGCCGTGGGAAGCTTGTAGGCAATGATTGACACACACCGTTTCAAAGCTCAGTAGAGGCATCGATCAGATCATCAGTGTTGAGATGGAAAGGTAATCGTGTTTTGACTTGCGTGCATCACAAGGGAGCCAGGCCAGAGATGATAGGATAATAGTGGCATGTCTGATGATCTGGTCAACTGATTTGCTGCTAGATTGTTTTGCACCTTGCATTTATATTGTGATATATATTGAGCCGTACCACCGCTGCGTTGCATTTGCAATTTATTTTGCATACATGCATGCCTCGTTTAAAAACGGTAGAAATTTCTGGCCTGCTGATGACGCTAGTGACCGACCTGTCAGAGGCACTAATACATGTGCATGCATGCAATGCACGGAATTTTAACTTGGCTTTTTTTTTTCTTTTCCCCCCTTTGGTGTGCCATGCATATGATGTCAGTGTCACCATCTTTCAAAACCGAAAATAGTCTACGGTTGTGTTGGATCGAACCTAAAAGGCAAATCTGTATATAATTTTAGGTGCATGCACTGATTGGCGTGTCAGTTCTAGCTGGCATGGCCTTCTTTCTTTAGAAGCATGGGACGGAGTAACTGTTAGCCCCATGCATGTAACAATGTTGAATTAATTTCAAAGCTTAAATCAGAGGTGCGTGATTTTGCACTTCGTAATTTCACTCCTTACATGCATATGGAGCAGTTTCACCTATATAAAAGCACTAGATCACACATGCTGTAATTAGCTCTCCTGTATATATATATACCTCAGTACCTCACCAAGCTTTTAACCACAAATTGCGGCATCTTTAATTCTAGTCAAATTGATCACTTACTACCTTTAAACGTTTTAAACTCCACCACTCCCGGTTTAAACTCCAGGGGTAACTGAAGTGACTGATGCGGTTTAATTAGCAAAGTTGGTTGATTTGCATTGCATATGCACATAGTTTTTTTTCTCAATCAGCAAGAAAGACCAATTTGATGGTGCAGCACTAACTAGTAAAAGTTGTGTACTTGTGTATGTATGCTCTACCAAACATAGGGACCAAATCATAACTCATAATGTTTTCCACGCCACTGACCTACCATTCAACGAGATCACGAGTCCCTTAATTGTTTTTGCTGGAGGGAATTAACACAAGAGGGTGTCTTGGCTAGGCGGAGTTCACGAGTACCTTAATAGCAGTTCATAGTAGTATAAATATTTTGATTTTAGGACCAATGTCATTCAAAATTTACATGCACATATACTTCATTTTTCAAATTTATTTTCAGAAAGAAATAAAGGATGAGAAAAATTCATGTTGACAAGTAGTTTTGACCCAAAAAAAGGTAAATTATTCAATTCACATGGATTTATGAATTTCAGAAAAATTAAAACCTCCAACAATTTTCCATTGGGCTATCAGCTCCTTTCACCTTGCCTTGCTTGCACCCTTTAATTCAAGCAGACACATGCCTGACCTAACATGTGTAACTACTGCCCCCACACGTATTTACAGAGATTTTGATGTCATGAATTTGACAACCACGAACAGCTTTGACCACAGCTGCTCATGAGTTCACTCCATTCATACCTGACGTCCAAATATTTTTGACAGAAACCGTCTGAAACGTACTACTCTGCAGAATTCCATGAACTAACACACTATGCAGAATATACTCACGCTGTGTTGACTTGCTCTGCATTTTTCATCATCATCACCGCCATCATTCGTTCCAAGTTCTTGTGTATCGCGTCCTTATTCTGTATCAGAGCCAGCCAGCCAGCCACTCGATCGATCTACATCTGAATGACAGAACGGGATACAGATTCACTCATCTCTCTGTTTCTTTCTCTTATACAGGCTAGCTCTCTGTTTCAAGGTTGAGTATTTTGCCGTATGGTCTACAGTGGCCAGCAGCCACGCTTTGCTTTGCTTTTGTGTGGCCACAATGATGAAGCTATTGCACTTTGCTTTAGTTTCAGCGAGCACCAGATGCTCGATCCTCCTGCTCCTTTATTTTTTTTCTTCAATCTCCTCAAATCAAATGATCCTCTCCTCTTTCTTTAATCCTTCTCCTCACCTTAAGCTTTGGTGATTTTGTTCTGTCCTGCTCTACCCTGTCTTTACTCCCTTCGTATATTCTCTTTGCCGAGCAGTGTTTGAAACAAAAGAACAAGAGGCACATACATCCATACATGTACATGAGCCTTGTATGCGTGGACCTAATACGGTTCACATGCAGGGAGGAGGCTAGCTTTTGCAATGCAACAATCTCCATACATCTATCTCACCTCGCCACAAACAATTGCAATAGTGCAAGTTGAGTCCAAAAAAAAATCATCTTGTCTCTGTGGCTGTGTGAGCCATGGTTGGCGTGGAGAGGAGAAGAGGCAGGGCCTCGCTGGTGGTGCAGACAAAAGGAAAGCCAGCAGCTTTCAGCTTTCTGGAATTTTAAGCAGCCGTAACACCACCAGTTTGTCTATGGGGATAGGAGCACAAGAACAGGAGGCACCAGACAGCTTTGTCCGCTGCTTAGCTAGCGGTAGCGATCCAATGGAAAAGCCTTTCCCATTCGAGGCCCTGAACGAAAGATCAGATTTTTTATGCAAAAAAAAGATGAGATTTTTATTTCTCGCTCGATATATAATCGGGCACATATAATTTACACGGGCATGGGAATTAATTAAGCGGGAAGGGGAGTACGTAGCTAGCGAGCATTCTAGCCACTTTGATTGCTACCTGGGCTAATCTACATCGTCTACTTCGTCAGCTAATCGGTGGTGCGTTGTGTTAATTAGCCTCTGGTTCTTATGATGGTGATGGTGCCGCGGCCAGGGGTGTGCAGCCTGGTGAAGCCGGAGACGGTCTTGCCGGAGAGCCCCGGCTTGTCCGCTGACACGCGCGGCGCGCACGCGAACTCGCCGACGGGGTGGCGCACGGGCCGCGACGGCCGCATCAGGATCCGAGCGTTGATGTCCGCCAGCGTCGCGCCGCCGTCTAGCCCGTCCGGCTTCAGCACCGCGAACGGGCACAGCACCCTGCACGCCAACGCCGACGCCGCCTTCGCCTTCTCCGGCGTCGTCGTCGTCTCCATCTCCCTCCGCCGCTTGCTGCTGCTCTGGCTGCAGTACTCCGCCTCCGTCGTGTCCGCCGGCGCGGCGCGTTTCAGCGACGAGGATGAGGAGCAGCAGCGAGCCGGGCAGGGCGGGGCCCGCGCGCCACTTGGCGCCGGAGTGGCCTGCGGCTGGGCCCCACTAACTTCACTGACCTGTGGGTCCGCCTGGCAGTTGGAGGAGGAGCTGCTGAGTAGTGGCTCTGCCACGCCTTTCTCTGTCAATGTGGGCCCCGTGGAGAAAATCGAGCCCAGGAGATCATCGTCGTCTGCAATCAAAAGATGACAAGACACCACTTATTAATCTGACTCAAGTATAGTAAACTAATCACTTACTACTAATCACGTAAAGGCTCAGCGTTAACAAGAGCAGTTACGAAGAAGATTAGCAGAATCTGGGTAGTGCTAGTACAATCTAACCACGTAAAACCCAGATCTGTCTTTACTTAAAAAGAAGCGCCACTGACAGTTCCTAACAAGGTCAGACGCATCATGCCATCAAATGCATCCTCCTCCCTGCTATAATACTATATACTCATAACTCATCACTATACACTACTATAATCTAATGATGCATCGATCATGCACAAATCATGGGGGTCGTGACAACAACTATGTGCTGCTAATCTTCCCGCGGGTCCCATCGCCATTGACAAAATCACAATTTGATAACACGAAAAATATTACTCTACGACTTTGTGTTCTGTCCTTGGTATGGAGGACCTAAAAAACGCAGGCGTGCTGCGCTGCTGCTCGCTCTGCGCGTGTCGTGGCAAAAGCTGGGGGTTTTGTAGACGAAAAGGTGATGGATTAATTCAAATTCTCACCGTAGAAGAAGTTGGAGTTGGAATGTGGGGTGGTTGCAGTGGCAGTGGTGCTGCTCGTCTTCTCCTGTAGGACGCAGCTGGAATTGAAGGTGACCTGTTGTTGTTGTTGCTGCTGCTCGCTGCTCGCGTCCCAGAAATTCTGCAGGAGAAGCAGATTAGGGTAGGCCCTCCCAATGTCCTCAGGAAATTCTGCAAGAAACTGTTGGTTTTGCTCTGTCTCGCGGGAGTTCACTCACCAGGAGAAGGTCGTCGAGCTCTTCCGGCAATGCCACCGCGTCCTGCTGCTGCTGCGGCGGCGCCGGTGGTAGCGACGCCGGCAACTCCTCCATGTCTGCACTCCGAGCCAATGCATACATTAATTCACGAACTCCAAACTTTGAACATAATTAAAGAAACAAGCAGGCTCCAGCTAGGTTGTTCTGACGTACAGAGAGGGAGGAGGCTGTGGACGTCACCGCCGGCGGTGGCGAGGACACTGAGGCAGCCGCCGAACGGCGGCTCCCACCCGAGCAGGAAGCAATCGCCGCCGCTGCTACTGCTGCTGCTAGCGTCCCAGCTGCTGCTCGCTGCCTCCATCGCGTGGAAAGGCCAGGACACTTCCTGCAGCTGCAGCTCCCTTTCTTGGGCTGCTGCCTCCATGGCGTGCAGCACAGCAGAGCAGAGTGAGTTGCCGAGTAGGATGAGTGAGTCGAGTGGAGTGAGGCGAGACGACGAGACGAGACGAGACAACAGAGTGGGCGAGGCAGGCGTGCTGCTTAAATAGGCTTTTCGAAGAGTCCTCAAAAGCGAAAGCGCCCGAGCTGCGGTGATCAAGTCCACCACTAGTCTACTACACCGTAACATGTACAGTTTAGGGAGTGGATTCTAATCTCAACAGAATGTTTCCTTGCATATTTTTTAAAAAATGATAATACAGAGTATAATGATATCTTTAGGTTCATCAAAAATCAAAAATCAAGTTTAAATTTAAGCCGTACATAAAAAAATAAATTCAAATGTGAACAGATGCTATTCATATGCTGAATTTGTTTTTCTATCTCGACGTGAAATTAATTTTAAATATAAGATTTTATAAAGTTATATATATAAAGTTATATGATATGTTATATGATTGTTGTCAAATTTTTTCATACACTTGTTCCTACTATTTGGAAAGAGAGTTTTCTTCTTTTAGTTTCAATTGGGAGTCCTCTAAAAAATTCCAAATGGATAAACCTTTATCTAATTGTAGGATCATCGAATTGTTTCATATGTCAATTTTTGTCCCTAATTAACTTACTCTATATTTGGACTGATCACAAATAGTTAGCATGTAGTTATACTCAAACCGTTTGCTAAGTTAGATTAACAGTCGAAGTTTAATTTTTGAGGGTTAATTTTAGTTTTTTAATTGTATACTATCTTCATTATTGGCTTTTAATCACAAATAATACAACAATTTTTTTGTTTTGTTCATTTTTCTACGGTTTATCACACCCAAAAAAATTTTCCTTTTGCGTAAGCCTAACGGTGGATAGCGATTGCTCTAAGATTTTGCAAATCAATTGGTAACACTTCCTTGTTGCACGCTAATTAACGAGTCTAGGCAGCCTAGGGATGAAAACGATAACAAAAATTCTCAACCAACCGAGCGCCGTTTTTTATAAATAGCACCATTTCCGACCATTACTCTTTTCAACAATATATAAAATTTAGTTTTTTTAATTGATTAAATTGCATTGACTTTGTCAGTTAGATACAATCTAGTATATAAAATTGTAAAACGTAGGTTTATGCGAACCAAAGCCAAATAACAATGCTAATCTTGTAAATTCAAGTGTTAATTAGGATGCTACATAAATACATACGTGAGAAAAATGCTACGTGTATGTATGTATATATATGTGTGTGTTTTTTCCAGTAAAATGGTTTAATACGACCTAAAGATTGCATGGAGAAAGAGATAATAAATCAAAAATTGATGCAATGGATATAACAGAGAATAATAAAGTACAAATCAAGTTTGCAACTTTAAAAAAAAATAGCATGTCTCATACCCTCTTCGCGTATGCACGTCGCATCCTATTCAGCATCTAACTTAGTAAAAAATGGCTATTATATGTCCTTTTGTTTTTTACATATCAAACAGGTTCATGCACTAAAATGAGCGTTTTATAAATTTGTGTACTAAAGTGCATCCTGTTTCACCAATGCAGTTTTTTTAATTTTTTTAGCATCATATCATTGTCGACTCTGAATAGTTAAATCGATAAAATTTTTGACTAACCAATAATCTCGGTTTTCTGAGAAGATGCTACCTGTTCCGACCGTTTCCATCTGCCACCCAAGGTAATCTGCCAGTGATTATATCATGACTACCTATGGTGTTTTTTTTTCTTTTGAGAGGACTACCTGTGCAATTGTGTATGTCAATGTGTGCTTTCTTGCTCCATTTCGTGGTGCGACTTGCTGGGGGAGGGGGGAAGAGGTCAGTGAGCTTAAGATAAGAGTGGAAACCGAAAAGAGTTGCAGGCGAGCAGATGCCGAGAGTACAAAGTCCAAATGAAGCAACGAAAGCAAAAGATAGAGGTGGTTGGTTGGTTACGGTCGCTTTCTCGTGATTCGTTATGTTCGTCTTCTCCTGCTTGCTTTGCTCCTTCCCTTGATCTCCTTTTCTTTATGCTTCTTCTTCTTCTTCAACCTCTGCTCTCTTTCTCTCTTTTGATAGGATCCTCGTCCGCTTTTGTTTTTCGTGCCGATAGGATCGGTTTGTTGCTTGTTCTTCATGGGAATCGCTGTAAGTACGTACTGCAGGTTGTAGTGCACTAGTGATCGTAATACGAAAATTGTCGGCAGCTAGGTCTAGGATTTAGGGGGCTTTTGTTTTTGTTTAGTGAACTTTAACACTTTTAGTTCCCCTGTCACGTGGTTTG
Organism: Oryza australiensis; assembly: GCA_019925245.2. NCBI lineage: Eukaryota > Viridiplantae > Streptophyta > Magnoliopsida > Poales > Poaceae > Oryza > Oryza australiensis. Next base: position 4,561,051 of record JAIFGZ020000478.1, read on the forward strand.
GATCGTTTTTGTTTGGACTTTTTGGCTCAAGGTCTTGGTTTAATTACATTGCCCCATATGAGAGATATATGGCAAACTGAGAGGTTTTGGTTCTATCCGAGTTGGTGTTTTGTGGATGCATGCTGTTGCAAGTAGGTCAAAGCTACTACATGCAAGGAGCTTTTGCTTGGTGTGAGGTCACTTGGTCAGAGTGCACCAGTTGAAGTGTATGGCTAGCTAGCTTGGTCCTGGAACTGGATGTGCCAGCATATGCACAAGTCCAGAATACCTGCAAAAAAAAGAAAGAAAGATGATAACGGTTTTTTTAGTTGGCTAGCTGCCTGTGGAATTCAGTTATTTTTTTGTTTTCAATTCATCCTTTTTATGATAAACTAGGATCTATACTTAACGCCTACCTGAGTCATATATGCCATCACAGTCACTAAGATTGTTACTTTAGGATTTGCAGTTTGACAAGGAGTAAAGATATGTTTTAATGGGATGGCAAGTCCTAGAACTTATCTTTTTTTCCACATCTAGACATATTGTGAAACAGTGGCCAAAACATTACATATAGACCACTAGCCAGGAGCATATTGACTTAAACAGCACTGTGCAAATATTTTACAAAGCATCATGAAGAATGTGCTTCATCAGTGCCACCCACAACATATTCACACCAGTTGATGAGTTGAGTACTCCATAATTACTTTCTACCACCAGCTGACTCTGTAAAAGAAAACATTTTTGCAGTACATACTCCAAACCAAAAACCTGAGGTCAATCATTCACACTAAACTGCTATAGTACATAAATTTGGTTCCAACACTATTTTCTCCACTACCCCACAGAAGCTCCTCCTTTTTCCAAAGGGTCCCAAGGCTTACTATTAGGAGATAGGGGTTTGGTGTGCAACTGAACAAGATTAATTGTACATTTGATCACTGTTACTTTTTTCAGGGTGGTGGGCAGAATTATTGCACCCCATCATGTGACTAAGGCGAGACAAATCCAAGCAAAAAGGGCTCCACATAATAGAACAAAAGCAAATGTCTCTCCAAATTTTGGGCGCCCCTGAAGAGAAGAGAAGAGAAGAGAAGAGAGGAGAAGAGAAGAGAGAAACCCAACCAAAAGCAGAAGGGTTACTAATGTCTTACCGGCCCCGGAGTCGTCGGGTCAACGAAGAAGAGGCAAAGATTCTCCGTCATAATGCGTGCTGGCTGATGGCGCAACCGTGCATGCATGTGTGTGCTTGCTCTGTTTCTGAATATTGTGGTGTTTTGCTTTGCTCACTGTAACAAATTTTTTTTGTTAGCTTCTGGGACTCTTACTCGAAAATGGAATGAGCCAAACAGTTGCAATATTTATGCTGTTTACCTTTCGCAGTTCCGATGTTTGGATTTGTCAAGGTTTAGTAGGTAGCCAGGGTTCACGTTTTGAACGAAAGCTGGTCCAAAACTGTGAAATTTCGATGTTTCAACTTAGGAAGAAAGTAGATTCCAATCGGAATTTTGAATGGATTCGAGAATTTAAATTCAAAACAGTAAATTTGACCATCAAAATTTGTGAAAAACCGCTCAAGCGAAAAGATGAACCCTGATAGTTGCCAGTACAATGGGGTGGAATAGCTCTTGGAATCAAGTGAATTTTGAATAGGGGAAAAAAGTGTCAACGTCTAGCTCAGGAGCTATCTGTAGCGGTTGGTGGTGTCAATGTCCGGATTGCAGTTGTCTCGACCCCAAAATGTTCTGGAACGAGACACTACGCTAACGTCCTCGGTTAGGAAGAGGAGAATGGTCCACTGTACTGGGCTTTGGATCAGTCTGCTACCATCTGCACTGCATCTACCATCTCCCAGCAGCAAATCAAGGGAGCAGCTACAGTATCTTTTTTAATTTTTAATCTCTTCCACCTCCTTTTGAAAAAGGAGCTACAGCGAGAACAATGTTGCAAACATTGCAAAAAGATGCACGAATTGCAGGCAGTATCTCTTCTCCTTTCTCGCTTTACCGTCACTTTTGGAGCCTGAATTTTCCATCAATCACGCCATCTACGGCTTCCTCGTTGCTATTGCATCTGTCGGTGTTTTTCCTCGCTAGACATTTTTTACCATATGGAGTAGTAGCTTAGTTACAGTTTCCAGTAAAACAGAGGTAGTAAGTAAACAAAATTAAATTTTAAAACTTAATTTTAGAGTTAAATTTGATGTTATTCTTTATCATAGGTTATTTTTTTTACATGGACCGCTAAGAACACACATAAAAATTTGACGAACAAATTATTTTTTTCTCGCTAATAAGCGCTGTGGCTTTGTGGCTTATAATCGACTGTAAGCAAAACGATGGGACTGAAAATAGTAACTTTGATGGCAGCTGCATGGTTAACTATGCAGATTACTAATGTTTGATGTTTGGTCGTTCATCTAAAGCAGTTGGGGCATTACAAATTTACCACTGTTTTTTATATTTTATAATACCATTCGTATGATAGTTATATGGGAATTTTGCATTATTCTAATGACAATTTTGCAACAACAATTTAAAATGGTTGTATATTCACAATTGCCTGCAGTTACATCTCTACATGTGCCAATAGGATGGTAAAAAAATTTTACCTGGTGCAACAACGATTAGAGGGCAAAGGGACAATCTCTAAGTCTAGATTAGCAGTTACTGTATTCTAGCACAGCTGATGGGATGTAAATTGTCCTCATGACACAAAACAGAAGACCACTTTTTGCACACCACTATTTTAGTTTGAATCACCCAACCAAAAAGCACTGCTGCTGCTGAGGAACGGACAAGCAAACAAGGTGAGTGAGTACCACTCAAAAGGAAAGGAATGGACATCCATAAAACGTACCGTCGAGTAATTTCTGAAATTGACATGAGGTAAAACCTCAGCATTTCCACTGTACAAAATTTCAGCACTTCCACGTTGAGTTCGTCTTGGAAGCTTATATATGTACGCACTCAACTGAACTTGAAGATCAAATATGAGAGACAATATGCCAACCATGTCAGTATGACGTGATGAATTTTTCTATCCGTATATGTATAGTTTACCGAACGCAGTAACACAATTATCTGATCTTACACTTCTAACCATCTGATTCCTAGTTCCATCGATCAACATCGTAAGGCAACAGACAACACTAGTGATTCAATCGATCAACAGTTCATCAGACCTTGTACAGCATGCCGATCTCAACTCGCTGTTGCAGAGGCATCCCAAGAACCGGCAGAGCCGACCGGCAGATTCCATGCAAGAACTCGTAGAATCCGAGCATGATCTTATCAAACCAGCCGGCGTCCTCGCCAACGTAGAACCTCATCTTGCCCCGGACATGCACAACGCCGGCCAACCTCGCCGTCTCCAAACGCGCCATCTCTTCCTCTGGTGACCGGCGGCCATCAGTGTCCATCTGGATGTGCCATTGCAGGCAGCTGGTGACCTGCGTGGCGAGGTCGTCGCCGCCCTCGAGGCTGAGGTTGTCGGCGTAGCCGTACTGAACGGTGCAGCCGTACACCCCGTTTGGTCCAAGCCTGTTTATCAGTATCCTTTCGCTTTGATCAACTCTGGCGACCAGCAGGTGCCTCAGGGTGACAAAGATTGTGACAGTGTGCAGTGAACTCATGTTCTTGATGTAATGGCCAAGAATTGGAGTTAGCCCGTCTTGTATGTTGCTGTAGAAGAAGCAGAGGCCAGGGACCCTCTGAACCTCAGGCCTTGCCAAGAGCTCGGCGAGGTGCTCCAAGCTCACTTTGTTTGTCATCTCGTACTCAAATTTCCTTTGCCGACCGTAGTACCAGCCGAACATGATCATTGCAAGGATTATGGAAACTGCGAAAGGAAGCCAACCTCCTTCAGGGATCTTGGTGAAAACTGCACTGACATAGGCCCCTTCCATGATGAAGAAGGGGACAAAGTACAGCCCAGCAAGCACAATTGGGGTTCTCCATATGATGATCATCACAAGAGTGAGTAAGACTGTAGTTATGAGCATGACCATGATGACCACAACACCTGCAAAAACAAATCTATATTGAGGTACTACTGAATCTTCATATACAAAGTAATTTTGTAGTAACAAAATTAAGTAGAGAATTTTGTAGAGCTTGCTTACCGAAAGCATTCCCTATAGCCTTTCCACCACCAAATCCTAGTATGACACCAACACACAGTACCATGAGAATGTAATTGATTTCTGGGGAGTAAACCTCGCCTTCTTTGTGCTGCGACGTGTGCACCACTTTAACACGAGGGAAGTAATCTAGGACAACTGATTGCTTGATGACAGAGAATGTCGCGGATATTAAGGATTGGCTCGCAACAATTGCTGCTAGTGTTGCAACGACAAACATTGGCCAGTAAACGGGACGAGGGACAAATTTGTAGAAACCATCAGCGAAGTCATTGACATTGTTTATTAGGTATGCTGTTTGCCCAGCATAAGTGAGCACCAAAGAAGGATATATGCTAGACAGAAATGCTATCTGAAAAAAAGATCAACTGTAAGCAATTGTATCGTGTATGAATTGCACATGGACATCTCAATGAAACTAACCTGAATAGCCTTTTTGCTGAAGTGCCCAAGATCTGCGAACATAGCTTCAGCACCTGTGTATGCAGGAGTTTGAACTTTACACCTATCATCATTGGTAGGAGAAAAGAAAATACTCAAAGTTGATAATGCTGGTATGGAATGTACCTGTGATGCATAAAACAGTCCCACCAAGCAGTTGCCAACCTTGCCTTTTATTTCTCAGGAAGAAATGAACAATATAATACGGTGAAATGGCTTTGAAGATGCCAGGATAGTAATGTACAATACTGTATAAGCCGATAATTGGAGTGGTGAAAGTCCATGCTGCCATGATTGGAGAAAACAGAAAGCTCACTTTTGAGGTCCCATACTTTTGCAATAAGAATAAGCCAATGAGAATTGCTGCAGATAGGGCCTCCACAACAGCTGGAAGAAACAAAAAGGAAAAGAAAGGATGAATGTCAAAAGGTTAGTATTAGAAAGATTTTTCATTGCTCATTAGCTACAATGTTCCTGAGGCCTTACGTTTGCTAACAGAAGGAAATGGCCCTCTTATCCCATCAATTGCTGATAGTACTGTAAAGGGGTAAAGAAATAGTGTCAGGTCTCACTATGATCACAAGAATGGTTAGATTGGCATGTAATTTATAAATAGCAAACCTGAAATAGCAGGAGTAAGTATGCCATCTCCAATGAGCATGCACATCCCAAGTACTGCTACGAATAACAATACTCTTCTTGCAGTTATGCTCTGCTCAAAGAACTTCCCCAGCCTACTAGGCCTTCTGGCAATTGCAGACTGATTGTGAAGCAGTGGATCTTCTTCTGCATATACCCTTTTGGAAGGAAGGATGCCTATATCGGCATGCCTACACAACAAAGAATACATGGCAAATGTACCACCTGCAGAAAGTATACTTTAAGCAACAATACATATCGATACATTGCAAAATGAACTTCAGACTTATCCATAAAATAAAGATTGACTTCTAAAGGAATTACAGTATGTTCCATCTCTATCAGACTTACAATTCAGCTTATCAAGTGTTGTCTGAAGAAAGAAAAATCTAGTGATATTTTCCCAGTAAGGCAGTAATAAAACTAAATGAATGTTAAAAGCTTGATGCATGATGCGTTCATACAGAATAATGAGTACTATTGAAAAACACCCTATGTCCGATAAAAAAAACACCCCATGCACACTATAGATCGAGGAGGCATGCATAGCCCCAAACATACATATCTTTCATCAACATATCTTTTCTTTATAATGAATCATCTTTTTTTAATGAATATTTGCCTTGTCCAAATGCTATCGCTTAATTCAACAATTACTGGAAACACAGAAGCCACTCAAAAATGAATAAGAACAGAGAGAGGAAAGGCAGCAGTAGAATTGGTTAGCTACCTTCACCATGATCATCAGCATTGAGAGCTATGCATACATACTTGACCACACCAATTAAAGTAAGAGTCCAAAACATTATGCTGTATATCCCCAGGTAGTCAGCTTCTGTGGGAGATGACAAGTTCATGGAGGGATAAACATAGAGGGGAGAAGTGACGAGGCCACCAAAAACAACACCAAGAGTCTTGTAAGCAAGGAATACATACTTCCAAACATTGCTATCCTGCTCAGAGTTGATAGAAAACATTAATATAAATTGTAAAACACAAAGATGATACTTCCAAGTTTCTATTTGGAACACAAGGAAGAAGAGCGATGCACCACATTTATCATATAAATGCAACTGATCAGATCTACTCATAGCAAGTCAATGCAGTCAAGCAAAACCCAAAGTTACGTAGTAAAATTTAAAATTTATTCTGCTGATGGGTACTGTAGGACCGGACGACCACGTGGAAATGCATACAGGTCTTCTTGGTTCACATCTGATTATGATGCAAGCATTCGTGACATCATCATCAGGGAGAAAAAACATCCCTTCTGATACTTATATGGACAGATATCTTAAAACATTAAATAATCAGCAGCAGAATGATCAGATACATCCAAATTCAAAGGAAGGGGACAATCTGGTTAGTTAGTATACCCACCTGAAGATCTTTTTAAAAAGTTCACTTTAATTCAAAATTAATATTCTAATCAAGCTTGCATATCAGCACCTTGACATCCACTGCAGCTACTGTGTTTCATTCACAATAACATCTTTTCAGACAGAAATTCTTACAATATCTGTTCAGTTTTTGGATAGCTATGCAAAAAGATGCAGCTAACTGAACAAACAATACTATTAATACATTCAACATGTTCTGCATTAAAGATAGGGGGAGGGGGTGAGTGAATGTGAAATTGTCATCCACAAAAAAAAGTATACAAGAAAAAAGGAAAATATTCCCCTATTCCACACCAAGACAAAACATATTAATCATTTTTCCAAAGAAACATACAAACAAACAAACAACACATGCCTCGTTATATCTATCTGTTTTGACTATTCTGAAGTACCAACATATCCAGTACCCGAAAACAAACGAAACAAAATCACTATTAATTTCTCAGTTGTCGCCAATGCCGGCCAGAAAAAGCGGGGAAAAATAAGAACACGGAGCTTAGAAAAAATGAGACTCGAAGCTGTCATCAGTCATATACAGCAGTTGCGGCCAAATCAGAGTTCCAACATCACCGGCTCTACACTACAGCACGGGCGTCAAGTCGAACGCAACGCTGTCATACAAAAGAATCTACACTTCTACTACACCATCTCTACATGTGCACATATGTCCGCAATCACATTTGACCGACTAAACCACAAGATGCTCACTATTCATAAAGTAATTAAGTTAGATCGTCAATGCATGTTCTTCCATCCAAATCTCTTGTCAGAAACTCGCAAGAAGCAGCACAAGTGTTCTGTTCAGGCCTTAAACCTGCAGACAATGGGGCGCGTTCCACGGCAAGAAAGCGCATAGGAATCACGAGACGTATTGGGTGAACCGAAATAAATTACCATATATGGTTATTAGAAGAAGTTAAAGAACTCGACGGAAAATAAGAACATTGCTGCACGTGAAATAGAAAGGGTGGGGTTTTCCCCGGGACACTCACATCGGTCTCCCTGCCGGCCGCCGGACCGCCGCCGCCGCCGTCGCTGCGGGGGCGGATTGACCCCGCCTCGAGATCCATGTGCCCCCCACCCCCCCGCTTGTCACTGGCCTGGAGCTCGCAGGAAGCCGCACTGAGGAGCGAGGAACAAGGTTGGGTTTGTGAGACGAGCGGGGGGCGGCTACGCCCCGCGGCGGCGCGCGACGCGGCCGAGAAGCGAGCAAGTGGCGTGCGTGCGGCCGCCCGAGACCCTGGCAGCTAGGGCTTGCGGCGGCAGGTGGGCCGGCCTCGTGTGACCCCGCAGTAGAAGACGTCGTCGCCGTCGCCGTCGCCGCCGGTAGCCCAGGCGCTCGCGTCGCGGTGCTCAAGTGCAGGCGGTGCGCGTGCGGCGCCTCTCGTTCCTAACTTATGTGAACGGGGCCGTACAGACCAGCCGGACCGGAACGAAACTTAGTTGGGCCTGAACGGGCCCGTGGCTCACGTGCTGCCTATTTTTAGGTCGGCCGGAACAGGGCTGCAATTCAGGTGGGCCGGAATGGAAGCCCGCGTTGATGGGCGAGGCTTTACGTGATTTTCAATTGGAATAAGTTCACTTTTGGTTCCTCATCTTGTCATCGAATTTTGAATTTGAGTCCTTAAACCGTAATCTATAATCTATAACTATCTATAAAGTAAATAGTGTTCTACTCAAAATTTTGTCCGCCTGACTATTTTGTAGAAAACCCCTTAAGTGTTTATAAAACTAACCCGTAGCCCAACGTCGAAAAGAAAGGAGTGCTTGGATGAAAAAAGACCTCCCCGCGTCCCTCCCGCCCGTCCCCATCCGCGCGCGCCGCGCCCTCCTCCCGTCGCTGCTCGGAGCTCCCGCGCTGCGCCTGCGCCCCTCCCTCCTGTCCCCATCCGCGTCGCGCCCCGACTTTACTCGTTGCAACGCACAATACCAATATAATAAATCTTTTAATTCATAATACTAAAACAACAAAGATTATAAACAGTATTTTATTCAATTTTGACTGACGTGAGTCAGTGTGAACCCCACGTGTCAGCAACCAATCTTCTTCCTTATCTCTTTCTCCCCTTTCTCTCCTTTCTTCCCAATCTCTCAAGGGCCGCAAGCGCGAAGGGTGACGGGACGCAACAACGGAGCCCTCCTCACAACAGACATCGACGCTGTGACAGGAGAGCCAGCGAGCAGATGCACCTCGACGACCGGCGGTGGTCGTGGCTGCGCGCTTGAAGGCCAAACATCCCTGCCCCCGTCATCACCAGCCATGCCTCTTTCGCGCGCTACACTGCCTATCGCCACTGAGCCCGCGTGCAGCGTGCATGCCTGTTCCCTTCCAGGCCGAGCACGAGGCGCCTCAGTGCACCGCGAGCCCCGAGAGGGGACTTCCCAATATCGATTTTGAAAAAATATCGATGGGTACCGATAAACAGGATTATCGGATTTATCGAAAATATATCGGTGATAGAAAATTTTCGAAAAAAATTTGTAAAAAAAATAATTTATTCAGCAAATCACATAGATTGTATCTAGACCATTTGGTATAAAAAATAACACATATATAACATATAAATAAGATGATATCACACTTTGGTCACACACACGCAATATATCCCATTGAATAAGATTAAAACATTATATAATTGTTTCAGAAGGTAAAAGATTGTAAATAGCAAAAAAAATCACAAGCAAAACATCATATGGGCATCAGTACACCATCACACATGCATAATCCATTAGATTGAGCAAAAGAGGGTCAAAGTCCCAATTGATCAATAAATCAGCCCATACTCTAGTACAAGCACAAGAACCAAATGACCAAAATAGAAGAACCTTGACAAAGACTTTTCTTTGCATCCATGCATCGTCCTTGGAGGCTTAGATCACTATAATATTGACATATGCTCAAATTCAGTTTAAATTTCCATGTTTATATAAGTATCATAAGGTCAGGTTTGTCTATACCTTTTCTTTAGAGATTTTGCCTAAAAAAACCTTGACAGAGACTTTCCTTTGCCTTGCTGATTTTCGACGAAGTGGGGCTAGTTGCTCACATCTTGCACCTGGAAAATCATATCTAAGTTAGATCATAGGTACCCATTTAAATTCTAAATTAAAATTTTACATAGGCAGTTCATTCATCATTTGTCAAGCACGCTTTACCAATAGATGCTTCTCTAGCAGTCTTTCCAATCTTTCCAAACTTGGACTCCAATCCAAATTTGACTCCTCTTTCCATACGCACACAACACCACGTGTATGAATATAGAAACCTCCATCTCCACATGCATTGTTCTCTAGCCTGAGCATCTCGCGTGAGATCCTTGACCGTCTAGACCTTAAGTTCTACCAAGCCTAGTCCTAATCCATCACCGACTATACTCCCATGGCCTCAAGCAACACATGCATATGGACAAAAAAAGGAACTCCATATCCGAATACAAGTTCGCATCAACTTGACTCACATCAACACACAATAGTATCACATACGAATAAAAACCATCTAAAAATCATAAACATGAAGCAATCTAGAAATTCCACGAAAACAAACCGAAACCGACTTCAACTTAGAGTTTGCCGGTCTGTCGGGCTACCCGGTCAAACCGCACAACCATCACTGGTTTGACCGACGGCACCCGCCCGGTCTGACTGGCCTCTCGGAGTCGACAACCTTCATCATAATCTAAAAACACTATTCACCATATTTTTGATAAACATTCACATTTGACAATTTGTTCATCACCAAGATTTAATCATCACATGATTTCACAATAATATCCTCAATAATTAATAATTATTGGTGATCACTAATTATCCACCCCAACTCCAACAACACTGACTGTCGACGATTGGTCGATCAGTCCTCCAAGAGGGTTGCCCCAGGAGATGAAAGAGTGGGGTGTCCTACTGATGGGTCTGATGGTCGACTCAAGAACAGTGCGAGCCAATATTTTAGACATGTTCGGCCCTTCCAGAGGATAATAAGCCTATGTGCTATGTTTTTTGTTGGGGTGGTGTACGAACAAGATTTGTTTACAAGTGAGAGTTCAAGATTAGATACGGGGATCCAGTCCCCTCGCCCGCGCAACCTGCCCACCCTTTTATTGTTCAAGGGGACAGTTACAAAGAGGCTTGGGACACAAGAAAGCTTGGTTATAAAGTAAAAAGTAAGTACAGACATAATCTGAAAAGTACACAAGAAACCCCTTGGAGTCTAGTCGCCGTGGGCATCTTTTGCATAGTCTTGCCTCGGGATCCGTCCTCCACAGGTGCCTCGCGTGCAGTCCTATAGTCCTCTCCTTGTACCCTTCACGAGCCTTCTTGAGGACGCCTCCTTTTCGAAGAGGAAAACCTGCCCTTTGCAGGTTGGAGTCGTTCGCAGAGGTCAGGTTAAGGGGCTGAGGTCGGACTAGGGGGTTGAGGTCGGGACGGCCGACCCCGAACGAGGTCGGGCTACCGACCTCGACCCGAGGTCCCTTAGTCTGACCCAACTGGTCTTCTTTCCCTCGCGTAGGCTACCCCGGGGTGGTACCTGTCGATGGGTGATTGATCAGTCCTCCAAGGGGGCTACCCGAAGAGGTGAAAGAGTGGTCGGGGACATCTACCAAAAGGATAGGACGGTTGACTCAGAGACAATGCGAGCCAAGGATTTTAGATAGGTTCGGCCCTCTCGGAGAATAATAAGCCTACGTCCTGTGTTCTTTGTTGGGATGGTGTATGAATCAAAGTACAATGATGTGAGTTCTTGGGGCTCTAGAGATTGGTTCTAGCCTCCAAAGAATCGATCCCTCTCGCCCACGTGACATGTCCTCCCTTTATAGCTCAAGGGAGCAGTTACAAGATGACTTGGGGGCCAAGAAAGCTAAGACTAAAGGGTAAAACACAAGTACAAATATCATATGAAAAGTACATAGAGATCTCCCGGGTCATGCGTGTCGTGGGTACTTCGTCCTCCATCTTGTATTGGGATCCGTCCTCCGCAGGTGCCTTCTGTGCAGTCCTGTCGGGTGACGTCATCTTCTTTCGGATTGTCCCCTCCTTGTCTCCTTTGCGATCCTTGTGAAGCAAGCCTTCCTCCCGAGGAGATCTGGGGTCGGGCTGATGAGTTGAAGTCAAGATAGAACGCTAAAGTCAGAACAGAGGGGAGGTCGGGGCGGCCGACCCCAAGAAGATGTCGAGCTTCTGACCTTCTCTCGAGGACTACCAGTCCAACTTCAGCTGATCTTAACTCCGTTCTGTGAGCTAGCGGGGGTGATACCCCCACAGCACCCCCCACACCGACCTCTCCCAATAACCCAACCAATCCCAACTGCCACGTGCAAGCCCCCTTGGGTCCCCGTTGGTGGCCACGCTGAGCACTGCCACGCTGCCACTAGCCCTCAAGCCGATGCTCCGAGGAGCTATGCCACATTGTCCCACCATCGCTACCCCAATATATGGAGCTATCATGCGCCTACGCCCAGCCCCGACGTCGTCACGGTTACAGACCCACACTCCCGCGGAAGAGCAAACCCCAGCGTTTCCCCCGAAGTAGCTCCGCCGCAACCACCCTAGCTTCACTGACCCAAGGAGCTCAGCCACATTGCCCGGAGGAGCTCCACCGCTCCAACACCGTCGTACCGAGCTTTGACCAAAAGATGTTGAGCAACTGTGGTTGGATTTGGCTGTGAAGGAGAGATGGTATTGGCCCACTGACAAATAGGGCCGATATGTCAGGTTGTATATTGGGGATGGGGTATTGGGGAGCTACAAAAGCAACTTCCTCATACTGGAAGTAATATGTAGCCCCAAGACCACCTTATTGGAGGGTTTCTGAAGATTCTCTTATATCTGTGGACATATGGTAAGCCCTACAATCTCTTCTATTTGTATTTGTAGACAGGAGGGAACTATAAAAAAACAAGGGCCACACTTTTCGAAGTATCAATGGTTGGGCATAGTCAAGTTGAACCATAGAGAACTGCCATCCTGAATTAATCTCTCTGAGACTTTCTCAACTTGCTCTAAACAAATGACGACTTGCAACTTCTGCAAATATACAATTCAATGTTTGACGATCGAACCTTGCAAAACAAGTAGTAACACGCAACTTGTCTAATTCCTTCGAGAGCAGATAAGTTGTGACAAGATCAAAATACATTTACATTCTCAGATCTTGTGTAGTTGAGTGCACTAATGGAGTTGACGACGATCTCGCCGGTGTTCCTCTCACTTCTTGGCGTTCCATTGCTGTACTTGCTATGGAGCAAGACAAAGAAGACCCCCTCCGGCACGCCTGCTGCACTGCCACCTCCCCCGGGCCCGACGCCGTTCCCGGTCATCGGCAACATCCCCGACCTGCTCCGTGGCGGCGAGCTGCACCGCGCGCTCGCCGGCTTAGCGGCGTCGTACGGCCCCGTCATGTTGCTGAGGCTCGGCATGGCGACCACGGTCGTGCTCTCGTCCCCGGACGCGGCGCACGAGGCGCTTCACAAGAAAGACGGCGCCATCTCGTCCCGGTGGGTGCCGGACAACGCCAACGTCCTCGGCCACCAAGACATCTCCATGGTGTGGCTGCCGAGCTCAAGCCCGCTGTGGAAGCACATGCGCACCTTGGCGAGCACTCTGCTCTTCACTTCCCGGCGTCTCGGCGCCAGCCGCGGCATCCGGGAGTGCAAGGCCCGGGAGCTCGTCGACCACCTCGGCGAGCGCTCTGGGCGCCCCGTCCGCGTCGGGCTCGCCGTGTTCGGCTCCGTGCTCAACTTCATGTCCAACGTCTTCTTCTCCGAGGACGTCGTCGAGCTGGGGTCAGAGACCGGGCAGGAGTTCCAGGAGCTCATCGCCGACTCCGTGGCCGAGACGGCCAAACCCAACATCTCCGACTTCTTCCCGTTCCTCAGCGCTCTCGACCTCAGCCGCCGCCGCCGCGCGGCCGCCAGGAACCTCAAGAGGTTCTACGATTTCTTCGACGGTGTCATTGACCGGAGGCTGAACATCGGCGAGAAACCCGGCGACCTGCTCGACTCGCTTCTGAAACTCCACGCCAAGTCACAGCTCGAACGCCCACTGATTCGAGCTCTCATGACGGTATCTCACATTCTTTAAGATAATTCGATCGATGGAATTAGTTAAAATGGTCATGATTAGACTCGATGTGAATAATTAATCAGGATCTCTTCATTGCTGGGAGCCACACAACGGCGACCACGGTGGAGTGGGCGATGGCTGAGCTGCTCCGCAACCCGAGCAAGATGGAGAAGGCGCGCGCCGAGCTCGAGGAGGCGTTCGGGCAAGGAGCCGTCGAGGAAAGCGAGCTCGCGAGGCTCCCCTACCTCCACGCCGTGATCAAGGAGACGCTGCGGCTGCACCCGCCGGCGCCGCTGCTGCTGCCGCACCGGGTGTCGTCGGACTCGGAGCCCGGCGTGTCGCTCGGCGGCTACTCGGTGCCCAGAGGCGCCCGCGTCCTGATCAACGCGTGGGCGATCGGGAGGGACCCCGCGGCGTGGTCGCCAGAGCCGGAGGCGTTCGTGCCGGAGAGGTTCTTGGACAGGGAGGCGGACTACTGGGGGAGGACGTTCGAGTTCATCCCGTTCGGGTCCGGCCGGAGGGCGTGCCCCGGGATACCGCTGGCCGTGGCGGTAGTTCCCATGGTGCTGGCGACGATGGTGCACTCGCTCGAGTGGAGGCTGCCGGAGGGCATGGCGCCCGGAGACGTCGACGTCGGCGACCGGTTCGGCGCCGTGCTGGAGCTCTCTACCCCTCTTTGGGCCGTGCCGGTTAAGGTTTAGGAAGGCCCAGGGCCTATAAAATTTTAGTACATGAACCCGTGGAGGTAACTTCGTATATGGGCTCAATTTACTATATTTATCCTCGTACGGATGGGCCTCAATCCCGGCTCACATATATGAGGGGGCTGGGATTGAGGCCCATCCGAACAAGGCTGTTAGGGTATTCCATTTCTGTTTATTTTGTCAGTCGATCGTTTGTGTATCTTCTGTATTTTGGATGGATAATGATCTCTTTTTCATGACAACTAATCAAAGAAGTAAAATGTTAATGGAAATGGGCCGGCCTGCCAGCCCACTGCCCACAACCCATGAGCCCAACGGAGATGTCCTGTCGAACTGAAAATCATTAGTTGTTGGCTACTACTATTAAATAAAAAAGTACCAAGTACCAAGATTTGTGCATATCTGCAAGGTGCTTGTACACTCGATACCAATTTATCCTCTAATCACGGAGAGATCATGGCTGGTTGCATTATATTAAGAGATCTACCAGATGTGTATGTTTCATCTTAAAGGATAACAGAGTGAGCAGGTTTTCACATAGGTCATATATCACAAACTCAGCCTCTCAAGTCTCAAATGGTGCTTTGTGCACTAGACACTCAAGTTGAGTGACTCAACCCATAATTAACTAACAAACACCATCCAAATCTCTTCATGTTTTATTCACCTCAAAGTGGTTTATCCTGTTGGGTCGCACTCCTGTTTATCCACTATTAACCCCTCTACACAATTTACTATCTCTTTCTGACTCCTGATTCCTGAAACGGCCTGAATATTTTAGACCACTGATTGATACATCAAGCAGCCGCCCTTCCATTTGTCTACTGCAACTGGCATCATCACCGAATCTGATCGGCGAAGGCGTCAGAGATCTAGCTGCTCGCAAACGCGCAAATCTGGGAACGAACACCACCTTCCGGACGGCGACGGATCCCATATTGTATTGCGATCTCTGAATTTTTCTACGAGGAGTCAAAGAAAGTTTGCATGGGACAGCGTCAGCACATTAGGGCTAATCCATTCGATCATACGGCCATCCAATCACAAGCTCACAACTAGGAAACACACTGATGGGCAGTTGAAGAGAAACAATATTCTTGAGCTGAAAGGTCAAAAGCTAGCCTGCATGTAAGATGAAGAAGCACTACGAGTAGTTTTAAACTCAAAGCATGCATGCCGTCTGCATCAGATATATATTGTATAGTTTAGGATATCATGGATATCGAGGATTATATGTTGGGGGAAAAAGATATGTTTATTATTTGTGTGAAATGTGGCAAATTATTCGCGTAATTTGGTGCAAAGAGTTTATGAAAATGGCGTACTTGTAGTTCTAGAATACCAAACATGTTAAATAAATTGGATAAAAAAAGAACGACAAGGGAACTCGTTTGTTTGGAGTACATTCTTCCATGTGCCAAGATGGGATGTTTGGTTCCCAACCTGTCACATTAAATGCAAACTATTTACAAATCTAATAAGCCTAATTACATCCTGATTTGACGATGTGATGCTATAGTAAACATTTGATAATCATGGATTAATTAGACTTAATAAATTCGTCTCGTGAATTAGATATCGATTCTGTAATTATTTTTATAATTAGTTCATGTTTAGTCTTTTAAATTGACGCCCAAACATCCAATGTGACACGGACCCCAGAGAACCAAACACCCCATAATGATACTACATATTCTTCATGTCGCCTAGAAACTAGTAGTATCCAACTTTTCTAATACATACACTACTAGTTCAATACGAAATTTAATACCACTACTCTTATGTCTTATGCAAGATATTGTGTAGAAACTAAGTCTTATGCAACATATAAAAGATATAAAAGAATTTTTTATCGAAAACAATATACAGTACTTTATCCATTTTATATTATAATATTATAAGTCTTACTTTTTTTACATTGAATATATTTCGATCATATATTTATTTTGGGTTGAAAATACTACTATTTTTTTATAAACTTGATAAAAAAATTGACTAGAAAAAAGTTAAACGATTTATAACATAAAATGAAGAAAGTAGGATTTAAGCACATGTGGGTGAAGTCATTGATTTATTAGGCTATAATAGTAATTTTTATTTTTATGATTTGTGCTTTCTTTTTTTCTTTTTCCGAGAAACTCGCAAGATTAGATCGAGATTTTTTTATCTCTGGCCTTTGTTGTGCCGCGAGAGGGTACTCAATCACCTGCCATATATATATATCAAACAACGCATGCACTTGAATAGCTAGCTACTAAGTTTTTTTTTACTCCTATATGCTTTGTTTGGATGAAGATGCATGAATACGCGTTCACATCAAAACTAACACCGCAGTTGCCAATTGGATAGCCAGGCCGTAAGGTTGCTCATCTGTCCTCGATCAGGAACAAAAGCCTCGTGCCGTCGCCTTGGATTGACCACAAAGAACGAGGAAGTCTAGGTTTAATTAGGTTTCAGCTACGTCAAAAATACTTGTACGACTTTATTTTCTGATATCATTATTTTACTGGATGATTATACACTTTTACATGATTGTTTTACCGTTAGCTATGTTGGTGTGATTCTATTACCGTTAGCTAAGTTGGTAATATAAATAGATCTGATTTCTTGAACTTAAAAAAGTATGTAGCTCTAATTAATTCTACTATCGGTAGACAGCGGCAGAGAGTCACTCTTTTCTCACTCTTAATGTTGGTCTTTGTCGTTGTCCCGACAAAAAAATACACGTCGTTATATATAGGATAATTTTATCTTTTTTAAAAGATACTAACATATATTATAGCTCGAGCACCATAAAATTTCTCTTATATATGCAAGGCCATACTGCTCTGTCTGCTTCACGAACTGGATGTCATCCGAAGAGACGAAAATGGAAGCTTCAACCATCCTATGGCTCCTCTACGTCTCGCTCGCCTCTTGCTTCCTCTACAAAGTGTTCGTTTCCACCAAGAACAACCACCCCAAGACCGGCTCCGGCAACTCGCGCCGTCCGCCGGGCCCGACGCCTTTCTTTCTCCTCGGCAACGTGTTCGACCTCCAGGGCGAGCTGCACCTCGCGCTGGCCAGCCTCGCCGAGAGGCACGGCCCCGTGATGTCGCTCAAGCTCGGCACGACCACCGCCGTCGTAGCCTCCTCTGCCGCGGCGGCGCGCGACGCCCTGCAGAGGTACGACCACATCCTCGCCGCGCGGGCGGTGAGCGACGCCGGCCGCGCGCTCGGCAACCACGAGCACTCCATCATATGGCTTCCCGGGAACAGCGCGCTGTGGAAGCGCCTCCGAGCCGTGTGCACCAACCACCTCTTCTCCGCGCGCGGACTCGACGCGACGCGGGCCGTGCGGGAGGCGAAGGTGAGGGAGCTGGTCGGGTACCTCCGCGGGCACGCCGGCGCAGGCGAGGCGGTGGACGTCGGGCGCGTCGTGTTCTCGGCGGTCATCAACCTCGTTTCCAACGTGCTCTTCTCCGAGGACGTCGCCGACCTGAGCTCCGACCGGGCGCAGGAGCTGGAGATGCTCGTCAGGGACACGGTCGAGGAGGTCACCAAGCCGAACCTGTCCGACCTCTTCCCCGTGCTCGCGGCGCTGGACTTGCAGGGCCGCCGCCGCCGCACCGCCGTGAATATCAGGAAGTTCCATGACTTCTTCGACGAGATCATCATCCGCCGTCAGAACGCCCGTGGCGAAGGCGAAAGGAAGGAAGATTTCTTGGACGTGCTACTTCAGCTTCACTCTGTGGATCAGCTCAGCCTTGAAACGATCAAGTCCTTTCTTTTGGTAAGTGCATAAGCTTAATTCATTTAGCTCACTGAATACTAGTACTATGTCACTGAAAATTTTATCCGTTCAAAATTCTACATCTTTATACTTTTGGACTAGTTTTGCAATATTGCTATCCAAATTTCCGGTTCTGAAATTTCTTAGCAGCAATCAATCTTCTATAGTTCTATTGACGTTGACAGCAGTATGGAGGAGCTGATCAATTTTGACCGAATTGGCGTTGTTTACTTTTTGAACAAAAACAAAATATGACCAGCAAATTGCAAAACCACTTGTTTATTGAACGGATGCATGCATGCAAATGTACAATTTGCCTATGTCCAATGTTCCTGGGCCAAAGCCGCCATATTTTATTTTTTAAAATAAGTTCTGAAGTTGGCAACCTGTAGTAACGTTTTGGTATGTGGTTAGGATCTGTTTGCCGCCGGGACAGACACGAACTCAATCACGGTGGAGTGGGCGATGGCGGAGCTGCTCCGGCACCCGGCGGTGATGTCCAAGGCGCGCGCCGAGCTGCACGACGCGCTGGGCACGAAGCGGCACCCCGACGAGTCGGACATCGGCAGGCTGCCGTACCTGAGCGCCGTGGTGATGGAGACCATGCGGCTTCACCCGCCGAGCCCGCTGCTGATGCCGCACGAGGCCATCGCCGACGGCGCGGCGGTCGGCGGCTACGCCGTGCCCAGGGGCACCAAGGTGATCGTCAACGTGTGGTCCATCATGCGCGACCCGGCGTCGTGGCCGCGGCCGGAGGAGTTCGAGCCGGAGCGCTTCGCGGTCGCCGGGGCGGGGGACGCGGACGAGCAGCACGCGCCCGCCGCCGGGTCGTTCCGCGGCGGCGAGCTGCTGGAGTTCATGCCGTTCGGGGCGGGGCGGAGGGCGTGCCCCGGAACGCCGATGGCCACGAGGGTGGTGACGCTGGTGCTCGCGTCGCTGCTCCACGCGTTCGAGTGGCGGCTCCCCGGCGGGATGCGGCCGTGCGACGTCGACGTCAGGGGCCGGTTCGGCACGTCGCTCAACATGGTCACGCCGCTCAAGGCCGTGCCGGTGCCTGTGCAAGCGCGCCCGTGATACGACACGTACACATCACACGGACGTGGCATGGCTATGATGCATGGGATTTTGCATGTGTCGGTTAAGAGTCATATTGATCGATCTAGCTGGGGGTGATTTAGTTTGGTGATGATGGCAACAGAATGGGCGACAAGTGACATAGCTAAAATGGAACGAGCCTATGTTCTGTCAAGATTGGGGCAAATTAACTTGTCGGGCCACATGAAGTTGAAGCCTAGATGATTGATTGGGTATGTATATTGTGTTTATATGGTTAAATAAATAAACTTAAGCCCAAAAGGTCATGCTGATCGAAATATCGGGCCGAAACCTGTTTGGGCCTACCAGACCCAGCGTTCCATTTGACCAAGTACACCTCATCCACTCAAGTCCATTCTACCGGACCATTTTAAACTCCATCAGCAAATGTTGGAAACAGATTTAAGTCCTGAACTTTTTTTAGGAGAACATTATTTAACTCAACAATTAGAAACAAAATGATTTTCTACAAGATATAATAAAACAAATAATGGTGGCTATCCATAATAGTAGGTGTCGGAGAATGGATCTCCTCTAGCAGGGAAGAAAGTACCCCCTAGAGATTCGGCCAGAGGGCAAGTCTAATCGAGCTTGTTCGCATAGTAAACACAGAACACAATCAAATTGTCGAGGATCTATATCTGACTATGATATTTGTAGTATGGGGATCGTCGGAACCAAGGTATACGCGAGATCATATAAAAAGACAAAAGGCAAGAATTTATACTGGTGCAAGCTGTTAAGAAGGGTAATAACCCTACTCTAGTTTATATTGATTTACGGATGGTAATACCACATGGACTACAATGAAAGAGAAATATGATTGTCCTAACCCACCCACCGACTAGAAGCTATCAAGAACGGCTCAACGAGATCTATTCAATGATTAGGGTTTTTGCTAACTTTGGCTTGTATCTTGATGTGGCATTGGCTATGGTTTGTAATACGGTCCCCTCCCTCCAAGAGAGGCCTTATATTTATACTAATAATCATCTTGTTCTTCAAGTAGAACTCGGAGACTTGAGATAAAATACGGGCTAAGGAGACCTTATCTTTTTCGACTAGGACTCTGACACCTTGTATTTTGGGAAGATAATTTTCTTCTAGATAACTCGTATTTCCTTAATTAAAGGATACCTGCTCGTATACTACCGGCTATATGGTATCGTTGTATATAGTAAATCCATGTATAGGAGGTATGCATTATCCTTAACAATGACAGTAGCCCTTCGACTTCAATGCAAATGAACACAACCATGTTCTCGACCCAACAACTCGAAAATAATCCTTGTCAGACTCATCTGACTATCCTCGAACCTTCGAGTAGGTATGAAGCTCATGACTAGGTTTACCTTTACCCCTTTAGCCAAGAACACTGACTGATTTGAATTCGAATTAAAGTCAAAAACATAAACTTTCATAAACTAAGCCACAATTATTCCGCTGGCAAATTCTCTCTCCTCCTAGAAACACGGACTGTCGGACATGACTTATAAATCCCACTTATGAGATCCATTTGAGGTCTGTTTGCACTCACAAACATCTCTCTTGCTTTCCTTGCACACTTGTTCCTTCATCCCCAGCAACAAAACCCTAAACCTTGCAACTCCGACGATCCTCTCCCAGCAAACTCCATGGATCTCCCAAGTCCACCACTACTGATGAAGCTTTGGATCGACTACAAAGGGATGGCCCCCTGCTGCACTCACGCGTGCTCGCTCGCTTGGGAATTAATTTAATTATTACTACAATTTAAACTTTTTCATAGGTTCATTTCCTCGATAGATTTAGTGTTTTTATCTTGGCTAGAATTTCTTTTGCCTATATATTAGGGCATCACTAAGGATTTAATTTGAGTAATTTTATAGTACAAACACTCCAGCAGTCAGGTGGTTTAACGCCAAGTTGTGGTGTGCCATCTGCCCATGGCTCGAATCCAGGTAAAACTAAAGGAAAAAAGATCAACCTTGTTGAGTAAAAAGCTATATGCGTGAGGTAATGCTATGGGAACACATTGTTGACGCGAAAAATCAACACGCCGGCCTGGGAGATCTATTTAGCTCCAGTGCAGGTCCTAGAATAGATGAAACGCAGACGTGCCAGTCAGTTTGAACATGCCACTGACAAGATATGTAAAGCAACCGATTATAAAATTCATTAACCGATTGGCTAATATCCAGAACAGCCGATTGGTCGTCAGCCGACGTTGATATCTACCAATGTAGTTGTCTTGATCCATCGGCTGTGTACTTAACAGACATATATATAAAGGTGATCGGCTGACAATAACATGATGATATATAATATTGCATGAACCAGTCATATGATAAAATAGATACTGATTAAAGATTAAAACACACATCGGCTGGAAAATTCGATGTCATAAAATCCAAATGATCGGATATTCAATAACGCCCCTGCTGCAATCGGCTATATCCAACTTGTGTATATTCCTTGCAAACCGATGCGATATCCAGATAGCTCATCGGCTGAAACCCCAATGAAACCCTTAGTGGAAGTCAACAGGCAGGCTAGATATTACGGTTCTAATCACGACTTAGTAGATCAAACTGATACAACACTAAGTATGAAAAGAAAAGTAATATCTAGACAATCAAGCCCTTGGCTGATTTTCAGGGTGGTAGATGCCTAAGCCAATCTAATCTAATATCACGATTTAGCCGGTATCGGCAGAAACCCTAAAACAAGAGACAGCCGATAGGACCAAATCGAGATACTAAAATTAGATTCAATCAGAGACATATGATAAATAATCAGGCAAAGATATCAACCGAATCGATGCAATCCAAGAGGTCAAATGTACTGATGCAGCCTTGGACGACGTCGACGTAACCAATCCGATTGCCTGAGCCAGCGGAACATTGGACTTACCCCTAGTAAAAGGTGGCGATGCGCCGAGGTTGTATTGATCGAGAGATAGATTTACATGAACCCTGGGCTTACATATTTATACCCGTAGGGTGACAAAGATCCTAACAGATTACAAAACAAACTTTTCTAAAGATAAACTAGGAAACTAACAATCTCTTCCTAATTAATAGATACACGTCGTATCCTCCCTAGACTCGGTTTCTTCTGGATAAGATCTTCTCAAACTGAATCAAGAACCCGACTGCTGGAAATATAGATCCTCCATCGACTGTCGCAAAACTCTCAGTCGATTATGCTTCGAGCCGATACTAACCCTTAGCCGATAAGGACTTCGGGGCTTACCAAATTTTGGCGTTAACACACATCTCCCCATATAGTCAAGTTGTAACAAATTTTCATCTCGGTCCACAAACTTGCAAATGCACGTCAGGA
Source organism: Oryza australiensis (assembly GCA_019925245.2). Classification (NCBI taxonomy): domain Eukaryota; kingdom Viridiplantae; phylum Streptophyta; class Magnoliopsida; order Poales; family Poaceae; genus Oryza; species Oryza australiensis. The sequence continues at coordinate 4,583,608 of JAIFGZ020000478.1, forward strand.
TCCATAAACTTGGTTTATTGTATCATCTACCATTCCAAAACCACGTTTGACCCTCTTGTCGACGTGGCATCACATACATGGGCGCTGTCATGGCACCTCCATCAATCTTACACCCCGTGACAATTGGGGCTATACATAACATTTCTAATATTCACAGTTCACACTAATAGACTTAGCACTTTTTACAGTGTGCCAAAGCTTTAAGTCTCATGAAGAAATTACAATGATAGAACTCACTATTTGTATTTAGTAATATAAATTTTCATTACCCCCATCATGTGATTCACACAATATGGATATATTTTGTACTGCCAAACATCTCTGTTGATGCAATAAACCAATTTAACCCACTGTCGCCTAGGTTAAAATTGGTCAAGCCCTGTACAAATCATACCACTTAGCCTGGTTCTATAACGATCACTAAGGAATAGTACTGTAACTAGTGGTATCAGAGTCAAACCATATAACATCTATTCTTGATGTCGATAGTGAGACACGATATTTTGTTCATGAGGTTTAGTCGATGCTTATAGCTCCATGACTACTGGCGCCCCACCCAAAGCTTGCAAAGTTATAGCATGTGAGAATACCATCGTCGCTATCGACTAGCAAGGCCACAAGCCAATATACCCTATGTAGGATCAACGATGCCCTCGTTGGAGCACTCCACACAAGAGTATTGCTACCTCCCATGGTCACGAAATCCATGGGCGCTTTCAAAGAGGTGGTTGTTCTCCACTCCCAAAAGGTGAACCCCAAGCAGAAACTCTTCGTAAGAATACCATCTCTCACACAATCTTTAAGAGAGATCACCAGAACCCTTCAAGACTAGCTAGGCATGCCAAAATGCCAAGAGTAATAAGAAAAAGCCTTCACTTGAAGCAACTCAACACAAGACTCTTTATAGGTGCACACTAAGCCACTCTAGCAAATGATGTCAATTAGCATAAGAATGAACTTGGATTCTCGAATCTAAGGCTCAAACAGGTTCCAAAAGTCAGGGAGGAGGACAATCTATCGAGTATCTGTAGACTCAAACACACAATTAGCTGTTTGTAGGCATTGCTTCAAAATACAACCCTCTTAGACAATCCAGAGCCAAACAATCTGGTTATTTATACTTTGGCAACGGTAACTGACACTGGTTGTTGGGATATAAAGGACCATTGTCCAACAGGACAAACATGGACAATACTGCCGATTGTCCAGCTTGATCGATGCAGTTTGTTTGGAGCCATAGTCGTAGTCGGACTGTACAGTTTAGTATGATCAAGACCTGACCCGTTTGTCCGACACTGGTCGAACAATCTGACATCTACAAAAACTTTTGCTATATATGCAAACACATTGCACACCCCACTTGCAGTTCTTCGATTGTCCGACACACACCGGATTATCCGGCTAGTAAAAATTAATTGCCTAGCCAACACATGGCTTCGATCTGATTTTATCTACTAACTCTATTTCAATGTGCTTGTCGTTTTGGTTTGTCCTAAGTCAAACACGTGTATCTTTAACCATTAATTTTTAGAATTCCGTGTAGTTAAACAACATGTGAATTACATATTATGAAAGTGTTTGTTACAATGAATCTAAAAATATAAATCTTATGATGTCAATCTTTACGAGTTTATAGAAAACAATGGTCAAATATTAAAATATTTAACTTAAGACAAACGTAAAACGACAAGTAATTTGAAACGGAGGTAGTAGCTATATTTTTTGGAGCGTGAATGGATAATTCAGTCTAGTGATGTTCAACTAGACCAAACTTTGTCTTGCCGAACAATCCGACAACCTTCGATTGTACTACTAGCTCAACTTCGAGGGTATCTTAAAGATCCATCTTTCACCTCAAAAGCCTACACTTCTCCATATGTTTAGTACTTGTTTTTGAGAAGTTAGCAACCTAGGGTGCACCCATCTATACTCTAGCACTTTGCCACGTCAAGCTACTAAACTTTCGTCCCCTTTTAAGAGTGCAGTCTGCTTTTAAATTAAAAACCAAACCTAATCTATCTCACATTACACTTCCAACTCATTTATTGTGATTATACATTTTGTTTATTTAATTGTAATCGCCATGTATTCATCCGATATCCTTTAGTCCACCATAAGACGACGCTCTCTCTCGTGGCCCAATCTACTAGTGAGGGGATAACTCTCGCTTTGATTGGATGTGATGTTTGCGATGTGGCTACCAACCACAAACAATGTCGAACCAACCATGACGCGCGGTTGATGATCCCTGCAATGCAAATGAGAGAACACTGCAAGGAAAGATAAGATGCAATCTAAATATTCCAAAAAGGTAATTAAGAACAACGAAATAGTTGCGATTGAAGTTGTAGATCTAATTGACCCGACAAATCAACGCAACAACTATTGGGGGCTCTGAATCTATAGTCGCCGACTAATCGAGCGAGGACTAGAGGCAAGATGAATGGCACTTGGCAAGATTAAACTGAACAAAACCCAATTACTTTTTAGGGTGTACAAAGCTATTTATAGAGAAAAATAAAACTAGAGATAGGTTGGTTCATGGAGGTGGAGAGAAACACTTTCGAGATGGGCCTAGTCTATTACAAGACCCAAGGCCTAAGTTCGGTTTCAACAACAACACTTTCTTGTTTTGACGATTCCCGTTGACTTGGGATGAATTTTCATATGAGACCAGATGCGTTTGAAAGGTGACGAGATAAGATTTCCAACAAGTCCAAAATCACCCAAATCGAAATTGGCATGAAGGCGCTAGGTCCATTCAAAGTTAGTGCTGTCTCTAGAGGCCGAACTAGACTTGAACTTGTGGAGTTATGTGCATATCCGATGAAGTAAAGTATCCATCATCCTCCCCTCTTAATTGGAGTTGTCCTCGACTCAATTTCATCTTCTTGATCATGCTCAATCTCTTGTACAGGGGCCATCCTTGGAGGTATTTCCTCGTGAAAAACATTACGATATTTCTACAAAATATTAGTAACAGCGGGTGCCAAAAAAAATAAAGTACTAGGAGCATTAGCAAATGTGAATATAGGATCGTTGCAAAATAGAGCATAAAAACAAGAATCTGGCTCATTTAATGCACAAATATCATATTTAGAAGTTCGCAAAACAACACCCTTCAACTTAATTTCATTCTTTGTGGCACTTGGTTCTGTTTTACTAGTTGAAGCAATATCCTTAGTAACAATCTAATTTTCACTTTTAGCTTTCTTCTCACATTTAGTTCTTGCAAGGTCATCTTTAAAAGCAGTGATAGGAGTCATAGAGTGCAAAACAATCCTTTTACCATTAAACATAAATTGATATGTATTGGTCCTACCATCAAAACAACCTTTGTATAATATTGCCATGGTCGGCCAAAAAGAACAGAACAAGCTTGCATATGCACAACATCACATTCAACTTAATCATGGTGGGAGCCCATAGAAAAATGTATTTTAACCAAGCGGGTTACCTTCATCTTACCATATGTATTGAACCACTGGATATGATACGAATGTGGATGTGGGTGGGTAGTCAAGCCAAGCTTCTTGACCATCTCTTCACTTGCTAAATTGTTGCAACTCCCTCTATCAATAATCACTTTGATAGTATAGCCTTTCACAAGAAATTTGCTTTGGAACAAATTATGACATTGGTTTTCATCTTCACGCCCCTCTTTAGCAGTAAGTACTAGCTTGACAATTAGGCTGGGATACTGATCTAGCAACTCTGCATGCAAATGTATTTCTTCGATATCATCGTTATATTGTCCTCCTGCATGGTCAATGATGGCTAAAGCATATTCATCATCATAATCAAGAAGCATACTCACCATCATCATTCACAAATAGAGCTCGTTGATTTGGAAAATCCCGTGCAATGTGTCCAATGCCATGGCACCTATGACATGTAATATCACGGGTACATGTAGTGGAAGCTACTGAAGTTGCACTCTTGGCTAGAGTCTGAATTGAAGTGTTTTTGCTTATTTCTTGAACATGGGAAGGCATGGAGGTAGGTGGCGTGGAAGAAGCTGGTCGGGCGGCAGTAGTAGATTGACATGGTGTTGACTGTCGTGTAGGGTAGCACCTGCAAAAGAACTCCTATGCTTGTTGCGTCCCTGCACTTCTCTTTCAGCTTTGCAAGCAAAATGGAATAATCTATTAATGGTATTGTATTCTTTATATTCAAGAATATCCAAAATCTCTCTATTAAGACCTCCATAAAATCTAGAAATTCTAGCATCCTCAGTTTCTTGCAAATCACATTGTGACAATGCAATCATCATCTCTGGATAGTATGTTTCTACAAAATTAGTACCTTGCCTTAAAAGCTGTAATTTATTTAACATATCACGAGCATACTAAGAAGGAACAAATCTAGACCTCATTGTATGTTTCATATCTTCCCAAGTTCTAGGTCTAAGTCCTCTACCACATATATCGTTCCACCATAGAGATGCAAAGGAGGTAAATTCACTACTGGCAGCTTTAACTTTCTTAATATCAGGAAAATCATAGCAAGAGAATTTTTGCTCAACAACTATCTCCTAGTCTAGATAAACATAAGGCTCAAACTTACCATCAAAAGGAGGCATGGTAAATTTGACCTTAAATAAAGGATCATCTTTGTTCCTAACTGGACGTTGTCTTCTATTTTCAACCCTCTCCTCCTCTTCCTCATCATCAACAGTCGATTGTTCTTTGTCTTCATCCTCGTATCTTTGACGTCAATGAGCAGTGGCACCTGCCCCTTTCTTCACCTGCAACCTCAAGTAAACCAATATGTCGCACAATATTTTCATGCCCAAAATTCATATTCTGAATATTTTCAGTTAACTGTTTATGTGATTGATTCATTTTCTCAGTTTGATCCACTACTTTCATCAGAATTTCACTTAAAGTTTTTAAATGTTTATCCGTGCTTTCCTTGTATGATTGACTATTGCGCATCAACTCTTTATACCAATTTTCCATGCCTTTCAGTTTATGCTCTAGATTATCTAGCGTTGGTTCGTCGGAATTTGTACCTAACATCGTTAGCAAGCAAAAGAAACTCATAGTTTCTAACAGCCTATAGATATATATGGAGCTTCTGAAGGCACTCAACACTCAAGCATATACCAAATTTTTATAATATTCTCAAAGAATGCAAAAACAGGTCAATCATCATGGCTGGTTCATGACACAATGACATGCTTGATGAGTGGAGCGATTGCAAAGCCGGACCTTAGTAGTAGGTGGATCTTGGTAGGTCTAACTATATCACAAGGAATAACAAAAATCAAATAGAAATATGAAATTGAATAATAGTTCAAAGTACAGCCTAATCTAAACTCAATCCGCTCAAGCAAGCAAATGATCCGCACTCGGACTAGAAACAACTCAATTTCATCACACAACTCTCCCATGAAATCCAACAACTTAAAAAAATTCCACACTTTCTTTTTTCTGTTTTTTTTGTGCGGCCCTTTTTTATTTATTTTTCTTTTTTACACCTTTCTGCCTTTTTCTTTTTTTTTCTGATTTTTAAACAAACGGCAGCTAACAGAGGGGAATAACTGGGTAAAAATATTGCCCGATGGACTGACTAAAAACAAATCCACGTGGAGACCAGGAAATGTGCATGGAAATCAATAAGATATACACGATCCTGTTGCATGCATGCCTCGGTCACAGGAGAATGAAAGTTCCTTTTTTTTTGGCGCATGAATATATTGAAACATGATTAACTCCCTGATTTACGCGCTATTTACTTGGTAACCTATCAGATTCGGCGGCAGGGATGAAAATGAGAGGATCAACTCGACGTCACCAGATCAAGAAACTTAAGAGTCAAACTTGTCACGCCCCGCTTTTCTCTTAGTGTAAAAATCACCTGAGAAAAATTATGAAAAAGAAATCGACCGAAATATAAAAAGACGAATTCCAAATTTAAAATCCATTTAACAATTAGAAATGGCTTGGTAGGATTTTTTAATTCCTCATGTCAAAATACACTAACATGATTTTTATCGAAATTTTCAAAGCATCGAAAACAATTTTAAAAATTGAATTAGGTTAATCAAAATTATTTTCCTTAAGAAAAGGGGCTTTTCCTTTTTCTTTTTCTCCTTTTCTTCCTCCTTTATTTCCCGTGGGCCGCCGCCCACCTCTTCCGTACCTTTTCCGCTCTTCTCGTGCGCGCTGTCCTCCCCCTCACTGGCCGGCCCAAACCTCCCGAGCCGCACAGCCGCAAGTCCGCCCCTCCTCCCTCGACTGGGTCGGGGACTGACAGGTGGGCCCTACCTATCACCCCCAACCTCTCATCGGGGATCTCGGCCGTCGCCCACGCCGCGTGTTTCCCGGTCGTCTCGCGCATCACTCAGCCACCCCACCCGCTCCCCCATTCGCCCATAACCCGCGCCCCACTTTCCCTCTCTCTCTCCCGTGTGCGCTAAATCCCCGTAACGGCCGAAGTTCAAATTCCCGGCCACCGTCATCCTCGCACCGACCCACTCCGGCAGCTTTTCCCGCTCTTCCCGGCCACGTCCGTCTCCCCTCGACCCCTATAAAGCACCCCTGTGCGCCAACACAACTTTCCCTTTTTGCAAATTGCTCGGATCGAAGCTCCCTCGCACCCCGCACAGTGCAACCTCTCTCCATCGCCACAACGTGAGCTCCGGCCGCCAATTCCACTCGCGCCATCGCTAGCCAGACCAGAACGCCGCCACCACCACACTCGCCGCCACTAAGTAGACCCCCGACCACCTCTTTTCCCCAAAAATCCACCGCCGCATTGCGCTGTCACCGTCGTCGTCTTCGTCTCCGGTCGTCGGTGAGCACGCTCCCCTCCTTCCTTTGTTAATTTCCGTTTCCGCTAAGTTCCGTGGCCGCCGCACCTTGCCTTCGCGCGTGTGTGTGCGCGCGTGCCGTCTCTGTCGCCACCGGTGCCGCTAGGGCCCGTGCGTAGACTTTCCACCGTCGGCCGATGCCGTCTCCTCGTCGCCGGTCGCGCCTAGCGCTGCTCCCCTCTCGGACCCGTGCGCTCTTTAGTCGCTGTGCCATGTGCGCCTTTGTCCGCCTCCCTCCGCCACTCGTCGGTGACCATCCGGTCCCGTGCGTCGCCGCTCCGTCGCTGATCCGCCGCGCCGTACCTCGCCGCCAGCCGCTCTCGCCCGTGCCCTCTCTCGGCCATCGGATCCGTCCATTGGCGCATCCGGGCCGTCCATCCCGAACCGTGCCACCTCGGATCCCGCCGCCAACGTGGCCGCGCACGTGGCTGCTACGTAGGCGCCACGCAAGTGCCACGTGGTGCACGCATCCCCCTTGGGACGGTGGACCGAGTCCACCGTGCGCCGCTCCCCTTTGCACCACTGACCCGCGGGTCTTGCCTGTCGGTGCCGCCGCCCCGGGCGCTTGTGCCATAAATCGTTTTTCCTATTTTTTTAATTAGTAAATCACAGAAACTTGTAAAATTCAGAAAAATTCATCTGAACTCCGTTTAAGTCCGTTCAAGTTGCAGTGAACTCATAAAAATGTATAGAACACATTAAAAATAGTTTAATTGCATGTTTCAGTAGTTTTAATAGCTTATTTTTGCTGTGCTTTGATTGTCGATTAGATTCCGGTTCCGCGAACGCTCCAGTTTATTTCGAACTAGTCGCGGAAGTTCATCAGGAGCAAGACCAAGGGAAGTCATGTATCTTTTGATCATGTTGTACCTACTTTATAAATTATCTCGCTTTATCTATTAAACTGCATTGTTTTATAATGTCATCGGGATGAGACCTATAGTACTCCTAGGTTGTTTACCCTGTATCATTGTTTAACTAGGAACCAATATGACTAGATATGTGGCTAGGACATGCTTAGTTCGCTTGGCACAACTAGATTATTAATGGGAGAATTATGTTACTAGTTCTTATTCACATGAAATGACGGTCTCAGACCGGAGTTACCTTGGGTAAAGGATAAGAGTTAAATAAAATATGACCAAATGGTGGGCTGTGGGTGCACGGTTTTGCTAGACACACCCATGGCAGTTAAGGACCGGTTCGCAGGAAACCCTGGGAGAATAATTAGTGTGTTCCACAAGCCAGTATGGGCAACAGCTGGGCTTGTAGTGTAGCTTTTCCTGGCCGATGCATCCAGGCAAGGGTGGGCGTGATGGAGTTTGGATGGATCGGGAAAGGTCTATGGGGCTTCCGGATTCACCTAGGCACGAGAGGGGGCTGCCTACCTTGGATATAAAGGTAGGGGCGAAACCCGAGGTGTGGTGCCGCTTGGTCTAAGGAGGGTTATGCGAATGGTCCTGTCACAGACCCCTTTTCGATATGTCGTGGTGGCATGTCGATGCACGGGAATGTGTTGTGGGGTTGTGTCTTGTGGGTACAGACATACACCTCTGATCAGAGTTAAAAACTATTCGAATAGTCGCGCCCACAGTTATGGGCTGTCGAGCAGATTCACCGTGATTAGTCCCACTGATAATAATTTGGTCAAATGGAACTGGTTGGAATAGTTGGATGGATTGGGCCTGACTCAACGTGGTGTAACATTGAGAAGAGATGATTAACTTTGATTAATTAAACTTAATCACCGTTTTACTACTTTCAACTTAAGATTGTGAAATGCCTGCTTTGTGCAAAAGTTAACCATTATCCTTCCCTTGGAACAATCCTGCATCATACCTTCCTTTGGTATGACTTGCTGAGTACCGTGGATTATACTCAGTCTTGCTTCCTTTCCCCCACCTCAGTGCTGGAGGATGAAGCTGCAGATGAGTTCGTCAACGAGTAGGCTTGTCGTTGCAGTCGAGGGATGCCTGTGGAGTGGAGTCGCCGCGCCGCAAGCGTCGAAGCTTAGTTTAATAAGTTTATTTTCCTTGTCCGCTGCATTGTAAGACTTTTATATGTTTTTAAGACATGGATCTGTGTATACAATTTGTCGTTTGTGTATCCCTGGCTGGTCTTGGACAGGGAATTTAATGCACACTCAGCATCGGAAATTCGAGTGGGAATTTCTGGGCGTGACAAAACTGTTGTTTCTTCTCCTTCAAACTAGAAGGCATATGCCAAAACAGTGGTCAACCAAGATGCAGACACAAATTCACAAAGTCACAATAGAGCCGCAAGACTCTCCGCAATGAAACTCCGTGCAGCGGGCTAGAAACAAAACACTACGATGGCGACGAGGAAACTCTAGACCGACGAGATAACTAGATGTAAAACTCAAACCTACGATAAAGCTAGGGCTAGAACTAGCACTATGACGTGACAAAGGATGAAAACTCAACAATATAAATCTGAAAGAAATTGTGTCGCTCAAAACTAATGTTTGGTGTTAGGAAAAAGTGTTGTGACTATATGGTAGATAATGGGTAAAATAAATCTATAAAACTAAAATCCTCCCAGGCAAGCGAAGCTTTGATACCAACTGATGACGCTCTCTTTCGTGGCTCAATCTTCTGGTGAGGGGATAACTCTAGCTTTGATCAAATGCGACGTTTGCGACATGGCTACCAACCAGAACAAGTCCAGGATGTCGTGCAATCGCTACATCACAAACGATGTCATACCAACCGTGATGCGTGGTTGATGTTCCTGCAAGGCAAACGAGAGGACATTGCAAGTGCACGAACAAGATAAGATGCAATCTAAATATTGCGAATAGGTAATTAAGCACAATGAAATAGTTGCGATTGAAGTGGTAGATCTAATCGACCTGGAAAATCAACACACCAACTATTGAAGACTCTGAATCTATAGTCGCCGAGTAATCGAGCGAGGACTAGAGACAAGGTGAATGACACTTGGCAAAATTAAACTAAACAAAACCCAATTATTTTTTAGGGTGTACAAAGCTATTTATAGAAAAAAATAAAACTAGAGATAGGTTGGTTCGTGGAGGTGGAGAGAAACACTTCCGAGATGGGCCTAGTCTATTACAAGACCTAAAGCTCAAGTTCGGTTTCAGCAACAACACTGTCTTGTTTTGACGGTTCCCGTTGACTTGGGATGAATTTTGATATGAGACTGGATGCGTTTGAAAGGTGACGAGATATGCTTTCCAACAAATCCAAGATCACCAAAATCAGAGTTGGCATGAAGGCGCTATGTATGTTCGAAGTCAGTGCTGAATTGGACTTGGACTTGTCATCGGAACTTGCGGAGTTAAATGCACAGTCGATGAGGTGATGTCCTCATCACCAAATCACCATAATCCTAACATATGTATAACTTAACATATTGTGTAACTTAACGATAAAGGTTAATTTCAGTAATTATGTTGTCAGTAATCACCAAAATCGAACAACTTACGCCTAGATGCTTACACCCTCCTCTAATGCAATTTCAATAGTTATGTCTCTCTATAAGAGAGTGTTTAATATACCTGTTATAACTGCAAGTTATACTCGATAACATATTGTATATATATTGAACACAAATTCTAACTGAGGGCAACAAATGGAAGTGCTGCATGCACACTTTATAGGGGATTCTCACCTCACTGGCTAAGATATTTGTTTTTTGTTCCAATCCCGAAAAACATATCCAATTCAAATTCAACTCCATCATTGAACCCACTCTCCCAAGATCCCCCTTTCCTTTCTCCTTAATCCAATCCAAATAATCCCTCAAGTCCCCCAAACATAAATTCTTCCCAAAAAATATCCAATTCTTGATTTGATGCCTTTTCCTTGATCCTTCACACCTCCCTAAGTTTAAATGTCAATTCTGAGCTTCCAATCCAACCTAATTTCTAATCCTCTCTATCTTCTCTTTGCAATAATTCCTTGAATTTGAAATTCAAAGTTTCGAATTCTAAACTCGTGTCCCTAAGAATCCCTCTCAGAATTCCCCAAGGTCCATAACACAATTATCCAAAAATACCAAAAATTTCCAATTTGTACCCTTCCTTGACTCCTCCCTAATCCTCCTGAGTTCAAATATGCAATTTGATTTCGATCCCAACTCCAGTACACAAAATATTCCTTAAGGATATCGTGGAAAAGATTAAAGCCATTTCTTTCCCTTGGGCCACATCCCTTCCTTCCTTTTCGGCTAGGGCTGGGCACTTTAGAACCAAAAACCAAAAAAAAAAACGAACCAAGCCGAACCGAACCAATTTTTGCGGTTTTTTGGTTTTCAGTTTCGGGTTCGGTTCAAGGTGGTTCAGAAACCGCATAGTTCGGTTCGTAATCGGTTTTTATATGTAGAAAAACCGAACAACCGAAAACCGCACCAACTGGCCAAAAGACCCTAATAAACTCTGAATATCTCTCCCTCGGACCAGTCCCTCCCATCCCACGAGTCGCTCGCGCTCGCCCCGCCCAACCTAAACCTAGCGCTCCCACGAGTCCCTCCCATCTAGATGCGTCGCCGTCTCTCCTAGATTTGGATGCACCGTTGTCTCTGCCTCCTATCCTCGTCGACGAGCCGCGTTGCCTCCGCATTTGCTCCCTATCGCACCGCAACCTCTGCCTCCTCTCCTCGTCGACGAGCTGCACCGCCTTCGCATCTGCTCCCCATCGCACCGGCTTCCCATCCTCGCCGCCGCGCCGGCTTCCAATCCTCGTCGCCGCGCCGACTGAAGCTGAACATCCTCGTCGCATCGGCTGCCCATCCTCGCCGTCTGCGCCCTCGTTCCCATACTCGGCGCTCCTCTGTTCCCCATCTCTTTGCGCCCTCCGTGCAAGAAGAAGGTATTTTTCTTCTCCACTCCAGGCAGTGCAAGCGCACACATGGCATGGCAGCCAGATTCGGTGAAGCAAGGAGCCAAGGAACACACATGGCGGCAAGGAGCCCTAAGCAGCATGCAGCCGACACCATTTGTTTGTGTGAATTTTTATGGCTATGGATGTGTGCTGAATGTTTGCTTGTATGTTAAATTAGACTATGCACTATGTTTTTACTTTGATTATTTCTATGTATCATGGTAAAATGTTGTTCTAGATGTGTTTTTATTGAGCTGTGCAGAGTTCGGTTTTTAGGTAAAAACCAAAAATCGAACCGAAAAATAGAACCCGAATTTCGCGGTTTCCACTATTTACGAAAACCGATCGGTTCTACGTTTTTACCAAACCAAACTTTGCATAGAAAAAACCGAACCAAAGTTGCGGTTTAAACCGATTGCCCAGCCCTATTTTCGGCTGGCCCATTCCATCCCTCCCTCTCCAATTCACTACAAAAGTCTGTTTTGCCTCCCCTTCTTTTTGGACCGAAGCCCATACTCGGCCAATCCCCCGGGCGAACCGCGCCCTGGTCATGTCTGTCGCACGTGCCAGGATAGACATGCCGCCTCTCGCTTTCTCTCTCACGCGCGCGCTCGCCGCCATGACAATGCTCTCACACGCGCAAGCGTTCCCACCCCCGTAGTCGCACCACGCCCCGCTTCCGCGCTGCGCCACGCCCTATTCGCACCTGCGCCCAAACTGCTACGCTGCTCGCCGATTCCCACCCACGTGCGTGTCGTGGCTGACAGGCTAGGACCGTCGGCGTCAGCCCGTCCTGCCGCGACAACCGCCCTGTCCCCGCATGCCCCAATCCTAGTGTGCTACATCGCCATCGTCATCTCATGGTCTCGCCGCAAGCCACCAACGTGGTGATGCCGCTCCTACGCGCCTCGCCAACCGAGTCGCCCAAAATAGAGGGAGACCAAGATCCTTTTCCACCGCTTGCCCTCGCTTTTTCTTTCGTGGGCTCGACCGCTCCCTTTCTGCTTCTAGTCTCCTTGCACACTGGGGCACATGACGCCGACTTTGCCATACTAGCTCACCGTCCTCCCCCACCTTTACAATGCCAGCCCACTTCTCCTATTCGAAATCCGTTGTCCGATCCACCATCTTCCGCCATCCATCGCATCCCTGTCGTCGCTCGATTTCGTGTCGGCCACGAAAACACCATGTGCTTAGACCCAATGATGCCAGTGCGCCAGCTAGGCAACTACTCCCCGCGGCTTCCTTCTACTCCAACCCTGGTTCAATTTCCCCCTATAAAGCCTTGACATCTCCCATCTTTCTCTCCTTCTTCGTTCTGCCTCAACCAAGCCATGTCGCCTTGGTGTCGTGTTTGCGTTGACGCCACTGGGCTCCACTATCCGCGTCATCGCCACCACCGTGCTTCCTGACGCAATGCCGGATCCGGAATCCAATCCTCAAAACCTGGTTGCCCTTCTTCGCCGGCCATCCCTTCCCATCCCAAATTGCCGCCGACACCATTTTCGCTCAATGATGAGCTCCCCGCCTAAATTCCTCTCTTCTACATCTTCTAGCTACTCCTAGTTGGTACACAGACATGGTAGTTTGTGCACTCGTTCCTCGAGCAATGACCTCGCTGTTCTTCTACTTCCGTCGCCGCCACGCCCGGCCGTGCGCCATCGTCGGCAACCTTCTCGGTGAATCCCCTTGCCACCGCCTTACTTAAGACCTCTCCTTTCATCCCAAAGCAGCGCCAAGGACGTTGTTCTCTTTTTGTTCCGTTTCGTGTCATCCAGTTCCCACCGCCGTTGTGCCCAGTCGCACGCCGTTGTCGGCCGGCCTCTCGTCGAACCCACTCGCTGTCGCCCTCCCCGAGACCTCCTCAACCTCCCCAAACTCCTCCTGTGGCCATCAGCCTTCTCTCTTGCTCCAACGTCGTTTGACCCTTCCCGTCGCCGTCGCGGACAGCCGCACGCCTTTGTCGGCCCCTCCTCTCTTAGATTCTTCCGCCGTCGTCCTCCACAAGTCCCCTGGAACCTTTCCCAGGCACCACCACGGTCGCTCCCACTTTTTTATACTCCCTCACTGTGCGCCTCTTTCGCTGCCGCGTGAACATCTCCAACGACCATTGGGTCCCGTGTCACCGCGTGTGCGTCACAATTATGCACCAATTCGACCAAGCCTAAGCCCGCGCTCCCTTCGCCCTTCTCACGCACGGCCACATCGGCCATCCGATGAGCTTCGCCACCGTCGCCGGCCGCCGTCATTTCCCTATCGGCGAATCCACACCGTTAAATCGATTCCCCTTGACCCGAGCAAGTTGCCGGTGTCTACATCTCCCTTCATCTAGTCGCCATTCACCAAAACACCGTGCTCATCGTCGGTCGTCCGATGTGGCAAGACGCCCTCCCGTTCGCTTGGTCCAATGTGGCAGCCAGCTCGGATTGACCAAGTTTGTCCTCCACCTCTCTCCCACACGTAGGCTTGTTCTTCGTGGACAAGCCTTTAACATGTGGGTCCATGCGGTTCGGTTCACGGATTGTCTGCTACCATGAGCCAAGCCCATGTTTCTCTCCTCTCACTCTTGTGTGTGCCCGGTCTATGTGAACCCCCTGACAAGTGTGAAAGTGCATCTAGCCCCCTAAGTGTGTTTTGATGATTAAAGATAAAATAGTTAAGAGACTAATATGTTTATTGAGATAAGTGCAGGTAATTAGTCCCAAAAGGCTTAGGTGTGCAAAGTGTGTACAAAGGAGACTTCCCCAACAACAAATTGTTAACGACCAAATTTGGTAACCAAATCCCTGAGTTTGAGGTCAAGATTTAAGCGGAATCGGAGGAAACGCATGACCTGCGAAGAAACAGAGGTCGCATCGGCTAAGTCCGAATTGGCTGCGAAGTCAATCGGCTGAGTCCGAGTCGGATCAGGACAGCTGATAGCCGATTCCAATTGAGGATAGAAGTGAAGCCAGTCCCGAAAGGAAAGCTTAAGGATAAAGTATTGGATTCGGTTTCCAAAGTGCGTTAAAGATATTGCCATCTATGGATAAGGTCCTACAACGGCAATTGTATCTGTTAAGTTAGGATATTTTGTATAGTTTCCTTTCATGATAATGTTGGTTTGTTTAGAGATTTAATCTGTAATAGGAATCATGTCCGTCACGGACTCATTGTGTATTCGGGTATAAATAAGACCCGAGGGCTTGTAAAACAGATATCAACACATCAATACAATCCGGCGCATCGCCAAACCTTTTCATTTTCTCGACAAGTTCTTGCTTTTGCTCATTTGCATCGACATCGATCTTGAACGAGGTAATTCCTTATTACGAGCGGCTTGTATCATCGGGTTAGTGCTTCCATCATCATGATACTCTAATTTCGATGCTATAAACTGCTTAAGTTATCATACGCAGCATATAATCTAAATCAACATCTAGATCTAGCTCTGTCGTCTTTAGAGAGAACTCAGCCGACTGCGAGATAGATCTAGACATTGTTCTAGATTATATGTTGCGTATGATAACTTAAGCGCTTTATAACATCGAAATTATAGTATCATGACGATGGAAGCACTAACCCCGACGATACAAGCCGCTCGTAACAAGGAATTACCTCGCTCGGAGATCGATGTCGATGCACTCGAGCAAAAGCAAGAACTTGTCAAGAAAATGAAAAGGTTTGGCGATGCGTCGAGATTGTATTGATGTGTTGATATCTCTGTTTACAAGCCCTCGAGTCTTATTTATACCCGAATACACAATGAGTCCGTGACGGACACGATTCCTATTACGATTAAATCTCTTAACAAACCGACATTATCACGAAAGGAAACTATACAAAATATCCTAACTTAACGTATACAATTGCTGTTGTAGGACCTTATCCATAGATGGCAATATCTTTAACGCACTTTGGAAACCGAATCCAATACTTTATCCTTAAGCTTTCCTTTCGGACTCGGCTTCACTTCTATCTCGCAATCGAAATCGGCTATCGGCTGTCTCGGTCTGACTCGGACTCAGCCGACTAACTTCGCAATCAATTCGGACTTAGTCGATGCGGCCTCTGTTTCTCCGCAGATCATGCGTTTCCTCCGATTTCGCTTCAATGTTGACCTCAAACTCAAGGATTTGGTTACCAAATTTGGTCGTTAACACATGCCCCCAAGTCCGTGACATGATAATGTTGCGGATTTTGTGCAATTTTGAACTCCCGCGCAACCCTAGGTCAAATCTGTTTTGGCCGTTACGAAAACTCTTTAAATAACGCCTTCCTCGCGCCGAACAACTCACATCGTTAGAGCAAATCTACAACAACAAACGTCTTCAAGTTCTCCAGTGACATCTTCATCTTCCCGAAGCTCGCGGCGGCAATTTCCTTCTCCGACGACCCCAGGCGTTTCAATGGCAACTTTCGCCGCTCCATCAGCCTCATCCCCCGCTGAGTTCCCTGAGGTATGCCCTAATCGGCTACAAACCCCCTTCTTCTGTTTGCTCTCAAATGTAGATCTGAATGCTAGAATTTTGATTCTGAAATCTTCTTCTTTTCTGATTGTAGCACCTCAGCCATCAAGTAGTGATCCCAAGTTTACTCAACAACGAAAGATACTTTTTAGGGCCGATTGGCAACAGAGACCCCACTGACTTTATCATAGCCAAAACTGATAAAATGCCATACAGGATGAGGAACCCTAGCTTGAGCCACTGGGCTGGTACTTTCAAATCATGGCCGTCCATGGACAAGTCTTGGTCGGCATGGTACAAGAGAATGCAGCCGGCCAAGCAAAACCACTGGGAAGAGATAGGGATAGCCCAATGCCTTGCGCTGTCAGTGGCCGATATGCCTAAGGACGAACCACTAATGCCGGCTACCACATCCTTCTGGAACAACACGCTGAACGCCTTCATCTTCCAGCAAGGCCCCATGACTGTCACCTTAGCCGATGTAGTTATGATCACTGGACTGGATATTCTGTCATCGGCTAACCCAAATAGGCTAGAAGGCAAGGGCCAATTCTCCTTCAAAACCAAGGCAATAGGAGGCTGGAACGACTATGTGGCCATGAACATGGATGATGGGCCGATCAGCACCAGGGAGCACGCCGCATTCCTTATGATGTGGCTCGAGAAGTTCTTCTTCTGTGGATCCAGCTGCGGGCCAACAGCCAACTGGCAGGTGATAGCCGAGGCCTTGGTGGAGAAAAAGAAGCTACCCTTAAGCAAATTCCTCCTCGGCTACCTATATCAAACCTTGAACCAAGCCGTCTCCAAGAGTGCTGCCAATGCCAGTGTCAATACCGGGGGGCCTTGGTGGTTTCTTCAACTCTAATTAGTGTTAATGACACAAAAGATTTCTGGTCGGCCACAGCTAGCCGATGCTTGTTTCCCCCTCCTAGAGCCAACTGAGGATGATGAAGGAAATGAAGTGACCACCAAGAGGTGCCAGCCATTTGGAGAAGCGGCAGCCACTCATGTGGGTTCGAAGCAATTGGTTGATTTGTTAGCCGAATGGTTTCTCTCCCTATATGACGGTTTCGCCAGGGATAACCGATGCTGGTCCTTTTACGAGGACATGGCATCCTTTGAACTGCCAGTTGAATTAGATTTTGATGAGATCAACTTGGCCGATCACCCCAGATGCAGAGAAGTACTCACCACAGCGCTCTCTCCATGCATTCTATCGACTGGGATCCACCAGGGATGAAACGTTGTCAAGACATATGAATTTTATTACCTAGTGTTGGCCGGCAGACAGTTTGGACTTGGGCAACTGCCCATCGGCTGTTATTACGCCGATAAGATCAAAACCCGAGGGGTGGTGGACTCCAAGTTAGTAATGAACAGGATGATGGATATAGAAGGCCCACCCCTTGGCAGCATCGGAATCATGGAACTGGCCCACAAGAGGAGCTCGGCCTACGACAGGTGGTGGGTGGAAATAAAGAGGCATATCTTCCATTATCGGTCTTCCATGTACATCACCACCCTACTGCCAGACGAAATCCTTTCAGTAAGCTCTTCACCCTTGAGTACTTTTCCTTTTGATCAATCGGCTGTCATTATTTGCTAATACTTGAAACTTTTTCCTATGCAGATGACAGAAACGGACCCACTGACAGCGAGCAACTCTGGCGTCGCCATCGAGTATCGTCTGAGTGTCCTTCCAGGCGGTGGTGGATACGCTCGTCGGCCATCGGCTGGGATGCGCCGAAGCTGAGAACACTGTTGTATGGGCAAACCTGTCAACCTGTAGCGAGGAAAAAGAGGACTGCTCCACCAGCTGCAAAACCATCAGGTGCTCCCGTGAAGAAACAAAAGAAAGTAAAGCCGACTACACCAGCCGACAGTCTTCCATCCATTGACCCAAGCGTTGATGAGTTCCTCAATAAGGAAGTCATGAACGAAGAGATCTCTCAAGCCATCGCGGAGACGGCTGAATCAAACAATTCAAGCCACAACTCGGTCAACCCGCTAGCCAATGATCCAGCCCCTCCAAGTCCTCCTATCCTGAAACGGTCGGTAAGCGTTTTGTCCTTCCAAATCTGGCTTCTGAGCCCTGATCATTTGAGCCTTAACCAAATTTTCTTTGTAGTTCAAGAAATTAGCCGGTCGCACACCTCGCCCAGTTTCACCAGTAGTCCTCTAAACTTATCTCTCTGTTTGCTTGTGTCTTTATATTTAGCCGATTGTTACTTACACCTGTCTTTTGTGTAGCCCCCTCGGTCTCCATCGGCTGCCCCCCAGGCTTCTAGTGAACATACTCAATCGGCCATGGGCAGCCATGATGCCGAGGAAGTCGCTACTCCAACCAACTAGGACACCGAAGATGTGGTTGCTTCGGCTAGCCACGACATCGCAGAGGCTACTGTCCCAGCCAGCCCGGTTGCCGAAGAAGTGGTCGTTCCAGCTCCTGCCGTGCGAGTAAGCCTTACTTCTCTTCCCTTTTTCTTTTTAGAACTTGGAAAATTGGCCGTCCTATTCCCTGTCTGACTGCTCTGTCCTTGTTCACAGACTCTAGCCGATTTGTTGCCCTTTGACATCAAAGAGTTTGTCGGCGAGGAAGAAACCAAAGCAACTAGCCCGGACAAAACTATGATAGCTAACGAGGTCAAAGAGAAGCTTCAAGACATCCATCATCGACTAGACATTGATGTCGACCGGCTGGTTGTGGAGTGTGGATCGGCCCGATCACGTTTCTATGAAGTCGAAGACAAGCTCCCTGATGACCTGGCCAAGAAGATCTCGAAGGCCGTCTACATCAATCAGCATCGGTCCAGGCTAGAGCGGGCAACGTGTAGAATGCTTGAGCGGCTGGCTCAAGCCAATCTGGCGGCCAAGATCGATTCGGCCGTAAAAAACATGGTGACCGAGAAAGCAAAGCTAGACGAACTCTTGGCCGGGTCGTCGGCCACACGAGACAAGATCGACGAGCTTAAGGTAGAAGAAGTCGGCCTCCTGCTACAGTTGGAACAGTGCAGGGCAAAAATTGCTGCCAAGAAACAATTGCTGGCCGATCTCCCAAAGGTTCAAGAAGATCAAAGGAGCAAGGTGACTGCCACTATAAAGCACTTGGAAGAGCTGAACAAATCGGCCAAAGCAGTCCCTGGCACTGAGCAAAAAGACATGGCCGTAGTTGATAAAGTCAATGCCATCAAGGAGGCAGCAATAGCGGCCATAGACAACTTCTTGGGGTCATAATAGGATAGAACCTTTGGAACTCTCAACATTTGCAATTTGTGACTTGTATTTTGCTCGTGTATACATAACTGTGTAATCGGTTGTTTGCGTCCTTAATCCAATCACATGCTTTCTGCCGATTCACTCGTCCTTATGTCCCGAATGTCTCGAAAAACTTGAAAATCCCAAAAAAAAATTTAAGTCCTCTATTTCTGATTTCTGACTTATTTTTAAGTCCTCTATTTCTGATTTCTGACTTCTGTATGGTATATACCCCCCTAATTTTATTGATGATGTCTTCAGCATTGATAAAATTATTAATTCAAACAATCCAACATTTGTCGGCTAGATTGAGCCGATTTGGAAAAATCAGAGGGGAAAAACTTATAAAAACATTCTAAAGACGATGCGTATATCACAACACATCGGCTAACATGGATCGGTAAAACCTTAGCCGAATCATGAGTTGATCCAAACACTGGGGTAATATTTGCCATTAAGAGCCCTTTCGAATACCTCTCCATCCAGTCCTTGTAGCATGTAGGCTCCCTTGGAGACGCATTTGTAGATCTTGAAAGGCCCTTCCCAATTAGGTGACCACTTATCGAATTTGATGTCCCTTGAGCTGATCGACAAGATCAGTTTTCAAACCAACTCGCCTTTTTTAAAAGATTTTGGCACAACTTTCTTGTTGTAATGACGAGCCACTCGTTCCTTGTCCCTGGTCACCTTTTCCAAAGCGCGCATGTTTGATAAAACTAGGTCCTCTGATTCATCCGCCATTAGATTATAGTAGTCATCGACTGTTAGCTGATCTTGTAGTTGGATTCTTCTTAAGCCGATGATATTTTCTCATGGCAGAACTGCTTCATGTCCGTAGACCAATTCGTATGGAGGCACCTGGATTGATTCATGGCAAGCCATCCGATAAGCCCACAATGATTCAGCCAATCGGCTGTGCCATTGCTTTGGGTACTCAGCGATTTTCCTCTTTATCAACTTGATCAAACTTTTATTTGAAGCTTTTGCTTGCCCGTTACCTGAGCATAGTATGGTGAAGAATTTAACAGCCTAATCCCCATGCCATCGGCAAACTGAACAAACTCATCAGAGACAAAGATAGACCCCTGGTCCGTGGTGATAGTTTGAGGGACGCCGAATCTGTATATGATATGTTCTTTGACAAACTCGATTGCGTCCCCGAAATCGACCTTTTTCAAAGTAATTGCTTCCACCCACTTTGTGAAATAATCTGTTGCCACCAATATGAACTTATGTCCTTTTCTTGAGGGTGGATTGATCTGTCCAATCATGCCGATTCCCCAACCCTTGAATGGCCAAAGCTTGATTATGGGGTTCATAGCCGATGCTGGCGCCCTCTGGATGGCTCCAAACTTTTGGCAGTCTTGACAACCCTTGTAATACTTGAAACAATCTTCCAGCATGGTTGGCCAAAAGTACCCTGCTCTCCGAAGTAGCCACTTCATCTTGTGAGCCGATTGATGCGTGCCACAAATTCCTTCATGCACTTCTCCGATAGCAACATTGACTTGGTCGGCGCTTAGGCACTTGAGCAACACGCCATCAATCGTCCGATAGTACAAATCTTCATCGAGCAAAACATATTCTAGAGCCTTGTAGCACAATTTCCTTAAAGCCAACTGGGACGGATTATGCAGATAGTTGTAGACTTCATATCTCCAGTCGTCGGCTGACATGGTTGCAAATTCTATTTGAATCTCTTTCGTCATTGGCTTATAGCCTAATGCCCCCTGAGCTAGATCATTGGCCTTTGAATTTTGCTCCCTGGGGATATATTTCAAGGTTACTAGTCGAAAACTGTCCATTAATTCTCGGCATTGCTGATAATAAGTCATCAGCGCATCGTTCTTGCACCCATACTCTCCTGATAGCTGACTGATGACTAACAGCGAATCACCCATTATCACAATGGCATCGGCTTCAACTTCCTTGAGCAGTTGCAATCCCTTGAGCACGGCTTCATATTTGGCTTGATTGTTTGTTGCATGGGGTATAATGGAAAAAACAAACTCGAAACTTGCCCCCTGGGAGAGATTATCACCAAGCCGATGTCGCATCCGTTGGTGCAGACCGAGCCATCAAAAGTCAAAGTCCAAGACATGATATCCACTGAGTCGATTGAATCATCCCTGTGTTCTACTATCAAGTCGGCTATAGCCTATCCTTTCACTGGATTGGGTGCTTGATATCTTAAGTCAAACTCTGTTAAGGCAAAAATTCACTTCCCAATTCATCCTTCCAGAACTGGAGTCGATAGCATATACTTCACTACGTCGGCTTTGCATACCACCGTGCACTCATTGGATAATTAATGCCTTAACTTCGTGCATGAAAAATACAGGCACAAGCATAACTTCTCCACTGGTGAATACCTTGTCTCTGCATCCAGAAGTCGTCGGCTAAGATAGAAAATTGCCTTCTCCTTCCCTTCGATCTCCTAAATCAAAATTGAGCTGATGGATTTCTCGTCGGCTGACAGGTATAACTTGAATGGAACCCCTTTTTGTGGAGAAATCAGGAATGGAGGGGAGCTGAGGTAATCTTTTATGTTGTCCAAGGCTTTCTGCTGTTTTGCCCCCCAGGTGAATGCTTGATCGGCTTTGAGCCGAGACAAAGGTGTGAATGGCTCCATCTTCTCTGATAGATTTGCTATGAATCGCCTGATGAAGTTGATTTTGCCGATCAAGGATTGCAATGCCCTCTTGTCCTTCGGAGGTTGAATCATCTTAATGGCATTGATGTTTCTCGGTGTGACCTCAATTCCCCTCTCATGAACAAGAAATCCCAGGAATTGGCCAGCCGATACGCCGAACGCGCACTTGATAGGGTTCATCTTCAGGCCATACTTCCTTGTCCTCTCCAACACCTGCCTTAGATCGGCTATATGGTCCTCTATCTCCCTATATTCGACAACAACGTCATCGATGTAGATCTCTACTAGGGGGCCGATCATATCATGAAAGATGTAATTCATGGCCCTCTGGTATGTAGCTCCAGCATTCTTCAAGCCGAAAGTCATGACGACCCATTCGTATAGGCCAATTGCTCCTGGGCACCTGAAAGTTGTCTTATGGATGTCTTTCTCGGTCATAAAAATCTGATTGTAACCTGCGTTGCTGTCCATGAAACTTATAATTTTGTGACCAGAGGCGGCATCCACTAGCAGATCCGCTATAGGCATTGGGTACTCGTCCTTAGGGGTAGCTTTATTTAAATCTCTGAAGTCGATGCACATCCTAAGCTTGCCATTTTTCTTCATTACTGGAACTATAGTTGAAACCCATTCTGCATATCGGCAGGGCCGACTAAATCCAGCGTCATATAGCCATGTGATTTCGATTTTGATCGCATCATACATATCGGCTTTAAACCTCCTGGGAAGCTGTTTGTACTGCCAATATCCAGGTTGCACAACAATGCATAGACTAAGACCAGACATCTCAAAATATTTCTAAGCAAAACAATCTTTATATTCATTTAACAATTCAATAAGCTTGGTTCTAAAATGAGAAGACAACTTTTTGCTAATGTATGTCGGCCTAGGCCTATCTCCTGCACCTATATCCACTTCTTCTAACTCATCGGCCGACATAATACCTTGCCCGAGTTTGCCGTCGATGTCGTCCACGGTGTCCTCGTTGTAGACGCTCGAGCCCTCCACGACGCCTTCAAAGTAATAATTGAGGCTCTTCGTCTTCAATGGGCTGTATATTAGAATCAGACACCTTTAAGAAATCGGCTTGCCAAACTTTGCCGGACAGGCAATCAATACCATCGATTTCCCAAAAAGACAAATTGGCGTTAGCGACGTTGACTGACCTGTCGGCTGACACGATTTCTATCTTGTCGCCTTGCCACTGGATTAAGCTTTGGTGCACTGTGGAAGGGATGCAACAGTTGGCATGGATCCAATCCCTCCCAAGCAGCAGGTTATACGACCCCTTCCCGTCGATGACGAAAAATGTTGTGGGCACGGTTTTGCTGCCAACGGTCAGCTCGACATTTAAAACTCCCTTGGATTCTGAAGGGTTGCCGCTGAAGTCTTTGAGCACCATGTTTGTCTTGATCAGATCTTCGGCTCCTTTGCCTAGCTTCCTGAAAGTTGCGTAAGGCATTAGGTTAACAGCAGCTCCTCCATCAACTAGCTTCTTGGACATCGGCTTCCCGTTGGCAAATCCTTTGACGTATAAGGGCTTCAGGTGCCGATTTTTTGTCCCCTCAGGTTTTTCTAAGATGGATTTGTTCTGGGGACAGTACTAGTTTGGCCAATGTATCCTCAATTGTGTCTACATCGGCCTCGACAGCCTCGAATTCGGCTGGCAATATGAAGACCATGTTGATCGATGCAGCAGTCACTCCTTTGCCTTTTGCCGCCCTTTTGGCCTTGTCGGCTGGGTTGTCGTCGGCTGGGGCTGTCTGTTTCTTGACACGCCATTGCTTTGTGCCCTGCCGACGTTGTTGTTGTTGGATCATCCGCTCAACTTCTTCTTCCTGTCCCTCGCTCTTAAGCCTATAAATTTTTCTTTTCTGTGTTTCAGTGAACAGGTCTGAAGGGCACCATTGGAGATTGGCCGATTTTTCTTCATCAACCTCCTCTTCATCCTCTTCTTGAAAGAAGTCCTGATGGATTGGGCCGAGCCGATCATGGACGGAAGGTTTCCGCTGGTTAAGTTGAACGGCTCGAGGGACGAATCGGCTAGAACTTTCCATTGGTGGATCCCTGTAATCGTCCTCCCTGTATTCGTTGCATGCCGGGCAATTTTTAGAGTGGGAAACCTCATTCCTTGCTCCCAGCAGAACTTGAAGAACTCACAGCGCCAATGCAGATCACAGTCGTCATGGCGGCGGTAATATGCTATACCCAGCCGATCGGGTGTCCTCTGGTATGGCTTACCGCACTGGCTCTCTTCTTCTTCTTGAACCCTGTGCTGGAATCACAATCGGCTGTCCGTCTGTCTGGGCCGACGATCGGTCGATCGGCCATTGGTGTAAACCATGTTGATTGACGCGGCTCTCACTGCAGTCGGCTCTTGTTGGTCCTCGGCTGAGCTGTACGCCATTCTGTTCTGTCGATCAACTCGTGCGGGACTGGCTTGGACTGTGTTGACAGGAAATGATTGCCGTTGACCTTCATCGGCTTAGTCGATTCCTCGAACTTAATCTTCCCTGCCTCGATGGCCGACTGTATCTGTTGGCGGAAGACCTTGCAATCGTTGGTGCTGTGAGGGTGGTGTTGTGCCACTTGCAGTATCTCTTCTTTTTGAGATCCTCGGTCGATGGTATGACGTGGTTGGCCAGAAGCTGTATTTGTTTCTTCCTCAGCAACAGATCAAAGGTCCTATCAGCTTTGGTTATGTCAAAATCGTATTTTTCTTCCTTAGTCGATTTCTTCAACCATTGGCACGTGATGGCCTTCATGTTCGGTCCACTCAGCTGCTTGCCACCTGCGTCGTCGTCACTTGAGTCTGAGTCTGTTGCGTAGGCGACGTGTGTGACTTTCTTGAAGGTTTTCTTGGATTCTTAAAATCTTTGCTCGTGGGTTGTCACCTTCTTGGCCAAGTGGGCCGAGCTGTCAAAGTCTTGAGCCAAAAACCTCTCATGGATTGGGGCTAAAAGTCTGTGAAAAGCTAAATCGGATAGCTACGAGTCCAATAGCACCAAGCTGTAGCAACGGTTCCTCATATCTCTAAAGTGCTGAATGTAGTCTTGAACCGATTCTTCGTGCTTTTGCCTGATGCCGGCGAGGTCCGACAGCTTCATCTCGTGGGTGCCGGAGTAGAAGTAGCTATGGAATTGCTTTTCGAGATCGGTCCAGCTCTGTACTGAACTGTAAGGCAAAGATGAGAACCAGGTGAAGGTCGATCCCAATAGTGATAGCGGGAATAAACGCACTCTGAGTGCGTCTGTAGCCGATGCCTCCCCGCATTGAGCTTGGAATCGGCTGACGTGTTCATAGGTGGACACGTTGTCTTGCCCAGAGAATTTTGAGAAATCCGGCACCTTGTACCGATTTGGCAGGGACACCCTCTCGAAGTATTCCGGATACGGTACCGGTACATGTTGCCGGAATCCTTGTGTTTAAGGCCGAATTGATCGCGCATGACGTCGGTAATAAGGTCGGCCCAAGGTCTGTTGTCTTGAGCTTGGACTTGAGGTATCGGCTCGTACTGCTCGTACTGAACGGGTCCTTGCCGATACTGGAGTGGCGGCGTCTGCGGCTGGTATTGTTGCTCGTAGTGGCCTCCCGGATATTGATATTGGAACTGGTTTGCAGCGGGAGGAGACCGAGACGCGAACTGGGGCGGCTGCTCAGAAGGAGGACGATTACCGTTGGTATTGTGATGCGGTTCCGGCGCGAAGCTGCCAATCGACTCTTTAGACATGATAGGTTGCCTATTGGTGTTGAACATGTTCTTCACCTGCACCTGGGTCACTGTTGAGATGTGGTGGCCCTAGTGTTGAGGCTGTTGCCTGACCAACATCTTAGGTCACGGCTCTGAAGCCGATGCCTGTACATTTGGCTGGATTGGAGCTCCTCCTTGAGGGTTCGGCTGCCTTAGTGGCGGGATCGGCAGACCGTGAGTAGATAGCGTACTGTAAGGCGGGAACTAGTCGTCAGCGAAGTACGTCGGCCCCCTTGGCAGTTGCTCGGCTATCTTTGAATCAACCACGGTGCATATCATATTGTTGAGAGTGTTAACCAGTATCCCAGAATTGTTGACAAGCGTGTGGTGGACAACCGAATCGATTCGGTCCTGCAATGTGTGGGGCCTCGAATCGTCCTGCTCTTGTTTGATGTCCTCCATCTTCTTCTTTCCTTTCTTGTCCTCATTAGACATGTCAAAGTCTTCGATGGAGAACTTCAATTTTTGGAGGATTGCTCCAGATCTGGTCTAGGTGAAAGATTGCAGGTAATGTGCCTGCAGCCGCTCAACCATGTGCTGGTAGTCGGCTAGGTGCTCAGCCGACAGCTGCTCCATTGTCACCGGGATAACGTTCTCATGGTCAATGTCTGGAGTCTTGATGTCAACCATTGTCTCAGACTTGTAAGTTTGTAATGGTCCCATCGGGCGTGCCAAAAGCGTGTTGATGAGAAAAGCTTCCCACGCACTGGCTTGAGAGGTTTGCTTTACTCTAGTGCAGGTCCAAGTTGATTGCCTTTGGTGAAGTTCGGGCGTGCCAGTTGGTTTGATCCTCTAACCAACAAGAAAACAAGAAATATGTGTTTGGGTTAAGATTAGATACTACTCGATCGGCTAAAAAAATTAATAAACATATAATCGCTATCCCAACACACGTTTAGACTAACTGATTGGGATAGATCGGTAGTGTACCGAGACAGTATAAACCACTTAGATCCAAAAGTATATTAGGATAAAAATTATATGCATTTATAACCCAGGCGATGTCGTAGATCTAATGTAAATTGGCTAGTACTCCAATATGTTTTATAAAAAGATATTAACCTGAGTTAAATGCGATAAACCTAGATCAGTCGGCTGTTTATATGACTTAACAGATTGATACTAGCTTAGGGCATTTAAATAGATTGAGATCTTAATATAAAAAGTGGCTCTAATACATCTAATAGTAATTAAAACTAAAAAGACGATCAAAACAGGTAAGGCCGGCTGAAACCCTGACACTGTCTCTAATGGAAAACATTATGCCGAATAGATCTATATACCTCTAAAAGCGACTTAATAGGTCGATTTGATGCAGCATTAAGTACAAAAGACATACTAGATCTGTATGGGCCAATGAGAACCCCTCGAGACGGTAGACACGTCATATAATCTAAATTAACATCTAGATCTAGCTCTATCGACTGTCGTCTTCAGAGAGAACTCAGTCGACTGCGAGATAGATCTAGACATTGTTCAAGATTATATGCCGCGTATGATAACTTAAGCAGTTTATAGCATCGAAATTAGAGTATCATAACGATGGAAACACTAACCCCGACGATACAAGCCGCTCATAACAAGGAATTATCTTGTTCGGAGATCGATGTTGATGCAACTCGAGCAAAAGCCAAAACTTGTCGAGAAAATGGAAAATTTTTTCGAAGTGTTGACTAGAAGTTCATGCCATCTTGGTCCGAAACTTCCTGGCACCTTTGTAGTTCGAAACTGTGAGTAACAACTACATGATGTCAGCACGAACTTATATATTTTCCACACCCCCACAGCTCACTTTTGGCAATTCCACTTTTGTTTTTATATCTCCTAGCTTCTCCCATGGTGTTCTTGCCTCCTTCACCTTGTGCTTGAGCCTTTCAAATGAAATTGAGTGAGAATTGAGGGTGTTGATGATGATTGGTGATGTTGAGAGGACTAGGATGACTTGAGCACTTGGTGATTCTTGTTGGGATGCTGATTAGTGCTTATTTCTCTTGGAGGGTGACCTTCTAGACGATTAGGCGTCGCCCACGAGCTTCCTTCGATTTGTGGATTGACACAGATAAGTTTGTAATGGTTTTTCCTCACCTCCATAAGGAAATGAGGTAAGTTGAGTGGAAATCCGAGTTGAGCCTTCGGTGGGTTGTCTTGGTAGAGCTATCCACATTTGTGGAATTTACTAGGGGTTAAAATTAGGGATCTTTGTGGTCAATTGAATCCTAGTAAAGGACCTAGGGATGTTTGATTGAAAACAGGAGACTTCTTTCTAGGGTTTTGCTTGGTGAGACAAGGGGTTAATCAAGACCCGGCTCTACGGAGTGCCTCAACGGAGGGTAGTGACGGCCAAACGGGCGGCCCGGCCTAGCACGGCACGGGCACGGGTGCGGCACGGCCCGTTTCGGCACGGCCCATTAGGCACGGCTCATGAAACGGGCCGTGTCATGCCGGCCCACGTGCCATGCCCCCGGCCCAAGCACGGCCCATGGATGGTCGGGCCGTGCCCGTGTCGGCACGGCACGCTCGGGGCCTACGGGCCAAGGCCGAGCCCACGGGCCAAAACCAACCGACGACAGACTATAAAAGGAAAAAAAACCCCTAACACTAATACACCCGTCGCCCGACCGCCTCTCCTCTCTCCCCGCTGCCACGCGAGTACAGAGCCGTGCGGCGTCGATCTTGTCTTGCGCGCCAGCCGTCGACCTCCGCGCGCGCCGCGCCCGCCGCGGCCCGACCTCCGCGCGGCGCCACGCGCGCGCTCGCCGCCAACCTGCGTCGTGCCACGCCGCCGTCAACCTCGCGCTGCCGCCGCCGCCGACCTCCACGTCGCGCCACCGTCGACCTCCGCGGCGTGCGCGCCGCACCGCCATGGACCTCCGTGCCGCCGTCGTCGCCCCCTCCCCTTCCCCCGCGCGGCTAAACCCTAACTCTAACCCTTCCCCTCCGTGCCGTGCTGCCCCGGCCGGTCGTGTCGTGCCCGTCGGCACGCACGCAGCCCTGCCGTGCCGTGCCGTGCCTGCCCACGGCTCGGCCGTAGCCCAAGCACGACACGGCCAGTCGTGCCGTGCCGGCCCGGCCCATTTCCCCTTTGTGTCGTGCCGTCTATAGTACACGTGTGCCCGTGTCGGCCCACTTTGTCGGCCCATTAGGCCATCTATAACGCAGGGTAGGATTCTTGTAATCTGAACTTCGGAAAAAAAATTCTTGTCTCGTGTATGATATGTGTCTTCCGTTGAGTTTTTCTGTATCCCGCTTGATTCACTTTGTCTCCTGCACATAGGCAAGTCTTAAGTTCCCTGAGATTCAATATCTAAACCTTGAAGTGCTAGAACACCGGAAGTTCTGATTAGCTTGAGCTACCAAGAAGTTCCGGGGTTCTTGCTAGGTAGTTCCGGTCTCTGTTGAATTTAACCGTTGTGAATTTGAAGCGATTTTCAGGAACACCTTTTCACCTCCTCCTCTAGGCGACATCTACGGGCTTTCAAGGTGGACCACGTCTCCCTGGTCCACGGACAATAGACCAAACCCGTCGGACCATTCTCTTCTTGCTCCATGGCTCAGCCTGCCCCTCGTGGGCCGCTTGATTGTGCCGGCCCATGGAAGAAAAGTCAATTTCCACTCTCTCGGCCTCGCTCACCCCAACCAAATGGGCCACGACCTAACTCCCTCGGCCCGTTGGACTAAAGTCCATTTCTGGTTCCATCTTATGATCCACGGTACATCCTTGAGGCCCATGGACCAAAGTCCATCTTTCCTCCCTTACTCCGAACCAACGACCCACGAACCCACAAGTCCACATGAGCTCCCTCACACGATCCGGCCGCCCAACAGAATTAAAGTCCACATGAGCTCCCTCACATGGTTTTTGTTTCAGTATGATGGAAAATTGGCGAGTGCTGGAAGTAAAAGAAAAGTGTGCATTAACTTACGCAGGTCAAGTTGCCATATCTGTGCCCAGACAACGGTCATTTGTTTACATGTGTGCAGGAGATAGCAGTCAACCTTTGTCAATGGCAAGGATCCAGACTATGCTCAGGGAGCAGAGGACCAGGACTATGCTCAGGGAGGAGCAGAGGCCATGTGACAAGATGAATTGACGTCAGGATCCCTCGAGGTTAACCTAACAACAGGTCAACACTAAAACTCAAGAAAGAGTTGAGGTTTAGAACAACCGACGAAGCCGGGTGACAAGGTTGAACACAAGATGGTGCATGGTGGATAAACACCATGTCAAGAAGATTTCGCAACGGGCTTCGCAAGGACAAAGTGCACGTGTCGGATGTTGAGAAAATCGGAGAAGAAAATAAGAAGGAGAGGGAGGTGGGCCCAGCTAGAAGATCACGCACGGGAATCTGTACAGGCGCACAGTTAAGTGACGCGCAAGCACCGCACAGTTCTGTACGTGCAGGACCCATGCGGCGTGGAGAGCGGCATCTCACATGAGGCTGAGGACACGTGGTGAGAAAGGTTTGGCGCACACGCGGATCGATGCGAGTCAGCGACACTCGCTGATTGATCGAGCGAGGAAGATGCGGATCGTGAGACCGACGTGGCGCGGAGAGCAGTGTCCCGCGCGGGCGCACGTGAAGCATGGGACACATGGCACAAGCTGATTGGAGCATAGGCAACCAATGTGTGGACCCCCATTTTCGAAACGAGAATCTTTCGTGTTCATAGTACCATTTCCCTGGATCGAGTAGTTTGGTACCCACGAATACATCACTGAATCATCAAGTGCACGATACATTCATCGACACACACATAATATTACAATATAGAGCCCGAAGGCAAAGTCTAGAACAAAGGACCAAACAGTCCGGAATACAATCAAAAACAGAGTTTAGATAAGGCAGCGGAGATAAGGCAGCGGCACGCCATTGCCACAGGCAACGACCGGAGCTAAGACCTACTAGACCCTCCTGGTAGTACGCGTACGGATCTTCAGGGTGTTCATCGCCCACATCTGAATATTTGTGCGTATAGCAAGGGTGAGTACCAACCGTACTCAGCAAGTCACCACAACAAGGATGCATATGATAGGGAATGACCAAAGGATGGTTGTGGTTCTTTTGCATAAAGCCAGTTTTGCAATTATTTTCACAAACCTAAGACCTAAGCCTGATCAAGTTTTATTTCCATAGTTCATTAAATCGGCGATGGTTCTATCCACCATCCATTGTGATTCCAAGGATAGCTTCCCGCCACCGAATCGTCATGATTTTCTGGAGAGTCTACCCCTTCTCGCCTTTCGAGAAGTTGATCCACCAGCACATAAAAATCATCATGCAAACCCATCCCATCATTTTAAAATTTAGAGTCTAGCCAAGAGAGAAACTTGTCATGCTGCTCCATATCCGCGAGCACGACTATTCGAATAGATTGATTTACTCACACTGCAGTGGATGTACACTTTACCCGTACTCCGTGATTGCCCAACAAATGAGCCTACGTCCCAACACATGAGCCGGTCGCGGCAAAGCCTTTCAATAACCTCACTTTGGTAGTATCCGCTCCATGAACTTAAATCCTCTTGCACTCTAGCCGTCATTTTCTAGCAATGTAAGGAGTTCTGGCGCTCCCGGGGTAAGGGAAAAACTTGCTCATTCCTTTCATTGTACTTAAGTCCAATCTCAATTCTGATACCCACCAGCGGTAAGCCCCCGCCGGTAGGCCTCTTGCTCATTCTTCTCATTCGGTTACCCACCAGCAGTAACTCCCCGTCGGTAGGCCCTCAGTCTCATCTCATACATAAGAATCACTATGTAGGGGTGCCACCTCCGCTCGGATATCTACTCCGCTAGGTCTATACCCATTCGACAAGTACGGTTGTACTGGCTCGTTTCATGTTTAAGTCTCAGGGCTCGGTCCTTAATTGACCAGGGTCGGCACTTGCCTTTTTCGGAATCCACCCAATCATCCAGTCGCCCCAGTCTAAAACATTTGTTTGTTTTAGTTTTTCATCAAAGAATCATTTTATCCTTGTCATGGCAAAGTGGCGCTCATGTCTCCACTTGACGAACATCAACCACCTTTCCCAAGGTAGTTGCCCAAGCATATAGCATTTTGATAAATATGAGTATGCAAGAATCTAATTTAGCATGGGTAAGCAATACCGAAGATTTTCTTCGGACACATTATGTCGTAGGTTACAAAGAATATATATACAGGTAATCAACGTCAAGGCATGGCATAAAGCAAGTAGGGGTGTTCATATGTGTATAGCATGCACTTTTGGTTTTAAACAAATATAAGTTCGCAAGCGGGTTCGATATGTTCAAGGGTAGTGATGACTTTCCTTGCTTGCACCCTTGTTGATCGGGGTCTTCAGTGCAATCAACAGCTCCCTCGGACTCTATTCATACGTGCGAGAAATCCAATTGAATTCGATTAGAATTCAAATAAAAATCACCAAAAGCCAAATAAATCGCAAAAGCGGCTCCTAAACTAGTCTACGATTGTAGATGAATTTAGGTTCGAGTTTCGATAAAATCCGAGCTAAAACGAGCGAGATACTACGATTTGAAGTCTCGCGATTTCCCCA
The DNA here is from genome assembly GCA_019925245.2 of Oryza australiensis. Lineage (NCBI taxonomy): Eukaryota > Viridiplantae > Streptophyta > Magnoliopsida > Poales > Poaceae > Oryza > Oryza australiensis. The sequence continues at coordinate 4,615,932 of JAIFGZ020000478.1, forward strand.
ATTTAATTAATTATGAGGTGACTTTATTTCAACTTTTATTCATTTTAAATTGTAAAATATTATGGTTGATGATTTTTAAAATATTATACACGGAAAATAAATAGTTAACTCAAATTTTATCTTCAATTTTATCGGGCTGATAACCCTAGAGTTAAATAATTGAATCCAAAAAATAATCCCTAAAGCTCGACACAATTTTAAATAATCTAAAGTTTAAATTTTTGAAAGAAATTCATATAAATTTTTATTAATAATTTAGACTATAATAAATTTCTAATTCAATTCATGCGATAATTACTCCCTTAATATTATTGAATTTTTAGCCTTTACTTAACCCTAATTTTATTTTAGAAGAATATATTTTTGCTTTAAAAATTTTCTGAATAATACCCCAAAATATTTTTCTATTTCTATTTTTTTCTTTCTTTTCTTTCTTTCTCTTTTTACTAATTCATCTTCTTCTCTGCTCTGTTTTCATCTCTCTCTCTTCTCTCTGGATCCGCCGAGCTGGCGCAGCAAGGGCGTGGGGGCGGTCGGCTAGGGGGTAAGGAGGAGAGGGGCTCACCGCGAGGCGGCGGCGAGGCGGCGGTGCAAAAAGCGGCGGCGAGGGCCGGGCGGCCGCGGCGCAAGGCAGCAGGGCCGGCGGCGTCGCTTCGGTGCGGCGACGCCTCGGGGAGGGATAGGGGAAAAGAATGGGGATAGAGGGGTGGCGAGGTGCCCTTTTTATACACGCGTCGGGAAGAAAAAAGAGGGGCCGGCGAGAGGCGGCAACGGCACGGCGGCGACACGCGGCGGAGCCGGGGGGGTTTTATATGGGCACGGCCGGCTGCGGGGTGACGTGTAACACCCTAAGGTGTTTTCCCCTTTTAAAAATCCAAAAGAAAATCGTAAAAGAAAATTGTTGGAAATAACTGGAGAGAATTAATAATTTTAAAATCCAAATGTTAAATGGAAATGGCATGGTAGGATTTTTTCTAAATTCTACATGTCAAAATACACTAACGGATTTTTAGTGGAATTTTGAGCCCAAGAAATAATTTTCAACCAATTAAAATCAAAATCGAATTAATAAATCTCGGGCTTTTCTTTTCTCTCCTCCCGTGCATTTCCCGCCCCGCCGTGGGCCGCCGGCCCGAGCCGACGGCCCATCCCTCCCGTGCGCGCCGTACGATAGGCCCGGCCGGCCAGGCCGTCCCCCCCCAGGCGACACGCGTCCTCCTCTCTCTCGTGGGCCGGCCGAAGGCCACGGTCCGCCAAACCCTCGCGCCTGCGAATAAGTCCAGTTTGTCTCCCCTCTACCCCGGGACGCCGACAGGTGGGGCCCACCTGTCGGCCTCGTCCCCTACCTCCGACTGCCCCGCTGCCATTGAGGCCGCCTCTGCCCCGCGCGGATCTCGGCCGCCCGTCCCTCCCGCGTGCCCTAAAGGCACCGCCTTAACTTCCCTGTCTCTCCCGCCGCCTTCAATCGCCCGCCGCCGCTCCCACACCCCTTAATGGCCGGATTTAACCGCCGGCCATTATTTCCCAAAATCGTGCCGGCGAGCAATTGCGCTCCTTACCCGGCCGCCACCGACCTTCCCATCCCCTATTTAAGCACCCCTCGTCCTTCCCGAGCTCCCCAAACCTCCACTCAAGCCTCCCTCTCTCTCCGTCGTTCGCACCGTGCGCCCCGCCCGGACTTCGTCGCCGAGGTTCGGATGTGTTTTCCCGCTGCTCCGAGACGTTCCGAGCTCCGCCGACTCCTTCCTCCTCGTCGCTGGTGCCCGCGCCACTTCGGCCACCCCCTCCCCGAGTGGTTCCGCCGTCTCCTCACCGTCCGAGCCGTCGTCCCCTTCACCTCCGGCGACCGCGGTGAGCGCCCTCCCTTTCCCTCTCGGCCGAACGCGCGCCACCGCTCCCGAGTGCGCACGGCTCCTCCCACGCGTGAGCCGCGGTATTCCGCCGCCCGCACCACCGCCGAATGGCGCCGGCGGTCTCCGGCCGCCGTGTGCCATCGCTGCCGATCGCGCCGCCCGTGCCCCTCCCAGGCCGTGCGATGCCTCGGCAGATCGGGGCCGTCCGTCCCCGCCGCGGCGTGGCACACCGCGTGGCCGCGCGTCGGCGCCACGTGTGCGCCACGTGGTGCACCGCTCTCCCTCTCGGCCCGTGGACCCGGTCCACCGTGGACCGGTGCTCCCGCGGCCGATGACGTCATCGCTGACGTCAGCCCTAGCGCTGATGCAATTCCGGGATTTATTGCGCAATAAATTATTAAGGATTTTCCTGTTTTAGTAAAACATAGATAATATTCTAAAAATCATATCTTTTCAATCCGACCTCCGTTTTAGCCCATTCAAATTTCATTAAATTCATAAAAATGCCAAGAATCCATTAAAAATAGTTTTGTTCCCTGTTTTAGTAGCTTTTTAGCCTGTTTTGTTGAAGTGCTTGTTTGCCGTGTAGATCCCGATAGTCCCTCCGTCCGGTTTACTTTGAAGTCGTCGCGAAGTCCCCAAGCCGAAGAGCAAGGCAAGTTATGCTATATTATTGATCATATTGCTCCCATTTTGCTAAAAACACATGTTTTATTCTATGCAATTGCATGTACTTTATATTGTCATTTCATGGGAAATAATACACCTTATGCTTAGTTTATGCCTTAGGTTTGACACCCCAAACCCTTTGATCAAACTTGGGAAAATAATGTGATTAGATTTCAGGACTAGGTTATGCTTAGCCTAGCTTAGTTTCACTAGCTCACTAAATGGGTCATTTTCTCACTTAATGTATCTCTCCTAGACTTCGGTTCGGAGGAATATTAATTAGTTCTAGGTGAACCGGACTAATAACTAAAATATGACAAATTGTGGGTTGTGGGCGCTATGGTTTTGGTTAGCGGCGCCCATAGCAATTAAGGACTAGTTCACGAGACCCCTCGGGAGAATGACCGTGCAAACCACAAGCCGAAATGGATAAGGTAGGTCCCGTAGTGTAGCCTCTCCTAGCTGACGAACCCATCGGCAAGGGTGAGTGGGATGGAGTCTCAGTCGGCCCCGGTATAAGGGTTGCTGGGCTGCCGGATTCACCGAGGCACTCGGGGGGGCTGCCCACTCCTAGGGTCCAGGAGTGGGGGCGAAACCTTGGTGGGTTCGCTTGGTTAGAGGGGGGTTATACGAAAGGTCCTATCACAGTTCCCTTTCCGGGGTACCGCGGTGGTATTCCAGCGCACGGGAAACCGTGTTGTGGGGCTGTGCCTTGTGGGTACAGTTGTACACCTCTGATCAGAGTAAATCTATTCGAATAACCGTGCCCGCGGTGATGGGGCGATCGACCGAGCTCTCCATGATTAGTCTCACACTTTTACACCCTAAGTTTTGGAACATGACTAGTATAGGTGGATGGTTTGGGCCTGTCGCAACGTGGGGATAACGTTGGACAGTGTTGGAGTCAAAATGTTTTAATTACTCAATTTACTGTTGTTTTGACTGTGTTCAAAATTCGTATTGTTTGGAAAAAAACCCTGCCGTTTGCGCAAAAGCAAACCTTAGCCAGACCTTATGTCTCCCCTGCATTCATTCTTCTCTTTCGACGTGACTTGTTGAGTACGTGGAAGTACTCATCCTTGCCCCTTCACCAGAACCTAAGCCAAAGGTTGAAGACGAAGACGATGTGGAGTAGGCTTGTCCTACACTCTGGAAGCTGCCTGTGGAGTGGTCGAAGCCGCGTGGCCAGCATCAAGCTTAGGCTTAGGCCCTTTTTTTATTTTTTTGCTGCTCTTTTGTAATCTTTTTGTATTGTTTCTAAGACGTGGAACTATAATATCAATAATTGTCGTATGTATACCCTGGCTGGTCCTGGACAGGGATTTTAATACACATATAGCTTCGGAAATTCGGGGCATGGGGCGTGGCGTGGCTGGCGTCGGCGCGGCGTGGCTACAGCGCGGGCGATGTGACGGCGAGCGTACGACGGTGTTGACGCGGCGCGGGCGGAACGCGCGCGATGCATGGCATCGCGGCGACGTGCGCGGCGTGCGCGCGGTACGGCATGGGCGTGCGCGCGGGTGGGAGCGGGCGCGGTGCGGCGGCGCGGCGCGCGTCGCGCGCGGCCAAGGGGAGGGTCCCGGGCGCCGGGTCGAACACTGGCGCCCATTGAACAATAGCCTTTTTCTTTTTTCTCATTTTTCTTTCTTTTTATTATATTTTTTGTTCCTTTTAGCATTTCACCCAAAAAAATATAACTTTGGCCCAATTGTAAACTTAATTAAATTTTAAATTTTTAATCTTTTATCCAACATTATAATTATTATTTGTATATACATATTTATATATATATTCTTTCTTTATTTATAATTAAATAATTGTTTTATATTTTCCCAAAAATAAAATTTTGATCCCAAAATAAACTTTTATGAACCCCACTTTTCCAATTGTATATATTTTTTTAAACTTTTTTTATTTCTATTATTTATTTTGCCCTTCCTTTTCCTTTTAGGGTTTCCGAAACCTTTTCGACTTTTTCGACTTTTAAATAAATATTTCTTTATTTATAACACAAAGTAAAACTTGCAAATAAAAGCCAAATAGCATGATAAGATGCAACAATCCAAAAGTTCCAAATTTTAGATTTCAATTTTCAAATCTTTGATTTCCAGGGTGTTACACGATGCGATCTTCTATGGCAGCGCATGTATTTTGCGGTCCTTCGTGTGGCAGGACACATGGCAGCAATCCAGCCGCTTCCTTCTCTTCTAAGGAACAACGGACGACTGTGATTTGGTCTGAGTTCGGGTTTCGCCCTAAGGGCATTTAGGACAATGTCTTAGGTGTTTTCAGCCACTCTAGGCCTATAAATAGAGGGGTGGACACTAGAGTGCGGGCATTACTAGTATCTAATTTGGAGAGATGGCATTTAGGGCTTTTGTGAGTCTAACTTCAAATCCGTGAGGGTGTCTGTTTCAGTGTTTTTATTTCATCTCTTTTGTAATGAATATTTTCTGAGTTTATGAAATTTAATTTCAGTTATTTAAATTAGAGCAATTTAATTTCGTGCAATTTAAATACCGTAATTTAAATTCCGTAATTCGGATCTTCTGTCTTGCCATGAAGGGACAGGCAACCTCATATGCTTTCAGGCACTTTGAGAGGTTGAAATCCTTGAACTAGCAAGATTTTGCTGAGTTTTTATAAACTTCTTTTTAGATCTGGTTAAAGAAATAGCTACGGTCTCACAAAGTTCTTGAAGAAACATTTTTGGCGAGTATTTGGGAAAGAATATTGAATAGCTATATTCACCCTCCCATAGCGAATATCGTTCCTTCAATTGGTATCAGAGTCTGGTTAAGTTTGGTTGAACCTAATTGTGGAAACAAATGACGCTATGGAGAAATACTCTTCAAAAGTGTTGGTTTTCGATGGACAAGATTGTTACTTGGAATGCACGAATGGAGGCTTTTCTCCAGTCTCAAGGGTACGAAGTGTGGAACAAGGTGACATCACCTTACACTGTGTTCGATAATGCGCAAATCACTGCAGTCAACATGACTGATGCAAACTTGAATTATCGTGCCAAAAATGCTTTAATTGTTGTGTTGTCGACATGTGAATTCAATCATATGAAACACCACATGTCAGCCCATGATATGTGGACTGCCTTGTGCAATTTTTATGAGGGAAATAATGAGATTCGGTTGGTTCGTTAGAAGCAATTTCAAAAAGAATATCAGAGATTTGAAATGCACCCGGGGGAGTCCATTGATTCTTATTTCAAGTGTTTTGGTGAAATTATCTCAAAGTTGAGATCTGTGGGCAAAGAATTTTTCGACAATGATAATGCTCGCCATATCCTGAATTGTCTTGATTACGGTGTTTGGGAAATGAAAGCTAACATCCATCACAAAGAGTGTACCTTTGAGTGACCTTACTGTGGATAAGCTTTATTCAAAGCTAAAAACCAACGAGATGGATGTCTTCCATCGGAAAGGCTTCAAGAACTCAATGGCTTCGGTAGCTGATCCATCTGGTAGCACTTCTTCTACGGACTCAGCTTTTGTGTATGATGGTTTTTCACTTGCTGCTTTACACTCAATCACTGAGGAGCAATTAGAGAAGTTCCCTGAAGATGATCTTGCTCTTTTTGCCAAAAAATTTTCAAGATCTTACAAAAATGTGAGGGAAAGGAAGAGAGGTAAAACCAGTGATCCAATCACATGCTTTGAGTGTGGAGAGCCAAACCACATAAGAGTGAATTGTCCCAAACTGAAAAATAAGAACAACAAGCCATTCAAGAAGCCTGAAGCACAAGGACACAAACATCAAAAGGACTTGATGAAGAAAGCAATGCACAAGGTCTTGGTAGCTCTTGATGAGGTCCAGCTTAGCGACATCGACTCAGACGACGATGATCAAGAGAAGAAGGACATGGACATCTCTGGCATGTGCTGCTTCGCCAACCAAAATGACTTCATCGACATGTGCCTCATTGCACTTGAGGATGAGGATGACTCATCAGAGCATCCTAAGGTATGTCTTGATGATACTCCTTCCCTAGAGGGTTCCTTCTATGATGATTTTTCTCGCCATATGTTCCACAACAAAATGGTGTGGTTGAAAGGAAAAACCGCACACTCGTGGAGATGGCAAGAACTATGCTTGATGAGTTTGCTACTCTAAGAAAGTTCTGGACTAAGACTATTTTTGTTGCTTGCTTTGTCTCAAATCATGTCTATTTGAGAACCATCCTGCACAAGACACCCTATGAGCTCAGATTTGGTCATCGACCAAGTGTCTCATATTTCGTAGTGTTTAGTTGCAAATGCTTTGTTCTCATATCTGAAAACTTAGACAAGTTCGAATCTCGGTCTTCTAATGGCATCTTTCTTGGTTATGCCACTCACTCTCGTGCATATCGAGTTTATGTCCCTGCAACTAATAGAATTGTGGAAAGTTATGAAGTTACTTTTGATTAGGCTAGCCCAGGTGCTAGACCAGACATTTCAGAATTTGTAGATAAAAGCATCTTTGAGGAAAAGGACTCAGATGAGATCGATGATGATTCTATTCTTCCACCTCTATCCACTCCACCCCTTGAGCAAGAAATTGGTTCTCCTTCCACTACGTCACCTACAGGAGAAGCTCTAGCTAATTCATCTTTGTCGGCTGCACCTGAGGAGATCGATGGTGGTACATCAGGACCTACGGCTCCCCGACACATCCAGAATCGGCATCCGCCTCAATCGATAATCGGATGCCTGTGTGAGAGGGTAACTAGAAAGAAGTCTTATGATCTTGTTAACTCTGCTTTTGTTGTCTCCTTTGAGCCCAAAAATGTTAGTCATGCTTTATCTGATGAGAATTGGGTTAATGCCATGCACGAAGAGTTAGAAAATTTTGAAAGAAACGGTGTTTGTACTTTGATAGAACTAAATGAGTTTTCAAAAACAAATAAGGTGAAGATGGTTCTATTGTTCGAAACAAAGCCAAACTGGTTGCACAAGGGTTCACCCAAGTTGAGGACTTGGATTTTGAAGAAACCTTTGCACCAGTTGCTATATTAGAAGCTATCAAAATTTTTTTGGCTTTTGTTGCTTATAAAGGCGTCAAACTTTTTCAAATGGATGTGAAAAGAGCTTTCCTGAATGGTGTCATTGAGGAAGAAGTCTATGTCAAACAACCTCCTGGTTTTGAAAATCCAAAATTTCCAAACCATGTTTTCAAACTTGATAAAACTCTTTATGGTTTAAAACAAGCTCCTAGAGCCTTGTATGAAATATTGAAAACCTTCTTGTTATAAAATGGATTTGAAATGGAAGCTGTTGACAAAACTTTGTTTACTCTTCGTAGTGGCATTGACTTTTGTCTTGTTTAGATATATATTGATGACATCATTTTTCATGGCTCCTCTCATGCTCTTGTTGCCTAGTTTTCAGATGTGATGAGCAGGGAATTTGAGACGAGCATGATGGGAGAATTAACCTTCTTTCTTGGTCTAAAAATCAAGCAAACCAAAGAAGACATCTTTGTTCATCAAACCAAGTACTCCAAAGAGCTATTGAAGTTCGAGATGGTTGACTACAAGGCCATCGTCACACCCATGGCAACCACTTCATCTCTCGGTCCTGATGAGGATGGTGAAGAAGTTGATCAGCGCGAGTACCGAAGCATGATCGGCTCCCTCATTTACGTGATTGTGTTAAGGCCGGACATCCACTTCTCTGTGTGCCTATGCATCAGGTTTCAGGCCTCTCCAAGAACCTCACATTGCCAAGCTGCCAAGCGCATTTTCCACTACATCAAATCTACACTTGAGTTTGGTATTTGGTTTGGTACTCTCGCTCCTCTACCCTTTTCATTCGAGCCTTTTCTGATGTTGATTTTGCAAGATGTAAAATTGATCAAAAAAGTATCTCTGGCACTTGTCATTTTCTTGGCACTTCCTTGGTTTCTTGGTCCTCTCATAAACAGTTTTTCATTGCTCAATCAACAGCTGGGGCTGAATACATTGCTACTGCCAGCTCTTGCAATCAAGTTCTTTGGATAATATCCACTTTGAAATATTATGGCTTGTCTTTTTCTAGAGTTCCTTTGCTTTGTGACAACACCAGTGCGATCAATAGTGCTAAAAGTTCGATTCAACATTCAAGGACCAAACACATAGAGATACAATATCACTTTTTACGTGACAATGTTGAGAAAGGTACCATTGTGCTAGAGTTTATTGAATCCGATAAACAACTTGCTGATATTTTTATACCTTGTTGATATTTTTACAAGGTGAATTAACGTAATTAAGAACATATAGCTTGATCAATTAATCATAACATTTTCTCCAAATTTGTTGTATTAATCTAATACATCAATCGTGAGAACATAATCTAACTAGTAGTACTGTAAAAATTGAACAACACATGTATAGGCACAAGAACGTGTATATGAAAAAAGAGATGACCTTCTAATAATTTAAGACACGTAATCATGATCGGTGCACTTGCCGAAGTGAAATTCAAGGTTTACCTTGACTATGTACGTAACTCTTTGGCTACAAAATGGACATTGCTAGTGCAAAAATTAAAACAGAACATACATGTATAATGCAAGATCATAGAAAACAGAGGGTCTTTTTAAAAAATAGAAAACAGAACAGATTTTACTCACATAATCAAATATATGTGTATTATCCACAAAAACATAATCAAATATGTTTGTTATTTGGTGAGATCATGTGTGAAGTGTGTCTGCCACACAAATCTAGCTGTGCATCTATTTTTTTACGTGGATGTTACATAAAGTTAACCATGGACTAGTTAATATAGTACTATCTACTGCTCCCGCCGTTTCCCTCGGTTTCATACGATAAACCGTTTTAACTTTTTTGCAAACTCTATTAAGTTTTATTAAGTTTGATCAGAAATATTTAACAACATTTAAAAGATTAAATTAGTTCCATTAAATCTAGCATGAAATATATTTTAATAATATATTTGTTTTTATTAAAAATGTTACTATATTTTTCTATATAAACTTGATAAATTTAAAAAAATTAAAAAAATTAAAATGACTTATAATATGAAATAAAAGAAATAACCGTGTCTTTAGTTCCTATATTTTCTTTATCTAATATAAAAAATATAGTGATTCACGCACTTCAGAAGTTTAAAAAGGAGGCTAAGCGTGGTTGGCATATATCTTTACCTCTTCTCTACCAAGGACTTGTCAGCCTGTTGATTACAATCGTGCCCTTAGCCTCCTTCCCGGCGTTTACAGGTACCTGTATTTATAGGATTCAATTTCCACATGGGAGATGTATATATAAAATCCGAATTTAACATATGAACTATCGTAAGATCAAATAATTAATTTGAGTGTAGGCTAACCTACATGAACTTCAAATTAATTTAAACAAGATAGATGTGTCCCCCACATAATTCCAGATCAATATTTATATCTAAATTCTTTTGAGAGAAATTCTTATATGTCACTGAAAACTGGTCGGGGTTTTCTTATATGTCATTCGAAAATGGTTATTCCCCTATATGACATTGGTTTTAATTTACACATCCTCTTATACCACTACCATTGTTGTGTGTCTGTCTTCCCCTATATCCATTTTGCAAGATCATGTAGATGCAAGGGAACACGACGAAAAAGCCATGAAAGGTTTGGAGTTCCAGCTATCTGCTCTGTCTGTCTTACCTTGCTGTTGACCGGAGTTGATACCGTGAGATATGCAACTCAAATGGAAGATGGGATTAGCCAATTATTTCCTATATCTAATCTAATGATATAGAATTATGGATCCACCATTTTTAAGTGAAACTCGATGGCTAGGTTTCTCTAATTTGTTAGATTGCATGTGGTGGTTAAGGAGCTTTTGTAGGTGTGCTATGTCGGTTTAGAAGTATTTATAAGATGTTTAATAGACTTTTAAGTATATAATATAAAAGATTTCCATGTGAGAGAAGTTTATATGAAATCCAAATTTAACATATAAATAAATGTGGAAATAAAGTGTTCTCTTCATTTTATATTATAAGCCATTTTGAGTTTGTCATAAGTCAAATCTCTTCAAATTTAACCAAATTTACATATAAATATATCAACATCTACAACATCAAAATAGTGCCATTAAATCCATCATTGAATATATTTTTATAGTATATTTATTTTAAAAGTTGCTATATTAACGCAAGTCAAATATGAAGAGGTGTGACTTAAAACAAACCCAAAATGACTTACGATACGAAATGGAGGAAAGTAATTAATTTGAGCGTAGGCTAATCTACATGAACTTCAAATTAATTTCAACAAGATGATTGAAAAAAAACAGATCTATATTTGTTTTTGTTTTTCGGTGGTGATACAGATCTATATCATCAACTGCTAGCTAGTCAACTACTTTATCTTAGGATTCATAGATATCTACAAAAGAGGTAAACCAAAAGGAAAGACCTAAAGCATAACCAAAAAAACCAAGAAACTAGGAGATCTTTTGCACAAACAAGAGAAGAGAACAGGATTAACCAATGTTTACATGCATGTACAAACATACCTGAGCTTCAGATGAACTTGCAGCAGTGCAGTTACCCTTGGGACAAACTGGATCTGGGCTGGGCTCTTGTTCAGATCAAAGTCCCTCACCTTCCTCTTTCCCTGCGTTGTGATGTCTCTCCCGGTCAGCAAAAGCAAACACATAGAGAGGAGTTGATGCATGATTCGTCCAAAGGCTTATCAGGAGCGTAAGGATCTTGGATACCTGGTTCGAGGACTCCATCTTCATCCTCTCGCCGTGTGAAATGTTAACTAACTACCATGAGAACTGAGGTAAATGAGACAAGAAGGAGATCGATATGGGAGTAAAGTGTTGGGGTTTAGGGGGGGTTATATGGGGAAATTTACATGGAGGTGGTGATGAGGCGCTGAACAACGTTCCAGCCGTTTGGTGATGAGAACGATCGATTAGTCTTGAACCCGGGTTTCGCTATTTTTTAAAGTACTTCAACCAACTTGTTCGTTAAAAATAGTAGTAGTAGTAGTACCGTCACGTCGAGACAATCCTAAAATGTAAAAATCCTTGCTGGCTAGTACCCCAGAAAGAAATGGAAATGATCTGGATTTCTGCTGCATATGACCTGAGGTTTGATTCCTTCCGTTAGGCCTTGTTCGGTTGGCCCGGGAACGGCCGGGATTGGGTCAAAATCCCCGTGGATCAGCTTGGTGCGGATTAAATCCCAGCCTACAAAAAGTGTGTGTTCGGTTAAGCTCAGTTTGAATTTTATCCCGGCCCATCCCGGCCTTTCCCCCTCACCCCGGTCCGGGAACAAATCATCGATCCATGACGCATGGAAAAAACCCTCGAGCGAGCGAGCGAGCGAGCAACGAAGGACGAGCGACGCGGCGGCGGCGCGACTCGGAGGCGATGGCGGCGATCACGAGTCTCATGAAAGGGGGAAGGTTGCTCCTGCTGTCCTGTAACGCGTCGTCGTCCCCTTCTTCACCGCCGCCGCCTTCTCTCCAATGAGTTCCTTCCCTTCCCTCTCCCCTCCTCTTCTAGGGTTAGGGAAGACAACCAAATCGACTGCGTCCGCCCGTCCAAATTTGAGTATTCTTTTCTTGAAAGACCCATGATGCCTACTTTCTGTTGAACAACTTGGGATTTCTGAACAATTTAACTGCTTGTCCTTGCTTCTAAGCCTTGTGTTGTTCAGCTAGAGCTGTCCATGTATATATATCGAAAGACAAGGTTATGTCTTTTGTGCCAATATATATCGTGATTTCTGAGCAACATTGCCAATATATATTGTTGTCATGAGCTAATGTATGCACTTGTCCTTTGGTGCTTCTCTGAGCATATAACGTGAACAATATTACTCCTATCATGTGTTGGCTCTGAATAATGAAGAAACTACCTGAAGAAAAGCATTTAAAATGATCTGCTTTTAAATTAGTTCTGAATTCAGAAAGCATTTAGAAACTAGAATGGTCTGGCTTATTGTATTCAATACTATTGCCAGTGAACCTATTTTTATATATTTCTATTAATCACCTTTTGTATGTAAATTTTCTTATTTTCTCTCCGAGCAAAGTGGATTTGGGTAGCCATGCAAGTATGCAAATTACCGGCTCTTAGCTTCATCTGGCAATACAAAGTATGTTAAGCTATATAATTTTCTGGCTTCTTTGACATTATGTGACAAATTATTATTTAGTTTAGCACTCTTTTGCTTAAGTAAGTTATGCAAATCTTAAATGTATCAGGATATTGGCTGAATGATACAATATATTGGCAGATGTTATAAAGTGTTTATGAAATTGTGAATTATTAATTTGATTGAAAAATGGGTCAAACACTACATTATTTTGAAGGATAGTGTTTCATTAATGCTAACATCATCAAGGAATATGGGCTTCTCGGAAATTATTGGTTCCCTATTTCCTTTCCAACGCCAATTCAACTATTCCAGCAATCTCCCCCTTTTATATGTGAATTAATTTCTCTTTAGGAAAAAAGAATAATTTTGTAGTATGTGTTGTGTCTTCAGTACATAAGCATATTACAGGAATAGTTTGTTAATTTTCTAGGAAAAGGGACTAGTTTGTATTTTGTGGATTCTGTGCTTGACTCTAAGCATATACCAGGAAAAAGAAAAATAGAGTGATCTCAAAAACAGAGTTTGTGGATTTCCTAAATGATTCATGCCCTATTTTGCAATACCTAGAATCTTATGGACAAAACCTTTTTTTCAGGACTGAACACCATCAGCTTCTTCGGATGACATGGACTGATGCATTCTAAAAAGGAATAGGAAACTTCCATCTTGATTGTAACAAGTGTAGTTCATCCAATTATTTTTTAGTTTTTGCCTAGAGATACGCCTTAGTATCTTGTACTGGCAGCATGTGTATGGCCACAGCCCACATGATCCAAGGCAACCAAACCAAACCCCATGGATGATCCAAGGCTGTGGGTGACTGAGTCCCAGCATTCATCATAATTTTGATTCTGCTCATCCGGATGTTACTCTGAACATGACAAAATGAAGGACATATCCTTTATCCAGACCATTGTCTCTTTATCTGAAGAACTCTGCTTTTTTAATCTATTCTCGAGGTTTGGTATGGTTTGTGGAGTTGTTCGATAACAGCTCAAATCTGAACTCTATTGATGATACTCTTCTTTATATTGCAGGCAACAGCAAATATGTCTTCGCTGCAGTGGCTAATCGACTATGAGCATCTTTTGTGCCATGCAGCTGGTCTGGACAAAAGTGCAAGGTAGTACTCTGGTGTTAGGCTAGTTATTTGGTTCGTCGGCTTTTTTACGATGTGCGTATCATGATATTAAACACCAGTTATCAAGATAATATTAGCTCCTGTGGAACAAAGGATTTAAGTGCATGCAGTAGTATTTTAGCTTGAGTGCTCCCCTTCTGATGAAGTGTGAATTCAGTCAGAATTATCATTTAAAATGCATGTGTGACTGCAAACCTCCATTTTTACGCTGATCGGTAAGAATGCATGTGTCGAATGCATGTGTGAATTCAGTCAGAATACCTTCTGAATGCATGTGTGAATTCAGTTAGAATACCACAGACATTGTACATATTTTTTCTGCTACGGCTGATCAGGATCAGATAACTGTTGTGTTGAATGTAACTTTCATTTTTACGCTTGTATAGTTACTGTGAAAAACCAACACCAACAGAGTACCAAAAGACATGGCAGGAGAGTACCAGATTTTGATAGCTAAAAATTCCTAGCCAAAAACGAACATGAGGTTTAAGAGAGGGAATAGAAGAGAGCAAAAGATTTAAATCCCCATATAGTTTAAGTGATATGAAGGGATTCACTCAATCCCTCTCTGGTTTGCTTTCCCTTAGGATTAAATCCCAAACAATCGAACATGGCCTTATGAGATTAACCGGGACGCGATTTCTAAATTTGGACTTGATTGTCCACGCGAGGACACGTTCAGACTGACACTGCTCTAATTCGTTTGGGCTAGGACAAAACCATGGACCAATATTCGGCCTTTGGGCCTTGCAAATTAATTACACTGCTTCTCGACAATGATTGATTAAGGAGCCTTTCAAACGAAAAGGCCCATCTAAAATTGTATATTTTGTGGTTGAAATAAGTTCACTGATGTCACTCAATTTGACGTCAACTCTCAAATTCGTCCCTGAATCATAATATGACATGTCTCTCAACTACTAAAACCAATGTAAATAAATCTCAAGACGGATTGGATGACGGTTTCAGCTGATGTTTTGTCTATGTGGTGTTGACATTGCACTTTAAAGTTAGAAAAAAGTGAGACACATATTGATGAGTGTTCGATTAAAAATAAAAATATTACGGTAGGACCCATGTCATGTAGCTCCTCGTATAAATCGGTGCCATGTTAAATTATCCATCAAGTTCATCACACTTTCTTGCCAGGGTGGCTTCATCGTCGGCCGGCGGGAGGAAGGTGACCTTACCACTTGGTGGAGGGAAAGATGCCCCATGGCATGAAGGACCACCACGGCGCCGAGTTCCTCTGCTTGGAGAACGGCGACGAGGTTGGCATTTTCGCCATGTTTGAGGGCCACTCTGGCGTTGACGTCGCCACCTACCTCCGTGAGCACCTCTTCGACGACATCCTCCGCGAGCCGGACTTCTAGATCAACACCATGGACGCCATCCGTCGCGCCTACCACCTCACGGATTGAAAGGTGTTGAGGATGACGACGGAGGAGGGTGGGTTGCCTTTCGGGCATGCCGGTCGAGCGCCTCGTCAACGAGCTCCGCCGCCGCCTTCCGAGCGTTCGTTGTGCCCCTCACAATGTCCACCGCTTCCTAGTTCCACATCACCTTTCAGACCCTCTTTGCTGGCGAGGATGACGAACTCTATGCCATCGCCGTCGTCGCCATCCTCGATGGTCACATCCAGGTCGGGGCTGATGTGCTCCTTGATCTACCGGTCGTCGAACATGCGCGACATCGCCAGCTGCGCTTCCACGTGGGGCACGTCGTCGTGGATCTCCGTCACGAATTCATCGTGGCACTCGACAGCATCACGCTCTCGGAGCGGTCGTGGTCCGCGGACACCTACCTCACCCTCATCGCGTGGTCGCATGCCATGGGGCAAGAGTCCCCCACATTCACCAGCACCAACGTCTCATCATTGATAAGGATCATAGTCACCGCCGTCGACCCATCACGGTGCCGATGTCGTTCCTCGCCGTTGCCCTCCTCCATCATCATCCTCGGCACCTTCCGAGTCCTGTGGTGGTAGGCGTGGCGGATGGCGTCCATGGTGTCGGTCCAAAAGCCTAGCTCACCGAGGATGTCGTCGAAGAGGTGCTTGTGGAGGTAGGTGACGATGTCGGCGCCAGAATGGCGGCGAAGAGGCCGACCTTGTTAATGTCCTCCAGGTGATAGAACTCGGCGACATGGCGGTCCTCCATGCCATGGGCCATCTTGCCCTCTACCAAGTGGTAACAAAAGGTCACCTTCCTCCCACCGATGTTGACGTCGTCCTACCCCAGCCCATCTCACGCATCACATGCTTCTCGTCCTCCTCTTCAACCTTGAGCTACTGCGACGAGGATATGTCGACGGCAACGACGAGAGAGTCCTCTTCTTCATACCAAGAAAGTGTGATGAACTTGACAGATAGTTTAGCATGGCGTCGATTTTTACAGAAAGCTAAATGATGTGGGTCCCACTATAATATTTTTCTTTTTAATCGAACACATTGACATGTGGGTTTCATGGTTTTTTGACTTTAAATGCCACATCAACACCACGTAGCTGTCACCTTAGCAAAAAACCATCCAAACCACCCTGAGATCTTATTTGCATTGGTTTTGGGAGCTGAAGGTTGTGTTATATCTGATATTGTGATATTGTGGTTCAGGGATAAATTTTAGACTTAGCGAGAAATTGAGGGACGCGTAAAAGTGAACTTATTTCTTTGTGGTTCGAGAAAATGTGCTTATGGGCTCGGAAGTTTAGGCAGCTAATTCCATGGGCCTCAGTGGATGGAATTGACGTGCAACTTTTTATATAACTACTGCGTAATTACAAACTGTAGCTCTGAGCCTGGTAGCTATCTGTTTGGTCGAAACCTTAAATTTCTGCATTTCCAAAATACTAGCAGAAAGCGAAAAACTTGCACGCTGGACATCAAAATGCTGGAAATACAGTAAATAATGGAAAGCGGTTTCGTTGGCGAATTGAATCTGGTGTAACGGGCGCTGTATTCCCATCTAAAAGTCGAAATAAACGTTCGTCTTTTTCACACATTCGCTCAACTGCGGTGCACCGTGCGAAGCCCCGTCACCCTCTGCGCTTAACTTTGTCGCAAAATTTCTCTTTCGCCCACCGATCACGACTCGCAAAATTCGCGGCGAAAGCCCAATCGCCATGATCTCCTCCATGATTACTCGCTAAGCATGTGGATTTACTCCAGATTCGCGATCTCCTCGTCCATGACAATGTCATCATCATGATCATGATCAGCAGGCGTTAGGTGCAGAAGAAAGTGACAGGGCCTTTTGCTTGTCTTCCTCTCCGTTTTCTTCCGTGGCTAAGAAAAACATCATCAAAGCATCGCGATTCGCAACCTAATAACCGGATAGACCGGCGAAACACACAAGTACATGGACGCAGGGCGTCTTGCGGAGCTTTTGCTTGGACGCAACCATGCATGCCTCGCTGGGACCTGGGACATTTTTCGCAGATGCGTGGGATGTTCTCGCAGATGAGTGAGATGATGGAACAGTAGTTTGGTTCCTTTTCATTCTCTTCCTCTGCTTTTGCCTACAAGGCTTTGAACAGCGTACTGGCTGCCTGTCCGACTCAGAGCAAAAGGCCCGGGCAAAGCTACCAGACTTGTGCTGTTGCATAGCGTAAAAGATAACCCTGTGGGCCTGTGGTCGATCAGCAGAACAGCCATGGTTGTTCATCCAGACTTCGCTTTGGATGAAATGTGCATTATACACAGTAAATGTAACAGGCAGGTGGTTAGTAGTCTAGAAACTTAAGTACTCTAGACCCCGTTTGAAATAGCTGAAATTGATGGATTGATGGTCAATATGATGTTAATGATAGCTATTCCAGGGTATGAATGAATGGATTACTAACTATTATAAAGTTAAAAGGGATCTTTAGAAAAGTATGCCAAGAAAATTTTATGTAGGCTTTTTTCATATAGCATACCGTTTACAAACTTGAAAAGTATGCTAACAAAAATCTAAAATACAGAATCATAAAAGAAGCTAGATTTAAGTACTTTCTAATATGGAAAATTCCGATGTTGACGAAAAAAAATACAGAACTATGCTTTTGACACAAAAAGAACTATATTACATAACCTTTAATTTCAACAGCTACATAAGTCTATCCCCTTTCCAGAAAAAAAAGGAAAAGTTTAAGTAGAGGGGTGGAAAAGTGCAAGCATGAAACTTTGTGCAGAGCCCCTTCAAGGCTTCAACAATCATACTATTACATTTTTTTTTCAGCATGCTGTCTCGGCCATGTCACAACTACAACTCTACTCCTATCCCCGAGAGCTGGACAGCCTTGTGCATGCCTACCATTATCTAGTTAGAACTCCCCTCTTTTTGCACTATAAATGAAAAGGGGCCGTGAATGCAGTGCAATGCCTGCCCTGTGTGCTCCACTTAACACAGGAGCTTTATAACCTCTTTGGTCAAAGCTAAGTGCAAGTCAGAAGGCAAAAAAAGGTCTCAACTTTTGCTCAAGTTTTTGCTTCTCGTTTCCTTTCCTCTGCCACTGCCTTTTCCTTTTCCTGTGAGATCCAGATGATTGCTTCGCTGCACGCTCATCTGTACTATACTCCTACTCCTCCTAATCCTTGTGCGTTTGACCCTCGTAGTAGTAATCATTCCTCCCTCATTGTTTACTGAAACCGCCTTGTTTCAAGGGCGTTTTCATTGGCGCCATGATTCGGTTAGCGCCATCCTGACAACCCTGTAGCTCTTTACGAGCACCAAATCATCACATGTGACATCCCATGCAGTGGACTACTACTGTTAGTTCCACGCAATCAGTGGCATGCAGACGCTTTCGCTGTCGTCGTCGATGGGGTCGCGGACGGGTCCGGTCCGGGCCGCCGTCCTCGCCGATATAATTAGGGCCATCATTGTGCGTGGGAAGAGCTCGTGATCCGGCACGCGGCCGGTGGCTCAGGGCCGGTTGGCTGATCACTGATCAGATCAGGTGCTGCTGCTGCGAGCTTAGCTCACGCTGGGCTAGTTGTGGCTGCTCGACCCGATCGAGTCCTACCGCTAGCTCGTCATGACCCGCATGCAAGGTGTGGCTTGATTGCGTTGTGCGCGTACGCGCGGGCCCCGGGCCATCGGATTCTCCTCCCGTCACGTCCCGTCCCCGCCCGCGCCGCGTGAGATCGCAGCGGATTCATCGCGAAAACACGCCGTTCCGCCCGGTGCGCGGCGAGGGGGAAGGTGGCGGGGGTACGGGCCTCCGGGGCATCGCGTCGCGCGGGGAACCAACAAGTTAACTGGGCGGACCAGGCGGCCGAGCGGAAGGGGCGAACCGGCCCAATCACCGCGAAATTATTGCTGGGTCTCGCGCGACGGGGATGGCCCTGCTCGACCGTACTAATGATTGCGCCTGGTGTGGTGTCGGACCGAGGGCGACAAGCGGGCCCGCCCAGGGACGGTCGAAGTCGAGTTGGCTCGGCTCGGGCTCGTCGTCCTGGGCCACGGGCGCACGCACAGTTTGGTTCGTTTTGTTTTGGATTCGTTCGGATTCTCCCTACAGATGGCGGGAGTCGTGACGGCTTTAACAGGAGAAATTCTCTGTTTCGTGCTAAGTAGTAGTAAGATCCAGTAACCTACGAAACCTGAGACACCGTCGGTTTGATCAACGACAGAGAGAGACAACTGCGTTTTTACTTTTTTTTACTTTTAAAAAGTTATTTTATAAATAAAACTTTTAAAAAACTTATTTCTGAAATAAAGCCCCTTCACAATGTCAACATCATTGACATTATGATCCATGCTATCATTATAGTCTTTTCATAAAAGCTAAGTCATTAATGTGAAAGGGTACACCAGCGAGTATATATTTGTAGAAAAATTTAAAAATCTATTTATAAAAACATATTTAGAAATAGATTCTTATCACCACACCGGCGTTAATCCTCCTCACATTAGTGACCTAGCTTCCGTGAGGGTTAGAGGGACAGCACTACTTGTCATTAGTTTCGTCAATGCCCACTACTAAAAAGCATTTTTCAAATGGCCAAAACCTATTTTTGCGTGTGGTTAAGTTGCCCGTATGTCAAAAAATGTCTACGAAAATCGTTGTTTTTTCATACGGGTGGCACACCCGCATAAGATTTTCGTGCGGGTGCTTATGTCGTCTCCACACAAAAATAAAAATCCCCAAAAATCAAAACCCTATCTAGGTGTGGTCTGCCAACGACACCATCGCCGTTGCTCGTCGTCGTCGCCAAGTCCGCGCGGGGCCAGGCTCCTCCCGCCGTCGCCGTCGGATCCACGTTGGCCCGTGTGAGGGACGGCCACCGTCGCCGGATTCGCATGGGGGATGGCCCGTTCTTTGCCGCGTAACCTCTCGCCTCAGCTCGGCCAGGCTCCTCCCGCCATTCTCGTCGGATCGTGGTGAGGCCGGACGAGGGAGGGTCGTCCCTCGCGCATTGACGGCGGGGACGGCGGCCGCCGCAGCTCCGCTCGAGCCCGCGCCCGCCATCGGCCGGTCGCCGATCACCGACGCTTAGCAGGGATCTCGAGGAAGAGAGAGGAGAGGAGGTGAGAATTAAGAGAGATAGCGGAGTTTGAAATAATATGAACATGAGATGAGGTGAGAGAGAAGGAGAAGAGATAAGGATGATGGCTTGAAAAAGATAAGGATGATGGCTTGAAAAAATTAAAGTTCTGAGAGGGAAAAGAGGAGGTAAGTCAGTCTTCTAGACGAACCTTTAAGAGGCCAACTACGAAAATATTTTTTTCCAAGTGGTTGTTTAAGAGACTCGTGTAAGAGCATATGCAACAGATGTCCAATACCCTCTAAAATCTCTATTTTTAATTAATTTGAATGAAATTTATCTTCCAATAGATTGCTTATCTCATTCCCAAAAAAATTGGTTTCTTTTCCCATCATTTTTGTTCTTCACAAATAGCTAACCGAGTCTGGCGCCCAATATCAATTTCGCGCCATTGTGTTTCTTCCCGCGCGCGCGTTTTTGGTGTCGCGCGCCTGTCCTGCTCGTCCCCCGCCGTTGCATCCTCCTCCGCCTCCTCTACTATTGCCGCCCCTTCTCGACCCCTCCTCGTACAGGGCCGTCGCATCCTCCACCACCGCAGCCTCTCCCCGTCGCCTCCTCGTACCGACGTCGCTGCACTCCTCCCCCTCTCTTTCCTTCCCACCGCCGCATCCTCTCCCGCCACCGCATCATCCTATAGCGCCGCCGAAATTAGGCCCAAAGCAATTTTTAATTTATAGGAAATTAGATTTTAAGACTTCTGTTGGATGAGAGATGATGTATTGGGAATTAAATTTTTTGGAATGACTAAAAACATAATTATTAGGAGTTTATTTAGTCATTCATTGCATAAACTTAAAAGTTTTTTAGCATATGGCTTGTTAATAGATACGCCTACGAAAATAGATTTTTACATATGAGTTTTTTTCAAAAACCATATAAAAAATATAGATGGATTTTTGTAACTATAAAAATTCTCGTACAGAAAATTCGTTTGTATGGTAGTGACCAATGCCACTAACGCTGTGAAAGTGCTTCATTCCCAAAATAAGATTTTTAGGATTTTATTTATAAAATAAATTTTTAAAAAGATCTGAAATATAAAATATACAGGACAAGCAACATTGCACATATATACCTCGTTTGGTTAAGCAAAGCGCGGTGTCAACTATTAACCCGCGGATCAACGACACCGTTATTATCCATGCTAGTACTAGTAGTACTAGTAGCAGTAGATTGTACGGATGGTTGCAGTACTACTAGCACGGCAGCAGCAGCAGCAGTACTCTCCGCTTCATAAATTCCCCGACGGATTCAGGGGATCTCCAATCCGGCTCTCCGCAGCGCCTGCGTCGACCTTGACCTTTGCCGTTGCTTCCTTATCACCGAGCGCTTCTGACCAGAATCGAGAGCTCAGCGATGGATACGTTATACTTTTTCCTTCTAATATAAATACAATCCAATACATACATATTTAGTACTACAATCTAAATAAGTATTTATTTAAATTTATAATATTAAAATATATTATATTTGTATTAGATATATTTATATTGAAAAAAAAGAGTAGAAGTTACATAGATGCAATGCACGGCGTATTACACGCTGCGCTGCGCTGGCCATTACACCGTCCGTCGCGCGCACACCGTCACGCGCGTGCATTCATGTCTGCGTGTGAGATACGCCGCCAGTACCACATCTGCGCTAGCCAGCACATCAGAAAAATTATAATGCTTGACGTGTTGTTTCAAAAATATAACATAGCACTGGATGATATGGTGAAGAAGAGAATTGAGAAAAAAAACATTAGGTAGACAACCTTCACATAAACTAAAATTTAAAAATAAATTAGACAAATAAATAAAATAAAATTATTGATATTAGTATGCTAAAAATAATATAGACGTGATATATTATATATATTATCTTTTATCTTATGAATAAAATTAGACGTGACACCTGCCCTCTCACTCTCCACATTAACCAATCACAAATACACGTACAGAAACAAATCCCTTAACACCTCAGTACCAGTACTAGTATTTCTGCTGCCTCCCACTCTCACAGGAGACTCCTATTGCCCAGCGTGCTGATAGGGGCGCCCATGTGGCGACGACGACCCGACCGGCTCGTTCTCTCAGTTCTCAATCACTGGCCCTCTCTTCTGTTGCACATCAATCGTGTAAAAGCTGATTGCAACGGCTGCCTGGTTCTCTCAGTGCACCGGTCTGGTGTAGGGAACTGAACCACGGAGAAAAGGACACGGGCGAGAAACGATCAACTCTCCCATGAGGACCCATGAGGATGCACTCAATCTTCATGAGCAGCTAGCTAGACGGCTGAGAGCTGTACCATCCGTCATCGAATGGTCATAGTGTTGCTTTGCTTTTGCCGTAGGTGTCCACTGTTGCTTTGCTTTGCTTTGCTGAAGTAGTAGTACTACTTGTTTCAAAAAAAACAGTAGTAGGACTTGTCAGAAGGCCTCGATCGCCTTTGCGAAAGGCCATCTCCGTTTTGTGTTTTGCGCTTCAGAAACGGCCAATTCTTCAGGTCCCGTGACGTGATCGGAAGACGATGTGTGCGTGCGTCAAGGCTGCAAGGATACGCCGAGAGACTTGGGAAAGATTCTGCCATTTTGCACGACGGTGCCGTCAAGGCGTGTCAACATTTCGCACCAAAAGCATGGCCTAAACTCGCTAAACGCATTCCATATATGGCGTCACGCGACAAATTGTCTCCACGGTTTTGGTTGATTTTCTACCCTGCACGGTTTTGATTGATTTACCCACGGCTGCCTCGTGTGATCGACAGTAGTCATATACTGTTGGTACTTGGTATGGAGTACCCTCGACCGACTGCATATGTTAGTCGAAATGAGAAATCGTGTGCACATTTTTTCCTTTTCGGGGGATCGCGCAGTGGCAGCACAAGACTTACGCCCCGGTTTGATAGAGATTCTCTTTTGCAACTGATTCTAAAAAGAATCACTTCAAATAATTCATCAGTTTTATATAGAAAGTAAGAATCACCTAAAAAACAATTTCTCCTCACAATTACCTGAAACCAGTTTCTCTCAAAAATCACCAGAAAATCATTTGTTCTAATTATTACTTTATTATACGTTAGAATACGCGGGAATATACTAATCCTAGCTAATAGTCAAGTGATAGGCTGACATTGTACACTATAAACAAGCAATGGGTCTAATGTTTTACTTGTTTTGCTATTTTTTTATTTTGATATTGATGTGACAATAAATCAATATTTTTTAATGATTTTGTGATGGTCAATATGAATCTAATGCTTTAGATTATAATAGTAATAATATCTAATCTAGTTACATCGTTACATTTGCATGGATAATTGTCGATGGACAAGTGTTATTACGTTAATTATGGACTTAATATATCACTTTTTACTTTTTCAATTGTATATTTGCATGTTTAATAGATAAAAAATGAAATGTAATTTGTACATAAATTGCACCGTATTAAAATGGCTCACGAGCTAAACGAGTTGGCTCGAGCCGGCTTACGAGCCGAGCCGAGTCGAGTCGAGCCGATATCCACCCCTAACTACGGGTTAATTGTGAAAAAACTCAAGGGTTTTTTACAAAATAGCCAAGCGAGCAAAATTTTGGGTAGAAACACTACTTACTTTATAGATATAACAAAAATGTTCGTGCGTTGCAATGGGACGATGACGCGGAAAGGGAAGCAGGCGGCGGCGCAGGAGCTCCGAGCTGCGACGGGAGGGAAGAACGCAGGCGCGGCATGGGAGCTCTGAGCAGCGACGGGAGGGAGGGGCATAGGCGCGGGGCGCGGGACGGGGCGCGGCGCGGATGGGGATGAGAGGGAGGGACGCAGGAGATCTTTTTTTTTTCATCCAATCTCTTTTTTCAGCTTTGGAACTGCGGGTTAATTTTATAAACACTCAAAGGTTTTCTGCAAAATAACCAGGTGAACGAAAATTTTGGATAGAAACCCTACTTAGTTTATAGATAGTTAATAGATATGTGTTAGGATGGCTCACAGAAAAATAACACTAAAAATTAAATAGATTCTAGAGAAAAGAGAGAGAACTTGCATTGGACTACTGAGAGTAAAAAAAACGGAAAGGTGTTGGAACTTATTTGCTATTTTCTTACGTAATGGATGTATAGGAATGGATTTCAAATGAATTTGGTCTGTTCTGGTCCTTTGTTGTAAAGTAAACAACATGCTTAGGAAAAGTTCTTAAGGATTATCCTCTAAAATCCCTATAAATTTCCTTTAATACAAAGAACACGAGATAGGAAAATGATTCTGATTCGAGTGTCTTGTCACCTAAAATCCTAAGTATGAAAAAACAAAAAAAAATTATATGAATAACTATTAGGATAAATATAGAAAAGAATTAGTAGAGATATACAATATATTTTTTCAGGAGGTTAAACCTTATGTTAAAATTCCTTCAAAATACATATGATTTGAGACAAACTTAAGGAATTTCAAAGTAATTTGGCGTTCCTTGTTCCAAACGACTATATAGGAATTATTTCCGTGGGAATATAAATCTTTGAAATTCACCCAAAATTCCTCTGGAACAAGGAGTCATGACATATCATATTCTGCATGCCTTGCTTCAAGTTATTAGTTCAGTCCCTATTTGAAATGCATGGATATAGTAGAACGTATGAATAGAAAAAACACACGATGGTGGAACTGCATATGCAAAATAGAGTATTAGAAAACACAGGAATAAACCATTTGGAATGACCACTGAAATTATAGAAATTAAATGAGAAATAGATTTAAAAGAAATTTTTTTAAAAAGACTGGAGCTACTGCAAACTTTTCTTAAAAAATTTAGATGCGTTGTGCTAGTCCTTTAAAAATTATACTATAATTTGGGAAGCTTTAGTCCTTCATTAAAAGATCAGATAAAAAATCTCCTATAGGATTGAAATCCTATAAATTCATTCAATCCTATAAATTTATATACAAATCCTTGGTTTCAAATGAGACCTCGATGTTTTTAATATGGGTGAAAAAACAAAATCCTACTGAAGGATAAAGTTAAAAGTGTCAATTTCATATAATTTCAAAAAACAAAAAATGTTCAATTTCCCTACTTTAACGTCAGCGCGTCGTACTGTACTTCAGCATTTTTAAGCAAAAGAGGGCATACAATTTGGTACAGTACCCTTTCACTTGATTGGAGAGGTGATGCCCGTTTGCCCCCACCACCGTCGGCTTTTGCTTTTGCGATTGGCATGCGCAGGCGCGGCGCACCGCAGAGCAGCAGCAGTACACAGTCACACTTATAATCGGGTCCTCGGTAACCGTAGGGCGACGAGTCGACGACGACGACGACGGCGAGAGCCTGCCCGATCGATGGAACGGCGAGCGAATCGCGCCCAAAAGATCTTGCCAATAAAAGCAACCGCGACGGGACCGCCCGCTGCGCCTGCGTGTGCGTAGTGTGGCACGAGCCGAGACGGCCGGGTGCGGAGACCGTGCGCTTGGGTGGTGGCTGGTGGGGGCGACGCGTCTCGGTGCCCGTGCCCCTCATGCGTCACCTGTGCTCCCTAGCTACCACTCGTAGCAGTAGGCGTTGGGCCCCTTGGTTATTTCGATCTCCTCTCTCTCTCTTTCCCTTCCTCTCTCTAGTCTACGTCGTGTCCGTCTCAGTCTCACTCGGTGTCTAATCGCTGGGCATGAGGGGTTTGATTGCGGCATGACTTCAATAATTGCCGCTGCTACTACTGCTCCCACCGGTGCGTGTGCGTGGCAAGCCGTGGTGGGTCCATGCATCGTCGTTCGCCATGCTCACAAAGTTGTTGGGGGTTTACTCACTAGCTAGGGCCCTGGTTAGCACTAGTGCGGGTGTGTCCGGTTTTGAGACCACTCCATTCAATTGCACGCATCAATGCAAGTAGAGAATGGAAGTTTTCAATGAGGTACTGATGAGAATTATGCGCGCCACAGGGGGTGTGCCAATCAAAAGACATGTATAATTAAAGTGCATGGTATGTATACGAAAACATAAATTTCGTCGCAAGCGAATATGATATAGTTAATTTTTATATAACATTTAACTATTAATTTTATTTAAAAATTTAATATAAATATATAAAAATGTAAGGTAAGATTATAGTTTTCTTCATGATAAAATAAGTTATAAAGAAAATAATATTTATATAATTTTTTAAATAATATAAATAATAAAACGTTATACCGAAAAATAACAGCAGTATTTCGCAGTGTGGGATGGCCTGCGTGCATACGAGCGTACTGTGCAGGCGAGACGAAGATCGTGCCTCCATTAACGACTCGTCCAGTACAGGTACACCGAACTGGCTCTGAGTGCTCGCACTGTAGAGTGCATGCAGACTCACCATGAACGCGTGAGCCATCTCGAATGAAGCCGCGGTTTTACCATGACGCGTGGCTCGGGCTCGACACAGATACATGGAGCTCCAGTGGGCAGCGCCGCAGCGGCAACAAACAGTGGCGCGTTCAGGCGGCCCGGGTCCCGTCGGACAGGGGCAAAACAGACGGAAGCTTGCGAGCGCACCAGCAATCCAGCCTGCAGCCCCGGCCGTAAGCTGGCTGGGGCAGCAGGCAGCGGGGTGGTGGCGCCTGCCTGCTCTCCGCGCTGCGCTGCGCCCCGCCGCGCGCGATGCCGCGATTAACGATTAATGCCCACGGCGCGTGTGCCGTCGCCAACCTTGGCCGTCGCGCCCAACAATAAATTCTCGGTGGCCGACGACGGGGGGCGCAGGCGGCAGCAGCGGGCCGGGGACGCATTTACCGCGCCGGGGACGCGGCACGTGACGCCGTCCTGTAGCGCGCGCGACCGCCGGGAGCGTCGTGCCAGCATGCACGTGGTGGTCGTGGTCGCGCGCTCTCTCGATCGGTGGCCCGGCCTTAGCTGCGGCTGGTAGCGACACGGTATGGAGGAGTTCAGGACGGCTTCCTTCCTTCCTTGGGTGATTTGCAGCGCGCCGCCTGTGCGTCGCACATGGCGTCCGCGGGCGCTGCCAGGGCATGCTGGTTCAACATGTGATAAACTATACTCTCAAATACTCCTCAAAGAACACGTGGTATATTTCCTTGGTCTTAAAAATAAGCTAACTGTATGTGACTCGACTGGTTATTTTTCTTTTACAAAAACAGTACATCCGAGTTCACCTTTTTAGACTTTTTATAGGAGTGATTGTATTTATGGTTAATTATTTTTTATGATAGATAATATATTTATGGGCAACAAGTTATCTCGTTATGAGGTTGTTAATTTTAATATATGTCGGTTCAGTTTTTTAGGTGTTCATGAAGATGAAGATAAAAAGTGTGCTCGTGTATGTTCATAGATTTAACTGCACGTGTGTTATGAGTATGTGTTTGTATTGTGTTTTAGAAAAAAACAAGTCGTTTTGGACGCTGCCACAGTTTAATATTAACCCCCCAATTACAATTGAAAAACTATTTAGAGAATTGCGCTATCGCACCACAGGGATCGTTGTTAAGCTCTCCGTGTAGAGATAACAATAGATACATACCCAATTGATAGTGATGTTGACGAAAAAAATCAACACGTTGGCCTGGGAGATCTGCTTAGCTCGGTCCTAGAATCGATGAAGCGCGGACGCGCCAGTCAGTTTGATTCTGCCACTGATAAGATATGCAAAATAACATAGCATAAATCATATCGGCCGATGGGCCGATAATCAAAACAGTCGATCTGTCGACAGTCGATTGTGTGATTCCAGCTGATGCCGATGTCCAGATAACTCGTCGGCTGAAACCCCGACGAAACCCTTAGTGGTAGTCAACAGGCAGGCTAGAGATTACGGTTCTAATCATGACTTAGTAGGTCAAACTGAATTGATGCAGTACTAAGTATAAAAGGAAACGTAACATCTAGACAATCAAGCCTTTGACTAATTTTCAGGGTGATAGATGTCTAAGCTAATCTAATCTAATATAACGATTTAGCCGATATCGGCAGAATCTCTAAAGCGAGAGACAGCCGATAAAGCCAAATCGAGATACTAGGACTAGATTAACATAGACATATAATAAGACCGACTAACCTTTCGATGAAGCATTAGCATGAACCTATCGACTTAACAAGACTTAGATTATCGATAACAATCTACTAGGTCGGACCTAACCGATGCAACACGAGATTGTATACGATAATCTAATACTCGAGGAGCCGATATATCTGTCTAATATGATGGATATAACTAATCTATCTAAAGCAACATTACGTTTACAGAAACATCGACTTGATGAGAATATCGAACCTAACCGAGAAAGTCCTAACTAAGCCAATGTATCTATGAACGGTAATGAAACTAAAGATAGATACGATATACCTGGGCCGGTGGGACCTTGGACTTACCCCTTCGTCGGAGATCGAAACCGATGCAGCCCCGCGTCGGGTGCCAAGTCTCGTCGGATGATGAACAAAGTGAAAAAGGTAAAAAGGTGGTGATGTGCCGAATTGTATTGATCGAGAGATATATTACACGAACCTCGGACTTACATATTTATACCCATCGGTTAACAAAGATCTTAATAGATTACAAATCCAAACTTTTCTAAAAATAAAAGCAAACAAACCAAATCCTTACCGGATACTAACACACTTTCCTAAAGATTAAATAAGAAACTAACAAACTTTTCCTAATTAATAGATACAATTGCCTTTTTAGGACTCTATCCTTGTATGGTAATCCTCATGAAGCATATCATCTTGATCCGACGGTGTCTCCAATGTTGTCTTACCGGAATCAGCTACATCGGCTTGCCTTGTCCGATTCGGTATCAGGCGATGGACACCTTAGCCGATTCGGGATCCGGGGCTTACCAAATTCTGGCGTTAACAAGTGGCCATCCATACCCATATCCGTCAGGTTATATTTTACCCATCGGGTTACCCGTACCTGTACGCGGGTAAAAAATACTCCCATACCCGTACCTGCGTGGGTAATTCTATCCGACGGGTTATCCGCACCCAACAAAAGACTTAAGAATATGCACAAATAACATTGGCTCATTCTTATTCCCATTCCAGGTTTCTAGTTACAGCATAGTTAACTCCTAAGCATATACTTCATTACAAGTTCACATACCATAATAAAATATTACGAGTTCACATGACTTCATCCATCATGAATTAAAGAGAGACCACACAGGTTTACGTGGCTAAATGAGGGTGGCTGAACTTTTTTATGCAGGTATTTCTTATCCGCGAGTAGACGAGTATGGGTAGTACACACCCGTACCCAACATACCCGATGGGTATGTTTTCGTCCAACAATGTATCCATGGGTAAAAATCTATCTCACATCTGTTTCTTTATCGGGTAAAACCCATCGAGTATTCGGATTTTAGGTATCCATTGCCAGCTCTATCTCCAGTCCACTGCCTGTGCTCGACTCCAGAATATTATCATATTTTTTCTTATAATCATCGATAACAAGCTCCTCCCAAGTATCCAGTGTTCTACGCCAGCGGCCCGACAAAAATATGGCAAAATATCTACATTCCCCATAAAAGTGATAATACCGTCATAGTACTTTTCCAAGAAAAAACTGCAGATGCAGATACAATTATCATGTCTACAATCTAAATATTAAAAATATATTTAAATTTAAATTTTATAAAGCTTAACTTGAAACATATTTAAAGGACATGTTTTCATAAACAAAGGGGTTACAAAGGTATAACGGGAAGATATATAAAAGTTCTACCATAGTATCCTTCCCAAAATACCATCAATTCATCCATCAACCCTTTTAGAAAAGACCATCCTTTTCTATTTTGTGTGTTTCTATCATGTCGTCCTCACGGTAGCATAGTTTTCGCGCGACAACCACGACGAAATGAATAGTAATTTTCGCGACGTTTTGCCGTATCACGGTTTTCGTCTAAACGCACTGAAACCGTGCCAAAACCGCGCAAACCGCGACAAAACCCACGAAAACCGTGAAAACCGCAATTTAAATTTGAACCAAATTTAAATCCGTGTCGTCCGCGGTTTTTGTTCAAACGCATGAAAACCGCGCCACATACCGCGGTTTTTAGACAAACCACATGAAATTTAATTTTTATAAATATATATATATATTTAAAATAAAATGAATTTTTTTAAATTTTTGAATTCGCACGAAATTATTAAAAAAACCGTGGAGATGCCGTGCCGCATCCCCACGATACGCGTGAAAACCGCGAATACCACGGCAGTTTCCGTGGTTTTGCATCAAGTGCTTTCACAGTAGTGTACTAGCTAGATATGCATTTCTCCATCTTGTACTTATATACGTGAATAAAGAAAATGAATCATTCAAAATGAGAATAACAAAACTTGTTTATGTATAGCAAGTGATACGTTGCATTGCTATCTACTGCTAGTTATTAGTACATTTATAAAAGGAAAACAAGTCATGTACGGCATGTAGTTCACCATCCACTTGGATTTCACGGCTTCAAATGCCACCAATGCCTTGCTACACTTAGGGGTAAGCACTTCTAACCAGAAAAAAACCGAACCGCACCAAACTAAATCGAAGTTTGTGGTTTTTTGTTTTTCGGTTTCGGTTTCGGTTCGTGGTGTTACATAAACCGAGTAATTCGGTTCGGCTTCAATTTTTAATGTGTGAAAACCGAACTACTGAAAAAACTGAATCATGCAAACCGTTGGTGAAAACCCTAGCCTCGGGCGCACGGGCGCACGGGCACGGGCGCGGCGCGAAACCCTAGCCCGGGCGGCGACGGGCGCGCCGCCTCCACTGGCCCACCGCCGCGCCCGACGCCTCCGCCCGCCCGACGCGCCACGGCCTCGCCGCTCGCCGTGGGCGTCGCTCCGGCTTCGCCCCGACCGACCGCCACGCCGCCTCTCTGCTTGTTCGGTTTTTCGGTAAAAATCAAAAATCGAACCTGAAATTTACGGTTTACAATTTTTACGCGAACCGATCGGGTTTCACTTCGTGCCAAATCAAACTATGCATAGGAAAGAAACCGAACCGAAGTCTCGGTTTAAACCGATTGTCCATCCCTAGCTACACTGCTCTATGTTGTTGTGTTCGTAGCCTACCCTAATCTGGTGGTGCTGGCTAGAGCTGTGTGCTGGCTAGAGAAGGGAACATAATCAAGATAGAATGGTTAGGATACGGTTTGAACCTATATCATTTTAGTGAGTTTATTGATCTATGGTTCAATATGATAAATCTATCACGAGTTTATTATATTAATAGGTTATCCACGGATATCCAAATGGATTAGATACATTACTGTTAGAAAAAAACTCATATCACATATGTGTAAAACTCGGACCCAAAATTTTTAAACTCGTGTTCACTTATAAAAACTTATCAGATTTTGTTGAATTTTGTAGGAATGATTTATTATACAGAGAAGCAACTTTGTATAAATTTTGAGCCATTTATAAATGCGAGGCCCACGATGCATTACTAAGACTCAAAAAATTATAGTTCAATATGTGTAAAACTTGGACCCAAATTTTTAAACTCACGTTTATACTATAAAAACTTGTTAAAATTTACTTAAATTTTATAGAAATAATTTATTATGCAGAGAAATAATTTTGTATAAATTTTAAATATATTTATACATGTGAAGTTATTTTGGGTTGAACCAGTTCAATGATTTGATCTATTTGATCCGTTTATATTTTTGAAGCGATCCTAACGATTTATTGAAGCAAATTTATGAATAAATTTAATAGATAAATAAATCGAACCTAACCACTTCTATCTAGAACATAAGATGAAAGTGACATGCAACTCTCCAAGAAACAAAGAGTTTTGAAAATTTGAGTAATCCAACGATAAAGAAATACTCAAACCCAGTAAGAAATTACCAGATGTCCTTTAGGTGTACTAACTAATAAGGCAATTATTGAGTAGTATTGTATTAATTGACAAGCCTAACACATTGACATGTTAACCGGTGTCCAATACACCAGGTAGCCGAACGTAGGAGTACCCCTAAATATATCATGTCTTCCCATAAAGTATGCTAAATCATAACATATAAAATATCACATCATCATTCACTAACAATTATTACATCTTAATTCTTATACAAACATAATATATTATTTTGGAGCTTTTAAATGCAAAAATAATAAATCCCATCCACATAATTCACATAATATTTTAATATATATACATCGTTTTTATAATATTTTAAATGTTATATAGTTCCTATAGTTCATCCTCATTTAGTTAATATTATTTTTCTCTTTTCTCGTTAAGCCATACCATATTAAGTTTATAGCTCTTTTCTCTTAGATGGTTCAAATTATCTTCCTCATTTTTCTTCTCTCATTAAGTCACATCATCTTACTTTTATATTAATCGTCGTTCTATATACTATTTAAATTATTATAAATCACATCAACTTATATAAGTTTATATCGTGTCGCTACCTTACACATTATTTATACTTATCATTATCATGCTAAACTCTCGTAACAACGCGTGGGGTTTCTCTCTCTCTGCCCTACTAGCTCCTAAAGTTTGTAGACTTGTATTCTATTAGGCAACACCTTTTACTTCAAATCAACTTCTCATGTTCCAAAATAAATCAACTTCTTGGCTTTGAATTTTGTCCCAAAATAAATCAATTTCTATCTCCTTGTCTACCATTGTTTCGCACATCGAGAAATTTTATTACTTTAATACCCCTTGCTTACCAATTCATCAATACTTTTCTATTAATTAGGGGTAGTTTGGTCTTTTTATCTTCACCTTAAAACTTCTTGGGATGCTAGGATTTGATTTTTATTATGACAGAGGGAGTAGACAACCTAGACAACCTGTCCAGATTAAAGTAACATAGTGGAGTATTTCTAAAAGATGACTTTTCATGTTAAATTTAGGAAAAAGTCCAAATTACTTTCTGAACTATTGGATGAGTAGAATTATCTCCCTAGACTCGAAAACCAGACATCTTTCATCCTCAACTATATATACCGATGAATTACTTACTGATTCAATCCGACGCGGTTTTGATCCTACGTGGTATACACGTGGCGCCAAAGTGGCAATCCAATCAGAAAAAACAATAAGAAAACATCAGCCCCACTTGTCATATACCTCACCTCTCTTTTCAGTTGTTGCGTTGGGGGGCGGGGGTTGAGGCGGGCAGCGTTGAGGCTTCAAGCGTAGCGGCAGCCAAGAGGGCACTGTGGGCGCAGTGACCGTCGAGAGGGCACTACGGCCATGGGCAAGAAGGACACCATGTGCAGCGAGCACAGGTGAGCTTTACACGGAGAGCTTGCCTCGTCCCTGCTATCTACACCATATCGCCACACCGCTGCCAGTCGACCGCATCTCTCACGGAGAGCTTGCCTCGCCACTGCTTCTCGACCGCATCTCCCACAGGCGGCGCTGCACCGCGGCGGGGTCGAGGTGCTCGAGCGGCGGAGGCGACTGAGGACGGCGAGCAGCGGAGGTGGCTCCTCCTCTGCCTCCGCCAGCGCGCGCCTCCTCCCGAGAAAGACGATGGAAAGGATGAAGAGGGGACACCAGCAGGCGGCGGGCGGTGTCCCTCGTTGTCGATCTGGTGGGCTCGACGAGCAGCGGAGGCGACATTGCACAGCGGCGACTGTAAGTTCAAGTGCCTTAATTTGGTTTTGGTGATTAATGACAAATCTAATTAGGTAAAACTAATATTTTTATGAGCTTATCTTTGACTAGTCTCATTTGGATACGAAAATAAAAATGATGAGAGGTATGTATTAAACTTCACATATTCTGACTTGGTCTCTCTTGTGGATCAAAAATACAGTGTGAGCTCCCTCATTCATCTTGATTGATTATGTGCATACGTGTTCCTTTATATCCATATGTATGCACATCTTGAGAGGGAGCTTATTCTATATTTTGTTTTTATAAGATCTCTATATTGATTTGAAATTATCTTTCATCTCATCTCTTTATATTGTTTATATCGGGTTATTATCTATCACAAAAGAGAGAAAAGATTGAAAAATCTTGGATTAAATATTTTTTGTAATTGTTGCTTTGATGATAGATGATAAACCAATATTTATGGGATTAACCTCTCTTTTACATAAAGTTGTCAACTGGGTTATTTCCTGATAATGAGATGTGGTAGACATGCATTCTTTTGCGATGGATCTCAATCATGACGAGGATGAAATGCATGGAGATAAAACGATATGTATCACTTCTTATCTCCTACTTTTGAATAGGTTCATATATATGATTTCCATGTTATTGTTATATAAGTGTGAGATTAATGATTACTTAAGCCTTATCTTATTTAGTCTCCTTTACTTTGAGAACATAGAGATCATGAAGGTATGTTTGTCTTTATCATTGCTACATGCCTTCTTCATGTGTATAGAATAAACTACCTTGGTTCTTCTTTACTTATGTATACACTTGTCTCTCTTGTATATTTCTTTGTATGCATATACTTAGGGGGAGCAAATCCTATACATTTATTGTGCATGTTCTAGATCCATGTTGTTCACCTATTATTGATATCGGATCTTTGCGCTTGAGTTTGCATACGAGTATATGATACTTATGGTGTTAATGAATACTCAACAAACATATCCATATCTTTCATATGCACCGGTTGATCATCAAGTGAAGGATGACAACCAATTTGTTGAGACTAATGTTTTTCTTTGAGTTGTGCAAAGAAATAAGTCAAATTGTGATGAGGCAAATGGATGACACCATTGGTTGATGGTCACCAAACCAAGGACATCGCCATGTTGACAAGAATAAAATCAAGCTTATGATGAGAAGAAAGTCATGATAAACAATGGACGAAGACCTCAGCATAAACATGGTTCAACCGAATGGTCACAAGTGTTGATCTCGGCTCAAGCTTGACCCCAAGTTGGATGGCGCAAGGCAAAGGTATAATGGAGCTAAGAATGTTTTATTAGTCTTTTTTCGGTCTTGGTGTTTGGTGTAGACCGGATTTGCTAGATAGGCGCCGTACTATTAAGAGGGGTCTATGAAGCGAGCATGTGGATGATCTTGTGCCATACTAGTTCATATGCATATAGGTGCATTTTGTGGGCTTGTCTAGCCAAGTGTGATGAATTTTCTCAAGTCCCAAACAAAGAGAGAAGTGAGCATATCCTATAGGTTTGAGTAGTATCATGTGGTTTTATTCGGTGAAGTATCCTTTGGAGTGTGAGCCCTTTATCCCTATTTTAAGTTGTGTTTCTTGGATGGATTGTTCATGGGTTGGATATCCCTTTTAATAAGCTTTCCATATAGTCCAAGAACGTCAAATTCTGATACCCGAGTCAAGAGATATCACCGTTTACTAACGGTTGGATGTGCTGAAA
The DNA here is from genome assembly GCA_019925245.2 of Oryza australiensis. Classification (NCBI taxonomy): domain Eukaryota; kingdom Viridiplantae; phylum Streptophyta; class Magnoliopsida; order Poales; family Poaceae; genus Oryza; species Oryza australiensis. Next base: position 4,651,521 of record JAIFGZ020000478.1, read on the forward strand.
AGTGACCAGCGGTATGACCGTAGAAATCATGACGGTCTGACCCGGGCTATAGGACGGTCTGACCGGCTATTAGCCATCGGTCTGACCGGCCGGGTGGATGATGGTTGAGCGCTTGATCCGAGGCCGCCGGCCGAGGCCGGTCGCCCAGGAGCCCCGACGGTCTAGCAGAGCGAGGTCGGTCGGCCGACCTCTACTTGTGGTCGGCCGGTCAGGTGAGTGGGCTCAATAATTGCTCTGTAACGGCTAGTTTTCTAGCCGTTACAAAGTAGTCCGGTCTGACTGGCCACCCTATGGCGGTCTGACCGGCAGTGCATAGAATTGGGATATTTCGCCTCCAACGGCTAGTTTTTGTGAGTTGGGGTATAAATACCCCCCACCAGCAGCAAGGAGTTACTCTTGGCACATCCTTCATTTGCATATACCCCTTACATCTCTCCCATACTCACTTGAGCTAGTATTCATCCATTTGTTATGGTTGAGGGTTGTTTTAGCCAAGAGCCAAGTGCATTGCTTCCATTGTAGTGCTAGTGTGGCACTTGATCATCTGCGAGCCGCGTCATTACTTGTTACTCTTGAAGGTTGCCGCCTCCTAGACGGCTTGTGGAGAAGTTGCCCGGTGATCTCTCCGAGAAGATTGCGGAGGAGGCCCGGTGCCAGTTTTTTGAGTGGTTTGGAGTTCACCACCTTCGGAGCGAAGGAAGAACTACCCCTAGTGATCGAGGCTTGGGTAGTCCTCTCCGTGGGTCGGCTCCCACCTTGCCCACCCCTTGACGAAGGGGGCGTGCGGTGGCTTCGTGGTTGAGCGGTGGAGTTGGGCTCGCCTCAACAGGGATTAGGAAACCGGTGAGTTTCCGAACCTCGGGTGAAAAATTCCTTATCTCTTGTCTCATTTACTTATTACATTTACTTTTGTGCAATTTACATTTGTAGAGACATACTTGAGCCATTATCACCCTAGGTTGTAAACATAACTTAGTTGCTTAGTTAGACTTGTTCCTCACCAAGCCTAGCAACTTATGCTAGTTTTATTTTAGTGTCATTTAGTTTTAAATCGCCTATTCACCCCCTCTAGTTGACATCTTGATCCTACAGCGACGTGGAGGAGCTCAAGCGACGGAGGTGACTGAGGCAGCGAGCGGCGAAGACGGCTAATGGCACCGAGTGGCGGAGGCTTCCCTCGTCGTCGATCTGGTGGGCCGCACCGTCGATGGCTCCAGATCTGCTACTGCCCAGGACCCCCGCGTTGTTCCTTGTTGCCCTCCACCTCGAGCTCGCTGCTTGTGGAGCCTGCTCCGCCTCTGCTTCGCCGACCGCTGCTTCGTCGTTGACCGCTGCTTCCTCTCCGGCTCACTGCTTGCCAAGCCTAGCTCGGGGGCTAGGGGGGACTTCTTCGTCGGTCGCCGGAGCTTCGCCGGAGCCAACTGCAAAGCAAGAGAGATTTGAGGAAGAGAGATAGAGAGGTGAGAGGGGAAAAAGATGGAGGGAGGAGAGTATGACATGTGGGATCCCGTTGATTTTTTTTTAAAAAAATTGCTGACTGGACTGTCATATAGGACCAAAATCATTTTCGAACCATTTTGGATTGAGTTAAGAGGGTTTTTCATATGGTACTAACAATTGAGGATGAAAATTTCTAGTTTTGGGGTTTATGGGGTAATTCGTGCTCACTCGATAGTTCATGGGATATTTTAGACTTTTTCTTAAATTTACCTATACCTTACTATATCTTGGTTTTATTATAGCCACAACTTATCCGGGATTCTACCCTCTCATTCATCTTGAGGAGGCAACCAATACTCTCTCCTCATGCCAAAGGCTAAAATTTGCTATATTATGAAACACATTGAGTATCACCAAATTTGATGAGTATCATTGTGGAGTAGATACTGTCGATGGCATTGCTCAAAAAATTCGTCCATTATCATACACATGCTCGAGTATGTATTATTGCTACATTGGATCCCTAGCATATCATGATACAAATAGAAACTAACCACACTTCTATTATATACTACTACCATTATCAATTTTTGCTTTTGGACATCAAAACCATACTCAATCCTCGTAAAATTGCAAGGAATGGAAAGACAAAAAAGAACCCCCAAAGATAACCGATCGGTGGAGCACACCATGACACAAGTGCTCCCCATTCGTTTTTTTGGGCGCGTGCCGAACGAAGAGGCGTTTTTAGCTGCATAATTCCTAACTCGTCGTAGGAACACCAAAGTTGGGGCCGGCCGGTCGCTTTTGCGGTGAAAGGAACCCCTGCCGGGTACGCGATACAAACACGGATGATTGCATCTTACGCGTTTTTTTCGCACTTCCATCCAACGACGACGGATCACACACACATCAACCCCCAACCTCAGGCCATCATCACCGGCATCATGGCAGTAGGAGGCAGGCAGGTCTCGTTCGTTCGTTCGCTCGCCTGCTCCTCTCATCTGTACGTAGCCCAGACGCGGCCGTATGCAGCGGCAGCCGCCATCATGCCGCATGATTGCAGCGAGCCAACGGCCCATCGGCTTTGTCCCCATTGCCGCACATCAACAGGATTGCTTGATCTACTACTGCTACTACTGGTGGCAGCATGCCGCAGCGGTGGTCGTAGTAGTAGTAGGCACAATCTGCATGCCCACAACAATGATGATGATGGTGGCGGATGGCCGGAAGTGGATGCACTGGCCTGCAGTGTGCAGCCCCGGTGGATGAGGAATTGATGACCGTAATCATGCCTGCATGCAGAGGAGAAGGGAAATTCTCTCCCATTCCTGGCCAGTTTCACATGCTTCTGGACGGACTGGACTTCTACAGGTACTATAACAGTGTCTTTTGCTCATTTCATGCAATTATACGATCTAGTAATTAGCATCATTACCATCCATGCAGGCCAAGAGAATAGAAAAATACACACGCAAATCCTGCGTACTCTACTCCTGTACAGCACGTACTAGTAACATGCTGCACGACTAATCATTTCGATCGATCGCCTGTCTTTGGAGCTCTCATTCCCCTTCCCCCCTAAAAGAGAGTCATTATAGGTGGAAGGCATCATGCGCTATCTTTACTAATAAACTTAGGGCCTGTTTAGTCATATGTCAAAAACTTTACACCCCGTCACATCGAAAGTTTGGACACATAAATAAAATATTAAATATAAACTAAAAAAATAACTAATTACACAGTTTGCATGTAATTTACGAGACGAAACTTTTAAGCCTAATTAGACTATGATTTGACAATAAAGTGCTACAGTAAACTTGTGCTAATGACGAATTAATTAGCCTTAATAAATTCATCTTGTCGTTTACAGACGGGTTCTGTAATTTATTTTGTTATTAGTCTATGTTTAATACTTCAAATGTGTGTCCAAACATTGATGTGATATTTTTTTATAAAACTTTACCCAAACTAAACACAGCCTTGATAGATAATGTTGTTTTCTAATTAAGAATCAGATTTTACATGTTAATATGTTTTTCAAATTATTAAACCATTATATTATATTATGTATAAAACCTTTTATACCAATTTTATTTTAAAATATCAAATATATCCATTCATAAAGTTTATAATAATTGAATTTTAATTAATTATATGTTAATGATTTTTTTATATATATTAATTTAATCTTCTTCTTCGTCGGTTTCAAACCGCATCTTAGCCTATCATCCATTAAAAAATTACTCCTAATGGCAGCACAAAGAGCTCTCCCATTCCTTTCTCCTTTTGAACGAACTGACTCATTCCGCAACAAGAACATATAAAATTGCACTACTTGTCTGAACTCCAAAAATACCCAACACTAGTATCTTACTTCCTTCGTTTCAAAATATTAATTTTTTTAAGATAAACATAGATATCTATTATATGCTTAAAATTCTATTAAATTTTTCATAAATGCTGCTAAAACGTCATATGATATCTAAAAACGCTCATAAGTCGTCACGTGACAATGTAATAAATTAGAGAAAATCTTAAAAATTTTAAGAAAAAATAAAAAAATCTAGCCTTTAAATTTTACTAAAATTAGTGGGCCTAACATTCCGAGCCGTTGGATTTGATTGATTTTTTCTTCCTTAAAAGAAATAAGAAATAAGATACGGTGGACGCACGTACCTCCCTTTTTTTACGGAAGTTTTTGTGAATTTTAAATAAACATAATTTTAAATTAGACATTATTTGTAACAAAATAATTTTTATCTATTTGTACCGTTGTATTATTTATGATTAAAATGATAGTAAAAATTTAGACATCTGGTAACTACATTTTTTAAAAAATTATATTGGTGACTATATTTTTGTAAAAATTATATTCGTTCAAGTTTTATTGAGACCCTTTGCAGGTCAGTCAAACATATATAAAAATTATAAAATAAAATTATATTATATATTATTTTATCCTATGACACTTTACTAGCATAACTAAAATAGATCTACGGTGTCAGACAAATAACTTTACACATGTATAATTTTAACTAGCAGAAATATTCAACATATTTGGACCATTTACATGCCATTTAAAAAAATCTTCTGATAAATATTTTCAAAATTAGTGTTTTCTCAAAGAAATTACAGAAAATCTTAGAAAAAAGCAAAACAACTAAGCATTAATTACTCCTAAGCCACCACGTGACGTCCTGATAAATTAGAAAAGTTCTAAAAATTAAATTATAATGAATTATGAGAAAAACAAAATATATATTATACTATGATTTGTTGTGTCGTAAAACATGCATAAGTAAATTAGATCTACAATGTTAAAAATATGAGTCATATCTGTCTTTTTGCATGTCATTCGAACACATAGTAAATGATTAACAAATAATATTATTCCGAGCTTCAGAGAATATATTACGCCTATAAGTGCAGGACACAAACACTTAATTCTCATTTTTGGGAGACATGCATGTCCGAACGAGCACAGCTAGCATATCGAGTCACATGTGCTCGCTAGCTACCCAGTCACGGGGTCATAAAAATAAGCCATCAAGGCAGCAACAAGAAAATCCCAGTAACAAAAAATTCCATAAAAATCAAGGTTTTTTTAACATACCCAAAATATTCCTTAGACATACAAGGTTGACAATTGATTTATCCTGTCAAAAATTTTTAAAAAATATGAATTTTTAGCATGTTTACACAATGTGAAAGTTTGTCTATAAGTTTCAAGACTTTTGGATTTTTATTTTTTAAAAAATATAATTTATCCATTATATGCTACATATAATATGTTTTTGTGTTGTTTTCAATATAAACCATCTTAGATATCCTATACAAAATATTTTTGTGCTATTATCTTTTGGTTAAGTAATTTCTCTCTCATATACCACACAAAAAATTTAAAAAATAAAAATACCAAATAAATAAACTTATATACAAACTTCCATATGTATAAATAGGCTACATAAAAAGTTGTTCTTTTTGAAACTTCTAATGGGATAAATCAATTGTTTTAAAGGTATTTTTGGAAAAAAAACCCATTCCAAAGGCATATTATAGAACGATTAATAAACTCGTCGGTATATTATAGGATTAATAAACTCGTCGGTATATTATAAAAAAAATAATGTCAATAGAAAATTATTGAAGTAGGACAAATTTAGTTGAGTAAGTAGATTCTCTCTTTGAAATTTTAGGTGCCTTTTGCAATAAATATTTTAGGAAAAGCCATCCATCTATAAACATTCTAAATTTAAAGTAATAAATTGTAAACACAAGTAGAATCGAGCCGTCTCTTCTCTAGACCTTGGAGCTCGCCGTCAGGGAGGGAACGGAAGGGGAGAGGTGAGTAGCGCGTCGCCGTGATGAGGGCCAAGTGAAAGAAGAAAAGGATAAGGTGATTCAAGAGGAAGCACCGAAAGATGAGACGGAGATCCAAGTAGTTTGAAGGCGATTCATTGATGGAGAAGAAGGAGAAAGTGTCTTTGATGTCAGCTGCTATCATCTTTTTAAGTTGTTTAGTTTCATTTAGTAAGAGAGAAAAAACTAATTATTGTACTACTTCTTTTGATTTTTGTTATGGAAGTATGTGATTGTACTGAACACCAATGTTTTCATAATTCTATTAATCACTGAAGTTATCTGTAAAAAAACGGTTTTTTAAACAAAAGTAAGATGTCCGCGTATATGCACGGGTTTTTCTTTAAGAAAGTAGATGAAAAATAATTAGACAAAGATCAAGATCGTGATTGGTTGAAAAAAGAAATGAGATGATAAGCTTAAATAGAGAAGGGTTGATATTGGTGGTTGATATTGGTGAAAAGAAGATAATAGATAAAACATATCAATATTTTAGAACAAAATATTGTGTTAAAAATAGCAACATTTTCAAACAATCACGGACAACTCTTCGCTACATTATTCACTCCCAAACAAAGACACGATTCCAAGGTTACAAAAATCCGAGAAAATCCACGCAAAAATCCGGGAGGATATCCTCATCACACGCAGGCGCAGGCGCAGCAGCCATTCCATCAGCGGCTGCTGCGTGGCCAGCTTTCTGATAAAGATTGCGGGTGCTATTTTTAGAAGGGGAAAGATTACGTAACCCCAGTGATGATTACGGTAATTATTGTCGCCTGCCTGCTGCCAATCCATCCAAACCATTTTTTCTCACGGAGCCCCCCGGCGAGTCCGCGAATTGCAGCTACGCCACGCCGTGTCGCCGGCCGACCGGGCTCCCGCCTCCTTTTCCTCCGGGTCACGTGCGGCCTTGTCAACCGGTCAAACCCCGCCATTATCACGCACATACGCGCCGGAGCAAGGCTGCAAGGGAGAGTAGCTAGAGAGGTGTGAGGTCAGGTCGTCTTCTTCCTCGCTGCTATAAAACCTCGCGGTGCTTTGCGCGTTTACGAGGTTGTGAGTGAGTGAGTAAGTGACGCGGCTTGTTGGGAGAGATGGAGCTGGGGTTGAGCTTGGGGGAGGCTATGGCGGATGCTGGGAGGGAGCTGGTTCTTGGGCTTGGGATGGGGAGGAGGGAGGAGGACGCGGCGGAGACGGGGACGAGGGATCATGAGGTGATCAGGAGGGAGTTGGAGTTTGGGTCGAGGTCGAGCAGGTGCGGCTCTTCGCCGGAGCCGACGATGCGGCTCACGCTTCTGCCCATGGTGCCCGGCCTTGGCCTCCCATGGCCGCCGCCACCGCCGTCCGAGAGCAGTGAGTGCGGCGATGGTGGATGGGTTCTGGTGGCGTTCAGATGGGTTGGCTGATGTGATCTGTGTGGTTGGCTGGCAGGGCATTTGGAGGCGTCGACGCGGGGATTCGACGTGAACCGGCCGCCGTCGTCTGGTGGCGGCGGCTGCGCGGGAGCGGAGGAGGAGGAGCAGGACGACGCGGCCGGGGCGGCACTCTCGTCCTCCCCCAACAACAGCGCCGGCTCCTTCCCGATGGATGACTTCTCCGGGCACGGCCGCGGCGGCAACGAGGCGGCCCCTGGCGGCGGTGGCGGCGACCGCTCGTGCTCCCGCGCCAGCGACGAGGACGACGGCGGCTCGGCGCGCAAGAAGCTGCGCCTCTCCAAGGAGCAGTCCGCGTTCCTCGAGGAGAGCTTCAAGGAGCACAGCACCCTCAACCCCGTAAGCCTCTCTCTCATCTCATCGATCGAACACGACGGCGGCGTCGTCGTCTCGCTGGCCTAACGTTGCGTCTCGGTGCGTTGTGTCGCGAGCAGAAGCAGAAGCTGGCGCTGGCGAAGCAGCTCAACCTCCGGCCGCGCCAGGTGGAGGTGTGGTTCCAGAACCGCCGTGCCAGGTGCGTGCACGCTCGCGGCGCGCGACGAGAATTTCGTTCTTCCCCATTTCGCGGGAATCTCTTTAACAATTATGGCTCTGCGCCGGCCGGCGGCGCGTGCAGGACGAAGCTGAAGCAGACGGAAGTGGACTGCGAGTACCTGAAGCGGTGCTGCGAGACGCTCACGGAGGAGAACCGGCGGCTGCAGAAGGAGCTCGCCGAGCTGCGGGCGCTCAAGACGGTGCACCCCTTCTACATGCATCTCCCGGCGACGACCCTTTCCATGTGCCCCTCCTGCGAGCGCGTCGCCTCCAACTCCGCCACGGCCACCGCCGCCTCCGCCGCCACGCCGCCCGCGGCACCCTCATCCGGCGGCATTGCAGCCACCACCTCCGCCACCGCGCCGGACCACAGGCCGTCGTCGTTCGCGGCCCTGTTCTCCTCGCCTCGCGGCTTCCCGTTATCCGTAGCCCCGCAGGCGCAGCCGCCGACGAGCTCTTGACTCTCCCAACTCCGGCGAGGGACCTGTTTGTAAATACTCTCACTTTTCTTTCATCTTTTTTTTCGCTCCTTTGGTTCTTTGGGATTTTTTGTGGTTTGCCAAGTGGTTTAGCGAGGATCCGGGGGGGGAAGCGCGTCTGGCCGTCCGATTGGGACACGTCGACGGCGCAGATGCTTAAAGAGAAAAAAATGTTGCAATAGAGCTTATTAACCTTTTTAATTTCTGCAAATCAAGAGAAAATGATGCATTGTTCTTAGGTGTATTGCAATGTCCATTTGTTATGGACTTGCTTCGAAAACAAATAAATTTAAGAGATATCTCTCCGGCAGTAGTAGGAGTGTGTTTTTGGTACTGAAGCGAAATGAAGGAATCAAGCAAGAATGGGAATAGGAGAGCACCGACCGCGACAGTTATTGTCCACCGCGCATAATACGAACAGTAGACATACAGTACTAACTAGTACGTACGGATTACAACGTTGTACCGGTGGTCCCCCCCTTACATTGCCCTACTTCTCCAACAGGTGAAAGTGTGTTGGGGTTAGCCCAAACAGGATTGCTTAGACAAAAAATAGTACTAATAATTATAGTAAGTATAAGGGTAGTCCTAAGTTTGCGACGTAGGTGCGTAAGCCGCGAGGAACAAAATAAATAAACGGGTTCATAAGTTATTTAGATCAAAATAAACAGGTTCATAATTTATTTTGTTCATAACTTATTTTGATTGTTTCGTGGGTTAGTCACTTATACCCTTAGTCTCGACTAATGTCCATAATATAATATTAAGGTGTGACAAACGAGTTAACGAGGATAAAAAGAAAAAAGACAAACCATATTTTATGAAATAAACCAGCTCAACGCAGAAACAAATAATAAAAAGAAAAAAAGAGAGATGATTGAATGAGAATTTATTTTAAAGATATCACCTATTAGATATATAGTTTTTATATTTATAGGTATAAAAATTATATTGCTATAATATGCTACCCTCAACATAGAAAAAGCTCTTGGTGGCGAGCTAGAGCGAGAGCTTGTAAGCCGGTGAGACGAAGAGTTCAAGTACTTACCATGGAGGTTTCAAATACCAGTTTTGAAAAAAAAATCGATCCGTCTGAAAAAAAATCGATTTGCTTGAATTATTTCACCGGAGATTTATCCTCCAAACTATTCTGGCTCATTTTTACACTCCCAAACTATTAAAAATAATTGATTTTACTCTTTAAAATATTTATCCTTTTCTTTCTCAATACAACTCGTATTTGACGACGAAGTTTGGTAGGAGGATGATACATATGTTACAACTTGCGTCTCAAAGCTTTATAGATTTTTTTATGACTGTTTGCATAGGCTGAAAACCCTGATTTAAACATCAAAAGTACAAGCAAACAATCATGAAATAAAATTAGAATTATTTTTAAACTTTAATAATGGTGTCATCTATAGTTTCTATAAATTTATCTCTTAAAATAGAACTTATATAAAGAGATAAAAAAGAGTTGTTATTAGCAAGTAAATTAAACCAATTTCAATAGTTTAGAAATAAAATGAGAAAAATGATTAAGGTTAACTGATTCGATGAAATACTATGAGAAATCGAATGAAATAGTACGAGGAAGGAAAACAAACTTTTTAAATGGAAAAATTATGAATTGTATGAAAAAGTTTCAATCTAAAATTTGGAATAAAACCCAGTAATAAATGACTTTAGTGGCTTTGGCTATTTTTATCCTACGCCATCTATCTTTTCTAATTAAGATATATATATATATATATATATATTTCTTATTTTTCATTAGCACATTTTTGCAATTACTAAACGGTGTATTTCGTGCGAAAATCATTTTTAGCCATCGAACTATGGTCAGTGTTCTGATTTGGCACTCGAACTTAAAAAAATCAGATATCACAAACATCCAAGTATGAAAACTGGACAAGTTTAACCATCATGAGCAAACCACCCTGGTTTTATCCGACTCATCCTGCCACGTCGGCACACGGATGGCTGAGTCACCTCGGTGCGTCCAACGTGTGGACCGCATCAGCGTCCTACCCGACGACCTGCTCCTCAAGGTCCTCGTCCGCCTCGGCTGCGCTAACGCAGTCGCCCGGACCAGTCTGCTCGGGCGCCGCTGGCGCAGCCTCTGGCCCGCCTTCCCGAGCTCATCTTCCACGCCGAATCCACCAACCCCCTCGACGTCGCGCCCGTCCAGGCCGAGCTGCTCCGCCCGCGCACCTCGCCGACGTCCTCTGACACGGCGCCGGCCGCGGCGAACCTCGGTCGTCGCCTTGTCCCCGCCGAGGCTCTCAGTGCAGGACAACGACACGTTGGACGCTGCTTCGATGAGAACCGCCCCGCCGCGCTCTTGAAGCTCGGGCTCCGTAGGCTCTGTGCATACGCGACGTACGGGTCGATGGGTACGGGGAACGACAATCGCTTCTTCGCGCCGGCGGCGCCGCCGCCACCGCTGAACGACATCCTGTCGCGTTCGGACGTCGTCGGGCTGCGCCTTGGATGGCGATGGCATGACCGGCGAGTGGTGGTGGCCGTGGTGTACGCTGTGCATTGGCGACGACGACGGGTGGTACGCCATGTTGCCGTGCCGACGTGGCGTGGAGTAGGAGAAGAGTCGCGCGGTGTTGATCTCCAGCGTCTTGACTTGGTCGCGGTGGTCATTGGACGCGCACCCAGGTGCTATCGTCCCGGAGGCTGCCACGAGCACGGAGGCTGCCATGGCGCTCGCCGAGCTCTGCCGCCCGTCATGGTGGTCGGTGGACGCACTCCCGCCCGCCATGGTGGTCGGTGGACGCACTCCCGCCCGCCGCGGCAACCTCCTCGGCCTTTTGCCGCCACTGGCCGTCCATCTCGGCGTCGCTGTCCCACCCCGCGTTCCCGCCCTCCGCGCCGCTCCTCGCTCGCCTCGCCTTCACGCTCTCTGCACTGGTGTCCGTCGCTTGGAACGGCGCCATCCTCGAGCACCTACACACCGTGTCTCTGCTGTCATCGTCGGCTGCACAGCTGTCTCAGCTCGTCGCCAACACGCGGCTGCTCATGTCGCCCGGGAAGGGTGCGGGTGCAGGAGGTCGGTGCCGTGGTGCCCCACCTTTGCCGTGTGCTGGAGTCTAATGGGGCCGATGCCGAGCAGGCGTGTGTGGCGCTGCGCCCACTCACCGCGGACTCATGGGACGCCGTGGCGACCATGGCAGCGCGCGACGGGGTGGCGGCGCTCCTTGGCGTCGACACGCGTTTCCCGGTGTCGGTGCTGCTTGCCGTCTCGCCGTCCCAGCGGTGTCGAAAACAGATGGTGGCCGCAGGCGTGTGCGGCTTCCTGTAGGGCCTCCTCGCCGCGATGCTCTGACAGGTTCTGACAGCCTCTGACACTATTTTTAGTCCCGGTTGGTGTCACCAATCGGTACTAAAGATGATCTTTAGTGCCGATTGTTAACACCAACGGGACTAAAGATGGCTTGCTTTTATACTCCTTCCTCCTCCGGCCAGAGCCTGCTACACTTGTCTTCAAAATTGTTCTCTAGCTAGAGGGGAGGTGCTGCCAAAATTTTTTGTGATATTTTTTTGATGATAATACACAAATCTTTGCTATCTACAAGGTTAGCAATTTATTCCTCTTATGATCTATGCTTAGCACTTTGTATTTTACGGTTGTTTTCTAGACATTAATCATTTCTAGATTTTTTGTAAACATGAGGAGAGAGAAAATTTGTTTGGACTAATTATTTTGCTAAGCACATTATATTGTGTTGAGAAAAAAGTTGGGGAAAATAAAGAGGAAGAAAAGTAAGCTTAGCACATAACATTTATAGGAATTTAGTCCGTACAATTTTATCTCAAAAAATATTTATGGAAAATGATGAGAGAGAATCTTTTGGACAAAAAGTTATAAAATAGATGACAAAGAACCTTTTAAAATAGATACAAAATAATTAATTAATTTTATGTTTATCACTTTAAAAGACCTTTTAAAAATAATTCTATTTTTTTAGAACAACACATTACGTATATTGGATTAATATATAATAATTGTCTGATTATATATATAAGTATTGTAATAATATTTAAATGAGATTTGAATTTTGTGAAATTTTCTTACGATTTTTGTGCATTCCATATAGATGGATCGGCAATGGATGTACAACGCGGATCGACGGTCGAGAGAGTTTATTCAAGGCGTCCATTATTTTTTGAGTGTGGCCGATGCCAACAAGCATAAGGGTTTCATACGTTGTCCATGTAAAAATGCAAAAACGAGAAGGAGTATTCTACATCAAGAATTATTCATGCCCACTTGTTTCGATCGGGATTCATGCCTCACTACAATTGGTGGACATCGCACGGAAGGTGGGGGTTGCAATGGAAGAAGATGAAGAAGACGACGACAACATTCCGGCTGTGGTCAATACGGTGGGTTTGAAGAGAATACGGTGGGCGAGGCGGACGGGGATTTGAAGAAAACGCAGCGGTGCCGATGACCTTGGTTAGATGTTGTGCGACGTACAAGGGCGCGAAGGCGTAAAGGAAGTGCAGAAATTGGAGCATATGTTGGCGGACCACAAAAGGTCCTTGTACCCAGGCTGTGAACAGCGGCACAAAAAGTTAGGTACCACGCTGGAATTCTTACAATGAAAGGCCAAAAATGGTGTTAGTGACAAGGCATTTGGCGAGTTACTAAAACTCGTGAAGAACATTCTTCCAGAGGGAAACGAATTGCCGGAATCAACGTACGAGGCTTAAAAGTTAGTATGCCCTCTAGGACTGGAGGTACAGAAGATACACGCATGTCCTAACAATTGTATCCTCTACCGCGGTGAGGAGTACAAGAACCTAGAAGCATGTCCGGTTTGTAAAGCACTTCGATACAAGATCGACGAGATAATCCGGGAGAAGTTGACGGACGGCCCTCGAAGAAAAGGATTCCTGCTAAGATGATGTGGTATTTCCTATAATACCACGGCTGAAGCGTCTGTTCAGGAACAAGGAGCATGCAAAATTGATGCGTTGGCACACGGAAGAACGCCTACAAGACGGTATGCTGAGACATCCCGCCGATGGGTCACAGTGACGAAACATCGACAGAACATTTGAAGACTTCGGTGAGGATGCAAGAAACCTAAGGTTCGGCTTAAGCACGGACGGCATGAATCCTTTTGGAGAGATGAGCAGCGGGCATAGCACTTGGCCTGTGACGATGTGTATCTACAACCTCCCGCCTTGGCTATGCATGAAGCAAAAGTACATTCAGAGGCCGGTTATTATTCAAGGCCCGAAGCAACCTGGTAACGACATCGATGTATACCTAAGACCCCGACAGAAGATCTAAAACTGCTTTGTGGAAGAAAAAGGTGTTCCCGTGTGGGATGAAGATAAACAAGAACAATTTAAACTATGAGGGTTCTTGTTTGTTACCATCAATGATTGGCCTGCACTTGGCAACCTATCAGGATAGTCAAACAAGGGGTACAACGCTTGCACCCTTGTATGGATGAGGCGAGTGTACGTACGAAACATTGTAAGAAGGTAGTGTACATGGGCCATCGTCGGTTTCTTCTTTGCAAGCCACCCTGTCCGGAGAAGAGGCAAACATTTTGATCAAAAGACAGACCATCTTACTAAACCAAAGCATTATAATGGAAAGGCCGTGTTTGCCATGGTGAAAGACCTCAAAGTAGTATTTGGAAAGGGACTCGACAACCAATCTATAGCAAGTGAAGGTGGTCACGCGGCGATGTAGAAGAAGAAGTCAATTTTTTGGGAGTTGCCCTCTGGGAAGTCTTGGACGTCCGCCACGCAATCGACGTGATGCACCTCACCAAGAACCTCTGCATAAACTTGCTTGGCTTCCTAGGTGTATATGGAAAATCAAAAGATACACTTGAGGCACGTAACGATCGAAACATATGGCACAACGGGACGGCCTTCACTCCGCAACCAAAGGATAAAGGAGCCCAATACCTAAGTCCGGCCGGCTACACTCGAGCGGGCGAGAAGGAAATAATGTTTGACTGCCTGCAGAGCATCAAGGTACCGTCTGGATACTCCTCGAATATAAAGGGAATAATAAGCACGAAGGATAAGAAGTTCACAAATCTAAAGTCCCATGACTGCCACGTGCTGATGACACAGCTGCTTCCCGTTATAATTCGAGGTATCCTTCCCGACAATGTCCGGGCAACAATAACAAAGCTATGTGCTTTCCTGAATGCAATTTCACAGAAGATCATCGATCCAGACAGACTAGAAGACTTTCAAAATGATGTGGTCCAATGACTTGTCAGCTTTGAGATGATCTTTTCGCCTTCCTTCGTCAATATCATGACGCATCTCCTATGCCACCTTGTCAAAGAGATTCGTATCCTCGGTCCGGTATTCATACACAACATGTTCCCCTTCGAGAGGTATATGGGCGTTCTAAAGAAGTACGTTCGTAACCGTTCGCGTGGAGGCCGGCATCGCCAATGGATATGGAACGAGAGGAGGTGATTGAGTTTTGCGTCGACTTTATTGAAGACCTCCGTCCCATCGGGTGCCGAATCAAGCCATGAAGGTAGACTACGGGAAGAAAACTCTTGGAAGGAAGGCAATAATGAACATAGACAATGACTTGTACAGAAAGCACATTGGACCGTGCCGCAACAATCTTCCTTGGTGGCTCCTTACATCGAGGAGCACTTGGCGATTGTTCGCTCAGAAAACATCGGTAAGACGGATGCCTAGATTACACGCCATCACATCGATGCATTCCCTGCTTGGCTGCGACATCGTCTCATGGGCAACGCGAGCATTGACCAACAACTAGCCTTCTTGGCGAGGGGACCATCTTGCTCGATCACCACATTCCAGGCATATGAAATCAATGGGTACACATTTTACACACGGGCCCAAGACTTAAAGAGCACGAATCGAACAGGCTGTCCGCATCGATGCCATGGGATACGACGATACGGCTAGCACATATTACGACAACATCGATGACATATGGGAGCTGGACTATGGACCTCTGAAGGTCCCTCTGTTTCGGTGCCAGTGGGTTAGGCTCAGTGGTGGAGGCGTAACCATTGATGCAAGTGGGATGACAACGGTCGACCTGAGCAAGGTTGGATACTCAGACGAACCTTTCGTCCTTGCCAATGATGTACGACAAGTTTTTTATGTCAAGAACATGGGTAGCAAATCAAAGAAGGGAAAGGGTCCGACGAGCCAAAGCGCCACGTGGTTCTCCCGGCAAAAGGAAAATCGTAGGAGTCAAGGATAGAACCGACAAAGATTACGATCAGTTTGACGGGCAACCTCGTTCGCGGTGGCGGTTGACCCGAGTATCCTCCTATCAAATGAGGACACCTCTTACTCACGCAATGATCATAACGAAGGAATAATTGTGCGAAGAAAGTACGCAAGGACAAATGTTACATAGCTAAATTTATGCATGGACGATGTAAATTAAATTGAATCATTGAATATTATTCATCTACATCTGAAAGATCCATGTCTTTCACTTGACCTTCTTCAAGATCTATAATTACATCAGGAACCTTGGTACTATCCATAGTAGTAGGTTCCCCATCCACCTAATCTTTTACTGAAACACCATGTTAATTATATATAAACATATGTTAATTATATATGAATATAAATATATCAACATATGAACATTATAATTATATATGAATATAAAATACAGTAAAATAGGGCATTGTAATAATTAGTCCCGGTTTGTAAAAAAACTGGGAATAGAGGTGAATTTCGGTGGGCGGGAAAACATCTTTAATCCCGATTGATGGCTCCAACGGGACTAAAGATGTCCACCTACTGCGTCACGTGGCTGCCCCACAATCTTTTGTCCCGGTTGGTGGATTCAACCGGGACAAAAGATATGATCTTTACTCCCGGTTGAAGCCACCAACCGGGGCAGACATCTTTACTCCTCGTTGGTGCAATCAACCGGGACTAATGTTCATATCTGTTGTCCTGATTGAAGCCAACAACCGGGAGTAAAGTATCTTTTGTACCGGTTGTTGGCTTCAACCGGGACAAATCACGCCGTGACTATATATAGCAAGGGCCTCACTGGGGATCCAACACTTAGCCGTTTTTGCACTTTGGAACTGCATCATCTTTGTCTTCGTCGCCGTCGCCGAGCCCCAGGTCGCCGCTGCAGCACGCCGTCCTCGTCACCGGAGGACCTCGGCTCCGCCATCTTCGTCGCCGTCGCAGTTAGCGCCGCCGCCCCAAAGATTTCCCGACATTATGCGCTAGGGTTTGGCCGCCGTCGACGCCATCGCCATCGCCGCCATCGTCGCGGTCGCCGCCGCCGCAGCCGCCGCGCCGCGCGCCGCCCCCTCCCCACGCCGCCCACTCCCCTTTGGCCCTCCTCGCTTCCCCCCCGGCCGGCCCTAAACCCTAAACGGCCACGCGCCGCCTCCACCCACGCCGCCGCCGCCTCTGCATCCTCGCCGCCGCCGCCGCCGCACTCTGTGAATGTTAATATATGAATTTTGAGTATATGTGTATTTTGAATATATGAATTTAGTATGTATGGGTATTTTGAATATATGATTTTTGTATGTAAATGGACTGTTATATGTAAATGGACTGTTATTGGACTGTTGAGAATTTTGAATATGTATTTAAATTTGAATGTTTATGTGAATTGTGAATTTTGTATTTTCGAACGAACGAGAACGCTAAAATCAACAAACAGTCGTAAACGAACGGACGGACGGATGGACGGACGAACGAACGAGTGTTCGTTCGTTCGTTTGGTCATGGACGAACGGACGTTCACGAACGGATGAACGAACGTGGACGAACTGACGTCTCCTTTCCTCTATCTTTCATTTCCTCTCCACTTCAACTCCCATCCTTCTTATCTTCCTCACATCATTCTCCTCTCTTTCTCTCCTCTCCTCGAGATGAACATACTCACGGACGTAAATGATATAACAAACGGTCGTCGGTCGTGTTCTAGCAAAGAAAAAAAAGAGAAAAAGGAAAATATAGAACGTGATTTTCTTCACAAGTCTTTTCTACAATTGAGATAATATATGATTCTAAATCCATCTTCTTCGTTTTGTCTTTTTTTTATGTAGACGTACATAATTTTTCTGAATAATTGATACATGTATTAATCGAATAATTTTTTTTCAGAATTCTTTGATTAAGTCCTCAACCCACAACAATCAAATGCGGATTGTAACGAGGAACAACTTCTCCATGATGAGATCGAACGAGTAACAGAGGTTTACAACGAGGAGGGGAATGAAGATACAAATCAATACCGCAACGAGGAGGGGGACGAGCAGGGGAATGATGAGGAGAATGAGGGCTCCGCCTCCGCCTTCGCTGGACAGAAGAGGGCACGCGGACAACGCGGTCTCAAATACATGTATCAACACGATTTGGCCCCACAAGCTGAACCGGGTCCGCCATGCCCCATTGATGACATCACACAACGGACCCCATGTGAGCTGCACATTTCGCTAAAGAATATAACAATAAAGGTATGTTCGTAGTTTTATGTTGTACGTATATTTCGTTGAATAACTTGTCAATCAATGTTCAGTACTAACTAATAAACAATCTTCTCGAACAGGTCACGTCAGGCATGGCCATTCCAGTAGAACGAGATGGCACCTACCACTCCCGACCCGTTCCACCTGCGTACTCGAAAGTTGAAATTGAACAGGTGGAACGCGGCTATGAAGATCTCGAGCTGGATATCCCCGGAGGAGACGGAGAGCTGACGCTAGGAGAAACGACTCATAGAATATTTCTCGGAGGAAGATCTTCATAATATTCCCGGACGTGGGCCGTCTCCTCCGTCTCCACGTGGGCCGTCTCCTCCGCCTCCACGTGGATCGTCTCCTCCGCCTCCTTCACCGCCTCCGCCTCCTCCACCTCCTGCGTCGCCTCCACGAGCATCGACTCCTAAACGGTCGTCTCCAACTCCACCGCCTTCCAACCCTCCTCCGTCGCCACAACGAGCACCGACTCCTAAACGGTCATCATCAAAGAGTGCGCCGTCAATATCAAGCGGTCGTCCAAGAAAAAAGATTCAAAGAATTGAGAAAGACGCCGCCACCCGCACGAAGCTTTCATACGAGAAGACTCCGGAGGAGCTTGAAGAAGCCGTCCAAGGCGAAGTCGGGGCTCACTTCGAAAGAAGTCTCCGAGAAGCCTCCCGAAATCCCCGGGAGACCAAGGACTTCTTCAAGAAGACGTACCTAACGCCACAGCCTAAACCACAACCTCAACCGCAGTCCGACTACGAGAGGACTATTCGGAAGGCTGCTGTCAAGGCGAAGAGAACGGGCAAAGATGTACCCCAGTTCAGTGTTCCAAATGTCAGATCAGACTTAAGACAATTTATGAAATCTACTGGAATTTCAATGGATCAATTACACGGCCGTGCTCCCCTTGCGAAGGCTCCGCTGAAATACAAGTTCAAACTTGAAAAGCCTCTTGTAAAGCCGGATCAAGTGAAAAAGCTACTAACACAGATGTATCGCTTCCACAAGTGGTACATACAAGAATCCAGCAAGGGTGGAGAGATGATAACGGGCAAATATTCACAGTACTATTTTATCGATGGAGGTGACGACTTCTATATCCGATACGAAGACATATTCGACCTGTACCAGCTTGATGCCCTCGACGTCTCACTTCTAGCCACGCGGGCTCTGTAAGTATCGTTCTGTTATTTCGTTTCTTATCTTCTTGTATTTAGCTGACTAAAATTCTTTTTAACCGTTGTAGAATGACGATTCAATACTGCAACATGCACGACTGTAGCAAACATGGATTCATGGATCCACGCAAAATCAACGGTGTATTAGTTGATCATTTTCCTGATCCAACACTGGACAACATTTACAAGTCGTGGTGATAAACCACTTTCGGTCATTTATCCTTTCGCCCTACAACACTGCGTAAGTATTTTCTTCCTTCCGTACCGATTTCAATCGTGTGCATACATAAATTTTCATATGTGACATCAAAACCAATTTGCAGATTCCACTGGGTTCTGTTAGTAATTGACATGGATAACTCGCGGATCCATGTCTTTGACTCAATGGATAAACCAGAGTCCACGTACGCAAAGAATTTGAACTGCTAAATAGGTAATGCCATCTTACTTGCTAGCTATTGCATATATGTGGTTCTCTGATAATTACTAGCTAACTTTCAACTGCACGTAGGGCATAGGAACGGCTTCGGACTAATGTTCGCGGAAATTGGAAAGATAAGCTCTCCGTGAGGATAAACTTTCCAGTGAGTAACATGCGCCAATGTTGTTTTGAATTATTACTTTGTTCTAAAATATGAAATGTATATTAAATCTGTCGTCGTTTCTTCTTTAGTGTGTAAAACTGTCGCGGGGCACCAACTTATGCGGATACTACGTCTGCGATTATATTCACCGCTTTGTGACCGATGTCACAACTATCGACGATATAGATGTATGTATAATAGCCATTCATACATTATGTCTCGATTTCTTATTCACTTCATATATTTATTTCTCGTTTGATCGAATTAATGACAACTTCATATATTTATTTCTTGTTTGATCGAATTAATGGCAGCTTATGCAAGTAAGAGACAACCTCCCCCACGAGACTTTCATACAAGCCGCTCAGGAAGAATTGATGGGATTTATAAACGAGCAGATCATTGATCCCACGGGGAGTTCTATTTTAATTTAAGTAACTTAACCACCGGATCCACAAAATAGACAATGTTTTATAACATACGAAATATATATGGATATTGTACATATGTGTATATGTTTTGGTAATATATTACATGTATATATTTCCTTTCTTAAGTTCATTTATATGTGTGTAACTTATATATTTATAAATATATATTATATAATATATATGTATAAATATATGTGTGTAAAATATGTATATGTGTGTAATATGTAGTATGTAGCACTGTTGGAGAAAGAATAAAATTAAAAAATATAAAAAATTCTTAGTCCCGATTGATGGCAACAACGGGACTAAAGATGACGGAGCCAAGTGGCCGGATGCGCCATCTTTAGTCCCGGTTGGAGCTACCAACCGGGACTAACTATGGCGCATCCGGCCACGTGGCTCCGCCATCTTTAGTCCCGGTTATTTAACCAGGACTAGAGGTCGCCCATCTCTAATCCCGGATTCGTAGTCCCGGTTTGACAACCGGGACTACTAAAGGTTATGAACTGCAATCAGTGTGACTTTCTTCAGTATTATCTTGAACGAGAGCCCATACTATTTAATTTTCTATATCTCTCTAGAGATATATACTTGGCGTTGGACTAGGGAGCTGCAGTATTTCGCCATTAAGGGTATACAGTATCTTCTGTCTGTTACTACTACTAATGCCGATGAACAAAAATTCAGACTCCACAGAGAAAAAACGAACCGGTCAAAAGTAACGATGGCCATAGGAGTCAGATGTCACAGGATATGAGCCGGAGATTAACCTCGGAGTCCATGTCACGCATGACTCAGCGGACCGGAGAAACGGCGATGAACGCAATGCAAGCACCGAGTCCATTGTCATGACCAAGACGGCATCGTGCATTGCGTGCCGCGACGCGATGAATGCCAAATCATTTACTCGATCGATAGATCCCAAGTCCAAGTCCATCGGGCGATCGATGAGATGAGATGGGATGGGATCCTGACGGCGAAACCGCCCGGATCGTCGTCGTGGTCGTCGCTCCATCAATGCCTCTCGGAAATGCTGGCTGAGCTTGACCGGTAGGCGTGCATGCACACTCACAATCTCACATCGTCCATCACGAGGTGACCCAGGTAGAGAGGAACAAGGCCAAGACTTCCTTCAGCTCCCCAATTTATAGCCAGTGTTGCTTACGGCCGAGGGAAGCGAGAAAGAGATGACATCGGACTAAGATCGGACAAATCGAGACCCCACGACTTGCTCCTGCGACTCTAGCCTATCATCATCGTATGGACGTAGAATGCTTATTAGCTTATCAATTTCAGCTAAAATTTAAATTTTAAAATTTAATCTTGAAGTTATCTTATCTGATTGTATATCCTAGTATTGATTTTTAAAATGATAAACACATTTTTTTATCCTTAAAGAGCGCTCCCTTCGTTCAGAAGTCTTAGACCTATTTGATTTTCTAATTTTTTTAATAAAATGGGCAATCACAAAGCAATCATTATGCATGCATACATATTTTCTTTGGTTTTAAATGTAGGATGATTTAATTTCTCCTTAGTTTTGATGACAAAGAAATATGTCATATATTTTTTTATAGAGCGAGTATAGTTTTAGTATAATAGAAAGACTAAAAAAGCTATAGTATCGATATAGTTTATGTTGATTAATGTCACGATGATGTCAATATGTATAGAGTTAACAGATCCTTGGTACCCATGAGTATCATATTTAGTACCAATGATACCAGATTAGATATAGTTCCTAAGATATTATGCTGATATCAGTATGATACCTACCAGTACTTATCAAACCGTTGATGCACTGAGTTTACTGGTTTATTAGTTGGATTGGTCAAACTGTCGGTTTAAAGCGGCTCAAATACTAACGTGTTGCAAAGTTTTCTCATCAGATAATGTAGGTTGGTGGGTGAGAAGTTCGGTGGCAAAGCGAAGGTTATCGCCATGAGACCATCCAAGCGTCGGGTTTCCTTCACAGAGTCAGTCACCCTGAGACCATCCAAGCGTAGATTATTGCCATGAGACCATCCAAGGTCGGGTTTCCTTCACATGGTCAGTCTGACTGGCGACATGTTGCCTTCGCTGGTCTGGGTCGAATTTTGGTGACATGTGGCCTTAGCCGATCTGGGTCAAATTTTGTCGGGTCTCGGGTTTTCTTGCTTGAGGAGGTATTTTTTGACGGTCTTTACTCCGAGTAGACATGGAAGAGATCTTGTAGGAGGCAAAACCAACCCCTTTATAAGGGTTAATGCTGGTTTAATTAAGCACACAATCTACTTTCAACACTATCAGCCAATTTAATTGTTTTTTCAATATCGCATCTATATTTTGCCTAGTTCTAGTCTAGTTTCATCCATCTTCGTCGGTTCGTGCTGAAAGCCGTCCGTCCTCGTCGCGAGAGTGCGAATACCTCTTTGTAGATTTGTCTCGTAAACATTTCGTCTGCTCATGAGACGGGTATCTTCATTGTTTCATCTAAATCGGCTCTGCTAGCTAGTTTAGTTTTATAAAACCCATCTTAGTTTAGAATCTTTTAGGTCGAGGTAGTTGACGACTCCATATCACTGCAAGACGTTTATGTGTTTCGATCGTGTTTTGCGACTTGTCCAAAAGAAAAGTTACCAACAATATGTATTCTACTATTCCCTTTGTTCTATATAATTCAAAATTTGTATCACGATATATCATTTCAGGACACTGATTCTGATACACGAAATCCTTACATTTTTAGCTAATCAGGTAGGAGTACTTGGAAGTAAAATCTAAACAATTCAAAATTTATCATTTGATCACTAGAATGACTAAAAAGAAAACTTTTATGTAATCTAAGTATGCTAAACAATGAATAAATGCTTACGGTTCCACTTGTTGCAGCTTTGAAACCCGGCCCACAGGCCACAGGAGAGCTCTCACTACTGTGCCAATAATTATGCAGCACAGATAGCAGCTTGGCCAGTGACAGTGAACAGTATGTCCGGTCCGGCCAGGCCAAAGTGCCAAACAACGTCGTCAAGTGGCACACACTGATGATCAGGAAACCGTCAATCCTTCAGAAAAAGGATCACTCACACTCGGTCACGAGCAGCAGCGAGCGAAGGGACCCTGATCATCTCCATCTTGTCCCTCGGGGAGGCAGGCTAATTGGTAAGTTGCATCGTGTCTCTTTGCCCCTCTCTGAGATGTTCCCCTGCTACTGCTATAGCTCCATCGATCTCCTGGAGCTCTGTCCATCTCGGCCTAAGCTGCAGGAACGGCCACTTGCTGTTGCCTCCCTCTTGGCCACCATTGCTGGCTATGCTGCTACTCTGCTAGTTACTCACTGTGACAGGTTGGATTTTGGACAGGTCAGGGTGGCTGTTCCTTGTCTGATATCTGCCTTTTTGCTGTTTGGGTTTGGAAAGAGATAAGCTTTGCATAACGAGAAATTAACGTGAGTGGCTTGATGTGATGCCCTAAAAGTTTCTCTCATTGCTGATTTATGTGCACTATCGATGTGATAATTAAAGTATTAGGGTATGTTTGGTTTGCTATCATGCTAAAATGTCGAGGATGCTAAAATCTAGGTAAGTTTTCGTTGTGCAAAATTTTGGACAACTTGTGTGTTGTTGGCAAATTTTCATGATGAACCAAATATTAGCAAAAGTAATAATTAAACTGTCAACATTCTGTAGGGAACCAAAATGGCCTTACTCCGTCCATTTATTAAAACGGAAAATTTTGGAAAGTACCACGCAAGATGTATGAGTTGGAAAACACCACCACATGGAACCCACAGGTCGTAAACATACGTGATGATATTTTTTAACTTTAAAATCTTTGCGATGGTATTCTTCAATATTGTATTTTGAATATATATATATATATATATCACACTTTATAAAATGTCGACCATTAGTCTTGGTAAAAATTCAATGTAAATATAAAAAATATAAAGTTATGCTTAAAGTAATTTTTATAGATAAAGCTAGCTGAGAAAAGAAGATATTTACATAGTTTTTTAATAAAACGAATAGTGAATATTATGTCTAGAACTTAATAACTGTATATACTATAAGAAATGGAGGCAGTTATTTTCCGTATTGGTCGGGACTTCAGTTATACAAGTGCAAAATCAACATTTCTACTCTAAGACAAGGAGATCTGTTTCAGGATTTGATTGGTTAAGAAGCACGTACTCTTATGTTTATTTTTACCCCTCTCATCTATAATCTATATCTATAATCTATAATATATAATCTATAACTATCTATAAAGCAAGTGTTTTACAGAAAACCCCTTGAGTTTTTTTAAAATTAACCTATAGTCCCAATGCTAAAAAGAAAAGGAGGGCTTGAATGAAAAAAGACCTCATGCGCTCATCCCTCCCTGTGCATCTTCTTCCCGTCCCCATCCGTGCCACGCCCCGCGCCGTGTTTGCGCTCCTTTCTCCCATCGCTGCTCGGAACTCCCGTGCCACGCCTGCGCCCCTCCCTCCCTTTGCCATCCGCGCCACGCCTCGACTTCACCCGTTGCAACGCACGGACATAATTGCTAGTTTATCTTAAAATCTATATCTATATCTATAATAACTATCTATAAGACATGTAGTGTTTCCATCTAAAATTTCGTTCTGCCTAGCTATTTTGTAGAAAACCCCTTGAGTTTTTTCGAAATGGAGGGTCGCGGCCCAAGCAGCGATCCACCTCGGATTTGATCCAATTCCGAGGCCATCTCGCGCCCAACACGAACCAGGCCCGAAATCCCTAATGAACAACCAGGCACACGGCTCATTATGCGTGCGACCACTTCCGTTTCGGCTCATTATTTGTTTTGGGAATTTTCTTTTCGGTCGGCTGTGCGATCAATTCGCCCGTTACCAAATTTGGTGCATGTTTTCGGACTCTCTTTTGTAATTTGTAATATTTTTATTTAGCAGGCCGGCCCAATTCGTTCACACACACTAAATCGAGCTTTTTTTAGCAGGATTACTATTCAACCTATGTATATACACTTTGTATAGGTACGTACGCATACAAAGTATATCTATATTTATAACTATCTATAAAGCAAATAGTGTTTCTACTCAAAATTTTCGTCTGCCTGACTATTTTGCAGAAAACTCTTTTAGTGTTTATAAAATTAACTGCGATCCCAATGTTGAAAAGAAAGGGAGGGCTTGGATCAAAAAGAGACCTCCTACGCCCCTCCCGCCCGTCCCCATCCGTGCCGCGCCCGCGCCCTCCCTCCGGTCTCTTCTCGGAGCTCCGCGCTGCGCCTGCGCCCTCCTCCCATCCCATCCGCGCCGCTTCCGACTTCACCGTTGCAACGCACATGCACGATTGCTAGTATATTTTTATCTATATCTATAATATATAACTATCTATAAAGCAAGTAATGTTTCTATCCAAAATTTTTGTCCGTCTGACTATTTTGCAGAAAACCCCTCAAGGGTTTATAAAATTAATCCGCAGTCCCAATGCTGAAAAGAAAGGGAGGGTTTGGATGAAAAAAAAGACCTCCTGCGTCTCTCTCACCCGTCTCTATCCGCGCCGTGCCTGCGTCCCTCCCTACCGTCGCTGCTTGGAGCTTCCGTGCTACGCCTACGCCCCTCCCTCCCGTCCACATCCGTGCCGTGTCCCGACTTCACCCGTTGCAACGTATGGACACAGTTGCTAGTAAATTTATATTTAAGGAATCATTGTATTGAAGTTTATAAGTTATATTAAAAGTAGATAAAATTATAAATAATTACATTGAGATTTGATAAATTAGAGTTATTTTTATCTTTTTTATTATATATTAGTTTGTGTGAGATGGGTAAAAGATAAATTTATTTTGAAAAGAAGTGATGGCTATCAGATAAAAATACTCTGGTAGTACTGCAAGCATGCATGCACGCACTCATGGCCATGCACAAAAATGCCGACAATTATCAAGCCTTTTTTTGGGACAGTTTAGTACACATTTAGGCGACCCGCGAAGCACAACATTATGGTAGGTCCAGCACATTAGCAGGCCAGTGATAAAGTGCTCAAAGATTCAGATCACGTCCTTGTAATGATGTCCATGCGATGTGTGTATCAGTATTACTGTTGGTGATAGTGGCAGCATGCAATTGCTGTTCTAAATACCAGTTTGATGACTGTCCGTTATGAGCAATAATACAAGCAACTAGGACAGGGTTATTGATAGTGTTTACAAAACCTAACAATTATCACACGATTATTATGATTATAATGTGTAATAATCTTTTTAATTTTTTAAATCACATTAAATTTTATGGTAATTATACAATTTTTATGATAATTATGTGGTTATCATGATAACCCTCTTATCATACGATGGCTCTGTTATGGATCATTGGTTTGTTGCATTCTGTAGTAGCAGCAGCTGCCCGAACATAACTTTCACGTTTCACTTGTGATTCACTGAGGTGGCTCCCACTGCTTAAACTACTTGTTCTAAAGTGGTTTTAAATTTATTTTTTAAAATATTTAATTTATCTTATAGTCAAGCAAATAATCCATATTAACAAATATAATAAACAATTTATTTCAAACATGCCTATTCGTTAAAAATGATGAGACACGAGACCCTACGAGTTACTCCGTCAAAAAAGACCAAATTCAAAAGATAAATCTAGAAGTTGATTTTTTTAAAAATGGAGGAGGCGAGAAAACTTTACACACATAAACGGTATGCATCAGATGATTCAGATCTGACGAAGCCTTCCACGGTTAGCTGTCACTGCCATGACGCTGCCAATAATTTCGTTCGCATTGACTGACTATAGCTAAACAGCAATTGCATGTCTGCGTCGATCGACCTGCACCGGTGGGAAACGCTTTTACTGGCGTTCCGACCTTCCGCCGGCCGGCCGGCCGCGATGAGTTTTCCCGGTCGTCGGCGACGGCGACGGCGACCATGCGCCCGTTCGAGGAAACAGGAACGGGGCACGTGAGCCAGGTCAATTTCCGGCCACTGGCAACGCCCTGTCGGCGAGGGCCTTGTTGACGGATTCCGGCGTGTTCGCCCGTGTGGCTCGTACGCTCTCGACTTGGCCGGCCACTGGTCTCCCGGGCTTTTGCGCTTTTTCGTGCAGAGGAGCAGGGTTGCAATCCGACGTGATGGAGATTGGAGAGATGGTGATTTTTTGCTCCCCTTTGTTGCTTCTTCTGGCTTCAGTTTTGCGACATTTTTTATTTCTTGGTTGACATTCTTGCTTGGCCTGATACGTTTAGGCCGGGAAGCCCAATCTGATGGGATGGATAGGAAGCCATTCTGTGATGTTGGGCTGTGATCTGTGCGGCCATTAGGCCATTACTAGCAGTAGCAAACAGTTCACCCACTATCACTCGCTGGAGAAAAAATATTTTATCTGTAAGTGAATTCAGTTAAATCAAATAAAAGTGGCGAGGTGGCTCGTGTGGATTGCGTGGGTAGCTTTATTTTGTTGTATTTGTATTTTCTTATGATATTAGGTTTAGTTTTATCTACAAATATGCTTGAATTTGTGTTCTTATTACAAATGCTTTTGTTTCTTTTGCAAAGTGTTAATCACAAAATGCAGGGGATGAAAAATCATAAACTCAGGGAAAATGAATTATTATTATTTTTTCAATAAATTAAGGTTACAATAGTCTCATTTCAAACTCTCGTGAATTTGCGTGTCTAAATTTATTTCAAACTCTATTATATCACAATAATGCTATCTTTAGAATTTGTAGTGTCAAATAATATACTGGCCGCTTGAGAATCTGAAAATCAGCCCATGAGAATATGAAAAAACTGGTCTGGAGAGAATATGATTTTTTTTTGATTTTTTAAGCTTTTGGCTTCTATTTTATTTTTAAATTCTATAGCTATTCTCGGAAAAGCAGGAATTGCTAAAACTTTCCCAAACTGGCCCATGAATTTAGAAAGTAAAGAAATAAACGTTTCTAGTTTGGTTTATCATTTATTTGACAAATTATATTGTTAGCTTACATGGCTTAATATATTGAACTACCCTTTCTAACACTTACATCAATAGCTCATGTAATTACTGTTGAGAAAATTTCATGTAATTACTGAGTTTTCCCAATCCTTTTTATAGCCCTAAATTTTATCTCACCCCTTACATATTCCTGAATTTTTATTTTGATCTTAAGTTCTCAATTATACCTATTTTGTTATTAGTTGACAGTTAAATTTATTCGAAATGATTATATTGCCCCTGTCTCTTACAGTCAACTTATGTGTGCCAGGCTATTGATATAACATAATTCTCAAGTGAAAAAGGATTCATTTGTAAAAAGAACAAAGGAATGTAATTGTTTGAGCACAAAATTGGAAACTACAAATTAGAATTTTTAAATAAATTGTAAATTAATTTGATGAATTTTTGTACAATTTTCACCAAAAATTCTTGTAAAAAGAACATTTTCACCAAAACTCAAACCCAAACAACAAAACTCTTGCATGGACTCAATCAAAATTTTTTAAATTGGTTTAAAAATCAAAATGTTGTTTTTTTAATTTGGCATCGAAATAATTCTGTCCCATTTGACTATATTATAAAATATGTTTTATATCAAGATTTATGAACACGTAAATATGAAAGATGGCAATGGTGGCATCCTCGGCTACGTCCCTCCACGACATTGTTCTCCGGTGGCATTACGTTTGCACTCTGCCGTTGCTCCAAACCACAGGCCGTCGTCGTTCGCCGCTCTGTTCCCATCACCTCGCAGCTTCCGCAGACCCACAGGCGCAGCCGCCGACGAGCTCGTGACTTCCCGTACGGTCTCCCAATTCCGGCGAGGGACCTGTTTGTAAATACGCTCACTTTTCTTTAACTCTTTTCGCTCCTTTGGATCTTTTGGCTATTTGTGTCTTGTCAAGGGGGTTTAGCGAGGATCTGAGGGGGGCAACGCATCTCGTCGTCCGTTCGGGACACGTCGACGGCGCACGACGCTTTAAAGGAAAAAAAAATGTTTGGCACACGCCGCCGCCACCGCCACCGCCACCGCCGCCGCCGCCGCCGTCGCGCCCCGCTGAGTCCGGCGATCGCCAGATAGACCGACCGATCAGCGAGTGAACGAGTGAGGTGGGTTGGGGGGAGATGCAGAGCCTCTCACGCTCCACGCAGCGCCTCTGCCGCCGCCTTGGCGTCGCCTCATCTCCCGCTTTCCCGACCCAACCGCCGCCGCGCCCACCGTCTCCTCGCGATCTCTCCTCTCCTCCATCGCGTGCGCTCCGCCTCGCTGCTGATGGACGCCGGCGCTCGCGCGACAGGATCCCCATACGTCGATGCACCGTCGCCTTGTGGCAACCGATCTCTACGTCGTGATTCTCGGTGTGTTTTCCTTCTAGCTCGCCTTTTTTGTTAGGTTGCATCACATCCAGGCGGTGTTAGGGAATGAAACCCTCCTTATTTGCAACCAAAGTTTGAATTTTTACACTTAATGAAATTATTCTAATTATCGTTTTGTCTTTTTCAGCAAGAGTAGAAATATCCTACCTAAAACCATTTTCCGTTGTTTCGTTTATTTTTCTATAGCTTATTAGTCGCATCCAAACCAATATGAAACTTGAAAACCATTCTAAATGTTGTGTATCTTTGTTCTTTACTCGAAAGAAAATCTGGTGGATCTTACTTAAGCCGAGGTTCTGATGTGTGATATCTTTTCTGCTAAACTCTTTAGGGATGGATTTGGTCATGGATATTCAAGAGGCATGGCCAGCAGCACCACGAAAGCAAATGGACAGAAGAAGCGGCGCAAGCTCAAGAAGAAGACCATACCACCTTTTACAATCCTCAAGAACAGCACTCACCGTGATGGTTCTATATACAAGGGTTCCCGTGGTTGGAAAGGGAATTATTGGATATCAGACCCTGCTGAGAGTACGTAACTTCAATTTGTATGTATAAATGTATTCTCTATCGAAATCTCGAGGTTCATTTTGCTATGTTTATGTTTGAGTAAGGCGCTATTTGTCTTGGCTCAGGCTTTTTGTTTGAGTGAGCTGTTCTTTTTTCCCTAGTGTTCCTTGTAAGGCACAATGCGATTATACATTCCATTAAACTACTTTTCTGCATCTCAGGTAGAAATACATAAGGATAGTGCGATTTATTCTCTTTATGACAAGCACTTATACGCTTTTATTCGTTACCAATCGTAACATGATGTTTGTGATCTTTGATGGAGCTCGGATGGAGGCGATGTTGATGACAGATCCTGAAGGTTGCACGCCGGATCGGGAAACTTGCGTCATACACAAACCACGCCCTATGCTGCACATTTTGTCATTGAAGTTGGCTAAAATTTCTTCTAATATTGATGATCCAATCCAGTTGTATGGATATTTAGCAGTGCGGGATTATTTAGATCCGTTGCGTAATTATGTTCAAAATCGCAGCAGGGATGATCCCATCATCGTAAAGAAGGTGCACATCTGTTTTATCTGCATTTGATTCAAATTATTTTGTTCATGTCACAGTGAGCTAGCTCAAATCCATCACATTCATAGGCATATCCCTATTTTGATGGCACACTAGAGCCACTTTTTTGCATTATCTAATAAAAAAACTAGAGCCACTTTTGATCTCTGTTACATCATCAAAGTTGAGATAGAGAATGCAATAAATACTACCTGCTGATCTCTTTACATAATTAATTAAAAATGGAATAGCATGAAAACATTGTATGAAGTGTTCTTTAAATTTGAAACTGTGATATGAAATTGATCCAGGTTCAAAATTATGTTTTATCATTAGTTGCTATCAGACTACTAGCTTAGTTATTTTCTGCTTATTGCTGTTGGCTTATTAATTTTGTGGAACTCCTATACAAATCATTTTCTATGCTACCTTTCTCAAGCTGCATTGCTGACGTAGCTTTATTGAAGCGAATTTCCAAGAAATTTTACGGTTCTTAAAAAATTTTGGTACCTCTCTAGTGCCTAAAGATTCTAGTGGTACCTTTCTTTACTTTTTTTTAAAAATAATAAAATTATATTTCTAACTTATTAGCATTCGATTTGTTTGTACGAGTGCTCATGCTATAGCTGTGGACCTCGGAATAGGCCATAAATCATTAGCCAACTAATGAAAGTCACCCCGCTAAAGTTAAATGCAATATTGTTTTTCTTCCATTTACATCGATATCTCACCTGCTGACTTTGCTATGAATTAGAGCTAAAAGTTAATACTAATATATATTTTGCAGGGTTCTCTTATCGAAATGACTAGCCCTAAGCGAGGAATCGCAATGGGTTATCCCGCCCTAATCGAGTATGACATGAGGATCAAGTCAGCAGGAAAGCAGGAAGACGATCAGCAGCTGATCGATGGAGTACTACGCATCCATGAGCTACGGAGAAAATGCTGTAGGAGATTCACGAGCCGAATCGATGGAGATTGTGGCGCAGTCGACATGTCCGTAGGAATTCTTCCCAACGCAGTGGAAGCCACGGTTGAAGTCACCATATCAGAAGTGCGCAGCTGCTTCGATCTGTATCAGCTCCTATGTTAGTGGGTTAGCCGAAGAGTTTGAGCTGTTTCATGGCGCCATTGGTGAGCCATGCGGGTTGAGAAGGTTTGTGGTTGCTGTGATGATGGATCGCTGGTTGCACTTGAGATTTTCGTTGCTGCAAAGAGGCTCTGAAAGGTCTGAAGAAACCGCTTGTTCGATGACAAGAAATGTGGGTGTAGAAACCCATGAAATATATGTCAGACCCGCCTCCTTCTCGGTGAAGGTTACTTGGTCGACTGTAGGTCCCTAAATTGTTCTTTAATTGAGAATTAGATTGACTTTGTATTAATTAAGAAAAGAAGCACTCAAATTTGTCTTGACGAGGATTTGAACTTATGTGGTCTATGGCGTACACCCACACCATCGACCAACTGAGCCCCTCGGTCCCTAAATTGTAAATTCCTACACGTGTGAGATTCTTTCGGCTCCATGGTGACGGAGATACTTCCTAATTTTCCATGTTTTATCTCTATTTCACTTATAATGCATTTTAACAATGGATCAGATTTAACATCTTTCTTTTACTCATTCATAATTCAATGAACAAATGTAACATCTTTCTTTTACTCATTCATAATTCAATGAAAAAAATCAGAGTTCATTTCTTTGTTTTATATTATTTCATATTTTTATTGTGTGCATGCATGCGTGGATTTAATTGCGAAAAGTTATCCAAGATTTGCTCTCTTTTTCTAACTTGCATGTATGCACGTTCGAGATTTGCTCCTTGTTTGCTTATATGCATGTAGGTTATCCGAGATTTGCTCCGCTTTTTTGTTTGCATGCATGCTTGGATTTAAAAAGGAGTAATCAATTATATTATTGTACTATTAGCACAGATATGTTATTAGAATTGTTGTTATTAGCAATTGTGCCCGTACGTTACAACGGGTGAAGTCGAGGCACGACGTGGATGGGGATGGCATGGAGGGGCGCGGGAGCTCCGAGCAGAGATAGGAGGGAGGAGCACAGGGATGACACGGGACGCGAAGCAGATGGGGACGGGAGGGAAGGGCGCAGGGAGAGAGAGACGAAGGAGGTCTTTTTTTTCATCCAAGCCCTCCCTTTCTTTTCAGCATTGGGACTGCGGTAGGCTGACGAAATACTCGTGGCTCGTTAGCTCGTTCGGCTCGTGGTTGGCTCGGCTCGGCTCGGTTCAGCTCGTTGAGAAATGCTAACGAGCTGTGCCAAGGGTTTAGCTCGTTAGCATAATAAGCCAACTCGAGTCAGCTCGCGAGCTGCTCGTGAGCTCAACGAGCCAGATGCAATGTACAAAGCAGGGACTAATGTTTTGCTTGTTTTGCTATTTTTTTGCTTGTTTTCTTGTTGATGTGACAATAAATCAATATTTTTTATGATTTTATGATGGTCAATATGGATCTAATGCTTTAGATTATAATAGTAATAATATGTAATCTAGTTGCATCATTACATTTGCATGGATAATTATCGATGGACATGTGTTATTACGTTAATTATGGACTTACTATATCACTTTTTACTTTTTTCAATTGTATATTTGCATGTTTAATAGACTAAAAAAATAAAATATAATTTGTACATAAATTGCCTTGTATTAAAGTGGCTCACGAGCTAAACGAGCTGGCTCAAGCCGGCTCACGAGCCGAGCCGAGCTGAGCTGGCCTCCTGGCTCGACTCTCTACCGAGTCGAGCCGAGTTGAGCCGAGCCGAGCCGGTATCCACCCCTAACCACGGGTTAATTTTGGAAAAACTCAAGGGGTTTTCTGCAAAATAGCCAGGCAGAACAAAATTTTGGGTAGAAACACTACTTGCTTTATATATAGTTATATATATATATATTGTGTCTGTGCGTCGCAACGGATGAAGTCGGGGTGCGACATGGATGAGGACGAGAGGAAGGGGTGCAGGCGTGACGAGGGAGCTCCGAGCAGCGACGGGAGAGAGGGGCGCAGGCGCGGCGTGGATGAGGACGGGAGGGAAGGGAGAGAAGGAGAGGCGCATGAGGTATTTTTTTCAATCCAAGCTCTCCCTTTCTTTTCAGCATTGGGACTGTGGGTTAATTTTATAAATACTCAAGGGGTTTTCTGTAAAATAGCCCGGCAGAACAAAATTTTGGGTAGAAACACTACTTGCTTTATAAATAGTTATAGATTAAGTGGACAAATATGGATGTTCTAGTGTGAGCCTTGTCTCCTTGGTGAAGGTTACTTTGGCCAACTCTGTCTTTCTAAATTCTTCGTGTTTTCTATATAAGGTAATATATTGGATAATTTATTACTCCATCTATTTTAAAACAAATGGCGTTGTTGGTTTTTATTATATTGATATTTGATCATTTATCTTATCTAAAAATTAAATTTAGTATAAATATAAAATAACTAGCAATTGTGCCGTGCGTTACAACGGGTAAAGTCGAGGCGTGACACGGATGGGGACGGCACGAGAGGGCGCGGGAGCTCCGAGCGGCGATGGGAGGAGGAGCGAGCGCGATCGCGATCTTGGGCGCGGCGCAGATGGGGATGAGAGGGAGGGGCGGGGGGGGAGAAGCGAAGGGGTCTTTTTTTCATCCAACCCCTCCTTTTCTTTTAGCATTGAGATTGCGGGTAGGGCGACGAAATACTCGTGGCTCGCTAGCTCGTTCGGCTCGTGGATGGCTCGGCTCGGCTCGTTGAGAAATACTAACGAGTTGCGCCAAGGGTTTAGCTCGTTAGCTATAATGAGCCAGCTCGAATCAGCTCGCAAGCTGCTCGTGAGCTCAACGAGCCGGATGCAATGTACAAAGTAGGGCCTAATGTTTTGCTTTTTTGCTATTCTTTTGCTTGTTTTGTTGTTTATGTGACAATAAATCAATAATTTTTATAATTTTGTGATGGTCAATATGGATCTAATGCTTTAGACTATAATAGTAATAATATCTAATCTAGTTGCATCATTACATTTGCATGGATAATTGTCGATGGACAAGTGTTATTAAGTTAATTATGGACTTAATGTATCACTTTTTATTTTTTTTTCAATTGTATATTTGCATGTTTAATAGACTAAAAAAATAAAATGTAATTTTTACATAAATTGCCTGTATTAAAGTGGCTCGCGAGCTAAACGAGCCGGCTCACGAGCCGAGCCTCTGGCTCGGCTCTCTCGAGCCGGCCGAACCGAGCCAAGCCGAGAGCCGAGCCTCCGGCTCGGCTCTCTACGCAGCCTCTGGCTCGGCTCTCTATCGAGCCGAGCCGAGGCGGTATCCACCCCTAAGCGTGGGTTAATTTTGGAAAAATCAAGGGGTTTTTGCAAAATAGCTAGCGAGAATAAAATTTTGGATAGAAACATTACTTGCTTTATAGATAGCTAGCAAAATATTCGTGCGTTGCAACGGGACGACGATGCAGGGAGGAAAGCAGGTGGAGGACGAAGGTCCGGGCGGCGCGCGGGAGCTCGAGCGGCGACGGAGGGGGGGCGCAAGCGCCGCGGATGGGAGCAGAAAGAGGGACGTAGGAGGTCTTTTTTCATCCAAGCCCTCTCTTTCTTTTCAACATTGGGACTGAGGTTAATTTTATAAACAGTCAAGGGGTTTTCGTAAAATAACACTTTTTCTTTTTAATTGGGTTTTTTTAAAATAGCCGGACGAGCTGGAGTTAATTTTGAAAAAACTCAAGGGGTTTTCTACAAAATAGCCAGGCAAAACAAAATTTGGATGGAAACACTACTTGCTTTATATATAAGTATAGATATAAGACATGTTATAATTTAATAAGACGAATGATCGATCATTTAACAGGGTCATAATTATACATTAAAAACCGAGATTACACTATTAGATAATCAACCAAATCAGCACCAATTTCTCCTCAAGCTAGTCTAAAATCAACCAAATTAGCTCCAGTTTCTCCTTAATCTAGTCTCAAATTGGTCATCAAAATTAATGTGCAATCAACAATGATCAACCATTTAACCATGCTGATACAAGTAACGTGCAATCGACAATCTTTTTTGTACAGTACACTATCAGTAAAGTGTTAATTCCACGCAGCAAACTAGATTTTTTTGGAGATTGTGGTAATCGGATATATACCTGGCAAGCTTATCCGACTGGAGGTAGGGATAGATTGCACCTGCCATATCTGTAAGCTGAACTTGACTTGGGTATTACGATTACCAATAGAGATAAGGCAATCGGCCTATAGTCACGGTTTGGTAAGATTGAGGAAACCAACTTAGAATAAGATAGGGTTTCCGATCTGTAAACCCTCCCCCTAAGACTATATAAGGGGGTAAGGGCGTCCCTTGAGGGATATCCAACACTAGATCGAGATACGATTTCATAAGCAAGAGCTTTTAGATACACGAGATCAATAAAAACACTCGGCGGATCGAATCCACCGAAACAGGAGTAAGGTATTACCTCACGAGAGGGCCTGAACCTGTCTAAATCTTCTTATTCTTTTAACCCATTATGCTTCGCGATCTCGACTGCGACCCAAGAAATTGTATTGCCGAAACCAAGTTTCGACAGGTTGCGCGCCAGGTAGGGGGACACGTCGAGACTTCTTCAACAATCTCGCCGACAAGCGTGATGGGATCCTCTTCAGGATTCGGCGACTTCGCCGCCAGCTTCTTCAACGACTCCTCCCTTCGACTCGGACTCGGACCGGTCGGAAGGAAAGATCCACTCGGTGCCGTTCGGGCTCCCCAATAGCGCCGAGATCTACAACGACGTCTTGAAGACCAAGATGCAATCTACTTTCTCCGACGACAGACTTCACTCGGCACCGTTCGGATTACCGAATACCGCCGAAATCTGCGCCAATCTTCTCGCCTCCCCGACGGAAGCGATCTACTCGGATGAAGACCTCTCGGTGCCGTTTGGGTTACCAAACGTCGCCGAGATTGTCGGCAAGCTTCTCTCCCCGAGTTGGCGGCGATCCACTCGGAGGAGCCTACTCCCCCAAGCTCTGACTCGGACTGGAACGATCCAGATCCGGGTTACCTAGGATCAAGGGAGGTTGCAGTCATCCTCCCGTCTTTCGGCTCCTGCCCATCTTCGGAGCTCGATGGATACCTCGGCTCCGCCGGTTTCGACAACCTCTACGGCATCCCTTCGACGAAGCCGACAACTCCGACGGCCGCATGGACTACGAGCCGAAGTGCTTCGACGTCCTCATGGCCGAACCGGACGAGTCCGACTCAGCCATGGCCGGAAGGCTTGCCGAAGAAGAGCGAGCGGGGTGGAGCTTGAGCGCAAGGAGGAGGAGAAACAACGCAAGGACGAGGCGACAAAAGAAAGCGGGATCTACGTGCGGTGGACGATCGCCGGGAGGCCATACTCCAAACACGAGTCCGCCGCATCGGTTCCGGCTACCCAACCGCCGGCGAAGACCCCGCCGAGTGATCTGCGGAAGTCCTCGATCGCCGCTACCGGGAGCGCGACAGCGCACTCGGGAAGATCGGAGGGGATCACCCGATAGCGGCGACGATGGAGTACCGGCCTTCACTCGGGAGCTCCGCCGAGTGCATTGGCCGAGTGGCTTTAAGCCTACGGGGATTGAAAGGTACGATGGCAAGACCGACCACGAATCTTGGTTAGCGCACACACCCTTGCCATCCGAGCTGCAGTGGCGACAATAAAGCTATGGCCAATTACCGCCCGTGGCCCTCGCAAACTCAGCGGAAATTGGCTCACGAGCCTGCCAAGAGGCTTAATTGGCTCGTGGAGCGAGCGAGGACCACTTCATCGCCAATTTCCAAGGTACCTTTGAGAGGCCGGCACACACTTTGACCTTTACAACGTCATCCGGAAGCCGGACGAGCCCCGAAGGATTATATTCGTCGTTTCTCAGAAACGCAACAAGATCCCGAATATCACCGATGACATCATCATCGCCGCCTTCCGAAGGGAGTCCGTGATGAGTGCTCATCGGGAAGTTCGGGCGCAAGCCACCGAAGACGGTGAAGCAAATGTTCGAGACGGCGAACTCATACGCCAAATCAAATGACGCCATTAAGGCCGCCCGCCAAGACCGGCCCGACGGAAGGGAGGACAAGCAAGCGGGAGGAAGCCGAAATCCTAAGAAGGATGGCGGCAACAACGGCAACCAAGGCGAGAAAGATCGCAAGCGCCGATCGAAGACCTAGTCGCCGCAACCTCCAACACTCAACGTCGTCCCCGAGTCGCCGCCTACGACGCAATCATGAACGCCCAGTGCACCCATCATCCGAATCATAAGCACGCGGCAAAGGGCGCTTTATCTACAAGCGGTTTGCCGAGCGATGCGGCGCGGCTCGGAAGAAGCCGGCGACGAGGCGGCCCGTCGGCGCCAAAAAGAACAACGCGGCTGAAAACGCCGAACCATTTCAAGACCCGGTGGGGAGCTCAACCACATCTTCGGAGGTCCGCTAGCTTATGAGTCCAAGAGGAAACAAAAGCTAACTGACCGGGAGGTCAATGTGGCTCAACCCGAAGTTCCTCAATATCTGCGATGGTCGGAGGTGGCCATCACGTTTGACGGCTCGGATCATCGACCGAGTGGTTCACCCGGGCGCTATCCACTCGTCCTGGACCCCGTGGTCCGCAACATCGAGCTTAAGCGCGTCCTCATCGATGGGGGCGGCGCCTCAACATCCTATTTGCCAAGACCATGGATGAGATGCGAGATCCAGGGCCAGGCGAAAGCAAGCTCGGCCCCCTTCCACGGAGTCATCCAGGGTGTCTTCAACACCACTCGGGCATATCTCCCTCCAGTCACCTTCGGAGCCCGAGAGAACTTCCGAGCGAGAACGTCACCTTCGAGGTGGCCGACAGCTTGACATATCACGCCATCATCGGAAGGCTGCGCTTGCCAAGTTCATGGCGATCCCTCACTACACCTATCTTTGCATGAAGATGCCGAGGTCCCAACGGCGTCATCACTCTTCGCGCGATGTGAAGCAAGCCTTCACTGCGATAAGGAGAGCTGCGACATGGCCCAATCTCGCGAGAGATTACGTGGCCAACAAGAAGTCCGATTGGCTGCATCAACCGGCAGAGGGCGAAGTCCCGCGAAGAAGATAGCCAAATCGGGATCCGGCGACGCCAAGACCAAGAAGATCTCCCTTGATCCGTCGGATCCCTCGCTCTGTAATCGGCGCGACCTAGATCCCAAATAGGAAGGCGCGCTCGTCACCTTCCTCCAAAATAATAAAGATGTTTTTGCTTGGAAACCATCGATATGCTGGAATTCCTAGGGAGGTGATCGAGCACTCTTTGAACGTCAAAGATGACGCTAAACCGATAAAACAACGATTACGCAGATTCGCACGGGATCGGAAGGACGCTATCAAAGAAGAACTCGCAAAGCTCTTGGCTGCGAGGCTTCATTAAAGAAGTCCTCCATCCCGACGGTTAGCCAACCCAGTCTTGGTCCGCAAGAAAACGGGGCAATGGCGCATGTGCGTTGACTACACCGACCTCAACAAAGCTGCCCCAAAGATCCGTTTGGGCTACCTCGCATCGACCAAGTCGTCGACTCAACAACCAGGCTGCGAACTCCGAGTTTCTTGGATTGTTACTCGGGCTATCACCGAGATCCGCTTGAAAGAATCCATTGCTTGAAAACATCGTTCATCACATCGTTTGGGGCTTCTTGCTACATCACCATGCCTTTTGGCACGAAGAACGCCGGAGCCACATACCAACGCATGATCCAAAGATGTTTCCGGACGCGATCGGCAAGAACGTCGAAGCTTATGTCGACGATGTTGTCATCAAGACCAAGCGAAAGAAGACCGATCGCCGACCTAGAAGAAACCTTTGCAAACATCCGGGCCTTCGAATGAAGTTAAACCAGGAGAAGTGCACCTTCGGCGTCCCATCGGGCAAGCGCTCGGCTTCATGGTGTCACATCGCGGCATTGAAGCAAATCCAGAGAAGATCAACGCCATCTTAAACATGAAGCCCCCAAGTAACCGGAAAGACGTCCGAAGCTCACCGGTGCATGGCGGCACTAAGCCGATTCATATCCCGCTCGGCGAACGAGGCATGCCCTTCTTCGAGACTACTAAAGAGGACGAGCGACTTCCAGTGGACCACGAAGCCAACAAGGCCTTTGAAGATTTCAAAGAATTCCTTACCACGCCGCCGTCCCGGCCTTGCCTCAACCCGGGAACCTCTGCTTCTCTACGTTTCGGCCACTCACCAAGTGGTCGATGCGGTCCTCGTGGTCGAACGCGAGGAAGAAGGACGGGCCCGAGAAGATTCAAAGGCCAATCTACTTTGTTAGCGAAATATTGGCGGGAGCCAAAATTCGCTACCCCGAGTACAAAAATTGCTCTATGGTGTTCTAATAACCGCGAGGAAATTGGCACACTATTTTCGAGGTCACTCGGTCACCGTCGTCACCTTTTTCCCACTCGGCGACGTCATCCACAACCGCGAGGCAACCGGGCGCATCGCCAAGTGGGCCCTAGAAGCGATGCCATTGGACTTGACTTTTAAGCCAAGGACGTCCATTAAGTCACAAGCCTTAGCGGACTTCTGGCCGAGTGGGTGAACAGAAGAAAACGTGCCTCGGGAAGACCTCCAACAACTGGACCATGCACTTCGACGGATCCAAGAGGATCACCGGCTTGGGAGCAGGAGTCGTGCGATCTCCCGGCGGGAAAGGCTAAGATATGTCCTTCACCTTCACTTCTCCGCCTCACACAACGTCGCCGAGTACGAAGCTCTTCTACATGGACTACGCCTCGCAGTTTCACTCGGGATACGTCGGCTTATCGTGAAAGGCGACTCCCAGTGAGTCGTCAATCAAGTGATGAAGGGCTGGTCACGCTTAAATGATACTATGGAGGCCTACCGACAAGAGGTCCGCAAGCTTGAGGACAAGTTTGATGGGCTCTCGAACTCTCACATGTCTGAGACATAACAACGAAGGCTGCCGATGAGTTGGCACGGCTCGGATCTAAGCGCAAAGCTGCCCCAACGGACGTCTTTGTCGAGCATCTCTACGAACCAACCATCACGGCGAAGACAACTCTCACCGAGCAAACCACGAACGAAGTCGCCATGACCGACACCGGCGGAGGACGCCGCTCATCAAATTCTTAACTGACAAGAGCTGCCGGATGGCCGGGATGAAGCGAACGCGTTCGGCGTCATTGCCAAGCATACGTCATGGTTGACTCCCATCTATACAAAAGAAGCCCCTCCGGAATTTTAATGAGGTGCATCTCACCCGAAGAAGGGAAACGACTACTCCAAGACATCCACTCGGGCATATGCGGGAGCCACGCGGCGGCACGCACTCTAGTCGGCAAAGCTTACGGGCAAGGTTTCTTCGGCTTACCGCGGTCTCCGACGCGGATAAAGTCGTACGAACTGCGAAGGCTGCCGAGTTCTTCGCGACAAAGCCATGTCCCGGCCCGGGAGCTTCAAACAATCCCACTTTCTGGCCGTTCGCGGTATGGGATGGACATGGTTGGCCCTTTCAAGAAAGCTCCGGGAGGTTTCACACACCTCTTTGTCGCAATCGACAAGTTCTCCAAGTGGATTGAAGCCAAGCCGGTCGCCACAATCACGTCGACAAAGCACGAGACTTTTTCCTCAACATCGTGCACCGCTTCGGCGTCCCAAACGAGAATCATAAGCGATAATGGGACTCAATTCACGGGAGGCATCTTCAAGGAATTCTGCGAAGACTTCGGAATCAAGATCGCTATGCATCGGTAGCTCACCCTAAAAGCAACGGGCAAGTCGAGCGAGCAAACGGCATGGTCCTTCAAGGCATCAAGGCCCGCGTTTTCGACCGACTAAGCCCTTACGCTGGCAAATGGGTCCAAGAACTACCCTCGGTCTTATGGTCGCTGCGAACCACACCCAGTCGGGCTACTGGCCAAACTCCCTTCTTTTCGGTCTATGGCGCGAAGCCATGTTGCCAAACGAGATGGAGTATGAGTCCCTCCGGTCCGCGGCTTCAACGATGAACGCTACGACCCCGACCGAGTGGATGACCTCACCCGATTGGAAGAGGCCCGTGAGGCGGCCCTCATCCGATCGGCCAAATACCTTCAAGGGCTTAGAAGGTACCACAGTCGCAACGTGCGAGCACGAGCTTTCATTGTTGGCGACCTGGTCCTACGCAAGATCCAGACCACCAAAGATCGACACAAGTTATCTCCCTTATGGGAAGGACCATACATAATCGCTGAAGTGACTCGACCCGGTGCATATCGGCTAAAACGCGAAGACGGGTCTATGGTGGAGAACTCCTGGAACATCGAGCATCTTCGACGATTTTATACCTAATTTGGCTAAGGCCTTATGTTCTCCTTGATTGCCAACCTCAAGCAAGATGACTTCTTGAGTTAGCGATCGAACGTACACATGTCAATAAAGCTCAAGTTTTTCCTCGTCAACTTTTGTGCATAATTTGGTTTATCATTGTTTAATGTCCTTTGACTCGAGCTCAGTGTTTAAGGACTGAGAGTTTTCCGATGACCTAATCGAGCCTAGGCTTGATGACAGCCAGACGAAAACTACTTAAGAAATTTCACGCAAAAGCTCGAATCAAGGCATTGATATAAATAAACTAAAAGCGTCACAAAGTTCTACATCGAGTGTTACGGTTACGCGACATTTACAAAGCGAGTCGAATACAAATCAAATCTTGAAGTTGTTTACTACATCAAGGGATATCTTCTTCGCCGCTTCTTGCGCCTCACTTAGCATGTCCAAGGCCTGCTCGTCCAGTCGTCCCGTCGCGAAGCCTTCCCAGGCGAATTGATATCCACTCGGGGTAAAGGGACTTGGTCGAGCAAGAGCGGACCAGCCCCCATCTTGGTTGCTTCGGTGATATTGGCCGGGTATCGGTCGGGAGCCGCCGCGGCTTGTCAAATATCTCGATCGGCTCGCGAGTGGTCCCAACTCCTTGATCAAACAAGGACAGCAAGATCGGCGTGGCGGCGTTGGCGACCTCTTCCCGTATCTCGTCGCTTCGTTTGATCCGCCCAAGCAAGACGTCGTATTGGGCTCGGGTCTTTACCTTGTAAGCTGCCAAAAAGTCCCGGGTCATCCAAAACACTCGGAGATAAGGCAACACAAGAAGTTTTACTTCAAAGAAGGCTACCTTCAAACTCGGCCTCCATTTCGGTCTTGTCAAGGTTGGCCGCTTCAAGCTGGACTTGGAGTGAATGGACCTCCGAGGAATTCTCTACAACAAAAGAAGATCGTCAGCAACTAAGATCAACATGAGAATCATGAAGAAACTTGGAAAGGCGTGCTCACTCCCGATTGATCCACGGAGGTCAAGGTTCGCCTCCAGAAGTTACTGCGATCTCCCTCCTTAAAGCCGCCTCTCTTGACGCGGCCTCCTCCCGAGTGACCTTCAGCTGTCGCTGAACGTCCTCTAAGGAGTTCAGGTGGGGAACCAACTTCTCCAGCGCCTCGGATTTTGCCATAGAGCGGCAATATTCCTTCTGCACGCAGTGGCAGGAGAGTGACCGATTGAAAGATAATAATGATATAATTTAAGAGAGAGACACGGGCTTACGTTGAGCAGTCGGGT
This sequence comes from Oryza australiensis, assembly GCA_019925245.2. NCBI lineage: Eukaryota > Viridiplantae > Streptophyta > Magnoliopsida > Poales > Poaceae > Oryza > Oryza australiensis. Next base: position 4,694,470 of record JAIFGZ020000478.1, read on the forward strand.
TGCCTCATTCAGACTCTCGACAAGGGCATCCCTTTCATCCTTTTCGGCTTGCCGGTCTAGGATGATGCCCTGTCTCTCACCTTAGAGTCCCGCCACTCGATTCGATTGGGGAACCCGGGTCTCGAAGGCGCAACTGGAAATCTCTTCTACTCGGTGGCAAGCAAGAAGGACAAATGAAGACATGAAAGATTTAAATTGAAAGAGTAAAAGAGCGCTTCGAAACAAGTCTCACCGGTTTCGGTGGCCGCCTGCCTAGGTGGAACGGCGGGGCTGGTCTTCTTCTTCGGCTCGAGGTGAGTGACTCCCGGTCGGGGCACTTGAGCTGCAGCCTTGGGTTTTCCGGCCGATGGCGGTTTCCGGTCGGGATATCCGGCGGCGGCCGAGGCTCCTTCCTTGGGGCATCCTTCTTCGGAGGCGAAGGTTGTTTCCGGAGCGCTCGCACTCGGTTGCGGGCTCGGGACTTTGGCTCTGGCGGCCTTGGCACCTCGGGAGCGGCGACTGGAGTCGGCCCTTCACCCCCTCCGGCAGGATCTATGTCTTGGGGCCTCCTGTGAAAGTGAATACAGCAGGGGTAAAGATAAAGAGAAGTTTTCAACAAAAGAGTTCAGGCTTTGGTTTGAGAGCATACCTGGATGACCGGCGGATCTTCGGTGCCGTCCGCGGCGATCGCCTCAAAGGAGGTGTCTCGGTGGGGGGAGCCGGGACGTCGTCATCCGAGTCCTCTATAATCAGTCTCCTCTTGCTCGCACGCTTATTCGAGTCTTCACTCGGCGCCGCTCGCTTCCCGACCGGGTCGCCTTGGATCTTGATCCCACCAATCGGCTTCTTGGCAGGGCGATGCGGCGCGTCGTCATGAGACACTTTGTATGGCTTGGAGGAGATAGAGGCGTTTTCCTGCAGAAGAAGGAAAGTGCAATATTAAGAGACAAGATGTCGGGATTGAAAGATACTATGAAGCAACCGTCGGCTTAGGAGGAGGAGGTCGATGAATCTTGAAGGAAAGGGCTGGCGAGAATGAGGGCCCGCTCAACTGCAATCCCAGATGAGAAGAGTTTGTACATCCGGATCTTCAAGATCTCGTACTTGAGTGGATCTGGATCTTCCCGATTGGGGTCCGTCCCGCCTTCATACTCGAAGGCCGGCTTTGACCGTTCCTTGATCGGCGCCAGTCGGCACCTGATGAAGTGCCGAGTGATCTGTTCCCCGCGAAGGCCTCTCTTTTTCATCGCCAGGATCTTCGCGAGCAACTCGTTGGTCTCGTCCCAATCTTGGGCTACTGGGACAGTGCTCCAAGATGGTTTGGGAACAGGGGGAAGACCGACGAAGGATGGCAGGCTTGGTTCGAGGTTGCTAATGTAGAACCAGCCCGCGTGTCAACCTTTGTTGGAAGACTTCAAAGGGAGAGAAAAGTAGTATTTGCGGAGAGATCCGCGGAGCTGGAAACCTGCCCCGCCAACGACGCAAGGTTGGTCCTTGTTCGGATGAGGTTTGAGATAGAACATGCGACGGAAGAGATGGAAGTGGGGTAGAATGCCAAGGAAGGCTTCACACACATGAATGAAGAGAGCTATGTGAAGCATTGAGTTGGGGTTCAGATGGTAGAGATGAAGCCCATAGTAATCCAGAAGCCCCCGGAAGAACTCGGAGGTGGGAAGGCTGAACCCGCAATAGAAAAAGAAAGTGAAGACAACGAGCTCACCGGTGTTTGGGGTCGGGAAGTCCTCCCCCGCCGCCGGGCGCCATCCCACAAGTTCCTTTGGCGGAAGCACGCCGTGCTTCACCATCTCCTTGAGGGTAGATTCCCCCACATCTGAAGCGGCCCATTGGTCGAACGGAATCCTCTTTTCTTCCGCCATGAGAGCGAGGTTGATGGGAAGTGGATCTGGCTGGAAAAAGTCGGATTTTGACAAAGGAACGTGGGGGGTTTGGTTGCGGAGGCTAGTTATTGCAGAGAGCGAGCTCCTAGGTGGATGGATTTGGGAGTGCGCGAATCTAGGGTTCTGTGGTGGTGGTGAACAGTCTGCAAAAGGGGAATCGTTTGGAAGACGAAGAGGCGGGGACGACCTCGCATCTTTATAAGAAAGATTTGAGGGTTGCGCTAGGTTTTCTGGTAATTGGGCCGAGCCCATAAGAAAATCTACGGCCCAGCTAAGGTGTGGTCCGATGCGTGTCCTTAGGGACTTAAGCGGATGTGCTTAAGCAGATTTGCTCGGCAACATGCGCGTGTCAGAGTGCCCTGTACCTTTAAAAATCCTTTCATACCGCGGTTTGCGACTTCATGAGAAGGCGGCACGATGCAACTTGGAAGGTGACCGACGCTAAGTTTTTATAGCTACCTTGATGACAAGAGCTGTTTGGTTTTTTGGCATTTGGTCAGGTAACCTTACCAATGCTGTTTGTTTTCCACCTTGGTGAAGATCTTTATAGATTGAGACCAGTATTATGGCATAAGCTATTTAATAACTTGGTCGTATTTTTCATATGAATGAAAGAACTTGTTTCTCATGAGGGATGAATGAAATATTTATGCCGGGATTACTCGGGCAAGTCCACTCGGATAAGCAAGAGCTTACCGAGTGCTTTTTACCCATGAGGGTTGATTGAATTGTTTGTTCTGAGATAACTCAGGCAAATTCACTCGGATAAGTATGAACTTGCCGAGTAATGAGATTTCAGTGATTGCTTTAGCATGAGCTAGGCATCTACATGAGAATGATTTTTTTTATAGTTCTTGACTATATGATTAGCCTATTTTTGACTAACCACATAGTCGGGGGCTACACCTAATTAGGTGCATCGGGAGATGCACCTAGATATTTATTTTTTGAGAAATTTTTATATGTTTTTTCCAGCCCTTCACAGTCTTTGGAGCCACTCGGGAAGATTCAGGCAGAGATGATGGAATCGTTTGGCGCCAAAAGCACTCGGTCAAAGAGATTTTTTGGCTGAAGTGCTACTTTGGTTTGAAGCTGAGTTGTCTCGTCGACTGAAAAGGACTCGGGGGCTACTGTGGAGATTGTGGTAATCGGATATATATCGGCAAGCTTATCCATTGGAGGTAGGGATAGATTGCGCCTGCCATATCGTAAGTGAACTTGACTTGGGTATTACGATTGCCAATAGAGATAAGGCAATCGGCCTATAGTCACGGTTTGGTAAGATTGAGGAAACCAACTTAGAATAAGATAGGGTTTCCGATCTGTAAACCCTCCCCCTAAGACTATATAAGGGGGGTAAGGGGCGTCCCTTGAGGGATATCCAACACTAGATCTGAGATACGATTTCATAAGCAAGAGCTTTTAGATACACGAGATCAATAAAAACACTCGGCGGATCGAATCCACCGAAACAGGAGTAAGGTATTACCTCACGAGAGGGCCTGAACCTGTCTAAATCTTCTTCTTCTTTTAACCCATTGTGCTTGGCGATCTCGACTGCGACCCAAGAAATTGTATTGCCGAAACCAAGTTTTGACATTTTTTTTCTTTTGATGGCACATCTCCTTGTTTTATGTTGGTAAATTTTACTACAGTTCATCGTGACATCATGGTTTTAGCTATAGGATATCGTGTGAAAGTTTTGAAATACTCCTAGGCCCACTTGTCAGGTCTCTCATCTCTTTATCTCTACCTCTCTTTCACACACGGGGCGGCATGTAAACCTCTAAGTTCTGAAATGTCATCATTGCTCACCGGGACACTCCCATACCCCGGCCTTCGTATCTCCGACGGCGTCGGCCTTCTCTTGCTGCTCCATTGCGCCAGCAGCACCGCATTGCCTCAGCAAGGGTTTGCCCTCAAATTTTCCTTCCTCTTCTTCGCCATGGATGGCCGCCTTTCTCCTATATCCACACTACTGTCGTCAGCCACCTCCGCTCCACATCCTTCAACAAAGTTCCATGAAAATGGAATCCCCTCGCCAGGGAACACATTTTGACACTCTCACCTGGTCATGTTTGTTACTGGAGCTCACCGCTGACATTTCTCTCTCTACTAGGACCGTGCCTTTGCTGGTAGTGCTCCTATCGCTTTAGTCCTCGTTGCTGGCTACCGCCACACTGTGAGCGAAAGAAAGAGATAGAGATAGAGATAGGGAGACATGACAAGTGGGCCTAGGGGTATTTTAGAACGTTCACACGATTTCTCTCTCCTATTTAACCGGAATAAATATTGTAATGAGCGCGGTGTCTACAATCTAATTTTTACGTCTACCGAGTGCCTTCCCCCAAAAGTTACTTCGTGTGGTGTTCTACGGCTAAAATTGTGAAGTCAAGATGTATTGTAGCAAAATCAATCTGAGATGATTAATACGATAAATATGAAGAAAAAGGGGTTGTGGATCTATGAACCTTAGAGATATCCGTGGTCATTGCCATTGAGGTCGATGGAGAGGATCACCGGAGAAGGGCTTGTAGTTTCAGATCAGTCATCGAAGATAGAGGAGAGAGAAAGAAAGAGCTACTGGAGTGGAGGATGAAGAAAAAAGTGACGGGGTAATGATGGAAGAGGAAACCGTTACTATTTATAGCTTACAGTGTTAACTATTTGGCTGGGCCGATGAAAACCCTAATGGGCCAAGGATTGGTGGGCCTAGATAAGGAATTCCGAAGCATGTTTATCCATACTCCGGAATTGGGGGGCATGTGTTAACGATAAAATTTGATATATTCCGTTAAATGAGGAACAAAGGCGAAGCGGGACAGATGGTGGGATATCAGTTGCCAAAAACAGGGAATTGCATCGGTTGAAGGTGTGTTGGCAGGAGGCTATCGACAAAATAATATCGGCTGGCGGTTGCCGATAAGTGCTAGAAGTTCGAATTCTTGTCGGAATCGGTTGAAGGGACTAGAAATATTACCAAAAAGGGGATCTGATTCGAGAAGAAAGCGACATGGGGAGTTATTTATTAATTAGGCGGGTTTAATTATTTTCCTTTCGTAATTTTATGGAAGACTAATTAGAGTTTGGTTTGGGCTTGCTGTTTTTGTTTTATCTTTAGAAAAGTTTGTGTCGAGTCCGATATAGACTAGTCTATGCTCATGGGTATAAATATGTACACCTGGGGTATTGTAAAAAATAACAATTTCAATACACACTTTCGCCGCATCGCCATCCAAGTTGTCTAGGTTTTCATCTCGACGAGTTTTTATTTCGAATTGGGCTGCATCAGTTAGGTTCGATCTCTAGCAAGAGGTGAGTTTTGTCTATAGTTGCTTGTATCATCGGGGCTAGGCCTTCCATCGGTTGAGTTTGACAGGTCAATACAAGCGCTAAGTTATCATATACATTATCCAATCTAAACTGCCAGTGTTGTTTGTTCGTATCGGTTGATTCATCTAGGATTTGCTGATATCGATGATTTAGATTGTTTAGTGTGTTTAGTATCCTGAAAAACAATCAAAGACATGTTTAAACTTTATCATTTCTTTCATACTTAGTGTTGCATCAATTAGGTTTTCACCTACTAAGTCATGATTGAAATTGTAATAATAACTTGCTCTTGGGTTGCTAATAAGGGTACTATCGGGGTTTCAGCCAATCTTACGTGATATAACTGTTTTGCTTTAAGTTACATGCTTACATTTGCTTACTTTGTTATATCTATCATCTTATACAAGTTTATCAATCCTTTAAATCCCTTAAGCTTGTTATTAGCCTCGCACTGTCTGGGTTAAGTCCGATCGGTTAAGTTCGATCTATTGAGGTTATAATCTGTTTAATAGATTTAATTAAGATTGATATTCTTGTATAAGGCTATACAGGAGTTATAACCAATATGTTATCTAAAAACACCTAAGCTATTTAATCGGCTATAATATAAATTTATATAATTATTAATTTATCTAATCTTGGTTATAAGCAATTAATATTGTCTCGATTAGGTCCGATCTATCATAATCGCTTATAGCTAAGAAAAAGATCAAATTAGTAATTGCATATTTTTTGCATGTACAACCGATCATGATTGTTTTTTATCTAATCTACAATATATGTCCATTAACTAGCCATTTAGGACATATAATCGTCTAACAATTGACTTTAATAATCTCAATCTTATGCTGCATCGATTGGGTTCAACCTATAAGATTGGTTCTATTAGAGAAAAGTTGTTTATGATTATATCTAACCTAAATCTAGTTCATGAGCAGTATCTTTTACCTTACAGTCGATTCGACTTGTTTGCATCGGCTAGGTTATCACAATATGACATCGGTCTATCGACCGATCGACTACCGTCTTCTAACATTGACCATTATCTTATCGGTTGCAGGATCAAACCAATTGGCACGCCCTTGAACCCGAAGCTTTTGAACCTGCATTGGAGCTAAGCAGAACTCCTAGGTCGCCGTGTTTTTGCATCAACACTATGGCACCACAAACTCTTGCATCCTTATCTTTCTAGTGGCAGAGTGCTCCATGAGGCCATTCAAAGTGCAAGACACTGCTACAAGGAGCATTTGACTGTCACGTAGGATGAAGACCGAGGTCTCAAATCAGCTTCTTCCATAGTTCAAAGTGGCTTTAAGGGTGTTTTAATTTTGCATGTCAACCCTTATCATTTTCTATTTTAGTCCTCACATTTTGTAATTTATAGATAAACTTGATATTTTACACCAAACACCCTAAAAGAAGAAAAAAATAAAACCATCATCCCTCATCCAGTCGCTCTCATTCCCTTCGACCCTTCCCCTCTCGCCGCTCTCCCCAACCGCTTTTCCACCTCCCTCCCACCATCGACGTAGCTCTTCCTCCCCTTCTCCCACTGACGGCATCGCTCTCCCTCCCTCCACCACCGACATCGCTCCCCTCCCTACTCACCGTCGGCTGCAACTCTCCCTCCCCCTCTCCGCCGCTCCCTCTCCCCCATCGACAGCACCACTCTCTCTCTCCCCACAGACGGTGCCGCTCTCCTTCCCCTTCTGCCAGCGCCACCCCCCAAGGACGATGCCTGCAGCTTGACCTCCTTTGCCGTGTGACATCCCAATTAGGATATGGCGTGTGTGGTTCATGGGAGTTGTGTGCGCATGTATGTTTAGTACCACCTTGCTAGTTTAGCAAGGGTGAAACCAACTTATAAGAGATTGTCCCTCCACCCATATCACTCCCGAGTCAACCCTTTTACACGAAACGAGGATAAAAATATAAGTGAGATGATATGTGTAAGTGGGCCTACATCGGATGGGATGGGCTACGTGGTTCTGGAGGACGTATTGTTACAAACACTACTACAGAAACCTTAATAGGTGCCTGTTGGTGCTGGTTTTTCCAACCGGCATCTAACTGGCGACACGGATGACTAAAGTCATCGGTGTCAGTTACATAACCAACATATATAACAGTATATAGGTGCCGGTTGTGACAAAAAAGGGCACCTATAAGGTTTTAACAACCGACACCAATGGTCCTCTAGGAGCCAAAAAAATCATCGAGGCAGGCTCGAGACATTGAGCCCACGTTTAAAATCCCTAAAAATCAAAAAATACACCTATGAGGTTTTAACAACTGGACCAATGGCCCTCCAGGAGCCAAAAAAATCATTGAGGTAGGCTCGTGACATTGAGCCCACAATTAAAATCCCTAAAAATTGAAACAAATATCCAACAAAATTTACAAATTTATAGGATCAACCGTCACATAATTCATCAATACATCACATAATATTTTCAAAACTCATCACATGGATTTGAATTGATTTAGAAATTCTAGACAACTCAAGGCCGTTGTCCACCATGGAGGAGTATGCCCCCTTGTTGTCCTATAGGCAATCACCGACGACGAGATTAGCGAGAGAGCGGAGGACGAGAGGAGGAGGGTGAGGGAGAAGGAAGAGGAGTAGGGAAAGAACGAGGGGAACACTGACCTTTGATTTCGACGATGGCACAGAGGTGAGGCGCTGTGAGGTGCCTCTAGATCTGGCGGAGTGGGCGGCGAGGGGGCTACTACCATCGCCGTCATCATCGCCGTAGCTGATGTGGATGTTGTCGCCGTTGCCAATGAGGATGTTGTCGTTGTCACCGAGGAGAGGTCTACGCCGAGCACCGGGGGCACCAGATCAAGTGCCCCCAAGCTCAGACCGAGGAGCGCAGGTGTGGGCGACGACGACAAAGACGCGGCGGCCATAGAAATGGACTCCATGGACATGAAGCTCCCCGCAGCATCTGCACCCGCCGCTGCCGCTGAGGAATACGACACCACGACGATGAGTAGCGACCGGAGGTGGATCCACGATGAGGACGGCGGGGATGACGTGGCCATCGGTGACGAGGATGGCGGGGATGAGGTGGACGGCTTGGGGAGCCCATCGCCTTCCCTCCTGTTGGATCTGGCGGAGGGAGGCGTCGTCGCCACTGCTCGCAGGTAGGAAGCCTGTTGTCTCCCGTCTCGTTGGATCTGGCAGAGGGAAAGGCGCCACTGCCGTTGCGTAACCATCGTCGTCGTGTCGTCGCTTGGATCCCTCGACCAGGAGAGTGAGAATGGGAGATAGGAGGCTCTGCCAAGGTGTTAGTGATATGCCCTAGAGGCAACATGGAGATGTTGGATATCATGGTCAATGTTTATGTATTTATGAATAAAGTGTTATTCAGTTCCATGAAATAGACATCTTGTATTGATTAATAAGTACGTGACTTATTTATGAGACTCTATATGTATGAATCTATTTCTAAATGATCCCTGATCATATATCATATAATTGGAACTAATATGATTCTAAGATCGGCATGTTTATTGATTGATGATCATGTCTCATAGATCATGGGTATGGAGATACCAAATCAATAAACATGGACATATGTGTTAGAGAACACATTGTTGGATAGACCCACCATGAGACTACAGGAATTAATGTGCCATTAGTTGGTCTCAGGTAGTGTTGGTACAAAGTCCTTAGACCTGAGATCACCATGGATTCCAACATGTGTAGTAGCCTACTTTGGGACTACCAAACGCTATTCCGTAACTAGGTAGTTATAAAGGTAGTTTTCGGGTTTGCTATGAAACATGGAGTGGGATGTGAGTGATCAAGATGGAATTTGCCCCTCCTTTGAAGAGATATCTCTGGGCCCCTCGAGGTAATGGATTATGAAAATGCATGGCCATGCTAAGTTGATTGAGGAGTCAATCAACAGACAGATAATCCAATACGGTTCGAGTGAATGGTTAAGCTATTGAAGTGATGGCACACATCTTGCCTATAGCTTAATTGGTACCGTGAGGCAAAGGGATTTGTGTACACATTACAGGTTCAGAGCCGATATTATACTATGATGTCAATATATGCTGCTAGGCGCCGCTATTGACAGGTCGGCTGAGTTGGACTCGAGCCGACGATTGGCTAAGTTAGACTATAGCCGAAACCAAGTATATCTGAACCTACAGGGTCGCACGCTTAAGGGGATAAGAACAAGCATTCGAGTTAGACTCGAATACGGCTCGATCGGATAGGGATCCGATTGGATAGAGTCCTATGGTTTTACGACGTATGGACGGCCAACTCTATGAGATTCGGATGATATCCGATTCAAAATAGAGTCCTGATCGGCCACTAGTCCCAGTAGGCCAACTCTATATAAAGGGGCGAGGGGTGGAGAGCTGCGACACGTCAATTGTATTGCATTGAACCGAATCCGCAACGAAGTCGCCGAGATCAATCTCCACGGAAACCCTCCCACTTTCGAGCCAAACCCTAGCCTTGCATCGCGTGCTAGCACATGGGTGTTCGGCGTTCTGTCCCCGGACGTGTGGATACCGGTAGAGGCGCTGCTACGTTGCGCGCTGTTGATTGGCTACGGATCGGCTGTGGTGGAATTGGCTGCGGTCGAGCGCATCGGAGCGAGGCGTGAGAACGCGGTCAGACGACTCGGCGAATCGGCTACATCCGCGAATCGGGTGATTGGTGAATCGGTTGTCTCCGGGAATCGGTGTCATCGGCCGGCCACGGTTCAGTTGGATAGCCACGATTGGGTTTCATTGCACACTCCAATCGGTAACGATCTATCGGCCCTTACTTGCAAGTGTTCCTGGTTTGCGCGGTAGAAAAGTTTTTGTTTTCGGCTAGCATAGCTTTCGTGTAACCCTTCACAAGGCAGGTGGGGTAGGTGGCAGTGGGGACGGGTGGGAGTGGGGCGACAGTGTGGAGGAGGAGGAGGAGGAGAGAGGAGGGAGGAGGGGGTGGGAGTGTGGCGGTGGTTTGGAGGATAAGGATGATCGGGAGTGGGAGTAGATAAGGTTGGTCAGTTCGATCGGCTCTAGTTGGTTTTTTAATAGGTGTCCTTTTAAAAAAACCCGACGCTATAATATAAGTGTAGATGTAGGTTTTTGAAAACCATGACCTATAATATGTTATAGTTGTCGATTCTTCTGAAAAAGTACTAATATTATAGGTGTCGGTCTTTATTTAGAACCGACACCTATCTCTCCACAAAGGTGCCGGTTTTTGCTGCGGGCGCACGTGTAGGCGAGAAAAAACACTATAGGTGTCGGTTTTAGCTATTTCTACACCTATACCGTTGTATCCTTTGTGTCTTTATGTTGTAGTGGAATGATATCAAAGCCAACACTTGTAGTTGCGTGTATGGGTCAGTGTGTAAACATATGGCGCATAGCGCATGTGGCCTCTGTATGAGGCACATGGCATGACATATGGCACCGACACTGGACGTACATACATGCTTTAAGAAGGGATATGTTTCTGGACATTTGCCTATATGCCTGTGTGGCTATACGTGTAGGTTGGACTGACGAGGATGTTGGGTCCTTTGGGGGAGGGGCATGTGACATCCTAGCACAATTAAGATATGACCTACGTGACCCATAAAAGCTGTGTGCGTATATTTATTATCACCTTATGAGTTTACTAAGGTTGAAACCAACTTATAAGGGCTTATTCTTTCAACCATATCACTTTCGAGTTAACCCTTACACGTGAAGCGAAATATATAAGTGGGTCCATCCATCGAATAAGGACGGGCTGTTACACGCCGATGGTCACTCCTCGCCAGATCTGAGAGCGCTGTGGAGCGCTCAGGGAAGGAGTAGTCACGTGCTCCGGCGATCTGTTTGGCTTTTCATTTCTCTCCTTTTGTTTTGGCGATTTGTTTGGTTTTTCGTTTCTCTCCTTGATCCGTTTGTTTGGTTGAAGTTACTTGCTTTTTTTTGGCAGGTAAAGTCCTGATCTGTCCATAGATTAGATTTTCTAAAGGAGATTTTAGGGTTTGTTCACGTGTGTTTTTTTAAGATTTTCAAAAAAGTTCGATCAAGGTTAGCGCGAGGAAAGCCCGAGAAAAAAAAAATTCCCGAAAACCTTATGAGGGTGCACGTGTGGGGACGGAGGGCGCCTCTCGGTCGAACTTGACGGACGAAATTTTTTTTGTGACAATGGGAAAGTTACTATTTTTTAAGATAAGATAATATTTGCATGTATTGAATTTGAATACATAAGTGATATCCAATATCTCATCAATTTTTTCCTTTTAAAAAATATTGATGACTCTTTAAACGACGTAAAAAATGAGGAACCCCTCAAGGAGCAAATAGTTTTCGGGATCAATGTTGCAGAACAACGCATTCACCATTTGTCGTGCGTGGTCGATCTCAAGCTTGGTTTCTGCAGCTTCACCGGCGAGTTGATGTGCGCCTCTGTCTGCAACCACAGCCAGCCTACCTAGTCTAGCACTTGAGCCTCAACTTTTTCATCAACCTCTCTGTCTCGTCGGCCTGATCCTGCTCCGTCGCGGCGGCGGCGGCTGGCCTGCAGGTGATCTCCGTGACACCCCGCCGCTTGTGAAGAAGCCTCCGCATCAGCGCGGGGAGGTCCATCTCGCTCCTAATTTCATCCAGCGCGTTGCGCACCCTGAGGATCTCATCCACCTTGGGCCCCTCGCAGCTGCTCGCCCTGGCCCTGACGAGCAGCGCCTCCTCCAGCCGGATCGCCGCGCCGAGGCGGAACACGATCATGTCCAGTATCGCTAGCACGCCGCCTCCGCCCGCGGCGTCCGTCCGCGCGTCGTCGTCGTGGCACGACGAGCCGTAGTCCTTGGGGAAGGCGTCGCCGTCGGTGCGGAACAGGTAGAGCGTCCCCGGCGAGAAGCTGACGGAGGCGCGGGCGAGGCGGTGGCGCGGCCGTGACTTCTGCTTCGGGGACGTGTACCTCCTGTACGGCAGGTTGTCGCCGCGCGGGCTGTTGAGGGCGACGCAGCAGTGGCTGCGGCTGGCGTGGACGGTGAGCACCGGGGAGTCCGGGTCGGCGGCGCGGACGGCGGCCCTGATCTCGACCACGCCGCCGTCCTCCTTCCCCTCAGCTCCCCGCGCCCGACGATCTCGAGCGCAGCGGCGTACGTCCGGTCGATGATGGACAGCGCCATCTCGTCCAGCATCTCCCACGGCTGGTGCCGCTCGATCAGCGCCATGGCGTGCGCCGCCGCAGCGTGCCCGCTCTGCTCACAGTGATCCATTTCCCCGATCCGGCGGCGTAAGGGGGATAAAGGAAATTGGTTGCGACGGCACGTCCGCGTGGCGCGGCGCGGCGTCCCTGATATGCGCGACCGGCCCCTCGGAACCTAGGGCGGATCGGATAGCCGTAGGCGAGACGGACTCCGATTCCGTGGAGGAGAAGGATACCTCTCTTCCAGCCGCGGTTCGTTGCTTTGCCGCGCGATTCGCGAAGTGTCGCGGAAGCGGCGCGTCGAAGGGTTTGCGACAGGCCATGCGATGGGATGGGATGAGATGAGATGTGATGCGCCAATTGCGCAAGGGCGTGATAACTGATAACTTATGCAAACCCACTTTCATTTATGCCGGTAAAAGCGGCAAGCCACTTCTGTCCATCGTCATCCTTTGCAGCGTCGGGCTCTTCGCCGCGCGCCATACCGGTGCACCCACCAGCAGGACCAGCACATCGACGCCAACGACGAAAGCTCCTCTCTTGCATGGCCATGGATCGTTCGGTCACCACCACTCCACCACTTGCACATGGACCACATCGCCGGCTGCCTGACATGTTCGATCATGCATGCATAGCAAGATGGGATGGATAGAAGTCGGTGCATGTTCTTGGTGCCTCCCGCTGGCTAGCTTGTTTTCCGCAGTTAGTTCATCACTCTGCTCGCTGGCTGGTTGGTGGGTTTTGGTGGAACCTACCAGAAATCCAAGCTGACGGGTCCTCCCTCCGTCTTAAAATATAAAAAATTTTAGATAAATATGACATATTTTATAAAGACTCTGTCTATAATATGTCACATTCATTTCAAAAAATTTTATATTTAGGTACAGATGAAGTACGTGGGTTCATCGACACCTGCGTTGGCTTTGGCGGACAGTGCTAACATGGGGCGAACAGCTGCAACCTACCCCCACTTGCACCTTTAAAATTGGGCTGTGGTGGCTGTGTGTACTCATTGTGGGGTGTTTTTTTCACACAACCAGAGTTGCATTATCATGGAGGCATTAGATTTAGAAATAAGTTTCGGAAGGACTTAGTTTTAAGAGGCCTACTACACAACGCTACACCCTTCTAATGAAAATATGTGCTGACGTCACATAATATCATAAGTACTAGGTATCGGATCTGAAATCTTCAGTACTAGACGTGATACCCCATAGATAATAGATCTGATACCTATATATTAAACTTATAGGTAACAGATCTGATACTTAGATACCATGTTGACGTCGGCTATTCCTTTGAAACTATAATGCTATGAAAATCCGGTTAAGAAAAATACACAAAATTTCAAACTTCTAAAACTTTTGCATCATACTATGATTTTTGTTTGACTTATGTGAAATCCCACCTAAAACCAAACTACGAATAATTAAATCCCAAAGACTTATCAAGGAAATTAAATGAATTTACTATAATCTCTCTCTTTTAAACCTACACAGTACAAATAAGGAGAAATTAAATACTAAGTTAATTTTCAATCCAAATATAAATACAACAAATATGATTCTAACTCCAGTAAATAAATTTCACTTTAAATAATAAATATAAAGCATAAAAGTTTTTAAAGGATCAAGGAATAAAATTATATTATAAATACATTTAAAATTACAAATTATCCAAAGCCATAAAAATAACTCGTCCTAATTCAATCCTACCTCTAAGTCTAAATCGCATTCCTCAGGCGAGCCAGGCCAGCCCAGCCCAACCCTCTACTCTCCCCTCTCTCAGCCCAACCCAACCCTAAGTCTACTCTTCGTCCCTCTTCTCCCTTCCTCGGGCACGCCCGTCAGATTGGCGCCAGGATGGGCCCACTCGTCATCCACACGCTATGCGATGGACGTCCGCTCGAGGCCTCCTCGTGCGGTCATCTCCCTCCTCGCGCCCCCTTTCACCATTGGTCCGAAGGCCACACCGTCCCCCGTCCCCCCTCCCTGGCTGTCGCCGGACAACGCCGACCGCCCTATCGCTTCACCACCCATCCCACACCGCGCTCGTACCCCCTTTCACCCATGCCGATGACGTCGGCCTCTCCGTCCTTCCCGACCTTGCCGCACGGCGCCACCAACTCCCTCCCTAGCCATCCCGTCCTCGTCGTCCTTCTTCCGCAGCTGCTGACGCCGTACGAGCCCAGCCACTCCACTGATGGACAATTTGTCTGTCAGTCTGAAGTGTGCTTGTACGCCGGAGCCGCCCCAAAACCACCACGCTTGCGGCAACACCCCATCCACCAAAGCCTCTTCGCACGAGAGGACGACCTGAGCCTCGTGTTCACGGCAAGCTGCTACGCCGAGCTCACCCAATCCCGTCGCCAGGATGCCCACGCCATCCTCGCCTCCTGCCGGCTTGCCCCGTCGCCATCTTACCCCATCATCTCCGTCAAGCACCGCACGCGCCGGCCATCCTTGGGCAGGGACGCGTGAGCCTCCCCACCCGCGTCAGCCACGCGCCGCCGCTCGCCCACGACGTCACCTCCTTCGGACCGCCAGGTCGAGCACCGTCTCCGCACCTGAAAAACCGCGCGGGTACGCGAGGACTGCAACGAACCACCAGGAGGTCAACCTCCTTGCCTACCACGCACGTCATCCCGTCCGTCTGTCCCTGCCGCCTGACCCCAATCACCCCACGCCCATGCTTCCCTCGCCGCATGCTCCCCATGCCGCGCTCGCCGCGTGCTACCCATGCCGTCCTCGCTACACCCCCGCTGGCCCCCGGTCCACCGCCATCCTCGTCCTCCGTTGCCGTTGCTATACAAGCCAGCGTGTCGCGCCATCATTCCCCATTCCTTCCTCACGCCATCGCGAAGCCACCCATCGATCTCCTCTATCCCGCCACCCCTCGTGAGCTCGCTCGCCACCAGCCGTTCCTGCTCCTCCCAAACTCGAGCCCCTCAACATGTTGCCATCCCCGCCACCGTAGCGCCTCCACCGTCGCTATCCTCTTTCTTCCCATCGGTCGGCCGCGGGCCGCTCACCCCGAGCTGCCTCGCCCTTCGGTGCTCATGCCCCTGTCCTCACACCGTGCCAACGCCGCCGTCTCACTTGACTGCCTCGGAAGCCTGCTCATATCGCGCCACCCTCGTCTCGTCGCGCCGAGCAGCGCGAGACGCGAGAAGAGAAAGAAGGAAGAAGAGAAGAACAAGAGTAGTATAGTGACTGCCAAGTAGGTCCCATGTGTAGGTCCCACGTCCTTAACCAACCCCGGTAATCTCCTCCTAATCCCCTCCCTTCCCTCAATTACATGTGGGCCTGCAGTTGCTAATCCCTAATTAAACCTCCATATGTTAACATATTGTCAGTGGGGCTCACTAACCCTAACCCATCCGTGCACTCGGTCTATATGGACCTAGTCACCGACCGTTGGGCCCCACGCTTGTCTCACGTGGACCGTGAGCCGAATCCATCCATCTACCATGACCTGATGGCTCGGTGTCAATGACAGCGGGCCCTTCGAAGGATATTCCCTAGAGTATTGTTTTTCTGTAAAAAGAAAACTCTTTTTCCTTTGGACAGAAAATCTATTAAACTTCAAAAACTCATATCTTTTAAACCGTAATTCCGATCGACTCTGTTCCACTTCCTAAATTTTTCTAGAATTGAGATATATCCAATGGAGCTACTAGTATATAATAAATATTACTTATTTTTAGGGTTTTGTGTGGTCTTTTTGTATTGATGGTGTAGGCGGACGTTTCAGAAATTTGCCAGACGCAAGGAATCCTGAAGGATTGAAGATCGAGACCAAGGCAAGCCACTCTTTGATCATATTGCTCCTACATTCTAAAATGCGTTGATTGAAAAAATGCATGTTTAGTGTACACATGAATTTGACTGGCCTCGGTTCACGTAACCGATGGAACTACCCATTAGTTGCATTACTCTATATAGGACATTGCAAACCCTAATCCTTGTCTCTCCACAAATGAGACACTTCATTATGCGTGTCCTTCGGGCATGTATATCAGTCGACCCCCACTCTTTACTAATATATGTTGACTTCGGGAAAAACTGGTTGGAAATTGTTTGAGAAAAACTTGATACTTGGTGTTAGAGGTTTTGAAAAGGGAAAATTGTTTGCGAAAGCAACGTTGCGAGGTTCTTCCTGTGTGGTGCGGCCTTGTATTCGCATGTAAGAACCGATTCTTTTGGGAATTCCATCCAAGCATCTTATAGTGCGACCACACGGGTATTCTGGGATACCCCCGGAAAAGTGAATTGTTGATTCATGTCTATCTTGTTTGCAAGTAGTTGTGAAACACTAGGGATGTAGGAGATAAAGTTATGAATCCACTTTTACAAACCCGAAAATATCACCTCTATACGTGGCACATGGTACCAAACGAGTAGGAGTAGGAGGCATCAGGTATTCGAAGTAGAGGAGGGCATTGGCATGCGATGCTTGGTTCGTTGGAGCGATGTCATAGCCCGATTTTTGTTCGGGATTAAAAATCATTTAATAAATTATTTTCTAGAAATTGAATAAAATGAAAAACAAAGTAAATCAAGTAAATTAAATAAGGAAATTAAATTTTCCTTTAAAAATCATGGCTGAAAATACTTTTGAAATATTCTCCATGCCCTAAAATACTCTCGAAACTTTTCGTGAAATTTTGGAGCTCCAAAATAATTTTAATAATACAAAGAATACTTTAATAATTATTTAAATAAATAAATTAATCTTTAAATGAGTTGGATATATTTTTATTAAATACTTTGGGTGTTCATTTATTTTTAGAAATTTTCATGAAATTATTTGAGCACTGGAAGTATTTGTAGAAAATCAAAGATCATTTATGGATTAATTTAAAATGAAAAACAAATTTAAACTCCTTTCCCGTCCTTGGGCCGCCGTCGTCCCAATCCTTTGAAAAGTCCGCATTGCCTCCCTACGGCCCTCCTTTCTCCCTCTCTCCTCGGCCCGAAAGTCGGCCCGCTCCCCTTCTCCCTTGTGCAAAAGTCCACTTTGCCTCCCCTTGCCAAACCACTGACGACTGGGCCCTGCCGCCCTCTCCTCTCTCCCCGAGCCACCGACAGGTGGCTCCCACCTGTCGGGGCTGTCCCCTTTCTCCCGCCCGCATCCTTCGGTCGCCGCCACCATTTTCGTGCTGCTCGCGCGCCGCGTTTCCCAGTAGGGACCGCGCCTCGCTTGCGCCGCACCTCCGTAATCGCTCACCGCCGCTTTACCCGCTCGTGCCGCGCCCGCTCAACCGACTCACGCCGATTTTCCCGTCGCCGCCAAAACCGTCGTCGGCCGAACCACCCTGCCGCAAAATCCGCCGTATCCCCGGTGCATTCCCACGCCCGAGGCTATATAAAGCACCCCGAGCTCGCTCGTTTCCTCCCGCACGAGCTCCTCGTGCGGCATTCGCACTCACCACGCACGGCCTTGCTCCGCGCTTGCCGTCGCTACTCCGGTCGTGCGCCACGGCCGCTCCAAGCCCACCGTCGCACGTCGAGGCCGCGCCACCTTCCTCGTGGCACACCGAACCCCGCCGCCACCTCCCGCCGCGGGCATCGCGGATCGCCCGCCACCGTGATCCCGAGCCGCCGCTCGTTGTCGTCCTCGGCCGCCAATTTGGTCGCCACGCCACTTCCCGAGCCGAGCTGCCCTCCCTCCGGCTTCGCCATGCCCTTTCGCTCCTTGGCCGCACCTCAGGCACCGTCGGAAGCCGTCGTAGCACCGTGTCGCCGTGCATCCCGAACGCCGGTCGCCGCCTCCGCTCTCCGCCACTCACCGCGCGCCTCTCCCTGCCGTTGTGCGCTCGGTAAGGCCCTCCTCCTTTCCCGCTACTCCGTCACCCTCCGTCGCTCACCGTCGCGCCGATGGCCGCGCCGGCGACCATCGGGCGCGCGCGCCGCCGCCGTGTTGCCCGGCCAGCCGCCGCCGGTCGCCACCGCCCGTGAGCCACCCCAACAGTCCGATCTACCGAGAGGTAGATCGAGGCCATCGTTTCCCGTGGTCGTTCGATCCCCTTCCGGGTGATCCGGACCGTCCACGTGGTGGACCGGTCCCCGTCGACCGAGTCCACCGTGAACCCCGTGCGCCGCCGCCGCCGTGGCTGACGTCAGCCCTCGCTTGCGTCAGCAGCTGACGTGAGCATTTGGTTTGCTGACGTCATCCCACGTCGTGCCGCTAACGTCAGCCCTTGTTTGCTGACATCATCCCAAGCCTTTTTTCTTGTAAAAATAATTAAATATTGCGCAATAAATCGAATTTAATTTCTAGAATTCATTTAAATGGTCCAAAACATCTAAAATTCATATCTAATTTATACGAACTCCAAATTAGGCCATTCAAATTGCAAAATTTATCTAAAATTGAGCTCTACATGTTTGTTTACTTTTCATGTACTGATTATTTAGTTTTTATTAGTGTTTTTCCTCTTTTGTGTGCCGGCGTGTAGTTATTGTCGTTTTCGGAGTTCGTGCTCGCGAGGAAAAGAGTCCAGAAGTTTGTTTGAAGATGCAAGGCAAGTCACACTTCCCTTGAAGCATATTGATCCTACTTTTATAAATATTTTATGTTTGTAAATAAAATTACATTGCTTTGCTTACATGAAATGATGAAATACATATCTGCTTATTTGTGCCTTATTTACTTGATATCCGTTCTTTGTTAAACATGGGTGATAATTGACTAGCTTTAGTCACTGATGTTGATTCTAGCTAGAATTATATGTTTAATTACCATTAGCTCACTAAATGGGATAATTACACTATTTATTCTAGTCTCTGACGAGCTGTCAGCCCGAAACACCTGACCATGTCTTATTGGTCGTAATTATCTCAACTAAAATATGACTTAATGGTGGGCTGTGGGTGCATGGTTTTGGATTGTCGTACCCATGGCAATTAAGGACCGGTTCATGGGAAACCCTGAAAGAATTACAGCGCTTACCACAAGCATGAATGGGTGACTTCTTAACTCGTAGTATAGCTTTCCTCTAGCCGACGTACCCTAGTGGGGGTGGGCGTGATGGAGTTGGGTCGGCCCTGGTTTTACAGGTTGATCGGCTACCGGATTCACCGTGGCACGCGGGGGGCTGCCCATTACCCTTAGGGGAGTGGGGGCGAAACCTTTGTGTGGTATCACTTGATTAGGGAGAGTTATGCGAAAGGTCTTGTCACGATTTCCCCCTTTGCAGTATCATGGTGGTACTTCGGGGCATGGTATCATGTGTGGAATCATGTCTTGTGGGTAAAGTTGTGCATCTCTGATCAGAGTAAAACTATTCGAATAGTCGTGCCCGTGGTTATGGGTGATCGACCAGATTCACTATGATTAGTCTCACACTACTGAATAATTTGATTTAATGGAACTGGTATCGTTCAGGTGGAATGGTTGGGCATGTTCAACGTGGGGATAACGTTGTTCAGTGAAAGATTAATATTGCCTTAAGTACTCAGTTGTTTTACTGTTTTTAAACATTAAATGTTTGTAAACCACATTTATACAAAATAGCCCCAAGCCACTCTTGTCTCCCCTTACATGTCTGTATTTCTTGGTGTGGCTTGTTGAGTACGGTGGTTGTACTCAGTCTTGCGATGTTCCCCCTTTCAGAGGTGTAGTGCTTCTGAGTTGAAGATGGAGTTAGAAGACCAAGACTCAGACCCCAGTTGAGTTTGCCTGTGGAGTGGAGCTGAAGCCCCGCTAGTGTCGTCTTTCTTTTCCGCTGCAGTTTTTGGGTGTGAGGACTAAGAGCCTCTTCAGTAAGTATTTTTATTTTAGCTTTGTTTTTATGGTTGGATCTGTGTATTAATTTATCATTTTGTATACCCTGGTTGATTCCTGGACAGAGATTTAATACATAAAATAGTCAGAAAATTTGGCTAAATTTCGGGGCGTGACAAGCGGCTCAACTATATGGCATGGGATATTCATGGGTTGGCGTTGGAAAGGCCTTGTCACGAACTTCCAATGCTAGCGAGTGTTGGTGTAAATTTCGTGTCGTGTGGGTAAAGCGTGCAACCTGTATAGAGTTTAGCTAAACTGTTCGAACAGCCATGCCCACGGTCAAGGACGAATGTGAAGTGATTCTTTTAGCGTAGATTTGTTTGCCCGTGCTTTGTGAAATTGGTTTGTGGGATGAGAATCGTTGCTAGAGTTGGTCTGAGTGACTAATGGATAACCTGGGTGGTTTGAAATGGGAGATGTCAGAATGGCATCATAGAGTAGACTTTCTGAGAGGAAGCAGAGTGGTGTAGGATATGGACGGCTTGGGAGAACCTGGGTGGTTTGAAATGGGAGATGTCAGAATGGCATCATAGAGTAGACTTTCTGAGAGGAAGCAGAGTGGTGTAGGATATGGACGGCTTGGGAGAGCCAAGGTCCAGGATGTGTTGAGGAGGTGTTTTGAGGTAATATGAAATGAGGATAAACTGGTAAGAGATCTTTGAAACTCATCGAGAAAAAGAGAATAAAATGAATAGAACTAAAATCTTGCTTACCGGCTTGAGTTGTTGCAAAGCATCTCGCGGACAGATCGAGACGATAAGTCTCCTTTCAAATTGTACACTTAGAAGTTTGAAAAGTGTTTTGAAACAATAGATTTGCAAAATAAACCCAACCTTCCTTTGAAGCTTGCATTATTCACGTTTTTCAGTGGCTTGCGGAGTACGAAAGTACTCACCCTCCTATTGTTGTTATTTTCTCCTCTTTCTAAGTTCAGGTTGATCAAGATGAAGGATAGGTCTCGTCTCTAGACCCAAGTCATTGCCTGCAGATTGGTGTTCTAGCTATGCTAAGGTTCCACAGCTGCTGCTTCTAGATGAAGGTTGCTACTTAGGGATTATCCGAGGTTGCAACATAAATGTATAAGTTTATTATAGCATTGCAATAATTCATTATGTTACCATGGGTACCAGCATTTATTTTCTGGAACTGGTACCAGCAAACATGGTTTAGCAAAAGACAGTTCACTGTTCTCCTGCGGCCCACCTTCCATGGCATCCTTCGTATGGTGGTGTCAGGACGGGGTGTGACAGAAATGGTATACCGTTTTGTAGTATTTATGTATTTTTGCAATTAAGCATTTGGAAATAAGTTTTGAAAAGTATTTAAAATTTAAAAGGTTAGACCAAAAATATAATAAAAAACAATCTGACATGAGAGACGATGGAGATTGAAGGTGGCCTTGTGCATTATTTTTATTTTTATTTTCTTATTCGTCATTGCTCCACTACTTTCGGGCGTCAATTTGCAACATTTTTTTTGAAATTCTTAAACGGTCTGATACATTTAGGACAGGAAAGCCTAATCTGATGGGCTGGAAAAGAAACTAGATGTAAATATAAATCGGACGCCCCATGTATAAAAAAATTAGGCGACCGTCGCAACCGTCCAATCTGCATGATCACCCCCACGACGCTTCATTATCCCTCCATCTTTATATATTTCTATACACACTATATTGCTACACGTTGTACTACATATTGTATTGCTACACGCTGTACTGCATGGATTTTTTTCTCTGCATGTAGCTTTTCTATCTATGCACTTTCAACTTTCACTTCATATTGCATGCACATTTTCTTCTCTCACACATAATGCATTTTTCTCTATCTCACGATATGCATGGATTTACGTCCTTATCTCTCCATGCACGGCCATGAACCGGTATGTTTTGTTTCCTTTACTATCTTTCCTCTAACAACTCCTACTACATTAAAAATATTTTAAATCATTTTTAATTTATTTATCTAATCTAAAAATTATTTTATATTTATTACAATTAAATCTTTAAAAAATCTAATATGATTAAATTTTTAATTAACAACTATAATTATTTTTTAATTGAAACATTTTTATTTTACATCTTAATTGAGTTGTAATTGTTGAAACATCATAAAATACTTACCGAAACATCCAAAAGAATACCATGTGAAACATTAAAAAAAAATTAGTAAACCATCACTTATTAAAACATCTGAATAACCCCATGTGCAACATTTGCAAATGAACTATTGAAAACATCATAAAATACTTATTGAAACACCATGATAACACTATATGCAACATTAAAACAACTTAAAATATGCAACATAGTCCATAGTTGAATTTCAGTTGAAACATTCATTTGTGACACGTGAAATATCAAATTTCCATGGTTGAAACATTTATATATTTTTATTAGAATTTAATCATATAACATATTGTTTTAGAGATTAAATTGTAACAAATACAAATGGTGAAGTCAGATCATAGTTTAAGAAAAAATATTTTAAAGCTCTCATTTTTACACCTTTTCCTTCTTTCCTTCTTTTTCTCCTTGACTTTGCTCGTGTGTGTCATATGCGGCGTCCGATGCATCAAGCGCACGATGGGAAGTATTCTCCTAAAAAGCTATACATGCGAATGCGATCTGGGCTGCAAACTGTGCAGCCATCGCTTGCAACCAATTCCTATGGGAAAAAATGGTTTCAATGTTAAACCAAAATGAGGAAAATCCAAATACAAGTTACTTGTACTTTCCTCCCCTTTACAACTCATTTAGGTACAAAGGACCCTCCGCAACTTAATATTTCTTATAACCTCACCCCTACTTCCAATTTTCACTGATTTCTCTCCTCGTTCGCTTAATTTCTCATGACCCATGTGAGCCTCCAACGTGGTGGTATGATGGGAACCATAGCGCAAGGATGCAGCACAACGGTTGCTCTCTGGTGCAGTTATCTGTGAGCCGTGATTCGAATTTCGAACAACACAACAACCTCGTCCAACATGTTTCAGGCCTTGAACAGCGGCAGAGGATCCGGTAGGGCAAGGTATGGCCCGCGCCATACCTTGGCCCAACCCAGACCCTCACCCACCCCCTGACGGCCTGCTCCACCCCGCCCCAGCACGCGATCTCGTGATCCCTTTCTTGGCTCCTTTGGCTTTTTCCTTCCCTGATCCTCTTTTTCCCTTCTGGCGCTGGCCTCCCTGATCCCCACACGAGCTATCGAGCTTGGTCCTTCACGCGCCGCCGGGGCGTAAGCCACAGGAGCCACTCCAGATGTGTGAGTTGCGGCCCCTCGACACCCTCCTCCTCCAATCCTCCGCCACGGGCCTACGACCAAAGCGCCAGCTGCACAAGAGTAGCAGAGCAAGGCACTTCGCCACTGCTCACTGACCACGTCGAGGACCGACAGCTCGACAACTCAAGAGTGTAATCCGTATGTAATCTCCAAAATCACTCAATCTCCCTATCAATTCATTCTGATCTTCGTATCTCTATTGAGTAACAGATATGTGTTTGTAATCAGTTCGTTCATTAGTAAAAAATTGAAGCGACGTGTTGAAGGATAGTCCGTCACACCTCAAAAAAGTTTCGTCTCCGCCACTAAGTTGTAGGGGTGAGGGCGAAAATACAAGTGACTTGTAAGGGAGGATTTGGATTTTCGCTAACCAAAATTTCAAGCGAACCAAAGAAAATTCAGCAAAAGAAAAGACAGGAAGAATCAGAGACAGCATGTGAAGCTGAAACATGGACCATTGGAACAGAGTCTGAACAGGTTCGACCACATTTACCGATTTACAGTCACCAAGAAACTAAAAAACATGTATTGCTGCACTTGCAGGTAAGCCACTGAAGCTATTATTCAGCTAAGGGAATGTCCCAAAATTTGCAACTACACAATTGTGCCCCCAAATTGCAATCCACTCCAGAAAAGTTTATGACAGACCCATGACTTTGCCGGTGGCTGTGTCGACGTCGATTTCGTAGAAGCAGGGCCTCGTAGGAAGACCAGGCATTGTGCTCATGGTGCCGACAAGTGGGTAGATGAAACCGGCTCCAATGCTGGCCCTCACATCCCTGATAGGAAGAACGAAGCCAGACGGCGCACCCTTCATGGATGGAACATGCGAAAACGAGTACTGAGTTTTCGCCATGCATATCGGGAGGTTTGAGAATCCTTGCTTGGTGTACATTTCAATCTGCTTCTCCGCCTACATGGAAGTCACAGTCAGTCAGCAGAGTAAAGCAGAATATTGTGTGTTCACGCCTCCATGAACTGCATG
This sequence comes from Oryza australiensis, assembly GCA_019925245.2. Lineage (NCBI taxonomy): Eukaryota > Viridiplantae > Streptophyta > Magnoliopsida > Poales > Poaceae > Oryza > Oryza australiensis. The sequence continues at coordinate 4,718,908 of JAIFGZ020000478.1, forward strand.
TAATTTAAAAATGATGTGTCCAGTGTATCTGTCTAATGCTATTTCCCAATCATTTTCATCAGTGTCAAAAGCATGAACATCAAGGGATTCCTCTTCCATTGCAGAAAGAATCAGAATAGAAGGTAGCAAGCATACCTGTTCAGAATATTCAACGCCGCTAGCACCATAGAACTTAGCTATTGACTCAATCTTCTCCTTTATGCCAGATTCTAAAGGATACAAAAATTTCAGAGGGTCTGCCTGGCTTTCACATGCCCGTTGAACAGCAAGTCCAAGATCAACCTTAAAACAAGTTAAATGGTAGAACAGACATCAGTTTATTGCTGACGGTTTCAACCTTCACGCTGTTCATAGATGGAAGAAAGCACAGAATTCCCACCAAAACAATATGCTAGACAATAATGGAAAAATTAAATAAGAGATGCATGGGCATCGCATATCATAACACTGTCCACATTTCATAAATTCAGCAAATTGGAAAACCAGCCAGGAGCACAATTATTTGGGGCAAATTTTTGCTAGGCATGAAAGAGTAAAGTCACAAGTTTGGAAACATAATTGGGTAAACCATAAGTACCAGAACACAATTTACTGATTCACAATCAAATATTGCCCAAAAAAGAGCGGCAGATGTAGTTAAAAAAAGAGGTCAAGATGTATAGATATGACTGAATTAATAATTAATGCAATGACAGAAAACTAACCGCTCCTTTACCACCGTGCGCATGGTGAGTGCAGACAACAGCATCAAAAGCACCAGCAGCCAAAGCCGCATTTCGCACCACATCCATTTCTGCTTCAGTATCTGATGTAAACTTGTTGATTGCAACTACAACATTAACTCCATAGCTCTTTGTGTTTGAGATATGTTTAGCAAGATTGACGCATCCAGATTCAACAAGAGCCACATTTTCACTCACATATGCATGATCCAAAGGCTTCCCAGCCACAACATCAGGGCCCCCTCCATGCATTTTAAGAGCTCTAATTGTGGCCACAATAATAGCACATTGAGGCATTAATCCACTATATCTACACTTTATATCCATGAATTTCTCAGTTCCAATATCAGAACCAAAACCTGCCTCTGTGACTACATAACCACCCTTCCCAACCAACTTCAGAGCAATCTTATCAGCAACTATTGAAGAATTTCCATGAGCAATGTTAGCAAAAGGTCCAGCATGCACTAACACAGGAGTACCTTCAAGAGTTTGCATGAGGGTGGGATGGATGGCGTCTTTCATTAGGACAGTCAATGCACCTCCAACACCAAGATCATCAGCAGTAATAGGCTCACCTGCCTTGCTATTCCCTATCACCATTCTTCCAAGCCTTTCCCTCATGTCAGCAAGGGAAGTTGTAAGAGCTAATACGGCCATTATCTCACTAGCCACTGCTATGTCAAAGCCTGTTTCTCTCACCATACCTTTTTCATCAGGGCCTTGTCCAATAGTGATTTTTCTCAGGAACCGGTCATTTACATCCATGACGCGTCTCCAAGTAATGGATTCAGGGTCTATGTCAAGTCTTGCGAAGCGTCTAACTTCATCTGGAGTAAGCTCATTAGGATCTGTCTTTGAGATTCCAAGCTTCATCAGGCGTCTGAGCATTACATCAGCAAAGCGCCTCTTCCCTTCTTTGTTTGGCGGACAGAGTCTATTGAACAGCGCTTTGTCTGATTGTGAAGCCTCATGGAAAATCCTTGTATCAATAGCGGCAGCAAGAAGATTGTTTGCTGCTGTAATTGCATGAATGTCTCCTGTAAGATGAAGATTGAACTCATCCATAGGTATAACTTGGCTGTAGCCACCTCCAGCAGCACCCCCCTTGATTCCAAAAGTAGGCCCTTGTGATGGTTGACGGAGGCAAGTGACAACCTACAACAGCAACATTTACATTGAGTAAATTAATAAAGTATATCAACAACATAATATATACTCTGTTAAAAAACATAACATATACATCGATATGTCAGTCCATTCCATATACTCTGGAATGCATAATATGCTCTATGTATCAGTATCACCATTCGCCACTTATGCTACGTTTATGATAGTTAAAAACATATAAAGAACCATGCAGTCTATCACGACTGTTACAAGAAACAAATAAAGTCAGCCCAGAACCCCAGAACATTGTATCAAGTATTTAAACAGTATAATTTTGTTTTTCCTGAAAATTGCTTGGCATACAGAACAAATTGAGAGAAAACTTATGAACATGACTCCTGCAGGCAAATATAAATAAATACATAGAGTCCAGTTCTACTATGAAGTGCTGACCATGCACCTACGGAGAATTGATATTGATAGATTCGACAAATAAACCAATCAAACCGACGTAATTCTTGATTCCAGTTACAGAATTAAAAAGGACAGTGCTGCATCCATTATACAGGTGCTAGTGTGCTACTACGACAGCATAAAAAGACTTGATCTAACCAATAAAGCTCACAGGCTCATACTATTGTGCCAAGCAAGCCGATTGTGTACCTCAACACCAATCACAGACTTCATTTATAATCAATATAAGTAAGCAGATACCCTGTCGATCATATAAGAAGCGAAAGTAGCATAAAAAGGCCTCACCTTTTTATCAAGAAACGCCCCCAGCGCCTGGCACAGCCCGACGGTGGTGGTCGACTTGCCCTCCCCGAGCGGCGTCGGCGTGATGCCGCCGACCACCACGTAGTACCCGTCCTGCTGCCCCTTCAACTCATCAAGAACAGACAGCAATACCTGCAAGAACAAGCGAAAATCAACAAATCGAATCGCATCGCGCGACACCGAGTATGAAAAAAAATCGCATCTTGGAAGCGCGGGAGGCACACACACCTTGGCCTTGTACTTGCCATAGAGATCGAAGTGCTCCGGCCGCAGGCCTAGCTCCGTGGCGATGTCGGCGATGGGGAGCGGCTCGACGGCGTTGGCGATGTCGATGTCCGCTGGCACCGGCGACGCCACGTCCAGCCTCCGGATCGTCGGGTTCGGCGTCGGCGTCGTCATCGGCAGCACCAACGGCGGCGGCGGCGGCAGCGGCGGCGCGACGGCGGCGCTGGATCTCACCACGACTCGGCGCAGCGAGTGGTGGTGGTGGTTCGACTGCGAGAGCGGCGGATGCGAGACGACTGGATGGCACTTCTTTATTGCTTCCCCTGGCCTCCTCCCCGCGTCAGGACGACGATGGCATTTGATAATCGAGGATAAAGATTTCGGATAATTGGTTGGTGGGACAGACACATCCATGACGCAAACCCCCCAAATAATAGAGCCACAAAACCCCTCAAATATCCTACCTCTTTCACTGCAAGATATTTGAGGCTAACACCAAGAGACTCAAATTCACTGCAAGATATTTGGGGCAAACACCAAGAAACTCTTCTCACTACAGCAAGTACATATTCAGCTTTATACTCTTCCTGTGCAGCCCCAATTCTTCTGGGTTTTGGAGGGATGGCAGGGGTTTTGGCAGCTCTTATCTTGGATTGGTTGGATGGAAGATGGACTGCAATCCACAGGAGAAGATAAGGGTTTTCTGTGTGTGGATCTGTGGATGTGAACGATGATGATGTCGTTGCTGGTCTGCAAACGGTGATGCGTGCACAAGATTGGGGCTTTTTGCAGGAGCCAAGTGTGTGCTCTTTTTATAGGTGATTTTGCTTGAGATTATAGGAGCAGTTCATGAACATAACATGTGGAAATGAAAATTCTACAGGCGTGCACGAAATGCGGTGGAACTTTTTTTTCTCACTCTCTCTTCTTGTCTTCGTTGAACATTGCTGTAACTGCATTGGAATCGAGTGCTTAGTTGATATGATCAGTGAGCTGTAGGGCACATCATCTCTGGATTTTGCTCTGACAAAACGAGGATCCCATGTCCCAACCACTCTCAAGAAAACAAAGTAATGGGACAATCTGGTAGAGCGTGGTCCAAACCACGTCCATTTTTGCTTGGTTTGTAAGCGAGATTCCCTTGATTTTGAGGTTCTGGTGAGGTCAATTCCCCTGGGTTTTGAAGGGTTTAGGGGGTTCACGAGGGCAATGATGCAGATAAGAAATGCTAACCAACCATGCTCCATGCAGGGAGACATCTTCTTTTCCTAATCCTAAATTAGGGATGCCATGATCCATGGCATGCACGATTAGACGAGTTGGTCAACTCATGCCGTTTGATCCGGGCGATTTGGATCTTGGGACAACGAGGCCCGTTATTTTACTCTGAATTTTCCTTGGAGAAGCCCAACTGAAATGTTAGGCCTAACAGTTTGTTCCGACGATAGATGGGCTATTCTAGAAGGGCAAAGGAAGAATTATTGGATTTTTATTTTTTATTAAAATATTTGTAAAAATAATTTTTGATTTCGAACTTTAGCAAATTAGTCGTCCATCACTCTTTGGGAGGGTGTTTTTTAAAAATCACCCTCCTAAAGAGCAATTTTAGTAACGTGGCAGACAACCGTTAGCCACCGTTTGTCGCGTACAGGCATTTGTAATTTGCCTCCTTCCCTTGTAAGTGTTTTTTACTGTTGAACAGTGCAATATAGTACAGATGCCCAGTAAAAAAATGCCCTTACGGCGAGAATGCCTGCGTGCGGTAGACGGTAGCCAACGACCGCCTGTCACGTCATTAAAATAGTTCTTTGGGAGGACGATTTTGAAAAAACGCCCTCTCGAAGAGTGGTAGGCGACTAATTTTACAAATGTTTAAAATTAAAAATTATTTTTGCAAATCTTTTAATAAAAAATTGAAAATCACTAAAGTTCGGCAAAGGAACATCAAAAACCCATTTAAATTTATAAATGAAATGGAAAAAATGCTCCATTAACAATCAAAAAATTCATAAGCTTAGTACTGGCATGTACAAATCAAACGAAATGAATCAAATAAAAGAATGGTGAACAGGAGCATCATCCATTAACTAGCTCCGTACGAGTCGTGGCAGCAAATCAACCGGCCTCTCCTTTTCAATCCTTCTTCCGGCCATCGACGACGGCCACGGGCGACGGCTCCCCGCCGGCGGGCATGTCGGAGAGCGCCGCGAGCATGCGGCGGACGCTGACGGAGCGCGCCGGCCGCCGGGCGACCTCCAGGCTCTTGGTCCTGGAGAAGACGGCCGACGACTGCGCGAGGATGAGGTACACCAGCGCCTGCACCAGGACGAACACCCATACCTTCACCAGCGCCTCGTGCGAGCTCACCACCGCCTCCGCCTCCATTGCCGGACACACACCGACCTCGCCGACGACTCTTCTTCTTCTCGAGCTCCGGTGACACGTGCAAGACGTGCGAGAGCAGATCAATCAACCGAATCTTTAATTAGTCCAGCTGCTGCTGCTTGTGTGATTAATTTTTGTGGGGAGGAAACTTATATAGACGTCGACGACGTACGGTCGCCGGGTTTGACCGTGGCCGGACGGCAGAGGGCAGAGCGAGAGCGTTCATGTGCGATCGTGGCTTCGTGCGATGGCGGGTGAGTTGTGAGGATGTTTGACAGGGTATTAGATTTTAATTAAAATAAAAGTAAAATTAGAATATTGTTAAACGTTTTAATTTTAAACAGATATATAACACTTAAGTAAAATAATTAATATTTTTCATCAGTTTTATATTTTAATTGAAATTGAAGTCCTAATAAACACGTTCGATGTGAGGTGCGCACGATCTGCATTGACGTGCGTCACGCGTTCGGTGAAAAGTATCGAGTTTGGCGTGTGCGTCACGGATGAGCGCACGTGAGCGGGTTGGTTGTTTCGTGTCTGTCACGGTCAACGATCCCCCTCCTTGTCTCTGGATTAGGTTGGGTTTTTGATCCTATCTTTATTTTGCCATTCAGTTATGAAAAAAAAAGTCTATAATAAATGAACATAATTCTTAAAAAAACATAACACGTTATAATTATAACACGAACCACGTTAGCTTAAGTTGATCAAGTTGATTAAAATGTACGTCATAAATATGATAAAGTTGGACGCTTTATGTATCGTTTAAAACATACTTATAGATTACATAGTTAACTTTTAAATTTATTTTATTTTTTGTCTTGCAAAAAAATAAATATGTAAGACATGCATAAAGTATTCTTTCTACATATCTAATGTTACTCTTTTCGCATTATTTTACTTAACTGAGTACTTGGTCAAAATTTGATGAAAAAAATCAATTACGTCTTGTATTAAAGAAAGGAGATGGTAAATCTCCCAGAGTTGTCCATGCAACTTTATACTACATGGTTTTTTATATTACACAAAAAATGCACGCTCACCCACAAAACTACACACTTATTACACCAGGAGACGGAAACCAGAGTAAAATCCTAGCAACACTAAAATCCTACTGAAAAAGACGTAGTCGAGTCTGGTCAACTAATGACGTTTTTTCCAATGTCCGGCCACTTTTTCAAAACATCAACAACAATCGGTAGTGAAAACGTAGCGACAAAGTCTGGGTTACTGCGTGTGTTACCTCATCAAGCAGTTAAGAGCATCTCCAAGAGTGTTTCTAAATGAATCTCTAATTTTGTTTTAGAGAATTTTCTTTAAAAAATTCCAACGAGACTAATATGGATCTCAAAAATTATAGGTTCTAAAATCAAAATCTCGCTCAAAACGAGAATAGAGTCTTGGTTTCTAAAATAGCTCATATCACCGTAAGAATTATTTTATTGCGAGGCCTACACGAAAAAAACATATTTGCGTCGTCGGTGCTGCGCCGCCGCCGACATCCTACATCTCGTCGAAAAACTTGCCGCTGCATCTTGGCGCATGCCACCGCCCGCATCAGTTGGCTATCGGTTTAGTCACCCGTGTATATAAAAAAATTGGTGCTGCTACTACTCAGACATAGTGAAATCTCCAAGCCTATTTATTTTTCAGCTGCTATGGATGTAGAATACTGATGCAAACACGAGTTTTGTGATTGGAAAAGGAAAAATAGAGAATCAATTTTGAGAATCTGTCGTATCAATTTTTTATTTCATTCTCTAAACTTTTTAGAAATTCTCTAAATGAGCTTTTTTGAGAATTGTTTTTTGAGAATTTGTTGGAGATGCTCTAACAAGCCACCTTATCCACTCTTTCACACCTCATTCTGAACCAACACACCCCATCCTAGTGACAGTTAACTTCATTATTGTATAAATACATGGATGATCAATGAACAAAGTACAGTTTCTCATTTGCTTTCCATCTTCACTGTCATTTAGTTTCAGAGTTTAACACGTTATCCGCATGAGTCTCTTCTCATTCACACGGAGACACAGCAAAAAGAGAGAACCAAGTTCTCTCATTCCCAAAAAGAAGAACAAGAACAGGAGGAAGAAGAAGATAAAGAACAATGCCTCGCTATTTACCTCCGGCGATCTTCTTTGTGGATCTTGTTTACTTGATCTTCCACCGCGGTGACCAATTCAATGCTCGCGTCGAACTCCTCGCTATGTTCTGCTACATCCTTGGTGAGCGCCATGGTGGTGAACACCGCGGGAGAAGGAATTTGAGGAGGCACCATGGTGGTCGTCGTGGTCACCGTGGCGTTCCCCGCGACGCTGCAGCACCACCGGCACCACCTTCACCAAACGTCGCAGGTCCTTCGTCTTGGGCAGCGCCGGCAGCGATGGAGGTAGAGCCGGCCGTCTCCGCGCCGGCTCCCTCCCTCACCATCTCTGCCTTGACGAGGAACCAAAGCCGTTCTCCACCTACAATCGCGGCACGCATCTCCGCCTCGACTCGTCTTCCTCGGCTTGCACTCGACGACGTCGAGGCACCGGCTGCTCCGCCGTTGCCATCTCCGCTCCTCACACGGCGTGTCCACGCCGGGGAAGCCGCCAACCGTCGGTCGCGTTTCCGCCCGACGTGGCTTCGCGTCCCCCATGGAGCTTTTACTCGGGCTCTCCCAAACGGCGGTGGCGGCGCGGGGTCCTCCTCCTCCCGTAGAGTTGAGGACCGCGCCTCGTCGCCGGCGTAGAGCACGCGGGGAGTGGGGGCGGCTCGGGGAGGGGACGGCGGCACGCGCACGGCGCGCCCTCGGGCGCGGTGTCGGCGGCGTCCGGCGGCGCCGTGGCCGGTGCGGCCTCGCCGCACGCGTGGCGTTGCTGCGCCGTGCCAGCGGTGGCGGCGCCCTGTGGCGCTGGCGGCGGCTTCCACGCCCGGTGCGGCGCCCGCTCGAGAGGAGCCATGGCCGACGGCGGAGTACCGGCGACGGAGGGGCGCGGCGTGTGGCCGGCGTCGACGCCCCCTCCCCTCACCCGAACAGGCGGCGACGGCTGGGAAGGTTGGGGCAGTTAGGGTTTCAACCCTAACCGCCCCTATTTGTTATTGGGCTAGGTGGGCCGATTTGGCTTAATGGGCCTCAGTCCATTAGGCCTAACATGCCATTTAATTAGGTTTTTATTTTTTTTTAGAATTACAAATTTAGAGTTTAGTCCTTAACTTCTCTGATAATTGCGTTTAAATCTTAGCAAATATATTACATATTATTGCTCAGTTTTATGTAAATTGTAACTCAGTCCATAGGCTATCTATGTACATATTTATCAATCTTTTATGCAATTTACTTAATGCATTTTATATATATTCAGTTTTTAGCTTTTCATAGAAGCAATTAAAATTACTTGCGAATGCTTTGGGTTGATTTTCTCATTTTTTTGGAAGAACAATTAATTTCTTAACTTCGATATTGGCCATACACAAAGTAGTACCTTTGTACTACTGCGGGATTTTTATCCTCAACGTGCGTACCCAATATTTTGAAGTTTTGAAATTTTGGTCTATAATTTGGGTGACTAATTTTATTTATCTTCAAATTGGTCATACACAAGGTAGTACTTCAGTACTGCTGCGGGATTTTTATTCTCAACATGCGTATCCAATTTGATTATGAATAATTCAAGTCTATACCCAAGTGATTATCATACAATTTATTTTTCACATTGATCACACACAAGGTAGTATTATATACTACTACGGGATTTTTATCCTCAACGTATGTACCCGATGTTGAAAAATGAATTAAAAATAAAGTTAACACCGTTGGTGCTTGACTATGTTATTTCATAAATAGAAAATATCCCTATTTTTCAAGTATACCTTGATTACTTGCATTTCACATGGCTTATTCAACATTGTCATAGAATTTTAGCATATCTATGACCCTACGTATGTAGGCACAATGGCTAGCAAAGAGTTTGAGGCACTCACTCTTGATGGCCAAAACTTCCCCACATGGGCAATGGATCTCAAAGTTAGTCTGTCGTGGCGCGGACTGTATGCAGTCATTGCTCCTCCCCAACAGGGAGTTGCTGAATTGGCACCGCATCTCAAATACAATGCCTTATATATTATAAGGAACCACATCCATCTAGATCTCAAGGCTGAGTATCTGATGGAGGAAGACCCACGCAATCTGTGGAATGCGCTACAAATACGGTATGAACAACAAAAGGCAGCTATCCTGCCAGAGGCAACAAATGAGTGGAATCATCTCCGTATCCAAGATTTTAAATCTGTTGGAGAATACAACCATGCTGTTCATAAACTCAGTGCCAAACTAAGGTTATGCGAAAAGGAACCATCTGATGCAGATAAAATTGAAAAGACTTTGTCTACTATGCTTCCTGCTCAGATGATCCTTCAGCAACAATACCGTCAAAGAGGTTTCACCGTTTATTCTGAGTTAATCAAAACTTTACTTCAGGCAGAAAGGCACAATGAGCTCCTCCTTTGGAACTCCAACCTACGACCTGTGGAAACTAAGCCTTTGCTAGAAGTGCATACTAACACTCAGAATAAACAACCAAGGAATGCTATTCATACTAGTAATCCTGGAAACTTCAAAGGCAAGAACAAGCGCAAGCGACAGAGGCAATGTAAGTCTCATGGTGCTCCAAAGGAAAAAAATATTTCACAGTCGGATAACAAGAAGAAAAACAAGTCAAGCACTTGTGCCAAATGTGGTTGCTACAACCACCCGACTCAGAAATGTCGCACCCCTAAGCACTTAGTGGATTTGTATTTGAATTCCGTGGGACACGGACGCTCCAACCAAGGACGTTCCAATCAAGGTGGAAAATTTGAAGCACACTTCAACTCTCAACCGGATGTCAACATAAATCAAGATTCCCCACTTGGCATTCCTCAACAAGATGTTCCTGGGTGTTCTTACACCGCTCCAGCGGACACAAGTAACATCGAGGCACAACCACCTACTGATGGGAACCCCACTATTGAGGACAACATGCTCATAGAGTTTGCCTCTGGTGACATATTTGGAGATTTTAACTAGCATTATCATATTTGGGATACATTGTTATTATGTAGACGATGTTTAATTGTGATTGTTGTAATACGCTAGATATTATCAGTATTTGATGACATTATTAGGGTATTGTATTTGTATTAAGAACAATTAAATACCTATATGTATTGTAAGTATTTTACATATATTAGTTGATAATTACATGTTCAATTTTCTCTATTTTACATAGATTGTACGGGCGTCGATCCGATGGATGAGGAAATGTGCCTAGTGGACAGCGGTACCACTAACTCTATATTCAGGGAGATAAAATATTTCCAAACTCTCACAAAGAATAAAGGAAATATTTTAACAATCGTTGAACGCGATGCGGTAATAGTTGGCACTGGTCGGACCACTATTATGCTCCCTATGGGTACAACGCTAACAATTGAGGATGCATTATTGTATCCCGATTTAACGCGTACCCTATTGAGTTATAGAGATATCCGTAAGAATGGGTTCCATGTGAAAACTCATGTGAACAATAATGAGGAATTTCTTCTCTTACAAAAGATCACGGATATGGCAGAGAGACACTTGAAAAAATTCCCTCACTCCCGTCAGGATTGTACTGCACATACATAAAACCCGTACCACATGTTGCTTACAAAATAATTTTTCAGAATGTTAACGTATTTCAAACTTGGCATGATCGCCTTGGTCATCCTGGTATAGGGATGATGCGGAAAATTATCAATAATTTTGTGGATCATACACTAAGTAATTCAAAATTTTCCCAATCCTCAGATTTTGTGTGCACCGCATGTGCCACAGGGAAACTAATTTTGAGACCATCTTACCTCAAAATTCATGCCGAACCTCTAAAGTTCCTTGAACGCATTCAAGGAGACATATGTGGTCCAATTCAACCATTGTCAGGGCCGTTCAGGTATTTCATGGTTCCCATAGACGCATCTACTAGATGGTCTCATGTGAGTCTCCTCTCTACGAGGAACCATGCCTTTGCTAAAATTGTTGCACAAGTTATCAAACTTAAAGCACAATATCCTGAACATCAAATCTGCACTATCCGAATGGATAATGCTGCTGAATTTTCCTCACATGCCTTCAATGATTATTGCATGGCCTTAGGAATTGAAGTTCAGCACTCGGTCCCATATGTCCATACTCAAAATGGGTTGGCAGAATCTCTCATCAAGAGAGTTAAATTTATTGCAAGACCATTACTACAGAATTGCAATCTACCAACAATTTGTTGGGGTCACGCAGTCTTACACGCTGCTGACTTGATTCAATTGCGTCCAACTGCATATCATGAAACCTCCCCGTTTCAACTTGCACGTGAAAATACACCAAATATTTTCCATCTGCGGAAGTTCGGTTGCACTGTATACATACCGATCTCACCACCGCAGCGTACATCAATGGGCCCACACAGGAAAATGGGGATCTACGTGGGATATTAATCTCCGTCGATCATTAAATACTTGGAACCCCTTACAGGGGATGTATTTACTGCCCGGTACGCTGACTGTATCTTCAATGAAGATCATTTCCCGGCATTAGGGGGAGAAACTGAAAACCACATACAATGCCAGGAAATTAATTGGAATGCCACAGACATTTCCAATCAAGATCCACGTACATCTGAAACTGAACTTCAAGTTCAGAAAATCATAAATTTGCAACATATTGCAAATAATATGCCAGATGCATTTGCTAATTATAAGGGTGTTACAAAATCCTACAATCCCACGAGAAATGTGCCAGAAAGAGTAGAGGTACCAAATAAAACTACTCAACTCCCTAGTAAGAGGGGGAGAAGTACGGCTATTTCCACGGAGGCAGCTTCTAGCAAGCAAAGGAAAGGGAAGAACATATCTCCCAACACAGCAAATGCAACTCAACCACATGTTGAAGAACACCCTGTGGAGGTTCAACCTACACATCCCACATCAACAGTGCACTCAATTACTGATGTTGGGACATCGGAACGCCCCGATGCGGTCATATTGGGAAATAATGATGCATCACAAAGGGTGCGTGAAATTTCCATTAACTACATTGAATCGGAGAATCTTATGATAGAAAGTCTACGGTTGTCGACATACATTTCGCCGATTCAATTGCAGAAATTATCCAAAATGATCCAGATCCAAAGACCATGGCGAGTGCAAAAGCGCTCGGATGGAATCAATGGAAAGATGCAATTCAAGCGGAATTAGCCTCACTCTCCAAAAGAAAGGTATTCACTCATGAAATACCTACACCTCGTGGAATCTTTCCCGTGGGATTCAAATGGGTTTTCGTCCGGAAACGGAATGAAAACAACGAGGTTATGAGACATAAAGCAAGGCTTGTAGCACAAGGTTTCACGCAGAGGCCCGACATTGATTTCAATGAAACATATTCTCCAGTTATGAGTGGAATAATATTCTGATACCTTATATCTCTGGCTGTACAAAATCGTCTATCTATGCAGTTGATGGACGTAGTGACTGCATATCTTTATGGTTCACTTGATTCGGACATTTATATGAAGGTTATCGATAGAATCTCTATCCTGGATCAGAACGCAAACCGCAACTTGTATTGTGTAAAGCTTCAGAAGTCACTTTATGGCCTGAAGCAGTAGGGAAGAATGTGGTATAACTGACTTAGTGAATTCCTTCTGCAGAAGGGATACACTAACAATGATGATTGTCCATGTGTTTTCATCAAAAGATCTCAAACGGGATTTTGCATCATATCTGTGTATGTTGATGATTTAAATATCATTGGCAACCCACAAGATATTGATGAGGCACGCAATCATCTAAAGACGGAGTTTGAAATGAAAGATTTGGGTCAAACTAAATTTTTCTTAGGTTTACAACTTGAGCATTTTTCCACTGGAATTTTAGTGCATCAATCTACCTATGTCCAGAAGGTATTGGAGAAATTCAATATGGATAATCATATCCTTCCAAAACTCCGATGGTCGTTCGGTCTTTAGAGCTCAAGACTGATCAATTCAGACCAAAGGATGAAGGAGGAGAAATTCTGGGACCTCTGTACCCGTATCTCAGTGCCATTGGAGCGCTTATGTATCTTGCAAATTGCACCAGGCCTGATATTGCATTTGTAGTGAACTTGCTAGCTAGACATAGCGCTACTCCAACCAAACGTCATTGGATAGGAGTCAAACATATCCTCAGATATGTGAATGGCACGAGAGATCTCGGATTATATTTCCAAAGGACCCCAGACTCCAATATGATTGGATACACTAATGCCGGCTATTTATCTGATCCCCATAATGGCCGATCCCAGACAGGCTTTGTATTTTTACATGGAGGGACAGCCATCTCATGAAAGTCATCAAAACAGACCCTTTGTGTCTACCTCCACCAATCACTCTGAAATAATTGCACTATATGAGACATCACGTGAATGTGTTTGGCTTCGCAGAGTGATCAACCACATACAACAATCATGTGGTATTGGCGGAATTGATTCACCAACAGTTATCTATGAAGATAACGCAGCTTGTGTTACACAAATGGATACAGGCTACATAAAAAATAACATAACCAAACATATCTCTCCCAAATTATTTTATCTCCATGAGTTAAAACAAATGGGTGAAATAGATATCTTGCAAACCAAATCTTATGATAATCTAGCAGATTTATTCACAAAATCCTTACCACCTTCCTTGTTCCAGAAATGTGTTCAAGAAATTGGTATACGAAAACTTCGAGATTTGCAAGGTTCAGGGAAAGAAATTTAATAGATGTTGCCATATCTAAACCATCATATTGCACTTTTTTCTTTATATGAGTTTTACTTTCAAGGTTTCTCATTCGAAGTTTTTAATGAGGCAATATTAACATAAGCATATGTCATATCTCTCTCTTTTCCCCATCGGGGTTTTTAAAGAGATATCAATGACATATATTATCCTCTAAACTATATGAGTTTTTTCATATAAGGTTTTCTCATATGAGTTTATAATGAGGCGATAAACATTATATGCTGTTTCATTTTCTCCTTATTGTTTCTATTGGGTTTTGAAGGAGTTTTCACAGCATATCTATCGAATATTACTCCTCGTTTTTATCCTACAGGATATTTTGGAGGATTAATATTATTGTTCATTGATCTCAAGGAGGATTCGATCAAAGGGGGAGTGTTACAATAAATTTGATCCTCATCAAGCAGTTAACAAGCCACCTTATCCACTCCTTCACACCCCATCGTGAACCAACACACCCCATCCTGAATCAGTGGCAGTTAACTTCATCATTGTATAAATACATGGATGATCAATGAACAAAGTACAATTTTCCATTTGCTTTCCATCTTCACTTCATCATTGTATAAATACATGGATGATCAATGAACAAAGTACAATTTTCCATTTGCTTTCCATCTTCACTGTCATTTAGTATCAGAGTTTAACAGCCTGATCAGACTGAGAGCTAGCCCGCTGCTCAGGGCACGTGTAATATCCATAGTCACCAGGATTTAAAATATTTAGATAGAGTTACGTACTCACGATTTTAATATTACATCATTTATGTTTTCTCGTTTCAAATTTTATGATAGTTTGTTGAAGATTAAATAAATGGATTGTTCAACTTATCTGTAATAAACACATCTTAACAGAAAATGATGAGTGACCATTCCATCAAAAGCGTGAAATGATTCGTTATTTTTGTGTATTTTTGACCGTTTGACTTCTCGAAGCAAACTGCGTTATTTTAGATGGTGTTTCTTGTTAAGATACAGATTTTATTTTATTTTTTATTATTTTTGTTAGTATGTTTTAAACTGCTAAATAATATTTTATGAAAAATTTCTTATATAAAAGTTATTAAAATTTAATAAATTAAGTATCATTTTTTTTATTTCATCTCTATTTTTTAAAAAAGAACACCTACTTAGGTATTTGTATCCGTGGGGGAACGCATCTGCCAAACTAGAGCTCAACGTTGTGTCACACACGCGCTTAGCAGGTTACACGTGCCATGACTGCGTTGAGCTTCAAGGCTTCAAGGGCGAAAAGCAAAAGCTGTGTAGGAGTAGGACACCGAACTTTCCGTGTCGCTGCTGAGTCAGCTGGATGCCTGGATCTGATCCAAATCAAAATAGGTCAGGCGTGTGTTTGATAACTTTTCAAGCTCCAACAAGGACAAAATACTGTTAGTAAATGATAGTTTCCTGTGTATGGTCAGGTTTCTTTGAATTTGATTCCCGACGAAATAACTTTGACGAAATGTTCAAAGCTAGCTTCACCGAGATTGCAAACGGGATAACCGATGCTCTAGGGGTATATATTATACATTTTATCTCCACTAAATATAGTTAATGCTATTTCTCTCTTATTAAAACACACCATTAGCCCCTTAAATGATTGGTTTATTATCTAATTTTTTTCTCTTATAAAATAATATCATCTTAGTTTATCTTTGGTTGATTGATCTATGTTATTTTTTTCTTTTTCTTTTCTATTGAACCACTTCATCTTAGTTTTGCTTTTAAACCATTAGTCTATATATAATTTAAATTGTTATAAAACATATCATCTTAATTGTTTGTAGTTTTTTCAATAATCAATAATATTACATAAAACCTCCGTATCAACGAACGCGTGGGGTTTCACTAGTTGATTTAAGAGATCTAAGATCAAAGACACAAGTATACTATTTTGATGGGTAAATGGCAATACGTGATAGGCGTGCAATGCAAAGTATAATGCCTCCACTTGTACCAAAATTAAAAAAAGATTACCTTTTGAATATATTCTCTTTTTTAAAATTTGAAACTTCTCGCCATGCTAAGAAAATCAGCACACCAAATAATTAACTCTGCCATGGCAAAAAGAAAAAGTCACGGTGGACTAATGCGCCGCGTCAGCACTTTGTCACGCTAATCTTTTTGCCATTGCAAATAATGTGATGCTTCATCCTTGTTATATTATATAGGAGGTGCTGCAATGGAAAAACGTAGCAACATTTTTAACACCTAAAAATCACTATTACAAAAAATTTAATAGAAGACATCGTTGTCGGTTAATCTAAAACCGACACATATAAGCTTTTCCATATTCTCCTAACTCTTTAGAGAAATCCAAAATTAAAAACTGACACCTATAATGTTGATAGTTTAATAAAAACAATACAAAACTGCATGTTTTTTCAATTTAACCAGTACATTATCATTGATGTCGGTTTATGACACGTATCGAAAGATAGGTGCCGAGATGAGCGGGGTGAAAGAGAATAACCACCGAGCCTCTCCTCCGTCCCACCTATCACACGTTTATTTTACTTTGATCTCATGTCTCCCCTCATTCTTATCCTCTCCGCCCTCTCTCCTCTCTCCCATCTCCCATCTCCCATCTCCCCTTTCTGTCCTCTCGTCCGTACCTGAGGCACCACCACCACAACTCCTCCTCCTCCTCCCCTCTCCGCACTACAACGTCGTGATGTCCTCCTCCTCGACAGCAGTGGCGGCTCCTGCAGGCAGCTTTGCTGGCTACGATGGCAGCTCCCACAAGCGGATCTGTTGGCGGTGACCATGGGCGGATCCATGGGCTGCGGCAGTGCAGTTCTCGCACTCAGATCTGCCAGGTGTGACGATGGCGGCTCCCGTGAGCGGATCAATCGGCTACGATGATGATGACTCGTGCGGGTAGATTCGCCGGCTGCGATGGCGTGGGCTCCTACGGGCGGATCCGGCAACGGCAACGGCTCTTGTGCATGGAGGCGGCAGTGGCAGTGGCAACCTCGGCGTCCTAGTGAGAAATAGCGGCGGGCGGAATTCTCCTTTGTAACCGGTTCTCCTCTGCAATGAGCGATGGCACATCCTTTAATTTGGTTTTCGATGAATGCTTGATTCTATGGTGTGAAATTGTTGATGGATATCTGGTTCAAATTTCTATGATTTGGGGATGTTGTTGGATGGATCGACGGTGGGATCTAGGTGGGGAGCGACCGATGGAGCCGGCTTTTTTTATCCGTGAAACTTTAAAAATGTCACTTTCTAAACCGACATCTTTGATTCCTCCAAAATCCGACATCTAAGGTTCTCAACCGGCATCTATTACTTTTTTATTTTTTAGTAATAAATTATATTATAAAAATATTTCATAGTGGATTGACTTGGTCAAACTTAATCAAATGGTGAAGTTTGGCGTTTCCCTCCAAGCCTAAGTTGATGAAAAAATGTTTATAGACTAGGATAAATTTATTTTAAAAATCTGTTATATGTAAATATAGTACAACTATAGTGTAATTACTTACATTGTAATTTATATGTAATTTTTAAAAATCTTGCAGTAACATGCTATTTTCACGAAGAGAAGGTCGTGAGACTGAATCTTCTCACCCGTATGCTATGATTTTTTTTCTACATGAGTTATAATGTAATTATATAATGATATTTACATTTGTGAGAATATAAATATAGCAAAATCGAATGTTTATTGACCTCAAACGCGATTACCAATTCTGCGTGTCACCACACAATGCATCAATTTGGCTGACGCGGACGGCTCACTCCATGTAACTAAGCAACCTGCGGCAAATCCTTCTGATCCGGCGCGCTCCCGGCAGAGACCGCCGCCCATCGCTCGCCGTCGTCGGCTGCGGACTAAGAGGCGGCGGCGATGGTGAGGCCTCTTCTTGGTCGGTCGCCGTCGGCGACTGTGGATCAAGAGGCAGCGGCGATGGTGCGATCTCTTCGGTGGTGAAGGTAGCAGGGAACATTGGGATGCTGCGGCGGCAGACCGGGCAGGAGTTGCGCAGCAACAGCCACTGCACGATGCAGTGGGAGTGGTACAGGTGGCCGCAAGGGAGCCGGGACGCGGTCGACGCGAGCGGAAGGGAGTCGGTGCAGACGGCGCATGCCGCGGCGGTGTCGGAGACGGTGACGGTTGCCAGCGCAGCGACGGACTCGCTCGACGCCGGTTGCGATGACCCGCCGCGGCGGTGGTCTGACACGAAGGAGTCGCCGTAGATGGAAGACGGAGGTGGCCGTGGCTGCGTTTGTAGACCGGTGTGCGGCGGCGTGTCAGGATCGATGGAGATGAAGTAATCCGAGGAGTCCAACAGCGAAGGCGGTTGCTCCGGCGCGTCCTCGGTGGAGGAGATGGCGTAGTAATCCCATGTCGCTGAGTTCGGGGATAGTGGAAACGGCGGGGGAGGAGGAGGCAGCAGCAGCTCTGTGGAGAAGGACGATGACGACGACGACGACGACGAGGGTACGCGCCGGAGCAGCGGTGAGGGTGGAGGAGGCGTCGGCAGTAGCTCTGTGGAGAAGGACGATGACGACGGCAAGGCTACGCGCCGGAGTAGTGGCTGAGCCGGAAGCGTCGGCAGCGGTGGGGGTGGAGGCGGCGGCAGTTGTAGCTCTGTGGAGACGAACGATGACGACGACGACGACGAGGATACGCCGGAGAGGGGCAGATGCGGCAGCGCCGTGGCCGAGGAAGACGGCGACGAGGGGTGGTACTCCCTCGTCTGCGGCGGCGGGGACGGTGGGTAAGGGCCAAAGAAGTAATCCCATGTCTCTAAGTTCGGGAATGGCAGCGGCGGCGGCGGCGGCGGTGGCGGTGGATAGGGCGGCGCCGGGAGGCTGGTCATGGCGGCGGAGGTGGACATGGTCAAAGTCGCGGCGCTCTAGTTTCCACTTGTCTATCAGGGGATCGTTGGCTAGCTTCCTTGCATTGCTTTTCACTTGCGCGTTGTGCTGCTGCTGACGATGGGTGACTGGTTCGCGCCGTTTTTTTATTCCGCGTTGGATGACGAACGTCCTTCCGCGCTTTTGTGACTTAATCACGAAGAACTTCGACGTGAGTGGCCAAACAAAAGTTAAGCCGCTTAATTAGGCAATTAACGTCTTACATATGGTTGATGGGGCACTTGTAATTAACCTCTTGAGTAATGATACTACCCATGAATGGATCAGGATTGTACCTGAATCTTGGAGTAGAGTCATGGAAATACGGTATTCCTTATCTAGATAAGATTAGATACTTAGCTAAAAATCATTATATTAGACAAAAGTAGTAACATGTTTAACATCGACGGTGATGTTAGAGATAATAGTTTGTTGGTTTAGATTATCCTATGTAATAATTCGGCTAAGCTAGTTAGTTGGCTGATTAGTTTAGATTGATCATTATCTGCTGTAACAACTAAACAACTAGCTAGCGTCGGCGCCGGTTCTTCCGGCTTGTTTCTTTATGTAAGCCACCCGAGGGGTTGTTCCTCGGATTAATCGTGAAACACGCAAGCGTCGTACCCGAGTTACAGGGCTGGCGTTTCCCATCTACACACGTCTCTGAATCTTCACATGGTATCAGAGCCTGCTGGTTCTTGATCATGGCAAGTTCAAGCGCTACCACAAACTCCTCCAATCTACTATCTGGCATCCACATTTTTGAAAAATTATCCAAATCCAACTATGCACTTTGGAAGGCTCAGCTCCTCACTGCGATTCGCGGTGCACGTCTCGAAGGACACATCACCGGTAAAACTAAAGCTCCGGATGAGGAGCTTGTGCAGAAGAAAACTGACGACACGATCATCACCACGTCAAATCCGACATTTGAGGAGTGGTATGCTCAGGATCAACAAGTCCTGGGATTAATCTTCTCCTCAGTTGGGAAAGAAATCTTCGGCCAGATTGCAGCTGCCTCAACGGCGGCGCAGGCATGGAGGGAAGTGGAGCGCATGTTCTCCGCTCAAACTCGTGCTAGGACGATGAACGTGCGATTCGCACTAACGACTACGAGGAAAGGTAATCTGTCAATTGCTGAATATTTTGCTAAGATGAAAGGATATGCAGATGATATGCTTGCTGCTGGCAAGCCACTAGATGATGAGGAGCTGGTCTCCCAGATCTGTAATGGCTTGGATTCGGAATATAACCCGGTTGTCACCGCTGTTGCTGCGAGAATTGAGCCAATCACTGTCTCAGAGTTGTATGCTCAGCTCCTCAGCTTTGAGACTAGGCTTGATCTCCAGGATGGCGCCGGGATGGTTGCAAATGCCGCGCACAGACCCGGGTGTGGCAGCTTTTCTGATCGCGTCACAAACCGTGGTCACAGCGCACGGGGTCGCTGGCCAAGCCGTGGACGCAGCAACCATCCACGTGGCAGCACTAGTGGAAATCAGCACCATGCAAACGGAGGCCTAGAAGACAAACCAATCTGCCAAGTATGTTTTAAAAGGGGACACATGGCCAATAAATGTTGGCATAGATTTGATGAGAGCTATGTTCCTGAAGAAAGACATGCTGCTGCAGCGATTAATTCTTACAACATCGACAACAATTGGTACATCGACACTGGAGCAACAAATAACATCACAGGCGAACTAGATAAATTGTCTGTGCGTGAAAAGTATAAAGGCAATGATCAAATCCACACAGCTAGCGATGCAGGTATGGAAATTAAACATATTGGTCATACTACTGTTCCAACCCGGTTTCGCAGTTTACATCTAAATAATGTTCTTCATGTACCTAAAGCCAAGAAAAATCTCATTTCTGTTCATCGCCTTGCTAATGATAATTCTGTTTTTCTTGAACTTCACCGTGATTATTTTCTTATCAAGGATCTTGCCACGAAGAACATAATACTTAGAGGACAACGTCGCAAAGGACTGTATCCTCTTCCTTCAGATCAGTCAATAAAACAAGTCTTTGGAGTGGTGAAGCCGACCCTGTCAAGGTGGCATAGCCGCCTGGGGCATCCTTATTTTCCAGTTGTGTCAAAGATTATTAGCCATAATAATCTCCCTTGTTCTTTCGAGTCTAATAAAGAGTCAGTCTGTGATGCCTGTCAAAAGGCTAAAAGTCATCAATTACCCTATACTAGATCCATTGGTTCCTCAAAATTTCCTTTAGAACTTGTTCATTCAGATGTCTGGGGTCCTGCCCTGAATTCTGTCGGAAGAAAAAAAATACTATGTTAGCTTTATTGATGATTTTAGTAAGTTTACATGGATTTATTTCATTACATATAAATCTGAAGTGTTTCAGAAGTTTCATGAGTTTCAGACCATGGTAGAAAGACTCTTTGATCAAAAGATCCTCTCCATGCAAACTGATTGGGGAGGGGAGTATCAAAAGCTTCATAGTTTTTTTGACAAGATTGGTATTGTTCATCATGTCTCCTATCCTCATACGCATCAACAGAATGGAGTTGTTGAGCGTAAACATCGCCATATCGTTGAAGTCGGACTATCCTTACTTGCTTATGCATCTATGCCTCTCAAGTTTTGGGATGAGGCATTCATGACCGCTGTTTTTCTTATTAATCGTATGCCTAGTCCTGTTATACAAAACACCACTCCTTTAGAACGTCTGTTTATGAAGGGTTACGCGGAGGCTACGCTAGCCAAAAACAAAAATTTTCTACCGCGCAAACCAGGAACACTTGCAAGTAAGGGCCGATAGATCGTTACCGATTGGAGTAGAGTGCGGCGGAATAGCCAATCGGGGCAATCCGATGCGGAGCAGTGTAGCAGACTCCGGAGACAACGGCCGATCAACGGCGCGCAACGTAGCGGCGCCTCTACCGGTATCCACACGTCAGGGGACGAACGCCGTACACCCGTGTGCTAGCACGCGATGCAAGGCTAGGGTTTGGCTCGAAAGTGGGGAGGGTTTCCGTGGAGATTGATCTCGGCGACTTCTGTTGCACGCGATGCAATTGATATGCAGCGCTCTCCACCCCTCCCTCCTTTATATAGAGTTGGCCGACGGGATTAGTAGCCGCTCGGGACTCTATTTTGAATTGGATCTCATCCGTATCTCATATAGAGTTGGCCGCTCACACGTCGTAAGCCCATAGGACTCTATTTTGAATTGGATCTCATCCGTATCTCATATAGAGTTGGCCGCCCACACGTCGTAAGCCCATAGGACTCTATCCGATCGGATCCCTATCCGATCGAGCCGTATCCGAGTCCAACTCGAATGCCTGTTCTTATCCCCTTAAGCGTGCGACCCCGTAGGTTCGGTATACTCGGTTTCGGCTATAGTCTAACTTAGCCGATCGTCGGCTCGAGTCCAACTCGCCGAGCTGTCACGACGGCGCCTAGCAGCACATATTGACACCATAGTATACAAGAATATAATATCGGCTCGAACCTGTAATGTGTACACAAATCCCTTTGCCTCACGATACCGGTTAAGCTATAGGCAAGATGTGTGCCATCCCTTCAATAACTTAACCATTCACTCGAACCGTATTGGATTATCGTCGTTGATTGACTCCTCAATCAACTTAGCATGGCCATGCATTTCCATAATCCATTACCTCGAGGGCCCGAGATATCTCTCCAAAGGAGGGGCAAATTCCATCTTGATCACTCACATCCCACTCCATGTTTCATAGCAAACCCGAAAACTACCTTTATAACTACCCGATTACGGAATAGCGTTTGGTAGTCCCAAAGTAGGCTACTACACATGTTGGAATCTATGGTGATCTCGGGTCTAAGGACTTTGTACCAACACTACGAGACCAACTAATGGCACATTGATTCTGTAGTGTCTCATGGTGGGTCTATCCAACAATGTGTTCTCTAACACATATGTCCATGTTTATTGATTTGGTATCTCCATACCCATGATCTATGAGACATGATCATCAATCAATAAACATGCCGATCTTAGAATCATATTTGTTCCAACAATATGACATATGATCGAGGATCGTTTAGAAATAGATTCATACATATCGAGTCTCATAAATAAGTCACGTACTTATTGATCAATACAAGATGTCTATTTCATGGAACCGAATAACACTTTATTCATAAATACATAAACATTGACGTGATATCCAACATCTCCATGTTGCCTCTAGGGCATATCACTAACAATCTCCCACTTGCACTAGAGTCAATCATGTAAGTATCTAATACCCATTGCTCTTGTGTGCGCCTCATGCTTTGTGAGGAGAGGTTTTGTCGGCGGATCGGCTATGTTGAGATCCGTGTGCACTTTGCATATCTTGACATCACCTCGTCCACAATCTCGCGGATGAGATGATATCGCCGAAGTATGTGCTTCCGAAGCAGCAATGTACTCGGCCTCCGTCGTAGAATCAGCAACAGTATCCTGCTTGGAACTCTTCCAGCTGACTGCGCCTCCGTTCAGGCAGAACACAAACCCAGATTGCGATCTATAATCATCCTTGTCTGTTTGGAAGCTAGCATCGGTGTAACCACTTACAACGAGCTCTTCTTCACCTCCATAGACTAGGAACATATCCTTAGTTCTTCTCAAGTACTTAAGGATATTCTTTACTGGCGATCCAGTGACCTTCACTGGATCTCGACGGTATCTGCTCGTAGCACTCAAAGCGTACGAGACATGCGGCGTGTACAAAGCATGGCATACATGATGGATCCAATTGCCGAAGCATATGGAACCATACCCATCTTATTCCGCTCATCATGTGTCCGAGGACACCGATTCTTGCTAAGATTAATGCCATGTGACATGGGCAAGAAACCTTTCTTGGAATCATGCATGTTAAACCTTTTCAACACCTTGTCAATGTATGTACTTTGGCGTAATCCAATTAGCCTCTTGGATCTATCTCTATAGATCCGAATGCTAATATATATCTGCCTCCCTAAGTCTTTCATGGAAAAACTATTTTTTAATGAAGACTTGACGGATTCTAGCATAGGGATATCATTTCCAATCGGTAAATATGTCATCCACATATAAGATTAGAAATACAATTGCACTCCCATCGACCTTTTTGTAAACACAGGCCTATTCTTCGTTTTTGATGAAACCAAACCCTTTGATTACTTCATCAAAACGAATATTCCAACTCCGAGATGCTTGCTTCAATCCATAAATGGATTTCGTAGCTTGCATATCTTTCCGAGCGATTCTGGATCGACAAAACCCGAGGTTGTATCATGTATACATCCTCGCTTAGGTTTCCATTTAGGAAAGCCGTTTTGACATCCATCGACATATCTCATAGTCGAAATATGCAGCAATCGCTAGGATAATCCGAATAGATTTAAGCATTGCGACGGGCGAGAAGGTTTCATCATAATCAACTCCTTGAATCTGTTTAAAACCTTTCGCCACCAATCGCGCCTTATAGATGTGAACATTTCCATCCATATCGGCCTTTTTCTTAAAAACCCATTTACACTCAATGGTTTTGACACCATCAGTGGATCAACCAAGTTCCAAACTTGATTGTCGTACATGGATTCTATTTCGGATTTCATGGCTCCAAGCCACTTGTTGGAATCGGGTCCCACCATCGCTTCCTCATAGGTCTTAGGTTCATCGTTGTCCAACAACAATATATCACATTGTTCCGCACTGTACATCGGTGCACGACGTGATCTTTCGGACCTCCGTGGGGTGGTGTATCTACAAGCGGTGGCGCAACACTTTGCTCCTCATGTTGTGGTTACGTGGTGTGAAACGTTTTCGGTGTTTCTTGAACTTCTTCAAGATGCACCCTGCTCCCACTAACCCTTCTTGAAAGAAACTCTTTCTCCAAGAAGACACCGTGTCGGGCGACAAACACTTTGCCTTGTTCCCGATTATAAAAGTAATATCCCTTGGTTTCCTTAGGATATCCCACAAAGAAGCACTTGTCGATTTGGGTGTGAGCTTGTCGGATCAGAACGTTTTACATAAGCTTCGCATCCCCATATTTTGAGAAAAGACAAACAAGGGGTTGCCCTGTCCATATCTCATATGGTGTCTTTTCAACCGACTTAGACGGAACTCTATTTAGTGTGAGCGCAATTGTTTCAAGAGCATATCCCCGAAGGATAACGAAAGATCACTTTGGCTCATCATCGACCGAACCATGTCCAACAAGGTGCGATTTCTCCGTTCGGACACCCCATTCCATTGTGGAGTTCTGGCGGAGTCAGCGTGGAACAATTCCACAATCTTTCGATGATTACCAAACTCTTGGCTCAAGTATTCCCTCCACGATCGATCGTAGAAACTTGATTGTTTTCCCTAAATGATTACGTACTTCATTCGGAATTCTTTGAACTTTTCAAAGGATTCGGACTTATGCCTCATTAAGTAGATATAACCATATCTACTAAAGTCATCGGTAAAGGTAATGAAGTATTGATAACCTCCTCGGCCGTTGAGCTCATTGGTCCACATACATCGGTATGTACGAGTGCCAATAAGTCACTTGCTCTCTCACTATGTCCCGTGAAAGGTGCCTTTGTCATCTTACCAAGTAAACAAGACTCACATGTCTCAAATGATTCAAAATCAAAAGAGTGAAGCAATCCATCCTTATGGAGCTTCTCCATGCGTTTCTTATTTATATGGCCTAAGCGACAATGCCAAATAAACGTGGGGTTTATATCATTAGAGAGTTGCCTTTCGTATTAATGTTATAGATGGGAGACGCTTCAAGATTCAAAACGTATAATCCATTCACCAATGGAGCATGAAAATAGAACATATCTCTAAGATATATTGAACAACCATTGTCCATTGATCTAAAATCATATCCTTCCGCTTGCAAACATGAAGCGGAAATAACGTTTTGACATAGTGTTGGAACACAATAACAATTATTTAATTCCAAAACTAATCCGAAGGTAGATGAAGTGGTGCTGTCGACAAAGCGTAGCAACGCTTGCTCCATTGCCGACGCGCGAGTTCACCTCGCCCCTTCTCAATCCTCTACTTCTTCTCATTCCCGCAACGATTTGCAAATATGAGCTACGATCCGGTATCAAATACCCAAGAGTCATTAGGTGAAGTAGCAAGATTAATGTCTATAACATTAATACCTGAAGCGAAGTCGTACTTTGCTTCTTTTTGAGATCCTCCATGTACTTCTTGCAGTTCCTTTTCCAAGTGGCTGTCTCCTTGCAATAGAAGCAAACGGCATCGATGCCGCCGACCCCTTCTTGCCCTTCTTTGCATTAGAGGCACTCGCGATCTCATCGGGAGTTAACTTCCTCTTGGTGCAAAGCTTCTTGACAGTGGTTTGCGCTTAGCCTTCGCATCATCATCACATGATGACCATTTTTTCGGATACTCTCCTCAGTGTCTTTAGCATCCCATGCAATTCAGCCAAGGTTCTATCCATGTTGTTCATGTGATAGTTTAATATGAATGGCTCGAAGCTCGGAGGGAGCGACCGGAGAATCACATCGGTAGCCAACTCTTGGCTAAGGGGAAAACCTAGTTTTCCGGACTCTCGATATAGCCAATCATCTTTATCACATGCGGATGACGGGATTCCCTCAACAAGCACGCACGCAAACAAGGACTTTGAGGTGTTGAACCTCTCGGCCCGAGCTTGGTTCTCAAACATGTCACGCAGTCCCCGAATAATAGTGTGAGCATCGTTGCTCTCATATTGCTTCGAAGCTCGGGGGACATTGTAGCAAGCATGAGACAGCTTATATCTAGGGCATCATTAGTGTGCTTCTCATAAGCCCTCCGTGCGGTTGCGAGTGGCGTTATTAGGCAAATCGTCGGGATAGGGTACTTCAAGAACGTACTCCTTACGCTCTTGCTTGAGAACAATTCTCAAGTTGCGATACCAATCCATAAAGTTTGTTCCATTTAATTTTTCTTTTCGAGAATAGATCGCAAATTAAAGGTGCTGGGTGCGGTATTAACCGCCATTTATTCCACAACGAGAAAAAGCAAAGTTTAGCACAATGTTTATGCTATGTCTTTTGTTAAACAATTTAACATAAGACTCCCATTACGTATTTTTCACCTTCCCTCTAGGTTACGTATTGGGTCAAGATCCACATGTTAATTAATTTTCTAGTGAGCTTTGGCATCACTTGCTAGAAAATTAATAACATCGATAAGCAACTCCTTGCTAATCACATCTCTATGTGACTCTTGTTGTTGGTGTGGCATCTCCATGCCCGGCGCCAACCTATGCCCCAAGGCCCAAAAGCTGTTTTGATAGCCTTGTTAAGTAAACCAAATGCTCCTGCATGTATATGTCGACATATACCCCTCGTGTTATGATAGAGAATGGCACTCGCTGCTGGCAGACCCACCATTGACGAGCATAACGGTGAGTGCAACATTTGGAAGGGCATCATTACTACTTAATTTTACGAGGGATGCTATCCTATCAAACAAACATATCACATATATGAAAGCAGGTAGAATAGCATATAATGAAATAGTATGACCCCCTTCACATGGTGATCTCCATCTCCATGTCGGCGCTGAGGATCTCCATCTTCGGCACCATCTTCCAATGTGCATGATGCTTGATTTCTTCAAACTAAGCTACTACTATAGAAGCTCTAATTGAAGATTACATCGACTCGCAGGTCGTGAAAGAATATTACAAGCATTGCACGTATGAAAGAATATTACAAGGATTGCACATATGAAAGAATATTACATGCATCACATGCATCTCATACATCTCATACATACAATAGGGCCATACCATCTCAAAGCATTCTCTGCAAAAACAAGTTAGGCGGAGAAACGTTTTCTACTTATCGCAGAGCTACGGCATCGAGACGACCTATAAGGAGGGTACGCACACGGCGGTCCCGCTAGCCGGTTAGCGGGCGGGGGTCGAGGGGAAGCCAAGGACGAAATTCATAGATCCAATCTATGAAATTGCTTACGGAAACCATATCGGCATAATCACATTATGCCGTCCCGATACACTATCAAGGGAGATGGTTTGCGCGGCGCGAGGCGCAAACAAGATCGGACAACGAGATAGCTTCGGCATAATCACATTATACCGTTCCGATACACTATCAAGGAACGCTATCTCGAACCCAACTCAAACCGAGTTCTATGGATATTGCTTCGACGTAATCACATTACGCCGTTCCGATACACTATCAAGGAACGCAATTACCATGAACTCTCCTCAACAAATCCCGTAAAACCGATTGATCTAATCAACCCGTGCACAAAACTTGTTCCGGATCCAATCTAAAACCCGAACTAAGCAAGATTAGCTCGATACCACCGAAGGGTTACGCGGAGGCTACGCTAGCCAAAAACAAAAATTTTCTACCGCGCAAACCAGGGAACACTTGCAAGTAAGGGCCGATAGATCGTTACCGATTGGAGTAGAGTGCGCGGAATAGCCAATCGGGGCAATCCGATCCGGAACAGTGTAGCGAGACTCCGGAGACAACAGTAGATCAACGGCGCGCAACGTAGCAGCGCCTCTACCGGTATCCACACGTCCGGGGACGAACGCCGTACACCGTGTGCTAGCACGCGATGCAAGGCTAGGGTTTGGCTCGAAAGTGGGGAGGGTTTCCGTGGAGATTGATCTCGGCGACACGTTGCACGCGATGCAATTGATATGCAGCAGCTCTCCACCCCTCCCTCCTTTATATAGAGTTGGCCGACGGGATTAGTAGCCGCTCGGGACTCTATTTTGAATTGGATCTCATCCGTATCTCATATAGAGTTGGCCGCTCACACGTCGTAAGCCCATAGGACTCTATTTTGAATTGGATCTCATCCGTATCTCATATAGAGTTGGCCGCCCACACGTCGTAAGCCCATAGGACTCTATCCGATCGGATCCCTATCCGATCGAGCCGTATCCGAGTCCAACTCGAATGCCTGTTCTTATCCCCTTAAGCGTGCGACCCGTAGGTTCAGGTATACTCGGTTTCGGCTATAGTCTAACTTAGCCGATCGTCGGCTCGAGTCCAACTCGCCGACTGTCAACAACGGCGCCTAGCAGCACATATTGACACCATAGTATACAAGAATATAATATCGGCTCGAACTGTAATGTGTACACAAATCCCTTTGCCTCACGATACCGGTTAAGCTATAGGCAAGATGTGTGCCATCCCTTCAATAACTTAACCATTCACTCGAACCGTATTGGATTATCGTGCGTTGATTGACTCCTCAATCAACTTAGCATGGCCATGCATTTCCATAATCCATTACCTCGAGGGGCCCGAGAGATATCTCTCCAAAGGAGGGGCAAATTCCATCTTGATCACTCACATCCCACTCCATGTTTCATAGCAAACCCGAAAACTACCTTTATAACTACCCGATTACGAATAGCGTTTGGTAGTCCCAAAGTAGGCTACTACACATGTTGGAATCTATGGTGATCTCGGGTCTAAGGACTTTGTACCAACACTACCGAGACCAACTAATGGCACATTGATTCTGTAGTGTCTCATGGTGGGTCTATCCAACAATGTGTTCTCTAACACATATGTCCATGTTTATTGATTTGGTATCTCCATACCCATGATCTATGAGACATGATCATCAATCAATAAACATGCCGATCTTAGAATCATATTTGTTCCAACAATATGACATATGATCGGGATCGTTTAGAAATAGATTCATACATATCGAGTCTCATAAATAAGTCACGTACTTATTGATCAATACAAGATGTCTATTTCATGGAACTGAATAACACTTTATTCATAAATACATAAACATTGACGTGATATCCAACATCTCCATGTTGCCTCTAGGGCATATCACTAACAGTTTAAACATACCCCTGATTATTCATCTCTTCGCATATTTGGATGTGCCTGCTGGCCTAATCTTCGTCCTTATAATAGGCATAAACTTGAGTTCCGCTCCAAGCGTTGTGCTTTCCTTGGTTATAGTACTCTCCACAAAGGATTCAAGTGCCTAGATGTTGCCTCTGGTCGCATATATATCTCTCGTGATGTTGTTTTTGACGAGACTATTTTTCCTTTCTCTGAGTTACATCCTAATGCTGGTACTCGTCTGCGCACCGAGGTGTCCTTGTTATCCCCTGGTCTTGTTCCTTCCTCTTTGCATCTCCCCGGGGCAGAATCTGTAGATGATCATATGTTTAATTTGCCTAATACTACTCATCCTGCTGTTTCTAGTGCATGTGATTCCAGGGTTCTCCCGCGCAGCACCAACTCCCAGGTGCCGTCAGTTCGTGCGTAGACTCGGTCGGCTGGGAGTGCGCCACCTTCGGGAGCCGCACCTGAGCCTGCCTTGCCGATTTTTTCTACATCAAGTGAGGAGTCAACCGGGTCTCCTGCACCTGCCACGTCGGTCCCGCATGAGGAGTCTCGTTTTCCTGCACCTGCCACATCGGGCCCACATGAGGAGGAGTCCCTTGCTCCTGCCACGCCTAGACCAAGTGAGGGGGAGTCTGACCTTGATGTGGCGCATGCGCATGAGTTTGTGCATGCCGTGCCACATGAGTCTGTGCATGCCGAGCATGATGTGGCGCATGAGTCTGTGCATGATGACCATGCTGACCATGATGTGTCGCAAGAACCCGCATCAATGGCAGAACCACGGCGCACTCGTCTGCAATCTGGTATTCGAAAACCAAAAGTTTATACTGACGGGACTGTCAGGTATGGATGTTTTACGATCTCTGGTGAACCTCAGAATTTAGATGAAGCACTGAATAATAAAAATTGGAAGTGAGCCATGGATGCAGAGTTTGATGCTTTAATTAAAAACAAAACCTGGCATTTGGTTCCTTCTAGGAAAGGTGTGAATATCATCGACTGCAAATGGGTATATAAAGTAAAGCATAAGTCGGATGGTAGTCTTGATAGATATAAAACCAGACTAGTTGCAAAAGGTTTTAAACAACATTATGGCATTGATTATGAATATACTTTCAGTCCGGTTGTAAAGCATGCTACTATCAGAATTATCCTTTCTGTTGCTGTATCTCGAGGATGGAGTCTACGACAACTTGATGTACAGAATGCCTTTCTTCATGGCTTTCTTGAAGAAGAAGTGTACATGCGACAGCCACCTGGATATGAGAACAAGGTAACCCCAGATTACATTTGTAAGTTAGATAAAGCACTTTATGGCCTTAAACAAGCGCCAAGAGCATGGTATTCAAGATTGAGCAGTAAGTTATGTGCATTAGGATTCAAAGCTTCTAAGGCTGATACTTCCTTGTTCTTCTATCATAAAGGAGAGGTTACTATGTTTATTCTTATATATGTTGATGATATTATTGTTGCTAGCTCTACCCAGGAGGCTACCACATGCTTGTTGCAGGATTTAAGTAGAGAATTTGCTCTCAAGGATCTTGGAGAGTTGCATTATTTTCTTGGAATTGAGGTAAATAAAATACAAAATGATATTTTATTGACACAAGAAAAATATATTCGTGACATGTTGCAACGTGTGGGTATGCTGGATTGCAAACCAGTGAACTCACCACTGTCTACATCTGAAAAACTATCAGCACATGAAGGGATGCTATTGGGACCAAAAGATACTATAGGGTACAGGAGCGTAGTAGGTGGTCTACAATATTTAACTTAAACTAGACCATATATTTCTTTTGCAGTAAATAAAGTGTGTCAGTATCTTCATGCACCTACAACAGTCCATTGGGTAGTCGTGAAAAGAATTTTGAGATACATCAAATATACTATGAATATTGGCCTAAGAATTTGTAAGTCACCTTCTCTTTTGGTGAGTGCTTTTTCAGATGCAGACTGGGCAGGCTGTATAGATGATTGTCGCTCTACTAGAGGTTTTGCTGTATTCTTAGGATCTAATCTCATATCATGGAGTGCGAGAAAACAAGCTACTGTATCAAGATCAAGTACAGAAGCTGAGTATAAGGCCGTTGTTAATGCTACTGCAGAAATTATATGGGTTCAAATTCTGTTGTATGAGTTGAGTATCTCAGCACCTAGAGCTGCAAAGTTATGGTGTGATAACATTGGAGCTAAATACCTGTCAGCAAACCCAGTGTTTCATGCTCGCACAAAATATATAGAAGTTGATTATCATTTTGTAAGAGAGAGAGTAGCAAGAAAACTTCTTGAAATTGAGTATGTTTCTATGAAGGATCAAGTTGCAGATGGATTTACCAAACCATTGGCAGTACGGGATTTGGAAATAATTTAAAACAATCTAAACCTGCAAAGTTTAGATTGAGGGGGAGTGTTAGAGATAATAGTTCGTTGGTTTAGATTATCCTCTGTAACAATTCGGCTAAGCTAGTTAGTTGGCTGATTAGTTTAGATTGATCATTATCTGCTGTAACAACTAAACAACTAGCTAGCGCCGGCGTCGGTTCTTTCGACTTGTTTCCTTATGTAAGCCACCCGAGGGGCTGTTCCTCGGATTAATATGTGAAACACGCAAGCGTCGGTACCCTGAGTTCTGGGGCTGGCGTTTCCCATCTACACACGCCTCTGAATCTTCACAGGTGACGTGTTAGAAGGGGCAAATTTGGGTTCTGGGCTGCAGACCCAGGCGAGACTTAAATAGCTTTACAAAAATCACATAAAAATGACAGTCCAATAATCTCCTGATTGAAAGATAACCCACTTCAGGAAGTTAGAAAGACTCCTCATGCGTCGCTCCGTATGCCTGACTCCATGATCGCGCTTTCCATGTTCCCTCGTCGCGACCGCGCGTGGCGCCGGCTTGCCGTGGCGCTAATCGCTTTCCTGGCAAGGGCGCAGGTGGCGCCGCAGCCGCTTGGGGTCGTCCTTGTCTTCTCATGCTGGAACGTCCCGTAGGGTAAGCAACCATCATCAATCTCTCACAGGTCAAGGCGATTTTTTTGCCTTCGTTTACCTTCTTCAAGCAAGAGCATTAGCAGAGTGGCTGCCCATCTGAAGCATTGTCAGAAAAATGGTGCTACACGCGCATTGTTTGTCGCCGATCCCCGCGCCCCTGGTACAGCTCCCGCCCCTCAGTATTCTTCCTCTTTCTCTGGCGAGAAATAATATCCAAATCCCTAATTCCCTTTTTCTATAATGTCTGCAACATTTAAGCACTTCAAATCGATATCAATCTTTGCTGTATTTATTAGTACTGTAGTACTGTGTACAGCGAGCAAAATTTTTTATCCTCTGTTATTTAGCCCTCTTTGGTCCATTTCTAGATCCGGCTGCGTGTTAGTATCTTTTTCGAGAATCACATAGAAAGTTTTCAGAAAGGATGATGACTAATGCACAACTAATGCATGCACTTTGATGAAAAGATGGACGAAGAGATGTCACCATGCACTCCCCAGCCCCAAATGGAAGTAGATCAAAACAAACGGAATCTGTGTTGCGATGAGAAAGTTACGGCTTAGGGTATTTGATATGGCTCCAACTCCAAGCTTTAGCTCTAGCTAGATCTAGAGTCTGGAGCTGGTGAAAGGTAGCTCTAAATTGCTAGTTTATTTTACTGAAGTGCTCCATCCAGATCTGTTTGTAGCTGGAGCGTTTGGCAGGGCTCCAGCTCCACTCCATCAGGATCTAGGATCTGGAGTCTTACCAAACACCCCTTTAATTGCTCAGCCACATTCACTAGTGGAGAATCGATTTTTGCGTGTGGGCCGAAAGGCATCTTCCCGTGCGGAAGGCCTGCCCGCACGCACGAGATGGTCTGCGAAAATCAAATTTTCGCGTGCGGGCGGCCTAACCGCACGGGAAAATCTATTATCCCGTGCGGGCAGCTTAAGAGGCCCGTACGAGAAGATCTATTATCCCGTGCGAGCCACTTAAGCTATCCACACATGATAATAGATCTTCCCGTGCGGACGAATCAAGTGGCCCGCACGGGAAGATACATCCGTCCTATATTACATATTGAATTATTGAATTATTGAATTAAACCGACAATTAATATCACATCACAAATTGCACAAAAATAATTTTATATTATCACAATTTTTACCAAAATTTCACATGTATAATTTACAACAAATTTTACAATGCATGGATACGATGGCGATGCGCCGGCGGCGACGGCGGTAGAGGTGGTGGTCGGTGTTGCCGGCGGTGGTGCGCGTGGAGGGCGGCCGCGGTGGACGAGGCGGCCACGGTCGGAGGAGGCGGCGACGGTGGAGGCCGACGGTGGACGAGGCAGCCGCAATCAGTGAAGGAGACGGCCGTGGTCGGTGGAGGACGGAGGAGGAGGCAGCGGTGGAGGAGGCCGGCGGAGGAGGAGGTGGCGGCGACGGTGGAGGCAGCGGGTCAGTGAGGATGCCGCGGTGCTAGAAAATTTCGTCGGGAGTTAGAAAATTTCAAAACCCGTGCACACTTATATAGGCGGTGGTGATCATCGTATGCGGGTGGCTTAAGAGCCCGCACAAAAAGATAGTTTTTTTTGTGCGGATGGCTTAAGCGGCCCGCACAGAAAAACTATCTTTTTGTGCGGGCTCTTAAGCGGCCTGCACGAAAAAACTATCTTTTCGTGTGGGCGGCTTAAGTAGCCCGCACGAAAAAACTATCTTTCCGTGCGGGCTCTTAAGCCGTCCGCATGTGATAATCTATAAACATTTAGAGATGGACTACAAAAATTGTAATAATATCTAAATTTGGTCAGA
Organism: Oryza australiensis; assembly: GCA_019925245.2. Classification (NCBI taxonomy): domain Eukaryota; kingdom Viridiplantae; phylum Streptophyta; class Magnoliopsida; order Poales; family Poaceae; genus Oryza; species Oryza australiensis. Next base: position 4,753,499 of record JAIFGZ020000478.1, read on the forward strand.
AAATTCTATAAATCGACATGACAATTTAATTTTGTTCCATAACACTGTCATAAAAAGTTCAGTCAGTTTTGATCAAGTGAGACTATATGTTATTCATAAATGGATATACCTCTATAATAGTTTATGAACTCTATATACCTCATAAGAAGCTATGAATTTGTATATTATTCAAATTTGTACATAACCTTAACATTAACTCATTATCACAACATATGAAGTTATATTGCCACTTGTGTTGTGGAAAAATATTTTTTTATTTTTTAAGTAATAACCCTTTTTTGAAAAATTTGACCTTTTCTTTTTATTTTTTAATATTTTTTCTTGACTTAAGAGCACACGAGAGGTAACCACTGAAAATTTGAGTCTAAACAAGCGAAAGGCGTGGGCTGTGAAAAATCAGAAGACGTGCTCAGAATTGGAAAAAAGCTTCCAGGCTCAAAAAGACAACCTTCTGAGCCATTTTTGGGGAAAATAAAATCGCCAAACGTAGAAAAGTTGCAAACGAACGCATTCAAAATTTTTTATGATCGATTTTCATATATGAAACGTCTCGATCGGAGTCCGTATGAGAAAGTTATGGTTGTTTTAAAAATTGACTCGAGTTAGAGGACGAAACGGGAACAATGCGCGTAAAAACTTGTAACATGCGCACAAACTGTATTATATGTGCAGTGGGAGCCACTCTGTTATAGTTTCATCTAAATGAACTCTACGTTTCAAGTTTATATACCTTGTAAGAAACTATGAACTTGTATGCATCTCAAATTTATATATAACCTTAATATTAACTCATTATCACAACATATGTTATATTGCCACTTGTGTTGTGGAAAAAATATTTTCTATTTGATTCTATCCCATATCCAAGAATTAGATGAAGAATTCAATAGGTTTATAGATAATTAAAACCTTACATCTCTAAATTGGTTTAAAAAATATATGGGCATCATCCTGTGCGGCCCACTTAAACGACCGCACGGAAAAATGGATTATCCCGTGCGGCCCACTTAAGCGGCCGCACGGAAAAATGGATTATCCCGTACGGTCGCTTAAGTGGGCCGCACATGATAGCGAGGCATTATCCCTTGCGGTCGGGATAATCCATTTTCCCGTGCGGTCGCTTAAGTGGACTGCGCGGGATAATGCATCTTTGATTTTTTCAGACGCGGCCATCTATGGCCCATCTGAAACCAATAAGAGGCCTCGTCCAGAAAAACCGTTTCTCCAGTAGTGATTGTTCACCTTTAGAGTTGGATGGTGAGTTATCGTTAACCAGTTGCTATTGCGACAATTGCACAGTAGTTGTGTAAAACCGGATAATTTCACAATCTAACATTTGAGTTCAAATGCAGGGGCATTCTCGATTTGGATACAGTAACCACGTGATATGAAGGGGTTACCGCGTGAGAAATCATATGTTTTCAAAAATTCAGAAAAAAAAATATAGGAAAGTTCAGATAACCGTAGATAAAGTTTGAATTTTTAAGGAAAATGTAGAGAATCTAAAAAATATGTAAATTAAATTTGAATTGAAACTAAATTTACTGAACAATACGCTCGGTAATCTTTAGCCTACCTTGGCGATAGGCCTAGTCATAGCTGTTACCGTGCGGTAACCGGCGATATTGTGAACCCTAGTTGCAAGAAGCATCCCTGAAAAACAACCACGAACACTTCACGGTTTTAACACGTGGCAGAAAAGCGTTTAGTTCGAGCACGACCTGCTCAAAGGCTCAAAGACTCGGACAGTCCGACTCCTCAAAACAATAATTAAAGTAGGAGTAAGATTACCCGAATGGTTGTAGTCTGGAATCAGTAACCCACAAAAAAAAAGGCAGCAAAGTTGGTTGCATCACTAGTTACAGAAATTGACGAAAATTTCAGTGTACAGGAAAATTTGAAGCCAGAACATAAACTGCAGTAGAAGCCCTTGCCATCAGAACATAAACTGCAGTAAAAGGGGATCGATATAGTTGGTCCGAAAGAAATAAAACGGCATAATTCAGCTTTCAATTGAGGGATCAGGCAACAAAGTTAGAGAAAAAAAGAAAGGTTAATCACACTAATCAAAGAACACATTCTTGACAAATCATACACCAGGTTTAATCACAAATTGCTGACTGATCTCAATTGAAATCTCAAATGCGGCGTGTCGCCGCTGCATCAGATCGGTTGACGCGGGCGGCTCATTTCCATGTAACAAAGCAGCCTGCGGCAAATTCTGCCGATCCAGCGCGCTCCCGGCAGAGACCGCCGCAGGTGGTCTGTCGCCGTCGACTCCGGATCATCAGGCGGCGGCGATGGTGAGTTCTCTTCGACGGTGTAGGTGCCACCATGATTGGGGAACTCCGGGACGCGGCGGCCGCAGACAGGGCAGGAGTTGCGCCGCGACAGCCACTGCACGAAGCAGTCGGCGTGGTACAGGTGGCGGCAGGGGAGCTGGCACGCGGTCGCCGCCGGCGGAAGGTCGTCGGTGCAGACGGCGCAGGCCACCGCGGTGTCGGACTCGACGGTGACGCTTCTCAGCCCGGTCTACCTTAGGACGCTCCACACGGTGGAGGAACGGGAGCTGAATAACAGGACGCACTCCAACGAGTCCAACGGCGACGGCGGAGACGGAGTCCGGGGCGAGGACGGCGCCGCCGGCGGAGCAGAGCAGTAGTTCGGGAGTTCCCTCTCGTGGATGCCATCGAGTCGACAGTCAGGGCACCTCTTGAACAAGAACAGCGGGAACAGCGGCCTCTCATACGTGGCCAGCGCGACGTGCTTGGGGCAGAAGTACGGAACAGCCACGGTGGCGGAGGCGGCAGCTCGGACGACAACGATGAGGGCGGACGCGGCGCCATCGTGACCGAGGAAGACGACGACGAGGTACTCCGCCTCGCGGCCCTCGCTATCTACGGCGCGGCAATGGACGCCGGAGTAGCTAGCCCTGCCTCTGGCTAGTTTCCATTTATATTTGTAATCTCTTTCACTCTCGTTGCTTGCTTTGCTTAGTGCGGCTGTCAATGGCTGACTGGCTCGCGCCTTTTTTTCTTCCGCGTCGGATAACGAACGCCCTCGCGCGCTTTTGTGACTTAATCACGAAGAATTTAGACGTGAGTGGCCGAATAAAAGTAAAGCCTCTTGGTTACGTGCACTACACCTGTAATTAACCTCTTGGATATGATACAACCCATGCATGACTGTTCCTAAATCTTAGTTCTGCGCATGTACAATCGCTAATAACAGACTCGTAGTCTTACCAACTAGGCAAACTCACTGACATAGAAGAGAGAAGAGATGGGACAAACATTCATCATACCAACTGGAGTAGACAAATTCACTATCAGACACAAGAGATGAGAGAGAAACAATGATGTTAATTAAGTCTACCATTAGTTACCGTTTGTAAAAGGAGATATCGTTGGACGAGGAAAATGAAAGAAAGATAATGAAAACAAGAAAAGAAGTCCAAATTATCTTTTAAATTATCGTGGTTGACCGAATTACCCCTAAAACTTAAATACCAAATATTTTTGATCCTGAACTTTTGAACTTTTAAACTGGACGAATTACCCCTTACACTATTTTGGGTGGTTCTAACCGAGCTTGCACACGTGACGTCAATGTGGCAATCCAGTAAAAAAACAAAAAAAATTATATGGCTCGCTGATCATATCATTTCTTCTCTCTCCCTTTGTCTAGGGGTTGGGATCTTATTTTTTAAGGGGGGAGTGAGGGGGAAGAAAGGGGTGGCTAGAGGAGGCGGGGCCAGGGTTTCTCTTACCATTTGGGGAGGGGTTACTGCGCCCCGCAGTTTGGCGGTTACCGCGGTAACGGTCAAAACAGTGTGAATTTTATGTCCAAAATTTTGAATTCAAATCGCGCGGTTTGGTCGCGGTAACCGCACGGTTTCGCGCGGTAACCGCGATATGAGGTGTGGTTACCGTGGATTATTTGGCAGAAAAAATTAAGTCTAAAAAATAGAAAAAAACAAATGTATGGAGAAATTCGGCATAATTAGAAGAATATATAGGATACTTACAAACTTAACTTGTGGATATAGAATAAAAAATTCGTCATGACCTTTTTTATATTATGGACTTTGAAGCAATTCAATAATTCATAGCATAACAATTGAAAAAAAACATTTCAACAAACCTCATATTTCAAAGCATAATGATGTCCATATGTAGCTGAAATAATAGTGTTCACAATATAATGTCCACAACTACAGATATGATAGTTCATATGGCAAGTGAGACAAATATAGAAGTTATAGTTCAAAACGAGGAAATAAACAAATACATATTGACATAGAGCATAGCTAGGTGTTCCATTAATTTTATGTCATGTTGTACTCTTCTATGGACATGAGTATCAATCCATGTGAGTGAAGCAACCCCGTCATGTATTCCTGCTAACTTTGACCTGTCCATGAGGTTGTTGATTGCAACTAATCGTACAATTGAGCATACCACTAGGGCTCTTGCCACTCATACACCCATATAGGAGGAGGATAATCAGAAGCGGTGGGGCGGTTGTACACATACGTTGGATATCCACTTTCGATGCTGAAGACACTGAATGAGCTGTAGCTATCCTGTGGCATGTCAAGATGTTGTTGTTGTTGTTGCTAACCTCCTGGAGTAACAGTAGTTCGTTGAGAGCTTGGAGCACCATGATTCTGGCCCTGAGTAGCATGAGTGAAATCAGTCTCACCAGTAAATCAAATAGTAGGAAGAAAATTAATCACTCGTCAATTGCATGTTGAGGGTTGAAATAGTAAGTAAACCACATCGTACCAGTGAATTGATTCAGACTGTGCTGATCTGACTATGTTGTGTGACCCCTAGAAGGCACATCAGTGGTTCCTTGGCCTCCTTGACCCCCTTCGTCTCCATCATCTGTATCAGTTCTTGAGATACTCTCATCAGACTCTTGGTAGTCCGGGCTTCCTTGAGTTTCATCATCGCTATCAGCACTCCTCGCCTATGTTGCTAGATCCTTTTTAGATAAGGTTGTCTTGGCAGCTATCGAGTCTTCCTTTTTTCAATATGACTGTCACCTATAGTCTTATCAGCCCACTCAGCAACAGTAGAAGTTCTCGTGGTCATGTGCAGGTCAGTTAAGTCCACTAGGTTGGCTACAAGTGGGCTAGGCATGGGAGCGTCACTCTCTGTTGAGTCCTCATCTAGTTGAGGGCAAGCGTTGGACAAAGCATTGTCCATACAGCCTTTAATCTTATTGTTAGTGTCGTAGAATGATAGGTCCGCTAGTCTTTGAAGGGGATCGCCATCTTCTTCCGTACTTGGGCATTTGCTTGCTAAATTCGAAGGTGAATATTGTAGCTGACATAAACTAGCTTTGTTGAGCTTCTTGTGTGTAAGTTTATTACGGACCTTGGTACATATGAATGTGAATGTGCTCCAATTCCGTTCACATCCACTTGAAGAGCAACACTGACCAACCAAACGCAACGCAAGCTTCTTCAAATTTGGCGTGTCTAAAGCAAACATAGACCACCATTGTGCTGCAAATGGCAAGTTTCATGTCATTTTATAATTGTAAATTCTAAATATGTCAAAAGCATTTGGAGTTTTGATAGTTGGATTATGAGAACCATACCAGGGAAAGTTTTCCCATCAATCGCCATCTTTCTTTCAAGCGCCTTCCCAAATTCGCCACTCTTACGCTGATACAACTCAACCTCCAGCAAAGCGATTGCAGCCATATTAATGTCCGTCATCCACTCAAAGGCCTGACGGAGATCTTGAAAGACGGTCGCACTTGCATTGTACGCATAGTGTGTCCGATGGTTCAATGTCATAGCTACAAAAACAAGGCACAAATTTGATAAATAGTCATTTACTATGATTTGACCATATCGTTAAGAACGTAAGTTCTAGCTACTTACCGGCATTGATGAGTGTATCATTTGTCAGGTCGTGCATCCTTCGGTCAACAATTTCCATGTAAGTTACATACTTATCCCTTTCATGAGCGAACAGACTATCGTACTCCATTTTCAAAACTGGTATCTAAGAACCTCACTCAAGATGGGGTTCTTGTCCTTGTCAGCAAAGCAAAGGAAGGAGTACATCGGTTGGACTGAATTCACCACTGACTGTAAGTTTTCCCACCAACTAATGCTACTTAGGCAATCATGTGCATATCTACCTTCCTCTGTGGCACTTAATTTGCTTTGCATGAAGCTTAAGAAAGCCATCCACTGCATAAACTGATCTCGCTTCCTAACAAAACTTTGAAGGAACATGTAGTTCGTGGCAAACCGCGTAGAAATCCACTTAATCAGTTCACCACCTATAGCTGCCGTCATCATAGCATGCAACTTGTAATGAGTGTACAACCATCTACAAATTTTCTTACCACTCGCAATCACCATTTCATGGTCTGGTATTTTTCCAACCTCCTTAAGCATCAAGTTAATTGTGTGAGCCACGCAAGGTTGTCACACAATTGTTGGGTACTCTTGTCGCAGTAGTTTGCAAGCCTTCTTGTAGTTTAACCCATTGTTAGTGATAATCTACACGACATGTTGAGGGCCTACTTCGCGTACCACCTTCCTGATCTCCTGCATTAGTACATCACGAAATAAAAATTAGCTCATCATCCTAAACTTTATAATAACATATAAGTGTAAGGTGTAGCATCCAAGTCGTCACCTTCAGCACAAAGTGAGCATCCTGGTTGTAGTCCGTCGCATCAGTGGACTTGTGAAAAAACATTATTCCATTGCAATATATCAAAAAGTTTATAACAAACATACCCGTCGGTCCAATCCAGGAATTACACATTAAAGTAACACCATACTCATCCCAATCGCGCTTGAACCTCTCTGTCGGTGATATGGGCCCGGGGGTATGTCAGAGGTACGACATCTGAGAAAAGGAAGGCGCCCTTGCCCATCAAGGCGCGTTAAAGATGTATCCTGAATGGCCCAAGTGAGTCCCGGCCACGGGCGGCCACGTGGCCGCCCCAAGAGGGGGCTGGCCCGGAGGCTGCCCGGAGGCCGCCATGCTCCCGAGCGGCAGGGTCCGGGATCACCCGGACCCCCGGTAGGGTCCGGGATTACCTGGACCTCCCCATCCCTCACCCCGCACCTCTCTGAGAGAGGGGCGAGTCCAGCTGCCAACCAACTCATTTAATGCCCAAAAAGAGGGATGTTGAGCGCCTGCCCCTCCGCATTTAATGCGATGTGAGGCGCGCCTGTCAGTGGCTCTCATCATCATCCCTTTTTGCCTGTCACGAGGCAAAGGAGGCCTAAAGTCTTTGACTGAGACCGCGGTATGGCCACGCACCCACTCTGCGCATGCCTCCCTCATGCCCTGTCCAGTCGCGTTTAAGCATTGCACGGCCGCGTGGGAGGGAGAGTGCGAGCGCAGGAGGCGCGGTGTCAGTGCCTACCCGCGGGATGGGCCGCTGACCAGTGGGTCCCATTGGAGTAGGTAGGCAAGCCATCACCGCGTCAGCAGCATGATTACCATGGCGATCACCTTTTTTCGCCTACCCCCATGACGCAGCAAACAGGAAGGAGCAAAGATGGAGTGGCTTCCCTGACAAGACAAGGCAAAAACCACTCCTTCATGTGGAGGGGAGCAGCGAAAATCAGGGCTACTGTGGTGTTCCCTTGTACTATAAAAGGAGACCCAAGTCCATCATAAAAACGGTCGGCTCGCTCTCTGGTCGGTTCCCTCCCTCGACTCGGTTGACCAGTCCCCTGAGCGACAGCTAGTTCTTAGCAACCCCTCGTCCACCTCTGACTCCAAAGAAAAAAAGGAAGAGCACTCTCATTGCTCCCTGTAATCCTTCCCTCATACTACATACAGAACAGGAGTAGGGTATTACACCTCGCAGGTGGCCCGAACCTGTATAAACTCCCGTGCCTCTGTAGTCTTGATTTCTCCCGCCTCATCTGCATCATCCTATCCTCATCGTGAGTTTAAACCAGGACTCACCGCTCCCCGTGCCGAACCAAAAAAGGGGGTCCCTCGGATTCCCGCGTGTCGATCTCCGACATCGACAGTTGGCGCGCCAGGTAGGGGGAGCGCACTTCGTTTTGATTTAAACTCCCGTATTCCCCCCTTTTTCTGGTGGGAAACCCTCTCTCCCCATCTCCACCATGGTTCACGGCCGTGTCCCACGCTCCACGTCTGGCTCGCTCGCTACGCGCGAGCGCGACCTGGCTAACAAGGCAGCGGAGGAGGTTGACACGGGCAGGCACAGCCCCAACTTTCGCCACCTCCGCTCGAGTGGGGAAGGATCTTCGTCTCCCTCACCGCCGTTGATGGCAACGGCGACGCGCCGCGCCCGCGCCATCTCCTCCGTCCCCGGGCGGCGGTTGCGGCGGAGGGCCGTGCATCCCGCGGGGCTGACAACGCTCCTGCAGGATCCAGGCCACGCCCTAGTGGGCGTACCGGCGTGCCTTGCCGAGGAGACGTCCATCATCGCCTGGAGTTTGGCACGCCTGAGGGTGCCCTCCAGGCGGCAAAAGCTCTTTTGTGCCACCCCCCGGTCACCCCTGGCGAGGTATCCAACGCCAAGCGGTGGTTCGACGATGTGGCGAAGCTGGTAGGCTCGGCCCAGCGTCAGCTGACCGCAGACCTCGCCTCCTCCAGCCACCAACCGCGTGGTTCACATGCCGCGGTGAGCTCGTCCTTTCTGCGACGGGCTCGAAGGGCAGCAGCTGCCGCAAGGGTGGAAGAGAGCCCCTCGACGGCAGCCCCACCAGAAGCGCCCCGAGATCTGCTGTATGCAGAACGGGACGCCTGCCTTCGCATCGAGCAACGCTGTGACAAGCGTCGCATGGGGCGGGCACCGGATTGCGCCTCCTCGTCGGGAGGCGCAACCACTCGGCGAGCGGCCGCAGCGGCCCTCCCGCAGGTGGAGCCCCTCAGGAGACGGCGAGCGGCCATGATGGCTCAACCGCGAGCAGGAGGCTCCACGACGCCCAACGGGGCCCCGCAACCATTGTCGCCCCCTCCGATCGGCAACGGCTGCCAGGCCTTCGTTACCGACCTCCGTAATATGCGCTGGCCTAACAAGTTTAGCCCGGCGATTACAAAGAAGTACGACGGCTCGGTGAACCCTACCGAGTTCCTCCAGATCTACACCACAGCCATTGAGACTGCTGGAGGTGACGAGCACGTCATGGCTAACTTCTTTCCCATGGCGCTCAAGGGCCAGGCCCGCTCCTGGCTGATGAATCTGCCGGCCCAGTCGGTCACTTCTTGGGACGATCTGTGCCGCCAATTCACCTCCAACTTCCAGGGCACGTACCCACGCCTGGGAGTGGAGGCAGACCTCCACATGGTCCGACCAGGGGAGGACGAGTCCCTGCGCAAATACATCCAGCGTTTTTGCCAGGTACGCAATACCATACCCTCCATCGCTGACCATGCAGTGATCTTCGCCTTCCGGAGTGGTGTATGCCACGACGTTACGTTGGAGAAGATCAAGTCCAAGGCCCCCCGGACTACCATGGAGCTCTTTGAGCTCGCTGACCGGGTGGCCCGCAAGGAGGAGGCTCGGGTTTGGAATCCTAGGAATCCTGCCCCAGCCTCCACCAGCGATGCCCCCTCCGCGTCCCGGGAAGAGCGACGCGAGCGGCGACGGAAGCGCAGGCCATTGCACGGTGGCGAGGAGGGTCACGTCCTCGCGGCCGATGGTGCAGAGAAGCCCTCGCGGAAGGGCAAGCCCGCGGGCAACCACAGGCGGTCCCCGGACCCTCACCCCCAGGGCCGGGTCGGGGACAAATGGTGCATGGTGCACCAAACCTCCCACCACGACCTCTCCGAATGCCGTTCGGTCAAGAATTTGGCCGAACGGGTGCAAAAGTACGAGCAAGAGTGGAGGGAGAACGAGAAGGAAATCCGCCACAAGGGCAAGGCCCCGGCAGAGCGTTCGCACAACCGACGAGAGGAGGCCAAAGATGCGGCCCCCGTCGGGGACGACGATGACAACCTGGGCTACCAAGATCCCTAGCACGTCGTCGCCACCATCGACGGCGGTGCAGGCGCCCAGGTGTCCCGCCGGAGCCTCAAGTCCATGAGGCGCGAACTCCTCGCAGCTGTGCCGTCCCACGAGGCGGCCCGAAGGTCGCGCTGGGCGGAGGTGCCCATCACCTTTGACCAAACCAACCACCCGGGGAGCATCGCACGTAGCGGCCACTTGGCCCTCGTGAGCTCCCCCATCATCTACAATGTCAAGGTCGCCCGAGTCTTAATTGACGGAGGTGCGGCCCTCAATATACTATCCCCGAAGGCCTTTGATGCAATCAAGGCCCCGGGAATGGTGCTTGGGCCATCTTACCCCATCATTGGGGTGACGCCCGGGAAACTGTGGCCCCTCGGGCAGATCGCCCTGCCGGTCACCTTTGGGGGTCCCGCTAATTTCCGCACTGAGCGGATCGACTTCGATGTGGCGGACCTCAATCTGCCCTACAACGCCGTGCTCGGGAGGCCGGCGTTGATGAAGTTCATGGCGGCTACCCATTATGCCTACCGCCAGATTAAGATGTCGGGCCCTGAAGGCCCCATCACCATCCACGCCGACATTAAAACCGCCCTAGACTGCACGGAAGCACGTGTGGACAACATCACGACAGCCGACCGCGTCGAACTCGAGGGCCCCCAAGGGGAGACCTCGGGTTCCCGGGCCCCAAAGCAACTCATCACCTCTACCGATGAGGTGGTAATTAAGTCTATCCAGTTGGGTGACGACCCGTCCAAGACTGCCAACATTGGCGGCAACTTGGACCCCAAATAGGAAGACGTGCTCGTCTCCTTCCTACGGGCGAACGCCGACGTGTTTGCTTGGAAGCCGTTGGATATGCCCGGTGTCCCCAGGGAGGTGATTGAGCATCGACTCGCAGTACGGCCGGATGCTCGGCCAGTCCGGCAAAAAGTAAGGCGGCAGGCCCCGGAGCGGCAGGCGTTCATCCGCGAAGAGGTGGCACGGCTCCAGGAGGCCGGATACATCCGGGAGGTGCTGCATCCGGAGTGGTTGGCGAACCAGGTGGTCGTCCCGAAGGCCAACCACAAGCTGCGCATGTGCATCGACTACACCGACCTCAACAAGGTATGTCCTAAAGACCCCTATCTTCTACCTCGAATAGACCAGATAGTCGACTCCACTACAGGGTGCGACCTTTTATGCTTTCTAGATGCATACTGTGGTTATCATCAATTCCACATGGCCGTAGAGGATGAGGAGAAGACTTCATTCATTACCCCTGTGGGTACCTTTTGCTACATGTCTATGTCCTTTGGTTTGAAGAATGCCATGTCCACTTTTCAACGTGGTGTCCGCATCACGTTGAAAGACCAAATAGGGAGCAATGTTGAGGTGTACGTCGATGATCTCGTAGTCAAATCTCGGGACCAAAGAACCTTGCTCCCGGACTTGGCCCGGACACCGAGATAGCCCGTCCTTGTGTACCCGAACCAGTCGCCCCTAACAAAGTAGACAAGGCCCGCACCAAGGTGCAGCGGCCGGTCTACTTTGTCAGTGAGGCGCTACGGGACGCAAAGACACGTTACCCGCAGGCCCAGAAAATGCTCTATGCCATGCTCGTGGCCTCCAGGAAGCTGCGCCATTATTTCCAGGCACACCGGGTAACGGTGATCACGTCCTACCCTCTCAGGCAAATCCTGCATAACCGAGAGGGCACGGGACGGGTAGTCAAATGGGCCAATGAGTTGTCGGAATTTGATCTGCACTTCGAAGCCCGGCACGCGATCAAGAGTCAGGCCTTAGCCGATTTTGTGGCAGAAGGGACGCCTACGGTCGATGCGATCCACCCCCGGGTGAACCCGAGAGTGCGGAAGATCGTGGCCAAGGAGCCGCGCACTGGGTGATGAACTTTGACGGTTCACTCACCTTACACGGGGCCGGAGCAGGCGTGGTGTTAACTTCCCCAGCGGGCGACGTACTTCAGTACATCGTCCGGCTTGACTTCCGGGCAACCAACAACATGGCCGAATATGAGGGGCTTCTAGCGGGGTTGCGAGCGGCAGCAGGTGTGGGTATCCGCCGCCTGCTAGTCCTCGGGGATTCCCAACTGGTTGTAAACCAGGTTTCCAAGGAGTACCAATGCAACGACCCCCAAATGGAAGCTTATGTCAAGGAAGTTCGACGTATGGAGCGCCATTTCGATGGCCTCGAGCTACGTCATATTCCCAGGAGAGATAACACCCTGGCGGACGAGCTATCTAGGATCACGTCCGCGCGAGCCCCAGCCCCGCCAGGCGCGTTTGAAGAAAGTCTCACAGAGCCGTCGGCGCACCCCGAACCGCCCTGCAGGCGTGGATCGGCCATCCCGACGCCCGGATCCGTGGGCCAGCCACGGCACTGCCTGCCGGGACCTATATCACGCGCCAGGTGGCTTGGATTTCGAAAATCCAAGCGTACCTACAAGACGCGGCATTGCCCGAGCAACGCGAGAAAAGCGAGCGCATTACCCGGACCTCCAAGAGGTACGTGTTGGTAGAAGGGACACTCTACCGACGCGGTGCCAACGGAGTGCTCATGAAATGCATTGCTTGGGAACAGGGTCTCAAGCTCCTAGCCAAGATCCATGAAGGCGAATGCGGGGCGCACTCGGCCTCCCGAACCTTGGTGGGAAAGGCATTCCGCCAAGGATTCTATTGGCCCACCGCGCTGGAGGACGCAACAGACCTCGTGCGGCGATGCCGAGCGTGTCAATTCCACGCCAAGCAGACGCACCTGCCGGCCCAGGCCCTTCAGACCATTCCGTTCTCATGGCCATTTGCGGTTTGGGGGCTGGACATCCTGGGTCCGTTCAAGCAGGCACGGGGCGCCTGCAAGTTTCTATATGCCGCCATCGACAAATTCACCAAGTGGCCCGAGGCCTATCCAGTCAGCATCATCGACAAGCATTCGGCTGTGCGGTTCATGAGAGGCATCACGGCAAGGTTCGGGGTCCCCAACAGGCTCATTACCGACAACGGCACCCAGTTCACGAGTGAGCTATTTGGCGAGTATTGCGATGACATGGGCATCAAGCTCTGTTTCGCCTCGCCCGCCCACCCCCAAAGCAACGGTCAGGCCGAGCGTGCAAACGCAGAAATACTGAAAGGCCTCAAGACTAAGACCTACAACGTGCTCAAGAAGCATGGGGACTCATGCACTGATGAGCTACATGCGATCCTTTGGGCCAATCGGACAACCCCGAGCCGCACCACCGGGGAGACACCTTTCTTCTTGGTGTATGGAGCCGAGGCGGTCTTGCCCTCCGAGCTCACCCTGGGATCGCCCCTAGCCATTTATACACCGAAGCAGATCAAGGGCAGATGCGTCGTGACGACTTGGATTACCTGGAGGAAAGACGGCGCCGAGCAGCGCTTCGCGTGGCCTGCTACCAACAGAGCCTCCGCCGCTACCATCAAAGCAAAGTCAGCCCCCGAACGTTGCAAGTCAATGATCTGGTCCTGCGCCGCGTGCAAACGCGTGCGGGGCTGAGCAAATTATCCCCGATGTGGGAGGGGCCATACAAGGTTATTGGCACCCCGCGTCCGAGAGTAGTTCGCCTAGCCACAGAGGACGGCACTCCGTTGCCGAACCCGTGGAACATTTCCCACCTGCGCAGGTTTTACCCATAAGCCGCATGGTGCGCTGAAACATACATGGAAGTTCATCCACTGCTTCCGGTGGCATGAGCAATAAGTTTGCTGTTACATCCATATGATTTCCTTACAAAATACCTGTTGTAGTGTGTTTTCCTCCATGTGCTGGAGCATGTACTGCGGATGCGGCTTTCCAATGGTTCTCTGGCCTTGCCCGCCATAGCCTGAGGGCCCTAAGGGTGTCGAGGGTACACCGATGCTGCATACTACCACGTCTGGGGGCAGTCAACGCCTAGGGGTTCAGGTGCGTACTTAACACGCCTGTCCCGGCCCCCCGTTGTCGCTGCCCTTGCTGACCTTTTTATGCCTTCGCTCCTACCCGGAACCCCGAGAAAGGCACCAGCCAACGGCCAGTGCATGCTACCCGAACCCGGACCAGCCCCCAGCTACATGGGACAAATTATGGCGGGGACCACGCTCGCATTCTTGCAATGGCTAAGCTAACTAAGAGTCGAACTACCGTTGCGGAAAGCAAATAGGCGGAGGCTCGGGCCAACCAACCGCCACTACGTGTGCGCTAAGTTGGCCGGGGGCTCCCAACATATATACATACACATATGAATCATCAGAAGCAGCCGCGATGGGCTGTTACAGTGCAAGTCCAACATAATAAAGGCAAGTTCACTAACTTTATAAACAATACTATGAATGTCTTTGTACACAAATACAGATGGAAGCAAAAAGGGAGCGAGAGAGTCCTAAGTGGCCGGCGGGTTGCTAGGGGCATCCGTCGGGAGATCTTCGTCCGGCGAGTCCTCGCGGAGAGCAAGCTGGAAGGCCGCCTGTGTGCCGTCAAAGCCCACCATGATGGAGTTGACGGCGTCTGTGACCCGAAGACGGGCGGCCTCCTCGGTGCCTTCGGGGAAGTCCTCGGTGGGGATATAGGGGTCGAAGCCGGGGTCGCGAGCTTGATAGCTCGCCAGGGTAAGCGTAGCGACTTGACGGGACAAGTCGTATGACGACTCCTTCGCCACCTCGTCGACCTCCTCCCGCACCCTCTTGATCCCCTCAGCCAGCTCGTCGATGTGAGTGGCCAGCCCCCCTAAGGTAGGGATGCCGGTGAGGGGACGGTTGACCCCCATCCCGCAGGCTGCATCCCGAAGACGCTCGACGGATGAGGCCAGGGCCCGAAGCCCCAGGCGCAAGGTGCGCTCCAGCTCTGCGATCCGGCAACGCGCCTCCTCCAGTTCCGGCCCCCGCACCTGCGCCCGCGCATCAATGACCACCTGCTCCCGGGTGGCCAGCTCTTGCTCCCACCGCTCCAACTCATCTTGCCGGCGACCCGAGGCGGCGGCGAGCAGCTGCTCGCGCTCCCGAACAGCCTTCAGGCACCGGGAGGCCTCCTCCTGGGTCTCCAGTACCGCCGCCTCTCGCCCCTCAACGGCGGCCTCGCGCTCCGTGATTGCCTTCTCCTGGGCCACCACGATAGCCTCTCGCGCGGCGGAGTCCTTCTCGGCCCTGGCAACGGCGGCCTCCCGGTCCTTGACCGCCCGCCACGCCGCATCTAGAGCCCTCTCCCGCTCCGCCAGGCTGGCCTCGCGGACCTGGAGGTCGACGTCGGAGCCGGCGACGGTGGCCTCAACGTCGCACAGGGTGCGCTCGCGCTTGTCGAGGCCCTGGGCGTGTTCCCTGAGGTCGCGGAGGAACCTCCCGGCGGTGGTGCGGACCCTCTCCTCAGCGGCGGTGGCGACCTGCTCGCGGAAGTCGGTGGCATGCCGCTCAACGATGGTGTCTTCGAACACGGGCCGAGCTCCTCCCGGCGCCGCTCGATCTCCGCCGGCCTCCCGCCCGCGGACGAGGCCCTCCACCTCGCCGTGGCCGCCAGCTCCCGACGGCCCTCCTCAACCTCGGCCTCCCGCCACGCCACCTCAACCTCCCTGGCGGCCAAGGCCTGCACCTGGGCCCGGAGCCCCTCCAAGGAGATCGCATTGGCCTCCTCCAGCGCCCTGGAGACAACCTCCCTCGCCCGCTCTTGCGACCGGACGAGGGGCTCGGTTTCTAGGGCAGCCACGAACCTGGACCGAGCGCCCCCAGATTCGGAGTCGGAGCTCGGCCCAGGATCTGCCACCCGCGCAAGCTGGGCAGCTGAAGACCCTCCATGGCCAGAGCCGCCCGCTCCTTGCGTTGGGGGCTCGCGGCAGGCCGGCGCCGGCAGAGCTAGCGGTGCAAGGCGTACCTGCGGGCGGGGTTGAAGTCCCAGGAAACCCGCGAGATGGCCCGCTTCTTCTTCGCAGGGCCGCCCGGAGGACTCGTCGGGCTACCGCTTGCCGCATTCGCTGATGCTGGAGCCCCACGGACGGCCCCCGCCACCGGCGTGCTCGCCGTGGGGGTGCCCCGGGCCTCCTCTGCCGTCGTCGTCACCGCCGTTGTGGCCGTCCTGGCCCTCGGCGGAGTGACCCCCCGAACTACGGGGGGAGCAGCGCGCTCCGCGCCGCCACCACGTGGTGGGGTTGGGGGAGGAGTGGGCTCCTCCTCTGACCTCTTCCTCTTCCCCTTAGGATCCGGGGCCCCCGTATCGCTTCGACCCGGACCCCGGCGGTTCAGCCGCCCGATTGGCACATGGTCGTCGGCGTCGTCGTGATCATCGCCCCCGCCCCTCGGGACAGCCTCCGGCGCTGCTGACGACGAGCCCACGTCGTCGCCCACCACCTGCAGCACGTGCAGAATCTCCGCGCGCCGAATCCTGGCACGGCACCAACCCGGGCGGAAGCTGCGTCAGGTCCATCGCCGTGACGCCGAGGGTGCGGCGGACCAGGATCCCGAGGTCCCTCTCGTCCCAGTCGAAGGCGGCACCCACGTGGGTCCGCATGTCGTCGTTGGAGCCGGTGTACATGTAAGCGGGGCGCGGCCTTTCCTGCAACGGCGCAATGCACCTCATCTGAAAGTCGCGGAAGACCGCGTGGCTGGACAGCCCCCTCCCCCGGAGGTAGGCGGTCGGTCCGGCCACCGTCCGCCTCCCTCCCGGCTCGCGGACGCGCCCCCGGCTCCTCCGGTTCGCGGGATCCCCGTCGGCGAGAGATAGACGGGGGTGGTCGCGTAGGCTGGTGTAGAACCAGAACGCTCTCCAGTTCTCCCACCTGGAGCGAGGGTGGATATCGATGAAGGGGGTGCCGACCGTCCTGTCGTTCCACGGCTAGATCGCCACGTACCCGACCGCACCGGGGGAGCTAGCCCGGCACACCCGGAAGAACTGCTGGAAGAGGTGCAGCGAGGGCCTCACCCCCACAAACATCTCGCAGGTGTGGGCGAACACGGCGAGGTAGAAGACGGCATTGGGGATGAGGTGGTGCAGCCGGAGGTCGTAGAACTCCAGCACGTCGAGGAAGAAGCGGGAGAAGGGCGGCACCAGCCCAACCATGGCAAAGGAGGCGAAGAACACCATCCTCGTAGGGGGCCGCTCCTCCGGGACATCACCGCCGCTGCGCGTGCCGCGCGGCAGATACTTGTTGAAGAGGATGCGAGCCTCTGCGGTGCGGACCAAGGATTTGGGGAGCACACTCCCCGGCTCCAGAGGCGAATCGCGGGCCATCTCAAGGGTGGACGCTGAAATGCAAGGGAAAGCCGGCGGCGAGAGGAAGGAAGTGAAGAAGCGAAGGGCGCTGGGAAGATGAGAGGCGAAAAGCTGTATGAGGCGATGGCTGTGGAAAGCGTAGAAACCGATCCCCCTCCGTGCGGATCCGTTTTTATAAGCGACCACGGCCCCCTCGGATTCCACGGTATTAATTTCGCCCCACTACCACACTACGCGCCTCCTTGCCTCTACGCCCCTTCGTTTCCTTTTCGCATCCCCTTGGTTTCCCGCGCCGTTTGGATTTCGCGCCGCCTGGGGTTTCGCGCCCACCAGGCGCACTACGCGGGACGGAGAGAGCCAGGCGGTTTGAATGGGCCCCCGCGCGCACGGCCCAAATAAACTCGCCCCCCGTCCTGAGAAAAACTTAGTCTGGCGCGGCATCGGTTGTCGCGTACCGGCCTCCTGCTATAACAAAGCGCATCCAGTGCCCGGGCCCACACACTCAAAGGAATGGCGTCAACCGCGCCCGAGCCCGGCTCGATCCCGGTCAACACCGGGGGCTACTGTCGGTGATATGGGCCCGGGGGTATGTCAGAGGTACGACATCTGAGAAAAGGAAGGCGCCCTTGCCCATCAAGGCGCGTTAAAGATGTATCCTGAATGGCCTAAGTGAGTCCCGCCATGGCGGCCACGTGGCCGCCCCAAGAGGGGGCTGGCCCGGAGGCTGCCCGGAGGCCGCCATGCTCCCAAGCGGCAGGTTCCGGGATCACCCGGACCCCCGGGCGGTAGGGTCCGGGATTACCTGGACCTCCCCATCCCTCACCCCGCACCTCTCTGAGAGAGGGGCGAGTCCAGCTGCCAACCAACTCATTTAATGCCCAAAAAGAGGGATGTTGAGCGCCTGCCCCTCCGCATTTAATGCGATGTGAGCGCGCTGTCAGTGGCTCTCATCATCATCCCTTTTTGCCTGTCACGAGGCAAAGGAGGCCTAAAGTCTTTGACTGAGACCGCGGTATGGCCACGCACCCACTCCGCGCACGCCTCCCTCACGCCCTGTCCAGTCGCGTTTAAGCATTGCGCGGCCGCGTGGGAGGGAGAGTGCGAGCGCAGGAGGCGCGGTGTCAGTGCCTACCCGCGGGATGGGCCGCTGACCAGTGGGTCCCATTGGAGTAGGTAGGCAAGCCATCACCGCGTCAGCAGCATGATTACCATGGCGATCACCTTTTTTCGCCTACCCCCATGACGCAGCAAACAGGAAGGAGCAAAGATGGAGTGACTTCCCTGACAAGACAAGGCAAAAACCACTCCTTCATGTGGAGGGGAGCAGCGAAAATCGGGCTACCGTGGTGTTCCCTTGTACTATAAAAGGAGACCCAAGTCCATCATAAAAACGGTCGGCTCGCTCTCGGTCGGTTCCCTCCTCGACTCGGTTGACCGGTCCCCGAGCGACACTAGTTCTTAGCAACCCCTCGTCCACCTCTGACTCCAAACAAAAAAGGAAGAGCACTCTCATTGCTCCCTGTAATCCTTCCCTCATACTACATACAGAACAGAAGTAGGGTATTACAACTCGCAGGTGGCCCGAACCTGTATAAACCCCCGTGCCTCTGTAGTCTTGATTTCTCCCGCCTCATCTGCATCATCCTATCCTCATCGTGAGTTTAAACCAGGACTCACCGCTCCCCGTGCCGAACCAAAAAAGAGGGTCCCTCGGATTCTCGCGTGTCGATCTCCGACATCGACACTCTCGAATTGCTTCTTTACGTCCTTCTCTATACATCAAGATACCTGCCATCTGTCTCTTTACTAGTTGGAGAAGGTATGTTTTCACCTACAATTAACATATTCTGAAATTAGTCTAATCTTTACGTAAAATATGAAATTTGTAGTAACTGCATACGTACCCCACTTCTGTGTCTCTTTCACGACGCTGACAAAGTATGGATCATCAGCATTTCTTTCAGGGATGCCTGAGGTAAAGAAGAACCTTGCCCATGACTCAATAATGACCTCCCTAGCTTGCTTTCCCTTCTTTTGTGAAGAATCATGTGTCAATGCGTGTCTGCACAGGGGACTTCATGCTGCTAGATTGTAATCTCTCATGGCTGGTGACTCCCTAGCCCTTCGTAGCAAACTGACAATTGGGTTACTTTTACCTCTTCGTGCCTCAGGATGAGTGGATCCACTGCCACCGCCATGCTCATATGTGTCACCACGCTACTCCAAATCCCCCTAAAATCTTTCTCTTGCCTTGAGGCTTGCATGGCCGCTTCCATTTGTTCCTCCTCGTCGGCATCACCTGTTAGGTCATAATAGTTGACCCTTGCCGCTTCAACTATTCTTGACCTATCACCCTTATGTTTGGCACCTAAATCTTTAATCCTATCTAGCTCGTGCCTGAAGTAATCACGGACATCTGGCCCAAAACCCTAGGGTTCAAAATATAAAAGGCTGATACACTTACAAGTCGGACCTTGAACTTATGTGTAAATAATAAAAACTATAGGGTTCAAGTTATAAAGAGGACAAGACAATGACAGCTGGACCCCACTGATTCAAAATGAAAGCCTAAAACAAAATATGCCTTCCCGGGAAAGTGTATTCTTCTGTATGCTTTCATTCTGTAATAAAGAAAATAAATAAATCCGAGATATGGTTTTTTTCAATTATTTTTGTACTACAAAAGGCTAAAATTTTGTAACATCATAGAAAAATCATTTTTATCCGATTAAGGTGAACCAAATTTTGTTAGTTTTATAATAATTTTCTAACTAATATTGTACACTAAAATTTCACATAATAACTTTCCATTTACCATATTTTAAATCTTAGAAATGTGATAACTTGCACATACGACATCAGATTTAGGCGTTTATTTCTCCTAAATGTATATTAAATCACCCCCAATGCACTGGACATGTTCATGCATCATGCAATCATATTTTATCTTGGAGTTTTATTGGATGTTCATTTGAATGGATATTTATATTTAAATAGAGGACAAACCGGTTGTTGCCATTGACGAGAGCGTGTAGGACCAAGAGTGTCGGTGATATGGGCCCGGGGGGTATGACGCGAATGCGATATCTGAAGAAAGGAGACGCCCTCACTTGCCAGGGCGCCCAAGGGACTTGTCCTGAATGGCTCATACGTGTCTGGGCCACGGGCGGCCACGTGGCCATCCCAAAGGGGACTTGGCTCGGGGGCTGCCCGGAGGCCGCCGCTCTCCCACAAGGATCGTACTATGACGATATTTATGTTACTATTTCTATTGTTTACTTTTTGATTTATAAATTTCGCTCCAATCTATTATTATTTACTATTGTGAAATAAAATCTGCTTTATGCTGAAAATGAGCCACGAATAAAGCCACCTTTGATCTCAACTTGTAATAGTCCTAAGTTTTCCAACGCTTGGATATGACCCAACTCTCGTTGTTGTTTTTAGAGTTGGATGCAGGATATGAGGTGCCTAGCGACGATTACTTTGCACCGGGTACCGAAGTTTTTGAGAATGATTCTTTCTAGGGTGATTCCTAGTCAGTTGGTTGTGTGGTTTGGTAGATGGGTACATCGAGGAACTTATGTATCTTGTATCTTATTTCCGCTGTGTTTTAAACTCTCTTTTGTTTGGCCAGTCGGCCTAATTGTTATGTGAGACTCTTGCACCGTTAAGTTATGAGAACCATTTTATCCATTTATATGTTATGTATATTGTATGGATGTTATAACAATGTTGTGAATGTTTGTACTGGTCATTGATCATGGGACTAGTACGGTGTACGCTCCAAGTATTCAAGAATTCCATCCCTGGATGCCGACACTCGGCATGAGTACGGCGGCCGGCTGGAGAAGGAGGGGCTCGGCATGAGGACGGCGACGGATGGTGGCGGTAGCAGTCTCGGGTCATCTCCATAACCATTCCAATGCCACATCCACCTCCTCTATCACTAGGGCTCATCATCCAGAGCATCCCCCTGACCCGACCACGTTGTGAGGAGAGGGCTAGACCCGGTCCAGTGCCCTCCCCTCTGCTCACCTTCTTCCTCCACTGCCAGCATCGATCTCTCTGATAGGAACAATGCGAGGGAGAGAGAGATGTGACAGGTAGGCCCATAGACTTTTTAAATTTTACTTTGCTAACTGGATTGCCCCATTCATACTACCTGTGCAAGCTTTTTGTCAAAACCGTCCAAAACAGTACTAGGGGCAATTCGTCCGGTTTAAAAAGTTTGGGGTTAAAAAAATATGGTATTTAAGTTTAGGATGTAATTCACTCGACTACGATAGTTGAAAGATAATTCAAACTTTTTCTTTAAAATAATATTTGTTTATTTCATTATAGCCCTTTGTTGTTTTAAGTATTGTAGGAAAATAGTAGTCTCCAACTGACCCGTGTTGCCTAAAAACTTTACCGGCTTTACCTGGGATGACTCGGTACATAATTGATCCATATGCCTTTTATTCGAAAAGATAGATTAAGATATTGTCACCGTGCACGTATGCACTCCCCAGCCCCAACGGAAGAAACGGGATCAAAATAGATGGAATCCGTGGTCCGTGGACGACAAAGTTTCTGCATTTTTGCTTTGACGAAGACCAGAAAGAAAGTTTCTGCTTGCTCAGCCACAATAAATTCACAGGATGGCAAAGAACATGCCATGAAAACCGCCACGCTTTGAACACGTGGCAGAAAAGTGTTTTCGTCCATGAGCGAGGGGACCTGCCTCACAAAATCCGACTCCATCCTCGAACCAAGAAGAAAAAGATCGGACTCCACAGGTAATCAGTTTATCAGGCAAGAGAATGTAGAAGTAAATTTGACGGGGACTACCTATACATCGACAAATATTCCTAAAAATTCAACAAATATAAATATAATATAAGTATAAATATAATATAAACATGTTGTAATTATTACATGTAACTGTACGTGATTTTAAAAAAATGTTATATTGTATGTAGTTTTTAAAAATCCCTTAGTTACATGCCATTTTCATGAAATATAGATCGTAAAAGAAAATACTGTCACGTTGTGAATTTTTTTTTTCGTTTGCACGAATCTTAAAATAAATCTAACAATTCAAAATATTATAATACAAGTTATAATGTAATTATATTACTATATTACACTATAGTTAAATCTGTCAAACTTGATGTACAAGCCGGCATCCAGGTGCACAACATCAGCAACGCACAAAAAGACAGCAAAGTCGGTTGAATTACTAGTACAAATTTGAAGAAAGAGGTACAACTGTAATGCAAGCAGGTAAACCGCATTCGAAGCCATTCAAACGAGCTGTGGTTTCTTCACATGATGAATATTTGTCTAACTGAACTCCCGACAATGCAGAAATTTTTGAGCAAAATAACCGAGTCGGTCTCCATATGAAATTAAGATTGGCAGAAGGTTCCACACGAGGTGCAATCAGCAGTTCAGCACTCTTATATCGGACTCAAATAATTCACATTATGTGCAGATTTTTTACACAACAATTTTGAGCTTGGAAACAAATGATATGGTTCATACAAACAAACGAATTAGCAAGGGGCATCCTGAATTGCTTAACAATTTTGGACCAGATAAAAAACAGCAACTAGCAAAATGAGATTTTTCATTCTCCTGTAAACGAAGAATACAAACTGGTAAGGAGAAGCCCCCACATAATGCAACTCTAAAAAATCAGGGTGGAAAATGTGTGCATGAAATGTACACCAGTTCATCTAAAAAGTGAAAAACAGAGTAAACTTACATCAATTTTGTACACTAGAGTTGTTCAGAATACATGGGCAGCAAGCCTCCAACTTCATGGCATGCATGGATACACTCTGCAGAAAAACCACATAATCAACATACACAATTCTACCACAGGGAAACACATACAAAATTTGGATAGTTGTATTGGCCCTAGAAGTTACCTTAAAGGTTTCAACAGGAGGTTCAGGACAAATGAAAGTGGCGGACCATGCCATTCAAATGACCAAATATCGATCAGCAGGGCTAAGGTGTACAAAAGAATGCCTCACAAACCCCAAACCAAAGAGTAAATCTAATTCCCTACTTTTTCCACACATCTTCATTTGTTAGACGAAACACGACTGTAGTATTCAGTGAAGTCTAAGCGGAAGAGAAGGAATTTCAAGTCAACATGCTGTTGCATAGGTAACTGAGAGATAAATGCATCAAGGGAAGAAGTATAATCTTTCGCAATGCTATCCAAATCTTCACCCATTTTCCGGAAAAGTTCCCCAGCCAGCTGAATCATGCCTTTCCTCCCACCATCCACCCATGAATCCACTTCCTTGGATTTTGCTTTTGCTTTTGCTTTTGATTTACCCTTTCCCCTGCTGTACAAAAAAGAAGAGGTAAATCAAACAATAGATATGTAATAAGTGGAGAGAGATGGCATTGGCTAATTATGCAACAATCTAACCTCAGTTGCAACTCATATATCCGCTCAAACCACCGATCAGCATGGCTCCGGAATTGCAAGATGATGTCAAAAAGTGCAAAAAGATTCCTCAGAATTCCATGTGATCTCTCGCCAAGGAGAGATTTTTCCACAATCGATGTGAGATACTTATCATGTGCCAACAGAAGGTCATCTAAATCCTTTGCTGAATCCATTTCTTCTGAGAAACGAGCCCAGGAAACTTCCAGGACCTCAAACATAATGTAGTACTGGAAATTAGTCACAAAGTGGTTCATTTCATTAAATAGAACTTGGCATTTGCGAAGAACTGAAACAAACTGAGACCTGATGTTTGTTCCCTCCTTGTAAAATGGAGATGAAACAATGCAGTTAGGTTTCATTGTCTTCCATACTCCAGTCAGTGAATGATCTACACGCTTAAGCTTCCACAGGAAGTTAAAAATCTTGAGGTACCTCTTCATGACAGAAGCTGTGAATACCGTATCCAGAGGAACCCTAGCATCATACTCCAAGGAGAACACATCCCAGCCACGATCACCGTCTCCATGATCCATCATCTTTACCTTTATGCGATCCAAGATATCACGGTCATCATATTGCGCATTAGATGCTCGGATCGCAGTCTCAAGCAACCCGGCCAAATGGAAGGAGCTAATCCTATTTGCTGGCTCTGACAACTCAGGGCCAACAACATCCATCAGATACTGAACAAAGTCACCCTGCCCAAGAAGCAAATACCTCTTAATCGCAAGACAATGATCCTTGAATCGATACCGCTTATGGATCACATCCATCAAATGCCGATCGATCCTCTTGGCTGCTTCAACCACTAGTGCCTCCAAAGCATCAATTTGCCCATAACCAAGCCCACCTCGACTAGTTGTAGTGCCAACATAGGCAGCAGCCTCAGTAGCAGCATCCGCCCAACCATTATCATCACAGCAAACTTTAAGAAAGTTGATTGACTTCCCGGTTCTAAGAATCCTTTGCGCCAGCACTGGAGAAATGAAAGCTGGAAGCATATCGGACTGAAGAAGATAGCCCTCCTGCCACAAAGACTCAGCCTTGACTGGCTGCCCAACAATGAAGAATTCTGCAAACACATCCTCCAACTCCCCTTCTAACACCCAGCTTCGGACCATTTCAAACAGCGGTGAGCACACCCTCCGCAGCAAGCGGCCCATAAAATCCTGAAACGTAGGATCCCCATGCTGTGCATGCCCATGGATCGCACCAGCCATTGCGCCACCTCTCAAACCCCGGCATCGATCAACCAAGACCGCCATTAGGCGCATTCTCACCGCAGGCTCGGCAAGCCAAACTGCAAGACGCCGCAGAGACAGGTAATTACCTGAAACCCCTGAATCAGATCCAGGCGTGGGAATCGGATTCAGCGAGTATGACTCGAGAACGGCAAGGAGCTTATAGTAATCAGAGAGCTCCTCCTGTAGAGCGGAGCAGAAGGCCTGAGCAACAGTGCCGACCTCGGTGGCAGTATCGGAGGGAGAGCGGCTTATGTTGTCAGAGATGAATCCCCGCACCTTGCGGAACAGCCACCCCAACTCGCACAGCTTGCGCACCAGGGTGCGCGTGGAGCGCGGCACGCGGACGCCGTCGGGGAGGTCGTACGCGTCGCTGCCCTTGTCGAACCGCACGTACCGGCCGTCGATCCCCTGGCACGCGTACAGCACGTCGCGCACGAGCGCCGCCTCCGACACCTCCGTCTCGTCGAGCACCAGCTCGGTGTACTCCCGCAGCGCGATCTCGCGGATGTTATCGGGATCCTTGGAGACCAGCACCACGCCGCCGGGCGGGGCACCGGGCGCCCGCGAGGCCGGCTTCCCCCTGCCGCCGCCGCCGCCGCACCCGCGGTCCGGGGCGCGGCCGTGGGGAGGTTGGGGAGGCAGGACGCGGCGGCGGCGGCGCGGCGGTGGGAGGAGAGCGAGTCGAGCAGGTAGAGGAGCGGCCAGAGGGACGCCGGGCGGGACCTGGCGGAGAGCTTGGCGTGGAGGTCGGCGAAGGCGAGCGCGTCGTCAGGGCGGCCCGACGCGGCGAGGCGGCGCTTGATGGACTCCGCGAGCGCGTGTTCGTCGGGGAGGACGGCGGGCGCGAGGCGGCTCGACAGCAGCCGGTGCGCGAACCGCAGCGCGCCCCCTGCATCCCGCCCACCACCTCCACCTCCCCCGCCGCCGCCGCCGGATTCGGCGGAGATGAGGCGGTGGACGAGCTCCTTTACGAGATCCTGGGTTTGGTGGTCGTCCATTGGGGGCTAGGGTTCGAGCAACTGATTCCACCGAGCGGGGTTTGGGGATTTTGCGGGGAGGAGAGGAGGCGGAGTGGTTTCGTTTCTCTCTCCTCGCTTGGTTTTGTAATTCTTTTTTCGGTTTTGGATTTGTGTTGAATTTGGTCGTAATTTTGGGCGGGGAGAGGAATCTTTTTGAAAAAGGGTGAAGGTTGTGTGACTGCGAGGTGGGACCGCGAGTTTCGAAGTGGGGTGCGATTTTTGGGTGTGGCCCACTGTAGGTGGCGTGAATCGCAAAGAAAGCGAACCCGGGACCACCACAAGGTGGGACAGCCCATTGGTTCCCCTTTTTGTGAGTTGTACTGCTGATGAAGGGATGAGTAGAAATTTAAAATCGTCCGTGCAGAATAAGCTCTGTCGGATTAGAGATTATCAGGGGCCAACAATACAATAAAGTTCCATTTCATCCCTGAAATTTTTCTCGGACATTTTAACAAATAGGATAGACTTCAAGCGAAATTTAAAAAAAATTGAAAACAGAAGTAGTACATAACGGTATCCCGTCTACACGGGATGACTGAACTTATTTGGGGAATACATATTTGCTATTGAACATCAAACATATTAAAATATCAATTTCTGGTAGAATAAGAAAGATAAACAACTTGAAAGGTCCAAAATGCCCCTAGGCCACTAGTCATGTTCTTCCTCTTCCTCCTTGTTGCCCCTTTCTCCCGACAGCCATAAGCTCGGTCCACCGGAACTAATGGCAACGCAAGGGAATAGTTGCAGTGAGCAGCAGTGCAGGCGACCGCATGATGAGTGGCGGCGCGGGCGATAGCGCAAGGCAGGAGCTATGGTGAGTAGCGGCTCAGGTGGCTATAGGATGAGTTGAAGCGTAGAAGCGCAGGCATCAGCGCAACGGAGTTGCCTGTTCTGCTCATTTTTGCCATGTTGTCTCCTACATGGTACTCATCACTGCTTTGCTCTGATTGGATTCGTCTGTGCGTCTCTCTTTAAGAGAATCAAGTGTGTCTTTGAGGAGGAGCGAGGTGAAGCCTGGGTGGTGTTGGCGAAGGTGCACTGACCTCGTGGGGACGATTCAAGATCTATCGCCGTACCATGTAGTGCTCGTTCCCAGCGCTCCTCACCTCACCTTCACCTTTGCATGCTCACCACCCCCATCATCATGCTCACATCTTCCTCGTAATCTACAATAGCATCGCCGATTGTCTCCTCGTCGGCTCCTCCTCTACCATGACAGTGGTGCCGCGGGCCTCGTCACTTGTCACCCATCTAGCGACAATCCCTAATCCCTACTACGATGCTACTCAAAGAGGGCAGATCAGGGTGCTGCACAAAGAGGAAACGAGGAGGAAAATAAGAATATGACAAATAGGCCTAGGGCATTTTTGACCTTTCACGTTGTTTATCTAGGTAAATGCACCATTAGTCCATAACCTTTGGCGCTGGTGTCACTTACATCCATCACCTGAAACCGCAGGATTGGGTCCATAACCTTTCAATTTGTGTCACATTAGTCCGTACCCGCTCGGAGGCCTGTGTCACCCGGACGTGGCGCCGATGTGTCCGGTCCAGCTCGGCGCCTACGTGGCCCAGGACCTTGGCATATTTACAAATGTGTCCTTATAATGTTTTGTGGTCTTCATTCCCCATTCATCTTCTCGCCTCTGCTCCCTCTCACTGTTCGTTGCGCCCTACATCCGGCGTCGGCCCACCTGTGCTTCTTCCCCTTCGGAGCGATGGAATCGAGTGCGACAGGCTCCAATCGGCAGGTCCCCGATGGTGTTCCGCTGATTCGGTGCCCAGAATGTGGAGCGGGTAGGGTTTGGCAGCGCACGTCAACGAAAACCATGGAGCCTAGGGCGAGGTTCTACTGCTGCCCTAAATACAAGGGCAGCAGTAGAACCTCTCGCCCTTGTAGAACCCGTCGCACTCGATTCCATCACTCCGAAGGGGAAGAAGCACAAGCGGGCCGGTGCCGGATGTAGGGCGCAACGAACAGTGAGAGGGAGCAGAGACGAGAAGATGAATGGGGAATGGAGACCACAAAACATTATAAGGACGCATTTGTAAATATGCCAAGGTCCGAGGCCACATAGGCGCTGAGCTGGACCAGACACGTCGGCGCCACGTCCGCGTGACACAAGTCTCCAAGCGGGTACGGACTAATGTGACACAAATTGAAAGGTTATAGACCTAATCCTGCGGTTTCAAAGGTGATGGACCTAAATGACACCAGTGCCAAAGGTTATGGACTAATGGTGCATTTACCTCTTGTTTATCTCTCCTGTTCAACCGAAAATTAATATTTAATGTATGCAGTGTCCAATAGCAAATAACCATATTTTATGAGTATATTCCCCCAAGGATCGACTTTTGTCATGTCCTGGAGCTAGAACCACGAAGTCGCAATGTCCTACAACAAAATTTGCCTACATCTTATCCACGTCACATTTTTAGTCTTGTCTAGTTGTTTCTTCTTCCTTTGTATCTCTCCCCCCCTTTCTCTCCATCCCTCCCCCTCTCTCTCATGGCTCAATAGACGTTGAGAACGCTAGGGCTTCTTCGATTTGTGGAGCTCCTGTTGCCAACTCGATTTGTGATCCACAACGTCGTTATTCGATTGGAGATGATGAATCAAATTGGTGAGTTTTTTGTTTTGTGTGGGTTTTTCAAGCATTGTGAGAGATAATTTCTCAGGCTAGTTTATGTATGATTCCTAGAGTTGCCATACCAACTCAATTTGTGATTTAGGAGGACCTTCTTCAATTGGAAGGTTGTGTATGATTGAAGCTTGTTATTGTCCTATGTGATTTTGGTTCTGGCCATGGTGTTGTTTGTGTAAATAGGTGATGTTGGACGCAACTTTGCTTATTAATTTGAGTTAGCTAGCTATATTAAAGAATTTTGGGTACTTTCTCTTATGATTTGTTGCTTGTTTTCATGGGGAACGGGAACATGCAGTAATGTTCATGGCCATGGATAGTTTGTTGTTGATTTTGGTGTTGTTTTGATTAGATTTGTTTAGACTTTTTTGTTGCTTTTCTGTTTAGTTTTTCTCTGGATACATGGATGATTTTGAAGATATCCTAAGGTTGTGTTCTTCTCTATACTTCCCAACCTCTACCTTTTCGTTTTTCTGTGCATGCTTATCTTGAATAATGTGTTTTTGTAAAAAAATATATAAAAAAGTTGTTTTTTCAAAAATAGCTAATACTTAATTAATCATGCGCTAATAAGTCGCTCTGTTTTGCATGTGCGAGGGATTAGTTCCCAAAAGAAAGAGCCGAACACATCCTAAGGATACTACAGTGGTATCAGGATACTGTAGTATATCGCGCAGATGATATCATGATACTCGGGTTTGGTAACTATAGGTATCAGACCTAGTATCCCGATATGTATAAATATCAGACTTGGTATCATAGGTATCAGGTATGATACTTATTGGTACTAGATGTTCGGATCTAGTATCGGATTCCACATCTGATACCTATTAGTACCGGGCCTGGTATCAGGTACCGGCTCTAGTATCATGTAACAACTCGGTACCAGCTTTCATACATGATAACGTCATCATGACATTGGCACATTGAAAGGACCTTGATGTCGCCTAAAGAGAGTTGAATAAGTGTTCCTAAAAATTGTCACAACTTTATAGCATATTAGAATGATGGAAACTTTTGGTTCAAATCAAAACTTTCGATATGGGATTAGAAGTTTCGGTCTCAACCGAAAAGTTCGACGGATAATGGAACAAAACAATAGCTATGAACTTGTAGCTTGAACAAACAAATTGTATATGAATCAAAAGATGACAAACAAGGTATTAAGCAAGATGTAAGGTCACCAACTATATTAATTAAGCATACAAGTAGATCGGGTAAAAGCAATATCAAGCACAATATGAGAGAAGGCAAGAATGGGCAAACCAAGAGAGTAGACACATGATTGTTTCCCGAAGTTCGAATACATGAATTCTATGTCTACGTTGAGGGGCCACAAAGGTCGAGTCTCTTTCAACCCCTTCCTCACGAGGTTGCACAAATGCACTCATCAATTTCACTCTTGATTTTTTCCCTGACAGAGGCGAAATCGAAGGCTTCACAAACTTTCCGAGGCACACCATAACCTTGGGTGCTCACTGACAACGCCTAGTCGTCTAGGAGACCTTAGTCCCTCAAAGTAACAAACATAATTGAAGATTTGCTTGCTATGAACTCAAGTGCTCAAAGAATGAAATGAAGTTCACTAGCTCTCAAACTCTCTTTCCAATTCTTCTCTCAACCCCGACTCTCTTCTCTTCTCAAATCTCACTCACAAAGATCTACCACTTAGGTAGGAGATTAGAGAGGGGATATTTGGCTTTGGATAGATATATTTCATGCCCAAGAACAACAACCACTCAAGGAGGACTGAAGTTTATATACCCAAGCCTCTCAAAACTAGCCGTTGAAGGCAAAGATTTTATTTTTCGGAAGTTTCGAAATACATTTTTAGAAAAATCCGAAAAACACCAGAGAACAACCCTGAGATTTCTACCATTTTCCAAATTTTTTTGGAAAAATCCAAAAAAACACCAGAGAGCAAAATTGGTATTTCTGCCATTTTTGGATTTTTTTTTTGAAATTTCTTAAACATGAGAGAGTAAAAGAACCATAACTTTTTGCTCGGGAGTTTTTTTTGATCGTGGACTCTATGGAAAGTTCACTCAGAGGACTACCCAACTCAACCAAAAGCAAGGTCTAAAACCACTCAAAGAATAGGTTAAATCTTGGGTTTCTCTCAAGGTAGCATTAGGATAGGTCACTTTGAGCACCGAGATATACACAAACACATCGATGCTGCATCCCTCTTAAAAATATGACATTCCTATACTCAAATATAAATAGGAAAAGAATTATACCAATAGAAATGCTTTCATTCCATCTTACTTTCTTTGTCTTAAGTGATGCCAACACCAAAACCGTTTCACCATATATTCTTAAAAAATTGATGTGGGCTCCTTGTAGCTTCAAATGGCCTCGCACAGTCCACCACGACATAGCCTTCACTCGCCCTTTACCATCAGATTTGGTCCTTCGGTGCCAAGCTCCTCGCTTGCCCTTCACCACCGCATGGTCCATCGTGGCCGAGCTTCACTTGTCCTTTACCGTTTTGCCATAATAGCCACTTCGTACCCCACATTTCCAATAACTTCACTTTGTTATTCTTGATATTGTTAGGTGTCATGATCTCTCTTGAGTATCAACACATTTTCCAATTCATGGGAGCTATTTCTCTCATTTAGCTCAATGAAATTGTTAGTTCCAATGATTCGGTTGTCAACCTTCACTTGTTGACCAACCGATTGCATGTATAAAAGGATATGAATAAATGATGAGTATTTATCAACACCACAAGTGTTATATACTCAAATGTAAAGATTCCAATTGAATGAACGTGAATAACTTGAATCAAATACATGCATAACTAACATATAGGATTTTCCCCCCTAAATGTATGCATATGAAATATTAGTATGAAGCAAGAGTGTGCATAAATAGAGATGAAACATTGAGAGCTTATCATATACAAGAATAGAAGACATTTATCAAATATAGACATTAAAATAAATGCATACATTCATAATCTCTATGTTCTTAATGTAAGGAGACTAAACAAAAGATAAGGCTAAAACAAAACATTAGTCTCATATGCATATGTCAAACACATGAAAATATTATATATGAACATATAAATATGTGTATGGAGAGAATAAATGATACATATAACTTGTATGTCCGTACACTTCATTCTTCTTGTGATTTAGGCCCATCATCAACGATTATTTCTATCTCAACTCATATGAAGTCTGTGAACCACTTCTCACAATTTTCGCTTTCATATTCACATGGGACTAGGCAAAGAATGCTTATAAAAATATTAGTCTTATATAATTGAATTTATCATTATCAAAATCAAATTAATGACACTTAAACTTTCACACATAAAGCATCACATTGATTCAACGGGATCACGTCCTCTAGTCTCCCTCTTTTGAAAAATCTAATTAGGAATTTAAATAAAGATCCTGAAAAAAGCTAGAAGATGGGATTCCACACGCACGTGATACGCCTGACAAGACCTCTCCTACTTTGAGCACGTCAGTAGCATGTATACGGCTTTTTCCCTCTCTCTACCCGTTCATGAGAAAGGACACATGCAAGAGGCGAGCATGGGCTCCTTGACCACCTCTCAGACAAGACGGGTGCTGGCCATGACCAGACTCCAGCCTCAACAAGCTCCATAGTCGTCTTGATCGAAGGCATCCCACTCAAGCCACCAATTCCTCTTTGGTTTGGACAATAACATTTAGAGATGGCTGTAGCCAATTGGTGCCAGAGCTGGTTGTGCCGCGCGCCGATTGCCTTGCCGGTGTGGGTAACGTCATGGTGCAATGGTGATTCCATCTATTCGGCATCGGGGGCAGCCTCGCTGGCATAGATGACCCTTCTTGCAGGGGTAGTCGTACCTAGTCGGTGTCATGGGCAACCTCATTGACGTGCGTAACATTGTCGTGAAGGGGCAATTGCTTAACGATGGCGCACTGTCCTTGTCCTTCACCACTGGTCCCAGTGTGCAACATGATGCTCGCTAGTGAGCTCGATGTCGTGCATCACTATGGAGGCAGGTAGTGTCTCCATTGGCTTCCAACTCAGCTGGTGTCACTGTCGGTAGACATGCTTCTTCATTGTCGTCCAATGATAATGGAACTCGTCACAGACGTTCGGGAATGATGGCAACAGACCGGTACATGTGTTGATGAAAATGTGCGCAACAAGGCATCGATAAACTAGCCATGCCCATATATATCCTGGTATCCTATATGGTCTGACATATCTATTATCTTTTGATGAATGAATGTCAATCCGGTACCTTCTATCCATATGGTACGAGACTTGATATCTATCATTTTGTTTCGGAACAGTATCCCATTCAACAGTGAGAAAAAAGAAAGAAAAATTAAAGTAACACTTCCTTCGTTTCAAAATATAAGAATTTTTATAATGGATTCACAACACTTCTCAATGAATCTAGAGTCAATTAGATGTTTTGAAAGTAAATATAATCTATTCAAAATTTAAAAATTAACAACTGAAGTGACTAAAGAGAATTTTTTATCTAACTTTAGTACTAAGTAAATAAACTAAAAAACCTTAGACTTATATTTTGGAACTAAGAGATCAGAAGAAGCTACACTGTGCAGAAAGGAAAAAAAAGAGAAACCTTCCAAACCGGTAGGGCTAGGCATTTTTATAGAAAAAAAACCGAATTGAACTACACCGACCCGAATCGAATTTTACGGTTGTTCGGTTTTCGGTCTCGATTTCGGTTCGTGGGGTTGCATAAACCGAATAATTCGGTTTAGCTTCGGTTTTTGATGTCTAAAACCAAACCTCGAAAAACCGAATCTCAATGTTTGGCCGCCCTTAGATCCCATTGGAATCGCAAACCCACATCTCCCGTCGTGAGCTCATGAGCAGAGAAACCCTAACCCTAGCGTGCCGCACCGCGCCGCCGCCCGGCCACGCCGCCACGACGCATCCGCTCGGCGTGCCGCCACGACGCTCCGCCTCGGCCCACCACGGTGACACATTCGCCTTGACCCGCCGCCGCGAGTCCACGACGCCTCCGCCTCGGCCCGTCACCCCGACGCTCCACCTCGACGCGGCGCCGCGCCGCATCCGCCTCGCGCGTCCCTCCTCGCCGCCTCCTTCCTCACCGTCTCCATCCTTGCCATTTTGCTTTGGGTGTTGCTTCTCTGTTTGGGGTGTTGTCATTGGTTTTTCGATAAAAATAAAAATGAATAAAAAAACTAAATCCAAATTTTATGATTTAGAACCGATCAGTTGTTCTGTCAAACCAAAAAATAAATCAATCTGAACACGCGGTTTTAACCGAATGTCCCGCTCTACAAACCGGAGTGAAAGACGAAACCTCTGCGGCTGAGGCTCTCCCCTCCCGTGGCGGCTATGTCAGCCGGAAGCGAAAGAGCCCACGCCTTCGCGAGCCCCTCGCCGGTGTCGGGGGCCTTCTTCTCCGCCTCCGGCTCAACCCTCTCCTCCTCCTCCGCCGCCACCACTAACAGCGCTGGTAGGACCCCGTCCTCCTCCGGAGCACCCATGAAGAAGAAGAAGCCGCCGTTCCGCCCCGTCGCCGACGACACCAAGCCCGTCCTCCGCGACCCGGTTCGCTCCCCTCCCCCGCTCACCTACCCATCTCAGAAACCCCACCCCTGGTCTCTTGCGCGTCCCGCTATAGATTGGGTGATTGGTTCTTCCCATTAATCTGTTCGGTCTTGTGATTCTGCAGATATCTCGGTCGGACCCGGTGGAGACCGAGCAGGCCGTGCTGCGGCTGCCGCCGTTCCCCTAGGGTACAGGTCCGCGCACCGCTGACCGACGGTAAGCGGATCTTGCCACTCTGATCTGCAACGAACAAGCTTCTAGTCTGCTTCCTGTGTATTTCTAGAGATTTTTTTTGTCTAGGTTCTCCTTTGGATAATAAAATGTTTGTAGTTTCTTCGTCAGAACTTTCAGTCACAGCATTTTTTTCCGTTCTGAAACAAAAAAAAAACAAAACAAATATATTGTGACGACATTGTGGTCCAATCACCACCATTAGAACTACTTCTACAAGTAGTGAAATTGGTAATGCTTATGATCTGTGTTGAATTAGTTCTTTTGATTGCTATCTATACTTCAGGCCTTAGAAATTGAGTGAATTCACAACTTTAGTGGTATCACAACTGCTTTGGTATTGTATTTAGAAGCTACTAATCGTTATCTATATATCTATATTGACATTGTAGGACTTGCATTGATAGGTATAATTGGCTTGCAAAGAATTTACATTCTGCAACAATTTAACAGTAGATCAAAAGATAAATAGAACAGAATATCAGTGGCCATTGAGAGCCTAGAATCCCATTTTATTTTTATTGGCATGCAAATCTTGAGATGTTAGGAGCCGGCCCTAAGCTGCGAAGGGCGTAGCCGTGCTCGACGGGAAGGCGAGGCTGCTCACCTCGCCGCCCCGGAGACGTGGTGGAAACAAACTGGAACTTCTGATAATTTTCTTGCTTGCCTCTGTTAATCTGAGAAGGTGCATATATATAGCCTTACAATGATCTAATCTCTTATCAAGAAGGAACTAACATAACAACCTAATCAATTACGAACTGAGTTTAATCCTATCCATAATTGAATCGAATCCTATCCGAATTTATCCGCAACCATGCAGAGTTCAGGGCGCACGGGCAGGAGCCCTAGTCCGATCCCGGCGGCGATACGGAATTCCCCACATAACATCTCTCCCCTCCTCGACAAACAGGTCGTCCTCGAGCTGGAACATGGCGTAGCGAGTCCTGAAATCATCCAAATCCTCCCAAGATGTTGCTGACGCCGACAACCCATCCTAACGCACCAGCAATTGACGCACGTCGCGCGCGACGCGAGCCTTGAGCACACTGT
Source organism: Oryza australiensis (assembly GCA_019925245.2). Classification (NCBI taxonomy): domain Eukaryota; kingdom Viridiplantae; phylum Streptophyta; class Magnoliopsida; order Poales; family Poaceae; genus Oryza; species Oryza australiensis. The sequence goes on from JAIFGZ020000478.1 coordinate 4,788,873, forward strand.
CTGGCAGAGGTAGCACCGCGCCGTGATGAGTCGAAGGAAGGGCTGGAGGAGTAGCCGGCAGCGTGCCCACAAATGGCTTGAGGAGGCTGACATGAAAAACATCATGCAAACGCGCCCCGGCTGGCAAGGCAAGACGATAAGCCACCTTGTTAACCACCTCCAGGACTTGGTATGGCCCATAGTAGCGCGGCCCTAGCTTGCCCTTGACCGGAGTAGCCCGGACGCCAGTACCCGATGGCGAGCGAAGCCAAACCCGCCGCCCGGCCGGGTGGAGCCCCGATGATGACGGTCGTAAAGCTGTTTGGCATGATTCGAGCTTGCTCCAAGCGGTAGCGACTATCGTCGAGGAACGCGTCGTGGTCCTGCAGAGCGCGCGCCACGACGACCACACGCAGCTCCCCATGTTCATATTCCCGGAGCTGAGGCGGGTCGCGGCCGTAGACCACGTGGAATGGTGTCTCCCGCAACGCCGAGTGGTAGGACGTGTTGTACACATACTCCGCAAGGAAGCCATTTGACCTAGTGGCGGGGCCGATCACCGACGAGGCAGCGGAGGTACATGGTGATCACCTTGTTGATGGCCTCCGACTGCCCATCGGATTGTGGATGGAATGCCGATGACATGTGGAGTTTGGTACCGGTAGCTGCAAACAGAGCTTGCTAGAATGTGGAAGTGAACACCGGATCATGATCCGAGACGATCGACGTCGGAATGCCATGAGTCGGACAATGTTGTTGTAGAAGGCACGGGCCACGGACTCAGCGGAGTATGGGTGGGACAGCGTGATGAAGTGCGCGTATTTGGAGAAGCGGTCGACAATGGTGAGGATGACGGACTTGCCGGCGACCCGAGGAAAGCCTTCAACAAAATCCATGGACACATCGGACCACACGACCGACAGAACCGGTAATGGGAGCAGCAGGCCAGCGGGGTGTAGATGCTCCGTCTTGTTGCGCTGGCAGACGACGCAAGCCCGGACGAAGTCCTGCACCACCCGACGATCATCTGGCGTGTGAAACTCACGGCGGAAGCGATGCAACGTCTTCTGAATCCCCTCATGCTTGTCGTCGTGCACCATGGACAACACCGTCTGGAGGAGGCCCAAGGACGGCGGAATGTACAGACGTTGCTTGAACGTGACGATGCCGTCGGTGAGCGCCCAAGGCGTCGCCTTGTTGCCAGAGACAATCTGATCATGAAGGGCGACCAACGCGGGGTCCGTGGAGTTGGCGGCACGCAGCTCAGTCAACCAATCGAACATCGGTGTCGTGATAGCGCAGAGCGAGGCCACTGGCTCGTCGCGGCGAGAGAGCGCTTCGACCACCGTGTTCTGTCGGCCTGGCTTGTAGACGACCTCAAAATCCAAACCCAGAAGCTTGCCGACCCAGTGATGTTGAGGGATCGTGTCGAGGCGTTGGTCCAACAGGTACTTCAAACTGAAGTGATCGGTCTTGACGACGATGCGACGACCCCATAAATATGGCCGCCAGTGCCGAACGGCTTGGACCAAGCCGATAAGCTTTCGTTCGTAGACCGCCAGGGAGTGGTTTCGCGGAGCAAACGCATGGCTGAAATACGCGATGGGGCCACCGTTTTGGTGTAACACCGCGCCAAAGCCGATGCCTGACGTGTCGCACTCCACGACGAACGGCTGATCGAAATCTGGCAGGGCGAGAACGGGCGTCGTCATGAGCGCATGCTTGAGACGGCCGAAAGCCTCCTCGGTGTCGGGAGACCATAGGAAACCATCCTTCTTCAGGAGGCGCATCACGGGCGTCGCCACTGCGCCAAATTCGTGGATGAACTTGCGGTAGTACCCTGCGAGGCCTAGGAAACCTCGCAATGCCTGCATGGAACGGGGGCGAGGCCAGTCAACCACCGCTTGTACCTTGGAGGCGTCCATGGCGACACCGTGGCCTGGCACGACGTGGCCTAGGTAAGCGACCGAGGTGTCCCCGAAGGAGCACTTCGACTGCTTGATGAACAGCCTGTGGGCGCGGAGCGTGGAGAAGACGGCTCGCAGGTGTTGCAGGTGCGACGACCACAATGAGCTGTAAATCAAGATATCGTCGAAGAACACAAGAACAAACGGACGGAGGAACGACGCAAGTACCTTGTTCATCAGAGATTGGAATGTCGCACGTCTATACTGAGGGGTTCCTGGAGCCCGGTGGTGAAGAGATCCACTTGTTGATCCTCCGTGAGAGGGCCGGCGCGGGAGAGCAAGTCGAGGAAGCGGTCGATGTAGGCGGCCACCGTCGTCGTGCGTCGGCATGCGGCGAGCTCGCCCAAGGGTGCTTGGCGTAGGGGCGGCCTGAAGTGGAGGTGAAGCATATCGGAAAAACGGCGCCATGTCGGGGTGCCCAAATCGCGCTCGACACGCATGTACCACTGACATGCCCCATCGAGCGTGGTAGGAAGCAAGCCAAACTTTCTCCTCCTCCGGCGTGCGCTAACCCTGGAAGAACTGTTCACAACGATTGAGAAAATGAAGTGGGTCGCCGTGATCGTCATACTTGGGGAAATTAATCTTGTGGTAGCGCGGGGGCCAGTCGCCGCAGCGATTGTCATGGTCATGATCATCCTCGGCGTCGCGGTCGCCATGGCGCGGAGAGCGACAGCGGCCGGCACGTTCCAGGCATTGGATGGCAATGTGGTGTGCCTGTTGCTGGTTGTCCAAGTCCGAAAGCTTGCCCCGGATGGAGTCCAGGCGATCCAGAACCTTGACAAGGCTCTTTTTCCAATCTTCGGTGACGTTAGTGACGGTGGACATGGCGCGGCGGCGGGGAGGACGGACAGGACCGTGGGAATCTGATACCAAGATGTTAGGAGCCGGCCCTAAGCTGCGAAGGGCGTAGCCGTGCTCGACGGGAAGGCGAGGCTGCTCACCTCGCTGCCCCGGAGCCGTGGTGGAAACAAACGGGAACTTCTGATAATTTTCTTGCTTGCCTCTATTAATCTGAGAAGGTGCATATATATAGCCTTACAATGATCCTATCTCTTATCAGGAAGGAACTAACATACAACCTAATCAATTACGAACTGATTTTAATCCTATCCATAACTGAATCGAATCCTATCCGAATTTATCCGCAACCATGCAGACTTCAGGGCGCACGGGCAGGAGCCCTAGTCCGATCCCGGCGGTGATACGGAATTCCCCACATAACATGAGGAGTTACAGCAGCATGACAACAAACCACCTTTAACCTTTGGGCTTATCTACAAGATAGCAATAACTCTGTTATTCTTTGATGGGCCATTTCTGCAACATAACATCTTATTTATAGTTGGAAGCCCAGGTGTTTGGTGTTGATAGAGGAAGTTAGGGATATATAGTTACTCTCTCTGGATTGATTCATGTTATACATAATGTTGCTTCGTGATAATAAGAAGAGGGTACATTGAGACATGCAAACCTATGTAATTCCATATGTTGAAACATGGCACCACAAATACGGGGATTGGCGCACTATTGGTTTTGGTTAAAAATTGCTTCAGTTGAGTTCATTTATTGGTTCAATGTTGAAATAGGTTTATTGCACATGAAACTTGCTTGTGATGGATCAATAGCGGCTGTTAATTGATTCTAAAATTGCTTCTGAACTGTAGCAAGTCAACTTTGAATGAAGCTCGATTAAACTCAGACTTGGCTTGATTGCCATACATGTTTTCATTCATAAATCTGTTCTAGGGGGTGAACTTCTGAAAAATATCAAATTGGTTTTTCAATTAGATTTAGTTAAATTAATCGACTAGAGTGTAATTCACTGACTTAGGATAGTTAATGCTTCGATTTGCCGCAATTTTCTTATCAAGTGTATTGGTCATTGTATATCTTCTATAGTAATAATCAAACTTGTGTTTTTCTTTTTCTTGCTCTAAAATGTTGGATATGTGTTTTTCTTTTGAGGCAAGTCCATACACTTATGAATAGTCCATTGATTGTTCTCTCCTCTATGTAGATGTCACTAGCTACCAGGGTTCAAGAATCAGGTATCGACATGATTAGCTCCTACATTTTTCTTCTGATCAAGCCTGTCCATTGTCACTCCTATAATTTCCTCAGACTGTGGTGTGTGTAGTGTAAGTTGGCTACTCTGCTCAACCCTGTACACGAAAAATCACTGTTAAATGTTCATTGCCTCACTGGTTCATCCATTTCGTCCTGTTTTGTCTGATATGTGTGCGAATCTGGAACAATGTTTTTCTTCAGCCACCGAATGCTACAAAGTGGTTCCTAGTGACGTTTGGTACATACCACCGATGCCTTTTTTTAAAAAAAAAATCAGTAAATTAACCTCTCCTTTTTATTTACGAAAACTAGCAGTTTGACTAATTTATAGGAAGAACGCTGTTCAATTCCCTCCATTATTTTTTTCTCTCATTGTATTGCAAAGCTGGGGCAAATGGTACCTGTCTATGAAGGATGAGAATAGCATCTTCATCGATAAAATCGATCATTCGAGCATAATAATATTGCATCGATAAATCGATAATTTATGCATAAAAATATTGTGTACTACATCATATGGGGCATTGATTGAGTATACAACACATTGATGCACTATGCTTCGATGCCTGCCGTCCTGCCGTCGCACCAATGTATCATCCAAGTTCCAATAAATGTCCCAGCACTGATCACAGCACCAACTATCAATGCCGTCTTCCTGAGGAACGCGGCGGCGACAGACTCATCAGCGTCAGCTCCGGCGAACCACCGACGCCTGAGCGCGGTGGCCGCAGTCAGCCTCTCGCGGGGATTGAACGTGAGAAGCCCCTTCAGGACGTCGAATCCGTCCTGCGACAGCAACTTCTCCGGGAAGAGCTCGCGCAGCCACCCGTGCGCATGCTGCTCCTGCTCCGGCTGTGGTCGCCGCAGCGCTCGCCATTGCCGGACCTCGTAGGCTAGGATCTTGGACTTAGACTTGAAGGCCTCGCGCGTCTTCTTGCCCGGGACACCGAGCACGTCGAAGATCTTGTAGAGCTGGTCCCTCGTGCCTTCTCCCTGGAACGGCACCTCGCCGGAGAGGAGCTTCGCCATGACGCAGCCGAGCGACCACATGTCGACGCGCTCGTCGTAGTCCGGCGTGTCGAGCAGAACCTCGGGCGCCATGTACCAGTCGGTCCCGACCCGCTGGTACGGCGGCGCCGCCTCGGCCGTGGACATCGCCAGCCCGAAGTCGCATATCTTCACGACGTCGCCGTCGTAGCTGACGAGGATGTTGCTGGCCTTGATGTCGCGGTGGATGATCCGGCGGTCGTGCATCGCCTCGACGCCTGTGAGCAGCTGGTGCATGATCCGGCGGACGACTGCCTCCGGGTAGCCCTCGCCATGGCGATCGACGTGCTCGGCCAGGACGTCGCTCAGGCTCGGCCCGACGTACTCCATGACGAGGCAGTACTGCTTGGTGCGAGGGTCGCGGGCGACGCCGTGGAGGCCGACGAGGTAGGGATGGCCGCGGCAGGCCGCCATGAAGCATGCCTCCCGGAGGAGCACGCCGGCGTCGTCGGCCGCGTGGTCGTGGAAGAGGGTCTTCATGGCGACGGTCTGGCCGGTGTCGCGGTGCTCCGCCTTGACGACGACGCCGAAGCCACCGCTGCTGATCCTGCCGATCTGCCTGTAGCAGCTGGTGTTGCTGGTGCCGTCGACGCGCCGCCACCACCTGCCTGATGTCCTGCTGCGGCGGCGGCGGCGGCTTGCTTCCGCGTCGTCGCCGGCGGCGTTGCATTCCTCTATCATGGCGCAGATGGTGGCGACCCTCTTCTCGCCCATCGTCCCCGCGGCGGCGTGGTCGTCGATCATGGCGCAGAGTTCGGCATGCCGCGTCGCCGTCATGGATGCTTCCGTGTCATCTCGCTCGTCTGCCATGGTGCACACGTCGCCGCCTCCCATGGTGGCCATGCAGAAGAGACGTTGCTTGCAACTTGCCATGGACATAATCAGGCTAAGAGAATAAGAGGGCTTTTTGAGGAGAGTTGGATACTGATCCGGTTAGAGTTCAAAAGGCGTCTGGTTTTTCGCAATTGTGTTCGGATTTTTTTCAATCTGTTTAGTTCAAGTAAATTTAATCCGATTTGTAGCCTTTTTTTTTTTGCTTGCTGCACATTATAGCTTACAAGAAGAACAAAACCATGCATTAACTTACCAAGATGAACAAAATCTTGAGATTTGAACATCAGGTCAAACTTTGACCGAGACCTGACCTAAACTCATCAAGTCAACAAAAGTCAAACTAAACGCCTCGGCGTCCAGACTCCGACTTGGTCAGGCTCCTAAGCCGTCCCAGAATCCTAACCTTGCCCTCCCACCCCAACCGCTTCCTCCCTTTCGTCCTCGGCGACTCGTCGGAGAGCTCCGCCGCCGAGTCCTCCCATTGGAGCTCGTCGGCCGCGCTCTGTCTCGCCTTCAGCTCCACGGCGAGCTCGGTCACCGCGGCGTCCGGGTCGTCCCTGTTCCGCAGCAGCACTTCTCCCACCTCGGCCGGCGTCATCTCGGCGCCGTCACGTACGCAGCACTCCGCCGCGTCCAGCATCTCGTGGTCCTCGACGCCGACGTAGCGGTCGACCAGCTCCCGCATGGCGTGCGCGCCGCAGGCGCCCAGGCGCACGTGCACGTCCATCCTCCCCGGGCGGAGCAGCGCCGGGTCGATGCCGTCCACGTGGTTCGTCGTGAATACGATGATGCGCTCCTCGCCGCAGCACGACCACAGGCCGTCGGTGAAGTTGAGCAGCCCGGACAGCGTCACCTTGGCCCGGTTCTTGTCGCCGCCACCCATGTCGCCGCCGTCGGAGTCGGAGTCTGACGAGTCGTCGGAGGCGGCGGTGGCGTGGAGCCGGCGTCTTTTGTTCCTACTCTTGCGGTCGCCGGTGAGGTGGAGGGAGCAGTCGATGTCCTCGATGACGATGAGCGAGCGGTTTGTGGTCTGGATGAGGAGTGCGCGGAGGTCGGCGTTGGTGCCGACGCGGGTGAGCTCGAGATCGAACACGTCGTACCGGAGGTGGTTCGCCATGGCAGCGATGAGCGAAGACTTGCCCGAGCCTGGTGGCCCGTGGAGGAGATACCCACGCTTCCACGGCCGCCCCGTCCGGCGGTAGAACTCCCTGCCGTCGGCGAACGCCGTGAGGTCGGCGAGGAGGCGCGCCTTGATGTCCGGGTCGAGCGCGAGCGTGTCGAACGTGGACGGGTGGCAGAACGGCACCGACGACCACGCCGCGGCGCCGCGAGGGGACGCCGCGTTCGTGTGCAGCCTCCGCGCCCGCGACGACCGCTCCAGGTGGTCCGCCGCGGCGGCGAGGTGGGCGAGGTACGCCGGGAGCACCGCCGCGGCGTGCCGCTTGGGCAGCCGCAGCGAGAACGACCTCCGCTCCTCGAGCGAGTCCTGGAGCGTGTCGGCGTGGTGCGTCCACATGGCGCGGTGCCCATTGAAGCTATCTGCCACCGAGTGGTTTGGGGAGAGCGACACGGACGGCGTCGCTGCTGCCGCCGCCGCCGCTCCCGCGTCATGCCCACCGCCGCCGCCGGAGACAGCGACGGAGCGGGGCAGCGACAGCGTGAGGCGGGGAGGCGGCGGCGAGGAGAGGAGGAGGGAGCGGTGGAGGTAGAGCTGGACGTGGCGGTACAGCGCGTTGGGCTCGACGGCGGCGGAGCCGAGGAACTCCGGCACGTCGAAGTAGGAGTAGGGCGTGAGCGAGTCCTGGAGCGACTGCCACAGCGAGTGGAGGAGGGAGAGCAGCTGCGTCGGGAGCACGTTCTGCAGGATGGTGAGGAGGCCCAGCAGCGACCACATCTGCGACAAGAACTCCATTGCCGTCGAATCGGAGCTCTGAGCTGTGACTGTGAGCTCAGCTACTGCTTGAGCTGCTAAGCTGGAAAGCTGTGCCGTGTAGTGTAGTGTCGTTTTGGGTTTGGCTTGTCTTGCTGTTGCATGGAGGGAGCGCCGGATATAAAGAGAGGAGGAAGATAAAGGAGGTGTCCACTGTTACAGATTGTTTATTACCCTTGATCACGGCATCAGCATGCATGCTTTGCTGCATAAAAAGGAGATAATATGGATAAGAATATTAGTTGACAAGCATAATGGTGTTGATCACAAACCATAACCCTTGTCCCTAAAATACTAACTTATCATCGAATTGAAGCATGAATTTGACAATAGACATAGGTACAAGGATCACTTCCATGCATCTAGTTTCAGGTTTCATGCTTTTACCGGTTAACTGTATGTTTCATTCAGGCAAGCATGCCAAGCAACGAAACAATACGTATACTAAGAATAATCAGACATCAGACTGAGTCTTGACAGACATTTTGTTCCCCAGTTGAGATATATCATCAAACTATCAATCCATATGCCAGAAAGCCCGCAAGGCTGCATTGTTAGTGCATAAACAATAGTTTTTGCAGGCTCAAATGACATTATGTCCCCTTATGTCTGCACTCTGCAGCATCAACTCATAAAGCATGGCCAGTTTAATTTCTTTTCCTCTTTTCATATGCAACATCATCTGCAATAGTTCGTCAGCTCAAGAAGAAGAATATGCTGCGTCTTCTCAGCTTTGCACGCAGGTGTCAAAAAAAAAAGACGACCTGAAAGCGCCGGGGAGGAGGAGAGGGTAAGGTGCGGCTCCTCTTTTGCACACGTTCTCCGGTTCTTTTCTCATCTTTTATGGCAGGGTGGACGGTGGCGCGCGCCTCGGAAGCCGGGACCGGCGTGGTGGCGCCGCCGGCCGGTGTGCCGGCCCCGGCCGGCCGTGCGCGAGGGCATGAAATGCACGGAGGAAGAGGAGGATGATCCACCTCGCGCACGGAATGTTCTCTTGCATCGCTGACCGGCAGCTAGCTGACACTGAAACCCCCACAGGTGCCGTCACTTCTTCGCACTTTCTCACTCACTGTCACTAGCCTGGTACAACACTGTCACTGTAAATCTGGGAAAATGCAAATCACTTCAATTTCTTTTACGAGAATGCAAATCACTGCAGCTGAAGAACTCTCTGACAAATGTGTTCTACGTCAGCAGGTATAATCCCATTTGGATTTCTGCCGAATTTATATCTCTTTTCGAACACGAAAAAAAATTACATGTTATTTAATTAGAAGAAAACAAACGAGTTTACACAACATGAATGCGGGAGGCGCACACAGCAGGGAGAAAAAGATCTGCTCAATTCCTACGTTTCAGATGATGCAGGTTTACAGTATGGATATCCATACCTAGTGAGTTGATGTCACTGCAATCAAGTGCATTACTGTGCAGATAAACCTGTAAAACAGCACTACTCTAACCTGCAAAACAGTACCATTCTACATGACAACATGTGGCAGTCACATGGGAATCAATCTTGAAGCAAGAACAGAAGAAGCATAGGATTCTCCCATCCAGACAAAAGACCAGTTTTTGCTAGCAATAGGTGATGGCATTCCCCCATCTTTTTGCACCAAAGCAGGGCTGATTAGTTTTACTAAAGGCTGGGATTAAAGGCCCTAATTGTCCTTTGTAGCTCAGCTGAGAGAGTGAGAGTGACTGAGTGTTAGGCTGCCTTTTGTCGGGAATATATGCCCAAACAAAAACCCATCATTGCGCGACGGGCCTTTCCCCTGAGTGCAAGTGCGTGCGAGCCTTCTCTTTCGTGACATGGGCCGAGAATGAGGTGAGCTTGGTGGTTGACATCCATGTGAAAGAACCGGGGCTTTATGTGTACATGTTGTCTTGTAATCATTTGTTCTGTGTTCAGTTTTTTGGTTCAGTTTAAATTTGTTCTTGAATTCAGCGTGTAAAGTAAGGTATTGATTGGGGTAACATGAAGAGTTGAGTGATTATTGCTCGTGAAAGACCAGAATTTGCACTGCAGATCATCTGAATTCTGAAATATGGTCAGTAACAAAGACTCTGTTTTTAAATATACGACGACATTAACTCTGAACTTAAAAGCACGACAATTTGTCTTATTAAAAATTATTTTAAATATAAAAATATAAATCATACAAAAATACATTTCACGATAAAACTAGTAACAACAAGATACGTTCTAGTTCTTTCACAAGGCACAACAAAAAAAATACGTTCTAGTTCTTTGTTCTAGTTCTTTCAAAAGAACAAATGGCCAAAATATTATTATTCATAGGCCAACAACATCATATATTTCTATTTAAAAATGAAGATAGAGACCATAATGGTCGTTTTGTTTAAGGATCCTTGAGACGAAATATTTTCTAGCTGTATATCTAAAATGCTAGTAGACCTAGGATACTTTGTGCTTCCTTTGTTTGAAAAAAAGAAGAAGAAAACATTGTACTTTTGTACAAAGCGGTTTTCCTACATTTGGCATCTACTCCTACCACTGTATTCTTCTCTCTACACATGGCTGGGAATCTGATTTTGAGTCCCCAGAAAAACCCCACTTTTGTGAGCGTGCAAACTTTCTTCTTTACCGTTGGAGAGAGTGCTTTTTTACTTTATTTGGCATTTCGTCTTTCGTGGAGGCTTTTCTTTTTCCTTTATTTCGAGTGCATTTCGTCACGTTACTTTCGCCCAAGATAAATTCCTCACGACACTTTTCCGATTTCAACGCATGGCCTCCCATTTCCGAAATCCCTAATGGGCCACAGGCGTGTGGCCTACTACGCGCATGACCATTTCCGTTTTCACCCGTTTGCTGTTTTCGGAATTATCTTTTTGACTCAGTTTATACGATCAGTTCGATCCGTTATTATATTTGGCTTACATATTTTTATACTTTATTTTGATAATTTTTATGGGCTTTATTATTTAACAGCCGGTCCAATTCGCTCACCGAGACCAAAATGAGTTTTTTTAGCAGGCCTCCTATTCACCCATGTATATAAACTTTTATACGTGTGTGTATATATATAGGGTATCCTCTCTTCGGATTTTAGAGTAATATTTGTCATGTCAGATACATCTTTTCCTTAAGCAGAGTTCATTGCTAGATCGAAAACAGGAACCTGATAGACTAGCAGAGTAGGAGGGCTGGGCCGCTCCGGTTGAGACCCCGGTGCACCCATGCCCTTATCGGTTACACACTCTTATGTTAAAAATAGTGTGGAAACCTACAATATCTATATTTATAAGGTGCAACGGGACCTGCCCCGACCGAGGCCCC